>CM060930.1:90719110-93219110 GCA_030765085.1 Allium cepa | reverse complement strand
AAATTCCTTCAGGATGAGAACCACTGGACGGTCTCGCCTTCGAAGTGCGACCTTACCTCTTCCAACCATTTGTTGAAAGTTAAGATAAGCTAGGATTATTCATAAGGGTGGATATTAGCAATTGGAATTTATTGAATAAGGAATAATATGGAATTTACAATTAACATTCCTAGACATATTCCTTTCAACCTACCTCCAAAGAACTCAAAGAAACTAAGGACAAGGTTGGGTTCGACTACGATTTGGGGATGATGTTTACACTTCTATTATACTTGATGTATGGTAATCGTGTATACTGTTATGCATTTATCACATTTTTTTTCTAAATCCATCTCGGATACCAAGCTGTAACGCCATACCCCAAGACCCACTTTAATAAAGAGAATTACATAGTAATTATGTCTGCTAATGCGGAGAATAGGGCTGGTTAAGGGCAACCATCAAAGTCTTGCATTAGATAAGAGCGAAGTATATCGATTTTATCACTTTTTTTTCATTTCATCTCGAGTACTCGATATACTTAATTCCTATCCAATACACCACTATGGTGGCTATAGGATCGATTCAGAAACAAAATATAAAAACAACAATCACAAGACACAGAACAACATCACAGAATATATATACATACACATACATCAAATGTAATACAATCCATCACAAGTGGTATTCAATCATAATATAAACATACATCCCCTTAAAAGAATATACATCATAAGGTTCCCAAACAAAAGACTACTACACAAAAACTAAGCCATAACCAAAGAGATGGTGAAATTCAAAAGGTAAAGCTAGCATAGGCCCAAAAGGTAACCTACAACTCGGTCTGACCCGAGTAATAAATACACGGGCCAGGCTAACTAGAACTTGATATTAGCAAAAGATAAAGGAGTACATGTGCATAAGGAAAACATTCCTTTAATGATAAGGGAATGATATAAGAAGCTCTATTTATACCACTAAGAATAGGTATTCCGTAAGGGCTTAAAGTTAATCACATGCAAAGGTTTAACATGGCAAAGATGTTTCACATTCAAGGGTTGTACAATATAAGTGAAATAAAAAATACATAAGCCATACATGAAATCCTCAAGATCTCCAAATCAAAACTCACAAAACTCAATAAGAGTTCATAATCCAAACATCAAAATCACCATAAAACAACACATATATAAGCCTTTCTCTAACTCAAGGCTATAAGTCAATTCATCATCCTAAATTGGTGAAATCGAAATCGAAATTCAAAAAAATTCCCAGGATTGGCCAAATCCCATTTGCGTGTCGAAACGATGTTGCACGAGCCATTCCCCCCACTAAAATATTAGGTACCTCTCCCAGACGATCGAAGTCGTAAAACTCAAACGACCGAAGTCGTAATCCCAGATGACCCGAAGGTCTATAGTATTGGTAATCCAAAAATGTGTCACAAACTCCCAGACTGGAACTCGAAAAGTGTGAATATGAATCCCATACTACATGTTTTCACTGAACGGTATACTAACCACTAGTTAATGTCACATTAGAAAACAGAAATCATCATAAAATCTAAAAACTTGGAAAACTCAGACTCACCTCATCTCATTGGCAAGTAAAACACTATAATGGCTTCTCATAGATCATACTCCTAGAATAAGAGATCTCGGGCCACCACCCGCCAAATATATGCCTTTCTAGATAATTCCTAAAGATAGGAATTATAATCTCAAAAACTTTCCATAAATTGGCTAAATAACTCAGAAATTAATAACCCAAATAGTTTCGATCGTACAAGTCGAGAATTAACCGACAAAGTAAACTCACGGGTCACATACCACGTGTTTTACTAAACCGTTTAATTCTCTTTCTCATACATCTAAAAAGTGAAAGAATAATATATATTATTTATAAAATAATTTAGTTGAGAAAACGGGATTTTAAAATAATTTTCTGAAATCATTTTGAAATATTTTCATTGAAAATTTCCATATTGTAGGAAATAAATATATTTAAAATACTTAAAATTAATTTAATAATAATTTAAAAATAATTTGAAAATATTTTATAATAATGATTTCGAAAGCCTAATTTTTTAGAAATTCTCCCCAAATTTATTCAGAAGAAATAATGCTTGAAATCGAAGAATTACAAAGGAAAAACTCTAATTCGATATTCAAATTCAAACCGAATTTAATTCAAAATTCAAAATTCCTCCAGAACTTGGCTAATCCATTGATGGATATCATAGCCTATAACCATCATAAAAAACAACTCAAAATTGCATAGGAATAGGTCACAAAAGCATAGCAAAGGAGGATAAAATGCTGCGAAAAGCTCACAAAAACAAGGCACAACTCACACGGGAATGGGTCAACCAAGAGGTCGACACCTTGCCACATCAAGTCGACTGATAGGTCAACCCTATGGGGGACCGGTCGATAGGCCGGTTGACCTGGTGAGGCTCTTGGCCGACCACCCTGTCGACCCAACTAACGGATTTGTTTCCTGTAGCCTTTTCTTGTACGCACTGATTTTTCGGATGAATTTTGACATAACAAAAAACAATATTTTGAGATGAAAATTGACTTGCGACTAGACTAACAACAACACTACACTCTATAAATGATCGGGCAGCAATTTGATGGAAAATCAAAGAGATATTGGTGCTCAAAGTAGCAACTAGAAATTAGAAAACTAAGAAACAACTAAAAGAAACAATTTCTTATACAGTAAACGATTTAGCCAAATTTCTCACAGGAATATCATTTTTCAGCTAGCAGTTTGTGACCTTGAACTCACCTTGATGATTTAGAAAAGTATCAGATGATTTTGGAGTCAAGATGCAAGCTTTTGGTGGAGAGATTGCTTGGAAGAACCTGTAATAGCCGAAACAACAACATGCAACAGAGAATAAAGAATAACAGACAACTTGATTTCAAATTGAGATTTTTGATATAATTAGTATTGGATAGAGATTACCCTCTATCATCTAATTTTAGTGATTATCTTTTATGATTTTCAACAATTTTAGTGGAAAATTGAATTTAGATGGAGATTGCCATTTTTTCTTTTGTTGTGTTACTGCAAACTTTTGTTGAGAAGGAAAGAGAAAACTAACGTACAGTTAGTTTATCAATTACCATAAGCCTCTAGATTAATGGTTAGTGCTAACCCTAACCCAAAAGCCCAAAACTAATTATACTTAATAAAATTACATGGCAATGTTCATTTTATTCTATATTATCATCATATTCTCTCATTTCTTCATTTTAAAGGCATCTAATATGTATACATCTTATTTGTGTGCAAATGAATTTGTTATTAGAACAAAATAAAACTTATTTTAATTATAAAAAGATATTTTGGCACTAAAACCTTATTTTTAACAATATTTTACAATTCGCACCTTTTTAGTGTAAAAACACTATTTTTAAAGCATAAATTGCTCAAAAATTATTTTCTTTGTCAAATAAATTACCATAAACCATTTTAACTTAACTGAATCATTGAAATATTATTTCCAAACAATATTTCATCTTTTATTTTAATAAAACACACATTATCTTGATATTTCTCATTTTAAATTATATAAAATATTAATATTGTCATTTTTTTCAATATTGTTGTATTTACCCAATAACATTACAAATTGATTATTTTCACTCTAAATTCTCAAAATAAAGTTTATAAAAATTTATTTGAATTACTCTAGATTTATCTCAACAATTTAACATTGTAATACATCGCTTAATTAATTTGTTAGCTCCAACTAAGAAATACCCAATATTTCAATTTATTTAAACCAAATACTTATCCAGTCAATATTTAATCCCATATTTATTCCCATATAAACAAAATAAAGTTCTAAACTTTATTTTCCCATTTTATTTAAAAAATTCATTGTTCATTCCAAATAAACAATATAAAATTTCCAAATATATTATAATTTACAATATTAAATTATGACTT
The DNA here is from genome assembly GCA_030765085.1 of Allium cepa. Taxonomy (NCBI): domain Eukaryota; kingdom Viridiplantae; phylum Streptophyta; class Magnoliopsida; order Asparagales; family Amaryllidaceae; genus Allium; species Allium cepa. The sequence continues at coordinate 93,215,165 of CM060930.1, read as the reverse complement.
CCGTTATAATTTAATATATACAGGTAATCTCCAAACCAGGGTTGTTACAGCTACCATGTCGACATGGGGGGATGAGAGATGTCGACATGCCTATGTTAATTTTGAAAATAGAATTTGCTTTAAAATGATTTCTAAAAACTTGTCAGAACAATTTCAAAACTTTGTAAACTATTTTGAATATAGTTTAAACATATAAAGAGTTTTAGAAAGTAATCTTACTATAACGGTCCGCCATTTCGAACAATTCGCATCCGCACATGTCGAACTTGAATTGCTCAAAATGCGAGAGTATAAATTTATATTTGGCAAAACTCAACATACAGTAAATAAATCAATCATAGAATCATAGACATAGAATAATATAACAATAAGCAGTGGAATAGAATAAATGGTAGTTCATGAAGCTACTATATAAACATCAGAGTTTGAAATAAAATATAATAGAATATCTCAAATACAATGTAGTCTTGAATACGAAACGATGACACGTCTGAATAAAACCACCGGATAACTGAAAGCTGCATAGATATAAATGGATCTCCAAGTGAAGCTCCAAATCCAAAGGCGAGTCTCAAATGCTATGACACTCTGTCTGACCCAAGCGTAAAGCAAAATATAAAACACTCGAGTCAAGAATAACATTCTTATATTAATAGATTCAACTCAAGTGAAATATCAACTAAAATACAAGTAACTTAAATCATGTTTGAGACTTCCATCCTTTATGGATCCATGGAACTATCTACTATGTAGCAATATACGCTATTATGATATGCCTATAGTAAAGTAAAAGTATTAAAATAGCGTTAAGGCGTTACCCATATCTCCATTAACACATTTTATATATTCCTCTAGTCTATAAAGTACCGTAACCCCCCATGTAAACTGGAGGGCTATCAGAGGGCACTCCATAGGTATGGTACAAAACAAACTCGTGGAAGCCATGCTAGGGCATGCGACACGGCACTCGAGGCAATGCCAGGGTAGATATACCATTTGTACTCCCAGACTAGTGGTAACACACAGCAGCTACTACCGCCCACCTCGTGACACGCTCCCAAATCAAAGGTGTGCCCAATAAAATCACAAAAGAAATAGAATGGGATCGATGAAATGTGTCTGATAGGGGGAATGACCCCACTTGACCCAGTATAGCTCCTGTTTTGGCCACATCAAGCTGACTCACGAGAGTAAGGGCTACGTAAATACCATATGGAATCGTCGCCAAACCATCCTACTTCATTATGAAATCTCTACCACGTACATAATTGTTAAAGTGGTTTTCGGTATTGGCAGAGAGTATGACAATATCTGATCCTGGTCTCTTTAACAACTAAACGCTTATTTAACACCGTGGTCATTTCATTTCAAATAGTTTATACTTCACGTCAAAATATCATGTTCATTTCAAAACCATACCAATTCGATATCCTTTATTCACTTTAAATAATATTCATTTCCAAAATCATAACACTTTAAAAATTATAACACTTTCAAAACCAAAGCACTTTTTGAAAGCATAACACTTTTAAATCATAATGCTTTTGAAATCATAGCACTTTTGAAATCATAGCACTTTTGACTTAGACAGTTTGATGTTGAAAATAGTATATATATTAAAATAGTTATAAATTAAAATAGTCTATATATCAAAATAATTCATGTACAAAAATAGTTTATGTATATTAAAAATACTTTATATAATAAATAGTTTCCTCCAGTTTCACAAATCAATTCAAATCAGTTTAAATTCCAAAATTCAATTTAAATCAATCCACGTTCACCACTTCCAATTTAAAGGGTTACAGATTCAATTCAAATTCTTAATAGACCATTCCACTTTATATTGATTTCAAATCCAAGTTTGAACTATCACTTCAGTTCCAATAAGATTCTAGTTTAAATATTCAAACATTTACAATATAAATTTCATTTATATCTCAACCTTTAACTTTAAATTTATTCAAATTGGAAAGTATTCAGTTAATTGTTTCAATAACAATTTAATAAAATCTCAATTTATAATTTTAAATCAATATTAAATATTAAGTCTTAATTTTAGTTAAAGTTGAGAATATTCATTTAATCACTTTTTATCAAATCCAGATTATAACTCATATCTCTCAAAACTCAAAATCAATAAGTTCAAATCAATTCTTATTCAAATTCAATTATTAACCAATTTAAATTCCAAGTCAATATTAATTTATATTCCCAACCTTTGTTATTAAAGTTATAAAATCCATTTTAAATTATTAATATAAATTTAAATAAATAATTAAACATATTATAAACAAATTGAATTAAATTTTTTATTAAATTAAATCTTATTATTAAATTTATTTTATATTATATCTTATTTTTATATATTTTAAAATCAAAAATTTAGACATATATAAAAATAGTATTTATATATTATATTCTAAAAATCAATATTTAATAAAACCATATATTTTCTTTCAAAACTTTCGAAATCATTTTCAAAATACAGATCAACTGTGTCCGTATATAATTCTCTATCCTATAGTCAAGTGAAACAGATATTTATCATTTCAATCCGTAATTTAAATTATCTACAGGTATATCTCATTTCAACCCGCAATCTCAAAATTCACAATCAATTGAAAATCGCTTGGGTTTATCACTTCAACCCATAACGATTTTCCCTTAATTTATAATATCGTTCGAGTATGTATCATTTCAACCCATAGGTAATTTTAAACTAACAGGGAACTTGTAGAGTGAGAACAAATATGATAAAATATAACATAACAATAACAGCCATATATCATCAGTGATATGTTAAATAAGATATGTACAACAGGATATGGTGACATATATCACAGGTGAACAATTACAGTTAAAAGCATATCATATATAGCAATTGTATAAATAATAATCAAATCAAGCAGCATATTTCAATTGTCATTTCAAGTGAAATCCAATCTAATAAATATAAGAATGTTAATAGTGAGTGATTGCTCACCTTTCGACGCTAGAGAGAAAACAGGACAAGCACATGGGATAAATCAGGAATTCGTCAATCGACCAATTCAAAAAATAAATCTCAAAGCGAAGTAGTTGAACACAGAATTGAAGGATGAAACTGATAAATAAAAATCGATGAAAGCAAATTAAATCGGTTAAGCTTGATATATACAGAAAATGTATATATTATTATTATTTTATAAAAATCAATGTTTAAGTTAAGACAAATATTTAGATAGAATATATACAAATAAAAAAATCATTATCCTTAAACACGTACATTTTAAAGTCAATATATACATATTATACTGGTATAAATTGCACGATACGTGCATCTAATAGCTAAAAATATTTGGTTTTTATTTAAAAAATTTAATGGATGGAATGTGATATAAGTGCAAAATCTTTGATGGTCACAACGCTTTTATTTCGAATGGTTGTTGGTGGTGTTGGTTGCAAATTGATAGTGAAATCTGTTGATGGGTGGTCGCAAAGAGGATGGTGGTGGAGATAGTTCACCGATAATGCGGTTCTGTTGATAAAAGAGAGTATTTTTGAAATTTCAAAAGAACACTGAAAATTCTATTTATTGAATTCGCTTTATTAATAGTAGAGATATGTGCTATTCGATATTGTAGATTATGTGCAGCATCCAAAATTTGAGATGAAGCAATGCGTTGACTCAACAATGCACATGTGTTATAAATTTTGATCATCCGATTTCTGGTCCAGCGTTAAAACAATCCTGTGTATATTATGGTACCTATAATTTCATTCCAACTGCTATTTCAGTAAATACAGGTTATTATCATATGTGCAAATTTTAAGAAAAGGAGACTATTTGTTGCAAAACTGAAAAATGGAGAAGCGGTTGGTTTAAAAACCCATATTAATTCATAAAAACATAATTACGTTACATTGCGAATCATCCGATGGCAACATAAGCATATATTACTAACACAATCGTATATTTATTCAATTAATTACAAATCGTAATGGATGCCGCTCGTTGGAGAAGACATAGAAATCGTCGTCGATGTATAGTTGATTTCGGTTCATGGACAATCAACTGATGTAGTTGCGTAGTGGAGGATTGCGTCGATGTAGTTAAAATAGTCGAGAATTAGGAAATGGGCTTGACATTGTTTTCGTGGGCTAGCAAGCGGATGGTAAAGGAGGCGACATGTGAAGGGTAGTTTGAGGATTTCAAAAAGACACGATTGATCCTATTTCATTGAATTATCATTATTAGAAGTAGATATTTAAAAACTCAAAATTTAAAATCCGTATAAAAGGATAAACGTTATGGTATATACATATAATATCCCTTTATATATATACACTTTAAAATCAATAAAATTAAACAAAATTTAAAATCAACATAATTATAAACATATATGCAAATAAGTTTGAGACATATATATATATATATATATATATATATATATATCAAAAACGTAGTATATATATTACCAAAATCAAAACATGTAGGCTTTAATACATACATACATACATACATACATACATACATATACAGGTTACATAATCCAACATGACCAGAATTATATAACAAGCTTTCAAAGAAAACACACACACACACACACATATATATGTATTTCCTTTTTAAAATATTATAAATACCGCAAACCCATACCGTAACCGTACATAATACATATCTAAATATATTCCTTCATATGAGCCTCCTTTCAAAATACCATATACCACAACATTTAAAAATATTCGTACCTTCGTGTGTGTGTGTGTGTGTATGTAATAAAACCAAGATATCCTTATATATATTTCAAAATCATATAGTTTAAGTACAGCTTAAAATTTTAAAATAAAACTATACATTATAACCAACTTTATAATATATACACACACACGCGCGCGCGCAATTTAAACATCAATATAAATAAATAGTATATTATCCTTCAAAATTCATATAATATATGCAGTGAAGCAAATATGGATGAAGCTACTTAAACAAAGCCTCTATATATATACACGTAAACCGTAACATATGCAGTCAATATAAATTCTTATATTAAGCTATATATATATATATATATATATATATATATATATAAACCAACATATAAAACTTACCTCTTCTATAATGTAATATGCCATAAACTTGTATATAATACATACCCATTTTTATAAAAGAGAAGATGAGGGTTAGTTGTAAACTGTGGTAATGGGAGGATTGGGTGATAGTCACGACAGGGGGGATTTGGTGGTGCAGCGGACGTTTGGGTGAGGGGAGTGGGAGTTGCCTGCGTGCGTGTAGAGCTTGGTGTAGCTTTAGCACTAATGGGCTGTGGAGGCGAAGGTCGGAGACGAGGCGGGTTAGGGTGCAATCGGGGATTTAGGTGAGTATTCGGTGATGGGTGTGAGCGGCTGGGCGGTGTACAGGGCGGAGAGGACGGTGAGAGGGTGGCACACGACAGTGGGTTCTCGGGTAAAGTCGGAGGCGGGCTGTTGGGGAAGAGAGGAGGTAGAGTTGGACGCGGCTACCACTTGGGTGATCTGAAGCGAGGGGAGGGCGCTGCCGTGTCGCTCTGGGGTTTGGGCAGTGATGGTGAAGTTTGCATGCTCACGTGAGGTTGTGGAGTTGTCAAGTGGTGTGGCAGGCGCATATATAGGCAAGGAGGTGGATGGTCGGGCTGTACGGTAGTGGTAGATGCGGGGAACATGCAGTGGAGGAAATAGGATGTGTAGTGCGGCTAGTTGATAAGCAGTGCCACATGGTTTCAGTCACTATGATAGGGAGGAAGAGCAAGATCGAATGGGGAAGATCGGATGATTTTCAAGGCAACGTGAAGGAGGAATGTATATTTGCTTTAGTATTTTTTTTTCAAATAGATGAACACCGAATGAAATTGAAAGGAAAGAATTGGAGAAGGGGAAATGAAACAGAGAAGAAAATGAACAGATCAATATATTGATGTATAGGGAATAGCTAAAGCCTACAATAAAGTTTAGAAAATATTAATAACCAATGGCCGTTTGAATTCAACCGATAGATAGATGAAAGGCCAAGAAACCCAAACGGCTGTAATTGGCTACCGATACGGCTAATTGTTTTATCGAATTTGCCTTGTACCGGACTCTGAAATAAATAAACGAATATATCATGGAGATCAGCACGACGAGGTGATAAAAAAGTACACAAATACAAGCGATATGATCATCGTATCAAAAGTCGATATTCTGTGCCTAAAATGATGCTATTTTGCTGAAAATAAGATAAACGGGGCTCGAGAGATCCTAATTTGGCGAAACAAAATATGACATCTCACTTAGAGAATCATTTACAAATTTATTGTACAAACATATTCAGGTTTTGAAAAGATTTCATTTTCATCAAATTAACTGATTTTAAATTGAAATTGAAAATTAAAGAATAGAATTAACTTTCATATTTTCTGATGAAAATCTGGCATATGCCACGTTTAAATAGACACACACCAAATATCAAATTTTTATTTCCAAAGTCAAATTTCTAAAATTTCACAAAAATTCAGCTAATTACGTTATTAAGATCATAAAAAAATTCGGGCCGTCGCACTCTACCCCCACTCAAAACTTTTCGTCCCCGAAAGGGAAGGAGGTAGGAGAAAAGAAGTAATAGAAAGGAAAAGTCGGTTTAAAATACAAATTATCAGATACACAATAAACTCAACACCATATAAATTTTAGTTATTTTAAAATTGATTAATATTCAACAAATTTGGTTTTAATTCATTTTATTAAATCAGTAACTATTCATGGTATTCACATTTTACTGATTAAAATTCAAGATATCTCATTCGTTTGATTTAATTTCAATTTATTTACATTTGTTATAAAATTTCCTTTAAAATAAAGTTTATTTTATTTACCTTATTTATCTTGTCCATTTATCTTTCGTTAAATCGATTCCACTTAAAATTTCAATTTCAACTATTCTTAAGTTCGTATTCGCCTTCTTAAATAGTATTTTTCTTTTATTATTCGATTTAATTCAATATTGATTAAATGAATCAAAATTTATTAATCTTTTTTTTTATTAATTTGCCTAACAATATTTCATTTTTAACCATTTTATTTCTTATATCATATTGTATACCATTCAGTTACATTCTAATCACATTAAAACTTTTCTAGGTAAGTTATGTTAATGTTTCTGAGTGTAATTAAACACTATACAAATTTACTTGTCATTTATAGTATTTTTATTAAGCAAAAGAAATTATTTGAACAAATATGTTGCCTAAGTTTTCCCTTATATAACCTTTAATTTCAAATTCATCTTAACATTTCAACTTTTTGAATATTTTAAGTAAGTTATATATATTGGAATGCAATTGATTATTAGGCAAATAAATTTTATCTAGGTTTAACTATTTTTAGTTATTTTAAATTCAAATTTAAATTTAAAAACACTTCAAATATTTCAAAATTTTGATTTATTTCAATAATCGAACCCTAACTGGACACAGAATTATGAATTAAATTTTCGGTTTCACTTCCCACCATTTGAAATAAATATAAATACATATATATACATTTTATACATCATATCTTACTTAAGAAATTCAAATCAAATCCATCTTCAAAACAAAAGTGTAGCTAAGCTACCAAGTGGCCTCTCCTTTTTAAGACTCGAAAATGAAAGTCGATGATGCTACAGTCATCACCGAAATTTTCCAATGCCAACGAAGAGAGTACATACTTAATTCTTTTTTTTAAATCATTCTTTTGAAGCAATTTTCATTCGAAAATACTTTCAAATAATGTATTCCAAAACTTTAAAAACCAAATTTTTGAAAAGTACCGAAACTCAAATTCTCAAATCTTTAATTTAAATTCATTTCATTTGTAGATGAAATTTATAAACCATATTTATAAAATTTTCATTTCCTTATAATATATTATAATAGTTAATGGTTTAGGAACATTAACCAAATAATAAATGATAATCTAGTATTACCATTTCTAACAACCAATTAATTTAACTATTAGATTTCAGAAAATTATACCTTTATGTATATAACATAATTATACACAAAATTTATTCCATTTACCCAGTTTGAAAACAATATTGTGTTAGTTTTCTTGGTTTAAGTGTTTTGGAATTCCTATCGATAGCATTGATCAGACGAATCGATAGAAATCCCAAATCAACCTTAACAACTAAAACAACATAATATAAAACATTTTTTCTAATTACAAATACACTCCCTCACAGGATGATTCCAGAATTGATTTCAAAACAAGGATAAAGGTTCAAATTTTGAGGAATCTTGATCAAATAGAATTCAACTACGAACATAACACGAAAGGTAGATAAGATAATTAAATTACAAAGAGAATAGATGGATAGATTTATATTAATCACGGCGACCTTGACCGGTCAACCGAGATTCCAGAAATAAAATCGATGCAGAAATTCAATTTCCCGCTCGAGAGGGAAAGAAGCGACTTCACCAAAACATCAGGGTAATCCCTAACTATCGGTTGGAGCCAAGATCACTAGGCTAAGTATCAAGCGAAAGATAAAGTTGTCCGCTTAATTTAGAGGCATTCCACATTCAATAAGAAGGGGATCACCTGGATTGTCCACTAGAGAATGGTTTAGGCTTTGTAAGAAATAATAGCATCGTAAGCAGAGGACATAGAAATCTCAGGTGAATCGACAATTGTTATAAAGGAGTTCACCCCTTTATAATTCATATTCAGGTTGGTCGGACCGCCGTGGGATTTGTCATAGCAAGGATGAAGTTGACAGTTATGGTTAGAGCTATGGGATGCTCTAGTATCAGAATAACGCAAATAGGGAAAGACAAGAATGAGTTTTTAGAATGAAGGGGAGAGTTTCAAAATTCAAAGGAAATCCGAATCAAAGAGGAAGAACTCAAGCTCGAACGAAGATGATTCTATAATTGAATTTACTCTATATGCTAAGTTTTTCCTAAACCGAGATCTAATACCAACTGTAATCGCCTGCCATTTTGAACCATTCGCATCCACATATGTTAGACATGAATTGTTCAAAATGCCAGATTGTAAATTTATATTTGGCAAAACTCAGCATATACAGTAAATAAATCAATCACAGAATCACAAACACAGAGTAATATAACAATAAGCAGCAGCATAGAATAAAATGTAGCTCAATGAAGCTACTATATAAACATTAGAGTTTGAAATAAAATACAATAGAATATCTCAAATACAATGTAGTCTCGAATACAAACAGATGACAAGTCTGAACAAAACCACAGGATAGCTAAAAGCTGAATAGATACAGATGGATCTCCAAGTGAAGCTCCAACGTCAAAGGTGAGTATTAAATGTTGTGACACTCAGTCTGACCCGAGCATAAAGCAAAACACAAAACACTCGAGTCAGGATTAACATTCTTATATTAACAGATTCAACTCAAGTGAAATATCAACTGAAATACAAGTAACGTAAAAGATGTTTGAGATTTCCATCCTCTAAGTAAAAGTATTAAAATAGCGTTAAGGCGTTCCCCATATCCCCCTTAACATATTTTATATATTCCCATAGTCTGTACATTATTGCAACTTCCCCCGTAAACTGAAGGGCTATCTGAGGGTACTCCATAGGTATTATATAAAACAAACTCGTAGAAGGAACGCTAAGGCATGCGACACGACACTCGAGGCAATGCCAGGGTAGATATACCATTTGTACTTCCAGACTAGTGGTAACGCATATCAACTACTACCGCCCACCTCGTGTCACACTCCCAATCAAAGGTGCACCCAATCAAATCACAAAAGCAATAGAATGGGATCGATGAAATGTGTGCGGTAGGGGGAATGACCCCACTTGGTCCGGTATAGCTCCATTTTTAGCCACATCAAGCTGACTCATGGGAGTCAGGGCTAATACCATATAGAATCGTCGCCAAACCATCCTACTTCATTCTAGAATCTCCGCCACGTGCACAGTTGTTAAAGTAGTTTTTGGTATTGGCAGAAAGTATGACGATATCTGATCTCGGTCACTTTAACAACCAAACACTTATTTCACATCATGGTCATTTCATTTAAAAGTGTTTATACTTCATATCAAAATATCATGTTCATTTCAAAACCATACCAATTCGATATCATTTATTCACTTTAAATACTATTCATTTCCAAAAATCAAAACACTTTAAAATTATAACACTTTCGAAACCATAGCACTTTTTGAAATCATAACACTTTTAAATCATAACGCTTTTGAATCATAGCACTTTTTGAAATCATAACACTTTTAACTTAAATGGTTTGATGTTGAATAGTATATATTAAAATAGTTATAAATTAAAATAGTTTATATACTAAAATAATTCATGTACTAAAATTGTTTATTTGAAGTACTTTATTAATAAATAGTTTCCTCCAATTTCACAAATCGATTCAAATCAGTTTAGTTTCCAAAATTCAATTTAAATCAATCCCAATCACCACTTCCAATTTAAAGGGTTACAGATTCAATTCAAATTCCTAATAGACCATTTCGCTTTATATCGATTTCAATTTGAACTATCACTTCAATTCCAAAAAGATTCTAGTTTAAATAATCAAATATTTACAATATAAATTTCGTTTATATTTTAACATTTAACTTTAAATTTATTCAAATTGGAAAGTATTCACTTAATTGTTTCAATAACAATTTAATAAAATCTCAATTTATAATTTTAAATCAATACTAAATATTAAGTCTCAATTTTAGTTAAAGTTGAGAAAATTCATTTAATCACTTTTTATCAAATTCAGAATATAACTCATATTTCTCCAAATCTCAAAATCAGTAAGTTCAAATCAATTCTTATTCAAATTCAATTATTAACCAATTTAAATTCCAAGTCAGCATTTATTTATCTTCACAACCTTTACTATTAAAGTTACAAAATCCATTTTAATATTAACATAAATTTAAATAAATAGTTAAACACATATAAACTAATTAAATTAAATTTTTTATTAAATTAAATCTTATTATTAAATTTATTTTACATTAAATCTTATTTTTATATATTTTAAAATCAAAAATTTAGACATATATAAAAATAATATTTATATATTATATTCAAAAAATTAAACCATATATTTCCTTTCAAAACTTGGGAAATCATTTTCAAAATATAGACTAGCTGTGTCCGTATATAATTCTCTATCCTACGGTCAAGTGATATGAATATTTATCGTTTCAGTCCATATTTTAAATTATCTATGGGTATATATCATTTCAACCCACAATCCCAAAATCCACAATCAATTGAAAATCGGTGGTTTATCGTTTCAACCCATAACGATTTTCCCTTAATCTATAATATCGTTCGGGTATGTATCATTTCAACCCATAGGTAATTTTAAACTATCAGGGAACTTACAGAGTAAGAACAAATATGATAAAATATAAAATATCAATAACAGGCATATATCATCAATGATAAGTTGAATAAAATATATATGGCAGGATATGGAGTCATATATCACATGTGAACAATTACAGATAAAAGCATATCTTATATAGCAATTTTATAAATAAGAGTTAAATCTACCAGCATATTTCAATTGTCGTTTCAAGTGAAATCAAATTTAATAAATATAAGAATGTTAATAATGTGCGATTGCTTACCTTTCAAGGCTATAGAGAGAGAAAGAGAGAATGGGACAAGCACATGGGATAAATCACGAATTCATCAATCGACCAATTCAAAAAATATATCTCAAAGAGAAGTAGTTGAACATGGAACTGACGGACGAAACTGATAAATGAAAATCGTTGAGAGCGAATCAAACCAATTAAGCTTGATATATAAAGAAAATGTATATATTATTATTATTATTTTATAAAAATCAATGTTTAACTTAAGACAAATATAAAGATGGGATATATACAAATAAAAAAAAATCATTATCCTTAAACACATACATTTTAAAGTCAATATATACATATTATATTCAAAAACTCAACATTTAAAATCTGTATAAAAGGATGAACGTTATAGTATATACATATAATATCCCTTTATACACACACACACACACACAGATATATATATATATATATATATATATAGAACATGTAGTATATATAATACCGAAATCAAAACATGCAGGCTTTAAAACACACACACATATATACATACATACATATACATACATACATACATACATACATACATACATATATATTTATATATTTATATAACAGGTTCCACAATCCAACATGACCAGAATTATATAACTAGCTTTCGAACAAAACATATATATATTCTTCCTTTTTAAAATATTATAAATACTGCAAACCTATACCGTAACCGTACATAATACATATCTTAATTTATTCACTCGTATAAGCCTTCTTTCATAATACAATATACTGCAGCATTTAAAAATATGTGTACCTTCATATATATATATATATATATATATATATATATATATATAATTAAAATAAGGATATCCTTATATATATTTCAAAATCATATAGTTTAAGTACATCTTAAAATTATAAAATAAAACCTATACATTATAACCAACTTTATAATCTATATATATACACACAATTTAAACATCAATATAAATAAACAGTATATTATCCTTCAAAATTCATATAATATATGCAGTGAAGCAAATATGGATGCAGCTACTTAAACAAAGCCTCTCTATATATATGTAAACCATAACATATGCAGACAATATAAATTCTAATATTAAGCTATATATATAAACCAACATATAAGCTTACCTCTTCTATAATATAATATGCCATAAACTTGTGTATAATACATACCCATTTTTACAAAAGGTAGAAGAAGAGGGTTAGTTGTAAACTGTGGTGATGGGAGGACTGGGTGACAGTCACGGCAGGCAGGATTTGGTGGTGCAGTGGATGTTCGGGTGAAGGGAGCAGGGAGTTGCCTGCATGCGTGCAAAGTTGGTATGGCTTCAGCACTGATGGGCGGTGGAAGCGAAGTTCAGAGATGAGGTGGTTTTGGGGCGGTCGAGGTTTTAGGTGTTTGATCGATGATGGGTGTGAGCGGCTGGGGGTGGATTGGATGGAAAGGCCAGTGAGAGGGCGGAACACGACAGTGGGTTCACGGGTATAGGCAAAGGCGGACTGTTAGCGAAGAGAGGAGGTAGAGTTAGATGCGGCTACTACTTAGGTGATCTGAAGCAAGGGGAGGGCGCTGCCGTGTAGCTCTGGGGTTTAGGCAGTTATGGCCAAGTTTGCATGCTCAGGCTGGGTTATGGAGTTTTCGGGTGGTGTGGCAGGCACGTGTGTGGTAAAGGAGGTGGGTGATCGGGCTGTACATTAGTGCCAGATGCGAGGAACATGCAGTGGAGGAAATATGATGTGTAGCGCTGCGAGTTGATGAGTAGTGCTATTGGGTTTCGGTCACTAAGATAGGGAGGAGGAGCAGGGTCCAACGAGGAAAAGCACGCGATTTTCAAGGCAACGTGAAGGAGGAATGTATATTTACTTTAGGGTTTGTTTTTCTCAAATAAATTAGCACCGAACGAAATTGAAAGAGGGGAAAGAATTGGAGAAGGAGAAATGAAACAGAGAAGAAAATGAACAGATATTGAAATAAATATGTCACGATCCGAAATTCAACGTTCGAAAATTGACATCAAATCCCTCACTTGTACTCGACCGTCAATGATTCAAACATCGAACTCCAGTCGGATGGAGCTTATAACAACATTAGATGAATATATAACAGCGGAAATAAAATGAAAATCATGCATCATATCACAGATACAACATCATAAGAATATCTGTTACAACATCAGAGTACATAATACATGAATAACATCTCCAAAAAGAATGACATAATAGAACAACTACATATCATATGCCAAAAGTCTTTAAAAGGATAGAGAATGATAGTGAACGCCAAACTAAGCACCTCGAGATCCAAAAGCTTCCAAAATGTCTCTAAGGTATGAGCTTCCAAAACCAAAAATCTCCAAACCAAAATACTCCAAAATGTAGCTAGAGCCAAATACAGAAAACCTGCTACTAGGCTGCCCGTGTAGAAATGGTGGGCACCCAGAGTTTAGAAAGGAAACAATAAACTCCGGGTCAGTCATGGGACTGGTATGAGTAAACAAAGATAATTGCTTTCAAATAAAACAGATTTTATACAAGAAAAATCGGTATGCCTTTGGAAAATGAAACTACCATAAGACCTCCCGCCACACAAACAATGCAATCGCAGAATTGGAGGAGATTTCTTCTTATGATAGTCAAATATGCTTGATACGGGAAAATTGTTTGATATTATTACTAGTGCATAGTGTAGAAAGCCATTTCGAAAGTAGAATATCAATCCTAGCCGGCATAGACATTCCAAACTATGCCTACTATAGCTACCATCTAAACAGTGGTGACCACCATAAGTAAATGGCAGGTAATACGACTAAAACCGTACGGGGTTCGTATTGGGAATTGGATTTCCAACAAATGGTCAGGCTAAGGAACTTCCTATGCCACATGGGTACGCCTCTGGCGGGACGTCCCGAGAACCTACCCGGCTCTCTACCAACACAAGGCCGGGTTACCTCTGTAACTAGGTAACTACTACTCGAGTATGCCACTCCTCGGTCCTTTGGGACCTTTATCCAAGGGCCCTCCATCACAAAGCAACAACCACACAGAATAATGAGATTGAAGCAACCACATAGGTAAGCCTCTGGGCTCCATACCATGACACTACCTTTTTCTAGAAGGAAATGACATACCCTAAAGGGCGCGACCCTCATAACCTTGCCGCATCTTTCCTGTTTCGACCATTTCCAGGGTGTGAGGTCCGATGAGGTCTCGTCCACAAAGCTACGCTTTACACGAAAGCCATGCTTGATCACAAATGATCAACAAATGATCATCATTATACAGCAGCACTTAGTATGTCACACTACCAAATTGGGAGTATATTGCTGATAACCTTCAACTACATAACCTCTGAGCTCGTACGTCTCAGAGAAGGGTGTTAAGCTAAAAGAATAAATTCTCCGCCACCAACAGATATTTATTTGAAAGAAATCGGCTTTATATCTCAAAGCGTAGTGTCAGACACACGACCACACAAGTCTATTCCGGGTTCGAACAGAACCGAAGGTACTTCGTCCAATAAAGGAAGAAGCCCTTGCAAATCCGGGCGTCCACAATCCCGATCGGACTTCCCATCACTTAGGGAATCCCTATACCGGAACAACTCGGTGCAGAGACTATCGATAGGTTATCCTTTCGTTTTCGGAGACACCCGGTCTTCACCACCGGTCTTCAAATGCAATCCATTCATCGAATCACTATTCGGAATGGGTTATATGACACAAAGGTCCTCTCCCAGCTAATCCGAATAGTGAGCGCTCAAATTTAAAACATGTGGGTGTATCAATCACAAAGGTTCACACTCAAGGTTCGATGTGGGTTTCGGATAACAAACTAAAATCCGACTCCCTGTCGCATCGAAGTTTAAATGTCGTTTTACGGGCAAAAGGGGTTACACAAACATATAGGAACAAATCATAAATCACAGTCCATCACAAAGCAATCACAGCTTCACAACAAAAATGTCAATACAGTATAGAGTATTGATGATGGTCAATCATCGTTGATTCAAGTTACTGTGATTAAAGTGAATTGGCCATATAATTGTCTTCGTTAATCATTTTGAATCAATGCTGAATTTTACTCAATTATAAATTAGTTTAATTGGCTTAATTAGTTAGTTATCCTTTGATTTATTAAACTTATGGATCCTTAATTGTTAATTAATTAAGTTTTAATTATATTTTATAAATTCCCTATTCTTTAATTATTTACTTTTAGATTGTAAAATCATTTCAAGCCTTAAGGGTTGATTATTCTTCATTTTTATAAATCAATTTGGTTTTTTTAAATTAGCATTTAAACATTTATTTTACTTTTAAATTTTTTGTTAAATTAAACTTTAAAAAACAACTTTTATAAAATTATAAATTTTGAAATGCCATTTGTTTCATATGCTATTTATCACTATCATTAAATTTACCCAGAATATAAATTTACATAAGTTTTCAAAAAAAAATTTGGCAAAAAAAAACTGATTTCTGTTTCAAATTCAATCCCCCGAGACCTGCTTCGGGTTGTACCCGAGAAAATCGCCCCTTTACTTCGGGTTTTCCCCAAAATGACCCGTGCCTCAATTTTTTTTTTCTTTCTGTTTTTAAATTAACCCGTCACCACGCTAAACTCCCCGAGTCCCTCTTCGAGTTTTCACTCGACTTACCCGTGTTGTGCTTCGAGTCACCACTCGTCCTCCCCAACGCCTCACGCTGACACACCACCAACCACGTGCACGTGCACGGCTATCCTCGCCGCCGTTGGACGGTGCTGCGGCCACCGTCACGTCAACGTCCACCCCCTAAATCGATTTGAACACTCTGATCTTGAATTTATTTCAAAAATTCAAATCGACCAACAGAACCCAAAAAAAACATCAGGCACGCCATCAAAAAACGGTCGCGCGCCACCTCCCCTGGCCATCAGAGGCCGTGAAAACTCGCCTGAAGCTTTGCCGCGACCAGATGCTTCTATTCCCACCGGAGGCTCAAAGTCCGATCGCCCCTAGAAGGCGTGGCACTGCTATATCCAACGTGAGCAAAAAAGGGTTCTAAACCCTAGTTTGATCTCCAATCAAAAATGCAATGGTTTGAAAATTTATCTAACATTTTTCTAGTGATGACGATCCTTAATTCTTGCTGCGAAAACGAACACGAGGCCCACCATTACTTGGATCACCAGATTTTGATGAAACTTCAATTTACAGATTATTGAAAATGCACCAGTGGAAAGCCAATGAAAAAAAATGATTGTAGTTTCAAAAATCATCATTTTAAGAGTGGATTTACTTAAAGTCATGGAAGTTAAGATTCGTGAAGTTTGAGTTTTCTGCAAAATTGAATTATTACTTGTGTTTTCAAAATTTCCAGGAAGAACTATGTAAAACTAACTTTAACTCATTTCTGAAAATACAAGACAGGTTTATAACAATTTCTTTTACTTGTTTACAATCTTTTCAGAAGCCAAGAGAGAAAGATTTCAAATTCCCTTTGATATAGGTTATCCTGTAACCCAAAGTTCAAATGTACTGTGTTTGTTTTTTTTCTTTTTTTTTTCTTTTAATCCCAGTAAGACTACAACCCTATTTTGATTAGTTTTCTGAAACATGGTGCAAGCTCAAACACAATTTCAACTTGTTACAAATTTATTTCAGAAGGAATAAAGAAGTGAAAGATTGGGTTGGATTTTTGGATATGCTTTTTTCTTGTAAACTGAAAGTTATATGACAATGAGTTTCACAGTTTCCAAGAAAGAACAATTTTGCTTCGATTTGTTGCTAAAAAAAATAGTGCAAGTTTACACAAAAACTCCATCTTGTTTACTGAAACAAAAACGCATGGCTAAACTTAGTTTTATCATTCAATCAAATAGATACAGAGGGGAAAGAAATGGATTTTCTTACAAGTTTTCACTTTTTTTGTTTTTCCTGAACTAAAACAGTGACTAACATCTTGTACAGTCAACATGACAACCCAAGCATTCAGTCATACATTCAAATTCCTTGCATGCAAACAAAATTTAAGTTTCCTATATCACCCAAAACATACACATAGCAAGCATGATAAAAGAAAAACAAGGTTTACTCACTTGTTTTTCCAGAGATTGCTGACAGTTTCAAACAGAGAGATGAGGCCTGCAACTTCCCCTCTTTTCTACTTAATTCTCTTGGGGTTTTTAGATCTGAAATTGATGTGTACAAATCTATGATTATTTTTAGTTGTATTCATGTATTTAAATAATCAAAAACAGGGGTTTTCATTACACTTACCTTTTAGATTTATAGCAGAGAAGATTATTCTTTCTTTCCTTCTGAAACTTGAAACCAAAAAAAAAAAGATTAAACCTTGATTCTTCCTGCAATACAATTAGATATGGTTGTATTAATCCCATGTTGTTTTCATTTATTCTAATCATTAAAAATAACAAAAAAAAATTCTTACAGCTTGAATCCTCAACAGAGAACCATTTCCTGAACTTGAAAGCCAGAGATGGCCTTTAATTCTTGATTTTTTTTTCCTGCATAGATTCAATATATTTGAATTAAACTCTTACTTCATTAGGAATTACAACTTCAAGTTCAAGCTTTTAAAATGAAAATTTACTTGCCTTTTTTAATTTATTTCCAGAAGTAGAAAAGAACTGTTCTGCATAAAGAAAACCAGAAATCCCTTGCTTCACAAATCTGCAATTTTTTTGTTTTGTGTTAATTGTTAACACTTGATTTTAAAAATCAAAATTTCATAAACTATAAATTTTAAAACAAGACTTACCTGAAAGTATCACACTACTGTTCAGAAGCATGAGAAAATATTTCAGATTTTTAGCTTGAATTTGAAGAAGGCAGTCTCTTTTTTTTTCTTCTGAACCTTTTTTTTTCTTTCTTTGAATGTTGAAAAAAAAGTTGCAAAGATCTTTTGATTACTGAGTATCAGGTGTTAGGGGATTTAAAAATTCGAATTTTAGAAGGTGAAGAGTTTCCTGAATTTTTATTTGAATTTTTTATTAAAGAGTTAATGGTTTGTGCCATTTGTAAAGAAATATCTTAAGCACTAGATTTTGGTAATCATTCAACTCTATTGTGAATGTATGTTTCAGCCTTTGTTGTTTTCAAAGCAAAGAAATCTTTATAAATTTTATTTCCTATATTATATATATACTTTTATAAACCAATACATGTATATATTTATTCATTTGTATATATATGCATATGTACAATGTCAAAAGAAAGGTCGTTTTGACCATTGTATACTTATTCCTCAATGATTTTAAATGCTACTAAATTTTAAAACATTTATTCCAAATTTAAATTCAACTTAGATTCTAAACTTGAAATATAAACACTTATCTTTTAACAATTTTAAATTTTAATTCCAATGTGTATTAAATTTACTAATGTATGAGAATGTTCATATGTATAAGATTTTAAATCTATATGACCTTTAAAAACATTTATTATCTCAATATTTTAAACCCAAAAATAAATTTCGAATTTATTTCATATATATATTTCCACCTATTTTATTTGTTTTAGATTTTTTTTTTCCAAATTTATTCTCAAATTAAACCCCAAGAGTTTAAGTATATTATTTATTTTAATTGATAATTTTGGGATGTTACAAATACCCCCTCCTTAAGAAAATTTCGTCCTCGAAATTGAAAGAGAGAGAAAAACAGACAAAGAATATATGATTCAAAAAGAATAAGGAAATGACTTACCGGCTAAGCCAAGATATCCACTCTACATTTGGGATAAGATTTCTGCATATTATCTTCAGTTTCCCAAGTGCAGTCCTTTGGATCGCCACTCCACTGAACTTTTACTAGCTTTACAACTTTGTTCCTTAATTGCTTTTCCTCACGATCCACAATCTTTATCGGTTCTCTTTTAACGGTTAGATTTAGAGTGATGTCGAGATCTTGTTGGGCAGCTTCTTCAATAATACTGTCCGGATTGTGCACATACTTCCGAAGGCTAGAAATGTGGAATACATCATGCATACCCGATAACCAGCTAGGCAACTGCACACGGTAGGCTAGAGAACCAATCCTTTCCAGAATAGGAAAAGGACCAATATATCATGGTGCTAGCTTACCGGTCTTCCCAAATCTCAGTATACCTCTCATAGGAGATACTTTAAGAAAAACAGAGTCCCCAACCTGGAATTCCAAATCCCGTCTTCTACGATCGTAATAGCTTTTTTGACGACTCTGAGCTGCATTCAATTTCTTCCGAATAAAATCAACTTTCTCGGTGGCTTCTTTAATCATGTCCGGTCCAAGAACTAGTCTATCACCTGCTTCGATCCAGCATGCCGGTGATCGACACGGTCGACCATATAAAGCCTCAAGAGGAGCCATCTCAATACTGGCCTGATAGCTGTTGTTATAGGAGAACTCGACCAGATGCAAATGGTCCTCCCAAGAACCACCAAAATCAAGTATACAAGCTCGCAATAGGTCCTCCAAGATTCGATTGATCCTCTCTGTCTGCCCATCAGACTGTGGGTGATAAGCAGTACTGAAATGCAGCTTAGTTCCTAATGCGTCTTGAAACGCCTCCCAAAATCTACTAGTGAAGATCGGGTCACGATCACTCACTATGCTGCTAGGAATGCCATGGAGACGGACAATTTCTTTCACATATAAATTAGCTAGACTTGCAGCCGTGCGGGTAGCTTTTACTGGCAAAAAGTGGGCTGACTTAGTCAAACGATCTACAATGACCCAAATCGCTTCATTGCCCTTTCGAGTGCTAGGCAAACCGTCGACGAAATCCATCGACACTTGGTCCCATTTCCACTTGGGCACCTCTAAAGGCTGAAGTAGACCCGCTATCTTCTTTTGGTCGCTCTTGATTTGTTGGCAAGTAGCACAGCGACTCACATAAATAGATATATCCCTCTTCATCATCTTCCACCAGAAAGTTCTTTTGATATCTCTATACATCTTGTTAACTCCTGGATGGATGCAAAGCTTAGATTTGTGACATTCGTCTAGAACTTCACGTTTCAGATCAGGGAAGTTTGGAACACATATTCTTCCTTTCAGCCTTATAACTCCTCTACTATCCATCTTAAAACTAGTGTCCTCCCCTTGGCATATTCTTTTATAAATTCCCCGAAGAAACTCATCTTCATACTGCTTGCTCGCGATCCTCTTAAGAAGAGTAGGAGCGATAACAAGGTGAGCAAGAATAGCATGCTTTCTACTCAAGGCGTCCGCAACCACATTGGCTTTTCCGGGTGTATATAGAATATCTAGGTCATAGGATGCCAGAAATTCCAGCCAACGCTGTTGTCGCAAATTCAGGTCTTTTTGGGTGAAGAGATATTTCAAAGATTTGTGATCGGTGAATAATTCGAATTTTTCACCTAGAAATAAAGAGAGTTCGATAAGTATATTTGTTAAGTTAAATTAAATTAAATTAAACTCACAGATTGATAAGAAAGCTGAAAAGATTATTACCCAAAAGATAATGTCGTCATATTTTTAAAGCGAAGATAACAGTTAGAAGCTCCAAATCATGGGTCGGATAATTTCTTTCATGAGGACGTAATTGTCTACTCGCGTAGGCAACCACCTTCCCGTTTTGCATCAACACTGCACCCAAGCCTTCACCGCAAGCATCGGTATAAACAGATAAACCCCGATTCCCGTTGGTAATAGAGAGAACAGGAGCGGTGGTTAATCTCTTCTTCAATTCCTCAAAAGCTCCTTCACATTTTGGAGTCCAAATAAACTTCGCATTCTTCATTGTTAGCTTGGTCAATGGACTAGCTGACTTCGAGAAGTCCTGAACAAACTTCCGATAATAATCTGCTAGACCCAAAAAGCTTCGAACTTTCTTAGGGGTAGTAGGTCTCCTCCAATCAAGAATGGCAGAAATTTTGCTATGATCTACAGAAATCCCTTCTTCATTAACAACATGGCCAAGAAATTTGACTTCTTTGACCCAAAAGTGGCATTTGGAAAATTTAGCATATAGAATATTTCTCCTCAATATTTCCAAGACAATTCTAAGGTGTTCGGCATGCTCCTCTTCGGTTTTGGAATAGACCAAAATATCGTCAATGAATACGAGCACAAATTTATTCAATACATCCCGAAACACACGAGTCATAAGGTCCACAAAGTATGCTGGGGCATTGGTTAGCCCAAAAGGCATGACTAACCATTCATAGAACATATTGGGACCCCTAAAAGCTGTCAAATGGATACAGTCTTTGGCGATTCATAATTGATGGAATCCTTGGGCTAGATCCATCTTCGAAAAGAAACAAGCGCCGTGCAACTGATCAAATAAATCATCAATTCTGGGCAGTGGGAATTTATTCTTGAGAGTATGCTTATTGAGATCGCGGTAATCCACGCACAACCTCAAAGATCCGTCTGACTTAGCAACAAATACGACGGCTGAGCCCCATTCAGAAACACTGGGTCGAATCAACCCTTTTTCTAGTAAATCTCTAGTTTGCTCGACTAATTCAACCCTTTCCCTAGGTGCCATCCTACGACTTGCATGAACGACAGGATGGGCATTGGGTACAAGGTCGATTCTGAATTCTATTTCTCGGTGAGGAGGTAGAGATTTCACTTCTTCAAATACATCTGGAAAATCTCTAACAGTAGGAATGGACTCCAAGCTGGGTTCAGGATAACCCAAATTGTACATCAACCCTTCCCTTTTAGGACTAGGGTCCTGACAAGAAATTTCGATAAAATCCCCAAATTCGGTTTTGATTGAAATTAATCGATTATTGCAATCCAATTTGGCTTCATATTTTGCTAGCCAATCCATTCCGAGTAAGACTTCAAACTCGTTGAAGTCTAGAACAAAAGGACTAATAGTGAATTGATGGCAAGAATATGAGATAGGAACATCTCTACATCGAAGACAGAGGTTTGCGGGACCTCCAACTGGATTCCTTACGCATATAGGCTCATCAACAAAATCAGGTTCAATATTCAATTCATTAATAGCTTGTTGAGAGATAAAACTGTGTGTAGCGCCAGTATCAAAAAGAACTCTAACAATGCTATCATAAATGGTAAGATTACCTTCCAGAACTCCCTTTTCCTTTTCTGATTTGGAAGATGTAGGCTTGTCTTTGACTGAGTACACTTTAGCTGTCTGGGCTTGCTTCATAACTGGGCAGTCCTTAACTTCGTGTCCCACCTTCTGACAATAATAGCACTTTCTGGGCTTTGCTTGAGCGGATTGATCTCTCTTTGGCTTCGTGCAGCTATTAGAATAGTGGCCCTTCTCTAAGCAATTATAGCAAGTGACATTCTCCGCAGTGCTCCCTTGATTGCTCTTCTTTCTCTCCTTGCCTTGCCATGGTTTCTTGCCTCCAAGTTTTCTCTTCTTCTAATTCTGATTGCTTGAGTTGCCTTTCTCCCTCGGTGCTTCTTGCATGTCTAGTGTAGCATAACGGTATCCCATATCAACCAAATCTGAGAAGGATTCTTTGACGTGGCCAGTCATCCTTTCGTGGAACTTTTTATTCATCCCACGAATGAATCGCTCATTCTTCTTCAAAGGCGTGTTCACTAATTCTAGACCAAAGCGAGACAATTCATTGAATTTGTTGAGATACTTCTCGAACGATAAACTTCCTTGCTTTAAGTCCATGAATTCCTGGTACATACGAGAAATCCCGGCTGATGGCATGTAGCGCTTCTCAAATACTTCTTTGAATCTGCCCCAAGTGAATTCGTCCTCAGGCTCATCAATAGTGACAGTCTCCCACCAAGCTAAGGCTTCACCATAAAGTTGCCAAGTAGCTATGAGACTCATCTGATCATCTTGCAGCTTAAGCCCCTTAAAGATTTTCTCACAAGACTTAATCCATGCCTGGGCCTCAACAATCGTCTCTTTGCCGGTGAATGGCTTACCCCCAAGCCTTGAGAAGTTCTTATATAAGTCAGCCAGATTCGGCTGATTCTGAATAGGTAAAGCTGCCTCGGTGGTAGGGAAAACTTGGCTAGGTGCTGTGGCATTTCCTCGCCCCCTAACTCTGCCTCTTCGCCCACTCATCCCTACTATCTGTAATTAGTAAGAAAAATTGGCTTAGATATTTGGACAAGATATCTTAAGAAATATCAGCAATTAAAGGAAATAGACTGAGAAAATTTTTGAGGTGTTAATCAATTATACTCATTCTAGGGTATACTTCATCCTATCTCTAATGAGCCATCTAATGTGTTATACTCCGTAGCTAAAGTTCTTACTCAACCTTTAGCTCTGATACCAACTGTCACGACCCGAAATTCAACGTTCGAAAATTGACATCAAATACCTCACTAGTACTCGACTGCCAATGATTCAAACATCGAACTCCAGTCGGATGGAGCTTATAACAACATTAGATGAATATATAACAGCGGAAATAAAATGAAAATCATGCATCATATCACAGATACAACATCATAATAATACCTGTTACAACATCAGAGTACATAATACATGAATAACATCTCCAAATAGAATGACATAATAGAACAACTACATATCATATGCCAAAAGTCTTTAAAAGGATAGAGAATCATAGTGAACGCCAAACTAAGCATGTCGAGATCCAAAAGCTTCCAAAATGTCTCGAAGGTATGAGCTTCCAAAACCAAAAATCTCCAAACCAAAATACTCCAAAATGTAGCTAGAGCCAAATACAGAAAACCTGCTACTAGGCTGCCCGTGTAGAAATGGTGGGCACCCAGAGTTTAGAAAGGAAACAATAAACTCCGGGTCAGTCATGGGACTGGTATGAGTAAACAAAGATAATTGCTTTCAAATAAAACAGATTTTATACAAGAAAAATCGGTATGCCTTTGGAAAATGAAACTACCATAAGACCTCCCGCCACACACACAATGCAATCGCAGATTTGGAGGAGATTTCTTCTTATGATAGTCAAATATGCTTGATACGGGAAAATTGTTTGATATTATTACTAGTGCATAGTGTAGAAAGCCATTTCGAAAGTAGAATATCAATCCTAGCCGGCATAGACATTCCGAACTATGCCTACTATAGCTACTATCTAAATATTGGTGACCACCATAAGTAAATGACAGGTAATACAACTAAAACCGTACGGGGTTCGTATTGGGAATTAGATTTCCAACAAATGGTCAGGCTAAGGAACTTCCTATGCCAAATGGGTACGCCTCTGGCGGGACGTCCCGAGAACCTACCCGGCTCTCTGCCAACACAAGGCCGGGTTACCTCTGTAACTAGGTAACTACTACTCGAGTATGCTACTCCTCGGTCCTTTGGGACCTTTATCCGAGGGCCCTCCATCACATAGCAACAACCACACAGAATAATGAGATTGAAGCAACCACATAGGTAAGCATCTGGGCTCCATACCATGACACTACCTTTTTCCATAAGGAAATGACATACCCTAAAGGGCGCGACCCTCATAACCTTGCCGCATCTTTCCTGTTTCGACCATTTTCGGGGTGTGAGGTCCGATGAGGTCTCGTCCAAAAAGCTACGCTTTACACGAAAGCCATGCTTGATCACAAATGATCAACAAATGATCATCACTATACAGCAGCACTTAGTATGTCACGCTACCAAATTGGGAGTATATTGCTGATAACCTTCAACTACATAACCTCTGAGCTCGTACATCTCAGAGAAGGGTGTTAAGCTAAAAGAATAAATTCTCCGCCACCAACAGATATGTATTTGAAAGAAATCGGCTTTATATCTCAAAGCGTAGTGTCAGACACATGACCATACAAGTCTATTCCGGGTTCGAACAGAACCGAAGGTACTTCGTCCAATAAAGGAAGAAGCCCTTGCAAATCCGGGCGTCCACAATCCCGATCGGACTTCCCATCACTTAGGAAATCCCTATACCGGAGCAACTCGGTGCAGAGACTATCGATAGGTCATCCTTTCGTTTTCGGAGACACCCGGTCTTCACCACCGGTCTTCAAATGCAATCCATTCGTCGAATCACTATTCGGAATGGGTTATATGACACAAAGGTCCTCTCCCGGCTAATCCGAATAGTGAGCGCTCAAATTTAAAACATGTGGGTGTATCAATCACAAAGGTTCACACTCAAGGTTCGATGTGGGTTTCGGATAACAAACTAAAATCCGACTCCCTGTCGCATCGAAGTTTAAATGTCATTTTACGGGCAAAAGGGGTTACACAAACATATAGGAACAAATCATAAATCACAGTCCATCACAAAGCAATCACAGCTTCACAACAAAAATGTCAATACAGTATAGAGTATTTGATGATGGTCAATCATCGTTGATTCAAGTTACTGTGATTAAAGTGAATTGGCCATATAATTGTCTTCATTGATCATTTTGAATCAATGCTGAATTTTACTCAATTATAAATTAGTTTAATTGGCTTAATTAGTTAGTTATCCTTCGATTTATTAAACTTATGGATCCTTAATTGTTAACTAATTAAGTTTTAATTATATTTTATAAATTCCCTATTCTTTAATTATTTACTTTAAGATTGTAAAATCATTTCAAGCCTTAAGGGTTGATTATTCTTCATTTTTATAAATCAATTTGGTTTTTTTAAATTAGCATTTAAACATTTATTTTACTTTTAAAATTTTTGTTAAATTAAACTTTAAAAAACAACTTTTATAAAATTATAAATTTTGAAATGCCATTTGTTGCATATGCTATTTATCACTATCATTAAATTTACCTAGAACATAAATTTACTTAAGTTTTCAAAAAAAAAAAATTAGCAAAAACAAACTGATTTCTGTTTCAAATTCAATCCCCCGAGACCTGCTTCGGGTTGTACCCGAGAAAATTGCCCCTTTACTTCGGGTTTTCCCCAAAATGACCCGTGCCTCAATTTTTTTTTTCTTTCTGTTTTTAAATTAACCCATTACCACGCTAAATGCCTCGAGTCCCTCTTCGAGTTTTCACTCGACTTACCCGTGTTGTGCTTCGAGTCACCACTTGTCCTCCCCAACGCCTCACGCTGACACACCACCAACCACGTGCACGTGCACGGCTATCCTCGCCGCCTTTGGACGGTGCTGCAGCCACCATCACGTCAACGTCCACCCCCTAAATCGATTCGAACACTTTGATCTCGAATTTATTTTGAAAATTCAAATCGACCAACAGAACCCAAAAAAACATCAGGCATGCCATCAAAAAACGATCGCGCGCCACCTCCCCTGGCCATCAGAGGCCGTGAAAACTCGCCTGAAGCTTCGCCGCGACCAGATGCTTCTATTCCCACCGGAGGCTCAAAGTCCGATCGCCCCTAGAAGGCGCGGCACCGCTGTATCCAACGTGAACAGAAAAGGGTTCTAAACCCTAGTTTGATCTCCAATCCAAAATGCAATGGTTTGAAAATTTATCTAGCATTTTTCTAGTGATGACGATCCTTAATTCTTGCTGCGAAAATGAACACGAGCCCCACCATTACTTGGATCACCAGATTTTGATGAAACTTCAATTTACAGGTTATTGAAAATGCTCCAGTGGAAAGCCAATGAAAAAAAATGATTGTAGTTTCAAAAATCATCATTTTAAGAGTGGATTTACTTAAAGTCATGGAAGTTAAGATTCGTGAAGTTTGAGTTTTCTGCAAAATTAAATTGTTACTTGTGTTTTCAAAATTTCCAAGAAGAACTATGTAAAACTAACTTTAACTCATTTCTGAAAATACAAGACAGGTTTATAACAATTTCTTTTACTTGTTTACAACCTTTACAGAAGCCAAGAGAGAAAGATTTCAAATTTCCTTTGATATAGATTATCCTGTAACCCAAAGTTCAAATGTACTGTGTTTGTTTTTTTTTTCTTTTTTTCTTTTCTTTTCATCCCAGTAAGACTACAACCCTGTTTTGATTAATTTTCTGAAACATGGTGCAAGCTCAAACACAATTTCAACTTGTTACAAATTTATTTCAGAAGGAATAATAAAGAGAAAGATTGGGTTGGATTTTTGGATATGCTTTATTCTTGTAAACTGAAAGTTATATGACATTGAGTTTCACAGTTTCCAGGAAAGCACAAATTTTGATTTGATTTGTTGCTAAAAAAAATAGTGCAAGTTTACACAAAAACTCCATCTTGTTTACTGAAACAAAAATGCATGGCTAAACTTAGTTTTATCATTCAATCAAATAGATACAGAGGGGAAAGAAATGGATTTTCTTACAAGTTTTCACTTTTTTTTGTTTTTCCTGAACTAAAACAGTGACTAACATCTTGTGCAGTCAACATGATAACCCAAGCATTCAATCATACATTCAAATTCCTTACATGCAAACAAAATTTAAGTTTCCTATATCACCCAAAACATACACATAACAAGCATGATAAAAGAAAAACAAGGTTTACTCACTTGTTTTTCCAGAGATTGCTGACAGTTTCAAACAGAGAGATGAGGCCTGCAACTTCCCCTCTTTTCTACTTAATTCTCTTGGGGTTTTTAGATCTAAAATTGATGTGTACAAATCTATGATTATTTTTAGTTGTATTCATGTATTTAAATAATCAAAAACAGGGGTTTTCATTACACTTACCTTTTAGATTTATAGCAGAGAAGATTATTCTTTCTTTCTAAAACTTGAAACCAAAAAAAAAAAAGATTAAACCTTGATTCTTCCTGCAGTATAATTAGATATGGTTGTATTAATCCCATGTTGTTTTCATTTATTCTAATCATTAAAAATAACAAAAAAAATTCTTACAACTTGAATCCTCAACAGAGAACCATTTCCTGAACTTGAAAACCAGAGATTGCCTTTAATTCTTGATTTTTTTCCTGCACAGATTCAATATTGTTGAATTAAACTCTTACTACATTAGGAATTACAACTTCAAGTTCAAGCTTTTAAAATGAAAATTTACTTGCCTATTTTAATTTATTTCCAGAAGTAGAAAAGAACTGTTCTGCATAAAGAAAACCAGAAATCCCTTGCTTCACAAATCTGCAATTTTTTTGTTTTGACTTAATTGTTAACACTTGATTTTAAAAATCAAAATTTCATAAACTATAAATTTTAAAACAAGACTTACCTGAAAGTATCACACTACTGTTCAGAAGCATGAGAAAATATTTCAGATTTTTAGCTTGAATTTGATGAAGGCAGTCTCTTATTTTTTTCTTCTGAACCTTTTTTTTCTTTCTTTGAATGTTGAAAAAAAAGTTGCAAAGATCTTTTGATTACTGAGTATCAGGTGTTAGGGGATTTAAAAATTCGAATTTTAGAAGGTGAAGAGTTTCCTGAATTTTTATTTGAATTTTTTATTAAAGAGTTGATGTAAAGAAATATCTTAAGCACCAGATTTTGGTAATCATTCAACTCTATTGTCAATGTATGTTTCAGCCTTTGTTGTTTTCAAAGCAAAGAAATCTTTATAAATTTTATTTCCTATATTATATATATACTTTTATAAACCAATACATGTATATATTTATTCATTTGTATATATATGCATATGTACAATGTCAAAAGAAAGGTTGTTTTGACCATTGTATACTTATTCCTCAATGATTTTAAATGCTACTAAATTTTAAAACATTTATTCCAAATTTAAATTCAACTTAGATTTTAAACTTGAAATATAAACACTTATCTTTTAACAATTTTAAATTTAAATTCCAATGTGTATTAAATTTACTAATGTATGAAAATGTTCATATGTATAAGATTTTAAATCTATATGACCCTTAAAAACATTTATTATCTCAATATTTTAAACCCAAAAATAAATTTGGAATTTATTTCATATATATATTTCCACCTATTTTATTTGTTTTAGATTTTTTTTCCAAATTTATTCTCAAATTAAACCCCAAGAGTTTAAGTATATTATTTATTTTAATTGATAATTTTGGGATGTTACAAAATACATTGACGTATAGGGAATAGTTAAAGCCTACAATTTAGTTTAGAAAACATAAATAACCAATAGCTGTTTGAATTCAACCGATAGATAGATGAAAGGACAAGAAACCCAAATGGTTGAAATTATGTAACAACCCTGTATTTTCTGATTATTTTAATTGTATATTTTAATTATTATAATTGAATTCTTGATTTAAAAAACTTTATTTTAATTATTAAAATGAATAATTTTGTTATTTTAAATATAAATTTTGATTGATACGTGAATTATAATTTCAAACCTGAATATATTAAATATTTTACAAAAAGTGAACTTTCGTCAAAATGGTCAAACTTTGACTTTTAAATTTAAATTTTAAATATTTGAAAATTTTAATTTTATCTTTTATTATGAAAATAATTTAAATTTTAAATATTTTTAATTGATTTTGTATAGATATGTATTTCTAAAGTATGAAATTTTGATTTAAATTATATATTTAATGGTTTTGAGAAGGCTAAATATTTAGTTTTGAATTTGTGAATTTAAGTATGTAAATTTGAAGTAATTGTGATTTTGACTTTTAATTTATATTTTTAAAATGTGGAAATTTAATTCAAAGTTTTGAATGATATTTAAAGTAAAATGTTAGGTTTTATTAAATTTATAAGTAAATAAACAGTGAAATTTTGACTTAACAAATGAAAGTGAGTTTTAAATTGGATATTTGATTTTTTTTGATAAATCATATGTCAAAATTATTAAAATGTGAAATTTTAAGTCTAGAAATATGATTTATTAATTTAAATAGAAATTTTTTGAAGTTTTATTGTTTTTGGAAAGTTATAATAAAATTTGTAATTTTATTAACAGCGTTTCTGAAATGCTGTAGTTTTATGAAAGCACATTAAAATGTTGTTGTTTTGAACTTAACTATGTTTGAAATAGCTAAATATCTATTACGACATTTTATAGATGCCGTTATTCTTGAAGTAAACTATTTTGGAAACTATAAGCTACAATAGCATTTTATAAATGCGGTCGTTGCTATATTTTGTTAATGTTTTGAAATGTTATAGATTTTAAAACTGTTTGAGTTATATTTTAAAGTGTTAAATGATTTAACTTTTAAGAAATTGATTATTTGTGAAATATAAGGAGTTTTGAATATAATTTAATATTTAAATTTGAATTTTAAGGAATTTAAATTGAATTTGAATTTAACTAAGGTTTACTTTGTTATGTGTTAAATGGAATGAAATGTAATGAGATAAATGAATTTTTGAATGGAATTTTGAAATGTATTTCATAATGATATTTGAAATAATCAATGAATGACATATTTTATTTTTAAATGATATTTAAATTTGAATATTTGAAATTGAATTCAAATAATGATTTGATAACGAGGTTTTAAAGGATATGATATTTTAATGATTTTGAAATGGTTTGGAAATGATTTGATCTTTATTTTGATAAAGAATATGAATTTAGAATGATATTTAATTTTGATAAATGAATATTTGAAGTTTATATTAGTATGAAAGGATATTGAGTTTATTTAAATAATATTGGATTTATGAAATGAATATTTCAAAACTAAGTAATAATGAGGTTAAATCAGTGATATATGAAACTATAAAAATTTAGTTTTGAAATGTGGGATATTAAGCTTTGAAGTATACTAAAAATTGAATAGTTTATTTTGTGAATCAAAACTATATTTTAAATTGATAAGATTTGAAATATTTTGTAAGGAAACTGAATTGAAGTAAAACTGACGGTTTAATTTGAATTAAGTTGGAAATTTGAAATTTTGATTTAATTGAATAAATTTGTAAAATGTAAAGAATTAAATGAATGTTCCATGATTTCAAATGTATGATTTCGAAATGTTATGATTTTCAAAGTGTAATGATTTCAAGTATCTGGTTTCGAAAGAGTTATAACTTTGAAAATATTGTGATTTTTGAAAGATGAATATATGTTTGAATTGGAAATGATATTATTGATTTGGATATAGTTTTGAAATAAATGGTTTTGGTTCCGAAGTACAAACTATTTTGAAAGGAATATGATTTTGGAATGAAATGATTTGATTTTTGAAGTATAAACTATTTTGAAATAACCACGGCGTTATAATAACGTTTGGTTGTTAAAGAGACCGAGATCGGAACTTGTCATACTACCTGCCAACTTCGAAAACCACTTTAACAACCGTGTACGCAGTGGAGATTCCAGAATGAAGTAGGATGGTGGCGACGTCCCTGAGGTATATTACGTGGACCCAACTCCCGTGAGTTGGCATAAGGTGGCTAAAACAGGAGCGATCGACGGGACAAGTGAGGTCATTCCTCCGATCGGACACATTCCTTTGATACTATACTCTTACTTGTGGTTGATTTGATGGTTATCCTTCGATTTTGATTTGGGAAGTTGTTCCGAGGTGGCCGGTAGTGGCTGCTACGCGTTATCACCAGCCCGGAAGCGTAATTGGTACATCTACCCTGGCATTGCCTAGTTGTGCCGTGTCATTTGCCATACCGTGCCTTTACTACGAGTTTGTTTTTCTCCCATGGCCCATGGAGTATTTAGGGTAGTCTCCGATCTAGAGATATGCTGATACTGGATGGACTAATGGGACTATTACGTGTTGGGGGCTATATAGGTAACCCGTCAACGCTATTTAAAAGTAAGTTTATTTTACTGTAGACACTATTATAATAGCGCAATATTACTACATAGTAAATAGTTTAACGGGTCCTTAAAGGATGGGCGATCCCAAGCATCCTTTAAGTTACTAATGTATTTTGTTACTGTTCACTTGAGTTGATTTACAGTTCAGAACTATTTATGTCCTAACTCGAGTGTTTTGTTTTTGCTTTACGCTCGAGTCAGACGGAGTGATTCAACATTCAAGACTCACCTTCGGAGTTGGAGCTTTGCTTGAAGATCCCGCCATCTATTTTCTTTCAATATCCATTGATTCCATTGTTGTATTCTGGTTCGTATCTGATGTATCTTATTTCCCTTCTATTGTATCTTGTTTAACTCTGATGTATCTTATTTTTATATAGTAGCTTCATGAACTACTATCTCTTTTAATTCCGCTACATCATTATTTACTCTGTGTCTTTGATTATTTATTTACTGTATATTCTGTGATTTGCAAAATTTTATTTACAATGCGGTATTTTCAGCAATTCAAGTCCGACATATGCGGATGCAAATGGTTGAAAATATTAGGTCGTTGCATTTGGCATCCGAGCTTTGGTAGCTCTAGGCAAAACTCAACATGTATGGTAAATGTATTTACGGAATCACTTACATTCGAGTTTGAATCTCTTCCTTTTTGACTCAATTCCATTGAATTTTGGAATGTTCCCTACGGTTCCAAAATCCATCCGTGTCCCTCACTATTCGTTTTCTTTTGATTCGGGAGTATCCCATAACTCCACTTCGAAAGATCTTTATAATGAGTCGGCGGTCCAGCCGGTCTCAAATTGATTTTTCAAGGGGTGAAAATCTTTTACAACAGCATCGATTCACCAAAGATTTTATATCCTCGGTTTAGATGATAATATCTCTTATTATCCCAAATTCTATCTCTTGAGATCGAATGTTGATTTACCCCAGAAATCCACATCGATCCTATTCTTTAAGTCACGGGTGACCCGGTTAAGGTTACCCGCGGTCTGTATAAGCTTATCCATCTTCCTACCCTATTATTTAATCATCTCATCTTTGTTTCTAACTTATCTTCAAATCATTCATGAAGTGTATTTGTAAACTAATATTTAAAACGTTTTATATATTGTGTTGTTGATGTTGATTGGGTTTCTGATCAATTCGTCTGATCGACGCTATCGATAAGATTTCCAAAACACTTGAACAGAGCAAACTGACACAATAAGTTTTTTTCAAATTTCGTAATGAAATAAATTTTGTAACTATATTATAAATCTTTTTCTGATTTTTTGTTGAATTTGGTTGTTAAGAAATAATATTGATTTTATATATCATTATCTCTTGTTTTATATATAAATAATTGAATTATAAAATATGGTAATAAATTTATTTGGAAATTTAAAATGAATTTAAACAAGAATTTGAGAATTTAATTTCTGATGGATTTCAAACCTTGTATTTAAAGTTTTAAAAGGATATATTATTTAAATAGAAATCTGTTTCCAAAGAATTTTAAAGTTTAAACTAGTGCTCTTCTCTTTGTCGCTGGAAAATAATTTCGATGATGACTGCAGCATCATCGACATTCATTTTTGAGTTTCGAAGCGAAGAGATCATTGTGTAGTCTTGCTACAGTTTTGTTTTAAGGAATTTAATTGATTTGAATTTCTAAAATAAGACTGGATTTATAACAATACTGATATATGATTTAAATTTGAATGGATATATGTATATTGTGTATGTGCATTTATTTATCTCTAAATAGTTTGGAATTTATCGGAAATTTAATTCATAAATTTTATTTTGAAGGATAATTTTTAAGAATAATTTCAAGATTTGGATAAATAGACAAGCTTGAACTGATTAAATTAGAAAGTTTTATATGTATAATACACAATTTCATTCTAATATAACTTACCTATATTTTCAGAAGTTGAATATGTAATTGGATAATATACAATATAAAAAGATTTTATAAATAAAATTTGAGTGGCTATAATAAATGTTATATACTTAAATTTTAGTTATAAAAAGATTAATAGTGGTAAATAAAGAAAAGGTAATGGAAAAATTTACAATATAAAATGATGTTAAAGGAATTAAGAATAAATTTAAAGCAGTTATAATAAGTGTAAGTATATTTAATATAGGTGATAAAATATACTGAGAGGAATAAATTTAAATATTAATTAGGGATAAAGAAGAATTAATTTATCGAATACATTATGAGTATAATAAATGATTTTTCAAATCCATGATTTTAGAAATTGTTAATTTAAGATAATTTAATGATAAGATAATGAAATTTGAGATGGTAAAGATTTACTTAACTTATGTAAAATTAATTTTTAATTTAAGTTGGAATCTTCATGGTTTCGAATTTATTATCTTATTTTGTTTTTCAAACTATCTTATGGTTGTCCTTATTTCCTTTATCTTGCTACAGAATGGGGAGGCTACTGCTTATACCAGCCTATCTAGAAATCTTTCATAATCTTTGGTAATCTTTGGTGCTCATTTTAAATCTGAGCACTGTCTGCCATCCACAGACCGTCGGTCAAACCGAAAGAGTGAATCAGATTCTCGAAGATCTTTTCGTGCTTGTGTTCTTGATTCTAGAGGATCTTGGGAAGATCATCTCCATCTTGTTAAACTTACCTATAACAACAGTTATCAGGTATAATTTCAATCTTCTTGTCATCTTTTCTTAATCCTATTTCATTCTATTTTTTTCTATGCTTTCCTGTACATCATTCCTTTTCGGGGACGAAAAGTTTTGAGTGGATGAGAGTGTAACAACCCAGTATTTTCAGATTATTTTAATTGTATATTTTAATTATTATAATTGAATTCTTGATTTAAAAACGTTATTTTATTTATTAAAATTAATAATTTTGTTATTTTAAATATAAATTTTGATTGGCATGTGAATTATAATTTCAAACCTGAATATATTAAATATTTTACAAAAAAGTGAATATTGGTCAAAATGGACAAACTTTGACTTTTAAATTTAAATTTTAAATGTTTGAAAATTTTAATTTTATCTTTTATTATGAAAATAAATTAAATTTCAAGAATACTGCTTTTGGTTTCGTTAAAATTCGATTTATATTGTGAAAGTTATGTTTTTACAATATTGTGTGTAAACTGTTTTATTTTACAAATTTGTTTATTTTTAATTTAGATAAATATTATTTTTGTTTGTCATATCTTGCTCTAAATTTGAATATATGTGTTATATGATATATTATGTAATTGTTTTATTTTTTAAAACATTTTATAAGTATAGTTACAATTTTCAAATGTGCATGTTACTTTGTTTACAAATTTTAATTTTCTAGTTTCAATTTAATAGTTATTTTCTTCATTTACTTTTTATTTTCCTAAGAATAATTATTCATTTTCCTTTTTCACTTTATTTGTTCAGTTTTATATTTTATTTACTGAAATATATATGGTTTATTTTAATCTAAAAGAAAAAGAAATCCAAGAGTCAAAGTCCTTTCATTTCCATTGACTTTTCATCTACTTGTCTCTTCATTTGCTTGCCCTTTCACTTCCTAGATTTTAGCCGTTCACTCCTTATCTCTTACCGTGTATTTCCCACCTCAATTCACATGAGAAAATTTCTCCCATCTGAAAAAAAAAATCACGGCCAAAAGAAGAAGAAGAAAAAAATAGTTAATGGCTTCATCTCCTTTTTCTTGCATCATTTTTCAATATTTTGCCTCGCCTCTTCCTTGTATTTGCTCGGCCTAGACTCTCAACCATCACTACCGACCATCACCTCCTCCATCTACAGCAGCTCCATCCCCTTTTCCTCTGACCAAAGTCAAGCCATGACCACTTGATGATGTTAGCGCCATAAAAACATTGCAAAGCTCCACCAAAATTGCATAGCCGACCGTGTTTGCCACCATTACTTTCATAGTTCACCTTGGCTGCCTTCTATTGCGCCACCACCACCATGATAACACCTCTGACCTTCAACTTCAGATATGTCCAGGCCTGTACTTAGCATAAGCCAAGCCCAATTGACCCATAAGCCGAGCCAAAATGTGCATCCAAGTTGCCTTTTTGTCATGTTTCTTTTGTATGCTCCATGTTTCACCCTACCACTTCACATCTCCACTTGTAGCCGCACCATTTTGATGCCATACCTGACCTATAGTACCTTCATAGCTGAGCATATGAACCCTATGGCCAAGCAATTGGAGTGATTAAAGCAAGGTCTAATCATCTTGTCCATTGTCGCTTTTTATTTAAATTAGTTTCAATGTTATTTTGTATTGAATATTCATATGTATATTGTCTTGTTTTGGGTTGTTTACAAGATGATATATTGGCTCTCTCCACTCATTTGAATCACTAGTCGTGCGGTATCATGCTTGTCGTGCCTTTGGAATCGTGTTGTGTGTCGTAGAGGTCTTCAACGTAAAAAGGTGAGTCTTTCTCACTCTGACATTTCTACTTATGAAATGGTGAATCGATGACAAGTGTTTAGTAAATTAAAAATGTTATGCAATTTAATGATGATTATATGATATATTATGCCTTGTTATTACCATGTTAACTTTGTTAATTATCACCTGACATCTGATATTTGACATTATATTGTGACATTGACATTGTTTATATTGTTTACGCATATATTCACGCTGCAAGTTCCCTGTTAGAATATAATCACTATGGGTTGAAATGATACATACCCGAACGGACTTTGGAATAGAGAAAAATCATTATGGGCTGAAATGATAGGCCTGAGCGATTTTTATTGTATTTTATTTGACTTGGGATTGCGGGTTTGAAATGATAGAACCCTGGTTTTCTTTTTAAACTTCGGATTGAAATGATATATATCTGTATCACTTGACCTAGGTTAGAAAATTATATACAGACCCCGTGGTATATTTTTAATTGATTTTATGTAGATATATATTTTTAAAGTATGAAATTTTGGTTTAAAAATATATATTTAATGGTTTTGAGAAGGCTAAATATTTATTTTGAATTTGTGAATTTAAGTATGTAAATTTGAAGTAATTGTGATTGTGATTTTGACTTTAAATTTATATTTTTAAAATGTGGAAATTTGATTAAAAGTTTTGAAATGATATTTGAAGTAAAATGCTAAGTATTATTAAATTTATAAGTAAATAAACAGTGAAATTTTGACTTAATAAATGAAAGTGAGTTTTAAATTGGATATTTGATTTTAAAAAAAAAATTGTGATAAATCATATGTTAAAATTATTAAAATATGAAATTTTAAGTCTAGAAATATGATTTATTAATTTAAATAGAAATTTGTTGAAGTTTTATTGTTTTTGGAAAGTTATAATAAAATCTGTAATTTTATTAACAGCATTTCGAAAATGCTGTAGTTTTATGACAGCACTTTAAAATGCTGTTGTATTGAAATTAACTATGTTTGAAATAACTAAATATCTATTACGGAATTTTATAAATGCCGTTATTCTTGAACTCAACTATTTTGGAAACTATAAGCTATGATAGCACTATATAAATGTTGCCGTTGCTATATTTTGTCAATGTTTGAAATGTTATAGATTTTAACATTGTTTGAGTTATATTTTAAAGTGTTAAATGATTTAACTTTTAAGAAATTGATTATTTGTGAAATATAAGAAGTTTTGAATATAATTTAATATTTAGATTTGAATTTTAAGGAATTTAAATTGAATTTGAATTTAAATAAGGTTTACTTTGTTATGTGTTAAATGGAATGAAATGTAATGAGATAAATGAATTTTTGAATGGAATTTTGAAATGTATTTCGTAATGATATTTGAAATAATCAATGAATGGCATATTTGATTTTTAAATGATATTTAAATTTGAATATTTGAAATTGAATTCAAATAATGATTTGATAATGAGGTTTTGAAGGATATGATATTTTAATGATTTTGAAATGGTTTGGAAATGATTTGATCTTTATTTTGATAAAGAACATGAATTTAGAATGATATTTGATTTTGATAAATGAATATTTGAAGTTTATATTAGTATGAAAGGATATTGAGTTTATTTGTAAATTGAGTTTATTTAAATAATATTGGATTTATGAAATGAATATTTCAAAACTAAGTAATAATGAGGTTAAATCAGTGATATATGAAATTATAAAAATTTATTTTTGAAATATGGGACATTAAGCTTTGAAGTATACTAAAAATTGAATAGTTTATTTTGTGAATCAAATCAATATTTTAAATTGATAAGATTTGAAATGTTTTGTAAGGAAACTGAATTGAATTAAAACTGATGGTTTAATTTGAATTAAATTGGAAATTTTGATTTAATTGAATAAATTTGTAAAATGTAAAGAATTAAATAAATGTTCCATGTTTTCAAATGTATGATTTCGAAATGTTATGATTTTCAAAGTGTAATGATTTCAAGTATTTGGTTTCGAAAGAGTTATAACTTTGAAAGCATATGATTTTTGAAAGGTGAATATATGTTTGAAATGGAAATGATATTGTATTGATTTGGATACAGTTTTGAAATAAAATGGTTTTGGTTTCAAAGTAAAAACTATTTTGAAAGGAATATGGTTTTGGAATGAAATGATTTGATTTTTGAAGTATAAATTATTTTGAAATGACCACGGCGTTATAATAACGTTTGGTTGTTAAAGAGACCGGAATCGGAAGTCGTCATACTCTCTACCAACTCCGAAAACCACTTTAACAACCTTGTATGAGGTGGAGATTCCAGAATGAAGTAGGATGGTGGCAATGTCCTTGTGGTATATTACATGGACCCAACTCCCATGAATTGGCATAAGGTGGATAAAACAGGAGCGATCGACGGGCCAAGTGAGGTCATTCCTCCGATCGGACACATTCCTTCGATACTATACTCTTACTTGTGGTTGATTTGATGGCCATCCTCCGATTTTGATTTGGGAGTGTGTTCCGAGGTGGGAGGTAGTGGCTACTACGGTTACCACCAGCCCGGAAGCGTAATTGGTATATCTACCCTAGCATTGCCTAGTTGTGCCGTGTCACCTACCATACCGAGCCTTTACTACGAGTTTTTTTCCCCTGTAGCCCATGGAGTATTTAGGGTAGTCTCCCGATCTGGCGATATGCTGATACTGGATGGACTACTGGGACTATTACGTGTTGGGGGCTATATGGGTAACCCGTTAATGCTATTTAAAAGTAAGTTTATTTTACTGTAGACACATTTATAATATCGCAATATTACTACATAATAAATAGTTTAATGGATCCTTAAAGGATGGGCGATCCCAAGCATCCTTTAAGTTACTGATGCATTTTGTTACTGTTCACTTGAGTTGATTTACAGTTCACAAGTATTTATGTCCTGACTCGAGTGTTTTGTGTTTTGCTTTACGCTCGAGTCAGACTGAGTGATTCAGCATTCAAGATTCACCTACGGAGTTGGAGCTTTGCTTGAAGATCCAGCCATCTATTTTCTTTCCGTATCTAGTGATTCTAGTGTTGTATTCTGATTTGTATTTGATGTATCTTATTTCTGTTCTGTTGTATCTTGTTTAACTCTGATATATCTTATTTTTATATAGTAGCTTCATGAACTACTATCTCTTTTATTTCCGCTACATTATTATTTACTCTGTGTCTGTGATCTGTGATTATTTATTTACTGTATATTCTGAGATTTGCCAAATTTTATTTACAACGCGGTATTTTGAGCAATTCAAGTCCGACATGTGCGGATGCGAATGATTGAAAATATCGGGTCGTTGCGAATTAGGTACCGTTACAGCTAATCGTTTTATCGAATTCGCCGTGTACCGGACTTCAAAATAAACAAACAAGTATACTGTGGAGATTAGAACGACGAGACGATCAAAATGGTACATAAATATCAACGATATGACCATCCTATCAAAAGTCGATGTCCGATGCCAAAAATGTTGCCAATTTGCTGAAAATAAGATAAACGGGGCTGGAGAGATCCAAATTTGGTGAAACAAAACATGGCATCTCACTTAGATAATCATTTACAAATTTATTGTATAAAAATATTCAGGTTTTGAAAAGATTTCATTTTCATCAAATTTACTTATTTGAAATTGAAATTGAAAATTACACAATAGAATTAACTTTCATATTTTCTAATGAAAATCTGACATTTGTTACGTTTAAATAGACGCACACCAAATATCAAATTTTGATTTCCAAATTCAAACTTTTGAAATTTCACAAAAATTCAGTTAATTACGTTATTAAAACCGTAAAAAATTTCTGGTCGTCACACTTAAAATATATAATCTATAATATAAAAGTAATATTAAAAACTAAGTATAGATTTCTTTAAAATATATTAAAGCTAAAATATTAAAATCAAGAGATAGTTTTTAAAGAACAAGAGATGGTTTTGAAATTAATATGATTAAAAATAGTATTTCAATTAAGGCTAATATATTTAAATTGATAGAGATGACTTTAAAAAGATAGTTTTGAAAAAATAAATCATTTTGATAATTTCGTGGACTCCTTTCCACTTGAGAAGGTCGTGGGTTCCATCCCACTAAAGATGGGTTCCAACCCACTATTAAAGCGAGAAGGTGGATTCCATTCCACAATTAAAATCCGAATAAAGATTTTAGTGCTATTATGAAGTTTTAACATAAATCTAGACTCTGTTACTTATCGTGATATCTTGAACTCTTGATACTCATGAGTCTTCAGTCTTGATTTCTTCAATCTTCAATTTGTCAGTCTTGAAACTTTATACTATACGGTATTCATTCTCAGTACCTGCAGATACACACACACACACATACATCTAGACAAGAATATTAGTATTTATATTTTAAAACAAGTAGTAAGGTTTTTTTTCATCAAACCCATCATCTCAAGAACTAACAATCTACCCCCTTTTGATGATGACAACCTTTGTTTATAAAATATACTCCAACAAACTTTGATACTACTCCGACTCCTCCTTATTCCAACAACTCCCCCATAATCTACTAACTCTCCCTTAATCTAAGCCTATCTAACCTATTTTATAATTCTCCCCCTTTGTCATCAATAACTAAGCCTAAAATACATAACTCCCCCTTAAACTATGGAACTAAATGTTAATAGCGAAGTATAATAGTGAAACATAAATCTAACTTTATTATATATGACGTTACATTACATATATATGAAACATATACATAAATATGTACAAGTACACAAAATATAAAAACATTAGTATAATAACAATCTAACGAGAATCCTTAACAATTTTGTTTTTCTCTATTTATTTAAATATATATGTTACTATATCTATATTCTATATCTCAGTTATAAAACAAGTACCTAGTTCTCTTCTTAATTTAGTAAAGGTTGATTGATTCAAGGGTTTGGCCAGAATATCATCTATTTGTTTCTCAGTGTTGATAAATTCAAGAGAAATAATCTCTTTACTTATATTATCTCTGAGAAATGATGCATGATATCAATATGTTTGATTTTGGCATAATGAGTAGGACTTTTGGATGAATTTATTGCACTTGTATTGTCACACTAAATTGGTGATTTTTACATATTTAATCAAAAACCCTTTATGGTCTGTTGCATACAGATAACTTGAGAACAACACAAAGCAGTAGAGATATATTCTACTTCAATTGTTGATAATGAGACAATATTTTGCTTTTTACCAAACCAGGAAACCAGATAATGTCCTAAAAAGTGATAAGTTCCACTTGTACCTTTTCGGTCTGATTTACAACCAGCATAGTCAACATCACAATATGAGATTTAATCAAATGAACCATTTTTTAGGTAAAATAGGCCATAGTCTAAAGTGTGTTTAACATATCTTAGGATACTTTTAATAGTTTTTAAATGGGTTTCTTCGGGTTGAGATTGGTACCTTGCACAGAGACAGACACTATGCATGATATTAGGCCACTCGAAGTTATATAAAGTAGCAATCCAGTCATTCCCCTGTATAGTTTTTGATCAACATCGTTTGACATGTCTTTTTTACTTAAGTCTACATTGGTTGCCATAAGGGTGGGTTTTCCACTCGCAGTGGTCATACCAAACTTACTAACTAGGTCCCTAGCATACTTTTCTTGACTAATTAAAATACCACTATCTAATTGTTTTATTTGCAATCCTAAAAAGAAAGTAAGTTCACTTATATGACTAATCTCAAACTCTTTTTTCATTATTTCAGAAAACTCTTTGTTCATTTCATTGTTTGTTGATCTAAAAATTATATCATCTACGTAAATCTGTACTAATTGGATATCTTTTTTGTTTCTTTTACTAAAATGAGTATTATCTACTTCACCAATTTCAAAATATGATTGCAATAGGTAAGATCTTAGTCTGTCACACTAGGCTCTAGGAGCTTGTTTCAGACCATATAAAGCTTTCTTCAATTTTTAAACATGATTTGGAAACTTTTCTTCTTCAAAAAGTGGAGGTTGTTCAACATAGACATACTCTTTAACAAAACCATTTAAAAAGGCAATTTTGACATCAATTTGAAATAATTTGAAATTGTTGTGGTTTGTGAAAGCATGCAGAATTATAATAGCTTCTAATCTTGCTACGGGTGCGAAGGTTTCATCTAGTCTATTTCTTCTTCGTGACAATAACCTTGTGTGACTAGCCGAGCTTTATTTCTAACGACCTCACCTTATTCATTCATTTTATTTTTACAAACCCATTTAGTTCCTATTATTATTTTTCCCTCAGGTTTAGGAACAAGTTCTAATACATCATTTCTGGTGAATTGATCTGTTCTTCTTGCATAGCTAGAATCCATGAATCATCAGATGATGCTTCCTTTGGATTTTTGGGTTCTATAGTTGATATAAAAGCTACATTACTCATCTTGTTTAGTTAATTTCTAGTTCTAAAAACAGATTCAATATTTCATAGTATATTTTCTATAGGATGATCTTATAAAAGCCTGATCCTTTTATTAGGATAAACAGTTTCACAATTTGTTTCATTTGATTCATTATTTAAAGTAACAAAATCATCTTCATCATTTATTTAAACAAAATCTTTGAAATTTTCATCAATAGATACATGCATTATTTCTTCAATGGTATTTGTGTTTTAAATTGAAAACTCTATATGCTTTACTTCTATTAGAATATCCGATAAAGATTCATTTGTCGGATTTAGGATCAAATTTATCCAAATTATCCTTTGTATTTAAAATAAAACATTTACATCCAAAAACTTTAAAATAAGATACCTCTGATTTCTTGTAGAAAAGAAGTTCATATGGTGTTTTATTGGTTAGAGGTCTAATTAAAATCCTATTCAAAATGTAACAAGCTATAGCGACTGCTTCAGCTCAAAAACTTCTTGGTAATTTACTCTCTAAAAGCATTGTCTTGCACACTCTTAAATCATCCTATTTTTACGCTCTACCACTTCGTTTTGTTGTGGAGTTCTTAAAAAAGAAAAATTACGAGTTATTCTTTTTTATTACAGAAATTCTAAAAAATTTCATTTTCAACTTCTCCACCTTGATCACTACGAATAGCTTTGATTTTAAAGAAAGTTGATTTTGAATTCTTTTTGCAAAAGTTTTAAATAAATCAAAAACAATAC
The DNA here is from genome assembly GCA_030765085.1 of Allium cepa. Taxonomy (NCBI): domain Eukaryota; kingdom Viridiplantae; phylum Streptophyta; class Magnoliopsida; order Asparagales; family Amaryllidaceae; genus Allium; species Allium cepa. The sequence goes on along the minus strand of CM060930.1, from coordinate 93,171,402 downwards.
TTTTATGTTTCAGAAAAATTGTCCATGTAAATCCAGAATAATCATCTACAGTTACAAAAACATATTTACTATGATTTATCGATTGAATTTGAAATGGACCAAATAGATCTAAATGAAGTATCTCAAGAGATTTTGAAGTTGAAATCATATCTTTCAATTTAAATGAACTCTTTCTAAATTTTCCTAATTGACCAGCATTACAAATATATCTACTTTAAAATCCATTTTAGGGAGACCTCTTATTAGATCAAGTTTAGATAAGAGTTTGAAATTCAAATGCTCAAATCTTTAATGCCAAATCCAAGGGTCACTAATATTAGCCAAAAGACATAGGCTATCATTTGAGATTTTCATACTGAGAATATAATTGTTTTCTTCCTAATTCTTCAAAGATAATATGTGATTTATTACCTTCGATGTGACATTTATCCTTTTCAAATTTAATTTTGTAGCCCTTGTCACATTGATGGAGCCTTCATAGGCTTTTAAAAACTTCTAAACCCACTTACTAATTAATTGATTTAAATCGAATTTAAATATTTATCGATAACATGTATCGATATGTACATATATAACATTTATATATGCACTTTATTGAATATTAATGAAATTCAAACAAACAAAATAAAATATGTTAATTAATATTCCGTCAATATATTGATTTAATTGATTAACAATGATTATAAATTAATAAAATGTGTGGTTTTTGGAGTGTTCATCATTGTGGTTGTGACAGTCAAAACTGTAAATTCAATCGGCGATTAACATCGAACAATTCGAATATTGATGTTCAGACATCAACTGAGCTAGTGGTGTGGCATTTTGGTGCAATTTATTACTTACACGTCTTTTCAGTAAAATCCAAATTTACTATTATAAGCGGTAATCAGTAGTAACGATTGTTTGCACCAATTCTCTTTGTCAACACTATATCACATTAGGACTTACGAAATTTGAGTTTGGTTAAAATTTCATTATCGTCCACATTCAACTTGATTAGTCCAAACACAAAGCCTTGGTTCAATAATTATATTTTTTATTAATCGTACTACTCTAGCTAGAGATTTTGACTTTGAGTTGACTACACTTGATTATGATACTAAATTCGCATAACCGAGGATATGAAATCTTTGTTGAATAGTGTATCACTTGCAGTGCTTTAATACAGACACAGTTATAGTTGTTTGATGGACCCCATGCCAAGATTTTAATATAATCCAAGTTGAGTGTCCACATTAAGCTCCTATGGTATTCTCAAGTCGATAGAACTGTGTGATATTTTCACTTTGAGATTCTCTATTTCACCTTAGTTATACATTAACCAACAAAACTCTCGAGTCAATCATTCCATAGTTATAATAACTACCAATACGTAACCCCTTGGTGCCTCCATCATCCCTTAGTAATACATTGCCCGGTATTTGGAAAGTGTTACATACTCTAGTCTCAATAGATGAATCTATATCCATTCTCAAAACATCTTGACTAGGAATATTTAAAATAATTTATTATTTTAACATGATAAATTTATCATGATTCCAACACATTGTAACAACTATCACATAACATTTCATTTAAGGATTTTCTATTTAATATACTTTAATTAAATAATTAATTAACATATCGCAATATAACAAGTATGAATAGAAAGGACAATATATTTTATTATGAACAAAATTGGTTATCAAGTTAGATATATGTAACAACTTATATAACTGCCCTTAAGGCATACCCTAACTCTATTAATCTCCAACTTACAATTGGGGTCAATTATGGAATCTTATTCCAATTCCACCGATCGGTTTTCTCGAAAGCTATAATCCTTTAGTGAAGGAAATGCTATATTATTTTAATTATCTACTCTGTCAATTAACTCTCTCCAATGTAGATAAACTGCCTTTATCATTTGCAACCCTTCGGAGCATGTTTTTCGACCTTTAGTGAGCTTTATGTTCTTTTACAAATCATATCATAGCATTGCTATTATATAACAATGTCATGGAACTCTCAATATTTTGGAATCACCTCTAAGTTGGTTATAAATTTGTGCACCTATTTATACTACTTTTATTATGACACTTTCCAAGGCGATTTACATAGCCTTTGGTTGAATCAGCCATTACTTATTGTTTGAACATTTTCAACTTAAAGTTCTTAACTTAAGATTGAATATGAATCTAGGATTGATATACCACACTCGATACCACTTATGAAGATTGAGTCTGCACACTCCTTTATAAAAATTCATTGTTTCTATAAACAATTCTCTAGATTATAAAAGTACCTGAAACATTCTAAACTATCACTTGGCGATCTTAATTTAGGTTAATTTTATACTTGCCCTAGGTATCAAATAGACAAGCAACTTGTGATACTGTAGATGATACAACATATATGATAATTCCTATTGCCAATGCATAAGAAATCCATCTTACATGCTCCATATTAAAAAATTAATATAGTGTCTGTGTATATCATCCGGGGATAATCCCTAATATTCTTTTATAATTATTATAAAATATTTCAATTTCAGATCTAATATTTATATTTAAACAACCAAACGAAAATAATTTTAACATGAGTACATCGTAAATAATCGTTAGTTTGTTTTTTAGTTATAGTTTTGAAATTTTTGTACATTTATAATGTTTTATTATAGACACAAATTTCCTCTGCATTTTGATTGAAATTCAAACTGTTTGATATTCCTATTAAAATATTTGCTCCAAATTCGATGCTTGTTAAACGATGCTTCTGTATTAGTTCTTGGATCTTATCCAATAACCCACCAACTAAGAATCACTCTCATTGACTATAAGATGCTTTAGTTATTAAGTGGAAATAACATATTATAAATCATTATTTAGAATTTTTGTTCCTAAATACATATACCAGAACTCAAAATTATATTGAGAGATAATTTTGCAACTAAATTCCAAATTAACTTGATTTTGTTGCATGATAGGTCAGTTACCTTGATTTCAATAATTGAAAAAATACAATGTTATTCTATCAACGTATCTTACTGTATACCTATTGCATTGGTCTTCTTCTCGAAGACATTTTTGCCATCGATGGATCATATCTCTTTGGGTACAACTATCGAAACCATATTTTGATAATATACTTGAAATTTATTACAGATGTACGAATCCTGCCACATGGTAGAGTCATGTCTTTTAATGGATAATTGAAAACTAAGAAAAATCATTTCATGATATCGATGAGAAACTCATAGTTTCTTTTAATGTACAAGAGTTTATATTTAACATTCTAATAAGTTAGATCCACTTGAGTTTGATCAATTTCATTTCATCTTTTATAATTAATTTTATCATTAGATCATATCCAAATTTATTTTGTTAATAATAATTTCTAAAAGAAAGTCATTCGTCGTGAAGTTGATATTTCTTTAAACAACAATTGTTTCACAATGAAACATAATAGGCATTCACAAACAATTTATGAATTGCTTGTATATATGTATAAAAATGATTTAGTTTTTAAATTTACAAAACTTATGTTCATAAATTGTTGAATCAATATTGATCAGCCCCAAACTCATATGGGGTGGTCCATACAATATTCCTCACGAACAAGTATTATATGCAGTCTTTCGACTCAGACAACATGTCAACTCTTTGACCTAGGATATGTATAGATAATTTCATCAACTCTTATCCTGTATGATTTTGTAGATTTTGTTCTAGATGTAATTAAATTTAACCTTGCGTACGTACTCTTAAGTAAATGTCCATAAAGGAAGAAGTTATTTCAACTTCACTCATCATCAATCGTACTTTGTTCAACAAAATTTGATTACTCCTTATCAATACATCATTATGTATCATAAGGGGCGGTGACTTTTGAGATTGGATCGTATTCATTTTCAGGTACATTTGCAACTTCTTTCCAACACACTCACATATTTTATTCAAATCATTTTATTTTCTTTTGCACATTATGTTATTTACTTCCATTTTATATTCTATAAACTTATCATAGACATACTACATTTGTATCAAATGCAAATGTCCATATTTGCGATAATTCATCGATGAATTTAACGAAGTATGTGGAACTGTTTTAGTACTATTAGTCCTAAGATTACATGCATCTATATGTATCAGTCCTCCGAGTTCACCAACTCTTATGTTTCTCCATCTGAATGGGTTCTTTACCCTTAAACTTCAAAGATACGTTTCATGAGTACCATATGTTCATAATCGTGATTATTGAATAATTTCTTAAATAAATGGCTTAGTCCATAATTCCAAAACATTTGTAAAAATTTTAGATACCTTTGTATTTTCTAATGTATCACTTTAGTTATAAAAATAAATATCATTGTTATAGTCTTGTCTTATAAAGTATATTCATAATACTCATATCAATATAAAACCATACCTATTTCTAGTCAATACTGAAACCAATTATTATTTCATAAATAATATTTTCTATATTTAGGAAAATAATTTTTGTATTTTAATGCATCCACTAGTAACTATTATGACATGATCCCACTACTTCCACCATTACTATAATAGTGTATGAAATATAAATCCCATTCAGTTATTTATTATGAGCTATTCATTTATTTTATTGTAATTAGTATATAGGTGAGAGTTTTCTATCAAATATATTAAATTGTAGAAATGACTTTTATAGAAAATAATTTTCTTTACAAAAAACACAATTGGAATAAGAATAACATTTCTCATTCCATATTTGCTATCAACTAGTATACTATACAATTTCCATTTTGGATGTCCCTTTGTGGAGTAGAGATGACCATGCAATCTATTCATCCCAATTGTGTCCAAGTTGAATCCATTCTTGTACATTCAATTTTCTTTCTAATTGTTATGTAATTCAAAAGGAAACCCTTACTAGAAGATTGTAATGAACTCTTTACAAAAGTACATTTGGCCATCCTTAACATTTAAGGATATTCAATAAGTTGCACTTTATATAAACTTATCAAATCGATATTTCAATGACCAACTCTACAGGTACCTCCTATAGCTCTTAGTTTGGTGCTAACACAATAAGACCGTTATTGTAATCAATTTTATTGAATATAAGATCTCTCATTATGGTTTAATTGATTATCTCAAATGAATTAGTTTTATCGAAATTTCGTACACTACGAGTCGCAGCTGTTCACCATATAACATTTATATGAGATTGGATATGGATCAAATATGCATATTTTTATTGCTTTTAGAGTTTCAAACTTGTAGCGACCCGACTTTCTAACACCAGAAAAAAGCGTCACTATTTAAAAAAGAAAGGGATAGAAGAAGAAAAGAAAGAGAATAAAGAACAGCAACACATCAGAATCTCACAGCGGAATGGATGAAATATAATATATCACATAAAATATTACATAGTATCATATCACATCAGAGTACACAACTTATACAACACATATTAGACAGTTATAAACATATGTCTAACTATACAACTCAAGATATCACATTATACAGATACAATCTCAAACACAGCGGAACCATAATATATCTACACGTGGAAGCCTCCTGCTCCATATCTCCTCCAAAATTCGTCAAGAAAACATGAATCCCTCGACTACTCATACATTATATGAGTACCCAAGAGTTTAATAAAACAGAAAATAAACACTCGGGTCAGACAGGGGTCTGGTGTGAGTAAGCGGGCTAAAATTGCTTAACTTTAGAAAAACCTTTGAAAAAAAAGGTATCACAAAAGACTTCCCACACATAAACATGGAAAAGTTTTTACCTTACGCTAACCAAAAGATTTGATAGGAAATCCGGTGATATTATAATAGTGTCTAGGGTTTTCAAGTAAATAGAAAATAGCCGAAATTGTTACATCTATTAAATTCCAGCTACTAGCCACAAAAGTGGGTAATACAAACAAAACCGTAGGGTCTCGTAGGAAGAATGGATTTCCATCAATGGCAGGGCTACCGGGGTACCGCCCGTCACAGTACGTGGCCTAGATCACAGTACCGAGGATTACTCCTAATCCCCTGCAACACAAAGCCGGGACCATTCCTTACTGAATAGTCCTGACTAAGATCACCCCGTGGTTGGCGCGACCAACCACCTACTAAGCCAAAATAAAAAGGGACATCTAGACAGGGATGACCTCACCCTGAAATGGGTGCTACCCACCTAGCCTTGCTGCACCTCCCCTGTTTTAGACATTCCCGGTTAGTGAGGCTTGAGACTGCGATTACCTTTTTAGAACACATCTTTCTTAGAATGCTCATCGTCCACCTGACGATGTTCTGAAAGCATTCAATCCATACAAGTTCGTTCCGGGTTCGAACGAAACCGAAGGCACTATCTCGTTGCACTCATTTTGGAATCACCCTCAGAGTCAACGACCATAGCCCTTGCACTCTGAATCACCATCTCGAACCTGTAAGTTATATCTCCGTCAAACTCATCACGGAATCACCCCCAGAGTTATACTGACGAATAGTTCTTACACCTCGAGCCTTCACTAAGCACCACTTGGATTCACGACCTAACGTTTAATTTGGATCGATGTGGTTTTCAGATATCCAAATATGGAAACCCGATCTCGGTCTCACCGAAACCAAATGCCATTTTAATGTCCAATTTGTTTAAGTGTTTTAAACAATTAACTTATATTCAGGATGATATAAACAAATAGATGAATCACATTATCACAATAGATAATTCATATCAACCATTTATCTCACAAAGCAGCATATCACATATCATAGATATCACATCCAAATCATCCAACATCATTCAACATCCAATATCAATCATCCCATATAAATCAACTATCCATAAGCAGAATTGATTAACTCTAAATCAATTGGATTACCTTAATCCTTCTTCATTAATTTATTACAAATAAATAAATTAATCATCTCTTAATGATCTTCTTAATTAATCTTCCTTGATTAATTATCCTTTAGTTACATTCAAGTAATTATCCTTAACCATATACATTAATTAACCTTTAATTACTATCATTAATTACATTAATTAATGATCCTTCATTTGCTTCCATTAGTTAATCAACTATGATTAATTTCATTAAAATTTAATTAATTACAATTAATTAATCATACTTTAATTAATCACTTTTATTAATCAATCTCGATTAATTTCATTAAATATATTAACTAATGATCCTTATTAATTAATAATACATTAAATAATTAATTTGTAATTAATCATCTCATTAATCATAAACAGTAATTAACAACTTGTAATTATTTATCTTAATTAATTAACTTCTTAATTAATTATATTAACCCTTTGATTAATTATCTAATTAATTAATCTTTAATTACTTCATTAAGCAATTATTAATAAATTTAAAATAATTAATAAATCCTTAATTAATTACTTTACATTTTAATTATTATTTAATTAATTACACTTAGTAATTAATCTTAAAATTAATCTCATTCATTAATTAATTAATCACATTAATTAATTAACTAAAATAATTAAGTAATTAACCCTTAATTACTTACATAAGTAATTATCTTCTAATTACTTCATTAGATGATTATTCTCTTAATTAATTACTTAACAAGTAATTAATCCCATCATAAAAAAATCCTTAGTTCTTTAATTAATTAATTACTCCATAATTAATTAACTTCAAAACAATTATATTAATCAATTCCTTAATTAATAACATCAAGTGATTATCCATTAATCACTTCCCTTTAATTACTCCCATGAGTAATTTTCCACTAATTACTTCCATACGTAATTTCCACTTTCCTTCATTACATTCAATAATTAACCATTAATTACTTCATTAAGTAATTACACTTAATTAATTCATAATTAAGTGATTATTAAAAATTTAATAAACAATTAACTAATAATTTAAAATTAATTAAATAATTAATTAACTAACTTCTTATATTTCAAAATCCTTAATTAATTAAGAAAGTCATTTATCTTAATTAATTCTTTACTTATTAATAAATCATACTAATTAAGTATCCATAAGTTCATAACAAAGATAAATTAACCATATTTATCTTCATAAGTAAATTATTTGAAATTAATCAAATTTTAATAAATTAAAAACAAATTATTCTATTTGGTTTTCAAAACTATAACAATAATATTATTTGAAAATAAACATTTAGAAATCATCTTCAAAAGTTTAAAACACGTTAATTATCTAATTTAAACTTTTCATTTCCAATATAATTTTGAAACCTTAGTTATTAAAACATAACTTTAAAATTTACTTTAAACTTTGATTTAACATTTTAAAATTTGAAAACACTCCTTTAAATTGAAAACTCTTCTTTTTTTAAATTAAAATTCAAAATTAAATTAAGATAATTACTTTCAAAAACAAATATATTAAACAATTTAAATTTAAAATAAATTCAATTAACACTTTAATAGTTTGATTAAAAATTTACTTTAAAAGAACAAGTTATAACTTTGAAAATTTATTCCTCTTTTATAAAAACTTAGGACTTGATTTTATTTATTTCAATCATCAACTTTAAAATTTGCAAACACTATCTTTACAGTACAAACCAGTAACATATCGCCTAAAAACTCGAGTACGAACCCTTATCTACACAAGTCTGCCCCGAAGACACCCTCATGCCCCTCTACTTCGAGTCGTCACTTATGATAACGCGATAACTACTTCGAGTTGAACACGTCTTCCCCAATTCGAAAACTCCACCTGACCCAAACAGTGCACGGTGCACGTGCACCTGAAGCTCCGGCCAACCAAGATCGTCGCGACCATCGTCGACGATCACACTATCACACGCAAGCATGATTTCGAACCTAGATCGAACAACCAACACGCGAAACAAAATTCGATCATCAGCTCGAAAACTGAAACCAATTCGCCAACAAAAAATCCCCCAATCGCCGACAACTTCCACACCGATGATCTTCGCCGACCTCACCATCGAACACCTCGTCCACGAGCTTCATCTCCCCCAAATGCGAACACCTTCGGTCCATTTTCCACGTCGCAAATGCCACGACAGTCAAGCCGAGAAAAAATCAAGCTAAAACCCTAATTCGAACAAATCTAAACAAATTGGCCATAGGAAAAATTCATGCACATTTTTCCCTTCATCCTTGATACAAGAACAAGCTTCACCCATAAATTCGACTTCAATCATTGATTCGATCATCGGCAATTCGTCAAATTGCCGATACCGTTCAACTCAACATTCGCAAACGAATATCAATTTAAAAATTATGCAATGCATGTTAAAAATCATCATTTTTAACAACTAATCCATCTGTACAATCCAAAGCAAGAATTAAGGATATCAATTTTTGAACATGCAACAGTGACTTACTGTAATTTCCATTTTAAAAATTATTTGTATATTTAAATTTACTGAGACTATTTTTAAAATTATCATCAAACATTAACATACAACTTTCATTCACATATCAAGTTCAAAAATGGTCTAGTTTGGAAGATTTGAATTTGCATAAAGAAACAACTTCAAAAATTCAAACAGAGAATGAATATTTACAGTCAGTTGAATTCCTGGTAATTCACACTTCCAACATACAAACTTAACAATATTCATGTAACAAATATTCATATCATAGCAAATGCATAAAGATTTCATCTACAGATATAATTAAATCTGTTTTTAAAAGAGTTTTACTCACCTTTTATTTTAAGCAGAGCAGTTTCAATTCTTTTTTCCTGGCTTGAACATTTGATCTGAAAAAAATTTTGATTTGCTTGCTGATGAAAATTGAATGCATGCTTCAAATTGATGTTTTAAAAGTTGAAACTGCTGAGTTGATCATCCATTAGAATTGCAGGTTGAAGTTGCAGTTTTTCATCTCAGGTTTGATTTGCCTTTTGCTTTTGATTTTCAGTTTCAGGTTTTAAAAATGATTTTCTGCTTTGAGCTTTAGATTTGGAACCATTGAATTTTGGTTTGAGAAGTTTTCAAACTTGAAATCATCTTTGTTCAGATGAGAATAGGAAATAGATTGAAGATAGGAAAAGTTTATTTTAAATTGAATTATGTTATGTTTATTAAAATTAAAGAAAGTAAATGAAGACACTTGTTTTCAAGATTTTACACTTGTCACTAATCTCTTAATTTTCTTACACATGTCACTAACGTGTGTTAATATGTTTACACATATTTCTTAAACATTTTTAAATAAATTTTTATTTAATTTAAATATTAATATAAGCTTACTTATTTAATTTACTTTATTAATAAATACTTATATATGTATATATAAATTTACTTTTTAAAGAAAATATTGTAAAACTAATTATAATACAAATAAATTCTTATATATGTATTTAAAAATCTAAAATATTTATCTTTATTGTTTAAGAGATAATTTTTTTAAAAGAAAGTTTATTAATAACTTTATACATATACATTTATAACCATTTTAAATTTAAGCATTTTAAAGAAAACAAAAATAAAACTTTGATTAAACCCTTTTTAAACTATCCTATTTAAAATAAACAATTATCTTATATTTTGAAAATAATTAAATAAATCTTAAATTAACCTTTGAAAAATATAAATTTTAAAACAAAGCTTTAAATTACAATTCATACATATATAAATTATCAATAGATTATATTAAATTTCAAAACAACTCCAAATTATAACATATACATATATATTACAATTTGAAAATACAATATTTTATTTAAAAGAAAAGATCTTCCATTCAAAATATATATCAAAAATATATATATTATAAATAGAATAAAAAAATTATTTGCTTTGAAAAATAAATCTTATCCATTTTAAATTGTTAGAAAGATATTGATCAATATTGTCAGATTAAATATTTATTAACCTTTAAAAAGATTAAATTTACCAAATTAAATTAAAATTATAAAGAAAAATTTATCAATCAATTTAATTATTAATACGGATTATTAAATTGATATTGCCTAAAATTCCGGGTCGTCACAAAACACATGGAAGATAATACAATATACATTTAAATGAACGAGGCATGGATGTTTTAGTTTTTGTATAGATTGGCTCTCACATGCGTCTTGAAGTGACAACATACGAAAAGATTTAATGGTAAATATGTTTTATATTTTTGTATCAATCTTAAATTTAGTTCATTTATATATTTTAGCCGATAGACATTTAATCAATTATATTGATTGCAAAAGTCTATTGAAGAAGATTATTTTAACTTTATATAAAATACATTCTTATATTATAAATATTAAATGTGTTCATTTTACTTTTCTAATAAGGCTCCCATTAGATTTTTTATGTTTATCATAAACCGAAGAAAACATAGAAATCTTTTGAATTTTGCAATGGGTGTTAGAACTTGCTTGCCTTCATATTTTGACCTTGAGGGATATCAACAAATCATAGGCCCACAAGCGATGGATAACACATTATCGGTTGTATCATATACAATCTTAACCCGTAATCTTTGTCCTGATCCCATCTCAACTTTTATTTATATCAAGAAATTGAAAGAGATTACTGAATCTTACCCACCATTTTGCCACGGCGGTGGTATTTTGCGTATACCTTGAGAAATATTGATCGTCTAACTGGTATATTAATAGTACTACACATAACATCTCTAGCGTGAGGAATGTTAATAACTAAAGAGTATGCACGTAACAAATTAATTTATAAATGCTAAAGGACAACTTATATTAAAGATTTATATATATATATATATATATATATATATATATATATATATGTACGTATATGTACATATGTATGTATATATCGAGTGATGTCGATTTAGGCAACAATGTGTCTCTTATGAAATACCCTCATGATTTACATATAATACGTATGTGCTTGTTCCTTAAACCTGAATTGGGTTATATGGTTTCACTTAAAATTATACATTCATATTATATAAGTTTAATTCATTTATAACCGTTTATAATTTAATTACCATGTATGATATTCTTATGTATGTTATTTATTAATCCTATTTAATTAATTTTAATTCTTGCTAATTAAATCATATTTAATTAATTTTAATTTTATTAAATTAACTAATTAATTAATTAAATTATTTTAAAATTCAAAATTTTATTTTATTCATCTTAAACAATTAAAAATGAATACTAATTCTAACACTTATAGATTTATGTATATAAATACATCAGTATCATGCATATTTTATTTAATTAACATTTAATTCATTTATAAATTAACTAATTTTTTTTAACTAATATAAAATTTACTAATTTTGAGAGGGAATCAGTTTAAAGATAAAATCTAAAAAGAATTTTAGCCTGGAGGACACGTGTTTTAAAGTTTAGTCTAAAGGACACTAAATGCTATATTAATATGGCCTTAGATAAAACAGAATGCTAGGTTAAAATAGCATCAGATAAATGGAATGCTGAATTAAACTAGGATCGGATGAACTACACTAGATGAACTAAAAAGACATTCATTTTCATAGTTAAAGAATTGATAAATTAATATATCAATACACATATATAATGTTAAGTTCATATAGCATTACACATATACAATGCCAAATTCACATAACATTCGTTTTTATAGTTCATATAATATCTGTTTTATCCGATGTTATATTAATATCGCATTCTATGTCATTTAGACTAAACTTCAAAACCCGTGTCCTTCATTTAAAAATATGACCGAATCTCCCTATTTCCCTATTTCGAAAATTTTATTATTACTTACTCTAAACATAAGATAAATCCATATATATTATATATATGTTTCAATTTAATTAGTTATGTAACTAAACAAACTAATCGAATAATTAAGATAAATGTTTCAAAATTAATTTATTACTTTTCAAAATAATTTTTGAAAATATTTTATAACATTTATAAAATTATTTCATATTTTTAATTTAACTTTTAAATTCAAAATATCTTTTAATTTTTAAATAGGTTTTGAAAATTAGCCCAAGGCTCAGAATCAATTTATGTCTTTATATTGGGGATAACCTTTAAGCTTACTTCATATTTCAGGTCAGATAAGTAGCCAACTACAGTAGAGTACTTGTTATCCAACCCAACCTTAGACACTACCTTTATAGAGCGCATAGACCAGTTGGGTGATGATAGCATTGAAGGAACCGAGCCCGTTGAAAGCAGGTGAAATAGGTAGATTTCTGTTTTTTTCTATTTTAGATCTACTGGGCTTACGAAGTTTCATAGATCTGATCTAATATTGTTTTAAGTAAAATATCATTTTATTTAAATTGTTCAAATAGAGTTTCAAAATTTTGATGTTTATATAAATTAGAGTATATCAAATATACTCTTTATGTACATATATATGATAATTAATTGCTTTGTATTACTATTTTAGATAAGTGAAGTGACTAGGAGAATATGTATTATCTAAAAGAATGAATAAATGAATGAAAGAAATTTTATTTCAAAGGAATCAATGAAATTTCAAATTCTTTTCCGTAAAACCTTTCCTCTTTAATTTCTCGTTATATCTCAGTTAAATCTCGTTCTTTTATGATGCATGGGCAGCCATAGATGGAGCCTACATAGGCTTTTACAAATTTCCAAACCCACTAAGCGATTAAAAGCTCACACTTTAAAAAAAATTAATAATTTTCATACAGAAATTATAAAAATATTGTTTTTTGAAGAAAAAATTCATGATGCATATATATATATATATAATTTTATATTAATTAAATATATATCTATATAAGTATGTATTTCCTTTAACATACGTACATATTAAAACAATATATTATATTATAATATATATAAATATATAAATTTAAAATATTGATACACACACATATATATAATTGTAATTCCTTTTTTCCAGAAATAATAACATATATATGTTTATATATATGACTTAATACACATACATATACTATATGATTTGTCCGTACGTAAATAAAAAACAATTTGGTTTAAAGCCTCATTTAAACATTGTCAATATTTTAAAAATTAAAAGAAAACTTTATTTTAATTCCATAGATAAATTCATATGTGCAAATATACATATATGTAAAAGAAATTTTTTAACCATAATATATGCACATGTTTATACATTACATCTCATGTTGACAACACATACATATAGGGATTTGTGATAATAGAAATAATCAAAATATGAATAACATACGACGATCAAATACACATATATAAATATGAATAATACCTTGCATTTCCTAGAGAATACACCATGAATATTGAGTCCGAACTCCGTTTAAATCTCTATTCAACATTTTCAAAAGGTTGTAACAACCCAATATTTTATGGAAAATATAATTAAAAAGAAATTAAAAGCATATTTGGTACGGTGGTAAAGGAGCTTGTTGACTTCCTTAGTGACTAGGGATTAAGTCCCGTTGTCGCCCAAAATCTGGAGTGATGTTTTTTTAGCTGGTTCGTTTCCAGCAGTTTTTCTACGTATTTCAACGTTGTTTCTCACATGTGGCGGTAATATAATCCATTAGATTAAATCTTGTTCTTTCGTACACTTAATGGTTATCCATTCTAACCTATACACATCACTCAAACAATCTATAAATAAACCATCCAACCAAAACCTAATCTCTTATTCAGCCGTCGCCATAATTCTACAATAAAATTAGTGTGTATTATTCTTCCTTTTCTCTACTAAATAATCAAATTTCTACTAAATTAAATTATCTATATATATTCAAGAAATTTGGAGAATTTAGAAGAATTAAAGGAAGAAAGATTAAAACAAAGCTTTTTTCAAAATTTATGCAAGCTCAAGTGCCAGGTGAGTGGGAATTAATATGAAATAGAAAAATAAAGTAGTTCAATTTTAGTTCTTTTCTGGCATGTTAATATGAATTAATTTCTTTTATTAATTGAAAATAGATGTAAATTGTTGCAACTTCTTCTTCTTCCATTTCTCAAATCTAATTCATATTTGGTATAAAATATGGGACATATAAATGGTCTATTCATGTTTTATGGCATAAATAAGATTGAAATTTATGTAAATTATTAGTTCTTCTTCTTCCACTTCTCAATTCTAATTCATGTTTAGGTTGAAATTTGGAACAAACAAATTGTTATTCACGTTTCATTGGCATAAATAATATTGGTTTAATTAAATTGAATTAGAATTGTTATTCAATTTCTAATGGTAAAACAGGTTAGTTGAATAAATTCAGAATATGTTACTTAAATAAAATAATGGTTTTGATTGATATAATTACATAATTTTGGATATGGTGTTGGAAAAAAATTGGGAAGTCTAATTGGCATAATTTTTTGTTTCATATGTGGCCTAAAAATGTAAAAGTGGAATTTTGTGTAATTAAATGGTTTGTGGCTATTGGATAAATATTTTGTACAAATTAAATTTCTAAAAGAAGAATGTAAATTAGGGTGGAAAAAAATGTAAAATAAATGGACCCTAAAGGCTAGTGTAAATCTGTAACAAAATGACACAAAAATTACAGACAAACCATACGGACTGAATAGACGTAAAACTGAAATACTATTTATGTAAGAAAAGGGAAATTGTTAAATAACTAAATCAGATGTAAATGTCCTAAAGCAGATTAATGGAAATAAACAGTATGTAAACTATACCGGTAAAATTAAATAATCTAGAAGCGATTTGGTAGGTAGATCTTGTAAAGGTCTGGATAGGTGTTTCATGACGTTAAGATCAAAATATAGTTTTGGTTGTACGTACTAGGAGCGGGCAAGTAGGTTCGCAAGGAAGTTTGTTGCCTTTCATAGGTTGTTGGTAAATAGGATGGATAGCATCCACAATCGTAGGCTTCTTTAAGCAGATCGACGTGGACAGAACAAGACAAGTGTGCTCCGACGTAGGCTTCTTTAGGAAGATCGTTGGAGGATTTTACGCAACCGACACAGCTGTGGGCACTCTTTCGGAGGACCGACACTTTGAATAAGGGAATGTCCACATTGGGGACCGAGGAGATAGAAGGTAGGAGTCTAATTTGTCGGAGCCTGAGCGCAACCTCGGGTCCAGCAAGGTTTTTTGAGTCGGCGCCGGTCAGACGTAAGAGGCATTTACCCACGGTGCACGGGTAAAGAGCATGACTTTCATGTTCTAGCACGTGGATAGGTAAGGATAGCAGGTCCAACAGGCCAATTGACATTTAGTATTACTGCATGGTTGACTTCCCTAGAGTGACCATGGACTTTGGCTTCTTAGGAACTGTATCTAAGAAGGATTCACTATATTATATTATTCACCCTCTGCGATATCCGGGGAAGACCTGAAATTAAACTATTTTATTCTTTCTGGTTCATTTTATTTCTCGTTCACCAGACTTTATGCCTGACCCATTCCTCTTTTTCCTATTTTCCCCAAATCATAGGAGGGCGGGTCTCGGTTACAGTTCTTTGCAGCTTGGAAGGTCATTGGAGTGGTTGTTATCTTCAGCTTTTGTTTCTTTTGTTTCATGTACTTCGTTTTTCTTTTCCGTGCTTTACTCTATAAATGGGGATCACTATTGTTGACTTTGTTATGTTTTATATTTTGTGGAGACGACTTGGTACTTTTGGTTCCAAAAATAAATTTGGGAAAATGTTGTTTTAATGAAGTTGTTTTACTATTAATTTATAATTAGCGAAAGTTTTCTTCCGTTGTAATACTTTAATTATTTTATGTTGTTGCCTTAGTCTCTGTGCTATGTTATGTATTTTTATTTCACCCGACAACCCATGCTTCTAGTCATGTCCAATTTTCGGGGTGCCTAGAGGTGTGGGGTGTCACAAAGGTGCAACTCGATTGAGAAAGATACACAGTGTTGTTCAATTTTAGTTGAATTTGTGGTTTTGTTGCTTGGATCAATGGAGAGAGGAAGGGACTTTTCGACCTGATCTAATGGAGGGAGATGGCGACTCAAAACCTAGAATAGAATTAATTAAAGAATAGAGTGGCAAAAGGAGTTTGAATAGCATACAAAAGGAGGGATTTAAATATGGAAGCGTATCTTTTCCTTCCTTTGCCATTTCACATGCTTTTGGAATCAAATTCCAAAGCCTTCCCCCCTCCTCCCAAAGTAATGGTCGACCATACATACCCCATTTCTCGGCTTCAAACTACTTCAAGGCATATCACATAATTTACATTAAATCAAATTTAAACATACATCAATATGTATATTGATAGGTTTGTATTCAACTTTTATATATGCACTATTACTAATCAATACAAATCAAATAAATTTTATAATTGATATCTCATAAAGATTAATTAATTAAATTAAATTGTATTAATTATAATTAATTAAATCAGGTGATGGGCGGATGATTCAACGTTACGATTGTATTGACTCCTTAATTGTAAATTCGGTCAGTAAATAATATTGAACAATTCGAATATTAAAGTTCACGCTTCACCTGAGCTAGATGTGGCATTATAGCCAAATATATAGCATATAAAGCTTCGGTCAAATCCAATTTTACTTATTCTAAGCACTATCCGGTAGTGACAACTATTTATACTAATTCTCTTCGTCAAAACTATATCACATTAGGACTTAATAATCCGAACATAAAGTCCTTAGTTCAATAATAACAATTATTATTAACCGTACTACTCTGACCAAAGACTTTGACTTGACTTGACTTAAGTTGACTTGCGATACTTAACCCATGTAACTGAGAAAGTGAATTCTCTATTAAATAGTTTTTCCCTTCTAATACTTCCATTAGAATCAACAATATTTTTTCAACGAACATCGTGACATGATTGAACTACAATAAAAAAACGGGTTTCCACATTAAAGCTCAACAGTAATCTCAAGCCGAGCGAATCCTGTAATATTGTTACTTCGATATTCTCTGTTTTACCATAGTTATATTAACCAATAGAAAACTATCGAATGGGTTATTCGATGGTTATCCAATAACTACCAATACAAAACACCTTGGCGCTTTCAATAACCATGAGTATACACTGTCCAACATTTGGAGAAAATTAACTACTATGGCCTCAACTGAGGTATCGATATCCAGTCTCGATACATCTTGACTAGAAATATTTAAAATAATGAGTTTATAATATTATGATTTTCTCATGATTACAACATCTTGTAATTACGATCACAAAACACACCATTTACGGATCTTTTAATAAATATATTTAAATTGAATAATCAATTATTTATAACACATTATAACAGGTATATAACAAAACGAAAACACCCTTTATTTCGAACGAATTTTATTATAAAGTTAATAATTTACAATAAACTATAGAATTGCACCTAGGGCATATTCTTAACTCTACTAGTCACATGTCATTGCCTATGCCTGGAATGGGGATGATGATAGTAGCCCCTATGACATCTTTATTGTTATGGCTGCTAGAGTTGTTAGCCTCAGTTTCACTACTTATTTGCATGGTGAATGTTGTTTGGGAGTAGAATGGATATTTTGAGGAGGAAAAAGTTATGAAAATTGAAAGCTTTTAGGTAAGACATTTTGTTAGCGTCAAAATGTTGACTAGATTTCTAACCAACACATAATTATGATTGGAGATGGGTTTTAGCATAAGTTGCTTATTAAAACCATAGTAATAAATGTAAAATGAGTATGGATTAAGTGAAATTTAGTTGATGCAAGTAAAGTAAATAACACAAGATGTATAATGGTTCGAACATAGCAAAGATCTACGTCCATTATGGTTTATTATCTTATTCCTTAAAATTATCAGTTAAAAGAGATAATTTTAATGGTGTTTACAAAGCTTTTAGTTAGTAAATATATCTTAGGAGAGCAAAAAAATTGATCCTTGTGACACTCTTCACCTTTTCTTCAACTGCTCTTATGTTCACAGCTTATGGTGCTTGACCAATTCCATCATCTCTGGTAGGTCTGTAGCATATGACAGTGAGGAAGAATGGGATATCATATTCAAAGCCACCAGATGGAGAGGTGAATCAACATACGTTCTGCTGTTTACTCTTAAAATATTCATTGCGTCGATATGGGAGGAGAGAAATGCTGTCATTTTCTGTGATCAGAGGAAAACTTATAACCAAATGAAAGATAATATTATTGGGAAATCGAAGTTTGGGATTGCTGCTTCAAATCATCGATTTGAATCTAGTTTCCTGTCTGCCCTATCCAGATCATAGGTGGCCTTCATGTTTCGTGTAGTGTTTTGTTTTTTAGTTTTTATTTTTGTTGATATGCCTGTATACCTTGTTTTCTAGTTTTTGTGTTCTTGCTTGCCTAAATCTTAGGTGGGTATGTTTCCCTTGTAGCTCTTCGTTCTTGGTATATCAATAAATGGTAGGGGTCCATTTCTATCCCCGCTGGCTTTGCCAAAAAAAAAAAATTGATCCTTGTAGCAATTCATGGGGATCTTTATTTTATAGTTGTAGCGATCATGCATTGAAGGGCTTCGATTGATGCCTCGAATGTTATATTTCTTTATGACTATTGATTGCGATATATAGTGAAAATGGTGGCTAGCTCGGAAGCCACTTGAAAGAATGGCTTGAATGCATGCTAGTTGGCAGGTCATACAATGGCATCTTTTTCCAGAAGGATGGCAAGTGTTAAGGTACAATGATATTTTTTTTCTAGCAGGAAACGAAGTTCAAAGAGTGGTTGCTGTATAGTGATGCTTTTGCCAAATGAACAATGTTATTTTATGTCGTTCTTGTCAAGGAATAGAATGAAGTTACTGTCTCTTTTTGAAATAGCGACAAGAGATTTGCATCAGAAGTCTGCCGAATCACGACAGAATAGAGCGAATAGAGAGGCTAGTCATCTAAGAAAGTAGCCAACAAGGATAGTACTTTGATTATAGTCAATCACACGACATGATGATCATGTTAGTGTCATAATTAGGTATACGTTAAAACACTTGAAGTGAAACACTATCGAAGGGAGGACTCCTCTCCTTTATTATAGAAGGTTGGTACAACTATAACCGATAGTCAATTGAAAGACAAAATCTGTATTCAAAGTTAATCGGTTAATCGATTAATGTTATCAAATTGAATCTAGGGCTTTAAAGGGGAACTACACATTAGCTATGGAATTATTAGAGTTTTTAAGAGTTGACCAAACTCTTAACACCTTTGTGATATAATAATGACAAAAAAAAGCTTACACAAATATTGTTATTTAGGATGTAACTTAATAGTAGAAACTGAATTTCACCTAATTAATCCATAAGCAACTAAACTTGCGCCAGATATTGTACTTTAGTAAAGTCCATGTAGGATTTGATATTTAAATTATTAAAATGTTACTAACGACCGAGTTCAGACCAAGGAGTCAACACAACAATATTTGTTAGCATTTTTTCCGAGTTCCACTTGATTGTATTTACTTATAAATGTTATAAATTAACAAAGAAAATTGACATAAATGTTGTATTAATTATCTATGCTTTTTATTTATTTATTCAAAGCCTTAGAATTAATTAACATAATTGTTACTACCAAATATTCTTTCAACTTTGTCGAAACCCTATATAGAAGACAAAGAAGAACAAAAGAAAGAAGCTCCACAAAACCTTTTGAAGGAGTCGAAGGGATGCATAGCCAAAGACTAGAAAATATCACAACCTTTTGAAGGGGTCTAAAGGGTCGAAAGCACCATTCCGCCTTAAGAGATCCCCTTTCAAAGAAGGTGCTTCTGCATACACGAAGACCTTTCGATTGAGTTAAAGCAACACCTTTCGAAGATAAGGAATGATAACCCTACATATGCATGCCAAACCATTCGAAACCATAGGTTTTTCCTTCAGTCAAACCACTTAGAAACATGCCTTGGTTAGAACAACCCATTCATAAGCAAAAGCAAGCCTTTCGAACAGGTCGAAGCCCTTAACATCAAAAGAAGGTGTAACGATCCCCATTTTTAATTACATTTAAATTGATAATTTAAATAAATTTTGAATAGAATTGTAAATTAATTTGAATTTTCCAAGATTTGATAAGATATTTGTTTATTTAGACATTGATTTTTAAAATTTAATTGGGGTTTTGAATTGTATATTTAAAATCTTATAAATAAAATGTAACATCCCAAAAAAAATTATCAATTTAAATTAGTAATATATTTAAACTGTTGGAAATAAATTAGAAAATAAATTTTAAAAAAATCTTAAACAAATAAAATGAGTAATAAACCATATATAAATAAATGCCAATTTATTTTGAGTCTAAAAAATCTTAAAATAATAAATATTTTAAAAGATCATTTTAATTCAAATTATATATATATATATATATATAAAACATACTTTCTTTTGAAAAGAAAAAAATCACTTATTAATAAAATTAGCTTTTGAAATCATTTCTTTCTTTAAATTGGTATAAGTAGAAGTGATAGGCATAAATGAAATTTTATTCAAGTGAATTGGAATTTGAAAATTAAATCTAAAAATAAATGTTTTAAAATAAGTGGCATTTAAAAATATTAAGGAATAATGTATATAATGAAATATTGGTTAAATTATTTTAACATTGTTTATACATATATACACACAAATGAATAAGATGTAAAAATTTACAAATTTTTTTATTTTGTCTTGTAAAAAGAATGATCACAAATGTAAATAAAGATGCAGATGGGAGATAGATTAAGGTGATTAACAAAATCTAGAGTTTATGATATCTCTTTACAAATGGCCTTCAATGCAATTAATTAAATAAAATAAATAAATAAATAATTACAAAAAACTCTTCACTTCCCTATATTCGATTATAATAACTCTCAGCAAATCTGAAAAAGTCAGCAATCAAAGATTTGAGTATCACAAGTTCAAACACCAAAGGAAAAAATAATAATAAAAACCTGAAACCAGAAAAAACAAGAGCAATACAGAAAACTTCAAATCTGAAAGCTTCAACAAAATTCAAACTACAATCTGAAGATTAATTCAGCTGCAACACAAACCAAGTATGGATTAAAATCAAATCTGGAAGCATGCAAATTCAAAGCAAATTCAGATAGAATGCAAAGGCTTCACCTGGAATAGGCTTCAGTTTTATCAAGTGCAGTTTTTCTCTGAAAATAAATGAAGGCAAGTAAATTTTTATTTAAGATTTGAACTTAATATTGTTAATCAGTATTACAGCAAAGATTTAAACAACTTTGTCAATCAAATTACAGGAAAATAAATCAAGTGCAAGAAAAATTTGTTTCTGTTTTCAAATGCAGGAAATTCCTCTATTATATATATAAGAATTTAAAACTGTAAGTAAAAATCAAAATTGTTGTTATTGTTGAAGTAAGTAAGTAAGTAAATACAATAAGGAATAAATAAAGATCTGTATTTACAATTTACAGATCTAAACTCCAAGATTTAAGAAGAAACAAAAAGGTTCAGGGCAGGCTAAACAAAATCTTTCATTCCAGGCTCAAACACTTTTGTTCTCTGTCAAAATTTCCAGGTGAGCAACCTAGCCCTAAATTTGTATGTGTTTTGATGACTGCATGAATGGATTGTCTTCTCTGATATGTGGTATGCTGGAATGTAAACTTGTGTGTATATATATATGCAATCATGTCTAAAAATAAGTAGAATTTGCCTCTGCGTATACATTCCAGGTTTTAAAACCTGTTAGAAAAATTAAACTACCCCATACCAAGCAAAATTTAGGTTTTGATTGTTGAATGAAAAGTATTTATATGAGTACAACATCATTTTTAAGAATAAATCCAAGTGAAAACATGAAGTAAATGATTTTAAATAATATTTAAAAAAAATTACAGGGGAAAATCATATTAAGTCAAGAAATCAATTGTTACAATTTCATGTTTTAACTTTATAATCTAGTTCGAGTTTGAAAATATTGATTTTTGAAACTAACATCATAATTTTTAAGTCAGTATTTCAAGTGGAACTTGAAGTTGAACGGGATCGGTTTTCTCATCAAATTCTGATGATCAGTGGAGAGTTGGGTCTCGTGATCATGCCTAGAGGTGGATGGTGGGATGGGTCACTCAGGAAAAATAATACAAAAAGTTTCAGATGACCGGAATTGCCTGGCGTGGGCAAAATAGGGTTTTGGGTCTAGTTTTGTTCAATGTTGTTCAAGGGGTATTTTCGTTGCCATGGTATGATCAGAATCGTTCGCACTCGAGGGAAAATATTCGTGGGTGGATGGCGTGGCTCTGGAAAAATTTTCGTGGTCTCTGATGGTTTAGGGCGGTGGCGCGAGGCGATTTCCTGATGGTGGTTCAAGTCCAGGTAGGGGTTGAAGTTGTCGAATTTCATTTCTGGTATGGTCACCGGAGATGGGTGGTCGAGGTTGGTAGAGGAGGTCAACGGTGATGTGTGGGTTGCCGCGGCGGCAACCAAGAATGGCCAGAATCTCGGCGCACGTGCACGCGTGGTAGTTCGTACCTGGTTTGTGAAGTGTGGAAGAAGAAACAGATTTGGGGTTGTTCACGTGATTCTCGAGTTTGGGCTCGGGGAGAGCGAGGGGTAGCTCGAGTTTTAATTCGAAGTAGGATTTTGGTGTTAGAGTAAGTACTTCAAAAAATTTTAAATTGAAAATTTTGGGTCACTCGGGTTAACTTTTGGAAAATCTCGAAGTTGGGCTCGAGTTCGTGGGGGTTTAGCTCGGGTTTCACTCTGGTTGCCTGGGGTTTTATGTTTCTAAGTTTTGTAACTATAGCAGATTAGTTAAATAAATTTCTAAGAATTGTTTCTTTTATAAATGATGATTTTATTATTAAGATAGGAGGTATAAATTTAACATTTTGAAATAAAGGATTTTTTTTAGAACAATTAAGTTTTAAACTTATAATTTTAACAAGTTATTTTAAATGAAACTTAATAAGTGATTTAGAAATAAAAATCAAATGTTTTAAATTCTTAACTTAAAAGTAAGTTAATTTATATCGTTAATGATAATCAAGAAATTAATAATTTGTAATTAAGATTAATTCATTAATAATTAATAAAAATCAATTAAAGGATAATCAGTTATAATTAAGATTTAATTAATAATTGAGGATTTATTAATTAAAGTAATTAATTCGAGTTAATTAATCAAGTAATTAATGAATGATTAAATAAAAATAATAATTACTTAGTGAAAGTAATTAAGAGTAGACAATTAACGATTAAAGATTGATTTATCGAATATTAAGGGTTAATTCCTTTAAAGAATAAATAACTAATGGGTTAATTAATTAAGGTAATTAAATTAAGAATAATAATTAAAGGTCGATTAATTATAATTAAGATTTAATTAATCAATAATTTAGGGTGTATTAATTAAAGTAATTAATTAGGGAATAATTTATTAAGATTTAATTTATTGCAATTAAGGGTTAATTAATTAAGATAATTAATTAAAGAAATGATTAATTAATGAAGGCGGTTAAGACTTAATCAATTGTAGTTAATGATAATTAATCACTGATTAATTTTTTTTTAATGAAAGTGATTATGTGAGTAATAAATTTAAAACCACCCAATTTATTCATCCTAATTTAAAGATGTTTAATTGCTATTGAATAATGTGTGATGGATTGATATATTTGATATGTGATGTGATGCTATGTAATGCTTTGTGCTGAGCTGTTATCTCTGTGATGTATATACTGTTCTACGAATATAAAAAAAACCTTGACCCGTAGGACGACGTTTGAATTTCAATGCGATAGGACGTCGGATTACAGTTGGTTATCCGAAACCCACATCGAATTGTAATGGTAAAATTTTGTGATTGATAATTTTATTTTATCTATGAATCTGTGAATAAAGATAGGCATTATAGGTTATACCGCTTATCGATATGATTGAACCTGTGATGATGATGTTGTGCACTATTGTGTTGAACCCCTGGACCACACTTATACACACACAAATATGGATTGCACATGGAAATGGGTTAAGTCACAGATTTTTGAAATTGTTTTAAAATTGAATTTTTGAATTCAAATAGTTTTGGAAATGGACTGGGTTTAAAATAAAAAGCTTTTAAAAAGGAATTTCAAAGGTAAAAGTTATTTTTGAATAACTTGATTTATTTTTAAAATTTGATTTAAATTTGAATCCCAAATTTGAAATTAAATCCTATTTATGATTTTCAAAGGATCATACAAGTTATATGGGTTTTAAACCATTTTAAAAGTGATGTTTTGGGACTTTAAATTTAACCCAAAGATTTTAACTTGTATAAATAAAATTGGATTTTTCTGAAACGAAAACTGTTTGTTTTCAAATAATAAAAGCTTTCACATAAGAAGTGAACTTCCAATTTGTGTTAAAAGGTTTTCAAGTCCAAAATGAAAATGGTCTTCCAAGTTGTGAATAAATCTTTGGAAATGGATTTGAAAGCTATAAGTTAAATCTTTAATTTAAAGATTTAATTGAGTTAATCCAAATGGAAATGGAAATTGTTTTGGAATCTTTGGATTGATCTTTGTGAAACTAGGTGAACTTTATGAATTGAATCTTTTTGTTAAAAGATTTGAAATGGTAATTTGTTTAACCATTTAAAAGAAAAGTTTTTGGTTTAAAAATTGTGACTTAACTGAAATCCCATATCCATATGATTTTAAATATTGCGCTCATTATTCGGTTTAGCCGGGAGATGACCTGATGTCATATAGCCCATTTCGAATAGTGATACGACGTTATGGATTGCATTTGAAGACCGGTGTTGAAGACCGGGTGTCTTCGAGAACGATAGGATAACCTGTCGATTTACTCTGCACTGAGTTGCTCCGATATATAGTTCTTCCTAAGTGATGGGAAGTCCGATCGGGATTGTGGATACCCGAATTTGCAAGGGCTTCTTCGGAAGTGCCTTCGGTTCTATTCGAACCCGGAACAGACTTGTATGGTTGTGTGTCAGACACTACACTTTGAGATATTAAACTGATCTCTATCAAATACATTTCTTCTTGGTGGAGGAGAATTCATTCTCTTAGCTTAACACCCTTCTCTGAGATGTACGAGCTCAGAGGTTATGTAGTTGATATTTATCAGTGACGTACTCCCAATTTGGTAGTGTGGCATGCTGAGTGCTGCTGTGTATCATTTGTTGATTAACATGACTTTTGTATAAAGCGTAGCTTTGTGGACGAGACTGCATCAGGACCTCACACCCCGAAAATGGTCGAAACAGGAAAGATGTGGTAAGGTTATGAGGGTCGCTCCCTTTAGGTTTTGTCATTCCCTTCTGGAAAAGGGTGGTATCAAGGTATGGATCCCAGATACTTACTCATGTGGACACTGCAGATCTATTACTTTGTGATTACTTTGTGGTTGTTGTATCGAGGCCTCGGATAAAGGTCCCGAAGGACCGGGGGATGGCACGCTCGAGTAGTAGTTACCTAGCCATAGAGGTAACCCGGCCTTGTGTTGGCAAAGATCCGGTTAGCTTCTCGGGACGTCCCGCCAGAGGCATACCCATGTGGCAGTAGGAAGTTCCTTAGCTTGACCATTTTTTTAAAATCCAAACAAAATAATACGAGCCCTTTACGATTGCAATTGTATTACTTGCCACCTCAGGTGGTAGCTATAGCTGACATAATATCATGGTATCTATGCTGGTTAGGATTAATATTATACTTTCGAAAGATTTTCCACTATGCACTAGTAATAATATCAAAGAATTTTTTCTCGTATTAAACAAATTTGACTATCATAAGGAGAAATCTCCTCCAAGTCTGCGTTTGCATTGTGTGTGTGGCAGGAGGCCTTATGGTAGTTTCATTTTCTAAAAAGCATTGAGAATTTATTTTAAATTCTTTGGTTGTTTGTTTTAAAAGATAAAACCGTTTGTGTTTGCTCACACCAGTCCCACGACTAACTTGGAGTTTATTGTTCCTTTCCTAAACTCTGAGTGCCCACTATTTTCCATACGGGCAGTCTAGAGTTGGGTTTTCAGATAATCAAGTAATAAGTTAGATTCAATAGCCTTCGAAGTCTTTGGATTGGTAGCTTTCAGTCTTAGCGATCTTCTTCAGTCTTGGACGACTGACCTTGCTTAGCTTTGTGCAACGTGATCTGGAGTTCTCGCTAGCTTTGGATTGGAGACGAAGCTATTGGAGTTTGGCAATGAAGATATTCTTTCCGTTGTGTCTTGTATCTCTGATAGTATTGATATGTATTGTACCATTCTGTTGTAGCGTCATTGTATCTGGATATTGTATCAATGTATTATTTCATTTCTTCCGCTGCGTTGTACTTAATGTGTTATAAGCTTCGGCGAACCAGATTCGACGTTTGGATCTACGGCATTTGAATATGAGTGTCGTATTCGGTGCCGATTTTCGAAGGTCGAGTCAGGGTCGTTATAGAAGGTTCTGCATCAGCTCACAAGCATACGTTTGAAAGTTATAATGGCGTCGAATCTATCAGCATTCAATACCTTCGAAACACCCGGAAACTGCTTATCGACAAAGTCGAAAGCTCCTACCTTTATTCCTTGTGGAAACAAAGCAACATAAAGAAGAAAAGGCGCAACCACCCTTTTCGATGAAGAGTGAGGCATTCGAACCCATTCAAAAGCATTGCAGAGGGATGTGCAAGCGTCAAAGGAATCGAAAGGCATTTGAAGCAACCTTCCGACCAGAACGAAAGCACTGAGTAGAAAGGTGCCAACCCGCATCTATAAATAAGACCCAAGAGGTCTATTTAGGAGGATCCGAATTTGCTCATTTCAAACTTGTATTTTCTTAAGTTTGCAAAGTTGTAAACCCTAATTTGTAAATCAAATTGGGGATAATTGTTCATCACAGCCAATATTGGATTAATAAAAAGGGAAGATCTTAATATTTTCGATTATATAGTTGTTGGAAGGCTTTTTACTTGATTTAACTGTATTTTTCAGTAACGACCTCACCGAAAAGCACCTTTCGAGTGAGTCGAAACCCCATCCTTTCATAATAATCCAAGTCCTTAACTATAATCCACCATACACCACATACTCACCTTCTAGTGAGCCAAAACCTTAACCCAAGCTATTTTACCTTAGATTCCAAAACCAAACCAAAGTCACTAACCAGCCTTTCTCTCGACAAGGTCGAAACCCACCTAGACCAACTTCACCCTTGACTCCTTAGAGCTATTCCTCTAGCGTTCCACAACTGCTTCGAAAAGGAAGGCTTCGAAGGGATAACCAAATTACTTCAATCGGCTTGATATACCCAAAAGAGGAGAGTTCAAGTATTTCGACTAAGTCGAAAGGTCAGCAAGAAAAGTCTCTGCAAAGGAAACCTATTCGAAAGATTGAATCAAGGGGAATATCCATATCCTATCTTCCTCAACTTAACCGGGAGTGGTTAAAAATGTCTAACTTTTTCCTTAAACTCAACTTTGGGGTGTTGACAAGTTTTCTTGTTAACATTTTGGCGCTAGAACGAGGGCTTGAACCTCTGACTCTGTTAAACATCCAACACCACTTGTCTCTAACCCAATCCTCTTTCAAACTTAAATACTCAAGACCTTAATTCATCATGACTAGCAGAATCAAAAGATCAGAGCAAGGATCCTCGGAACCACACTTAACAGGATTCTCCCTAAGAACAACTCAAGATTCCAAACTATATGAAGAACAAATGCTAAGATTGAAAACTCTGGGGATTATAAAGAAGAAAAGAGAAGAATCATATGATCTAGAAAAATGGAGCTTGAATCCTTTCCATATTGGCACGACCCCTATCTTTGCCTTAGGAAAGGCAAATGGAAGTGATAACTTATTTGATCAAATGAGGAAAAAGATTCAACACTATTCCAAAGACACAATCTTCGAAAACAAGATAATGTTGAATTTATGCATTTGCTCACAAATGGCAACAAGCTACAACTGGAACACTTAAAGCACATAAAATCCAAAGGATATTAAAAAGAAAAATAACCAATGAGAGTGAAACATGAAGCCAAGCAACAGAAAACCTAGAAGTCATTCTCAAGAAACAAGCTTCAAGTCAAGACTTCCAAAAGAATGCAACTTAACAACATCAATTGAGAATGTATACTTGCTAACCAAAGATGAGCTTAACTATTGGCCATCACAAAAGAAAAAATCAAAGTATTAAAGGAATCAGGGAGGATTTTACTGCCATTACCATATGATGAATGGTCATGAAACTAACCACTGCAGAGCCTTGGAAGGGATGATAATCAACTTTTTCCATCAAGGCAAAATCAAAGAGTTTGTAAAGAGCTACTAAATGAGGTCAATAAAGAGTTACTTTGCTAAAGAGAATCTACATGGTTGGGAATGAAATGCTCCTTTTATTTGGACATTACCATAAATGGTCAAAGCCTCTTTCTGCGCCGAGTTGGCCAGGGCAGAGCACCTCCTAGAGGTAGGAGAGTAAGCCTTTATCTGCGCCACGTTATGGCGAGGATAAAACATCGACAAGCCCTTATCCACGCCACGCTATGGCTAGGGAAGGGCACCTCTTGGAGGGAGGAGTGTAAGCGTTTTCCGCACCACGCTATGGCCAGGTTAAAGCATCGACAAGTCCTTGTCCGCGCCATGCTATGACCAGGATAAAGCATCGACAAGCCCCTGTCCGCGCCATGCTATGGCAGGGCAGGGCACCTCTTAGAGGGAGGAGTGTAAGCCTTTATCTGTGCCACGCTATGTCCAGGTTAAAGCATCGAAAAGCCCCTGTCCGTGATACGCTATGGCCTGGGAATGGCACCTCCTAGAGGGAGGAGTGTAAGCCTTTATCCGTGCAATGCTATGGTCAGGTTAAAACATCAACAAACCCTTGGCCGCGCCTCTGGTCAGGTCAAGGCGCCTCTTGGAGGGAGGTTAGGTAAGTCCTTGGTTCTAGCTTGAGAATGAGCTAACCAGTAGCACCAAACAACAATGGACTAAGATGTTAAAGTCCAAGAAGCAGCTCATCAAACAATGGACTAAGACGTCCAAGTCCAAAGAGCGGCTCATTAAACGATGGACTAAGACGTCCAAGCTTAACAAGCGGCATATCGACAAAGGACTTAGATGTCCAAGCCCAAGAAGTGACATATCAAATGATGGACTAAGACGTTCTATCTTGAGAAGTGGCCAATCAAATCGCAACTACGTACACAGTCTAAAGGGTTTACACATGTCATAAAAGATGGAATCTAAGGAGTAGAAAGGAACTCCACTTATTAATACCTAAATCTAGGTTTCGAGTTTCTTATTTCTAAACTCCATCCGTTAATGCCTGAATATGGGTTTCTGTTCATTTATTTAAATACGAGACTTCACTCAATAATACCCAAATCTGGGTTTCGAATTTATTACCAGGGTTCATGTGACGATCCAGAATTTTTGAGCATCTGAAATTGGAATATTCAATTGATTTTGAATATTTAAAAGTTAATTTTTAACTTGAATTCAGATATCACCAATGATTTGACAATTGAATTATTGAATTAAATAAGTTGAAGTTGGGTAAAAGGCTGAATCTAGAGTTTTAAGCCTGTTAAAAATAATTTGAAGGGTCGTAAAATTTATATTGATAGTGTTGAGAATAATAGAAGTGTTAAAATTGAATCTAACTGTGATTAGTTCAGTTTTGAAATTGTATCCTTTAAGTTGAATATAAAAATAGCCTTCCGGGGCACAGTCTCGGAATTTAACGAAATCAGTACCATTGGATCCGTGATATTGTATTATTATTGGATTTCAAATTTTATAGCGTCTGGAAATGTTGTGTGAGCATACGATGTTTAAATGCACTTAAATCCATACCGGAAATTTAATAAGTGACTGGATTCAAAAAGCTACTTCTTTCCTCCTGGTGCTTCTGGAAAACACTCGTTTCTTCTTGCATAGGCCCGAATCCCCTCTTGCCTTTTTATTTTCTGGGCCCTAATTCTAAAATCAGGAATCGATTCATGAAATAAATAATAATAATAAATATTAAAAAATATATGAAATGGCTTCGTTCGTAAGCTAATGCGAAGGGATATAGTTCGCCCTTCTGCTAACCGTCTCGCTTTACTAAAAGAAGAAAAAAAAATGATGTCAGCCACTCCAGAAATTTGCGTTCGAACGAAAACAAATTCCCCTCAATCTCAAAATCGACATTACCCCTTTGTTTTTCAAATTGATTCAATCGAGCAGAGGCCACTTCCTCCCTTATCTCACTGTATGGCGGTTCGAATTGGAGAATAGGGTCGCGAGGTGGCTAGGGTTTCGGAGTAGGGTGCGAGCATGTGTGGTTTCGGTAGCGACGTCAGGAGATGGCTAGGGCTCTCGAGCATGGCGTACTTCACGAGTTCAGGGGGGAATCAGATTCGCGAAATCGAAAAAGTTTGGGAATCTTGAAGACTCGAGCTTGGGGTCGCGGCTATTGGAGTTGAGATGAGATTTAGGGCACAAACTTTGATGGCCGTGAAAGGGGTTCAAAGTCGCGATTTCATCTGATTCGAGCTCGAGGCGGCACGCGTTGGATTTCGGCTCGAGTATTTCGAGGTATAATCCTTGTTGTTTTCTTAAACTTCTGATTTGTTTGATCTGAGGGAAGTAAAAAAAAAATTGGAAACCAGATTTATATATATGAGTATAGGCAGGAAAAATGTTTACAGTAAATTTAAAAACTTATGTTAGTTTTAATTATGTATATATCTAGTCAGATAAAAAAAATAAAAATCAATGAACTGCAGTTTTGTTAATTTGAAAAGAAAATATAATAACTATTAAGGGGGTCAATTTATTTAATTAGCCTATTCTGTTACTTTTATCATTAGAAATAAATTATTTAAAGGAAAATTAGTTTGTATAAAATTCTTAATTAATTAAATTATGAATTAATTAAATTATAAAAAGGGAAGATTAATTGTGTGATCAATTCAAATATTAATAAAATAATCTAATGTTTACTCAAGGTTTGAAAACGTGAAGAAATCAAGCTGGGTTGGATGGACTGCAAAATTAAGTAAAAGGTGAGTTAATCTCACTCAGTTAATTTAAATTTAAATTTAAATGATTAAATTTAAATAATTATTTGAATGGTTGAATTGAGTGATGTGCTTAGTATGGGATATTTTGAAATTGGCATATTATATTGTGCTAACATCTATGGATGCAGGGAAAAACAGGTTGGAGGGATCCAACTGGATCCCTCAACATTTATTTATAATTATTTAATTCCCCTGTTATGATGATTTGATATTTTATGATGAATTATGTTGAAATATTGAATGCTATGGTTCGATTGGTTATGATTTGGTATAATGAATTGCCAAAAATATATAAATTGGATTTTGAAAAGTAATTAAAAGAAGTGAATTTGTGAATGAAATAATTATAGAATAAAAATAAAATAAAATAATGAATTGGAAAAGGAATGAAGTGGTTGTAAAATTCTAATAAATAGATCTTGAGTATAGAAAGGAAATTTGAATAAACAGGAAGTAAATGAATTTAAAATTCAGTGCTATTATTTAAAAGAACAAAACATTTATTTAAAGGTTAAGATTTAAATTATTGAAAGAATAAAGAAGAAATTGGGAAAAATCTGGAATTTGTATATTTCAGTTAAAAGTTTTAGAATCAAATGAAAAATAATAATAACAACAATAATTAAGTCCATACTTAATGAATTTGGAAATCAATTAAGTAAATAAAGAAATTATTTCAAATGGAATAAATTTGAAATCAATTTGGGAAAATTGATTTAAATGATTGAAGTTGGATCTTCTCCGTGGATAACCAAGTACGTTTCCAAAGTAAGTTTAAAATATAAGTTAAAAGTTTTTAAGTTGATTTAAAAAGCAAGTTTGGAAAATTTATTTTTCCTAAATATTTAAATTATAAAGTAAGTCTTTCCTTTTTAATCTATTATAGTAGTAATTATTTAAAAGTGACCTAGTAGTTTGTTTTAAGATTAAAAATTTAGTTATATTTTATAAGCAACCGTATTTTCAAATATTTATATAGTATGGTAGTTTTCATAAATTATTGATGTAGTTTTAACTTAAATGTCTTAAAGTATATTTCAAAGTAAAGTGTTTAAATCTATTTTTTTTTTTAAAAAAAAATCTAGTTTTGTGCTTGGTAATTTCAGTGGAGATAGAAAATATTTGGGAAAGTTTATTCTGAAAAGAAAGATGGTTTTGAAACTGTTTTCAAGGGATTGAAAATAGAAATATATCCTGTGAAGATATCTTGAGGTTAATAAATAATTTGGAAAATTATTTATTGGTTGATGGTTGTTTGTGAATATGAATTGATAGTTAAATAACCGACTATCAATATTGGACAAACTGCGTTGATCGTTTCGAAGAGACCGGGATCGAGATTTATTTCTCGAAAACCACTTCGATCCGGTTTGTACGTTTCGTGTAAACGATTTTGGATTCGAAGATGGAGCAGTGAAGTGCAAGGGCTAGTCGCTACTAATCCTGAGGATATTTTCAAAATGGATGTAGTAGGAATAGTGCCTTCGGTTCCGTTCGAACCCGGGACGGATTTGTATGGATGAATGCTTGCGAAACATCGTCAGGTGGACGATGGGCATTCTAAGGAATATGTTCTATAAAGGTAATGCTTAGCCTCAAGCCTCATCAAATGGGAATGACTGAAAATCAGGGGTTATGCAGCAAGGCTAGGTGGGTAGCACCCAAGTAGGGTGAGGTCATCCCAGTCTAGATGCCCCTTTTTATTTTTCGGCTTAGTGGGCGGTTGCTGATCCCAACCGCGGGGTGATCTCACTCGGGATTATCCAGTAAGGGGTAATCCCAGCCTTGTGTTGCAGGGGAGCGGGCGTACTCCTCGGTACGGTGATCTAGTCCCCGTACTGTGACAGGTGGTACCCCAGTGCCTAATCATTGGTTGAAAATCCATTCTCCCTACGAGCCTTGTGCGAGTTTTGTTTGTATTACCCACTCTGTGGCTAGTAGCTGGAATTTAATAGATGTAACAATTTCGGCTATTTTATTAGTATTTGTATATAGACCCTATTATAATATCAGAGGATTTCTATAAAAATTGTTTTAGCTATCGTAAGGTAAAAACCCGACATGTTTATTTGTGGCGTGGTCTTACGAGATGCTTTTGTTTTCAAAGGATTTTTTTGAAACTTTAAAAATCAATTGGGTGTGGTTTTCTCACGCTAGTATTCCAGACTGACTCGGGTGTTATTTAACTGTAATGCTCGGGTCAGACCGAGTATTATAGAATACAGGATATGATGTTGTGGAGCTCAGGAGACGAGCAGGATGACGATACGTACTCCCGTATTTGTTTTATATATATATTCCGCTGTGTTGAGTTGTTGTGTATCCATTTGTATGATATTGATGTTGAGCTGTGATTATGTACTCTGATGATGTAATATAAAAACAGAAATATTTGCTTTTGAGTAAAGATTATTTATTATCTATTATATTTTATTCCGCTGCGATGGTTAGATTCTGATGTTGTTTTCTATCTTCTTCTTCTACCTCTTCTTCTTTAACCCTAATGGTTCGCATTTCTGTACTACTTGAGTTGAGTTAGGTAAAATAGTGTTAACTCAAGGGGTACGGATTTGCGGGTCGTTACATTTGGTATCAGAGCGTAGGTTGGTGATAACCTTAGCTCTGGTGGGAATTACTCATTTAAATTAGAGTCTGTAGTACTCTAAAATGAGTTTGAGCGTATTAATAGATATGAGCGCGTATTTGTTAGTGAATATAAATTGTTTTAATATCGTGTTGATTGGTTTATTGAGCGGCATATGAACCTTCGTCGATACAGTCTGCGCAACTGTATTGAAAGGGTTTCTAAACACTTGAATAGAACAATCGACACGGTATTGTTTTAAATGTGGGTAAATGAAATAATTTTACCCAAAAACATATTTTGATATAAAGAATAGTTTTTGAAAACTATTTAGCTAATATATGGTTGCTTGGATGTTAATTGGTTGCTAGGAATGATGATATTTAAAGTATTATCATTGTTAAGTGAAAATTTAACTAGAAATTGAAATATAACTAAAATTTAGGGGTATAAATTCATTATAAAATGAAATTTATAAATATGAATTATAAATGTAATTTATGAACTGAAATACAATCAAATAGAAATTTGTATAAGCATAAATTGTACAAATGAATTATAGTTAAAATGTATTTAAGCAGGATTTGGAAATTCAAAATTTCAGAGCTTTTGGGAATGTTATCGAAGTGTTTTGAAGATAAATGATACATTATTGTTTTGAGGGTATTTCTGAATGGAAATTTGTTTTAAATGGGTTTTGAAAGTGATATAGCATTGAAATCACTTGGATTATTGGAAAATAATTCTGATGATGACGGCCGCATCATCAGTATTCATTTTCGAATTTCTAAGTGACGGATTGCTGCTAAAAATTTATTTATTCAGAAAGAACTAGTTGTTTTTGAAAATTTCAAAGGAAATTTGTTGGGAATAAAACCAGGATTGGTTTGACTTTTGAGAAATGTGATTTGAGATGTTGGAGATTTCAAAATGATTTGAACCAAAGCCGGGAGTTTAAAAATCCTGATGAGATGGGTTGTAAGCTTATAACTTGAGATGATTTTTTTTAAATCAGGAAGGAAATATGATCTTTGAATGTTGGAATTTGAATTAAAAGTGTAAACTTAAGAATGAAATTGACTTGAATTGGGTAATAAAATTTAAATGGATTGGAATAAATTGAATAAGTTGAAAATAATATCCAGTTGTATTCGAATCAAGTTGAAATCGAATTGAGTTAAATAAAGCTGATTTAAAATAAAATTGAATTGGAATAAGAATTCAATTGAATTAATGAATGGAATTAAATTCTTGCCTAAACAAATGGAAAATAAATTGAATAAGGATTGGAATTGAAATAAATAAATAAATAAGAATAACATGTAAAAGAGTTATAATGCATGAAATAAAACATGCTTGAGATATAAATAAGCATGAGGCTTGAGTTAAAATAAAAGATGAATATATTCAAGTCTAGAATGAATGGAATTGTGTAAATAATAAGTTGTGACTTATAAAATTTGGAAAGTGGGATAAAATCAAGTTCTGGATTATAAGTTGGGGAAAGACTAACTTGGATTATAAATTGAACCTAAGAAAATTTAAATGAAGATATTTTGGGGTTAAAATCAAGTTCTGGATTATAAGTTGGGGAAAGACTATTTAGATAATAAATTAGATAATGAAATATGTAATGAGAACCCAATGCAGTTAAATAAAGCTGAATTGTGAGTTAATAATGAAGGTTGGAAATAAAACTCGAGTTATGAATTAAATTCGACTTAAATTGTCGATTGAGTAAATGTAAATGAATTGTGAGTTCATGAAATTTGGTGGTAAATTGAAAATGAATAGTGGATTCAGAACTTGAGTTATTAATTAAAATTTAACTTGAAGTATTAACAAATTGAATATAATTTGAAATGTATCGATTAAAAATGTAAATGGATTAAAATAGTAATGGTATGAATTGCAAATAAAATTTAAATCGATGGAAATAAATTGGAAATGGCTTTGTAATAAATTGAATGAGCTGAATCTAAAAGGTTAAATTTTATAATAACTAATCAAATAAATTTGTAGTTTGGCATGAGTTTGGATTAAAATAGAATCAAATTAAATTGAAAGGAGAAATTTACTTGTAAAATGAAAACGAGCTTAAGTATAAAATGAAGTAAATTGACTTAAGCTAAACAAATGGAAGAGTTGGATTAAAATTCAACTTAAAACTAAGTGTAATGATATTGGGTTGGATTTAAATCAAGTAAAAATAAATTTGAATCGAAACAGAATTGGGTGGGCCATAAATAATATTTAAGGAAATGAAAATTCAAAATGGATTGAGAGGATAAACTAATTATATTGAATAAATAAATGGATGGGATAAATAAGAATCAAATGGAAGTGGACTTAAGTTTGAAGTGAAATAAATCGAGTAAATTAACTTAAGTTGAGAATAATTAGAAGCTCGACTACGAGTAAAAGTCGAAGACCATTAAATAAAAGCTTGGTTTGAATTAATTCGGGAATGGGTAGTAATATGCAAGCTTGGAATGGGTTAAGCTAGATAAATGGTCGTGAATGAATTAAAATAAAAAGGAAATTTTATTGGTAATGAAATTTGGAGATGGAACTTGAATTGGTTAAATGAAGTCGAATACCAATTTAATGTGGCAAATGTTTAGTTTGCAAATTAATTATGAAATGAGTATTGGATGTAACCAATATGAAATGTTCCAAGATAAATAAATGGATTCAAATAAAATGAATGAGAATATAGCATGCAAAATAAATTGAACGGAATCAATTAAAAAAAAGGAATCAATTTAAATTGGTTATAAAACATATGTGATTATTTATTCACATAGACCTCGTCAAATTGCATAGAATAAATCGACATTGGATGTAAATGGAAGTAATTAAATTCTATGAATTGTTAGAAGTAAAATGAATTGATTTTGAGAGCAACTGAATTAAATATGAGTTCAGTTGCTTAAAAATAAATTAAATGTAAACGATTGAGTTTTAAACCATCCAAATTGATGAAGTTGTATACGAATGGATTGAAAACCATTCAAATTGAATGAAAATGGTTTATGAATTAATTGAAACAGTTGAATTAGCATGGAAACTATATAAATTGCTTACGGAAAAATGTTGGGTGTGAGTTTCTTTTAGAATTCATATGTTTAACTATTGCAATTAAGTGAAATGTTGTTAACCTTCATATATTTGGCACTACATGTTTAAAATGAGTAGTACAGGTTCAGGGAAGCCGTTTGGCTGGATTTTGACGTGCAAAATGCAAATTAAATAAGCCGCTTGCTTAAAAATGCTAAATAAAGGTACGCTTACGCAAAAGAATTCAAAATAGGAGATATGAACTGCATATATTGATATGTATTGTGATTTCCGGCCTGAGGCCGATGTATATATATATCTGTGCATCCTGCGATATCGCGGAAGTCCCTCCGTACAAAGGGGACTCTGCCAAAAAATTTCGGAAATTTTAGGAGTTAGAAAAAAATTTGAAAATTTTTGGAAAATTTTGTTAACAACAAAACGGTTTCAAACTGGAAAATTGAAATAAGTTAGTGAATGAAACTACTTTATAATAATAATATGAATCAATATAAATGGAATATAAAATTTAATATATAGAGTTGAAGATAAATTGAATTTGGATGAAAATGAAAGAATCAATTTGAATAGAAGTAGATATAAACTAAAGTGGTGAAGTGAAAATAAATAAAGAAGCATATAAAATACTTATACAAACTTAAGAAGTGATGGTGGATTCTTAAATGAAAAATTGATACTACCAATATAATCAAAGTTAATATTTGAATGAATAGATACTGACATTTTGTAAGGAAGTCGATAAAATGTTTTCGGAATGTTGTGATTGGATATTATTGTCTAGTAGGATATGCAGGTAATATAAAGGGAAAGGAAAATTGGTTTTGATTCAAGAAGATAAATTTGAATTGACCGACTTAAAAGGTATGTGTCTAAATTTCTATATGAAATTGGATTGAGTTTTTGGATCGAGCCACTTGGCTTTTTGTTTTCTTTTTGGATTTGGGAGCCCGTAGAGGCCTTTTGTAGTTGTACCGAGCTAGCCGCGCAAAGGAGACGCTGGCAAAAATTTTTCGAAAATTTAGAGTGTTAGAAAAAAAAATTCAGAAATTTTGAAAATTTTAAACTTGGTTCTGAATTATAATTTGAGTAGTTAAATAAGTAAATTTGTTCAGAAACTATAGAAGGTTTTGGAAAAGTTTGGAAAGTTAATAAGAATAATAATGGGTCTTTTATAAAAGATAATTGGTAAAGATGTTGAATTGTTAGAAACTGTTTAGTTTTAGGGAAATAATAGATGGGTATTGGACCATTCTTCCTAACTAGTAATTTCGGGGACGAAATTCTTTTAAGGGGGGAGGAATGTGACGACCCGGAATTTTTGAGCATCTGAAATTGGAATATTCAATTGATTTTGAATATTTAAAAGTTAATTTTTAACTTGAATTCAAATATCATCAATGATTTGACAATTGAATTATTGAATTAAATAAGTTGAAGTTGGGTAAAAGGCTGAATCTAGAGTTTTAAGCCTGCTAAAAATAATTTGAAGGGTCGTAAAATTTATATTGATAGTGTTGAGAATAATAGAAGTGTTAAAATTGAATCTAACTGTGATTAGTTCAGTTTTGAAATTGTATCGTTTAAGTTGAATTTAAAAATAGCCTTCCAGGGCACAGTCTCGGAATTTAACGAAATCGGTACCATTGGATCCGTGATATTGTATTATTATTGGATTCCAAATTTTATAGCGTCTGCAAATGTTGTGTGAGCATACGATTTTTAGACGCACTTAAATCCATACCGAAAATTTAATAAGTGACTGGATTCAAAAAGCTACTTCTTTTCTCCTGGTGCTTCTGGAAAACACTCGTTTCTTCTTGCATAGACCCGAATCCCCTCTTGCCTTTTTATTTTCTGGGCCTAATTCTAAAATCAGGAATCGATTCATAAAATAAATAATAATAATAAATAGAAAAAAAAATATGAAATGGCTTCGTTCGTAAGCTAATGCGAAGGGATATAGTTCGCCCTTCTGCTAACCGTCTCGCTTTACTAAAAGAAGAAAAAAAATGATGTCAGCCACTCTAGAAATTTGCGTTCGAACGAAAACAAATTCCCCTCAATCTCAAAATCGACATTACCCCTTTGTTTTTCAAATTGATTCAATCGAGCAGAGGCCACTTCCTCCCTCATCTCACTCTATGGCGGTTCGAATTGGAGAATAGGGTCGCGCGGTGGCTAGGGTTTCGGAGTAGGGTGCGAGCATGTGTGGTTTCGGTAGCGACGCCAGGAGATGGCCAGGGCTCTCGAGCATGGCGTACTTCACGAGTTCAAGGGGGAATCAGAGTCGCGAAATCGAAAAAGTTTGGGAATCTCGAAGACTCGAGCTTGGGGTCGCGGCTATTGGAGTTGAGATGAGATTTAGGGCACGAACTTTGATGGCCGTGAAAGGGGTTCAAAGTCGCGATTTCATCTGATTCGAGCTCGAGGCCGCACGCGTTGGATTTCGGCTCGAGTATTTCGAGGTATAATCCTTGTTGTTTTCTTAAACTTCTGATTTGTTTGATCTGAGGGAAGTAAACAAAAAAAAATTGGAAACCAGATTTATATATATATGAGTATAGGCAGGAAAAATGTTTACACTAAATTTAAAAATTTATGTTAGTTTTAATTATGTATATATCTAGTCAGATAAAAAAAATAAAAATCAATGAACTGCAGTTTTGTTAATTTGAAAAGAAAATATAATAACTATTAAGGGGGTCAATTTATTTAATTAGCCTATTCTGTTACTTTTATCATTAGAAATAAATTATTTAAAGGAAAATTAGTTTGTATAAAATTCTTAGTTAATTAAATTATGAATTAATTAAATTATGAATTAATTAAATTATAAAAAGGGAAGATTAATTTTTTGATCAATTCAAATATTAATAAAATAATCTAATGTTTACTAAAGGTTTGAAAACGTGAAGAAATCAAGCTGGGTTGGATGGACTGCAAAATTAAGTAAAAGGTGAGTTAATCTCACTCGGTTAATTTAAATTTAAATTTAAATGATTAAATTTAAATAATTATT
Organism: Allium cepa; assembly: GCA_030765085.1. NCBI lineage: Eukaryota > Viridiplantae > Streptophyta > Magnoliopsida > Asparagales > Amaryllidaceae > Allium > Allium cepa. Next base: position 93,130,848 of record CM060930.1, on the reverse strand, counting down.
TGAATGGTTGAATTGAGTGATGTGCTATAGTATGGGATATTTTGAAATTGGCATATTATATTGTGCTAACATCTGTGGATGCAGGGAAAAACAGGTTGGAGGGATCCAACTGGATCCCTCAACATTTATTTAAAATTATTTAATTCCCCTGTTATGATGATTTGATATTTTATGATGAATTATATTGAAATATTGAATGCTATGGTTCGATTGGTTATGATTTGGTATAATGAATTGCCAAAAATATATAAATTAGATTCTGGAAAGTAATTAAAAGAAGTGAATTTGTGAATGAAATAATTATAGAATAAAAATAAAATAAAATAATGAATTGGAAAAGAAATGAAGTGGTTGTAAAATTCTAATAAATAGATCTTGAGTATAGAAAGGAAATTTGAATAAACATGAAGTTAATGAATTTAAAATTCGGTGCTATTATTTAAAAGAACAAAACATTTATTTAAAGGTTAAGATTTAAATTATTGAAAGAATAAAGAAGAAATTGGGAAAAATCTGGTATTTGTATATTTCAGTTAAAAGTTTTAGAATCAAATGAAAAATAATAATAACAACAATAATTAAGTCCATACTTAATGGATTTGGAAATGAATTAAGTAAATAAAGAAATTATTTCAAATGGAATAAATTTGAAATCAATTTGGGAAAATTGATTTAGATGATTGAAGTTGGATCTTCTCCCTGGATAACCAAGTACGTTTCCAAAGTAAGTTTAAAATATAAGTTAAAAGTTTTTAAGTTGATTTAAAAAGCAAGTTTGGAAAATTTATTTTTCCTAAATATTTAAATTATAAAGTAAGTCTTTCCTTTTTAATCTATTATAGTAGTAATTATTTAAAAAGTGACTTAGTAGTTTGTTTTAAGATTAAAAATTTAGTTATATTTTATAAGCAACCTTATTTTCAAATATTTATATAGTATGGTATTTTTCATAAATTATTGATGTAGTTTTAACTTAAATGTCTTAAAGTATATTTCAAAGTAAAGTGTTTAAATCTATTTTTTTTTTAAAAAAAAATCTAGTTTTGTGCTTGGTAATTTCAGTGGAGATAGAAAATATTTGGGAAAGTTTATTCTGAAAAGAAAGATGGTTTTGAAACTGTTTTCAAGGGATTGAAAATAGAAATATATCATATGAAGATATCTTGAGGTTAATAAATAATTTGGAAAATTATTTATTGGTTGATGGTTGTTTGTGAATATGAATTGATAGTTAAATAACTGACTATCAATATTGGACAAACTGCGTTGATCGTTTCGAAGAGAGTGGGATCGAGATTTATTTCTCGAAAACCACTTCGATCCGGTTTGTACGTTTCGTGTAAACGATTTTGGATTCGAAGATGGAGCAGTGAAGTGCAAGGGCTAGTCGCTACTAATTCTGAGGATATTTCCAAAATGGATGTAGTAGGAATAGTGCCTTCGGTTCCGTTCGAACCCGGGACGGACTTGTATGGATGAATGCTTGCGAAACATCGTCAGGTGGACGATGGGCATTCTAAGGAATATGTTCTATAAAGGTAACGCTTAGCCTCAAGCCTCATCAAATGGGAATGACTGAAAATCAGGGGTTATGCAGCAAGGCTAGGTGGGTAGCACCCAAGCAGGGTGAGGTCATCCCAGTCTAGATGTCCCTTTTTATTTTTCGGCTTAGTGGGCGGTTGCTGATCCCAACCGCGGGGTGATCTCACTCGGAATTATCCAGTAAGGGGTAGTCCCGGCCTTGTGCTGCAGAGGAGCGTGCGTACTCCTCGGTACGGTGATCTAGGCCCCGTACTGTGACCCAGTGCCTAGTCATTAGTTGGAAATTCATTCTCCCTACGAGCCTTGTACGAGTTTTGTTTGTATTACCCGCTCTGTGGCTAGTAGCTGGAATCTAATAGATGTAACAATTTCGGCTATTTTATAAGTATTTGTATATAGACCCTATTATAATATCGGAGGATTTCTATAAAAATTGTTTTAGCTATCGTAAGGTAAAAACCCGACATGTTTATTTGTGGCGTGGTCTTACGAGATGCTTTTGTTTTCAAAGGATTTTTTAAAAACTTTAAAAATCAATTGGGTGTGATTTTCTCACGCTGGTATTCCAGACTGACTCGGGTGTTATTTAACTATAATGCTCGGGTCAGACCGAGTGTTATAGAATACAGGATATGATGCCGTGGAGCTCAGGAGACGAGCAGGATGACGATACGTACTCCCGTATTTGTTTTATATATATATTCCGCTGTGTTGTGTTGTTGTGTATCTATTTGTATGATATTGATGTTGAGCTGTGATTGATGTACTCTGATGATGTAATATAAAAACAGAAATATTTGATTTTGAGTAAAGATCATTTATTATCTATTATATTTTATTCCGCTGCGATGGTTAGATTTTGATGTTGTTTTCTATCTTCTTCTTCTACCTCTTCTTCTTTAACCCTAATGGTTCGCATTTCTGTACTACTTGAGTTGAGTTAGGTAAAATAGTGTTAACTCAAGGGGTACGAATTTGCGGGTCGTTACAGTTCGCTTATTAATGCCCTAATCTGGGTTGAGATTTCTATTACGAAAAAAATTATCATGGCCTTCTAATTATCCATCGTTAATACTCGAATTTTGGTTTTGAGACTAGTATTTAACTTCACTCATTAGTACCCAATCTGGGCTCAAGACTTCTACTAAGAAGATTATCGTGGATTCCTGATTATTATTCGCTAAGACCCTAATCTAGGTTCAAAACTTCCTAACTATTGAATTTCATGTAATAATGCTCGAATCTGGGTCATTGGATTTCTATCAAAAGTGTTCAGACAATGATTTCTGGAATTCTATTGCATGGTCATTATTAACTTTATTTTAGCTATCTCCAAAGAATGATTTTCTAAAACATTTACATCCGTGGTTGAAATAATGGTTCTCTATCATCAAACTTCAAATATTCCAACAATACGTTTAAAGTTGAATTCTTAAGTGTCTCTAATAACTACCAAGGAAGGGTTGTAAAGCATTTCTTTAAAAGGGATTACTTTTCACTTATTGCCATATGTTAACATAATGAGTTATTAATATCCACAAATGATATGGATAAACTCCTATACATATTACAAGCTAACAACAACAAATACTGCTTATTGTGTGTTTTTCAAGTAAAGCATAACAGTAAAAAAGATTAAAAGATCCAACAAATACAGAAATTATGGTAGAACCTATCAAAAGATATATCAGAAATATCATTATAGGAAAGCACTACAGTCCACGTGAAATGTACAAAATTTTCATAATTTACATAGTCTATGACATTATTACAAGTGTACTATATATATGTCACTTATAAGTCTTGAATGGATTTATTTAAATCCTCGGCAATTAAAGGGTCCACAATATGATGGATAGCAATGCGAAGGACCTCTTTTAGTTTCTTTTCTTTCTTCCTCATTTTGTCTTCATCGTCAATAGCCTCGATGTTAATCGTCAAAGCACGGTTAAAGGATTTGTTTGCACCTTTAAGGGTTTTATGTTCCCTTTCTGAATCGGCAATGCGCTTTAAGAGAAGATACTTATCTCTAGCTTTTGAATCATAACTGCATATTCATTTAAGAGAATCGAGTATCTTGCTTTTTTCCATTCGTCAAAATACTTCATCATCTCAAATTTAACTTTCCTGCACCACTCACCCACTACTTTTTTGTCTAAGTCCAGAGGAAGATTTGTCGTAGTGGAAAATTTCAAAGTAGCAAGGGAAGTGAATCTTGTAGATTTTGCGATGGAAGAGATAGCAGAAGAAACAGGTAACTCTATGCTTGAGATGTTATTCCTCATGATGAACTCTAATGATTCACATTGAGCCTGGCTATCTTTTAATTTCATCTCTAAATCGCTTATTTGTTAAAGGAGTTCTGACATTTTCTGATCATATTCGATTGACGGATTTGACTTGACGCTTCAATGTGAAAATTGCTTCACTCTTGCTCTTAACATCAGCCCCTAAATTGGCAATTTGATCGTTGAGATTTCTAATGATTGTTTTCTGAAGCAAAAATCTTATATGTCATTTTAATGCTTTCGTGTTATCTTGAAAATGAGCAGATAAAGTATCGTCGAGAAGCCTTTTCTTTTCAAGATCCGCTAACAACCTATCTTTGATATTGATAATGCGTGAAGCCGAATGCAATGAAAGAGGCATTGTGGATAATCGTAACTCCTATTAAACAAAAAGAAAAAGAAAATAAAGTGAAGACTTGAGTAATCAAATTCTTTATTAAAGCAATAAAAGATTACAACTTAGATAACAATGAAACTAAAAATGTACAATTGGACATTTGCTTTACATCTAAAGTTGGAAAACTGCATTTCTAACTTTATTCAATGAATTAGCAAAAAGGATAACTGTCGAGTCAAAAGGAACATTAACTCCTCCTGGAGTAATAACCGGAGAATATTTTATGTAGTCTCATTCTCCGGTAGGAAGACTATCATGACCATATATTAGTTTGGTATGATATGTCCGGATCTCTTTGAGTAGCTTTTCCTTTTCTTCGCCAAGAAAATCGAAACAGAGATGAGGATGTTCCATATAAAGTTTTTATAAATTTCTAAGAAAACAATATCTAGCTAGTTTTGAAGATATCAAAACTGATGCTTTTTCGAGATAAGCTCTTCTTAGTAACATACTGGCTTAGATAATCTCTAGAAACAAAGTTGTTAGAGGAACATTTAATTTATGATAAAGCAGTGAAATACAACTAAGTATAAAAGGAAAACTAAAACAAATATTCACAAATCATTATTATTACATAATTACAACTATTCGTCTGGTTCATACAAAATTGATTCTGTAAAGAAGTCCGAAATAAATTTGTCCTTATAATATTTAAGTTTATCGAAGGGCAAATCTTGTGGAATTGATCTGATTTGAGGCAGATTTCAGTATGCTCCAGGATGCAGATCAGACTCAAACTCGTCCAAGTGTCTTTTGTGTAGACACCAAAGTAAACCCCCATTATGGTCACTTAAATATGAGAAATCTACGGTCGGGTGTCTACAATAAGCTTCATATAGAATATCCACCAGGATATTTCGCTCCTCAATCAGCATCCAAAAGGGTGTGATCAATTCTCGATTCTCTTTTAGAAGACCGTCATAACGAAGGCACGCCATCCTCAAGCCTGGGGCAGCTTCTTGATGTTCGAAAGATGCTAACGTTGCTGCACTTCTATTTAGTCTATGATATTTATCGAAGAGAATGTTGTGCTCCTTCAATTGTTTATCTAATTTCCTATATAAACTATTTATTTCCACTTGTTTTCTTTCAAGCTTGGTTTTATAGGGGTGGACGGATTTCCTTCTTATCCAAAATAAGTAATTTAAATTATCACTATCATGGAAGCGAAAGATATTTAAACAGAGAATCTCACACCTGAGAAACATTAATTGACACTTGAGAAGCCTGCTCCTCTCTTGATTCATCAAAATTAATATAAGCAGGCTCCTCCAGAAGGTTTGAAGGCGCGGGTGGTTCAGGCAGTCTTGCTTCATGAGAAGATGGATCGAGATTGCCTCTTTCAAAATTTCTCATGTTATCATCTCCATCTTTTTCAGGATTATCAGGTTGACCACCTCTATCACCGCCTGAACCTTGACCTCCATTGATGTTATCATCGTTGTTATTATCATTATCATCGTTGTTATCATCTTCATTGTCGTCGCCTTCTTCTTTGACAACCTCATCTTTATCGCCTTCATCTTCGGAGTCAGATTCAACTTCGAAGGAAGAAATTTCAAAAGATAGAATTTTTGAGGCGTCGATTTCGTTCCTTTCAACAACTTCGGTCCCCCGCTCCATCTTCTTGATTTTATCCATGACCCTGTTAACAAGAGCAGAGTCGAGTGAGGGAAAGCTCAAATCTGAGCATTTCTCGACATTATCCGCATAGGAGAGCGTTATGGTGTCCTCGAAAGAATTCATGATAATGTTCTCAAGAGAAGAATCAAGAAATTGTGACACTCGCTGTTTTGCATCGAAAATTGTGTCGATAGCCAGTTTCAAGGAAGCTTTTCCTTTAAGGAGGATTGTTTAGCTGTCATCCACGCCTTTTCTTCTTTGGACTCTTTTAGAGTCATTGTCAATGCTAAATTTTCATCGGCAAGAAGTTGGCGAGCTTTCCTTTCTTCCAAAATAATAGGCTCTGACTCGCGAGAGAAGCCCTCAATCGCTCCAATTCAGTCGTAGCCTCGTTCTTCTTCGTAGACAAGGAGGAAACCAAATTGTTCAAGTCAAAAATTTCCTCTCGAAGCTTAGATGTTTCGATACAGAATTTTGACACGTTTTCGTGAAGAGAGAACCGGCTTTTGAAAATCTGAAAGGAAAAGTACAACATAAGTCAAAATCTTAAGGAAAAACAATAATAATAAAATTAAGTAAAGGAAAACATACCAAAAGTTGTTGTTCAATAAGAGATCTGTAATGATCCGATAGATTAGAAGCTGAAGAAGGCGGGTGAATCGAGGCAACGGACGAAGAGTTTAAGATAGATTGAACCATCTTTTCAAAGTCGCTCGAAAGTATAGAAGGTGATGGTCGAGGAAGATTCAACACTTGAGTAGGGGTCGAAGTCCCCAAGTCCTTCTATATCTTCTCGATCACACTCGGAGAGCTGGAGATGACAATGCGAGACAATGGATCAACCTTTCTGGGAGTCTCTTTAGGTTGATCATGAAGAGCTTTGATGGATGGACTTTCCAAAGATTTGTCAGTATCAACAAACTCCTCTTCTTCCAATGGTGGAGAGTCAGGAACTTCGACAATTTTAGCTCTCTTCGGAGATGGTTCCACCATAGTTGTTTTACTTAACTTTCTTTTGGCGGCCATCTTTGAGCTACCAATGGCCTAGGGAAAAGACGACGCATGAGAAGTTGTAGAAGGAAGAGCCGGATCACTTGTGGGATTTTCAACCTAAGGAGCAGCTGTAGAAAATTCAAACAAATCATGAGTCAGGAAACAAATTTAAGTAGTAATGCGGGAATAAACTACGGGTACAGTGTTTAAACTTACCGGAGTGATCAGGGCATATAGGTGACATTGGGGAGAAGTTTGTCGGGTCTCCCAAAGAGAGAAAGCGTTTGCTTCAGGAAGTATGTTGAACCAAAGGAGACTGACCAAGTATCATTTGACCCGTAGACAAGAGAGAGTGCTTTTGTAAGTTTGTGGGATTTAGCAGGGTCAATCTATTTTCAATCTTAGTTGAAACCGCAATCAGCAACTTTACGATTTTCTAATCTTATTCGTTTAGCTCTTTGGCAGAAGTACCTGACAAAAAGCATAGGTCAGCAAAGGAAAAATAAATAAACGAGGAGATAAAATCTGAGATTAACTTACGTGGAGAACAGAAAGCCCCGCTAATGTTGGGAAAACGTTTAACGTAGAAAAATTGAGTTTCCCAATCTCTAAACTTATTCACTCCCTTAGAAATCATCTTTTTGGGAGGATTTGCTCTGAAGATTTAGTTGTTTAAATATCTTAGCTTAACCAACCGAACTAGGTAATTCAAGACTTCAGGATTGAGCGAAGGAATTCCATATTCCAACGCCATGAGTTCTAGAGAAATGAGATATATGTAAGCATTAGGTGAAAGCTGAACATGAGCAATCCCCAGATGGGCCAAGAACTTGGATAAAAAGTCAGGAAAAGAAAGGAATCCTTCGTGCCAAATATGAACTGCAATGTAAGCAAAGAATCCTTCAGGAGGATTGTGGATGGTGTCGTTTTTAGAAGGGGGATAGCCTCTACTCCAGTAATTCCAAAGTCATTCAGGATAGTATCCACTTCGTCTTGAGTAGGTATCAAGGAATGTTTGAAAATGGCTTCGATCTTCTTGGACGAACCCATGATTCTGCCAGGTGAAATCATTTCAGTTAGAAATTGCAGTATGTTATGAATTAGCATTCTTTCAAAGATATCAAAAACCTATCACAACAATTAGAATATCAAACAAGAAAAACGTGAAATTTCATATTCTTGGAAGAATGTTGGAGTTAGAAAAATAAGATTTACTGAGCTTTCAACAAAATCAAATGGGAAAATAGAAGTTAACACCCTTCGAAGATGTCGAAAGCCCAAGGATAAAATCTAATGAGCTTTCGACAGAGCCGAAAGAGAGGATGAAAGTACATGTCCAATAAACCCACTTTAACAATGTCGAAAGCTCAATAGAAGTTTTTGTTACAAAGAGAAAGTAGTAAAAACCAACACAACAAATTTTAATAAAATACACACTACAAACATTCAATAAATGGTTTATAAGAATCTTTCGACACTATCGAAACTCATGGATTTAGTTTTTCTAAGGCAATGTGAATGATGTCGAAACTAAGTCGAAAGGCGTTGAGTTTGAATCATATTGACAAGAAAATTAAAGAACTTGGGACGTTTCGATGATGTTGGCAAAAGATAATGATTAAGTCTTAACTAGTTATAAAAGGTTTCGACAAAGTCGAAAGGCGGTATATGGTTTTGAAAGCATAACAATAAAAATTTGAATCAACATAGTAGGTTTCGGCTGAATCGAATACAGCGGGTTTCGTCTAAGTCGAAACGTTTGATTTGATTCACAACTTATATAAAATATTCTTTCTTCTATCTCATTTACAAAATGTATATATTTCTAACTCAAACAAATCAGGAATAGGGTGTTAAAGGTTGTGAAACCTATGAAACAAAATTTACGCTTTCGAAAGAGTGAGTTAAGTAATTATCTAGTAACATGCAATAGCCAACTTCTTCGAAAGGTGTCTGAATATGTTAAAATACAAAATTGCTTTCGAAAAGGTTGACCGCATGCTAACTATACTATATAACCTTTCAACAAGGTCAATCAAATTAAGCGCTAGATTACCTTTCGACCCCATCCAAAGAGGCTAGGAAAGCAAAACAAAAGTTACCGCCTTAATCCCTTTCGAAGGGGCTGAAAGGTAAATTTGTGGCGCCAATTTTTAATTCGTACAACTCAAAACATCTATAGGAAGAAAACAGAAAATTCCTTTTTCCCCAAAGCCGATTGCAACCCAGAAATTCAAAAGCTAATAAACAAATGGATTTAAACACGAATTGACTACTTTAAATTTTGAGATATTTAAGATGGAAATTGGAATTCTCTAAAAACAACGATAACAGTATTACCTAAAGCTGGTAGGATTAAAATGAAAATTAACAACGAATCGAATCGTGGTAAGAAACAAAATTACAGAATGCTTTCAAGCAAATAGAAACTTAAATGATTTCCATTGAATCCAAAACAATAATACAAACCTGAGCCAAGAATGTTTTAAGGATCGAAATCCACTGTAAAATAAAAAAATTGGAACGAAAAACGAAATAAAAAGGACTTACTATAAATCTGAATTCTTGCTGGAGATAAGAATTATTTGAGAGAGTTTGAGAACTTTGATTTTGCTCGAAGTTAATTTTCAATGCAAATGAATGAAAGAGGAGAAGAGAAGGAAGTGATCTATAAGAAAGTCAGCAAAGATAGCAGACCGTCCGATTAAATTTAAATGAACGGCCATGATTCGCACAGGAATACGAAAAGACAGAAAACATTGAAGGTTTCAAGATGATTGACTTAAAAAGTCAAAGGCATCCCTTCGGGAAGGGGGGGCAAATGTTACCACCAAATATCCCTTCGACTTTGCTGAAACCCTATTGAATAAAAGACCAAGAAGAACAAGAGAAAGAAACTCCAGCATGACCTTTCGAAGGAGTCGAATGGATCACAGACTAGAAATATCACAACCTTTCGAAGGGGTCTAAAGGGTCAAAAGCACCCTTTCGCTTCAAGAGATTCCCTTTCGAAGCAGGTGGTTAAAGCAACACCTTTCGAAGACAAGGAATGACAAACCTTCATATGCCACACCTTTTGAAACCAAAGGTTTCGCCTTCATTCAAACCACTCAGAAACATGCCATGGTTAGAACAACCCTTTCGAAAGCAAAGCAAGCCTTTCGAAACGGTCGAAGCCCTTAACATCCAAGTAAGGTTTCGCATCAGTTCACAAGCATACATTTGAAAGTTACTAATGGCGTCGAAACCATCAGCATTTCAATACCTCCAAACACCAGAAAACTGCCTATCGACAAAGTCTAAAGCTTCTACCTTTATTCCTTGTTACACCACAGCAACATAAAGAAGAAAAGGCGCAACCACCCCTTTCGACGAAGACCCAGGCATTCGAACACATTCAAAAGCATTGCAAAGGGATGCACAAGTGTCAAAGGAATCGAAAGGCATCTGAAGCAACCTTTCGACCAGATTGAAAGCACTGGGTCAAAAGGTGTCAACCCGCATCTATAAATAAGACCCAAATGCTCTATTTGGAGCGATCCGAATTCGCTCATTCCAAACTTGTATTTTTTTTAAGTTTGCAAAGTTGTAAACCCTAATTTATAAATCAAATTGCGGTAATTGTTCAGCACGGTCATTACTGGAAGGCTTTTTACTGGATTTAACTGTATTTTTTAGTTAACGGCCTCATTGAAAGGCACCATTCGAGTGAGACGAAACCCCAGCCTTTCCTAATAATCCAAGTCCTTAACTATAATTCACCATACACCGCACACTCACCTTCTAGTGAGTCGAAACCTTAACCCAAGCTGGTTTACCTTAGATTTCAAAACCAAACCTATATCACTAACCAGCCTTGCTCTCGACAAGGTCGAAACCCACCTAAACCAACTTCACCCTTGACTCTTTAGAGCTTTTCCCTTTAGCGTTCCACAACTGCTTCGAAAGGAAGGCTTCGAAGGGATAACCAAATTATTTCAATCGGTTTGATAGACCAAAAGGAGGAGAATTCAATTATTTCGACTAATTCGAAAGGTCGGCAAGAAAAGTCTCCGCAAAAGAAACCTATTCGAATGGTTGAATCAAAGGGAATACCCATATCCTATCTTCCTCGACTTAACCAAGATAGATTAAAAAAGACTAACATTTTCCTTAAACTCAACTTTGATGTGTTGACAAGTTTTCTTGTTAACAATAATATACAAATGTTATATAGTAATTTAATTAAGTGGGCTAAAAGATAAATGTTAAATAATTAATTTGATATCATTTAGGCTTTAGATTCAAAAATTAAATCTAGAGGGGGCATATATTGGAGGAAGTGGGAGTTTGAATATACCTTTTGAATCGATAAGATCTAAAGTAAAGATAGGAGAAATATGAGAATATATTTAAAATATCTTATGGCTATAAATACCACTTTCCTTTCACATTTTAGCCATACAATTCCATCTTCAAAATCAAGCATCCATTGCCTTCAAATTGAAGTCTATAACCAACTAGACCTAAAGGTAAACATATAAAGTTAAAACATTATATTATATTTTATTATATACTTTCGACCATCATATTTTAATAAATATTTTTCTCATCCGAATTAAATTACAATTTTTAAACATATAATACATAATTTTTAAACAAATAATGCATACCGACAAAAATTACGATTTTTATGAGTGCTCTCCTCTTAAGAGGATCACTCTTTCATCAAAAAAATTAAAATTTTTAAACATTTCACACAACTTTTAGTCCCCGCCAATCAGCCACAAGTTTCTACTAAAATATTTGTTCTTTCTTTGTCATGTCGCATGGACTAAATATTTAAATATAATATTTATTTTTAACAACATTGCAATAACAATACGATTGCATTTCAAGTTGTATTTATACTTTGTAATTACATATTTTTTGGTTAAATTTTGATACTATAAAACTTTGATGAATATTTTGAGACTTGTCGCAGAAGGTTTAAATACATAAGTTATATCAATACACTAACCATACTTCAAACTTCTATTTTTTCCTTATTTGCTCGTAATAACTAGTTACATGAATGTGTCCGCGTGTTACAGTTGGATTGTTAAATTACTGTTAACATTGGCTTCGACATTAAGTTCACCAATATCATAATGGCATATAGGTTTAACTCAAAATGTTGGCCGTACATAGTTTGTGAGAAAAAGGTTGAAGTTCGAAAGGACCAATGCTGATTGGATAGTTGATGCGAGACAAACTTCGTTTTAAAGTTGGATCCCACACTGGAAGTGATACACCTCAAGGTCCGTGACTACCATCTTAGGTATTAAATATAAACAATAATAACAAAACAAAAATTAATGAATAAATAAAGTTTACTGACGTTGATAACAAAGAGCACAGTGTAGCCACAAAAAAGTCGCACATCATACTAGCGGGAGGGTGCACCCATGGAAAACAAGGCGTGTGAATAAACTATAATCCCAATTTGCAACTGCCCGTTAGGTTCAACGAGGAAAAGGCAGCTTCAAATTATTATCCACTATGCCCCCACATAGCCTACATATTTCACACAATTGCCACTGAGAAGATGTTTTCTGACCGTCGGATGCGAAATGAACGTTGGAGACTAATTATAGCGTGAGCAATAATAGGACAGATGGAAAATAGATACAGGATCCTTTTCTGTCGGATGCGGTTGGTACACGTTCTTTAACAGCTATGTACGTCCGTTCTTTAGTCAATTTTTGGAAACTTAAATACATCCTATATTTATATCCTTACACGTACCCTGTATTTATTTCTAAACGTTATTTGGTCCTTTTATAACTTCATTCATTTAACTCTACAACTTCAGTCTTTTATTTCTAGACGTTACAAAAGTAGGTATACTGTGACGTGACAGCTCCACTTCTAATAGATGTTAACTTTCATTAACTGTTTATAATTCTACAGGGATGAACACTCACCAAGTTGGGAAGACAATCGAAGTCTTTTATGGTAGTTCAAGGCATTTTTGCTCTATTAAAACAAGAAGACTACATGCTTTAACCTTTAGGCATTTTTGGCCTTACATGATGATTATCTTTCAATAAAACAACTCAATTTTAATATCTAACTACTTTAAAATAACAGTTCATGCATATAATAAATTCTACGAATGCAACAGACAATTGATTTTTAGTATGCTGTTAAAATCATTAGATCTGGAAATTGATAGGTTAATATATTATCTAAAAAGAACAAATTAGTGTAAGGGGAATACAAATCAAAGGAATAAGCAAAAGTTGACAAAAGAGAAGACTACCGATACTCATCAAAACTATTTGTTTTCTCTGTACGATAACCGTTTTATGTTATTTTCAAAATAATATGAGAAAAATAATTCAACTTCATTGTTGCTTGCAGTTACTCCTCAAAGTACAATAATGCTCAACAACCATCAAATCATTGTTCAATCTATTAATGATGCTCCAAAGCTATTTCTTAAAAAAAAATTAATATCATGTTTAAAGTAGAATATTTAGTACAGTAATCATTATTAGTGCAGAAAAGAAGACCATTCGGTACTAATCTTGGAAGGAAAACCTATTTTCAACTTTAGACCCATCTCAAAATTCAGTACAAAGCTGAACTTGTTTCCCCAGGCTCCCATTTTTACTAGCACGCTTTGAAAATGCACAAACGCAATTTTCGACCACTAGCACGCAAGTAAACGCTATACATTTATGCTTTTGCATAGCACAAAACTTGACATCGTGAACACTAAACATATTTTATATTATGTTTTCAACGAGATTTAAAATTGACTATTTACATTTTAATTATTGACACTGGGATGAACATCCAACTAAACCAATTCATTTTGACCAGTTTGATTTGGTTTTGAAACTATATTGGTTTATAATCGATCCATAAAAATTTTAGTTTATTTATCAGTTTAACTAAATTACCGAACTCTTGTTATATTTTCAAAATTTTCGATGTTATAATAAATTTTTAGACTAGTTTAGTGATCCAAATAATTTTATTTATCATATATGTATCAAAATTACTTTTAGAAAGCATCGAAATGATAAATAAGAATACTTTAACTATATATTTATGTTTTATTTCAAATTACAATCAATATTCCAAACATAAACTGTAAAACATTTTTAGTTCGATTAAATCAGATAACCAACCAACTTTAATTTAATTGGTTTGATTTTCATTTTTATTAATTTTAGTTTGGTTTAACCATTTTCAACATGGGATAAACCAAACCAACCAATCTTCCACCCCTAGTTCACACTCTGACAAAATAAATAACTTCCAGCGCAAAGAAACAAAAACTCATTCAAAGTTACCATATTAAAACCTAAAAGATTATACCAGCCTAACGCACCAGCATTTAAAATGCACATAAGAAAACTGAACTTTCACATCTAGCAGAAGATATATTAACATGATAATGGAAGAGGAAAAAACCATCAAGTACAAATCCGAATGTAAAAAGAGGCCAATTCAACAAGGCATAAAAGAAGTAAACCGCTACCAATATTAAAAACACATAAATGTTGATGTAATTTTTGCTATCATTTTCTTAAAAAATGAAACCTGTACTCAGCCGAAAGCCATTTGCTGACCTTCTCCAAGCATGATAGAGCTATGATGATGAACCATGTACCACCTTCCATTGTGAAGCTCGAATATGTTAGTGACATGAAAGGGACCTGAATCAACGTCTACGTAAGCTTTCATGGTGACCCACGCCATGTCGCTCATCACTCGAGCTCGAACGTCGCGAACTTCGAAGATGACTCCTAGGCCGCCTTGGTCTACCCAGTTGAATGCTAGCGACCAACTGTCTATAACTGCACTATAACTGCATTGAATTGGGTATGATTTTTAACATATATTTGAAAATATTTCATGAATTTGTCTAATATTTTAACCTCAATAAAAAAAACTACAAAAAAAAAAACATGATTGTTACAACTAAATATGACAAATAAAATTAGCAAGTATTCTCATCATCACACGATACTTTGGTGTTAACTCGTTAAGCAAGGTCATTTAAAGCCTTATTATAGCCACACTAATGTATTTACCACTTCCATTGTAGCCGTTGTAGTTACTGAGGTTTAAAAGGAGTAAAGAGAAAAACAAAATTAGTCCAGTATGAAATGTTAATTTTGTGAAATTTTACAGCTTCAAATTATTTAGAATTATAGTTTGTGACGAATACCATGAACATAAGTTTGAATTAATATATTTGTATATAAATAAGCATTAATTCAAGTGGAACCGAAATAGTAATACATCCAATTTTGGGGGATGGAATGTGAAAAGTAGATAATATAAATTCAATAAAAATGGCACTCCAAATTAAAGTGAGCCCTACAGAAAAGTACAACACGGTGAAGTTATTCACCTTCTTCCCTCTATCTGCTTTATCAATGCATAGGTAAGTTAAACCCTAAAATTATTTCAAAATCTTTACCTCTTTAGCTATTTTGAAATCATGCATTATCTTGGATTTTGGAGTGGGCTCAAGCCCAGCCCTAGTTCCACCCTGGATCATTACTAATCATTAATCAAAATTCCTAGTTACCGATTGCTTTGACCAGTAATTTCTTGTTATTGAGCATGTTATACAGTACATGATTTTATGTACAGTTGGTAATAGGAAAGGAATCCACCAATGGATAATGTTATTTTGGAACACTTGCCAAGCTTCATTTTTCAAACAAACTCTCAAGTTGGGTTTATCATATAATAAGTAAACAAAATAAAAAATCGGCACTCGATGCTCAAATCAATAACTCTCAAACACAACACTGACTAAATCCAAGACAAGACCACGAAAAGAGCCTCCATCAGCTCTAACAATTTAAGACTGTCAACCGATACTTTCGGATACAGATAGTGTCATATCTGCATCTGTATCCAAAAGCATTTTAGGATAACCGCATCCTCGGATATGGATGGATATCGAATAATTATCAGATCCGCTAACGATCGATAAATGGAGAAATACAAATAATTTGTTTTGGTTTAACTTGGTTATTTTTCAATCCCGTTGATTATTAAAGTACTCAAAATCAACAAATATGACGATAATAAATATTTTTGAGCAGTTGATATGCATTAAATGTGGTTGATATAAATTATTAGCTTAACAAAACTATAAATACATATTTTTAATTGTATTAAAATATACATAAAATAAACTATAATTTTAATAAAAACCAAAAGAATAATTTTTGGATGCGGATGCCTTCGTATCCGCATGTATCTCCTTTTTCGGAAATCGAATATTTATCGCTTTTCGGACATAAATGCGGATGGTTACGGATTTTTCGAGTATTCATTGAGAGCTTTAACCAACATGGTAATAATCCATGAAAAGAGTGAACCAGTCCTCCGTTTCACGGCCCTAAACTTCAAATTCTCCTATTTAAATTCGCTTTTCACTTTGGAATGGAAAGGAACTTTAACCGTTGCGTTACTGGTAAATGCTTGAACCATCATGTCCTCATGGCAACTATTTTTCAGCATCACCTATCACAAATATAAACTTGTATAGCATGTTTAATTTTGTTTTTGTGTTATAGCGCTTTCTGTACCAGCGGCATAGTCATAATTTATTAAAAAACAAAATACATCATAAAAGATAAAGGTACATCTATAATTTCACCATATATGTAACATACTACCAAACACACAACCCCCCCCCCCCCCCCCCCAAACCAATAAAAAGAGAGAAATCTATGTGCGTTTCAAAACGAATTTTGTCAAGCAAAATGAATCTAAAGATGGTGCGCATTTGTTTTATATATTTTTGCCGATTACTTAGCGTCGGTGCAATTGATGAACTGACGAAGTGTGTATCTTTAATTTGCGTACGATTATTATTATTACAATTAGTATGGATGAATGAATTGCTTAAAAACTGCAAGAGGCATAAAGAATGAATTGATAAAGTACTCTCATTAGTTATTATTTGCTATAATATTTCTACTGTGTTACAACACAGCGTATCTGACGCGGATTCTTTAGCCAAATCATTAAAACAAGTATTTTGTCATATATGTTCTGGCAAAAAGATCTGCTTAGATACACTGTGTAGTGATTCAGTGGAAACATTATAGACAGATAACATTATACAGTCGCACTACTTTACTCGTGCCCCATTTTTTTGGCATTTCATTAATACAAAAAATAAGTTGGCAAATACTACTAATGATTAATAAAAAAATGCACTTAATCAATGTCACCCAGTAGGTCTACTTTCCTAACATTGATTGGTAAATATTACTTCCACATTTTCAAATTGAGTGGTAAAACGTTTATCTCAAGTAATACAAACACATCGAATGATTAAATAACAGAAAATATAAAAACAAATACCTAGAGGGAAGTGGCCCTCGACATCATTTTCAGATTCATGTTGCCTGACAGAAGCAGAGTAGAAATAGAAGAAAATTGGTCTAAAATTGCACTTAGTTTCGTTTGTATTATGTATAAAGGGGGAAAATCGAAAGGGGCGTATGTGGACACAAAACCAAGTTATCATAATTTAGGTAGTGTTCGGTTTACCTTTTAATTTTGGGTTTTCGTCCATACAAAAATGCACACGACGCATGTATATTGTAAAAAACAACCAATTTAGAAAACAAAGCTAACATACAAAATAGAAAACAAATTTTGTTTTCTTCATGTTTTTGAGAAATAAGAGAAACACGAAAAAAAACAATCCATCCTTACATCTTTCCTCCATCCTCTCCGTGGTCCCCTTCATCTTCCTTCCATCACATCCGTCGTCTCTCCACTCCTCTTATATTTTGTAATGAATGTTGAAAACCCAAAACCCAAAACTCATTTTAAACCAAAAGCTACCTTAGTTTTTCTATTTGAGCTATCAAGGCTGTTAATTTAGTTGAGCTATCAAGGATGTTAATTTAGTAAAAATTATAATTATAATACATAGCGCCAAGGGTTGGCCAAATGATGGGACACCATGTACAGAGTGCAGTGACATATACATCTCTTAAGTGTCTGACATATATGAAATTTATTTCTTGGGCCTTTCATTTTTTGCATGATACACGTTTAAATATATAATTATAGGTGTTGCAACTGAAACATCTTTAGATAGTTTAACATGGCAACAATCATTAGAGCATGACAACCTATATTTCATTAGAGTTGTAAAAAATTTAGAATTGAAAACGAGGACAAGAATTTGGTTAGACTAATTTTCAGCAAGAAATATAACATATAATTAAATATTATTATACCACCCAAGACTATGTTCAGTTAAGCAAAGAATGATGGCCAAGAAACCTTGGCTCAACTGTCGACTATAAATTTGTCAACTGGAGCTCCCTAGATGGAATTCTTTTCAAGCTTACAGTTCTGCAGTCGTTTACTTGTAGAACCAGTAAAGGCATTATGTTGTTGAAGAAAAAACATATAGGATTCATGGGTGTCTGAAGTATGTTTAGATGAACATAATTATGTTATCCGGAAAACTAGTTTGAGAAATAAATGGCTCAGTAAGATGTCTGTTGGTGCTTAAAACCTTGACAATAATACAGATAAATATGTACAGAACTTCAACCAGTGGGATAATAGAAACCAGGACTGTAGCACACCACATGCACAACGATTTCAAACAAAGTTACCAAAACGAGATTTAATTTGTGCATCGTAAAGTTTAAACTTTAAAAATTGAATCAAATTTGGATTTAAATCGTAGATCATAGATTCAACAAAATTATATTTTAATGTGTACACATATTTGTATGACAAATTTTTTGCTCTACAAAATTACTAAATGGCATTTGAGTAAATAGAACAATGGCCCCTTTTATTTAGCGCCATTTGTAGCCCCTCGATACCAGCCACAAGTTTATATTTAAATATTTGATCTATGTGACAGGAGAGAAAGAACAAATATTTAAATAGAAACTTGAGGCTAATACGGGGGGCTGCGAAATGGTGCTAAATGAGGGGTGTTATTGATCCCACACCCACACACACGTGCGCACACGTACGCACACAGTGCTAAATGAGGGGTGCTAAACTGATTTTGATGCTTGAGTTCTACATTAAACTTAATACTTAATTTTCTACCTTGTTTCATCTTCGTTTTCTGTAGAAAAACAAACAAAATTTGAATTGTTGATTTTAATAAACATTTGTATTTCAACATGGATTGACTGATTTTTCTCAATTGTGGTTCTAGTTTAGTTTTTGACTCTTCATTTGAGGATCGAATGGCTATGGGGGAGAATAAACTTACAACGGGATTCAAGCCGCAAGATTTTATGACTTTTTACGTCAATGATCTCAAACATGCAGGTATATATTTAGTTTCAGGTTCCTGATTTATCAGTAGAAAAACGAACATGAATTACTGATTTGGTTTGCTCAAGCATATCAATTATGCGTCGATCTTATATGACAATACACCCTGTCACCCTCAACCCAAGTATTCCAAATTATCACTTACAAATAAGTATTAAGAATAGTTCTACAAAATTAAGTACGTGAAACCATCTTTGAGAGGAGTGTGTGTATTAAGTTGCTACGTAAAGTAAATTACACGAGGCATTATTTTTTAGCATTTCTCTGAATTGATACATCCAGTCTCTTTCCAAAGCAAGTACGGATTTAAATTTAGTGCTACAACAAGTTTAAACTATTAAGCATGTAAAAGCATGACTATGATCTTTTACAGTCACAATGATAAGATAGTCACTATCAACTATCCCTCGTGTTGATTTGTTGGGACAGAATCTAGGTTCCATGCATGAATAAGCTATAATATATAATTCACAGAGCCAAATATTTGATTAAAATTTTGACCTTAGTATGAATCATACCCGGTAAAAAGTTCTCCAGAGCCATGAATGCACTTGACATAATCAGCATTAAGCCAAAATTGACTCATCAAAGCAATAGATCTTTCTCTAATAATGTCATAGAATTCGTCATTAACACCAATAATAGCTTTTGTGGCAGCATAATATGACTTCCACCCATTAATTGGTGTTGCATTATGTTGTTCGGTATTAAAGTCCTACAACAGAGGATATACGGTCACTAATGTCTTGTTTACAACAATAACAAAAGCAAACAAAAAAATGCTAAATAAACTCTAAAGCATACTTTGCATTATTTTTTCCCTCTGATTGAAGCATATAAAAAGGGACTATAACATACACCAAGGAAAGTGAAGGACATTCTAAGAAAACATCAACACAAAAAGAAGAATAAAAAAGAAACTGAAAAAAAAGACATAAAATTTTGATATTCCTAGGCAAGTACATGTTCAAACACTTTTCAAGGAAATGCAACACATAATACCGACGGTGTACTGCTAAGTTTCTATTTTCATGAAATGAGTTGTAATGAGTGCATGTAGTGAATCTACAAAGCTTTGCTTTGTTACTCATCAGGAATGATCACAATAAAACAATAAAAAGTTTGAAATAAACTACAGGAGTAAAGAAAAGAAGTTAGGCAGTAAGCATATATTGTATATTTCTACTATTAATAATCAGCACTTCACAATTACAACCGTTGGCGAGAATCTCAACCATGAATGGGGTATTATCTTTTGTCATACTTTTCGATCAAATCATCAATGGAAAAACACCTCTATGTGTAAAATTGTTGTCTCAATATGTTGGAATTTGTTTTGTAGTTTATTTTTTCTGATGCTTCAAATGGAAAAAACAAGCTGAAGATAAAGAAATGATATTTACTCATTTATAAGAACATTTAATTGCAATAACTAGTGTATCTTCAAATTTTATTTTTGCGTCATTCTCTTGTAAATTTATTAGTTTCATGTATATATACAAATTAACATTGGTTACGAGTATGGATTGCATAAGCACTTTTAAAAAGAAATAACAATAGTATATTTATATTTATCCAACATAATGTAAGTGTCAATTGCAAAATGGAGAATTGTCAAATCAGAAAGAAAACTAAGACTTATAATGCTCCTAACAATTTTGAAGAAAATGTTATATCTTCATTTAAAAAGAAAAGTATGCAGTGATGGATGTTTGGGAATTTGAATGATATTCGACCAAATATGCTAAAAGAATTTACTAAATATACAACGTATTCATACAGCATACTAGTCTTGTTGCAACTGTATGATTTCACCAAATATACGACATATTCGTACCATGCATACTAGTCTTGAAAATATTGTTGGATGAAAAACCATATGATTTTTAAGCCAAAAAAACTCCTCAAATGGTATTGAAATTCCAATCAACACAACATATTCATACCGCATACATTTTAAAAGAGTGGTTGACATATGATGATATTGCAAGCGTTGCTCAAGACAGCTGTCATAGCTCATAAAAGATTTACATCACTAACTCCTGTCATTTATAAAATTTTACAATTAGACGACCGTATGCATACTAAACCATTGCTGATTATGTCTTGTTTCACCATACTACCAATAAATATGGCACTTTATGTGCATTTTCAGAAGGTGGGTGGGATTTTTTTTTCCCTTTCACATAACAAGCAGTTTATAAAATGAAAACTGCATTGATCTGTCCAAGTACAAATGATATTCCTATTTTGTAACACATAAGATTTAGGTTAGACAAAAGTTACATACATTTAATACACTTCTTACAAGGATAATGTAAAAGGAGGGGAAAGGGCAACCTCATTCTTACAACGCTTCCCCTTGATTATCCGTGTAACACAAACTAAATGCATCATTATAACCTTTTTAGTAAGAATGTTAACTAGATACTAAAAAATACAAATTTAGACCATCACAATATGTGAAATAATAAGTGGTCATGTAATCAAGGTTCTAGATCTCGGTTTTGATCAATTGTAATTCTAGGAATTTTGACTTAATTCGTAAATTTCGATTCCAGTTTTGGTTTCCGCTCCAGTTATTATATATATATATATATATATATATAATACGTATATTTATTTAATTTATTGATACAAAACGTATAGTTAATATTAACTAAAAAATAAAATAAATGAACAACACTGATTAATTATAAAAAATGTTTATTCATTCCTTCATTTTCAACTTTTTCAATTGAATCATTTATATATTTGTGAATTTGTATGTTTCCTATGTTAAAATTTCAGATTTCGACTACTTATATATTTAAAATTCAAATCAATTCTTTTTTGAGTTTCTTCTGTAAGATTTGACATTCAATAGTTCTCTTTATTAAAACGAAGTTTCGGTTTGGTTTCGTTTCGAACTCTACTGAAACCTAAACGGAACGACCAAAATCTTGGTATTTCGATCGAAACCTCAAACATTGCTTGTAATACTTGACTATGTTCAATAAAACACGATTTTTTTAGACTACTGTTTAAAATCAATTTAGTTTTTCTACCTTAATAATAATTAGTCTCTGGTGTAGAAAATTTGGTAATAACTTTTTCATCCTTTACGACGTGTGAAAAAGAAGAAAATCAAATTGAAAAACACAATTTATATATATATATATATATATATAAAATACTAAATTTACGTCTTCTAAGATCATCTAAACAAGTAGAAAATATTTTAAAGAAGAAGATGCACTTTTTGCATGGTGTGCCATGTATTATTTCATGCGTCTTTCATGTGCATCGTGCTATAGAAACAAAAGATGCTAATATCAAATCACGTTGCGCCTTTCACAACTATGTCGGTGAAGATGGTGCAATGGATCATTAAAACATGGTAAAAAGACAACTTGTGTGAATTATATGCTCTATTGTATCTGTATTTCGATTGCACTTGATAAAAATAGTATGAAAATCGTAACTTCGCAAAGCAAAGATCAAGAATGAGAATAACCAGACAAAAACTGCAAATATGAGCAACAACGTACGAAAAAAATCTGTGCAGAGCAGCTTTATTTTGTCTCGATCATGATATTGTAAACCTCTATATAAACACCTTGTTTGCTATTTACAAAAGATTATGTTGTAAGGTTGAAAGAAAGATACATCTGCAATATTATCATGTTAAAATTCTTTCATGAAATGCTAAATATGCAAACTTAAGAATGAACTAATTATATTAACGATGTGAACACTAAATTATAGTGCATGGCTTGTCATATCCCATATGATTCATCCTCAAAATACGATAAGAAAAATTAATTGGTTTTGCTAATTATCGATTTTTTCTTCAAATGATTTAGTGCACAACTTGATCATCAACGTGAAGCTATACTTGAATTTGCAGTCTGATGATAAATTTCTATTGTGGTGGATATTAGTGACTTGCCAAAAAGATGGTTCAAAGGAAGAAATGTTTTTCAACAAGCATTACCGTATTTGATTTCGACATTGCAACCGCTATTGTTGGTATAAAAATATGAAGACTTCACTGCATAATCAATTGAAAATAAGAAGGTGAATGATAATTTGATGGCTTATATGGAAGTAGATATACCAAACACCAGTGTAATCTATGAAGTTATTCAACAATATTAAAGTACAAAGTCTAGAACTATGTTGTAATATTTTACATGCACACATTCAATGTTTTTATACAACTTTTGGTGAGAAAAAACATGTCTTATTTTTATAATATGAAGAAAAACTTCTGACAAATTATCCTCCTCCACCAATGATTGAAAAGTTTACACACATCGCTGGAGCCTGGCATGAAGTTTCATGCTTCAAAATATGACCAACACTAATGCTAGTGGTATCATGGCTTCACATGTAGTAATATTGGTTTAAAAATATTAGTATTGATCTTCGAAGGTGTTTTGTACAACTCTACTAAGATTCAACCAAAATCAAGGATGTTAAAACAAAAACAAAATGGGGATATTCGCACATAAATCAATTCATGAAGCTTTTCAGTATAAATCCTACATAAATCCCTGCAATCAACAAAAATTTCTATAATTCAGCATCTACTTGACAAATACTTCCTCTGTCCACTTTTATTCTCATTTAGACATTTACTTTTGTCTTTGTGGATCAAGTTAGCAAGGAATTGTACAAGCGAAGTAAACTATTTCGTTATTTCTTAAAAGTTGTGTTTCTTGAGTACTGTGCACAAAGCTATAACCGCCATTCAGTGCGGGAAGTAGAGAGTAGAATTTTTATCGCTAGTAACTCCATACAACTGAAAAGTAATTTGTACCCAGACAACGACCCCCAAAAAAATATATCTTAATCAAGATTCAAATGGCAAATGATACCTTATGATACAAAGCTTTCCAAGCAGCATCATCATTAGCAGCCCTGCGCATAGCGGAATTAGTCATGGAAAGGTAGCATAAACTAGTGTAATCCAAATAACTCAGCGCATGCATAGTGATCTCTGGCACGAGCTGCTCCATCATCGAAGCTCCGACCTGATGCGGATGCTGCTGCCTTTCTACCACCAGAGTATCTCCTCCGCCCGAGCCATTGCTTTCCATCTCTGATGACTTTTTTTTAGATTTCGGTTGCTTTGTAAAGAAGGTTAAGAGAAGGGAAATAGTTGCGACAACCACTACTACGACGGAGATGGAGGAGTACATGTGGTAACCGATGCAGTTGACATTGGAGATCTAATCCAATTTTAGGGTTAGGGTTTTGTGAGGGGGACGGTTTTATTTATGGATTCGTATTATATTTGGAATTTTTGATGAATTTGGGGCAATGAATGCGCAAAAATTTATTACTTCTTTGAATCCAGGGAATTTTATACTTGATTTAGCACTGGAACCTCATTCCCGTGAATATTCACTGAAAAGTTTTTGTGAACGTTCCAATAAAATACGGATTGATTTGGTTTCGTTTGATAGGTAGGCTATAAGAGTCTCCTTGTCATATAAAAACCAACGTATAAATTGGGGACTCCACACAATAATATTGTAAAGATATATAACGTTTATACTTGAAATATTGTAGAAAATATAATTTTAATGTGAAACTATAAGATATATTTATTGAAGTTAAATTAGAAAAAATGACAAACTTTAAGAAAAAAATTATACTATATTAAATTTTATTTTTAGTCTAAAGGACAAATACTGTTATAATTAGCATTACATTCAACTTTAACACTGTATAAAATACTACTTATAACTAGCGTCATATTCGTTTTACATTATAAGAAAAACCAGTAATAACTAGCATTGTGTTGCAGCTTAAAAAAAAACTTGTTGTGCAGCTTAAAAAAACTTGTTGTCCTTCAACCTATTTTTTTTTTATAAGTTTGTCAATGTGCATATTTTCCCATTTATTGAAATATTAACTTTATATGCAATTATATAGTATTTTCTTATTGGGAAAGTTTGTAAAACATCATTTTTAAGTTTTAAAATACACAACCGTCTCTTTTAAAAAGCAATTTCTAAAAAACATTTATATTTTTAATTTCAGTCAAAAATGCAAACATTTGCATTTTAAACTGTAAATATTTGTAGTTAAACTGTAGGTATGTATAAAAAACTGCAGATATTTGCATTTAAAAAAAAACACAATTTTGGTCATCGAAACATGCGATTAAGTTTAGATTTAATTTTCAAAAAAAAAAAGAAGAAGAAGAAGAATCATAGAAATGAAAATAAAGATGTAATTTGAAACACATTTTTGAGTATGGTTTTTCGTGTGCTTTAAAAAAGTATTTTGGCAATAGATAGTTATGAAATAGCATTGGAAAAAAAAATGAAGTTTTAGAATTTTGAAAAATAACTGAAGTTATTTCGAATTTTGAAAGAAAAAAAATGCGCGACGATCGAAACTAAATGTTGGTTTAAAGTTAACACTGAATTTTGTGGTTCTCAAATCTTCCTAGCTTTGGAAAGAATAAGATATGAAATCAACGATTTTGATCTAAAAATCGAATTGAAATGTTATTGGTAGGTTCAACTGAATTTTGATTAGAGTTAGAAAGAATTACACAGTCTGTAAAGTTTGAATTAATCACGATGAACAAGATAGGATAGCCAATATGTCAGTGTGTGGACTTGCTAGAATGAATGCTAGAATTTGTGATTTACAACATAAACTTTGGTTTGTGTTCCCGTATCAAATGCAGCATTTTTGTATTTACCATGGCTTTTTATGTCCATTCAATTTCACTATTTCACAAACCTTACGTGTAACAACCCGCATATTTGTCGATTTTATATTTAAATATTTTATCAATATTCGGAATTTAGTCCGAAAAGCTACTTTTTGCATACGGTCGAATTAGGACTCGGGACCGCTCCCATTGAGTTTAAAATATCGTTTGCGATCTTTTTGAGTATAAGCTTCGATATGTTTGGAGAAAGTTGATTTTTGCTACTTTTCACTTTGGGTTTGGGTTTGGGTTCAGCCCTATGTTTAACTTATACTCAAAACTGAGCCACTCTTCCCCCATTCACCCTCATTTTCTT
Organism: Allium cepa; assembly: GCA_030765085.1. Lineage (NCBI taxonomy): Eukaryota > Viridiplantae > Streptophyta > Magnoliopsida > Asparagales > Amaryllidaceae > Allium > Allium cepa. Next base: position 93,104,638 of record CM060930.1, on the reverse strand, counting down.
CTCTTTTCAGTTCTAAGGCAATAATGGTGGGAGAGATTGGAAATCAAAACTCCAAAACCCTAGTTTCTCTTGCAACCTCAAATTCCTAGCTCTAAATTCAAGAGAACCCATTAGTAAGCTTCTCTTCTTCTTCTCCAACTTATTCTCTTACCAATTTCAGAAATTCCTAAACCTAATTTTGGGAATGTTCTTGTTTTGAGCATAGATTCAAGCTCATTTGGGTTGTGTTGAAGAGAGGTTGATTCTCCATTTGCTTTCAAGCTTCTTCTTGTTTGATTTTGTAAAAAGGTGAGATTTTTATCTCACATCCATGCTTATAATTATCTTCGATTGTTAGGTATGAATTCCTAACACTTATTCGTGTGCATTTGCTTTTGGTTTGGATTGATTTGGCGAATATTCCAATTTTTAGTGTTTTGGGTTCAATCCTTTAAAAATCATAACTTTGATGTTTGAACAAGTGTTTGGTGATGCATCGAGGAGCATATAGGGCCGGGTAGTTGATTGGCATGATCCCTTAGTGTCGTTGCTCGAGAGAATGCAATTTGGTGGAGGTTGGACCTCAATTGGATGGACTGGGAGGGGACTGGCAACAGGTCCGGTCGACCGAGCTCTGTAGCCGGCCGACCGACCTGCTGCCAAGTGCATAAGCACTCCCCTGTTTAAGGTTCGGTCGACCGAGTACAGTGTTCGGCCGACCGACCTGCTTCCCGAGGAATTTGGAGAGCAGGGTCCGGTCGACCGAGCTCTGTAGCCGGCCGACCGACCTGCTGCATTTTTGCCTATTTCGCCTAATTGTTTGAATTTCCAACTTTAATCAATTCATGTTGTTTCCTATGTGTTGTTATCATTTGTTATGACTTTGATGACTCCTTTTTAGGGATTTTTGAATATCCATTTTGATGGATTCTTTATCGGTTTCGTTGGATTTTTATTCACATCTTCGTATGTGAATTTTAGTGATTGATTGTTCCTACAATCTTCTTTGTGTTTTGTCACTTTAAAAATATAAAGGTTTTCTATACTAGTAGTAAATATCAAAACTCTTTCCTCAAACGATTTCAATACTATTTTAATACCAAATTCGTTTATAAAACCGTTTTCCAATCTATTAGTATATATAAACTGTTACCTCACTCGTATGAGAAATCTAATTAAACGACTTAGTAAAACAAGTGGTATGAAACGCTTGCGTTCACTTTGTCGGTTAATTCTTGGACTTGTTCGATTGAATCCCTTGTGACAATTTTATAGTGGAGATCTACAGTTTGTTCGTAAATATTTAAGTTAAGCAAGTGGTTATGGGAAATGAAGCTAAGCTCATATATTTACTAGCTTAGTGTAATTGACACTTCTCGTTGATCATGACGATCATCTTTGTGATTTAGACTAGCAATGTGCGATGTCTCTTTGTCTGCGAGGGAGACTAAACCCCGTTTTGTGGAGTTTCGACTCAAATTGGTGGGGTAACAACCCATGGTCTTCGGGCCGTTTGTGGAGCTTCGGCTCAATTTGTGATGGTTAGCAACCATGGAATTAGCGTTCCGTTTGTGATACACGTGTTGGCGAGCTTTATGCTCCCGTTTGTGATAGGCCTCCCCCCCTTTGTGATTTCTGGATTTCTTGAGATGATTTCTAGAATTTGTGTTTCACCAATTTTCGTGATTTCCATCGATAAGCTATATCGATATTTGTGTATTGGTGAATTTGTGCGTCATTGACTTTTGTGATTGGCATTGATATAATATGTCATTTATTGTGGTTTGGTGAACGAAACGAGGAGTATGACATTTCTTTGATTCTTGTGTAGATTTGGTGATATTGATTAATCTCTCGTTGATTTTCAATTACTTATATATATCACAGCTAGGCATTGTGTTTATTATGTGTTTAGTCATATCCCTTATTCTATATCGTTTCATCTGATATTTATAGTTAGACTGATCCGTTTATTATTTTCTTATTAAATAATACTCGGGTCAGACCGAGATGTTACAGGTGTTTCTGCTTGACTTCTCCCCTGTGATTGATTTCTCTGACTTTTGGCAAACTACTTAAATTAGTAGTTTATTTTGTTATATACACTTGAGATATAGACTCATTGTTGTATTCTTTTGTATAGCACGTGTTGCTATTCTTTTGTATTATTGTGGATCTTTTTGACCACTACTCTGATATACACTTCCATGTGTTAATTATATATTCATATCTTCTTCCGCCTTTGTGATATGAATTATCTGTGACTGATTTATGTTATGTTTATTTCTGTATTTGTTTCCGAAGATATTATAGTCACTGTGTAGTAGCTTTGAGTTTGTGTCAGTATGTCGGATTTCCTTTTGATAAAGTATTGCGTGTTATACTATCTGACATATCGATGCTCGCACAAGGCAATTACACGGATGGTCGCTCCTCAACAGCCTTATTCTCCGTGCTAGTCGACAGCATTCATCGTAATGTTCTTGTCTAGTATGGGTATAGAGGTGGGGCGTCACAGCTTGGTATCAGAGCCAAACTTCGGAACAATATGGAATATTATAACAAGGATCATCGTACTAAGTCCATCTTAGGAGTCGTGCTTTAGGATTTTATTCGGGTCTTCGTACCGTCCTATCCTATTTTCTTTTATGATTCCTTGTTTTATCTATCTAGAATTGCTTGATATTGAATTTGGTGAATAACCTTTTTCTTCTTCTTCTTCTTTCTTTCTAAGGAAGAGAAATGTCTAGACCAGGCCGTCCCAGAGCTGGACCATCTGGTGTTTCACCCCAAGATGGAGTTTTTATGACTGCTCAACAGCTTCTTGATTTAGTGACGAATGCTCAAGCAGCTGGAGCTAACCCGGAACCTACTCACCCAAAGTCGAGATTTGCACGCTTGTGTAGCGATTACACTAATTTGGGTGGGGAGCCATTTAAAGGTTCCGAAACTGTTATTGAAGTACAGGCCTGGCTAAGGTCATGCGATCGAATCTTTTCTTGCATGAATCTTATTGACCTTCACCGAGTTCAGGTGGCCTCTAGTATGCTCCGAGAAAGAGCATTGGACTGGTACGAGCTTCTTATTTCTGAGATTAATGAAGCGGATCTCACCTGAGAGCAATTCCGGGAACGCTTCGAATTGAAATTCGTACCAGAAGCTGAGAAAGTGACATTGGCTCGACGATTTATAGACCTTGTTCAAGGTGAGTCCTCCGTGACTGATTACGTCGCCTCCTTCGAGTCGCTTTCCAAATATGGGGTTGAATATATCAACACCCCTTTAAAGAAGAACCAGAGGTTCGTCTATGGCTTAAACAAAAATCTCAAGAAGCCATTACTTCTAAAATTAGAAGTTTCTTTCAACCAACTCGTTGATATCGCTCTTCGTCTTGAAGAGGTGGATAGGGAGAATGATGTTGAAGTGGTGGGTTCCAAACCAAACTTCAACAACAAGAAGAGGCCAAACAAATTCAAAGGCCCCTATCCTAATAAGAAAGGGAATCAAGCAACCTCCGTGGCAAAGACTTCTTCCTTTGGTCGTGGGGAATGCTATAATTGTGGTTCGAAGGACCATTACGCGAACAAGTGTCCAAAGTCTCTCTCTTGTCGCTACTGCAAAGTTCTCGGTCATGTTATATCTTCATGCCCCAAGCTTCAGGGCAGGAAAGAGGGAAAGCTTAATGTTGCTCAATCCCCTGGCAACACATCTCGTGGCCAAGGTATTTCTCATTCTATTTTGGATGGAATTATTTTATTTCGTGATCACCCTATTCGAGTTCTTTTTGATACGGGCGCATCTCATTCTTTTATATCAAAAGAACTTGTTGATACTTTTTCTTTGGATGTTTTGTGTTTAATGACTTCTTTGAGAATTGCGAATCCGGTTGGTGGATCCGCGACAATCAGTTTATTGTGTAAAGATGTCGAGATTATTTTGTGTGATTTTTCTTTCCGAGCCGATTTGCATGTCATGCGTTATTTAGGCTTTGAAATGATTTTGGGAATGGATTGGCTTAACCGTTATGAAGCCCATATCCTATGTCCTGAGCGGACTATTCATCTTCGACATCCTCAATCTGTTAAGCAGATTTCTATTAATCTTAAAGATTCAGATTCCAGTTTGCTTGCATCTTTATATTCTTTAAATCCTCGTGATGACGATGATGATGAGGGTGATATTATTTCTCTTATTCACGTCATTCGTGATTTTTCCGACTTATTCGAGCCCGTTTTAGGATTACCACCTAAGCGAGCAATTGAGTTCAGAATTAATCTTATTCCTAGAGCTCAACCTATCACTCGCCCTCCGTATCGTATGTCCAATAAAGAAAACGAGGAGATGTGTAAACAATTATCTGAATTGGAGACGAAGCAATTTATTCGCTCTAGTTCCTCGCCTTGGGGAGCTTCGGCTATTTTCATGAAGAAATCCGATGGTACACTTAGGCTTTGCGTTGACTACCGCAAGCTTAATGATCTTACTATCAAAAATAAATATCCTTTACCTCGGATTGATGATCTATTCGATCAACTTTGTGGTGCTAGAGTCTTTTCACTATTAGACTTAGCTACTAGATTTCATCAGCTTCGTATTGCAGAGGATAGTATTCCTTTGACATCGTTCCGTACTCGTTATGGATCTTATGAATGGCTTGTTATGCCATTTGGTCTAACGAATGCTCCGGCGTATTTCGTTGACCTTATGAATAGAGTTTTCAAAGACTTCCTCGACCGGTTTGTTCTCATCTTTATCGATGATATTCTTGTGTATTCTAAAACCGAGGAGGAGCATGAAAAACATCTTCGGATTGTGTTGGAAACTCTTAGAAGTAATCAATTGAAGGCAAAATTTTCTAAGTGCCACTTTTGGCAGTCTCGTGTGAAGTTTCTTGGTCATATTATTTTCGAATCCGGAATTTCCATGGATCCTTTAAAGATTGAAGCGATTCAAGATTGGAAGAGACCGGAGAGTGTGACAGAGATTCGTAGTTTTCTCGGATTGGCGGGCTATTACCGTCGCTTTATCAAAGACTTTTCTAAGATTGTCGTGCCTCTCACTAGCTTAACGAAGAAAGGTGTTAAATACATTTGGTCGGACAAATGTGAAACTTCTTTTCAGAAACTAAAAGAGCTTCTTTCTAATGCTCCTATTCTTGTTATTCCTGAGGGGAATCAGGATTTCGTTGTTTATACCGATGCTAGTCGCGTTGGTTTGGGTGCCGTTCTTATGCAAAGAGAACGTGTTATTGCTTATGCTTCTAGGCAATTGAAGCCTGCCGAGACTAAATATGCCACTCATGATTTAGAACTCGCGGCTATTGTTTTCGCTCTTCGGATTCGGCGTCATTATCTTTTAGGAGAGAAATTTGTTCTTTACACGGATCATAAGTCTTTGAAGTATTTATTTTCTCAAAAGGAACTTAATTTACGTCAACAACGTTGGCTCAAGTTCCTTGCTCCTTATGATCTTGATATTCTTTATACTCTCGGTAAGGGTAATCGTGTCGCTGATGCCCTTAGCCGTAAACAACAAGCTGTTGTTTCTTTGATGATATCCGAATGGAACGATCTCGAGATTTTATCCACTTGCGAAATTCGAGACCGTGTTTCCGATTTATGTTCATCTCTTGTTTTTTGTAGCCTTGAGGCTCATCCTTCTCTTTTAGACCGCATTCTTGAAGCTCAAAGGCTAGATCCCGAATTGGCTCTTCTTGGCCAAAATATTAAGGATAAGATTGATATTGAAGGTTTGAAGGACTTTGATATCGATTCTCGTGGTGGCATTCGGAAATTTGGTAGACTTATCGTGCCAAATATTAGTGATCTTCGTAAAGATATTTTAGAAGATTCACATCGTTCTAAATTTACCATTCATCCCGGTAGTAGTAAAATGTACGTGGATATGAAGCGACTTTATTATTGGGAGGGAATGAAACTTGACATCACTAACTTCGTTAAGCGTTGCATGACTTGCCAACTCGTTAAGGCCGAACATCAAAGGCCCGGTGGGTTATTGCAACCTTTAGAAATTCCAATTTGGAAGTGGGATCAAATTTCCATGAATTTTATAGATGGCCTTACCGGTTCTCGTTCGGGTCATGATAGCTTATGGGTGATTGTTGATAGGCTTACTAAATCTGTCCATTTTATTCCCGTTCGGTCTAACCGAACCGTTCCTCTTTTGGCCAAGCTCTTTATCAAAGAGATTGTTAAAGTGCATGGAGTTCCTACTTCTATTGTTAGCGATCGTGAGCCATTGTTTACTAATTTTGGAAGAGTCTTCAAAAAGCTTTGGGAACGAAGCTCAATTTTAGCACCGCTTATCATCCTCAGTTCGATGGACAAACTGAGCGTGTGAATCAAACTCTTGAAGATCTTCTTCGTGCATGTGTGCTTGATTTTGGGGGAAGTTGGGAAGATCATATTTCACTTGTTGAATTTTCCTATAATAACAGCTTCCAATCTAGTATTAGTATGGCACCTTTCGAGGCACTCTATGGAAGGCCATGCCGATCTCCTTCTTGTTGGCTTGAGGTCGGTGAGAAGCTGGTTTTAGGTCCAGATTTTATTCGTGATTCCACAGAAAAGATTGATCTTATTCGTCATAGGATGAAAGAAGCCCAGAGTAGACAAAAATCCTATGCCGATAACCGGAGAAGGAAGTTAGAATTTTCTGTGGGAGATCTTGTGTTCATTCGTGTTTCACCTATGAAGGGTGTTGTACGTTTCAGTCGATCGGGAAAATTAGCGCCTCGATATATTGGGCCATTTCCTATCACTGAACGTATTGGTTCCATGGCTTATCGCCTTTTATTACCGGCTCAATTTTCTGCTATCCATGACGTGTTTCATGTTTCTCAACTTCGGAAATGTCTTCGAGATTCCGATTCTATTCTTGATCCCGGTGTTGTGGAAGAGATTGAAGTTTCGCCTAATTTAACTTATGAGCAACATCCTATTCGTATCATTGCTTCGGAGGTCAAACGACTTCGAAATATAGATGTTCCGCTTGTTAAAGTTCAATGGTCTTCAAATCCTAAGGATTGTTCTTGGGAATCTAGAGAGTTCATCAAGCGAACACATCCGGACTTACTTTCCCGTGCTTTTTAAGGTGAACTTCTTATTTCAAATTTATTTTGTGTTGAATATGCTTTTATGGTTGTTACTACATATCTTCTTCTTGAATATTGCGAGGACGCAATTTCTTTAAGGAGGGGAGTCTCTTACAACCCTCATATTTGTCGATTTTATATTTAAATATTTTATTTAAATATTTTATCAATACTCGGAATTTAGTCCGAAAAGCTACTTTTTGCATACGGTCGAATTAGGACTCGGGACCACTCTCATTGAGTTTAAAATGCCGTTTGCGACCTTTTTGAGTATAAGCTTCGATATGTTTGGAGAAAGTTGATTTTTGCTACTTTTCACTTTGGTTTTGGGTTCAGCCCTATGTTTAACTAATACTCAAAATTGAGCCACTCTTCCCCATTCACCCTCATTTTCTTCTCTTTTCAGTTCTAAGGCAATAATGGTGGGAGAGATTGGAAATCAAAACTCCAAAACCCTAGTTTCTCTTGCAACCTCAAATTCCTAGCTCCAAATTCAAGAGAACCCATTAGTAAGCTTCTCTTCTTCTTCTCCAACTTATTCTCTTACCAATTTCAGAAATTCCTAAACCTAATTTTGGGAATGTTCTGGTTTTGAGCATAGATTCAAGCTCATTTGGGTTGTGTTGAAGAGAGGTTGATTCTCCATTTGCTTTCAAGCTTCTTCTTGTTTGATTTTGTAAAAAGGTGAGATTTTTATCTCACATCAATGCTTATAATTATCTTCGATTGTTAGGTATGAATTCCTAACACTTATTCGTGTGCATTTGCTTTTGGTTTGGATTGATTTGGCGAATATTCCAATTTTTAGTGTTTTGGGTTCAATCCTTTAAAAATCATAACTTTGATGTTTGAACAAGTGTTTGGTGATGCATCGAGGAGCATATAGGGCCGGGTAGTTGATTGGCATGATCCCTTAGTGCCGTTGCTCGAGAGAATGCAATTTGGTGGAGGTTGAACCTCAATTGGATGGACTGGGAGGGGACTGGCAACAGGTCCGGTCGACCGAGCTCTGTAGCCGGCCGACCAACCTGCTGCCAAGTGCATAAGCACTCCCCTGTTTAAGGTTCGGTCGACCGAGTACAGTGTTCGGCCGACCGACCTGCTTCCCGAGGAATTTGGAGAGCAGGGTCCGGTCGACCGAGCTCTGTAGCCGGCCGACCGACCTGCTGCATTTTTGCCTATTTCGCCTAGTTGTTTGAATTTCCAACTTTAATCGATTCGTGTTGTTTCCTATGTGTTGTTATCATTTGTTATGACTTTGATGACTCCTTTTTAGGGATTTTTGAATATCCATTTTGATGGATTCTTTATCGGTTTCGTTGGATTTTTATTCACATCTTCGTATGTGAATTTTAGTGATTGATTGTTCCTACAATCTTCTTTGTGTTTTGTCACTTTAAAAATATAAAGGTTTTCTATACTAGTAGTAAATATCAAAACTCTTTCCTCAAACGATTTCAATACTATTTTAATACCAAATTCGTTTATAAAACCGTTTTCCAATCTATTAGGATATATAAACCTTTACCTCACTCGTATGAGAAATCTAATTAAATGACTTAGTAAAACAAATGGTATGAAACGCTTGCGTTCACTTTGTCGGTTAATTCTTGGACTTGTTCGATTGAATCCCTTGTGACAATTTTATAGTGGAGATCTACAGTTTGTTCGTAAATATTTAAGTTAAGCAAGTGGTTATGGGACATGAAGCTAAACTCATATATTTACTAGCTTAGTGTAATTGACACTTCTCGTTGATCATGACGATCAACTTTGTGATTTAGACTAGCAATGTGCGATGTCTCTTTGTCTGCGAGGGAGACTAAACCCCGTTTTGTGGAGTTTCGACTCAAATTGGTGGGGTAGCAAGGTCTTCCGGCCGTTTGTGGAGCTTCGGCTCAATTTGTGATGGTTAACAACCATGGAATTAGCGTTCCGTTTGTGATACACGTGTTGGCGAGCTTTATGCTCCCGTTTGTGATAGCCTCCCCCCCTTTGTGATTTCTGGATTTCTTGAGATGATTTCTAGAATTTGTGTTTCACCAATTTTCGTGATTTCCATCGATAAGCTATATCGATATTTGTGTATTGGTGAATTTGTGCATCATTGACTTTTGTGATTGGCATTGATATAATATGTCATTTATTATGGTTTGGTGAACGAAATGAGGAGTATGACATTTCTTTGATTCTTGTGTAGATTTGGTGATATTGATTAATCTCTCGTTGATTTTCAATTACTTATATATATCACAGCTAGGCATTGTGATTATTATGTGTTTAGTCATATCCCTTATTCTATATCGTTTCATCTGATATTTATAGTTAGACTGATCCGTTTATTATTTTCTTATTAAATAATACTCGGGTCAGACCGAGATGTTACAGGTGTTTCTGCTTGACTTCTCCCATGGGATTGATTTCTCTGACTTTTGGCAAACTACTTAAATTAGTAGTTTATTTTGTTATATACACTTGAGATATAGACTCATTGTTGTATTCTTTTGTATAGCACGTGTTGCTATTCTTTTGTATTATTGTGGATCTTTTTGACCACTACTCTGATATACACTTCCATGTGTTAATTATATGTTCATATCTTCTTCCGCCTTTGTGATATGAATTATCTGTGACTGATTTATGTTATGTTTATTTCTGTATTTGTTTCCGAAGATATTATAGCCACTGTGTAGTAGCTTTGAGTTTGTGTCGGTATGTCGGATTTCCTTTTGATAAAGTATTGCGTGTTATACTATCTGACATATCGATGCTCGCACAAAGCAATTACACGGATGGTCGCTCCTCAACAGCCTTATTCTCCGTGCTAGTCGACAGCATTCATCGTAATGTTCTTGTCTAGCGTGGGTATAGAGGTGGGGCGTCACATTACGCTACTTCACCAATTGTGTTCTTAGAATTGAATTCCTTACTTTAATTGAATAGAGCAAATCATAATCAGTATTGTTATGGTATGTTATTTTTTTCTTCCTAACAAATGTAGCAAAGATAAAGGAAATAAAAATTTTAGATGCATTAATTCATATTATCCTATGTTTTCTTCACACTATACCAAAAATTTAGGTGTTGTCAATAATATTAACATAAGAAGACAAAAAGTTGTCCATTTCATTCAGAAATACTTATATTAATTTCTTAAAACTTCTCTAAGAATTGTATGATCTGCTCTACCTTATTACTTCGTTTCTTCGCAAAATTAAAAGAGCAATTTTATTTGGAAGTAATCGTATTCTAATTAACTATTTTCAAATCAAATCCATGTTTTCTTTATAAATGTAACCCTTTTCTACTTTTTTTTATACAGCCTATAAATTTGACCATCATGTTTCACACCTATAATTCAAAACATAAATTTTAATTAGTTCTCATTTCATCGGAATTATTTCACTATTTACTACAACTTATTTTGCATATTCATTTTCATTGTTTTTCTACTTTTTTATCGTTTAACGATACTTTACCAGTCATGACCTTCGATTTTTTTTTGTTCCCACTAAGAAGATTTGATTATGAAGAATGTGTGGAAGATGTATCATATTTTGAATTTCTTACTTCTTATATTTACTGAAAGTTACGGTATGTTTCTCTATGACATCCTAAGGTATTGAGCAAAGATATAATAAGTAAAAAAATTCATGTACTATTGTTGTCTTTTATCTAAACTATATATTATTATTTTCTTGGATTTTGCTAAAGGACGAGTGACTATATTTGAACAGCAAAGCACAAGATTATACAACTAAAATTATGCTAATAATTTCTCTACTTTGTTTTATAATCGAATATACGTTGCACATTTTTTATTATAATTTATACTTTGTTTACAAAACGGCATTGTAAGCTGATTAGAAGTAATTGACCGCTATAAGGTTAACAAAGTTTCTTATATAGGTTTTTCCACGTGCATAGTATATTGGGCAGTTTATTTAGTTTTACTTTATCAGTTCATCAAAGTTGCTTACATTCTGTCGTTATTATGAAGCAATTTTGCTTTTCACTTTTCCATTTGCTACAACTGATTCAAAAAATCATTAATTTATAGTTATCATGGTAAGTAAGAGTAAGGATTAGATACAAATATTATTGTATGACACTTCATGAGTGAATTTTTGTTTAGTTGTGTAGTATATATTATACCTTGAAAACAACGAGGTTTTGTTGTGCTAATCATTATAACTCAAGGTATTTATTTAGGTTTCGCATTAATTATATTCATTACTTAGGATTATGAACTTGAATGCATGATAAGAATCAATTTAATATATGTTTCAAAAATAAGTGAAACTATGTGTTGGTATCTAAGTTATCCAATTAACTTTGAATTTTGTAACTAATACGTTAATTTTCATCTTCAGTCGACTTGCATATTCTAATCACTAAGCGATGGTCCAATGTTTCAAGAAGTTAGTTTAAACTACCATAAGTTCATTTCAATCATCAAATGACTTTGATAAAATGAGCGAGTATATAATAAACCTTTAGAGGATTACATTTTGTGTTCATATCGTTTTCGGTAGTACGAAAGGTTGAGAAATAAATTTAATGCATTGAGTGTATAATTTATTTTCTAGCAAGGGAAAAGAATATTGGTTAAAATTTTAAAAAAGGTTTACTAAAAAATGAGTTGAAATAAATGATCATGTTAACCGTCATTCAAAAAATATTCATGTATTTATAGAAACAAAAATTCAATGGTAACAATAGATAAAGATTGTTGCAATTTGTATGCTTATTTTTTACGCAATTTTGATTTTTATAAATCTATTTGATTTACACTTTCTTGACAAGGGTCATCTTTTGCATATTGATTTGCTTTTCATATGCTAATTAATATTGGCATGTGGGGTCCGACCATCCTTTTCGGTTCAACGCTGAAGCGACGACAATAATATGATCAGATGGTATGAACATAAAGACGGGATAAAAAAGAGCACCGTGCGACGATCTGATCGCCCCGGGTGGCCCGAGTTCACTAAAAAGGTAAACCCTAGCTCCGTAAATAAGTGGCGCAAGACCAAATTCAGGTAATTGGAGTTGGGATGGTTACTGGCGGTTGGTAGTGTGAAGGATAATGAGTGCAGTGGCGGTGTTCGATCTAGTGACGGCAGCCAATGAGTGGAGTGGTGGTAACTTGATGCTAGTAGTTAATGGATTTCGTGAATAAGGAGTTACTGTAACGGTAACGATTTATTATTTTAGTTAATTAATTAAGAAAATGCCCATGAACTTTAAATGCCATAATTCTCGCATACGACCTCCTCACATGTTATTCGTTGCATCGCAATCATGGTGAGGCGAGGAACGCTTTGATATATTATTTGCTATGTTTTCAAATACTTTAGAAAGACGCCTTAGTTTGGATAGGTTTGTTATATATTGTTCGATTGACAATTACAAGGATGGGATTTATGGTATATTATTCAAATGAAATGAATTCTTCACTGTAACCGGTGACATATGACGATGGTGATTACAAGGATATAAGTTACAGTACATTTTTCAGAGGAAATGAGTTCTTCGTTGTAATCGGTGATGTCTAACAACAAGGGTATACGTTACAGTCTGTGTAGTTAATGCCCCGCTATTACCAGGCTACAACCCCGCTATATCTCATAGCGGATTTCTACCGCTACGATTTTTCATATAGCCCAAGAATATAGCCTTCCGCTTTAATCCCCGCTATTTCCGCTATATCCCGTTATTTCCGCTATTCCCGCTATATCTTTTTTAATGAAATGAATTGAAAAATTGCATTTATACATTATAAAATTATGAAACTAATTTATTTGATTTAATTTTTTAATATATTTCAGAAATGAAAATACTCTAATGTTCTACCAAATTCAATTATGTTATATAACAGTTTTTCGTTTACTTAAAGTATATTCGCACATGTTTTTATTTAAAATTATTTATGTATTATTTATAATTCAATTGAATGATAATTTTTCATTTAATTACCATTTATATATTTGTTAAAACATTAATTACGAGTTTTATATGTTATTTTAGAGCCATCCGCTATATCCCGCTATATCCTCCATGTATCCCTGCTATGACTTTTTGCACCTCCACCGCTTTGAATCTACCGAGCGCATTAACTGCACAGGTTATGGTACATTTTTTAAGAGGAAATAAGCTTTTGGGTGCAGCTGGTAAGTCTACCAACAGTCTTGCGATGCATTTTTTAGTGGAGCCGAGTTCTTGATGCACGGTTGATAATGATGGGTACAATACACTTTTAAGAGGAAACGAGTTCTTCGACGTGACTGATGATGTCTAATGGCACAATTTGATAGCACGAGCGTTGCGATACACTTTTCAAAAATAATGAATTCTTCGGTGTGACTAATGGCTTCTAGCGATAGCGGGCTGAGATATGCAGTTCTTCGGTAGAGACTCGCATAAGATCTGATGATACGGTACATTCAAAGGAGTCGAGTCCTTGGTGTACAATTTGGCAATAATGGACTAGTACATATAATTACTTAGTAGCAAGTCGTATATGTTTTAGGCATCGAGTTGGGACTTTTTGCCCCAATCATGTGTATATGATGGGCCATAGGATAGATTTTAGTAAGACCTTATCATTTGATGTTATTATAGTATTATGTTGTGTCCAGCTGACTTATTGGGTGCATGTCATACGGGATAAGGTATGGTTCGAGCATATGTGTTATTTTACTAGCCTATTAGTATTATGCACTTTTTTTAAGAGAAATGTGTGATCCTCTAATAAAAGAGGAGAGCACACATGAAGCTATATATATAACACATAATATGGTGCTGCCAACATGTCTGACAGGTGACAAGTCCAAGTACCAAACAAGAACCTCTATAACGAGCTCCGACAAAGCCACCGTCCATTACACTCTAATACCGAGCTCCGGCAAGGCCACCGTCAAATATTAATATTATGCACTTATATGATGTGTTTCACTCATCGGAAATATGTCTGACCCCCTTTATCATTTCTTATTTTAGTTATATTATGATATGTCAACATGGAGGATCGGTGGTGACTTGGTGATGATGGTACGATGGAGATGAACATTTATTTATTAGCTAGTATTTCACATATTCCTAGACATTATACCATGTCCATCACCGGTATAGAGATGTTGTAGTTGGGTTTACTTGATAATCTAATATTTTATTTTTTTGTGATTCTATTATTGATCATCGCTATATTTTATTCCTTCCACTGTGAGTTTTGAAAAATATAGAGTTATTAGATATCTTTGTGATATGTTTTATGTTTTACCTCAAAACGGTCCATCATCTGTGAGGTCAGCGATGACCGCGTTATTTTATGCGTGAATCGAGGTATCGTAGATGGCGAGTTGTTTCATTTGGTATCAAAGCATAGGTCAGGTCATTCTCACTAAATTAGGGCGTATGGGAGAGTGGATTGTAATTTTTATTTTATACACACACATGTGCGCGCGCACACACATATATTATTTTTATGCTACAGCCTATATATTTTGGCTCGTAGAGTTGGTCATTGACTTATTCCTTATAGAAGTAAACAACCATGAGCCAAATAAATGTTGAGATTTAAAAGTTTGGGACGGAAAATAAATCCATTACATTTGTTGTAATCTACTCTATAGAGACCAGCTAAAAGAGGGTTTATATACCAAGTAATAGTGGAGTAAATTGTAGGACTAGGGATGAAGAAGAAGAAGAGTAGTAGCATTAAGTTCATAAAACATATTGTGATGTTGATCTGTGTAATGAAGGTACTTAAGCTATTTTTAAATTGTATAACCAAGTTGGGCTTATGTAAATTATGATCTACTCCGATTAAAGTATTTAAATTAACTAGAATGTTTTTTCTAAAAATTTAGAAACAATATCGTTTGATATAGAAGTCTCTTTTAATGTATTGAAACTATAACCCCTTATTTTAAGCTTTTATTTTTGATAATTTTTGCGTAAGGCGCATTTTTGCTCTTTTATTTTGTTGTATACTTTTTTCCAATAAAAAAACTTTTGGAAGTAAATTAAAAAGTAAGTAAAAATGCTTTTTTTATTGACTTTTATTTTATAAATATTTTTGTCATGCTTTAGAACAAAAAGGAAAAAGAAAAAAATTAAAATATTACACTTTTGTGAAAATATATAATTTATAAAAGTAAAATTTAAAATGGTATATTTTACATGTATATTTTTCTTAGTCAAGTTTGAAACATTTTTTTTAAAATCCCAATGAAAAAAAGGATTTAAAATTATTATTTTAAATCCGTGGAATTTCTCTGTTTTAATATGTATCTTCAAATGAGAATCGAAGGGTTTGTGATATAAACTATTGGAAACATGCTTTAATAAATAATTTAACATTTTAGGAATCGTTTCCAATTGAATATAAATATGGTTTGTAATCCATAATAAATTTAAAAAAATATAGTTTTATTTATATACATGGCATGATATATCATATAAAGTTGTAGGAAATTGGCTAATTATAATGATATATACTTATATATATAATAATATATACTTATATGTGTGTGTGTGTATGATAGAATAGTAATAAATTATATGAAATGATATTGGAGAAAAATGAAGTATGATAATTTCAAAAAATAACTGAAGTTATTTTGAATCTGACCGAGTTTTGAGTAATTAATACTAATTTGGTAGTGCTATAAAGAATTGAGTTTTGAAGTTTAATAATTTAAAGAATGGAAAATTTCATAATTGTTGAAAAGAAATTAGCTTTGGAAATTGAAATTGTGTTTATTTATTTAAGGGACTTATACGTAAATATGAAACGATTAGATTGAAAAAAATCGGTTTATGATTTATATGCTATAATTTAACATGAAACATAAAACTACCTGAAATATATTTTAGGTAAAATCTAAAGAATTAATTTTGAAAAAATTATGTGACGATCGAAATTAAACATTGGTTGAAGTTATTGGAAAATTTATGGTTTTCAAATCTTACCATTTTTGAAAGAATAAGGTTTGAGATCAACGATTTTGATTTAAAAATTGATTGAAAAGTTACCGATATTCTCAACTGAAATTTAGTTGGAGCTAGAAAAGAATTATACATCCTATAAAGTCTGAACTGATTTTGTTGAACTACTTAGGATAGTCAATATGCTAGTATGTTAAGGACTTGGCAGAAATGAACGCTATAGATTTGTGATTTTGGGATTTATACTTAAAATTAATGAAGGTATTATTTTTGAATTTTGGGAAAATTTTGAAATAGTAACGAAAAATATATTTTGAACAAGAAATTACTATGATGCATTAAGTTATGTGAAACTTAAATAAATAGTAATATGGTTTTTGGAAGAAAGTCTAAATTTGAGCAATTAATAATATGATTGCTTTATGGAATTTATGAAAGAAAATAATTATTATCTAAGTAATAAAAATAAGTGATATTTTTAGAATAATAGTAATAAACAGATATTTCTGTGAATATTTTTTTAAGATAAATTATTACTATTTTTTATATAAATAACAATAAAAATGGATTTTTCGGGTTCATTGCAAAACGTTGTTTTTGAATTATAGTAATAAAGTGGTTGTAAAAAACGATTTAAATATTATTATTTTGATGTAAAGCAATAATAATAATATTATTATTGTGAAGGACAATCGGCAAAAGGTATTATTTTTGGATTAAATAACTATATTTAACATATTTAAAGTAATGCGATGAAATAAAGAATTTTTGAAGTATATTATCGATTTAAAAAATAATACTATTTTGAGAAAATTGAGAAAAATTATTTTTATAATAAAAAATGCTAAGATTAAGAGGAAATAACAAGTTTAAACTTATTATTTTGATTTGTTGAGATATATGTGATTAAATGTTGTTTGAAGTTAACATATATGTTTACGTTAAAGGTTGGGATACACTTATATAAAACTTGAGAAGAATGAAAGCATAGTTAATCGAAATGTTTCTAAAAGCTTGAATAATATAAAATGCATTGTATAAGATAGTCTATAACAGCCCTCTCCGAAACGCGCCTAATTTTCGATCCAATAAACGCCCATCGAACCTTAGGTTCATTCTAAAGCTACCTATTGGTTGTCATAATTGATAAAACGATATGCAGAGAGCTATCTATCTGTCTATGCTTTCAAAATCTCATAATGAAAGGAATAAAATATAATAGTAAAATAAAGTACACATCTCATAAAACCAAATCATAAAAGTACACTATCCTAGTAGTACACAAAATATGCCTGATACATGGTCTCGATACATCGTAACAACATAAATAGATAATTCTAATAGATAATTGCTCGCCAAGTCTCCACCGTCTTCTCCACACTCATCGTGGCACCAAAACCAAAAAGGTTGTAGCGAGTAGGGAGTCGGAACAGCAATGTCTGGTAAATGGAAACCTTGAGTTTTACAATAATAGTATATGAGCAGTAAGCATTTGGATAAGTTTATGTCTTACATATTTATTATACTTTCTAAGTATATCCTAACAGCAGGTTAATGGCCCAATAAGCCTAAATCCATGATTATAATAGTAGGTTCAACATAATTATGGCATATATTGGGTTCAACAACCCACCTCCAGTCCAATTATATCCTAACGATGCAAGAGAAAGTACCTGAGCCATTTAAGACCTTTTAAACAGGGATAAGCAGAATCTAGTCATTTAACACCTAGACTGTAAGCAGAACCTCCAACCATTTACTATTAAACCCAAGGAAACCCCTCATGTATTCCCTACTTGACATCGTAGAAAATCTCTTATAGGTCATTTAATACTTCTTAGATAGGGAAGAAGCGGACGCTTTGCAGATTTAATATCTAAACCCCAAAGTACCCCCAAGAGATTCTCAATAAGCACCTAAAAAATAATTCTGACCATTTAACACTTCTTAATTAGGAAAGAGGCAAACCTCCACAGCTATATAATACCTCAATTCCAAAGCAGGCCCATCCCAAAATTACCCAACATTATTTATGAGAAATTCCAAAAGTCATTTAATACTTCTTAACTGGGATGAGGCAGATTCTAAACCAGCCATTTAATACCTCAAATCGAAGCAGAGTTCTCCTGGAATTTCCCATTGTTATGGACTGAAACCCAATTGTGACTGAAGGAGTTAGGGGTATGTCATAGGGGCAATTATATAATTTGTTACATACATCTAATACGATAACCAATCTTGTTCTAAATAAAATGTGTTTTCTTTCTATTATATACTTGATATGATATGTTATATTGATTAATTAATTAATTAAAAGTATATTTAATAGAAAATCATAAATGGTATGTTCCATGGAAGTAGTTACAAAGTGTTATAACCGGGAGTAATTTATTACAATAAATGAATATATCATTTTAAATATTCCCAGTCAAGATGTATCGAGACTGGATATGTAACAACCTATAGGTTCAGTTTAGAAGGACAGATATTAGAGCATAATGGGAACTGCATATAGCGAAGTCTTCTTATTCATGCTCGGCGCTGACAAGATAATTAAATATCCAAGGAATAATATTCCAAGGCAGTAACCTTAACCAATACGTATGTTATATTATATTTTTCGATTCTACTATAAGTTTCTATTTATCGCACTTTGGTATGCTTGTGTTTACTATAAGTTACCAAAACAAAAAATCCAGTGCTCTAATGGACTTGGGTTTCGATTTAGTCGAAATTCAGTCCCATTCAGGTGCGGGTTGTTATAGGATATCGGTACATCTGTTAAGACTAGATTACATAATGCTCTCCAAACGTTGGGTAATGTATTACTTATGGATGATGGGGGCATAAAGGGGTTACATATATGTAGTTAATGGATAACTATGGAATGACTCACTCAATATTTTTTTGTTGGTTAAGATAATTAAGATCAAACAGAAAATACCGATGTGACTTATTTACACGGTTCTCTCGACTTGAAAATACCATCGATCTTCAATATAATCTTTGATTATAGTTAAATCATGGTATGGCGTCCATCAAGTGACTATTGTTGGGTTGAGTGGAATTGAAAGTGAAGCACTATTTAAGAGAGGATTCATCTCCTTGGTTATATGGGGTTTATATCGCAGTCAACTCAAAGTCAAAGTCTCTGACTAGAGCATTTCGGTTAATAATAATTGTTATTATTGAACCAAAGACTTTGTGTTTGGATTATAGAGTTGAATACAGACGATATTGGAATTTTGACCATTACCAAATTTCATAAGTCCAAAGTGATACAGTTTAACGAAGAGAATTTGTGTAAATAAAAGGTCACAACTGCGTAATGCTTGTAAAATTGAATTTTACTGAAAGCAAGCAAGCGATAAATTGGCTAAAATGTCACACCACTTGATCAGTGACATGTGATCGTTAATATTCAAATTCTTCGATATTAATCGCTGACCAAATTTACACTCAATGAGTCACACAATCGAAACGATGATACTCCTTTGACCAAAACGATTTATATAAATTAATTAAACTAATTAATATTTATGAAATATTAATTATAAATTTGATTTTGATTTGATGAGTAATATTATTAAATATATTTATGCGGTTATAAGTATGTTAATCGAAATATGATATCGATAAGCACTAAATTAGAGTTAATTGCATAATATTTTATTTGGGCTTTAAATTGGTTTAAAGCCCATAAAAGCGAATGGAAAAATCGACCATAATAAGGGGTAGATGAGGCCATAAGATGGTGCAATAAAGGCCTTGAGATGGGGAGCTAAAATGGAAGAGAATTGGTAGGAGATGATGTAGGACATTGATCCTAAAATATCTCCAACTTCTCCTCTATATAAGCATCTCTATCCTCAATCCTTACAGGAATTTTAGAAGTGTCCAAAACTCTCCTAGATCTGGTTAAAATTAGCTTTCTCCTACCTCTATTGATTCAAGTTCAAATCAAATCAAATCAGTTGCTATTTGATAGCCGGTGATCAATGGTTTAAGGACTTGCACTCTATTGGATCAGAAATAGTTTCGCGGGGTAGGTACCATCATGTCAAGGTATACTTCTAAAGGCTTTAGAATTAAGGTATAGTTTTGATCAAAATATAGTTATTGGTACATAATTATGATATTTTATTATATATTCATATTACATTATTTGTTAGGCGACGATTCTGATATGTAAGTAATATTATCACAAAGTTGTTTGGTAGCATGTTTGTATATTTTACAATATTTTTTTTACAAATATACATCAAGTTAGCATGGCTCGGAATAAAATATGTAATTTTTTTATATTTTATTAAATTAATATATATTATTTAAATTGACATATATATATATAGTTTATAATTAAATACAACACCATACTTTAAAAAAAAATAGCCATATAATTTTATATGTGAAGAGTTGAGCCAACAATAATTCTTGGCAGAGATAAAATATTTTTTATAAATATTTTGTTATTATTTAATATTATTTAAATCAATTTACTAAATATATAAAATATATTTCAAATATGTTATTGAAATTATATTTCATATTTTGTAAGAATAATATTATCAGTAAATACACTCTTGAGAAAAAAAATTAATTTTTTCATTTTTAAAAATTAATTTAAATTATAGTTGAAAATAGGAAATGGTTTTAAAATCAATTTTATATCCGAAAAATTATGGAAAAAAATTTAGAGCATAAAATATCATTTAAATTTTACAAGAAATTTAAAATGTGAAATAAATTTTTGAAATAAATTTTTAATTAATTTTTTGTTAATTTTTGGATGGATATTTAGTTAAAATTTACTTTTAATTTAAGAAAAATAAAAATTATTTTTCCGAGCTATGTGCAATACTTGGTCTTTTATATTTATAAAAAAAATATCTTTTGAATTTTATTAATGTGTACATATATATATTATACATATATTAGTGTATATATTATATTTAAAAAATATTAACAAAAAATTTGGTTTAAAAAAAACTAATATTTATAAATAATTTCTTTATGTTCAAATAAATATATTATATAATATGTATATACAATATTAGTATTTCATTTATATAATTATATATATAATATTTATATACATATAATAGTGTACGTATGTATACACACACACGATGTATTTGCATATTGGATGAGTTAACATGTCTGCTACGATACACGGGCATGTTATGCCTTGCACGGATTGATATATTACATATGCACACATATATATTTGTGTATAATGACACAAACACACGGACACACAAACACACACATGCACACATATACCATAACATAAATTAAAATCATATCAATTATAAATAAATAAAATGAAAGATTTTACTGAGATAAAATTTAGAAATTTTCTAAATAAACTAGGCTTTATAGGCCCAATAACTTTCCAATAAAGATTTTTTTTGTTCAAATTCACTCATAACATTCACTATGGGTTAGCCCAGTTCTAACAATGGTATTGAGCCTAATAGCTTATGCAGTCTAAATTAGTCATTTTAGGGTCAACTTATTAAGCTCACAGCCCCGTAAGTAGAGTGCCTAGAAAGGTAGTGTCTATGATAGAGTTTGGGTAATGTAGTGCTCTGCCCTACCTAGCTACCGGCCTGGACCAAACTGATGTGTGAGCCAAAAGGTTGCCTCTAATAAAAAAAACCTAATTTGAATTGAGTCTTAGGCTAATTTTCAAAATTGTTTCAAAATTAAAATATAAGATTCTAATTTAAAATAAGTATACATATATTATAAAAATTATAGTATAATAAAAAAAATTCATAATGTTTGAAAATTTTATAAATTAGTTTCGAAATTTTAAAGTTATTAATAAGATTAATAAATTAGTTAACTAATTAATTAATTAAGTTAGTTAATGAAAAATATGTACATGTACTATATATTTTGACATATTATGATATTTTAAAATGTTTAAGATATCATAAAATACACGTATGTATGTAATATAATTTTTCAAAATTAATTTACTTTAATTAAAATTGTTGAATTAAATTAATTGAAGATTAATTAATTGATTAAATTAAAGGTTAACTAATTAAATAAAAATAAACATATACGAGATGTGTGTGTTATACTATAAACATTATAATATATAATAAATATTTAATATAAATGTTATACCAAGATAATATAAAATTAATTAAAATGTTTAATTAATTAAAATTATAATTAAACAAGATTTAATTAATATAATATTATACATAAGACTATGATATAAGTAGTATGAGATATAAAAGTTATATAATAATAAAAATTATATAATATGAATGTATAAGTTAAAGGTGGAACAACAAAAAAACCCAAATAGACTTAAGGAATAAATACATGTGTATTGTACGTTAACGTGATTTCAGATTTGTTCGACGCTTGAATTACGGGGATATATCATAAAAAATACATTATTGCATAATTTAATATCACTTAATATAATATATTGAATATTATAAATCTTTAATATAATATTGTCCTCTACCAGTTATATATTAATAAATTACTTACATACTCCTTAGTTGTTGAGAAAAATCAAGCTAGGAATATTATGTGTAGTATTATTAATATATCGAATGAGGTAAGTTAACTATATGTACTTGTTAAGCAAACTCAAGGTATATATATACTACACTTGTGGGTTGAGGAATTAAGGATCTTAAGGCTAATTTAACGCTAGGGGGGTGAATAGTGTTTTCTAACTTATGTAAATCTTTTTAATTTTCTTTCAAGTTTGATATTTAAACACAGATTACAACACATAATTATACTAAGAATTAATCATGGATGCAATCATAGATAAAAATAAAAGCAGCAAAGTAAAGAAAAGAGTTAGAGTGGGACCATGGATTTTATACTGGTTCAGATTTCTCCTACGTCCAGTCCTATATAATTACCTGTATAGATTTCTTTTCAAATACCAATCTTTAATCGGGCAGAAGGCAAACCCAAATATAATCTTGACTTTGAGGCTACGAGACACACCATCCCGTATTCTGAGTCCGGGGTAAATTCACTTGATTTAACCGGGCTACAAGCATACCCATTAGATTTGAACGGGCAACTAAGCATACCCACTTGATTTGAACTGGCTACAAGCACACTCAAGCAAACACAAATAGAGTTGATAGTTTTTCCAAAGATGAATTCTTGTACTTTGGATACAATGGATCCTATAACCACTTGGATAGCACTTTGACATTTGAATTGAGAGAGAGAGAGATATTTCTAAAACAGTAAGAAAGTAATGTTGAATCAATATAATGAAGTATGAATTGATTCTATATGATTTTAAAGAAAAATAGTATATTTTTCAAGAGAGTAACCGGAGGAAGAAAGCAAGTAATTAGTTATAAAAGAATTTGTTGTGCTCCCCTTTATATGGTAAATTAGCAGATGTGTCTATTCATAAAATGTTATGTCGAGTAGAAATTTCTATTCTAAATTTGAAAAACCATTTCGCGACATGTATGTTGACATATATGGACTAGGTATGTCGACATACCTTAGTGTATTTTGATAATTTGTTTCTTTTAAAATGTTTTGAAAATCCTATACTTTGTAAAATAATTTGAGCATAGTTTTTAAATATTTTGAACTCTATAAAACTTTTATAAATATTTTGAAATTAAAATAATTTACTTTTGTTTAAATATATCAAAGATCAGAATTTAGAGATAGAGATTAGAAACTGCTATTAAGGACTTAATATATACCAATGACTCTATGTACTAAATTATAATTTTGAGATCTTCATTTTTTTGTCTTTGAACTCATGGGTCTTTGTATCTTAATATTGAGACTTTATACTGTACAGTTTTCAGTTCATCACCAATGTAATATTTTATGATATATACTATATAACTTGGCAAAACATTAGTATCTATATTTAATACGATTGTACATGGTTGTTGTCATCAAAATCAATAACTGAAGTATTAACAATCTCTCCTTTTTTTTATGGTGACAACCATTATTTTTTCCTATGTATAAAATATGACATAACTCTCCTCGAGTTATAGGCATGTGTATATTTTATATTTTTCTCTTCTTTTGTCATCAACAAAAATCGGTGAAAAATAAATCTTCCCCCAAATGACATACTTATAAACTGTAGGGTCAAAATCAATAATAATAAAATAATTATAATGTAATATGATATGATGATTAATATGTGGAGATCTTTAAATAAATAAGATAATCTTTATTTATTCAAATTAAACTATACAAGTCAAACTATCAATCCAGACATACATCTAAACAAAACAAAACAAAACAAATACTAACAAATTCAATCTAAACCAAATCAAGTTCCAATAGTACTAATAAACTAATCCTAAACAAACCAAACTTAAATGAGTGAATTAATGCTTTTTTATTATGGGAGACTTATGGATAGGGTAAAAGGGGTAATGGAGACAAAAATTTCCTTTTTGTTCCATAAGGTTTCCATCGCGATCCAAGCAAACTTTGCCTACACACTTTACTTCGTCGTTATCATCAACATTATCCTCTTCTTCTTCCTCTTTCTCACCATCCATGAGATTGTGAATGACAATGTTAGGAGTTTCCTCTTCTATTACTATTGGATTAGCTTCATTATCTAATAAACACCTCTAAAGGTTACAAGCTCTTGCTTTTCTTGTTCCATTAAGAGGCATAATTCAACAACCTTTATTTCTGAAAGCATGTTGAGTACAAGCTTCAGATCATCCTCTACTTTGATGACTTTTGGCTATGGTGGTATTTTAGAAGGGGCCTAAAGGTATTGTAGTTTAAGAGGATGGTCTCTTAACTTAATCTCTTGGAATTTGGAGGATCCATTAAAATTTATTTTATTTGGAGTTTATAGAAAGAAGAAGATAGAGACATAAGAAAGGATTCGAAATTTGGTGGTTATATACTCATATTTTGAATTTTGAATTTAAGAGGGAAAAATAGTTTTTAGAAAATTGCAGTATATGTCGACATATAGGTAGTGAGTATGTCGACATATCTATGTAAGTTTTGATAATTTTATTTTCTTTTAAATTTAGAATTTAAAGGCTATTGTATTTATATTTCAAAGAAAGAATATATTTCTAATTATGTTCTAAGTTTAATAATAGATGTTTGAGTCTATGGTTCTGTTAACTATCAGCTATTTGACTTTCAGTATTTATGATTTCGAGTGAAACGACTTCTTTATTTACATTATCTCTTAGATGGTGTCTTATGTCTATATGTTTGGTCATAACATGATGTGTTGGACTTTTAGATAGATTTATTGTACTAGTTTATCACAGTATATTAGTGACTTAATGAAATTTAAACTAAAATATTTAAAATTTGTTGCATATAAATAATCCATGAAAAAGCTAAAGCATCTGAAATATATTCTTCCACTGTTGTAGATCGAGACATAATTTTTCTTCTTCTTGCTAAACTAGGAAACAAGAGAGTGTCCTAAAAAATGACAAGTTGCACTTGTACTTTTTCGGTCTGATTTGCATCCACATAGTCAGCATCACTATATAAAATTAAATCGAAGGAATCTTCCTTTGGATAGAAGAGTCCGTAGTCTAGTGTATTATTTACATATCTTAGTATTCGTTTTATGAATTTTCGGTGAGTTTCCTTATGTTGAAATAAAGGCTACATTACTCATTTTATTTAATCGATTTCTTGTTTTATAGCAGACTCTATATTTCCTAGAATATTGTCTATAACATGATCTTTCAAATATTTTGAATTTTAATTTGGATATGAATTTTCAGGCTCATCATTATTTTCACCATTATTGCTTTTATTATTTGCAATTTCATTATTTTTATTTAAGTTAATATTTTCTTCTTCATCAAAACTGGTATTACTATTTAAAAAATTTCATCGAATGAAATATGTAAAGTTTCTTCAACGGTGTTAGTTCTGGTGTTAAAAACTCTATAGGCTTTACTTCTGTTAGAATAATCAATGAAAATTCCTTTATCTGATTTAGCATCAAATTTATCTAAATTATCTTTTGTATTTAATATGAAACATTTATTACCAAAATCTTTAAAATAGAATACTTTAGACTTTTTATTATAAAATAATTCACAAGGAGTTTTCTTTGACAAAGGTTTTATTAATATTCTATTTAAAACATGGCACGCTGTAACAACTGCTTTAGCCAAGAAACTTTTAGGTAAACCACTATCATTTAACATTGTCCTAACGCATTCTTGCATAATTCTATTTTTATGTTCCACTACATTTTGTTGGGGTGTTCTTGGAAATGAAAAGTTATGTGTAATTCCTTTCTTATTACAATAGTTTTCAAAATTTTCATTTTTGAACTTTCCTCCACGATCGCTCCTAGTCATTTTAAGTTTAGTTGACATTTGATTCTGAATTCTTTTAGTAAAAATATTAAACAATTTAAAAGATTTTCCTTTTAAGTTTTAAGAAAATTGTCCATGTATATCTAGAAAAGTCATCTACAATTACAAAAACATATCTATTATCATTTATTAGTTGTATTTGCGAGGGTTTAAAAAGTTAGTGAAGAAGTTTAAGAGGATGAAATGTAGAAATCATTTCTTTTGGTTTAAACTAATTTTATGAAGTTTTCCTAGTTGACAAGCATCACATAAGTTTTTGACATTAAAAATCATTTTAGGGAGACCTCTATTAAGTTCATATCTAGTGATTTTAGATAAGCGTTTAAAATTCAAATGACCGCCTCTTTTGTCTCAAATCCAAGGGATGCTAGATTCAACCAAAAGGCACAGATTATCATTAGACGCTTTCATACTTAAAATATATATGTTACGTTTCCTTATATCTTCAAAGATAATGTTTGACACATTATCTTCGATGTGAAAAATGTCTTTTTCAAACTTAATTTTAAAACCCCTATATATAGTTAACTAATATTAAGCAGATTATGTTTTAAATTCCTAACCAGAAAAACATTAGAAATGATAGGAGTTTTATAGTTACCGACATTGCTGATGCCAATTACATATCATTTAAAGTTGTCTTTGAAATTGAATAATCCCACTATCTTTGTAGACAACATCTTTCAAGATCAACGGATTTCTATTCATGTGTCTTGAGCATCCACTGCCCAGTATCCATTTGTCCTTCTTGATTTGTGATGTTTGAATATTAAGTGTCTGTATACCCCCATTAGCCATATAATAAACTTGTTCCTACAATTCAACATTATACCTTTCTAATAAATCAAGTGACTTTTCAAAATTATTAGTTTCAAATCTACTTAAAAGAAATATATTGGTTTTACAGAGTCGTTTTTCATAAAAGTGTTTAAAAGAGTGCAAACAATAACACTTATCATTTGTACTTTTCAAAAATCAAATTACGAGTTTTTGAAAACCTAGTGCTCTGATACTAAATGTAGGTTGCAGAATTATGATCTTAATGCTAATTTAACACCAGAGGAGGGTGAATAGTGTTTTCTAATTTATGTAAATCTTTTTAATTTCCTTTCAAGATTGATATTAAATCATAGATAAACAGCACAGAATTATATGAATAATCAATTACGAATGTAATCATAGATAAAAATAAAAGAAGTAAAGTAAAAAGTTAGAGAGATGTAACCAGAGATTTTATACTAATTTGGATTTCTTCTACATCCAGTCCTATACAATTGCTTGTATAGATTTCTTGACAAATGCCAATCTTTAACCGGGTAGAAGGCAAACCTAAATACAATCTCGATTTCGAGGCTATGAGGCACACTCTCATGTATTTCGGGTTCAAGGTGAACTCGCTTAATTTAACCAGGCTATAAGCACATCCATTAGATTTGAATGGGATACTAAGGACACCCACTTGATTTGAACAGGCTATAAGCTTCTCCAAGCAAACACAAATAGAGTTGATAGTTTTTCTAAAGACAAATTCTTATACTATGGATATAATGGATCCTATAGCCTCTTTGATAGCACTTTGATCTTTGAAATGAGAGAAGGATATTTCCAAAATAGTAAGAAAGTAGTATTGAATTAACATAATGAAGTATGAATTGATTCTATATGATTTTGAAGAGATAGAGTATATTTTTCAAGAGACTAAGAACAGCGAAGAAAGTAAGTAATTACTTATAAATAATTTCGTTTGCACTCCCCTTTATAAAGTAAATTAAGGTATGTGTCCATTCGTGAAAGGTTGTGTCGAATAGACACTTCTATTCAAATTTAAACAACCATTTGGCGGCACCTATGTCGACATATGTGAACTAGGTATGTCGATATGCCTTAGTATATTTTGAAAATTTATTTCTTTTAAAATGTTTTGAAAATCCTATACTTTATAAAATAATTTGAAAATAGTTTTTAAATATCTTGAACTCTACAAAAATTTATAAAATATTTTTGAAAATAATTTATTCTGTTTAAAAATATCTAAGACCAGAATTGGAGACAAAGATCATAAATTGCTATTAAGGACTTTAATAATATATACAAAAGGCTATATACACTAAATTATAATCTCGAGATCTTCATTTCTTTGTCTTTGAACTCATAAGTCTTTATATCTTAATCTTGAGTCTTTATATTGTATAGTCTTCAATTTAGCACTTGTGCGACATTCTGCACTATATACTATATAACTTGGCAAAACATCAGTATCTATATTTTATACGATTGTATATGGTTGTTTTCATCAAAATAATAGCTGAGGTGTTAACAATACTTAGGTCGTCGCAATATGGTAGGTGCAAGTGAATAATTCATTTTAATTTGTTGAGAAACTCTAGGTCGAAGTGAAATTAAGACAAGATAACAGAGGTTATGAGTTGTATAATATACAACTAATAAGGGGTTATCCATCGTCGTGGAGCTATGAGTTATTTAGCAAACTCAAGGTTAGAATTCTAAGACGAACGAGTCCTACAACCTACTAATGAAGTCGAAAGTCTTACGTGTTTCGACCAGGATTTGGTGAAACATAAATGATTAGTGGATTCCTTATTAGAAAATAAAATGATAACATTTAACATTTCTAATATCATAAGAACATATGTTATATAATGTTGTAACAATCTTCACTGATAAATTTGTGCATTTAATGTGATTAATAAAACATTTATCAATTAAAATATGCAAATGAACTGAATTGAAAATTGAGAAATAGAAATATAATATATATACTTATAGTGAATGCTTATTGCATGTTAATGTTTCAATACACATGCAAGAGCCTGATTTTACAGCTATTTTATACATTCATATTTGGTCACTTGCGTGTTTATTTGGTCGAGACCACGTATTACATTCTTTGAGTTCCGAACTCAAAATCAATACGGTACTTAGGTTATATAATCCATATACAATCACATATAAATGTTATATGGTGAACGGTCGTGATTTATAATGTACAATATTTCAATGAAATTATTTCATCCAAAATATGCAAGTAAACCATAATGAGATCGAGTATTCAATTTGATTGATTACGATAAAGATCTAAGAATTTGATCGCTGAACTGTCATTTTGAATAGTTTGCATAAAGTGCAACATATTTGATGTTCTTAAATGTTAAGGATAATCGAATGAGCTTTTGTAAAGAGTTCATCGTGATATTGAAGTAAGGATTTTCTTTTGAATGGTTTGACCATTTAGAAAGAAAAACGAATATATATGAGTAAATGTGATTTAAGGTACAATTAGGATTAAGAGAGTGAATAGTCACTTCTGCTTCATAAAGAAACATCGGAAACGAGAATTGTAATAATAATAATAATTAACATTTAACATTGGAATGAGCAATACAATTTCTGTTTCGAAATGTAATTTCATATAGAAAATTACTTTCCATGAAATTTATTTCTTTGAGTTTATGATATTGGATCAAAGAGCTCTCCGCTATAAAGTAGTTATAGTATATGAAATAAATAACCCATATAAAGTGAACGACCTTCGAATTTAGTATGTTACTATTGTAATAGCGAAAATTTAGGAGAATGATATGTAGCACTTATTTATTGCATCAAGTTACGAAAAGTATTTTCATAAAACATACCGAATGTTATTTATGAAATTATGACTATTTTCAGTGTCAACTAAAAAATAGACATAGTTATATTTTAATGAGAATATTACGAACATTCATTATGAAATAAAACTATAATATGGTATTCGATTTCACAACAAAACTGATACATTGGAAAATATTGAAGTATCTATTTTTTTTACAATTATTATGAAATTATAGACTAAGACATAGTTTTGAGAAATAATTTTACTATGTGATTATGAATCATTCGATACTAATTAATTATATCTCAAATAATTAAGGGGATGTACCTATTTATTGGGAGCGTCATAAAAGTCGATGAACTCTTCGGATGGATACATATTGATGTATGCAATAGAAAGTCTATTAATATCAAAACAGTTTCACATACTTCGTTATATTCACCGATGAGTTATCACCGACATGTACATGTGTATTTGGTACACATATAGGCTGTCTAGGGTAAACTCATGGAGCATTAAACAAAAGTAAACAAAATAACTTGCAATAAAATAAAATATTCTATTTGATCGAGGTGAGTACATTGAAAAGGGTTTCGAACGTACTTAAAAATGAATAAATATTCAACCTCAAAAGCCACTCCTCCCTATGATACAGAATGATGTATTGATAAAGAGTGACCATACTTTGTTGAATGAAGTTCGATTACTTATGAGCGAAGTTGAGTTAACCTCTTTCAATAAGGTCATGCACTTAATGATGATAAACAAGGTTAAAATTAATTTCATCTAAAGCATAGCTTATAAAATCATACAAGATAAGGGTTTATAAGAAATCTCAACATATCCTAGGCCAATGAGCTGGCAGGTTTTGCGAGTCAATATACTCCACGTAATATTTGTTCATGAGAGATCTTGTATGAATTTCCCTAAAAAGGAATTTGGGAATGAATGTCATTGAACGACCAATTTATGTTTTGAACATAAGTTTTGTAAACTAAAAAACAAATCATTTTTATATATAAAGTAATCCATAAAATGTTTATCAATGCCTATTTTGTTGCACTTAACAATTGTTGTTTCAAAAAATATCAATTTTGTAGTGAATGAATTTATTTGAGAAACTATTGGTATAAAATGAATTTGGTTATGATCCAATGATAAAACTAATTACAAGGGATGTAATAAAATTGACCGAACCTAAATGAACATAAATATATTAGAATGTCTAATAAGTATTCTTGTACATTGAAGAGAAACCATGAGTTTCTTGTCAATGTCAAGAATATATAATCCTTGATTTTTTAATTAAATCATTAAGAGTATTGACTCTATGGTATGGTATGATGCACAAATCTGAAATAGATTCCAAGTACAACATCAAATATGATTTGATAGTTGTACCCAAAGAGACATGATCCATCAGCCATAAATGTGTCTTTAAGAGAAATATAAATGCAGTTGGAATATAGTAAGCCACATTGATAAGAATAATACCATAAATTTCAATTATTGAAATTAACTTAATAAATTTACCATTCGATGTGCTCAAGTAGGTTCAGATTTTATTCACAAAATTATCGCATAATACGACTTTATGTTTTGGTATGTATGTGTTGAAATAGAAAATTCTAAATAATGATTTAGAGTTAACTATTTTCATATAATAACCAAAATGCCTCAAAGTCAGGGGAGTGATATTGAGTTTGTGAGTTTTTGGAAATGATCCAAGAATAGATAGGAAATTTTTGTTCGATGAGCACCAAAATTAAACAAATGTTTTGATAAGAATATCAAATAATTTGATTATCAATTAAAATTCAAAGCAAGCATGTGCTCATAAGAAAGAAAGTTAAACAGGTACATAAATATTTCTAAACCATAAGCAAACAACACAGTGATGATTATTAACTATGTATCTGCGTTAAAATCAAAATTAGTTATTTTAATACTCGATGTTGGATTTATATATGATGTCTTTTATAGTAAGTATAAATATGTTGAGAATGTCCTAAATAATATGCAAGGCCACCTTATTAAAATGTTTAATACAAAACATGTAAGATGGATTCCTTATGCATTGGAAATGGGAATTATCATACATGTTATGTTGTCCATGATATTGGATTTGTTTATGTTTTTGATATATGAAGTAAATATCAAATCCAAATAGATATCACTAAATGGTTGTTTGAAGTATTTCCGTGTATTGATCAAATACTAGAGAACTGTGACGCCCCACCTCTATACCCACGCTAGCCAAGAACACTACGGTGTAATGCTGTCAACTAGCACGGAGAATAAGGCTGTTGAGGAGCGGCCATCAATAGTTGGCCTTACACTAGTATTGGTTATCTCGATGGGAGTGATATAAATATATATATTCTTTCATTTTTCATCTCTGATTTATTTTCTCCCATCGACATACCCCAATTCCAGTATAAAACGAACTACGATGGTTCGTAATAGTTTAGAACAGTAAATATAAAATAACAACACAGATAATATAAATGCGGAACACAGATGAAACAGAAAGTCTCATATATATATAATAACTGATGTCAGTTACAATACATTCACACGGTACATGTGATACAACTACAACAGTCGACTAAGGAAGTTACATATACAAGTACATTAACGTATATAATA
Organism: Allium cepa; assembly: GCA_030765085.1. NCBI lineage: Eukaryota > Viridiplantae > Streptophyta > Magnoliopsida > Asparagales > Amaryllidaceae > Allium > Allium cepa. Next base: position 93,071,964 of record CM060930.1, on the reverse strand, counting down.
TACATGAATACATATCTTCCTATACAATTTTACATACTACTACAAATGACGACGACTACTCCAAAAGATATGAAAGAACTTCATAGCTCTAGCAGCAACCCAAAGCAGAATATCTACAACCTGAAATACTCGGTCTGACCCGAGTATTAGATTCAAAAGAAAATAATACTCGGGTCAGTCTAATTCAAACTCAGTTATTAGTGCACAGAAGCAATAATAATTAAATAATGAATAGGCGACAGTAGTTAAACCAAATCAGAATGCAATTCAGAATATTGAATTGAAATGAACAAAACAGTTCAAACCATTGAAATATCAATTAAAATATTAAGATGAGTAGGGCTGCAGTACACGCACGCGTGTACTGCCTCGCCACTACAGCACATGAACTACGCAAGAGATTAATAAATCAAAACAAAATAGAATATCACAAAACCATACCGTGTGGCTGCAGTTCACGCTTGCGTGCACTGCCTTGCCACTATAGTGATGTCGTACCCAAAAACTCAATACCGTGTGGCTGCAGTTCACGCTTGCGTGCACTGCCTTGCCACAACAGTAATGATGTACACAATCGGGCACAAGGTCAAACCCAAAATAAAAAGACGGGTTCAACACAGGTGAAATTAAAATTGAATAGTGACATGCACAAACATAAGAACATGTAAGAGAAACATGTCGTAACTACAAAGCTAAGTCACTTACGAAATGCAGAGGTCAAGTCAGTGACTCAACACAAGTGCAATGGAACAGTTTCAACAAAAATGCAAACTATGATAAAGAGATACAGTGACAATGTAGATGCAACAAGTGTGTAGCGCAATGCACAAGCGAGGCTAAGCCATAGTGCACCAAAGGAATGAAACTGGGTCAAGCAACTGCGACAACAAGTGTCACAGCCTCAACAATGATATGGTTTTAAATTTCCATATATGAACACTACAACACAATCAACATAAAAGAGAATGAATGCCACACAGAAAACTGCAGTAGCAACATGAATGACCAGAAGGCTGTGATTACACATGCATGCACACTGAAATGAAGTGGCAACATCAACAAGTGTACATATGCAGTAGGATGCACATAGCAAGATGGTGCAACAGAGCAGGGTGCCAGCACAACAGCGGTACACAATGACACACATGAACATGCAAATGCACACACAACAATTCACCAGACAACAAAGTTCAAGCAAAACAACTCAAGCAACAAAGATGCAGGCGCAACAAGTGCACCAGCAAAACAAGCTGAATCAAAGTGCACAAGCATATTGAAACATGCGGTGGCAACAAGAATGATAAAGTATATAGGTGCAGATGCACAGTGCAGCAGCTCAAGTAAACAGAGAGAAGCAACTGGCAACAACGCACAGTGCCTCTGTGAATTAAACAAGACTCAAGCTCAACCAAAAGCTGATACAAGTGAATAGGAAATGGAGCATCTTCTATATGAAACAAGTCAAAGAACGAAGCTACAGATCCAGACACACTGGAATATAAAATTGCAAACCTGACTGAAAATCACTTCAGAAGAACACATCCCAAATAGGCTACCACTTCAAATAACAAATATACATATATTCACATACATGTATACATGTATAAAAGAGTTCGAAGCAGTGACAGTATCAAGTGAATCAAGTTCCAGTCAAACCAACATGGTGATAACACAACCACAATGAAACTGACACAAAACACAAAAATGCACAGTAACCATCAAGTACACAGTGAACAAAAACAAGCCTAAAAACAAATGTGCCAGATTGCAATTCAAGTCAATCCACCCATATATGCATACACACAAACATATGTATATATGCACATATATGCAGACACAGGTGACAAGCTTGTGTACAACTCGACACTTTCATTTCATTTCATTTTATTTTATTTTTCAAAACATTTGCAGGTTTATAAATCCTGTAAATAAAATCTACCCGAGCCTTACAAAGTTTTACCCGAGTCAAAAGCAAAGAAAACTCGAGCCAAGCTTTAAATAATCAAGTAGCGAAACATGTCAGCGAGGAACTGTTGAAGCCAGAAGCTACAGGGTAATCAAACTCGAAGTCGAGTGATAAAATTAAGTCCAAGTCTACAACGTGCACATGAATACACCCTTATCGTGAAACAACACTAAAAAGAAGGAACAACAATGGGTCAGACTTCATGTAAACAAAAATGGAATACAACATATGCAGAAACAAGTGACCGAAGTCAATGCGAAGCAAGCCGTGGTGGCTACGAAACCAACCTAATCAAAATTCATCAGAGAAAGCAAGGCCGAAGCCAACAATCGACGAAAGCAACAATCACTCGATCGGCAAGCAAAAATCAATGCCGAGAGTATCAAGTATCAAATCATTTTTTTTTTTCAAATTTGTTAAAATCAGAAGAACATCAACCTCGAATTAATTCAAATACCGAAACACAGTTGAATTAGATGTGAGTGGTAGCACTTACCTTGTCGACGAATTAGAAGAAGCCGAGCAACGAAACCCATCATTCGATCGAGCAAGCCGAAGTCGCGGCACCTAGGAGCTGAAGGAATCCCTAATTTTTGAAAAGAGGGGCGAATGAGAAAGGGGGCCGCCATTTCGTTCATATGTTTCTTAATTTAGGTTTCGAATGAAAGTTGAAAATGGTGAAATGGGGAACGGGTTGAACAGAAAATAAAAAGGGAACGGGTTATCAACCCCTTTATAATTTCTCACGGCCCAATAAAGAAAAACATGGACCACTATTAAATTTTGTTAAAACCCATCAATCTTACTAAAAATTTGTAAAAGAATTTTAATTCAAAATTTAAAAACTTCAAATGGAAATTTGTAACAATATTAATCGTCAAAATGTCGATTATTAATTGATGCAAATACCGGGTTGTTACAGACTCCCCTCCTTAAAGAAATTGCGTCCTCGCAATCATAAGGAATAAATGAACAAAAGGTAACAACCATAAGAGCATATCATCACAAGATGAAGAAATTTGAAATAGGAAGTTTACCATATAGAGCATGAAAGAGAAAGCCTGAACATGTTTGCTCGATGAATTCTTTGGATTCCTAAGAGAAATCCATAGAATTTGAGAACCATTGAGAATCTCAACAAGAGAAACATCTATATTTCGAAGGTGCTACACCCCCGAAGCAATGATGTGAATATAAGATTGCTCAAGAATAGAAATTGGAAATCCCTAAGGCATTTCCGTAATTGGAAGACGTGGAAAACATCATGAATAGCAGAAAATTGAGTCGGTACACCGACGTAGTACAATATAAACGCCAAAGAAATCTTTTGATTTCATAAAAGAAATTCACAAATTATCAACAAAATCTAATTATCAATAGATAATTCAGAAATCTCTAATCACAAATATTCGATTATCAAAAACGATAATCAAATCAACAAGTATTCGATTATCAAAATCGAAAATCAATCTTAAATCACAAATATTTAATTATCACAATTGATAATCAAATCTCAAATTGCAAATGTTTAATTATCACAAACGATAATTAAACCACAAATATCTAATTATCACAAACGATAATTAGAAACAATAAATATCTGATTATCAAAAACTATAATCAGAAATCATAAATATTTAATTATCACAATTGATAATCAAATCTCAAATCGCAAATGTTTAATTATCACAAACGATAATTAAACCACAAATATCTAATTATCACAAACGATAATTAGAAACAATAAATATCTGATTATCAAAAACTATAATCAGAAATCATAAATATTTAATTATCACAATTGATAATCAAATCTCAAATCGCAAATGTTTAATTATCACAAACGATAATTAAACCACAAATATCTAATTATCACAAACGATAATTAGAAACAATAAATATCTGATTATCAAAAACTATAATCAGAAATCATAAATATTTAATTATCACAATTGATAATCAAATCTCAAATCGCAAATGTTTAATTATCACAAACGATAATTAAATCTCAATTATCTGATTATCACAAGCGATAATCAGAAATCACAAATTTTCAATTAACGAGTCCGAAATTAACCGAAATAGCAAACGCACATGACCCATAACCACGAGTTTTACTAAATCGTTTAATTCACTTCATCGTTTCCTTGAAAGTGCAAAATTGTGTATTTTAAATAAATAACATTTTACGTTCTCAAACGGACAAGTCCGGAATTAAGCGAATCAGTAAAAGAAAGGGGTCATAGTCCTCGATTTTTCTGAAACGTTTAATTCGCTTCCTCATTCTTTTGAAAGCGCAAATCGTAAAAATTTTGAAAACAATTTTGATTTATATTTTGAAATATTTTGAAAAATAACAAATTTTTTAAAACACGTGATTAAAATAGCAATGTCAGTAGCAACTTCGACATACGTCAAAATTTCATCGAAATAATTGGCATCAAAATATAATACCAATGAATTTTCGTTCGTCAAAAGTGTCACAAGAATCTTCTCAAAGATAGAAAGGGATATCATACCCTAAACTTGTATTCATAACAAGTCAATAACACACGAATTCACCAATGCACAAGAATTGATAAAACTTATCAATAGAAATCACGAAAGTTGGTGAAGCACAAATTCTAGAAATCTACACAAGAAATCCAGAAATCACAAGATAAGAGTATGAGAACTCGAACGGAGTATGAAAACTCAAACGGAGTATAAAAACTCGAACGGAGTATAAAAACTCGAACAGAGTATGACATAGAATAAAAGGTATGGCATAACATAAAATATCCATAATGACATACTACTATAAGTATGTAAATAATGATCAACAGGAGATCAACCGATGAGGGGTATGGCATAAATATGAAATATCCATACTGACATACGACTATAAGTATGCAAATAATGATCAACAGGAGATCAACCGATAAGAGATAATCAATATCACAAGAATCTTCTCAAAGATCCAAAGAGGTAACATACCCCAAATTTGTACTCATGACAAATTAATAACATATGAATTCACCAATGCACAAGAATAGGTGAAGCATAAAATTTCCAGAAATCAACATAAGGAATCTAGAAATCACAGAAAAAGGGAAAGAGGCCTATCACATGACGGTCCGAAGACCATGGGGAGCTACCCCGCATGTGTGAGTGGAATCACACAGATTGAGGTCAAGACTAACCAAAAAGCAGAAAGGTATGTGTGAATGGAATCACACAAGTGGTGTCTAGTCTGACCATCAGAACGATCATCATGATCAACGAGGAGTGTCAATTACACTAAGCATGTGTGAATGGAATCACACAGATTGAGGTCAAGACTAACCAAAAAGCAGAAAGGTATGTGTGAATGGAATCACACAAGTGGTGTCTAGTCTAACCTCGCAAATAAAAAGACATAGCACAATTGCTAGTCTAGTTCATAAAGCGATCGTCAAGATCAACGAGAAGTGTCAATTACACTAAGCTAGTGAATATAAAAGTTTAGCTTCATGTCCCATAACCACTAGCTTAACTTAAATATTTACGAACAAATTGTAGATCTTCACTAGAAAAATGTCACAAGTGGTTCAATCGAACAAGTCCAAAAATTAACCGACGAAGTAAACGCAAGCGTTTCATACCACTAGTTTTGCTAAGCCGTTTAATTAGATTTCTCATACGAGTGAAAATAAAGGTTTGTATATACTAATAGATCGGAAAACGGTTTAGGAAAAGATTTTGATATTGAAAATAGAGTTGAAAACATTTTGATAAAAGAGTTTTGATATTTACTACTAGTATTGAAACATTTATATTTTTAAAGTGACAAATCACAAAAATGATTGCAGAAACAATCAATCACAAGAATTCACATACGAAGACGTGAATAGAATCCAAAGAAATCGATACCGAATTCATCGAAGGGTATGTTCACAAAAATTCCGAAGAAATGGTCATCAAAGTTGCTAATAAATGATAGCAACAAATCGAGAAATAATCAAAAATCGATTAAATTTGGAAACCAAATCAATTCACTAAAATTCACATTCGAAGATGTGAATAAAATCCAAATAATTCGATTCTAAATCGATCAAAGTAGGAATATCCAAAAATTCCAAAAATAGAAGTTTTCAAAGTCGACAAAGATGACAACAACTAATCGGACAAGAAGAATCGATTGACAAATGGAATAATGAAACAAAACGAGCATAAATGCATAAATGACTTCAACAAAAAAAATAAAATAAAAATCAAGTCAATGCCGAAGTCAACAATTAATGGCCATAATAGAGTATAAAACGATTCAACATCATCATCAAAGGACTCAACGGCAAACCAAGTCAGAGTCTTGGAAATCAAGAATTTAGAAATTTCTCAAAAACAAAGTGACCGAAGTCGAATGGAAATCAATCCGAGGAAAACATAAAATATCAAGTTCGGAATCGCTGAGATTCGAACAAAATCAATCATCGGCTAAATCAAATCAAAGCCGAAAACATAAGAATCAAAAATCAAATGCATACGAATAAGCGTTAGGAATTCATACCTAACGATCAAAGATAATCATTTGCAAATATGAGAGATAAAACGTCGTCAAATAGTTGTAACTCATGTACTATCTAAGTTATGTTTTATATTTGTTCTAAACCCCAGGCTCTGATACCAAGCTGTGACGCCCCACCTCTATACCCACGCTAGCCAAGAACACTACGGTGTAATGCTGTCAACTAGCACGGAGAATAAGGCTGTTGAGGAGCGGCCATCAATAGTTGGCCTTACACTAGTATTGGTTATCTCGATGGGAGTGATATAAATATATATATTCTTTCATTTTTCATCTCTGATTTATTTTCTCCCATCGACATACCCCAATTCCAGTATAAAACGAACTACGATGGTTCGTAATAGTTTAGAACAGTAAATATAAAATAACAACACAGATAATATAAATGCGGAACACAGATGAAACAGAAAGTCTCATATATATATAATAACTGATGTCAGTTACAATACATTCACACGGTACATATGATACAACTACAACAGTCGACTAAGGAAGTTACATATACAAGTACATTAACGTATATAATATACATGAATACATATCTTCCTATACAATTTTACATACTACTACAAATGACGACGACTACTCCAAAAGATATGAAAGAACTTCATAGCTCTAGCAGCAACCCAAAGCAGAATATCTACAACCTGAAATACTCGGTCTGACCCGAGTATTAGATTCAAAAGAAAATAATACTCGGGTCAGTCTAATTCAAACTCAGTTATTAGTGCACAGAAGCAATAATAATTAAATAATGAATAGGCGACAGTAGTTAAACCAAATCAGAATGCAATTCAGAATATTGAATTGAAATGAACAAAACAGTTCAAACCGTTGAAATATCAATTAAAATATTAAGATGAGTAGGGCTGCAGTACACGCACGCGTGTACTGCCTCGCCACTACAGCACATGAACTACGCAAGAGATTAATAAATCAAAACAAAATAGAATATCACAAAACCATACCGTGTGGCTGCAGTTCACGCTTGCGTGCACTGCCTTGCCACTATAGTGATGTCGTACCCAAAAACTCAATACCGTGTGGCTGCAGTTCACGCTTGCGTGCACTGCCTTGCCACAACAGTAATGATGTACACAATCGGGCACAAGGTCAAACCCAAAATAAAAAGACGGGTTCAACACAGGTGAAATTAAAATTGAATAGTGACATGCACAAACATAAGAACATGTAAGAGAAACATGTCGTAACTACAAAGCTAAGTCACTTACGAAATGCAGAGGTCAAGTCAGTGACTCAACACAAGTGCAATGGAACAGTTTCAACAAAAATGCAAACTATGATAAAGAGATACAGTGACAATGTAGATGCAACAAGTGTGTAGCGCAATGCACAAGCGAGGCTAAGCCATAGTGCACCAAAGGAATGAAACTGGGTCAAGCAACTGCGACAACAAGTGTCACAGCCTCAACAATGATATGGTTTTAAATTTCCATATATGAACACTACAACACAATCAACATAAAAGAGAATGAATGCCACACAGAAAACTGCAGTAGCAACATGAATGACCAGAAGGCTGTGATTACACATGCATGCACACTGAAATGAAGTGGCAACATCAACAAGTGTACATATGCAGTAGGATGCACATAGCAAGATGGTGCAACAGAGCAGGGTGCCAGCACAACAGCGGTACACAATGACACACATGAACATGCAAATGCACACACAACAATTCACCAGACAACAAATTTCAAGCAAAACAACTCAAGCAACAAAGATGCAGGCGCAACAAGTGCACCAGCAAAACAAGCTGAATCAAAGTGCACAAGCATATTGAAACATGCGGTAGCAACAAGAATGATAAAGTATATAGGTGCAGATGCACAGTGCAGCAGCTCAAGTAAACAGAGAGAAGCAACTGGCAACAACGCACAGTGCCTCTGTGAATTAAACAAGACTCAAGCTCAACCAAAAGCTGATACAAGTGAATAGGAAATGGAGCATCTTCTATATGAAACAAGTCAAAGAACGAAGCTACAGATCCAGGCACACTGGAATATAAAATTGCAAACCTGACTGAAAATCACTTCAGAAGAACACATCCCAAATAGGCTACCACTTCAAATAACAAATATACATATATTCACATACATGTATACATGTATAAAAGAGTTCGAAGCAGTGAAAGTATCAAGTGAATCGAGTTCCAGTCAAACCAACATGGTGATAACACAACCACAATGAAACTGACACAAAACACAAAAATGCACAGTAACCATCAAGTACACAGTGAACAAAAACAAGCCTAAAAACAAATGTGCCAGATTGCAATTCAAGTCAATCCACCCATATATGCATACACACAAACATATGTATATATGCACATATATGCAGACACAGGTGACAAGCTTGTGTACAACTCGACACTTTCATTTCATTTCATTTTATTTTATTTTTCAAAACATTTGCAGGTTTATAAATCCTGTAAATAAAATCTACCCGAGCCTTACAAAGTTTTACCCGAGTCAAAAGCAAAGAAAACTCGAGCCAAGCTTTAAATAATCAAGTAGTGAAACATGTCAGTGAGGAACTGTTGAAGCCAGAAGCTACAGGGTAATCAAACTCGAAGTCGAGTGATAAAATTAAGTCCAAGTCTACAACGTGCACATGAATACACCCTTATCGTGAAACAACACTAAAAAGAAGGAACAACAATGGGTCAGACTTCATGTAAACAAAAATGGAATACAACTTATGCAGAAACAAGTGACCGAAGTCAATGCGAAGCAAGCCGTGGCGGCTACGAAACCAACCTAATCAAAATTCATCAGAGAAAGCAAGGCCGAAGCCAACAATCGACGAAAGCAACAATCACTCGATCGACAAGCAAAAATCAATGCCGAGAGTATCAAGTATCAAATCATTTTTTTTTTTTTTCAAATTTGTTAAAATCAGAAGAACATCAACCTCGAATTAATTCAAATACCGAAACACAGTTGAATTAGATGTGAGTGGTAGCACTCACCTTGTCGACGAATTAGAAGAAACCGAGCAACGAAACCCATCATTCGATCGAGCAAGCCGAAGTCGCGGCACCTAGGAGCTGAAGGAATCCCTAATTTTTGAAAAGAGGGGCGAATGAGAAAGGGGGCCGCCATTTCGTTCGTATGCTTCTTAATTTAGGTTTCGAATGAAAGTTGAAAATGGTGAAATGGGGAACGGGTTGAACAGAAAATAAAAAGGGAACGGGTTATCAACCCCTTTATAATTTCTCACGGCCCAATAAAGAAAAACATGGACCACTATTAAATTTTGTTAAAACCCATCAATCTTACTAAAAATTTGTAAAAGAATTTTAATTCAAAATTTAAAAACTTCAAATGGAAATTTGCAACAATATTAATCGTCAAAATGTCGATTATTAATTGATGCAAATACCGGGTTGTTACAAGAACCATTCATAAAAGACGAACTCCTTATAAAAAAGTGTTCAGACTCGAACTTCGTAAATGATATTGTGTATAATATGTCAGTATAATAATCTTTAAGTTGGAAATGTTCCACTTAGAAGAGATTATGGGAAATTTTGTGAAAAAGGGCAAAATACATCGCCTAGAATAGCGCCGCAATAAAAATATTTTGTGTGTGTGTGTATAATAAGTTCACAAATTTAAAATTGAGCCGAGATTGATTCCAAATGTTAAGAATCCCAAATACATTGTTATATGATAACAATGTCATTGTAACGTCCCGCCTTTCCGCACGCTTTAAATCGACGATAAACCACACACATCAGACTTAAACCATACAGAAGGGCGGATTGTTATGGGGTAAATAAGAAGAAGCAGAGAAAGAAAAGGAAAAAAAAACAGAATCTTGCAGCGGAACGATAAAATATAATAATCAAATAACTATTCATGAAGCTGTTTTACAAAAAACATTTGATTATATTTATACAATACATATCAGAATACATATACCAGAGAATAATAATTAATGCAGCGGAATTAAGTGATGCAGTGGAATAATATAGTAAATAATAGCAATACAAATCTTCGTCTTCGTCCTCCAGAATAAAATCTTCAAATCCTGAAATACTTGGACTGACCCGAGCGAATTGAAAAACAAAGTGTCCACTGAATCAATCCAAAAGCCACCGCCCACCTCGAGCCACACCCCCAAATAAAAAAAATCAAAAGTGGCCACCGAATCAATCCAAAAGTCAACGTATAATATCGAAGGGATGTGTCCGATCATAGGTGCTACCTCATTAACCCGTCAATCACTCCTGTTTTAGCCACCTTATACCAACTCACGGGAGTTGGTTCCACGTATTTACCTCAAAGGAAACGCCGCCGCCATCCTACTTCATTCTGGAATCTCCACCGCGTACACGGTTGTTAAAGTGGTTTTCGAAGTTGGCAGAGAGTATGACAACTTCCGATCCTGGTCTCTTCAACAACCAAACGTTATTATAACACCGCGGTCATTTTAAAATAATTATACTTCCAAACCAGTATAAAATATTCATTTCATAACCATGTAAATACGATATCACTTCCTCTTTAAAAACCAAATCAATATGATATCAATTTCAAACATATCCCTTTTTTAAAACCATAACAATTTCAAAGTTATAATATTTCGAAACTAAAACTTGAAATATAGCCTTTCAAAACATAAAACTATGAATTTCATAACTTTGAAACATACTACTCCACTTAAATGGTTTAAATATTAAATTACTTTATAAAATAAAATAGTTTCTTCACCTTCACAAATCAATTCCAATTATAGATTCAAATTCCCAAATAAACCATTCCAATTACCATATATTTCAAAGCTTTAAATATTACACCATTTCACAACGAATTCTTTGATAAGTTCATATATATCAAATTCCATTACTCTTATTTCGATTTGAAATATTTACTTAATAAATCAAATATTATTTAAGTAAACCTTTGTACTTCAAATAATAGGATATACTTTCAATTCAATTTAACTTGATAATATTCATTTAAATCAACTTGATATTCATTTAAATCCTCTAAACAAAAAAAATCAAGTTATAAAAATCATACATTTTAAAATCTCAAATTTATTTAAATTTTAAGTCAATTTTATTCGAGGATAATTCTTAATACTTTAATTCAAATTCAAATTCATATTTATTTTCAAGCTTAAACCTTATTTAAGTCAATATAAATAAAATTTGAATAAATACTTAACCGTATCACATCTTAATAATCAACTTTTATTATCAAACTTCCTTTATACTATTAACCCAATTTTATACATAGCTTAAAACTATAAAATTAATTATATATATATATATATATATATATGTAATAAATTTTATAAAATATCCAATTAAATATCTCATGAAATCATATATTTCTTTACAAACCATACAAAATCATTTTAAAATATTTTTATATATAGACCGCGGTGCCTGTATATAATTTTCTATCCTATGGTCAAGTGATACAGATATTTTTTATTTCAATCCGTAATTTGAAAATAAAAATGCAGTTGTATATCATTTCAAACCGCAATCCCGAATCAAAATAAATGCATAACAACTTGCAGATTATGATGATATAAATAAAACATCCATTCATCCATCATAAAATCATACATCCATCATAATCATCATCCAAAACAATCAATCAATACAAATAGATAACTGATAATATATATAACAGGTATTTAACTGGCAGTTATATTCAATAATAAGTTAAATAATGATTTAATTTAAACAAATGCAATAACTGAGATGATGATTAAAAATATACGAAATCGTCATAAATAAATGCATAATCACAACATAAATTAATTTATCAAACATAAGAAATTTTAGAAGTTGTGAGTGGGTTAAAACACTCACCTTTCGAATTTAAATTGAATTTAAATCCAATTTAAACCCAAAATTTTGACAGTCTCGAAATTCGTCCAAACCAGCGTCAAAGTGTCCGGAATTCAGATATGTCCTAACAAAAGAAACCGCGCGTAAAACGGATATCGTATGCAAAAGTTATGCGATTCAGAACAATTGAAATCAAAAATAAATTAAAAACAAAATAAAATAAACTCACCCTCAACAAATGCCACGTCATCGTTCAACCCTCGTTCCAGAAACGAACGCGAATCGAAAACCCACCATCTCACATAGAATCGCGTGCGATGAACGGCCACCGCCTCCTCAACCATCAACGCCGCGACGACGAACGAACCACTGGAGAAGCCTCCTTCCATTCCTCAACCTCCAGAACGACATGCGACGTTCGATCGGGCCTAAAAACCCCCATAGCCGCCGCCTATAACCAACCCTATTTGAATTTTTAACGATGATGTGATCGTCGATTCGACACACAACCTACTTCGATCGACTCCCCTCAGTCCCCTCTACAAGACCTAGAAACAATTTTCGGATCAAACGAAATTCATCGTCGAGCGATGAACGGTGGAAAATTGTTCTTTGATTTCTGCACAAACAATGCGTCGAATCGAAAAATGAGTTGCAGATCCGAGTTACGCTCTTCGAGAGCTTCGAATTTATATAAAATTTGGCATATGTTGTGGAGTTTGAAATTTCATCTTTGGATTTGATTTGGGATTGCAATTGGAATTAGGGTTCGTCTGCCATTGAAGTGAGGAGGTGAATATAACGTATAGAAATGAGGAACAGAGGCTACTAGGGTTTATTGCAGGATATATAGGCGGAGTTGACATTTGAATGATGGATAAGATTGATTTACGCGCTAACGCCAAAGTGGCCCAAAAAGCCCATTTCGACCCCGGAATCAAATTGGGTTAACCCATATATCAAAATTGATGTTTTTAAATATTTTAAACGCGATGGAACAAGTTTCAAGTCTAAATTCCATCGTATGAAGAAGTTATGTTAAAATCAATATTTTCAAATTGATTTCAATTGATTTCACGGCGTTTCACGTTCATACGATCAAATGACAAGTCCGATCGCTACGAAACTTGAAATCCTACAATAATTCACCGTTACGGATCCGATGAAACTAGTTTCGTCGAAATCCGAGTCAGTGGCCAAAATGGCTATTTTTCAAGTTAATTAAATAAACAAATAAAAAAATTAATTATTTCATTAAATCGAACTTTCAATTTAAATTTTATAATTGACAATTCTTATCATTTTTAATTCATTAAACATTTACACTAATTTAAACAAACTTAACTTTCGATTTAAAATTTGTAAATTCTTTAATTTCATTAAATTCAACAATTATAAATTAAATTTTCAATAATTCCATTAAATTCACTATTCATTCTTTATTATTCAATCCACTATTATCCACGGACGAAATTAACATTTGTTTACGGTTAATTACATTGTTATTCTCAAATTTCATCTTAAACTCCATTAACGTAATATTTAAATATTTAATTCCAATTAATTGCAATAAACCCAATTACCATAATTTAAATTTAAATAAATAAATCTTGATTCCCATTCTTATTATTCAAACAATCATTATCCTGTAAACATATTTAACATTTGGTTACGTTTCATTACACTGATACTTTCCGTTTCGCCTTTATTCGTAGTAACTATTTTATTCCCACTTATCGTGTAATGACTACCATAATCCAACATATTGAAATTTGTCGAATTCACCCATAAATTTAGATTTTAAATCCAATAAATTAATTTACCTTGGCTCCATTCTTTATCACTTCAATTGTTACTTTAATTTGCAACAAAACGTTAAATTAAGATTTATTGAAATTGATTCCAAAGTTTATTTGACACATTAAATAAATAAACAACCTATATTAATTGTCACCTATTTTCTTTTATTCACGTTTAAAAGTTTGTTACCTATCAACCCAGATTATTATTCCATATATAACACAAATTTTATTCCATTTCTATTTTCATCTTTATTTCAATTGCATAATATTTAATTCCAATTGTTGCAATAATTACGCTTTATTATAAATTGGATTTAGATGGAATGATTTGTTTGTCTTTCATTAAACTATTATGTTCAAAAATCCAGCCTTTCTTTGTATTAACTACTATTTCCCCTTAGTTTGGTTATTATTTCATACATAGATCACAAGTTTACATTCCTTTATACTATCTTATAAAAACAATATACATTTCTAATACTTTATTGCATTAATTTACATTTAGTTACAAATAAATAAATATATTATTCCACACATTAATACACTGATTGCATTTGTTTATACTATATTCCATTTAAAACTAAGTCATAACATTTGAATTATTATATTAAATTTGAACGTTCATTCACGTTCATTAATTATTAACTTGCAATAACGTATTTCCTTAATTTACATCTAATTACTATTAACCATGTTTTAGTACATTAATCAATTCAATACTTACCTCTAATTTCACATATTTAATTTATATCCAGGTATAAACCCTTATATCCCATTATAACTTAATGCATACATTGATTAAGATTTTAAATCAAATTAATCATTTTATCTTGGTAACATTCTTTTATTGCAATAAGAATATAATTAACATTTACATTGTTTCACTTATTGGAATTACATCCAAGTTATTAACAATTAACTTACCAATCTTATCCAAGTTATTATTTACATTAATAATTCATTAAATTTTTATTTCCTTCAACATTAAGTTACCAAAATCTTCTTAAATTACGGAATTAAATTACCGAATTTTACGGGTCGTTACACTCTCCCCCACTCAAAACTTTTCGTCCTTGAAAAGGAATAAGAAAGGAAAAGAAGAATTAGGAAATCAATATATCTTACTTAAAATATTAAATTTATAAACAAATAAATTGAAAACCAATTAATTTAAATAAAATATACCAACTTATAACCGTTAAATCTTTTTATATTTAAATTAATAAAGTTGGGAAAACATTTTTCAAATATTTTCTAAGTCCAAAATTTACGGAAAATTTCGGCAGGGTCTCCTTTGTACGGAGAGGCTCGGGACAAAATATAATATCAAATATAACAATATATAACATGTATTTCCGAAAATAATATGTATCTCAACACTGGAAAATAATATAGTAACGCTATAAACCGTAATCCAAAAACGTACCTATTTGTCGGGCAATTAACGCTTAATTATGTAATCAAAAGCAGAAGCAATTGCTTCCATAACCTGTATTTCACTTATATAATCCAAAAAGGTTAAAAATTATATAAATGAAATATTAAAGTTGTTTCAGCCATAAACAAACAAATCAATACACCCAACAACCACTTACAATAAGGCATACAATCATCACATAAAAATCAACCCACATCAATCATTCATTCATATCAAACAAAACAAATAGTTGTTTGGGTTCAAAACTTTAGATTGTACAGAATGAAAAATAAACTACTAAGTGTACCCTTCACTTAATAGTCTTAGGTGAACTAAATAGATTATTTATTCATCCAAACAATTTTAAAGTATCATTAGCCAAACAACCATAAACCAAAACAAACAACAATTCCAAACAACAAATCCAATTTACTTATTATTAATTTCATTTCATAAATTAGCTGTTTGATTTCTTTTTCATTTATGTAATGGTTTATCTTTATATTTACATTTATTTCTTGCAAATTTATTTTTTATTGCATTATATTCGTTTACTTCTAAACTTCATTTATTTATAGTATTCATGTTAAACTAAATTTTATTTATAATAGCTTTAACCGTTTATGTGACGCCTCACCTCTATGCTCACAATAACAAAGGTTATTATAAGGAATAAAGTCTGCTATTGCGAAGAATAAGGCTTGTGAGAAGCGACCATCCGTAAGTTATGCCTTAGACGAGTATTGATTACATCGATAGGAGTTGAGTGATTACTCCCAACGATATAATTTCAATTCAAATCTAAAACGAAACTACGGTGGCTAAAGAAAAATTCTGAACAACTCATAACAACAACAACATAGATATGTAAAGTCACATCGGAACAGAAATATCAGATATATATAGAGGAAGACAAATCTGGAATACATGCAACAACAATCAATAGTTTACATGAACCAAATGTACATATACATAGATACCAACATACAAGAGACGATAGTCAATCTACCAAAAGTAATCCTCGAAGACTAGATAAAAGATGATGTGAAATCCCAAAAGCTGAAGCAGCAACTGAATCAGAGATAGAGAATAACCTGAAATAACTCAATCTGACCCGAGTATTATTTAAAAGAAAATAATAAACGGATCAGTCTAATTCTTAGATGTGAATGCATCATAAACAACATCAAGCAAAATAATATTAGTCTCGAATGAGACTATTCAACATAAGAAATCAACATAGATTAAATTAAGAAATCACATCAAACTCCATCAAATTCAACTCATTAAACTCCATCAAAATCAATAATCTCGAATGAGACTATTCAACACAAATAATCACCATAGTTTAAATGAAGAAATCTCAATTTAAACTCCATCAAAATCAACTTTTAAATTCCCAATTGAATTCGAAACAGCAATACACAAATTTATAATCTCGGACGAGACTATACACAAAATTATAATCTCGAAAGAGACTATACAATAGAGTAATCAACATAGTTTAAAGGAAGAAATCCCATTAAACATCATTAAAATCCACTTCCAAATTCACAATTGAATTCAAAGCAACAATACACAAAAATCTAGAAATCAATTAAGATAACTAGACAAATCAACAGTCACAAAATCTAGAAATCAAAATAAGATAACTAGAAAATCAACATAAAAGATGGATCGATCCTAACAGATGGCGAGTTTTAGCTACGCCGCATGTGCATCTCAGACGGCCGAAGCCTACCAAGTACTGTAAATTTTGGCGCCCATCAGATGACCCGAAGATCCGTAGAGTGACCCGAAGGTCTAGTACTGGTAATGGACCCGAAGGTCCATCAGATGACCCGAAGGTCCAACAAATGACCCGACGGTCCAACAGAGTGGCTCGAAAGCCTAACAAAATCACCAAAATCATCAAACGGTAGATGTTTCAATTAACGAGTCCGGAATTAACCGAAATGGTAAAAGTGTGGTTCCATACTCCGCACTTTTGCTAAATCGTTTAAATCTCTTCATCGTTTCCTTGAAAGTGCGAAATTGTGTATTTTATATAAATAACATTTCACGTTCTCAAACGAATAAGTCCGGAATTAAGCGAATCTGTAAAAGTAAGGGTTCATAGTCCTCAATTTTGCTGAAGTGTTTAAATCGCTTCCTCATTCTTTTAAAAGCACAAACAGTAAAATTTGAAAACAATTTTATTTTAAAACGATTTTTAAAACACGTGTTTAAAACAGCAGCATCTGTGGCAATTTCGATGAGGAAATTGCACTTCACAAAACACCGTAAAACGGATACCAAATTGGCGTCGTGGGATAACCGCTTAAAAATTCACTTTAAATTGACGGTTATTGAAGTCAAAAATAACAGCGAATTTTCATTCGTCAAAAATGTCACCAAATCACCGTGCTTCAAAAATATAACACCCGCAGAAAAATTCGTTATAGAAATAACGGTAATAAAATACATTTTAAAACATAAAGCCGGTTCAAAACAATTTGAACATTGTATTACACTACTATGTATACATCAATATAGCATAGCCCGGATTTATTAACGTGCACTCAAATTTGCATTGTCTAATTTAACCTGTGCACATATAAGGAAAAACAACCTAAACCTATCAATGTGAACACACACGTACACACCCGAAGACAAATAAATGGTAAGTCAAGTGAATAAAGTAACAGGCCTTACTAAACAATAGAAGAAAATAAACCATATCACAACTGTTGAATCTATAGGCTTTCACACAAGATAAAAAAAAGAACAACAACGCACAGGATTGCATGACTCACATAAGCAACATGAATACTAAATAACATATTCTAAGGCCAATTTAGTTTTAGCATCGGGTAGATAAAAATATAATATCCCTAGACTTATTAGTTCTGTGCATTACAATATGCATTCCAGAATGAAAATTGATACAATTAATAGATGACTTAGACCCCAACATTACTATACACGTGCACATAGATTAGAGTACATTTGATACTTGAGTAATCTACACTTGTATGCACGAATTTTGTGATACACTGGCTACCTGGTCCATGATATATTCACCAATATACTAACTAAATATAACTAAAGAAATTAAAACTAACTTATCGAACTTGCACGCCAGTAAGTAAAATATAATTAAAGCTACCTGAACACAATATATATAGGTGCGCATGGAATTATTCATGTAAAGAGAATATAAACTATAGCTATATGAACACCTATATTTATGTGAGCAAAAAGACATGCAAACAGCTCTGTACCACATTATTATATATGCACGAAGACACAAAGACATACAGGCTCAATATAAAGCTCTGTACAATATACAAGATGATGGCCAGACACTTCATACACTTGCATACGTGAAAATGCAAGGTTTACACAAAATTATTGACACACGTGAAAATGTGATACGCTAGAAGAAATAAAAAAGGAAGACTTGGGCTCATCTTAATTTTCACGCACAAATCAAAATGGCCTGGCCAAAAACCATGAACTGATATAAAATAGGGTGAGTTTGTACAAGCTGATAAAAATCATCAAACCAGGTCATTTTGCACAAAGAAATTGCATGCCTAAATTCATCAAGCTGATAGAAATAAATTTCTCATTTTAAATAGATGTGAGTTTGCACTCACTTGATTTGCTTCCAAAATTTTTTAAGCACTCAAATCCGAAGAGGAAGCAAGGATTTCACTTGAACGCCATTTTAAATTGCACCTAGCTGTTGAAGAAAATGGGATAAAAAGAACGTTTGCAGTTTTTTCTTCTTTTCTTCCTTTTAATATTTTGAACAAGTCAAAATAAGGAGTTGCTGAAAAGAGTTTTGTACCCGAAAGCATTAATTGAAGACGTGTTGGCCAACATACAAGTACACGGGCATTTAAGGCTAGATGTGCCCAAGTGGGAGATAAAGTACTTGCAAGTCTTTGTTGCAGCCGAGTAAAATTGTTCCTACTTGCATTAATTTTTCACGTGAAGGAAAAAGGTGTTTTACCTATCAATGTGCAACCGTTAGCAAGAAGGTACTGATTTGGCAACAGGATTTTTTTTCAAAACTGTTCCTTTAAAATTTCTACTTAAAATATTTGCTCCGATAGTAACTTGAAAATCACTGTCGTTATAGATTTTTTTTAAATATTTATTACGATGGTAATAAAATCACGGTCGTTACGAACTCCCCTCTTATAAAAATTGCGTCCCTGCAATTTTCATACTTGAAGCAGTCAATAACTCAAATAATTCATCATAACTAAGAATAGAATAAAAAAGATGGATAAGAATTCTCACCCCCACCCGAAGAAGAGAGAAAACGCGGATAAGAACGCTCGATAAATTCTCTGGTTTCCCAAGTGCAACCCTTGGGGTTTGCGGACCATTGAATTTTCACAAGCGGGACTTCTTTGTTCCGAAGGCGTTTAACCTCTGAAGTTAGCACACGAATAGGATTTTCCACCATAGACAAGTCGAGTGTGATCTCAAAATCTTGTAACACATGAGAATCAATAATAGAATCTGAATCTCAAAGGCATCGACGAAGATGAGATACATGAAATATGTCATGAATTCCTGAAAACTGAGCAGGTAGCGACACACAATAAGCAACAGGGCCAATGCGTTCCATAATAGGAAACGGTCCAATCTAACGAGGAGCCAACTTCCTGGAGCTACTAAAACGCACCACACCCTTCATCGGGGAAACACGAATGAATACAAGATCGCCAACATAAAATTCCAAAGGCTTCCTACGATGATCGGCATAAGATTTCTGCCTATTCTGAGTCTCTTTCATTCTCTGTCTAATAATATAAATCCTCTAAGAAGATTCACGAATATAATAGGGGCCGAGAACTAAACTTTCCTCCGATTTCAACCAACAAGATGGTGATCGACACGGCCTTCCGTAAAGAGCTTCGAAATGAGCCATACCAATACTGGATTGGAAACTGTTTTAATAAGCAAATTCAAAAAGAGATAAATGGTCTTCCCAACTATCTCCAAAGACAAGAAGTAATAAAATGGGCTGATTTGGTCAATCGACCAACAATCACCCAAACACTAGTATGGCCCGACCTCGAACGAGGTAGACCATCAATGAAGTCCATAAAAATTTGATCCCATTTCCACAATGGAATCTCATGAGAATGCAAAAACCACTAGGACGATGGTGTTCTGCTTTAACAAGTTAACAAGTCATGCAACGACTTACATAACTTGCAATATCACGCTTCATACCTTCCCAATAATATAAGCGTTTCATATCAGCATACATCATACTACTACCCGGATGAATAGTATACTTAGAACGATGACAGTACTCAAGAATGTCATTTCTAAGATTAAGAGCACTAGGCACGATCAACCTACCCTTCTACTGAATATAACTATGAATATCAATATCGAAATCCTTTAGATTATCACTTTGGGATTCCGATTTACAATTCTGACTAAGATAATTGAGATCTGGATCTTGTTTCTGGACATCGGCAACATGAGCCAACAAACTAGGATGAGCTTCCATGCTAAATAAAAGCACGGGGGAATCAGAAACTGAAGGACGGTCTCTAATATCACAAAGAGATAAAGCTTCCAAAATATTCCACTTTGCTAGCATCTTGGAAACAACAATCTGCTGCTTGCGACTAAGCGCATCAGCAACTCGGTTACCCTTACCCGGGGTATACAGAATATCGAAATCATACGGCTAGTATTGGTACAATTATGAAGTCTTGGTTCCCTTTGGGAATCACAAGGATAAGAGTATCGGAAAAGAGTTTTTTCAAATAATCTTCTTTCCTGAAAAGCCAAAACTTCCAAAATTACAATTATCTTTAAGAATCATTTTCTAGAAAAATTTACTTTTTATAGTTCAATTTATTGTGTCAAATTGTCTCATCAAAGGGTTTAGGAGATTCCTATCGATAACGTTGATCAAGCGCATCGACCAGAATTCTTAAAGCACTCACTGGGCAATACAATCACAAAATCACCTTCCATATGATAAACACAAATCCAATTTTACTTGTAATTAGATCTCAAAAAAAAGATATGCAAAATTTTAAACTATTGTTTTTCGTCCAAAATCAGTAAATACACAAATGGAGTCACCGAGATATTCGTAGAATACTCAATTCATAAATTGGATGAAATAAGTTGGGCAAACTGAATGACACAATTAGTCATTCCTAAGAATCACAACGAGTGCAGAATGCGGTATGTGGAATGCTAACTTCCGCAACTCGTATCCAAGTGAAAACCAATAGTAAGGTCGAGTTGGGAGAATAGTTTAGCGCCACCTAATTGATCGAACATGTCGTCGATCCTAGGTAATGTATACCTACTTTTGATAGTACTTATTAAGCTTGCGATAATCGATGCAAAGCTTAAGAGTACCATCTGGCTTCTTAACAAAGACAACGGCGGCGCCCCAAGGAGATGAGATAGAACGAATAAAATGCTAGGCCTCCAATTCAGATAATTGTTGCTTGATTTCCTCATTTCTTTAACAGTCATCCTCGTGGGAGGACAACTGACTGGATGAGCACCGGAGATAAGATCAATATGGAATTCAATTGCCCTATTCGACGGCAAACTTGAAATAGGTTCGAAGACATCAGAAAATCACAAACAACCGGAATATTAGCAATGACATCCTTCGATTCGAAGGAAGAAATGATGGCATTCAAAGTATGGTCCATGCTTCAAAATACAAAGTTCTTTCGGAACATAGGATTGAACTTCGTAACGGACGAGCCAACCCATACTCAATATCATATCAAAACTAAGATGACCCATAACATGCAGATTTGCATGAAAGGAAAAAACACAAAGAATAATCCCAACATCAATACACACCAAACTAAGAGTAGCAGATCCACCAATAGGATTCGCAATCCTTAAAGGGTCGCAAAGACTAACAACATCCGAAGGAATAACATCAACAAGCTCCTTCGATACGAATGAATACGATGCACCCATATCAAAAAGAACTTTAATAGAACGGTCACAGAATAAAATATAACCTTCCAAGATAGAAGGAATACCTTTGGGATGAAAGAACCGCCAGAAGCTTAAGCAACATTAAGCTTCCAAGATTTGAAACCCCTAGGAGCAATAAGGCAATCAGAAACCCGATGTCGTACTTTAAAATCTAAGATTGAAAAGGAATTTAACAATTGGAATACTACAGAAATATGAAATATGTTCCTAGGCATATTCCAACTTTCTAAAGAGGATAAAAGTTTAAGAATAACGAAGGAATAGATTAGAAAGACACGAACAAAACCCTCGAATAGTTGTAACACATGTTCCATTCCGTTTCTGTTCTGTGTTTATTATAATTTGTTCTGAATCTCAGCTCTGATACCAAGCTGTGACGCCCTACCTCTATGCTCACAATAACAAAGGTTATTATAAGGAATAACGTCTGCTATTGCGAAGAATAAGGCTTGTTAGAAGCGACCATTCGTAAGTTATGCCTTAGACGAGTATTGATTACATCGATAGGAGTTGAGTGATTACTCCCAACGATATAATTTCAATTCAAATCTAAAACGAAACTATGGTGGCTAAAGAAAAATTCAGAACAACTCATAACAACAACAACATAGATATGTAAAGTCACATCAGAACAGAAATATCAGATATATATAGCGGAAGACAAATCTGGAATACATGCTACAACAATCGGTAGTTTACATGAACCAAATGTACGTATACATAGACACCAACATACAAGAGACGATAGTCAATCTACCAAAAGTACTCCTCGAAGACTAGATAAAAGATGATGTGAAATCCCAAAATCTGAAGCAACAACTGAATCAGAGATAGAGAATAACCTGAAATAACTCGGTCCGACCCGAGTATTATTTAAAAGAAAATAATAAACGGATCAGTCTAATTTAAACTTAGATGTGAATGCATCATAAACAACATCAAGAAAAATAATAATAGTCTCGAATGAGACTATTCAACATAAGAAATCAGCATATATTAAATTAAGAAATCACATCAAACTCCATCAAATTCAACTCATTAAACTCCATCAAAATCAATAATCTCGAATGAGACTATTCAGCACAAATAATCACCATAGTTTAAATGAAGAAATCTCAATTTAAACTCCATCAAAATCAGCTTTTAAATTCTCAATTGAATTCAAAACAATAATACGCAAATTTATAATCTCGGATGAGACTATACACAAAATTATAATCTCGGAAGAGACTATACAACAGAGTAATCAACATAGTTTAAAGAAAGAAATCTCATTAAACATCATTAAAATCCACTTCCAAATTCACAATTGAATTCAAAGCAGCAGTACACAAAAATATAGAAATCAATTAAGATAACTAGACAAATCAATAGTCACAAAATCTAGAAATCAAAATAAGATAACTAGAAAATAAACATAAAAGATGGATCGATCCCAGCAGATGGCGAGTTTTAGCTACGCCGCATGTGCATCTCAGACGGCCGAAGCCTACCAAGTACTGTAAATTTTGGCGCCCATCAGACGACCCGAAGGTCCTAGAGTGACCTGAAGGTCTAGTACTAATAATTGACCCGAAGGTCCATCAGATGACCCGAAGGTCCAACAAATGACCCGAAGGTCCAGCAGAGTGGCTCGAAAGCCCAACAAAATCACCAAAATCATCAAACAGCAGATGTTTCAATAAACGAGTCCGGAATTAACCGAAATGGTAAAAGTGTGGTTCCATACTCCGCACTTTTGCTAAATCATTTAAATCTCTTCATCGTTTCCTTGAAAGTGCGAAATTGCATATTTTATATAAATAACATTTCACGTTCTCAAACGAACAAATCCGGAATTAGGCGAATCAGTAAAAGTAAGGGTTCATAGTCCTCAATTTTGCTGAAGCGTTTAAATCGCTTCCTCACTCTTTTGAAAGCGCAAACTGCAAAATTTGAAAATAATTTTATTTTAAAATGATTTTTAAAACACGTGTTTAAAACAGCAGCATCTGTAGCAATTTCGATGAGGAAATTGCACTTCAGAAAACACCGTAAAAACGGATATCAAATTGGCGTCGCGGGATAACCGCTTAAAAATTCACTTTAAAATTGACAGTTACTAAAGTCAAAAATAACAATGAATTTTCATTCATAAAAAATTTCACTAAATCACCGTGCTTTAAAAATATAACACCGGCAGAAAAATCCGTTATAGAAATAACGGTAATAAAATATATTTTAAAACGTAACGCCGGTTCAAAACAATTTAAACATTATATTACACTACTATGTATACATCAATATAGCATAGCCCGGATTTATTAACGTGCACTCAAATTTGCATTGTCTAATTTAACTTGTGCACATATAAGGAAAAACAACCTAAACCTATCAATGTGAACACAGACGTGCACACTCGAAGACAAATAAATGGTAAGTCAAGTGAATAAAGTAATAGGCCTTACTAAATAATAGAAGAAAATAAACCATATCACAACTGTTGAATCTACAGGCTTTCACACAAGATAAAAAAAAGAACAACAACGCACATGGGTTGCGTAACTCATATAAGCAACATGAATACTAAATAACATATTCTAAGGCCAATTTAGTTTTAGCATCGGGTAGATAAAAATATAATATCCTTAGACTTATTAGTTCCGTGCATTACAATATGCATTCTAGAATGAAAATTGATACAATTAATAGATGACTTAGACCCCAACGTTGCTACACACGTGCATATAGATTAGAGTACATTTGATACCTGAGTAATCTACACTTGTATGCATGGATTTTGTGATACACTGACTGCCTGGTCCATGATATATTCACCAATATACTAACTAAATACAACTAAAGAAATTAAAACTAACTTATTGAACTTGCACGCCAGTAAGTAAAATATAATTAAAGCTACCTGAACATAATATATATATATATATATATATATATGTGTGTGTGTGTGTGTGTGTGTGTGTGTATAGGTGCGCACGGAATTATTCATGTAAAGAAAATATAAAATATAGCTATATAAATACCTATATTTATATGAGCACAAAGACATGCAAACAGCTCTGTACCACATTATTATATATGCACGAAAACACAAAGACATACAGGCTCAATATAAAGCTCTGTACAATATACAAGATGATGGCCAGACACTTTATACACTTGCACACGTGAAATTGCAAGGTTTACATAAAATTATTGACACACGTGAAAATGTGATACGCTAGAAGAAATAAAAAAGGAAGACTTGGGCTCATCCTAATTTTCAAGCACAAATCAAAATGGCTGGCCAAAAACCATGAACTGATAGAAAGTAAGGTGAGCTTGTACACCAGGTCATTTTGCACAAAGAAATTACACGCCAAAATTCATCAAGCTGATAGAAATAAATTTCTCAGTTTAAATAGATGTGAGTTTGCACTCACTTGATTTGCTTCCAAAATTTTTTAAGCACTTAAATCCGAAGAGGAAGCAAGGATTTCACTTGAACGCCATTTTAAATTGCACCCAGCTGTTGAAGAAAATGGGATAGAAAGAACGTTTTCAGTTTTTTCTTCTTTTCATCCTTTTAATATTTTGAGCAAGTCAAAATGAGGAGTTTCTGAAAAGAGTTTTGTACCCAAAAGAATTAATTGAAGACGTGTTGGCCAGCATATAATTACACGAGCATTTAAGGCTAGATGTGCTCAAGTGGGAGATAAAGTACTTGCAAGTCTTTGTTGTAGCCGAGCAAAATTGTTCCTACTTGCATTAATTTTTCACGTGAAGGAAAAAGGTGTTTTACCTATCAACATGCAACCGTTAGCAAGAAGGTACTGACTTGGCAACAGGATTTTTTTTCTTCAAAATTGTTACTTTAAAATTTCTACTTAAAATATTTGCTCCGACAGTAATTCGAAAATCACCGTCGTTACAGATTTTTTTTAAAATATTTATTACGATGGTAATAAAATCACGGTCGTTACAGTTTACTTAAGTATATAACAATTATAACCTTAATCTTTATTAATAAAAGCAATTTATTGAACACTTCATTACATACTTTTGCTTGTACAATTTCCATCATATTTTTTGTTAAACATTTCAACTTTTAATATTGGTAAGTTATATATATGCTTCTAAAGAATGTAATTGAAATCATACAAGTTTATCTTTTTTTTTAAATTAATTAGATGTTCAATAATTCTATCTTTTGTCTTATAAGTTACAATTTCAACTTTCTATTAATTTCATTTATAACTTAGCATTAAATCACTTATTTTAGTTAAAGGTTCCAATTTATAAATTAGTTATATTCTATTTTACTACACTTAATTGAAATTATTAATTAACGGAAACTTAAGAATTAAATACCGGGTTTTATTCAAAATCATTTTAAAATAACAGATAAACATATATTTGCAATTTATATATCCAATTGTATTTAAAACAATTTAAAATTTATATTTGTTTATCAAAATAAATCTGTAGTAAAACTACTACAGTAGCCTTCCCACTTCGAAACTCGAAAATGAATGTCGATGATGCAGCCACCATCATCGAAATTATTTTCCAGCGACAGAGAGGGAAGTACAGAGCTTATTTCAAATTTCTTAAAATAATACTTTCAAATTATATTGAAATATTTATATCATAAAATACTTCTAAATAATATTATTATAATTTAAAATCCTTTGAAATAAAATTTTCAAAATCCTGGACTTAAGTTCTAAAATTTCCAAATTTCATTGATTTTATTTTCTATCTCATTTTACCTATTATTTTTAAATTTTATTACCTAACAACCAATATATTTCAACCAAATATATATATCATTTATAAAATTTATTTTATATATATAGCAAATATAATAGGCAAATTTATTTCATTTACCTATATTAAAAACAAATATTATGTCGGTCTGTCCTATTAAGTGTTTATTAATCCCTATTTATGTCATAGCGTCCCATGCACCAACCAAAATTTATAAATACAAAACGAACAAATTAACACAATATTAAAACCTTTTTATAACACTAACAAATATGCTCTCTCATATATACACTCAGCGACTCATTATAGGGTATTACTACTCTATTAATAAAGAGTCAGATCCCACAAAGCTAAGGTTTGTCGCTAAACCAAAGCTCTGATAACAGATGCAACGTCCCGTCTTTCCACACGCTTTAAATCGACGATAAACCACACACGTCAGACTTAAACCATACAGAAGGGCGGATTGTTATGGGGTAAATAAGAAGAAGCAGAGAAAGAAAAAAACAAAAACAGAATCTTGCAGCGAAACGATAAAATATAATAATCAAATAACTGTTCATGAAGCTGTTTTACAAAAACATTTGATTATATTTATACAATACATATCAGAGTACACATACCCGAGAATAATAATTAATGCAGCGGAATTAAGTGATGCAGTGGAATAATATAGTAAACAATAGGAATACAAATCTTCGTCTTCGTCCTCTAGAATAAAATCTTCAAATCCTGAAATACTCGGACTGACCCGAGTGAATTGAAAAACAACTAAGAACTAAAAGATCTTATGTAAGTTAAATCAACAGGAATAAATATGAGTGCAGTAACTTAAGAGATGCTCGGAATTCACATCTCCTAAGGATCCGTTAAACTATTTACTATGTAGTAATATTTTGCTATTACAATAGTGTCTATTAGTAAAATAAACTTACTTTTAAATAACGTTAAGGCTTTACATTTTCCACCTTAACATGTAATAATGCTAATAGTCTATACAGTACCGTATTACCTCCTGATCGGGAGGCTACCAGAGGATACTCCATAGGTACGACACAAATAGAAACTCGTAAAAGGCGCGATAGGGTAGGTGACATGGCACAACTAGGCAATGCCAGGGTAGATATACCAATTACGCTTCCGGGTCGGTGGTAACGCGTAGCGCGCAGCTACCGTCCACCTCGAGCCACACCCCCAAATAAAAAAAAAATCAAAAGTGGCCACCGAATCAATCCAAAAGTCAAAGTATAATATCGAAGGGATGTGTCCGATCAAAGGTGCTACCTCATTAATCCGTCAATCACTCCTGTTTTAGCCACCTTATGCCAACTCACGGGAGTTGGGTCCACGTATTTAGCTCAAAGGAAACACCACCACCATCCTACTTCATTTTGGAATCTCCACCGCATACCCGGTTGTTAAAGTGGTTTTCAGAGTTAGTAGAGAGTATGACAACTTCCGATCCCGATCTCTTTAACAACCAAACGTTATTTTAATATCGCGGTCATTTTAAAATTATTATACTTCAAAACCAGAATAAAATATTCATTTCAAAACCATGTAAATAATTTATCACTTCCTCTTTTAAAAACCAAATCAATATGATATCAATTTCAAACATATCCCTTTTTTTAAAACCATAACAATTTCAAAGTTATAATATTTCGAAACCAAAATTTGAAATATAGCCTTTCAAAACATAAAACTTTGAATTTCATAACTTTGAAACATACTACACCATTTAAATGGTTTAAATATTAAATTACTTTATAAAATAAAATATTTTCTTCACCTTCACAAATCAATTCCAATTATAGATTTAAATTCCCAAATAAACCATTCCAATTACCATATATTTCAAAGCTTTAAATATTACACCATTTCACGATGAATTCTTTGATAAGTTCATATATATCAAATTCCATTACTCTTATTTCGATTTGAAATTTACTTAATAAATCAAATATTATTTAAGTAAACACTTCGCTCCCCTTCGGTCGAAATAGATAGATTGGATCGGTCTCAATAGACAGATTCCTTATACCAAGTCGAGTAATTAATTGAATGAGAGATCACTTTGAACTTCAAATAACAGGATATACTTTCAATTCAATTTAACTTGATAATATTTATTTAAATCAACTTGATATTCATTTAAATTCTCTAAACAAAAAAATCAAGTTATAAAAAACATACCTTTTAAAATCTCAAATTTATTTAAATTTCAAGTCAATTATATTCGAGGATAATTCTTAATACTTTAGTTCAAATTCAAATTCATATTTATCTTCCAGCCTAAACCTTATTTAAGTCATTATAAATAAAATTTAAATAAATACTAAACCGTATTACATCTTAATAAAATCAACTTTTATTATTAAACTTCCTTTATATTATTAACCCAATTTTATACATAGCTTAAAACCAAGAAATTAATTATATATACAATAAATTTTATAAAATATCCAATTAAATATCTCATAAAATCATATATTTCTTTACAAACCATAAGAAATCATTTCAAAATATTTTTTATATATAGACCGCGGTGCTTGTACATAATTTTCTGTCCTATGGTCAAGTGATACGGATATTTATCATTTCAATCCGTAATTTAAAAATAAAAATGCGGTCATATATCATTTCAAACCGCAATTCCGAGCCAAAATAAATGTATAACAACTTGCAGATTATAATGATATAAATAAAACATCCGTTCATCCATCATAAAATCATACATCCATCACAATCATCATTGAAACAATCAATCAATACCGATAGATAACTGATAATATATATAACAGGTATTTAACTGGCAGTTATATTCAATAATAAATTAAATAACTATTTAATTTAAATAAATGAAATAACTGAGATGATGATTAAAAATATAAGAAACAACCATAAATAAATGCATAATCATAACATAAATTAATTTACCAAACATAAGAAATTTTAGAAGTTGTGAGTGGATTAAAACACTCGCCTCTCGAATTTAAATTGAATTTAAACCCAAAATTTTGACAGTCTCAGAATTCATCCAAACTACCGTCAAAGTGTCCGGAATTCAGATACGATCCTAACAAAAGAAACCGTGCGTAAAACGGATGTCATATGCAAAAGTTATGCGATTCAGAACAATTGAAATCAAAAATAAATTAAAAACAAAATAAAATAAACTCACCCTCAACAAATGCCATGTCATCGTTCAACCCTCGTTCCAGAAACGAACGCGAACCGAAAACCCACCATCTCACACAGAATCGCGTGCGACGAACGGCCACCGCCTCCTCAACCATCAAGGCCGCGACGACGAACGAACCACCAGAGAAGCCTCCTTCCATTCCTCAACCTCCAGAACGACATGCGACGTTCGATCGGGCCGAAAAACCCCCATAACTGCCGCCTATAACCAACCCTATTCGAATTTTTAATGAAGATCTGACCGTCGATTCGACACACAACCTACTCCAATCGACTCCCCTCAGTCCCCTCTATAAGACCTAGAAACGATTTCCCGATCAGACGAAGTTCATCGTCGAGCGATGAACGGCCGAAAAATTGTTTTTCGATTTCTGGACAAACAATGCATCGAATCAAAAAACGAGTTGCAGATCTGAGTTACGCTCTTTGAGAGCTTCGAATTGATATAAAATTTGGCATGTATTGTGGAGTTTGAAATTTCAGCTTTGGATTTGATTTGGGATTGCAATTGAAATTAGGGTTTGTCTGCCATTGAAGTGAGGAGGCGAATAGAACATATAAAAATAAGGAACAGAGGCTGCTATAAACCATATAGCAGGATATATATAGGCAGGGTTGACATTTGAATGGATGGATAAGATAGATTTACACGCTAATGCCAAAGTGGCCCAAAAAATCCGTTTCGACTCCGGAATGAAATTGGGTCAACCCATATATCAAAATAGATGTTTTTAAATATTTTAAACGCGATGGAACAAGTTTCAAGTCCAAATTCCATCGTATGGAGAAGTTATGCTAAAATCAGTATTTTCAAATTGATTTCAATTGATTTCAATTAAATTGATTTCACGGCGTTTCACGTTCGTACGATCAAACGACAAGTCCGATTGCTACGAAACTTGAAATCCTACAATAATTCACCGTTACGGATCCGATGAAACTGGTTTCATCAAAATCCGAGTCAGTGGCCAAAATGGCTATTTTTCCAGTTAATTAAATTAATTAATTAATTAATTAATCAAACTTTCATTTTAAATCTTATAATCGACAATTCTTATCATTTTTAATTCCTTAAACATTTACACTAATTTAAACAAATTTAACTGTCGATTTAAAATTTATAAATTCTTCAATTTCATTAAATTCAACAATTATAAATTAAATTTTCAATAATTCCATTACATTCACTATTCATTCTTTATTGTTCAATCCATTATTATCCACGGATGAAATTAACATTTGTTTATAGTTTATTACATTATTATTCTCAAATTTCATCTTAAACTCCATTAACGTAATATTTAAATATTTAATTCGAATTAATTGCAATAAACCCAATTATCATAATTTAAATTTAAATAAATAAATCTTGATTCTCATTCTTATTATTCAAACAATCATTATCCTATAAACATATTTAACATTTTGTTACGTTTCATTAGACTAATACTTTCCGTTTCATCTTTATTTGTAGTAACTATTTTATTCCCACTTATTGTGTAATGACTACAATAATCCAATCATATTGAAATTTGTCAATTTCACCCATAAATTTAGATTTTAAATCCAATAAATTAATTTACCTTGGATCCATTATTTATCACATCAATTGTTACTTTAATTTTCATTAACAAAGCGTTAAATTAAGATTTATTGAAATTGATTACCAAAGTTTATTTGACACATTAAATAAATAAACAACCTATATTAATTGTCACATATTTGCTTTTATTCACATTTAAAAGTTTGTTACCTATCAACCCAGGTTATTATCCCATATATAACATAAATTTTATTTATTTCTATTTTCATCTTTATTTCAATTGCATAATATTTAATTCTAATTGCTGCAATAGTTACGCTTTATTATAAATTGGATTTAGATGGAATGATTTGTTTGTCTTTCATTAAACTACTATATTCAAAAATCCAGCCTTTCTTTGTATTAACTATCATTTCCCCTTATTTTGGTTATTATTTCATACATAGATCACAAGTTTACATTCCTTTATACTATCTTATGAAAACAATATACATTTCTAATACTTTATTGCATTAATTTACATTTAGTTACAAATAAGTCAATATATTATTTCACACATTAATACACTGATTGCATTTGTTTATATTATATTCCATTTAAAACTAAGTCACAACATTTGAATTATTATATTAAATTGGAATGTTCATTCACGTTCATTAATTATTAACTTGTAATAACGTATTTCCTTAATTTACATCCAATTACTGTTAACCATGTTTTATTACATTAATCAATTCAACACTTACCTCTAATTTCACATATTCAATTTATATCCAAGTATAAACCCTTATATCCCATTATAGCTTAATGCATACATTAATTAAGATTTTAAATCAAATTAATCATTTTATCTTGGTAATATTCTTTTATTACAATAAGAATATAATTAACATTTACATTGTTTCACTTATTGGAATTACATCCAAGTTATTAACAATTAACCTACCAATCTTATCCAAGCTATTATTTACATTAATAATTCACTAAATTTTTATTTCCTTCAACATTAAGTTACCAAAATCTTCTTAAATTACGAAATTAAATTACCGAATTTTACGGGTCGTTACAGTCATGATATAGTTCATAACAGAACTATAGCTCACTAGAAGTCGAGAAACACACTCCAAATTGTTCCACATGATAAATGTAGTTTAACAACATCAGAGAGAGTTGACTAACCATGTAGATAATTGAAACACAATAGCATACCCGTTCACTAAGGGGCCGACCTAATTAGTTTTGAAGAAACCAATTGGAAAAGTTGGAATAAGGTTCCATAATTAACTCCAAATGAAAGTGGAAGATTGATAGAATTAGTTTTTTTCTTTCGATGATATACTTGATAATGTGTTATGTTAATTAATTAATTTAATTGGAAGTATATTTAACTGAAATTCCATAAATGGTATGTTTTGTGATACTAGTTATAAAGTGTTGTAATCGGGAGTAATTTATCATAATAAAATGAATATGCCATTTTAAATATTCTTAGTTAAGATGTATTGAGACTGGATATCGATACATTCAGTGAGACAGAGTACGTAACGCTCTCTAAATGTTGGGTAGTGTATAACTCAATGTTGCTGAGGGTTACCAAGGGGTTATGTACCTATAGTTATTAGATAACTATGGAACAACTCGCTCAATAGTTTTCCATTAGTTAATAGTAACTAAGGTCAAACTGAAAAAATTGATGTGATATATTTACATTGTTCTCTTGACTTGAAAGTACCGTCGATCTTCAATATGAAAGTTTCGCTTTGAATATAGTCAAATCATGGTATGGCGTCCATCAAGTGACTATAGTTAGGTCGAGTGAAAGTATTGGAAGTGAAGCACTATTCAAAAGAGGATTCTCTCCTTGGTTATATGGGGTTAGTATCACGGTCAACTCAAAGTCAAAGTCTCTAACCGGAGAATTTTAGCTAAAAATAATTGTTATTAATGAACCAAGGACTTTGCATTTAGACTATAGAGTTGAATATGGACGATATTGGAACTTTGACCATTACCAAATTCTAAAAGTCCAAAGTGATACAGTTTTAACAAAGAGAATTGGTATAAACAAAAGACACAATCGGGCAACACTTAACAAAGTAAAATTGAATTTTATCGAAACCAAATTTAGCGATAAAATTGGCCAAAATGTCACACTATTTGATAAGTGATACGTGAATGTTAATATTCAAATAGTTTGATATTAGTCGCTGACCAAATTTACTCTTAATGAGTTACACAACCGAAATGATGATACTCCTTTGACCAAAATGGTTTAGTCAACTTGTTATTGTTATAAATTAATTAATATTTATGGAATATTGATTATAAATTTTTATTTGATGAATAAATATTATCAAATATATTTATAACAGTTATAAATATGTTAATAGATATATAATTACGATAAGTGTGAAATTGGATTTAATTGCATAATATTTTATTCATACTTTAAATGGGTTTAAATCTCATAAAAGTTGAAGAAAAATTAGACCATAATTAAGGGTATATGTGTCCACAAGGTGATCCAAAAAAGGCTTTGAGATAGAGGGATAAGATGAAAGAAAATTGGTACGGGATGATGTAGGATATTGATCCCAAAATATCTCCAACTTCTCCTCTATATAAGCATATTTATCCTCAACCTTTATAGGACATTTAGAAGCCTCCAAAACCCTAGTAGACATCACCAAAATTAGCTTTCTCATACCCCTATTAATTCAAGTTCAAATCAAATCAAATCAAACGCTATTAAATAGCCGGCGGTCAACGGTTCAAGGACTAGCACTCTATTGGACCGGAAATAGTAGGTGGTAGATATCATCATTTCAATGTGGACTTAAAGGCTTTGGAATCTAGGTATGGTTTTAATAAAAATATAATTATTGATAAATAATTACATATTTTGTTATATATGTGACGACCCGCTTTTCATTCCACAGCAAGACGTATCATCCATAATAAAGAAATAGGTAGAAAAAGAATAGATAGAAAGAACTAAACAATCATCAGAATTTCACAGCAGAAATGGAACAAAATATAATACATCACATATCTATTACATAGTCATTACATCAGAGATACACAATTACCCAACATCATCACATTGAACGGTCGTGAAGACCCGTCTATCCATTACATTCCAAAATACAACAGTCAAAAGACTCTAACACAGCGGAAATATATATAACTATGCTAAGAGTCCTGCTCCAAGCTTCCCAAAGTTCGTCAAGCCAAACCTGATCACTTGGCTACTCATAAAAATTTGAGTAACCAAGAGTTTAAGCAAAAAAACAGAAATAAACTCCGGGTCAGACACGAGTCTGGTGTGAGTAAATGGTTAAGTTGTTTAACTTTAAAAACCTTTGAAATAAAAGGGCATCTCGTAAGACTCTCCGTGAATAAACACGGACAAGTTTTTCCCTTACGATAACCAAAACATTTGATAGGAAATCCGGCTATATTATAATAGTGTTTAGGGTTCTCAAATAATTATTCACATAGCTGAAATTGTTACATTATTAAATTCCAGCATACTAGCCACAAAGTGGGTTCTACAACCAAAACCGTAAAGGGCGCGTAGGAAGAATGGAATCTATACAATGGCAGGGCTACTGGGATACCGCCCGTCACAGTATGTGGCCTAGATCACCATACCGAGGATCCACCCTGATCCCCTGCAACATAAGACCGGAGCTATCCCTTGCTGGATAGCCCGAATAAGACAACCCCACGGTTGTGGCCTACAACCGCTCACACAGCCGAATAAAAGGGTCCTCTAGATAGAGAAAAATCTTATCCTACTTGGGTGCTACCCATTTAGCCTTGCGTGCACCTCCCCCCTGCTTTATCCATTCCCGGTTGATGGAGCTTGAGGCTACGATTACCTTTTAGAACACATCTTGGAATGCTCATCGTCCTGCATTGACGATGGTCTGATAGCATTCATCCATACAAGCTTGTTCCGGGTTTGAATGAAACCAAGGCACTATCTCGCTACGCTCAATTTGGAATCACC
Source organism: Allium cepa (assembly GCA_030765085.1). NCBI lineage: Eukaryota > Viridiplantae > Streptophyta > Magnoliopsida > Asparagales > Amaryllidaceae > Allium > Allium cepa. Next base: position 93,035,884 of record CM060930.1, on the reverse strand, counting down.
CTTAGAGTTAACGACAATAGCCTTTGCACTCAGAATCTTCATCTCGATCTTCACTTGAGGTTTCACGATCTATCGTTTAACTTGGATCGATGTGGTTTTCGAAAAATCAAATTTGATATCCGATCCCGGTCTCACCGAAATCCACTCGTCATCTTAAAGGTCAAGTTGCTTAGGGTTTAAACAATTTAATCCAATCCAGAATATTGAATTCACACAACATTCATCATAGATAAATAATATACATTTATCACATCTGAATCCAAAGTATAACACATTCAGAATATCACAGATTATCATACTATAAATATCAATCAATCAAGACATTCTACACAATCAGTCATCCATAAGCAAGACTTACTAATCCATACTATAATTAATTTAATTAACTCAAATTGAATTAATTACTTAAGAATTAATCACCTAACCCTGCTTAATTAATCATTAATTAATTACAAATCATTTGAATTAATTAATTATTCTTTAATTACCTTATAAATTAATTAATTAATCTTCAATTATTGTTTAATTATCCTTAATTATTAATTAATAAACCTTAACTATTAATTAATAAAACTTGAATACTAATTAACTAATCCTTAATTACCGGTTAATCAATCCTTAATTACCAATTAATTAATCTTTAATTACTTAATTAATTCTTAATTACAAATTAATTAATCTCTAATTAATTAATTAATTAATCTCTAATTACAAATTAATTAATCGTAATTACTTAATTAATTAATCCTAATTACTTAATTAATTAATCTCTAATTGATTAACTTATACCCTTAATTATTAATTTATTAATGCTTAATCATTAATAAATTATTCTTTAATTACTTTATTAATTTAATTAATCTTAAATTATCCAAAAGCTTGATTAATCTTTAAGATAAACCATTTATCTTTATTAATTTCTTAATTATCATTATCATATAAATCTAAACATTTTACTTTTTTATTTCACTACTTAATTATATTTCTAAATTATGTTTTAAAATAACTTACAAATTTAAGTTAAACAAATCATAAAACTTTCTTAAGTCAATTATTTAAAACATTTATTATATAACTAAATTTTAAGAAATAGATTTAAACTTGTTTTATTTAAATTTAAAAACTTGTTTTCAATGTAAAATTTAAAACCGTTTTATATTACTTCGGGTTCAACCCGGCTCTTACCTGAGTCCAGCCCCGAGAAAATCACCCTTCCTTCTTTTCCAAAAAAAAAACTTAGTTTAAAACTGAAACCGTTAACATGTTAAACTCTCACGCAAACAACCCGACGTTTAACCCGAGCCACAACCAAACTACCCCGAGACCTCCCCCGAGACAACTTCCATTCCCAAACCACAGACATACAAACTTTGTCGTGCTTATGCACCGTTGATCGTCGGAGCTCTGACCATCGCCGTCGCTTCCCACATGTCGGCGACCACTTCCTCATAGCGTTCGACCACCCAGAACTTCATCACGAACCCCCAGTCAAAATTGAGTCATCTGATCTAACTGGAACATCAAAACCTCGACCAAAATCCTCCTCGCCAAAACAACTCCGATCACCAGCAACGACGAACCTCTTCCCAAAGCTTCGCCGACCAACCCCTCATCTTTTCCCCCCAGTCCGATGAACCCTGATGCTCTAGAGACGTCGCAGCAATCAGATTTCCACCCTCGACCAAAACTATACCCAAAACCCTACTCCGATGAACTGCCACCGCCACGATGGTTTAAAAATCCACCTGACATTTTCCCCTAGCTCGGCTCACCCTGGCCTCCTCCAGTGGCGATCTCGACCTTCCCGAGTTCACCAATCACCAGAAAAGCCTAAAAACCCAATTCACATTCAACCTCGATTTCCTCACTCGATCCCAAACTAAAAATCCTATTTTAACTTTTTAAAATAATGATTTCTGATGGGGATTCAGATTATATAAATGAATCAAAGAATTTTGATGTTTGAAATTTACAAGTTTTAAGTTTTCCACTGTTCTTTCTTAATTTCCAGAAGATTTACAAACTTATTTTACTTAAATATATTTTTAAAACTTAGATCTTGTTAAACTAAATACCTTTTGTTTAAACATGAACAGAAATAAGAGATTTGGAGAAAAGATATTGCATTTATACTTTGTTTTTAATCCCTGTGAACAAGAGCAGAGCACATAGAATGCATACTTAACATATACATATATACAGGAATTCATATTCATACATACATGCAAGCATATTCATATCATACGTTTAAAGATCATCACATGCATCAAATATTTTCACATGCAAGAAACTTAAACAGATTTAAGATTTTAGAAGAAAGTTTACTCACCAAAATAGTGTTTGGATAGAGAGTTCTGAAGCAGTTTTGTATTTTAAAAAAAATTGGAATGCTGATGACCTTTGAAAGCTTGTTAACTGGGAAACTTGTTTTAACTGAGATGATCTGAAACGTAGATGAGATGATCTTGTTTTGAAACTGAACTGAATTTACTTGCTGAGATGATCCAAGCTTTGATTTAGTTGGAAGTTTGCTTAGTTGACTGCTTTGATTTAATTTCTGTTTTGCTAACCTTTTGGTTACAGGTTTTTGATTTTGATTTTCTTTGGTTTTAGCTACAGGTTTTTGTTCTTTGAGTTTTGAATAATGAAGATGGAAAAAAAGATGGAGAAGAGGAGATAGTTTTATATATAGACTTAATTTATGATTTTAAAAATAAAAGAAAAGAAAATAAAATAAAAAGGTGACACTTGTTAAAAAAATCTTACATTTGTCATTAGCAAATGTTAATCATCTTACATTTGTTAAACTTCATGTTATTAACTCAACTCTTGTATCATGCATGTGTAAATATATTTTTAAATGTTTTTATAAATCTTTATATTTAATTTTCAATTTAGTTAATACATTTCTTAATTTATATAAATATAATTCTTTAAAGAAAATAATATAAAACAAATTATATACTAATAAAAATTACATATATATATATATATAATATTTTTAAAACCAAATTTATTTTTAGGTAATTATCTTTTGAATTTCAAATTCAAATTCAAGTTCAATTTAAAATCAACTCATATATATATACACATACATTTATAAACAACACATAATTAATTTGTTTGATAATAATATTTCTATTAAAATATACTTATACCTATATATATAAACAACCCATTATTATTTTTTTTAAAAGAATAATTTTGCCAATTTTAAATAATTTATAAAGTAGATTATCACATTTTAATTGCTTGAAATTTCCAGGGCATCACATTCCTTCCCCCTTAAAAGAATTTCGTCCCCAAGATTTAAAAGCAAAAGATAATCCAAAAACTTTATTTCAAACAATTCAAGCATAAATATCAATCGTGTATTAACAACCAAACAAACAATTCATCCAAACAAACATTACTAGCTATCCGGACACAATTCCAGATAGGCATTCCTAAAACTATTTAGAGTTTCCCAGGTACAGTCTCTGGGATCCTCGCTCCACTGAACCTTGGCCAGCTTCACCACCTTGTTTCTGAGCTGCTTCTCATCTTGATCAACTATCTGGACTGGATGCCTGACAACGGATAAGTCTGGTTCGATCTCTAAATCTTCTTGCACTACTGGTCCCATAACTAAAGATGGGTCATGCACGAATTTTCTCAGATGAGATACATGAAAAACATTATGAATTCCAGCCATCCGGACTGGCAATTCAATTCGGTAGGCCACAACACCAATTCTTTCAAGCACTCGGAACGGACCAATGTACCTTGGGGCAAGCTTTCTCGTCTTTCCAAACCTGATCGTTCCTTTTATCAGGGAAACTTCGACAAAAATTAAATCTCCGACTTCAAATTCCAATTGCCTTCGTCTCTTGTCCGCAAAACTCTTCTGGCGATCCTGGGCTGCTTTCATTCTCTTCTTGATAAGCTCCACCTTTGCAGATTCCTCTCGGATCAAATCTGGACCAAGAACAAGACGATCTCTCGACTCTACCCAACATGATGGTGATCTATAAGGTCTTCCATACAAAGCTTCGTAGGATGCCATCTTGATACTCCCCTAATAACTATTATTGTACGAGAATTCCACTAAATGCACACGGTCCTCCCAAGATCCACCAAAATCCAAAACAAAAGCCCACAACATATCCTCAAGAATTTGATTTAGCCTTTCCGTTTGTCCGTCAGTTTGGGAATGATAGGCTGTACTTAAACTCAATTTTATACCCAAAGCTGTCTGCAAAACTTCCCAAAATTTACTGGTAAAATTGGGTCACGGTCACTAACTATGCTGACAGGAACTCCATGCAATCTAACAATCTCCTTCAAGAAAATCTCTGCCAAAGTTGCTGCAGTCTTGATCACCTTAACCAGAATAAAATAGGCGCTCTTAGTCAGCTGGTCAACAATTACCCATATTCTTTCATTCCCTTTTATGGTCCTTGGAAAACCATCGACGAAATCCATTGAAATCATTTCCCACTTCCACTAAGGAACTTCCAGAGGCTACAACTTCTGAAAGATCGCACATCCATTGACGAAAGCAGCAACATCCTTCTTCATGCTCGGCCACCGGAAAACTCTCTTCATATCCTTATACATCTTTGAAATCCCTGGGTGGATACTCAGCCTAGAGCGATGACTCTCTGAAAAAAATTCTTGCTTCAAATCCTTGAAATTTAGAACATAAATCCTTATGTTAATCCTCAAAGTTCCCTGGGCATCAATCTCAAAACTGGAACACTGGCCATTCTTGACTCCCCTGATGATTCTTCTTAGTCTTCTATCCGATCCTTGCTTACTCACGATCCTTTCCAACAGAGACGGAACAACTTCCAATATAGACAGAACTACATTCCTACTTAGAGCATCTGCCACAACATTTGCTTTCCTCGGAGAATAGAGGATATCCAAATCATAAGATGCCAAAAATTCTACCCACCTCTGCTGCCTCGATTTGGATCCTTATGGGAGAAAAGTTATTTCAAAGGTTTGTGATCCGTGAATAGCTCGAACTTCTCTCCCAATAGATAGTGCCTCAAGATCTTCAAAGCAAAGATGATGGCCAACGATTACAGATCCTGGATAGCATAATTCTTTTCATGTGGCTTCAATTGCCTGATCGCATACGCAATTACCTTCCCATTCTACATAAGCACTGCACACAACCCAACTCCACAAGCATCCGTATAGACCTCGATAAAGTGCACTGGTCAGCCTTTCCTTCAAATCCAGGAATGCCTCTTCACACTTGGGGGTCCACTTAAACTTTGCTCCTTTCCGAGTCAACTTGGTTAAGTGCGAAGAAATCTTAGAGTAGTCCCCGATAAATTTCCTAAATAGTTGCTACCTTGGTCGGATCTACAGAAATACCCTCACCAGAAACGATATGGACCAAAAATCCGACTTCCATCTTCCAAAAATGGCACTTCGAAAACTTAGCCTTCAGAACATGCCTCCTCAATTCTCCAACACTATTTCCAAATGTCGCTTATGCTCCTCTTCAGACTTTGAGTAGACAAGAATGCCATCGATGAACACGAGCATGAACTTAATCAGCACATCCTGGGAAACTCGGTTCATCACATCCACAAAAGAGGCAGGAGCATTGGTTTGCCCAAAATGCATAACCAACCACTCATAAAAATAATTGGGTCCTCTGAACGCAGTCAAGGGTATACTGTCCTCAGCTACTCTTTACTGGTGGAAACCCGAAGCTAAATCTAACTGAGAGAAAACAGAAGCTCCATGGAGTTGATCAAAAAGATCATCTATATGGGGCAATGGATACTTATTCCTAATAGTAACCTTAGTCAACTCCCGGTAATCCACACAGAATCTCAATGACCCATCCGACTTGGTCACAAAGACTATGGTAGAACCCCAACTGGAAAAACTGGACTGGATCAAACTTTTCTCTAAGAAATCTTGGGCCTGCTTCACCAGCTCTTCTCTCTTTCTCTCAACGCCATCCTTCTACTGGGCTGAATAACAGGTATTGCTCCCGGAACCAAATCGATCTGAAACTCTTCCCCAATGCAGGGCAAACCCTTAACTTGCTCGAAGACATCCAAAAAATCTCTGACCACTTCGATGGATTCAACGCCTTCTGAAGATGCCTCAATTCCATGCAAATGATTACTCAACTGAACTCCAGAACTATCGCAAGTCACTTTTGCGATTCTTTCCAACTCAGTTTCCAAAGTCACAATTCTCTCCTCATAAATCAAAACAGCCTTATACTTATCCAACCAATCCATTCTCAGAATAAGGTCAAACCCTTTGAAATTCAATAAAAATGGGTCGCAAGAGAAACTATGAGACATATAAGAAATTCTTAGGTCTCTACAGATCTTATCTAACTTAGTTACCCCTCCTATAGGATTAGATACAAAAATAGGACGGTCTACCAAACTAGGGAAAAGATGAAACTTCTCTACTGCATCCAAAGACATAAAACTAAGCGATGCACCAGAATCAAACAAAACTCTAATAAAATTGCCATTTAAAAGCAAAGTACCTTCCAAAACGCCTTTTCTAGAACAAGACTTTGATATCCACCTTCAAGAACAAACACCTTGTTCAGCTGGGCCTTCTGAAGAAGCGGACAAGCCTTCACCATGTGCCTCGGCTGATGATAGTTAAAACATAAATATTTCTGAACCAATGCTGAACCGGGTCCACTCTGACGCTGCTGCTGCTGAGATCTACCCCTGGGACACTGCTTAGCCAAATGACCCTCTTGCTGACACACATAGCACTTACGAGGTCCATTGTTGCCTCCTGCTTCCTTTTGCCTTGCTTCTTCCAATTTGGGTTGAATTTCCTCTTATTTGGATTGGAAGAAGTTCCACTTAGTGCTACTACAAATGCCAATGGTTTCTTGTTCATAAGCTTCTCACACCTCAATGCCATGTCAATCAACTCCACAAAAGATCCTTTAAGGTGTGCCGTCATCTTCTCGTGGAACTAAGGCCTCATTCCTTATACGAACATCTATTTCTTCCTGAGGGGTGTGTCGATCAAACCAGGTTCGTAGAGAGATAATTCATTGATTTTGTTCTCATATTCGAAAACCGACATACTCACTTGCTTTAGATCCAGAAACTCTATATAGACAAGTCCTTCCAACTGTAGGCATGAACTGTTCCTCAAATAGCTCCTTAAACCCGTTCCACGAAATATCATCCTTAGAAATGTTCACTGTAACTGCATCCCACCAGGATGCAGCTCCTTCTTAAAGTTGTCACGATGCCATCACTCTCTTCTGCTCGTCAGACAAATCCAAACTCTTAAAAATGCGCTCACATGAGCATAACCAAGTCTGAACTTCAATGATGGGCTCCGATCCTTTAAAAGGTCTTCCTTCTAGATTGGTGAAATCCTTACACAAAACAACAAAACTTACTCAAATCGGTGTTGGATTCACACCCTTGCTAGCAGTCGGATCTCTTCCACTATTGGTCGTCGTGCTACCCACAACTCTGCCTACCCTTCCTCCAGAACACATGTTGGCAACTTGGATAGGTAAACCAACAATTTAGATAGGCATATAGTTATATAAAAATTACAAATACGCGCTCTCAAGATAGATACTACTACAAAGCCTAGGTATTATCTCAACCTAGCGCTTTGATACCAACCGTGACGACCCGCCTTTCATTCCACAAAAAGACGTATCATCAATAAGAAAGTAATGGGTAGAAAAAGAATAGATAGAAAGAAAGAACTAACAATCATTAGAATCTCACAGCGAAAACGAAAAATATATAATATATTACATATCTATTACATAGTCATTACATCAGAGATACACAGTTACACAACATCATCACATTAGATGGTCGTGAAGACCCGTCTTCCAAAATACAACAGTCAAAAGACACCAATACAGCGGAAATATATAAAGCTACGCCAAGACTCCTACTCCAAGCTTCCTAAAATTCGTCAAACCAAACCTGATCACTTGGCTACTCATAAAAATTTGAGTATCCAAGAGTTTAAGAAAAAAACAGAAATAAACTCTGGGTCAGACATGGGTCTGGAGTGAGTAAACGGTTAAGTTGTTTAACTTGAAAAACCTTTGAAATAAAAGGGTATCTCGTAAGACCCTCCGCAAATAAACATGAATAAGTTTTTTCCCTTACGATAACCAAAACATTTGATAGGAAATCTAGTTATATTATAACATTGTCTAGGGTTTTCAAATAAACATTCACATAGCTGAAATTGTCACATTATTAAATTCCAACATACTAGCCACAAAGTGGGTTCTACAATCAAAACCGTAAAGGGCGCGTAGGGAGAATGGATTCCATACAATGGCAGGGCTACTGGGGTACCACCCATCACAGTATGTGGCCTAGATCACCGTACCGAGGATCCACCCTAATCCCCGCAACACAAGACCGAAGCTATCCCTTACTTGACAGTCTGAATAAGACAACCCCACGATTGTGGCCTACAACCGCCTACACAACCGAATAAAAGGGACCTCTAGACAGGGGAATTTTTTAATCCTACTTGGGTGCTACCCACTTAGCCTTGCATGTACCTCCCTGTTTTAGCCATTCCTGCTTGATGAGGCTTGAGGCTACTATTATCTTTTAGAACACATCTTGGAATGCTCATCATCCTCCATTGATGATGGTCTAATAGCATTCATCCATACAAGTTCGTTCCGGGTTCGAATGAAACCGAAGGCACTATCTCGCTGCACTCATTTTGGAATCACCCTCAGCGTTAACGACAATAGCCCTTGCACTCAGAATCTTCATCTCGATCTTCACTTGAGGTTTCACGACCTATCGTTTAACTTGGATCGATGTGGTTTTCGAAAAATCAAATTTAGTATCCAATCTACTCGGTCTCACCGAAATCAACTCGTCCTCTTAAAGGTCAAGTTGTTTAGGGTTTAAACAATTTAATCCAATCCAGGATATCGAATTCACACAGCATTCATCACAGATAAATAACATACATTTATCACATCTATATCCAAAGTATAACACATTCAGAATATCACAGATTATCATACTATAAATATCAACCAATCAAGATATTCTACATAATCAATCATCCATAAGCAAGACTTATTAATCCATACTATAATTAGTTTAATTAACTCAAATTAAATTAATTATTTAAGAATTAATCTCCTAAACCTGCTTAATTAATCATTAATTAATTACACATCATTTGAATTAATTAATGATTCTTTAATTACCTTATAAATTAATTAATTAATCTTAATTACTATTTAATTATCCTTAATTATTAATTAATAAACCTTAATTGTTAATTAATAAAACTTAATCACTAATTAATTAATCCTTAATTACCAATTAACCAATCTCTAATTACTTAATTAATTCTTAATTAATTAATTAATTAATCTCTAATTAATTAATTAATTAATCTCTAATTACAAATTAATTAATCCTAATTACTGAATTAATTAATCCTAATTACTTAATTAATTAATCTCTAATTAATTAACTTATAACCCTTAATTATTAATCTATTAATCCTTAATCATTAATAAATTAAATTAACTAATTATTCTTCAATTACTTTATTAATTTAATTAATCTTAAATTATCCAAAAACATAATTAATCTTTAAAATAAACCATTTGTCTTTATTAATTTCTTCATTATCATTATCTTATAAATCTAAAAATTTTACTTTTTAAATCACTACTTAATTATATTTCTAAATTTAGTTTTAAAATAACTTACAAATTTAAGTTAAATAAATCATAAAACATTCTTAACTAATTAAAACATTTATTATACAAAGAATTTTTTAAGAAATAGATTTAAACTTGTTTTATTTAAATTTAAAACTTGTTTTCAATTTAAAATTTAAAATTGTTTTATATTACTTCGGATTCAACCCAGCTCTTACCCGAGTCCAGCCCCGAGAAAATCACCCTTCCTTCTTGTTTTTATAGAAAAAAACTTAGTTTAAAACTTAAACTGTTAACATGTTAAACTCTCACGCAAACAACCCGACGTTTTACCCGAGCCACAACCAAACTACCCCGAGACCTCCCCCGAGACAACTTCCATTCCCGAACCACGGACACACAAACTTTGTCGTGCACGTGCACCATTGATTGCCGGAGCTCTGACCATTACCGTCACTTCCCACATGTCGTCGACCACTTCCTTAAAGCGTTCGGCCACCCAGAACTTCTTCACGAATCCCCAATCAAAATCGAGTCATCTGATCGAAACTGGAACATCAAAACCTCGACCAAGATCCTCCTTGCCACGACAACTCCGATCACCAGCAACCACGATCCTCTGCCCAAAGGTTCGTCGGCCAACCCCTAATATTTTCCCCCAGTCCTATGAACCCCGATGCTCCAGAGACGTCGCAACAACAAGTTTCCACCCTCGACCAAAACTATGCCCAAAACCTTACTCCGATGAACTGCCGCCACGGTGGTTTAAAATTCCACCTAACATTTTTCCTTAGCTCGACTCCACCCTGGCCTCCACCAGTGGTGATCTCGACCTTCCCGAGTTCACCGATCACCAGAAAAGCCTAAAAACCCAATTCACGTTCAACCTCGATTTCCTCACTTGATCTTAAACTAAAAATCATGTTTTAACTTTTAAAAATCATGATTTCTGATGGGGATTCAGGTTATATAAATGAATCAAAGAATTATGATGTTTGAAATTTACATGTTTTAAGTTTTCCACTGTTCTTTCTTAATTTCCAGAAAATTTACTAACTAATTTTACTTAAATAGATTTTTAAAGCTTAGATCTTGTTAAACTAAATATTTTTGTTTAAACATTAAAAGAAATAAGAGATTTGGAGAAAAGATACTGCATTTATACTTTGTTTTTAATATCTGTGAACCGGAGCAGAGCACATAGAATGCATACTTAACATATACATATATACAGGAATCATATTCATACATACATGCACACATAATTCATATCATACATTTAAAGATCATCACATGCATCAAATATTTTCACATGCAAGCAACTTAAACAGATTTAAGATTTTAGAAGAAAGTTTACTCACAAAAATAATGTTTGGATGGAGAGTTTTGAAGCGGTTTTGTTTTAAAAAAAACTGGAATGTTGATGATTTTTGAAAGCTTATTAACTGGGAAACTTTTTTTAACTGAGATGAGATGATCTTGTTTTGAAACTAAACTGAATTTACTTGCTGAGATGATCCAAGCTTTGATTTAGTTGGAAGCTTGCTTAGTTGATTGCTTTGATTTAATTTCTGTTTTTCTAACCTTTTGTTTATAGGTTTTTGATTTTGATTTTCTCTGGTTTTAGCTACAGGTTTTTGTTCTTCGAGTTTCGAAAAATGAAGATAGAAAAAAAGATGGAGAAGAGGAGATAGATGTATATATAGACTTAATTTATGATTTTAAAAATAAAAGAAAATAAAAAGGTGACACTTGTTAAAAAAATCTTACATTTGTCATTAGCAAATGTTAATCATCTTACATTTGTTAAACTTCATGTTATTAACTCAACACTTGTATTATGCATGTGTAAATATATTTTTAAATGTTTTTATAAATCTTTATATTTAATTTTCAATTTAGTTAATACATTTCTTAATTTATATAAATGAAATCCTTTAAAGAAAATAATATAAAACAAATTATATACTAATATAAATTACATATATATATATATAATATTTTTAAGACCGAATTTATTTTAAGGTAATTATCTTTTGAATTTCAAATTCAAATTCCAGTTCAATTTAAAATCAACTCTCACACACATATATACACACACACATACATTTATAAACAACACATAACTAATTTGTTTGAAAATAATAATTCTATTAAAATCTACTTATATATATATATATATATATATATATATATATAACAACCATTATTATTTGTTTTAAAAGAATAATTTTGCCAATTTAAAATAATTTATAAAAGAGATTACCATATTTTAATTGCTTGAAATTTCCGGGATATCACAATATATGTATGTTACATTATTAGGTAGGTGACGATTCTGACATGCAAGTAATATTATCACAAAGTTGTTTGGTCATATATATGTTGCGACGACCTACCTTTCTGACCCATAGGAATGAAACTTAAAACATTCGCGGTATTCATGTGTCGTTGCCAAAGTATTCGAAAGACAAATTTTCATGGGGTAAAATAAAAGAACAAAATAGAGATCTCACAATGGAACGGTTAAATGTAATTTAACAATATGATAATACATAAGGTTACTCCTTAACATGGAGTTATCAGAGCTACAACAAAAGTACAACCATTAGTCTAGGAAGTTATAACAACATGCTTTTACACTTGCTGATATAGAATACACATACATAAAACAAACATCTCATAATAGCGGAAATAGATAGCTAGATAGATAATGAACCTCCTACTCGTCAACCAATTTCAGAAGAGTCCAAAGAAACCAGTCACTCTCGAAAAACTCAAATATAAATGAGTACCCGTGAGTTTAGGAAAAACAAACAACTCGGTTTAGACAATAAGTCTTCTATGAATAAACTCTAAATGAAAGTGGAACACACAAAACAACATATAAGACCATGCCACAAAATGTGGAACAGGTTTCCCCTTGTAAAAACAACATCCAAGCATAAAAGAATGGATACAAATAATTGACACTGCGAAGAGCACAAGACACTTTCCGATGCAATTAAGAAAGAATCAATTCAAAGGTTTGAATAAAAAATAAGGAGAAGGAATTTTTCACACAATGACCTGGAGGGTGCGCCCCCTTTATTCAAAGTTTCCTACAGAAAATATGCTTGAAAGCTATGATGGCTCTCGGTCACGTCCAAGCCGGGCCTCGCCAACCTTACGAGTATCCGAGTAGTTCACCTCTCCGTGCACATACAATCGAAACCATTTTATATTTAATGTGAAAATATACTTGAGAACTACAATGACTCTCGGACATGTCCAAGTCGGACCCCGCCAACCTTATCGAGTATCCAGGTTTTTTACATCTTTATGCACATACAACCGAAAACATTGTATAATAGATGTAAAAATACCCTAATGGGAGCAACCCACTTGGATTCCATTAGCTCTTTATTTAGTCATTTCCAATAAAGAATATCAATGCTCCAAATGAGCAACAGATCGTCTTAGATTGACAAAACACAAAGAAGGGTATCGAAATCGATAGTCAAGAAATCAACTATCAAGGATACAAAAAAGATCATATATGGAAATTAAATCTTATACTCTTACCACCTCTCGTTGATTTCAAACTTGTACTATCTCTTGGTTAAAAATGAAGCCAAGAAAGTCAAGATAGTGTTTCCTCTAAACCTTTTCTTGACATGCATACTTAACTTCGAGATAGAGATGATTTTCCATACCTTGACGTCCAGTGCCAAATATATGACTAAATCCTTTCTATGTAAGTAATATCGTTTATGAAAATTAAATTTCTTACCATTATCGCTAAACTTCGGTTTTCAGTTCGTACCATCCCTCACTTAAAAACGAAGTTAGGTAACTCAGGGAACTAGTTGCTCTTGGCCTTTCCCAGACATTCTAGTTTTAAATCTCACAATTATGATGAATTTACCTTCTCGATGTTTGGTACGAAGGATAAAACTAAATCCTTTCCATAACCAAATCAAAATTTTAAAACTGAATTTGTGCTTGGTATTCACATCACAAACATTTGTGAAACACATTTAATTTTTTTGGAATAAATTAAAAACATCTACATTAAATCTCATAATGGGAAAAATAAGTTAGAACCATTTTTATAAAAATTATAAAAAATGATGCAAAAATGTCGCTAAATAATATTGAAAATTTCTTTGAATCGGTTTGTTTTAAATGTATATTTCTCCAAAAAATTTCATAGTATGAATACTCTATTCTATTTTTAGAATAATAAATTATGGATCTAGTATGCATTAACAAAAACTTAGAGAGTTTTGAAATTAAACAAACACATTTGAAAATTCTTTCAAAACTTGATTTTTTACGAATCGATAAACAAAATTCATTTCAAACTTTTAAAGACTTAAATTTTAGGGGTTTTAACTTTTTCCGAGCCATCGCAATTTCGCACTAAAAGTACAAAAATGCGACCAAATATTTGTTTTGTAAAGACCCAAGCATGAGATCAAAACAAAGAATTTTGAAAAAGGATATTTTCAAAGTGTCGGTACAACGATAGTCGCTAGAACAACACTTCTATAAAAGATGAAGTATGTCATATATATATTCATCCATACATTTCACAAACAATATAAATATGAAAGTGAATCAGCATTGGTGAGAAACCCCTTTGGGTCTCTTTATAAAAGTCCCGTGTAAATCTCATATATGTCAATGCATTTTAAAGTGTTCATTAGCGATCTATTCACTACAAAGACACTTCAACTTTCTCGTTTTATCCTCTACAAAACAATGGTTACTTATATCATTCACTTCCAAGTGAGAAGTAGTCCCAAACAAGCAAATATACACGTATAAACAAAAAAATATTTTACAACAATTTGTTGATTTTAAAACATTTTAAAATGAGTTTAACTAACTTTCAAGCAAGCTAAGACTAAACCAAAGCACAAGCCTTCCTCAACTTAGCAATAACACAAGATACCACCTTTCTTGCTCGACCATAACTCAAAGCCCTGAGATTCTCCCTCTTTACTCATGCAAATGACAAGAATAGAGGGTTTTTGCTTCAAACTTTGCAACTTTGGAATGTTGATGATGAAGACTATATTATCTCAATTTTTTTTTGAAATTTGAAGGAGAAAGATCGTGTTTTTCTATGGTTTTTCCTTAAGAAAATATACATGGAAAAGTACGAAGAAAATGGAGAAAATGAGAACGAAGAAGAGAAAAGGAAATGTAAAGATGAAAATGAAGTAAAGAGGTCCTATATAGACTTTGGAAAATGTGACTAATTACCTTCTTTTCCCTTAGCCAAGTTACCACTCTAACTCTTGTTATTTCAATCACCTCATCATGCACCCATGTGCCACTTGTATGGCCTTTACTTGCCATCAAATCACATAAAAAGAAGCAAAAGATAAGTAAAAATCTTCTCTCCTTAATTACCTTCTAGATAGTGATTAATATTAATACATTGAGTTCGTGAATTAATTATTGCTATATGTTATATGTGTGCTAGTGTGTGCGCAACGAGTTATTACAACGTTTGGTCGATGACAAGTCGAAAATCCAAAAAACGATCTTCGGTCACATTTTTATTTTTCATCGAACTATTTATCTTGTAAATAATATTCAAAAATGAGTTAACCTTCATTATTTGTCACATAATTGTGTTGTAAAATCCATTATTCAAATATAAATTAAATATTCAAATTCAAAGTGACTAAATTATGGGTTGTTACATCCTCTCCCCCTTAGAGAAAATTTCGTTCTCGAAATTAAACACATACACAGACACAAGATATCAAAAGAAACCCAAACAATATCATATATACCATAAATAGATACAAGGAAAGTGACTTTACCACAACCGATGAGTATACTAAAAAGAAATAAGAAAACATCAACAACAATAACTCAGGATAAGAATCCCTAATATAGTCCTCGGTTTCTCAAGTACAATCTCTGTCATCTTCAATTCACTAAACTTTGACCAGATTCACAACCTTCGTCCTTAATTGTTTTCCATCTCAAGCAACGATACGCATAGGTCGCCTAAGAATGGTTAGGATAGGCTGAACCTCCAAATCAACCTGTTGTGTCAATTCTACTATCATTGAAGGGTTGTGTACATACTTATGTAAATGAGATACGTGAAATACATTGTGAACTTTTGATAGTCTATATGGTAATTCCACTTTATACACAAGTCTAACAATCCGGTCTGGTAGCCAATATATCGGAAGGCTAACTTCTCTATCTTCCCAAACCTCACAACACTTCTTAAAGGAGAGAACTTTACAATTATCTAGCCCCCAACCAAGAACTCTAGATCCCTGCACCTTCGATCCACATAACACTTCTATCGATCCTATGCTTCCTTCACCTTTGTAATGATCTGACTTTTCGACCCTCAAATGTCGACACTAATACATTCACAGTATTCATGTGCCGAACACTCAAGTGCGGGAAAGGTAGAAAGTTAGGATAAATAAAAAAGAATAGAACAAGAAAGAAAGAACACAACATCAGAATCTCACAGCGGAACGATAATATTTAATATCAAAAGAATAGTACAAAAGGTTACTTTGAATATAATAATTTCAAAGTTACAAAACCTAAACACTATCATCAGCTTGGACAGTTATAATTGCATATCCTCACAATGCTGATATATAAATAGCTAATACGAAACTATAGAAATAGAAGTAGATAGATAATGGAGGCCTCCAGCTCATCTTTTGAACTCTAAAGCATCCAAGTTAAAACTTGCCATACTCAACCTACTCGAAAGAGTATACGAGGAATATTCCAGGAAAAAAAACCAAGCGTTAGACATAAGTTCGATATGAGAAAACATGAGATACATGTAACATATAATAGTGACTATTGAGACCGCATGGATTCACGTAACAGTTTAAGAAACCAATCATTCGTTAAGTTCAATATAGTGATATGATATATATTGTCTAGAGTGTAGAATATAAATCATATCAAATAACTGTGGTGCTTACATTCATCACACCACAACATATTTTAGGATACAATCAAAACCGCTAAGGTTTGTTCGCGTAGTGGGTTTTCATCGAAGATATCTTCGGTCAACGCCGAAGCTAATCTGCTTTACAAGGGTCAGAAACTATATTCGAGTGTCGTATATTTCTAGATAAAATATATCTTAAAGGAAAACATAGTCGGTCAACGCTCTAACACATGATCCCAAATATCATCAACTCCAGCTAGCAGCACCGATAAGCATACTCTAAATATGGAGTTGATATATCCTGTCGTGGGTTTGCAAAACCCCAGACTATGCCCCTGCTCTATTTCCTATCATTTGCGATGTCGAGGCTACGTTCGACATTTTTCACATGAGTCTTCATTACTCGAACAGAACATGAATCCCTAAATGGATTCCCACATTTGGAAAATATCACGATCACTACGTGGATTCTAGCATCTAGAATAGATCTCGAATCTCCATGTAGATTCCCTTTCTCAACAGCTTCCGTAACATAGAATCCATATTCTAATTTTAAGTGGTTTTTGGTAAGTAAAACACTTACTAATCATTGAATCTTTCAAACCAATTAACGAATTTTCTGTTAACTCAATTCCAGTTCTTTCAAAAGTAAGCGAAAGCTTGAGACGTTTCATACCAATACTCCTCCGTAGGGATTCTTACTAGTATAAAATTTCCATGCCTTTCGATAACTTCTTAAGCCAATATTAGGTCAAGCTCAATAATGGACTAATCGATTACCTATTCAAAACAATCGCTTATACAAATCACGATTCGTTTGCTTAACTCGTTTTTGACATTCCAACTTAACTATTTCTCGTTCAAGAGTGAAGCCAAGTATGTTAAAGCACTAGTTAAATCAGAGCCTTGCCTAGACACTTCATTCTTGAACCTTACAAATAGATAAGTCTACCTCATCGGCATTTAGTGTTAAGTATAGTATTAATGATTTTCATAAAAATAAGAAATCAACACAATTAACACGTTTTCGACATTTTTTGACTTACTATTCCTCGGTCAAGTGGGAAGCCCAGTAGATTAGATCTTTATTTCTCCATCCCTACTTGAAATCAATCTTAACTCTCACAAGTAGGTAAGCCTTACTTCGTCTACTTTTGGCGTTAAAGCATAGTTTCTTACTTTTCAATCAGGTAATTAAATAATTAACCATTTAGCCACTAAGCAATTCTAATCCCTTTTTGAAAACATTTGTATATACTTTTAAAATACTTTAAATACTTAGAATAGGTTTTAAAACATTGCCCAAAATATTACTTAAAAACAACAAGTTTGTAAAATCTTTAAGACTTTGAAAAGAACATATTTTTGACAAAATATCTTTTTTTTTAAAAAAATTCACAGCTAATTCTTAAATATTCATAAAGTTCCCAAAACACTTTTAAAATACTCTAATAATAGTTAGTAAACATTTGTGAAAAAGAATGAAACAAAATACTTAAATTCAGATATCTTTTCAAACCTTTTAAGTCCAAAAATCAAGTCTAAACCGGGCAGTTTTTTTATAAGTGAAGTTTTGGTCATTTTCGAGATGTTACTTAAATTTTTACTATTCAAGCTTTTAATAGTAATAAACATACATATAAAACATTATAAATATGGTAGAAACCCCTAAGGATCTCTCTAAAAAGTTCCATAGAATTCACCAAAAACAAGGCAATTCACAATTGCATCCATGTTCAACTACAATCTATGTACTTTGTTCCAACACCTTCCTATGTGTCATACAAGTCCATCAAAGTATGTTCAAATCCATACATATGCCTCTTGCTTTCAAACAAGAATCAAAAATCAATGTTTTCACATATGTCCATATTAAGTCAACACATAAACATAATCAAACAACATCATATACATGTGATATTTTCCAATCAAAATGGTGAGTTTTCTCACCTTTAATCCAACAAACAACTAAGATTCAAGAACCCAAGTCCTTTCACTTGCTTTCTACCCTCTAAACTCCCCTTAAAGCTAATGGCCTTCAAGTGGTGGAGGAGCCGTGCTTCACCTTTTCAACTTCTAACTAGATAAAAGGTTTTATTATGTGATGGTAATGCTTCGCTCCTAGTTTGAAGTGATTTGGATTTGATTTGCAAATATTTTGCTTTAGGAAATTACTATAAAGAAGAAGACTTGAATTTTCACTCTTAAGCTTTATGAATTTTTATGAATGTTAACTAAGGGTGTGCCCCTCCTTTTATAGTCTAAGAATGGTGTTGCCTAAGCTTGCACTTACCCCCTCCCATTATGCCACGGAAGCTTCACCTCTAATCACTTCTCCTTTATCATCCCTTAACACTTATGCATTTCTACTTATGTTCATTTCCTAAATATCTTCCTGTACCTCATGCATGACATCATACATAAAATTTACTTCCATAAATGGCGAATTTTTTTTATTTCATTTTATTTATTTCCTAAGCAAATAAGTGTATGTAAGAAAAATTTGAACAACTTTTGACGGTTAAAAAGTTGTTTATCGATAAACCGATTTTCGTTCACATTGTTGATATTTTTCCAAAGATTATATTTTTGCAAACAACTTTAAAAACAAGTTTCTTATCATTATCTATTAATTAATTAAATGTTTAACAAGGGTATAAAATCATATTTATAACACGTAACAATAATCTAAAATGCGTCGATATTCAAAGACGAAGTTTTCAAATTTCAAGATCGTTGCATTCTCCCTCACTTAGAACTTTTCGTCCTTAAAATTCAAACAAGAGTGATAATCAAAGAAGATAAAAGAATAGGATATGTTTATATAGTAGTGCTGAAACCATATACAAACTAAACTGCAACTCCAATGCAAACTAAGATAAGAAAACTCTTGTCAAAGAACAATTCCAGGCAGAATTCTTTCAAACTATCCTCTGTTTTTCATGCGCAATTTTGAGCATCCTCGTTCCATTATACCTTGATTAACTTCATAACTGTAGTCCTCAATCACTTCGTATCTCTATGAATAATACGAATAGGCCGTCTTAATATAGTCAAATTTGGCTCAATCTCTATGTACTACTGCGATACTTTTGCTATCATTGAAGGATCATGCACAAACTTACACAAATGCAACGCATGAAATACATTATGCATACCTAATAGCTTAATCGATAACTCGACTCTATACGCGAGTGTACCAATTCTCTCTATAATTGAGAATGGTCCTATATATGGAGGAGCCAACTTCCCATCTCTTCGAAACCGGACTACACTTCTCATCAGAGAAACCTTTACAAACACAAAATCTCCAACTGGTAACTCCAAGTCTCTGCACCTTTCGTTTGCATAGCTCTTCTATTGATTTTGCGCTTCCTTGATTCACTTTCGAATCTCTATAATCTTATCCGACACCTCTCGAATCATATTTGGCCAAAGCACAAAACCATCCCCAAGATCTAACTAACAACAATGGAGATTTGCAAGGATTTCCATACAGCGCTTCAAATGGTGCCATTTCGATATTGATCTAGTAACTGTTATATGAAAACTCAACAAGTGGTAAGTGTTTTTCTCATGAATTCGCAAAGTCTAAAATGCATGCTCGAAGAAAGTCTTCCAACACTCTGTTCACCCTCTATATTTTCCCATCGTCTATGATGGTAAGCAGTACTTAAAATAAGCTCGATCCCTAAGGCCTCATGTTAACCCTTTCAGAACTGGCTTGTGAATATCCGATCTCTATCTCTATCGCTCACGATATCATAAGGAAAAATGTGCAATCTGACGATTTCCTTAACATATAATTTAGCAAACTAGAAGCTGTTCTCGTAGTCTTGATAGGTACGAAGTGCGCGCTCTTAGTTAATTAGTCTATGATAACACACATGCCTTCATTACCTCTCCTTGACCTAGGCAATCCGTCGATGAAGTCCATGGAAATCTACTCCTATTTCCACTTAGGAATCTCAAGTGGCTGAAGCAGTCCAGCTGTCTTCTGGTGACTACCTTTTACTTATTCGCAGTTAGCACGCCTGCTTGCAAAGATATAAATGTCTCTTTTCATACCTTTCCACCAAAAAGTACACTGATATCTCGAACCATCTTAGTAACCCCTGGGTGTATCGTTAACCATGAATGATGACTCTCCTTCAAGACCTCATGCCCAATCCCATCAAACATAGGTATACACAACCTTCCATTCATCCTCAATAAACCATGGCTATCTACTTCGAATCCTAGCTACCTCTCCAGTGCCTCATTCTCGCTTACCGCTTTAGCTATTTGAGAAATAAGAGAATCTCTAAGTTGATTCTCTTCTATACAGCTGATCAACGTCGGATGGACCTTAATATTAGCCATAATAGCATATTTCCTACTTAAGGCATCTACTATGACATTCGCTTTCCCTGATGTGTATAATATATCCAGATCATAGGCCATAGGAAATTCCGACCACCTTTGATGACTCATGTTTTACTCTTTTTGCATAAAAAGATACTTCAAAGATTTATGGTCTGTATATAACTTGAACCTTTCACCTAGCAAATGATGTCTCCATATCTTTAACTCAAATGCTACTGCTAATAATTCCAAATCATGAGTTGAATACCTCGCCTCATGCGGTTTGAGCTGCTACTCGCATAAGTAATCACCCTACCATACTGCATTAATACAACACCTAGACCTATTCCACATGCATCAGTGTAAATAGTCAGACTCTCACCTCTATCCGACATAGTAAGAATAGGAGCATCGGTCAACTTTTCCTTTAACTTCACGAATTCTTGTTTACATTCATCAGTCTACACAAATTAAACATCTTTCTTCGTCAAATTCATTAAGCGAATGGCAGTCTTCGAGAAATCCTGCATGAATCTCCTATAATAACTTGCTAGACCTAGAAAGATCCTAATATAAGTTGTGCTTTTCGGCCTCTTCCAGTTCTGAGTGGCTAAAACCGTAGCGGGACCAACTAAAATACCTTCCATCGAAACATGTCCTAAGATCCTTACTTTTGAACGCCAAAATTAACACTTCAAGAACTTAGCCTTTAACATATGCTCTCCGAATGTTTTTAGAACAATCGTTAGATGGCAAGAATGTTCCTCCTTGGTCTTAGAGTAGACCAGAATATCATTGATAAAAAAAAGAACAAACTTATTCAAATCATCTCAGAAAACTCGATTCATTAAGTCTATGAAATATGCTGGAGTATTAGTTAGGCCGAACGATATAACTAAGCTTTCGTAAAATATATCGGATCTAAAAGCAGTTGAGACATACACTCTCCTCTACCAGTCTCAACTGAAGGAAATCTGTAGCAAGCTTTAGCTAAGAAAACACTTGAGCTCCTTGAAGCTGATCAAACAAGTCATTTATCCTAGGCAAAGGATACTTTTTTCTAATAGTTCATTTGTTGAGCTCGTAATAATCTACACATAGTCTTAGGGAACCGTCCGCCTTCGTAGCAAAGATGACAGGTGCTCCCTAACACGAATGAATCGTTCAAATCAAGCTCTTTTGCAATAAATTACTAACCTGATTTGTCAGCTCTAACGTCTCCTTCAGGGCAAGTCTACAAATGAGCAATAGGATAAGATTTGCATCCTTCGTTAAATCAATGTGAAATTCTATCTCTTGATGAGGTGGTAAACCCAACACTTCTTCAAAGATATCCTCATAACTCCTAAACAACTATGATCAAAGCCAATTCCTATTCCGTGACATCGAAAGAATAAAGAATACTAGTCATAAGTGTGTTAGGCTCTTCATAAGATACAGTCAGAGTTCCCTCTTTCTTCCTCAACAAGGCAGTCCGCTTATCACAATTCAACACTACATGATATCGCGATAACCAATCCATCCCAAGTAGAACATCAAAACCCATAAAACCTAGAACATACATATTGGAAGGGAAGAGCTGGTAACCGAAACTCTTAAGAAAATCATACTAAGATTGGTAGAGCCCCGACAGGGTTCGACACAAATAGAATCTAAGCCATAACTGGCTCAAATTCTAATCTATCAACCAAAGTACGTGAAATGAAACTAAGAAAGCACCGGTGTCAAATAAAACACAAATAGGAATGCCAAAAATAGATAAAATACCTTTTAGGACCTACTTCCCCTTTATAGCTGCAGAAGTGGAAGGTGCTGAAGCTAGTGCCAAAGCTCGAGGTTATTCCCCCTTTTGTAGCAACAAACACTCTCTAGCAAAATAGCTTGGCTGATGGCAGTTATAGCAGGCCTTGGTGCAAACGTTGCCTTGGCCGCCTGTGGCCCTAGCTTAGGTAACTTAGCAATAGGTGCCTTAACCAATGGAGGTTTCGCCACTTGTCTTCCCTTAACCGATGTACAATTCCTGGCGAAATGCCCGTTCTTTCCACAATTGTGATAAGCTAAACCAAAAATATCTCTACGCGGCCGGAACTTCTGCTTATTGCCCCTAACTGGTGCAGTTAATAGATGGCTTCGGTGCGAAGCTCTCAAACCTCAACCCCATGTT
Organism: Allium cepa; assembly: GCA_030765085.1. NCBI lineage: Eukaryota > Viridiplantae > Streptophyta > Magnoliopsida > Asparagales > Amaryllidaceae > Allium > Allium cepa. The sequence goes on along the minus strand of CM060930.1, from coordinate 93,012,748 downwards.
CACCAAATTCACATAAGGCCCAAAATGTTATTTGTGATATTACCCTTGAATTCTGGGCACATCCCTATAATGAACGTCTCATTCCTCTTCAATGGTGTCTGCTATTATCATGGTCTCATATTTCTAGCCGAGTAAGCTCCTAAACAACAAGGTCTTCCCTGCTTCTAGGAAAAATTTACCTCGAATCCTTCCTCAAATTGGGTATAAGAGATGTCATTCTCTTGGACATCATCAATGATAGAACTCAACCAATCCATGGTTGCGTCCATCAAATGTCGTGATGCCAACCGATGCTTCATCACATCATCCAACTCAATATCCTCAGATATTCGATCACATAATTTGATCCGAGTTTGGACTTCTATGATCCTCTCCGTACCACTAAACCTTTTACCTCCTGACCTTTCATAATTGCAGCAGAGCGATATAAAATTCACCCGAGGCCTGACCTGCACGACCTCCTCTACAATATCCATCCCTGGTTCCTTGACTAGGGCAACATTCATTGGTGCTCGATCCCCACCATTTGTGACGGTACTACCCGACCACCTCTACCTCCTCAAACATTGGCAGCTCTAGCAGTTATGACGTACAACTTGAACATAACATAATATATTTAGGATGTGAAAGGCTAGATTTATTTCAAAGAAAGAGATTATTCCTAAGGAAAGCATAAAAAAGGGTACATATTTATAGAAAATACAAATACACTCTTGTGTACACTTGACTCATTTTAGGGTGTTGCTTACACTATCTCTAATGAACCATACCAACCATAGCTAAGGTGTTTTAGCTCAACCCGGAGCTCCGATACCAAATGCAATGATCTAACTTTTAGACCCTCAAATCTCGACACTAATACATCCATGGTATTCGTGTGCCAAACACCCAAGTGCCAGAAAGACTGTACGTTAGGGTAAATAAATAATGAATGGAACAAGAAAAAGAGAACACAACATCAAAATCTCACAGGAGAATGATAATATGTAATATCAAAAGAATAGTATACAGGATTACTATGAATATAGGAATTTCAGAGTTACAAAATCTAAGTATATCATCAGCCTGTACAGTTATAAATGCTTGTCCTCACAACACTTATATATACATAACTAATATAGAACAATAGAAATAGAAGTAAATCGATAATGGAAGTCTCTAGCTCGTCTTTCAAACTTTGAAGCATCCAAGTTAAAACCCGCCATACTCAGCCCACTTTGATGAGTACATGAGAAATTTAGAAAAACAAAAACCAAGCGTTAGACATAAGTCTGGTATGAGAAAACTCAAGATACATGCAATATGTAATAGTAACTATTGAGATCATACAGATTCCTGTAATAGTTTTCCCTCAAAAGAAACCAATCATTCATTAAGTTTAATATAGTGATCTGATAGATAATGTCTAGAGTGTAGAATATAAATCATATCAAATAGCTGTGGTGCTTACATTCATCAGACCATAATTGAGACGACCCGACTTTCTCACTACAGAAAATCGCATCATCTTGAAGAAAGAAAGGGATAGAAAAGAGAAAAGAAAGAAGAGAAAGAAGAAACAACATTAGAATCTAAACAGAGGAACAAATAAATTATATTAATAACATAAATATTACATAGTTTACAATCATTATCAGAGTTACACGGATTACACATCACATACTAGACAGTTATAAACACCTGTCTAGTTATACAACTCAATACAATACAAGAGAACTACTCAGAGAAACCAACACAGATGAATACTATATATCTACACGCAGAAGCCTCCTGCTCCATTGCTCCTCCAGAATGCGTCAAAGCTAACCTAAATCCCTTGGCTACTCGTAAAAAATTGAGTACCCAAGAGTTTTAAGAAAACAGAAGATAAACTCCAGGTCAGACATGGGTCTGGTGTAAGTAACAGGTTAAGGTTGCTTAACTTTCAAAAATCTTTTGAAAAGAAAGGTATCATGTAAGACTTCCCACACATAAACATGGAATTTTTTTTACCTTACGCTAACCAAAACATTTGATAGGAAATCCAGTGATATTATAATAGATCTAGGGTTTTCAAGTAAATGTGAAATAGCCGAAATTGTTATATGATTAAATTCCAGCTACTAGCCACAAAAGTGGGTAATATAATCAAAACCGTTGGCGCTTATTGGATTTTGGATTCCATAATATGGCAGAGCTACCGGGGTACCGCCCGTCACAGCACGTGGCTTAGATCAACGTACTGAGGAGCCACCCTAACTCCCCCGCAACACAAGGTTGGAACCATCCCTTACTGGACAGTCCCGAATAAGACAACCCCGACAGTTGGAGCTCACAACCGTCCACACGGCCGAAATAAAAATGGACCTCTAGACAGTGGAAAAACCCGTCCTACTTGGGAAAGACCCATTTAGCCTTGCCGCACCTCCCCTGTTTTAGCCATTCCCGGTTGATGAGGCTTGAGGCTATGATTACCTTTAAAGAACACCTCACTTAGTAAGCTCATCGTCCACCCGACGATGTTCTGAAAGCACTCAATCCATACAAGTTCGTTCCGGGTTCGAACGAAACCGAAGGCATTATCTCGTTACACTCATTTTGGAATCACCCCTAGAGTTAACGACGATAACCCTTGCACTTTGAATCTTCATCTTCACTTGAGATTCACGACCTATCGTTAATTTGGATCGATGTGGTTTTCAGATATCCAAATATGGAAACCCGATCCCGGTCTCATCGAAATCCAAAACGTGTCTTTTAAGGCCAAGTTGTTTTAAAGTTTAAAACAATTCAATATCTATATACACACAGATAGATAACTCACAAATCACAATAGATAATCAACACTATCATAATAAACAGATGATCCACATTATCATTATAAACAGATAATCCATACTATCAACAAAATAAATAATCCATATCATCATCACAATGCAACCAAAACATTTATACCACACAACATTGCTTATCTCATTTCTGAGATCACAAAGCATTCAAGGCATTCAATATCATTCATTCATATATAAGCAATGATTTACTCAATCACACTATAATTAATTTAAAATGAATTAAATTAATTACTTCCATCTCTAATTAATTTAAAGTGAATTAAATTAATTACTTCATATATAATTAATTTAAAATAAATTAAATAATTACTTCATCAATATAAATCTTGCTTATCTTACCATTAACTAATTACAAATCAATTAATTAATCATTCAAATTAATCACCTTAATTAAGCACCCTTGATTAATTATCCTTAATTACATTCAAGTAATTGTCCTTTCATAAATTAATTAACCTTACCCTTTGCAGTAATTAACCTTTAATTACTTCAATTGATTAATTGTAATTAATTTCATTAATCCTTAATTAATTACATTTATTAATTATTCTAAATGGCTTATCATTTGGTTAATTAATCTTAATTAATCAGCCTTAATTACATCATTAATTGTATTATTAATGATCCCTAATAACATTTTAATTAATTTCTTTATTTAAATTAATTACCTTAAGTAATTAGTCTTAATTAAACCATATTTATTAATCATTCCTGATTAATCACCTCCAGTAATTAAATCACCTTAATTACTTCATTATAATAAATTAATTATTCCTTAATTAATTTCTTAATTAATCCCTTGATTAATTATAAAGTAATTTAATCCAAATTACTTATATTCTTGAATCATCTTCTATTAATTACATACTATAATTACCAATTAATTACTTCACTAAGTAATTTCAATCCATAAATTACATTAAGTAATCATCATCAAAACATCCAGTGTTTAAAATTAATTAACTTAATTAATTGATTCAAACTAATCCCATTAAACTCAATTAATTACCTTAAGCAATTAATTTCTTAATTACTTCATTAATTAATTACACTTAAACAATTCACAAATGATTATTATTAAATAAATTAATCTAATTAATTAATTATTAAATAATCCTAGTTAATGACCTTCATTAACCATTCCTTAATTACTTCCATTAAGTAATTATCTTAGATTAACCATTGTTAATTACAGATTAATTTGTCTCTAATTATCCATTAATTAATCTCTAATTATTTAATTAATTAAGAGTTAACTGAAACTTAATCAATCCTTAATTATTTAAATAAATTAACCTTGATTATAACTAAATTGCTTAATTAATGAATCTTTAATCATTAATTAATAATCTATTAATGATCTTTAACTACAAATTGATTAACCCTTAATCAATTATTTATTAATTCCCTAATCAATTATTTAATTTAACTAATTACTCCATAATTACCTCATTAATTTCATTTATTTCAAACCATTAGATCTTAATTTAATTTTAAGATAAAAACGTTTCTTAATTATGAATAAATTGTCATTAACAAAACATTTGATATCAATTTACTTTTGAATTTACTTTAAAACTTCATTTTAAATATGAAATTTAAAATGAATATAATTTAACTTAAACAAAGTTAAACATTTAAACCTTTTTAAATTACATGGCAAACAAATGCTTGTCTTATAAAAGAAATTCATAAGAGTTTAAAACAAATTCATTTTTAAATTCAATAATTTAAATTTCACTCTACATACAAAGTTGTTTAAATCTTTCAAATTTAAAAACCTCTTTTATTTCAAAAACTGAACTACATATTTAATCTTTGATTTCCAGTTTTAAATTTAACTTTAAAACTTGCTCATATTTTTAAAACTTCATTTAAAAAATTTTAAACTACCTACCATTATAAAGTAGTTTAACAATTTCAAGTTTAAAATTTATTTTTATATTTTTATTTTTATTTAAATCTGAGATTTTAAATTTAAACTTAAATTCCAAAATTTTAAACTTGAATTTAAAACTTAGTTTAAACCAAGCTTTACATTTAAAAAACTTCAGTTTTCAAAAAATTTGAAAACAGACCTTACAAGATTTTCTTAAACCTGTAAACAATGAAGTACCCGAGGAACCCTAATGTTGCTTCGAGTTCAAAGCCATCCTCCTCGAGCAATCTACCCAAAAACTTCGAGTCAAACAAAGATTTACCCGAGTGCAAAACATCACAACCAAACTTCATCAGACAATCTCTTCACCGTGCAAATGCAGCGTGACTCCGGCTACCACTGATTATCAGCGATGATCGCTGCACATCAGAAATCGTCCCACAACCCACCACGAACATTGATTCGTGCTTCAACTCTCGAATTCGAGTTCGAGAATCCTAAACCCAAACCTCGAAATGCTAAAGCATCACCATCACAAAACTCGTCAATAGCTCGTTCTCGCCACTCTGACCATCTGAAGGTCAGCAACTTCGGCCATGACTTCATCTACTACCCAGCTACCAATCCCCAAAAACTTACTGCACTCGATCAACTACACAAACCGTGGTGATCGATTCTTAAATCACAGTAAAAACTAGGGTTCCAGCAAATCTCTCACTACTGCAACTTCCACAATGATTTTCATCGCCAACAAATATTTTTCCTAGCTTCTCTGATCATCTCTCCATCATCAGGAAGAAATCCATCCCCTCCAGATAGATAGATCACCAGCAAGACCAAATATCCCCATTTTAGTTCAATGTCAAACTGCACCTTCAACTTAATTCTAAAAATCCTAATTCTTGTGTTAAAAATCATATTTCAGTTGACGTTTTCGATTTATAATACTAGATTTACAAATTATACAGTATGAATTTTAATTCATATCAACATGCATTGATGTTTTCTACTTCCAGAGGCCATCGAGTTTTAATTTAACTTGATTAAAATTTCTAAACAATAACCTAAGTTAAATCAAACAATATTAGTTTATAATCAGATCCTAACAACAACTAAATTAAATGGTCAAGGATATAAATTAAAAAAAATGAGACTGGGAACAAGTAGAGCACATATCTCATATACACAGCATGCATACACATAAAAATTCACATCAGACATTTATTTATAAACACATACAACACTTATTTACCACAGCATACAACCATGCAACCAATTTTAAACTTTAGATTTAAAAAGTTACTCACCTGTTCCAAAATGAACAGAGCTTCTAGATAAAATTCTTTTGAAATTTTAATTGTTGAAGACATTTGCATGCAGAGACAAAATTCCAGATTTTGAAAAAAAAACCTTGAATTCTTTTAAACTGAAATGCTCCTAACACTTTGAACTCTAGGATCCTGAGTTGCCTTGAAAATGAAGTTTATTTGCAGAACCAATTTTCCAGATTACAGAAAATGCAGATTTGCTTTTTGTTTGAAAATAGCAGGTGCAGGGTTTTGAAAATACAGGCTACAGATTTGTACAGGGACTTGTATTGCTTAGTTTTCAGGTACATGTTTTTAAAGATGATTACTGGGATTTAGATTGTTTTAGTTTTCATGTGGCATGCAGAACAAATTTCCAGATTGCAGAAAAATGATGCAGGTTTGGTTTGAAGATGTGCAGATTTTTGATATGAGGAGTTTGTAAACTGATTTTGTTTTTGAAGATTTTTTTTACAGATCTGCATTTGATCATGAACTACAGGTTTTTTTTAGAGGAAGTGATTTTTTCAGGGATTTTGAGAAATGAACAAGTTGAAGTTTTCTTTGATTATAAAATGAGAAAAGAAATAAGAATGAAGGATGTGTACTTATATAGGTTATTTTTTCTGATTTTATTAAATAAAAGAAAATAAAAACAAAATGTGACACTTGTAAATTATTTCAACATTTGTCAAATTGAAATGTTTATCTTTTAACATTTGTTACAAGGGGCTCACTTGTCTTTATAAAGTAATTTGTATTTTAATTTAAATGTTAATATATATATGTTATGCCTAATTAATTTGTTAATTAGTATTTAATATGTATAGAAATTTTTTAAAAGAAATAAAAACAAATTATGCTTATAAATAAAAGCTTATGCATATAAAAATAAAAACAATTAAAAATCTATACTTTGGTTTTTAAAACTTTATATTCAAATTCAAATCAAATTCTACAATCTATTATTTAATAATCAAGTTATAAATACAAATTAAATTTGAAACAAAAAATGCTATTTTTATTCAAAATCCAGTTGTAAAACAATACATTATTAATATTTTTTTAGAAATGACTCATTAACAAATTAAAATAATTATAAAAGAAATTATTTCTTTATTAATAAAATACTTATTTTATTTAAGCTATATTTTAAAAAGAAAAAAAACAACCCTTTTTGTAAATTAATTTAAATTTAAAACTTAAGCCAAAATCATTTTAAACATTTAAACATCTTCCTTAACAATTTAAAATCATATACTTATTTATTAATTAGTTTTGAAAAACTTAATATTAAATTAAATCAAAATTTCTAAATTATTAATATATATGTACATTAGAATTTGAAATCAAGATTCATTTATTAAATTTAAACCAAGATTTATTTATTCAATAACTTTGAAAAGCTTATATATTAAATAAAAACCAATTTTCAAATTACTACAAATGCTAGAATTAGAAAATATGCTTTATTTATTAAATTTAAAACAAAGCTAATCCATTTACAATATAAATAATATATTTATATTATAAATAGAAACCAATTTATTAGTTGTAAAAGATAAATTCTACCAATTAAATATTTATTAAAGGAAAATTATTAAATCAATTTGAATTTTATTAACAAAATTATCAATATCAATTTAATTTTTAATAAAAATTATGAAATTGATATTGTAAAAAATTCCGGGATATTACAACAACATATTTTAGGGTACAATCAAAACCATTAAGGTTCGTTAGCATATTGGGTTTTCCATGGTGATCTCTTTGGTCAACGCCGTATCTAATCTCCTACACAAGGGTCAAAATCTTCCTCCAAGCATCGTATGTCTCTGGATAAATATACCTCGAAGGAAAACATAGCAAGTCAATGCCCTAACACATGATCCCAAATATCATCAACTCCCGCTAGCAGCATCGATAAGCATACTTTAGATATGGAGTTGATATATATCTCTATCATGGGTCTACAAAACCCCAAACTATGCCTCTACTTTGTTTTCTATCATTTTCGATGTTGAGGCTACGTTTGGCACCCCTCACACGAGTCTTCATTACTCAAACAGAAATTCAATCCTTAAATGAATTCTCACATTTTGAATAGATCATGAATTAGTACATGGATTCGAGCATTTAGAACATATCTCGAATCTTCACATAGATTCCCTTTCTCAGCCACTTTCAAAACATAGAATCCATATATTAGTTTTGAATTGTTGTTTGGTAAGTAAAACATATACCAATCCCAGACACTTCAAAACCAATTGACGAATTTCCGGTTAATTCAATTCTAGTTTTTTAAAAGTAAACGAAAGCTAGATACATTTTGCACCAATACTCCTCTCCAGGGGTTCTTACTGGTATAAAATTTCAAAGCATTTCGAAAACTTCTTAAGTCAATGTTAGGTTAAGTTTGATAATCGAATAATCGATTATCTAGTCAAGAAAATTATTTATACAAATCACAGTTCATACACTTAACTCATTTCTCACATTTCAACTTAACCATTCCTCATTCAAGAGTGAAGCCAGGTAAGTTAAAGCACTTTGCATCAGAGCATTACCTAAACACTTCATTCTTAAATCTCACAAATAGATAAGTCAACCTCATCGGCTTTTAGTGGTAAGTACAGTATTAATGATTTCCATAAACAATAAGAAATCAACACGATTAACACATTTCCGCCATTTTTGACTTACTATTCCTCGGTTAAGAGGGAAGCGATAGGTTGGAGCTCTATTGCTTCGTTCCTACTCGGCATCAATCTTAACTCTTACAAATAGATAAGCCTTACTTCATTGGCTTTTAGTGTTAAGCATAATTAATTACTTTTCAAACAAGTAATCAAATAGTTAACTATTTAGCCTCTAAGAAATTCTAGCCCCTTTTCAAAAACTGAGATGTTGGAATGTACGTTTCGTGTTGATGGCTATCGATATGAAAAAGATAGTCCCTAGGGATGCTTCGTATCGATGGATACGAGGTTTTGGGTCTTCGAACAGATGGATACGATATAGATGTTTTTATCGATGGAGTTGAGTGTCTCAAATACGATCATGTAGTGACTTTCGTATCGATGGGCTTCACATCAATGGATAAGAAGTAGATGGCTGGTCACTAATGGATAAGAAATGCCAATGAATATAAACCAATTGGACTGCCTTCTATTGATGGATACAAAACCGTGTCTTCGCATTGAATGAAGTGACCGATTCTTTTGATAGAGCAATTGGGATACAAAACGTCTTACTCTTGGTTATGAAGGCATATAAATACCTTTTGTACATAGACAAATTTCTCTCTTACTTTTGCTTTTACCTTCCACTTTGTATCGATAAGAAACATGAGAAAAAGAATGGCAGAAGTCTTCGTCTCCAAAATATTTAGCATTTAATCCCTAGAATAATTCATTCGAACTATGTAAATGATCGATTAAAACCTGTTAAAACAATGAGACTTAAGTCTCGACACCGTTTCGTCCAAGGCTACAGCTAACTCCAGCGTCGTCGATATTGGAATTAGACTGGAGTGAGATCGAGGAGGTAGTAATGGAGCCTTGGAGGCTTGGGGAAGGAGAAGAATGATCGATGGAGAAGAGGAAGTCATTAGAAGAAGAATCTCTTGCTTCAAACTCGTATTAATACGACCAAGTTGGAGATGGATGAAGGCAGCTTTTCGTATCGATGGTGGATGGTGGATGGTGGATAGTGGAGGCTGCTTTGCATCGATTTGGAAATCTTGGGAGTTTGTGTCGATCTGGAGCGATCAATACAATGGTAAAGTTTTGGATCGAAACAAAGCGTTGTGATGTATGGATCGATCAATATAAAATCAATCCCTTGGATTGATACGAAGGTAAACTTTTGTGGAACGATCTAAGATGGCCCATGATGGATACAAAACATAGCCTTCTACATACTCGAACATTTGACTCCAATGAGCTTCAGCCTTGCATATTTGGAATTGACTATTAAACCACACATATGACTTTCCTTCAAAGGTTTTCGATGGAACTACAATTTGACTAACATAACGAACTTTAACATAAATCATTGCCCTGACGTTAGGATGGCATAGTTGGCATAGTCAACGATTTAGGTCACTACCGCCGAATCTTGAAGTCTTATCGTTATACCATCTTTCGAACTTGTAGTAATTTAAAGTATTATGTAGCATTGCACTACACAACACGATCATTCACTTTACACCAGAAGGTACACGGGTTTCTTGCCATCTAACAATGGTTTTTACCGAGATCAATAGTTATGGATCCCGAAAGCTTAGGGAAGTAGGAAATTTAGGGTTCTTCACTTCCCATTATAGAAATACGAAAAATCGGGACTGATGTAGTAAGTCCTGCTCCGAATGAACTACTAGGTGCAGTGTTAGTTTTGAATCTGAAGGACTCGGTTCGTTCCAAAATCTCCAAAGAAATGCTAGGCAGAATCTATCTCAGGCATGGATTATCTCTAGAAGATGTTCTACTACCGAGGTCGGAAGACAGAGCGCACAACCCCCTGGAAGGGTTTACTGCTTGCAACAGATTTTTGTGCGTAGTCGGAAGTTACCCCCGTTCAACCAATTTATTAGGGATTGCTGTTCTTTGTGAGGATTTCCCCTTCTCAATTGCATACGAACGGATATTCTCTTCTCAACATCTCGTAAATAATCTTCATGGAGCATCTTTTTCGACCCCCGACCATTGAGGAAATCATATACCCGTTCAACATCAAGAATTGCGGGGATAATCCTTCATTTACTTCCCTAGAAGTAGTCAAAAATTGCCAAGTAGTGGCAGGTGCTTGGAGTAAATTGAGTTACTTCAAGACTGAATGGTTCTTCATTAGATGTCCACCAGGATTTGCTAGACGATGGTTAGTTAGATGTAAGTGTTCCAACTTCTTCATTGATTAGCTGGGTAATATAAGTTGACGCTGAAGTTAATACTACGTTTCTTTTACAATTTTGGTTCCATGGCCCGAAGGAGCATAATTCAAGGAGATAGTGAGAACTCTCCAATCAGTTTCTGCTGAACTTAGAGAGATTGATGAAGTCCTTAGCGATGATAATTTGATCACCATGGGGTTCATAGAGAGAGGCCAAAGCATTAGATTAACAGGAGTTCCCAAAGTGGTTTCGGTAAGGCAAGGTGGAAGGAGAGCCCTGGAGTTATAATTACTGAACAACGCGATGATGAGAATGCGGTAGCTAGACATGAGCCCGCGGTTGTGCCTCCGTGGGGCCCTCAATCACCACAATAAAAAAGAAAAGGAAAGACTCTCGCCTACAAATCCAAGAGGCGTAAGACAGTCGTAGTATCTCTACCCTCTTCGACTGCTATAAGTCTCGAAACTTCCTTTCCACAAATGGAAAGTTCTTTGTGAGGATTATCTGAAGTCTCTATTCCATATGACATAGCTTCATTCCAAGATCTTGGATCAAAGGGACTCCCTTCCTCGCTGTGAACTGGCACAGGCTTAACTTCTTTGGATATAGGGGAGCCAACTCCTATGAGCAAGGCTACCAAAATCGATCAGTTTGGGATTTGCACATGCATACATGCACTTCACGGCACCAAACTTCTAATCGCATGTTTTTAATTTTTTGAGAATGACTAATTATGCTTCTCTCTTCATTTTATAGATATGATGGTAAGGGGGGGGTCTATGCTCAGTAGTCTTTGCTCCAAATGCCATTCTTCCAACTTTTATTCCGAGACTCATAGGCGTGAAAGTAAAAGGGACTATGATAGCGCCCACCACTCTAGCCAAGAGCGTGAGCGTTATGAAAGGGAGAAAGAAATGTCACATCAAAGTAGGTGCCGCTCCCGGCCGCGATTTCCGTCACCTAAAGGTTCCTCAAAACAATCTAGCTCTGGCAGGCAATCTTCTAAAACTGCACACCAAGTAGCGCCTCCTCATACTTTGCAATATGGTGATCAATGCCGTAGAACTGAAACGAAAACCCCATTGTTATAAAACCAGCCGTTATCGAGCCCACAGGGGAGGGAGCCATCCAAATTGCTAAGTTAAAGAAATATTTTCCAATTATTTGTTTCGATGGCTTCCACTTCCCCCCAAACTTGAAGCGAATTCCCAACGATGTAGAAAAAAATGGTATAGGATTACGTGCGTGACGTGTACAGACAGTACCGGGAGTGGGTTAAAACTGCAGAAAAGACTTTGGGGGTAGCTTTCGAGCAGACCAAAATAATTGAGAAAATGTAGGCCGACCTTGCTCAGAAAGACAGAATAATAGGATTGCTTAATAACAACGTTGAAGCTTCAAGAAAATCGGACATAGAAGCCGACCTGAGAGCTGAAAAGGCCAGGCAATCCATGGAAAACGTGCGAAAAACTCACATGGACCTAGTGCAGGAGAGGGCTACCACAACACTGTTATCACTCGGGAAAGGGTTGTGTCATGGAAAGAGGTCGAGGAGTTAAAGGAGAAATTAGCCACGACCGTAGGGCAGAGCAGGTCCTAGTCTAGTCCCGATACTTATTGTTTTTCCGGGTGGCACTATCACTGAAACCAGCGTGGCTCCTTCTTCTAACATCGAAAGTGCCACCTTTCGTCCAGTTCCACACATAAAGGACATTCCAATCCCTAGGAGTTCTGAGGAGGAGACTGCTTAACTGCCCCGGTAAGAGACAAGCCAACTGGAGAAAGCCGGGGGGAAGGCTCAAAGAGACATCCGAGCAGTAGCTCGAGTGGGTCTACGTCAAAGAAAAGTAGGAAAGATAAAAAATCAAAGGCGTAGACATGCACTTTTGCTTCTTCTCTTTTTGGTAGACGACTAGAACAGGCTTTTTTTTCTTGTGCTTTTGTAAGCCGTGTATAGATGCAGGTTTGGCCCATACTTATAGGAATTCATTGAACAGAATTTTGTACTCATATTTTTCAAAGAATAATGGAAATAAATTTCTTTTCGTTTTTTAGCATAACTCTGTGTTCATTTGTTTAAATATTTCAGCACTTGCATTTCCATTCATTGTACTTGTGAGGCTTTAGTTTCTAATTTGAACTTAAGTCTATTCGCTAAGTCCTGAAGTCATGGATTCAGGTCATAATTAAGCGTCGAGTCGAATCACAACGTTGTGCTGTCTTGGTCAGCGGATGGTACCTGAGTTATGCCCCATAGTCCCAAGGAGAATTGAAGTAGTCAGTCAACAATCATTTTCCTCCTTTTTCTAATTTTAATTTAACTAAGTAAGAACATAGTTAAAGTGAAATGAGTTTGAGTGGTTGGATCACACTCGCACATCTGCTAGTATTTGCATCCGCACTATGGGGATAGAACTTATATGCTGGCGGCCGGTCATGCCTGCTTATTTCTTAGAATCATATCCGTGCTCCAAGGACATAAGCTAATTTACGAGCGGTTAGTAACACCTGTTTAATGTATGGAATCGTATCCACGCTCCAGGGACATGAGTTAATCTACGGGCGGTCGGTCACGCCTGTTTAATGCTTATACTTTAGTTCGTGCTCTCGGGGCCAAAGTCAGTTGATAGGTAGTCAGTCACAGCCATCTAACGTTTAGGATTATATCCACACTCCGGGGATGTAAGTTGTTTCATAGGTAGTCAGTCACATCTATTTAGTGTTTATACTCCGCTCTACGCTCTCGGGACCAGAGTTAGTCAGTTGTGTGTAGTAGCGATGGAAACTCTCGATGTTTCATGCCTTTGGTAAAATAAGACCGTCAACAGTTGATAGTTTGAATGCGCCGTCTCCAAATCTCTGTCAATGACATACGGTCCTTCCCATGTCGATTTCATATGTGAAAGGACTTTATAAATTCTCTTAAGTATGAGACGCCAACTTTGAATGTTCTGGGATCAAAGTCCTTAAGGAATTGTTATGGCACCTGAGCCTATACCCAGGCATTAGTTGTCAAGTTTCTGAAAAATAGACGTAGAGAGATTCCTCCACGCTCTTCCCTTTCTCCTTCCACTGCGCATCCCGCAGATCTATAACAAAACAGGCGCGTCTAGCCACCTGATCACGATGCGCTACCCCCAATCCCATTATCAGTGGGGAACTTCAGAGCTAAACACCATGGGGCAATTGCTGCACTGAATTCCATAAGTGTCGGTCGGCCCAAGAAAGCATTGTGGGGGGAACGTATGTTTAACACCACAAACGACAACATCTAGACTCTCCGGCGATCTCCAATACCCAATTCAATGGGTAACTCTACTACGCCAGCTGGTATGGTTGCACTTTCATTAAAACCATATATGCGCGACTGACACGGTTTTAAATCTTTTGCCTCCATTCTCATTTGGTCATAATAGCGCTTGAAAACTGTATTGACAGAACTTCCACTGTCAACTAAGATCCTTTTCATCCAAGCAGGGCCTACTTAAGCTGAAATACCTAAAGAATCAATATTCGGGGCGTCGACTCTGTCAGCATCTCGGTTCCTAAGATATCGTCTATCATCGCCCTCTGCTGTTTCGTCAGCGCCTCGTCATCAACATTACTACACCATCCAAAGTCCATATGCCTAATCGAACTGGCATATGACTCCATTTTCTTCCAGCTTCGATCAACTGGATGAGGACCACCACTCACACTGTTTATTACCAATATCCAGCTGGTACGCGTGGGTTCTTTGTTCCTAGCTTGGCCTTGACCTTGATTCAGATTAGATGGGCCCGCACCTCCATCCTGCGAAGCCCGAACAAACTGCTCTAACTTCCTTTCTATAATCTATTTCTCGATGATGTCTTGTAAATGGCGGCACTCATTGGTATTATGGACGTAACAATCGTGGAATCTACAGAATTTTCCATTTTGAATTTGTTTCGCGAAGGATGGTTTCGGAGCTGGCTTCTTATACTGTCCGGTATTACAAGTCTGAAGGTAAACATTTTCCAGCGATGTGTTTAGTGGAGTATATCGATCGTCCATAAGAGCTCTTTGTCTTGGTCCATGATTTGGTTCCTTCTTCCTTCCATGACCTCCATTACCCTTCTTTTGACCTTTCTTATTCTAAATATTCAATTGCGCATTGCTGAAGTTCTCACCGGTCTGCTTCATGATAACAAACTTTGAATGCCTTCACCACTGGGCCCCGCTACATCCTATTCCTAGATCGTCTAGCGTTTTCTCTCCTCAAGAACTGGGCCACCTTAATATAGAAATGATTCAACGAAGCGGGGGGGTTTCCCATCCAACCAATCACCAAATTCGAAATCGGGATCGATCCATAAGCAGTATGGAACCTTTCCAAATATGGTTTAAGAGTCTTTCCTAGAGCTTGAGCAACACTAAACAAGGTGTTGACATTCTTTGGTCTAGTAGCATGCATACGAAACTGCTCAACAAAAATTAGTAGCCAATTGAACAAAACATGCGATGGATCTGTATGGTATTCGAGTGAACCACATAGTTTCAATGCCTCTCAAAGAGATAGGAAAACTTCTATGCTTAACCACATCGTCAGCTCGAGTGGCATTCATGAGTCATTCATACTTTAAGATATGTTGGTTAGGATCCGAAATTTCCTTTGTACACCGACAAAGTCGGCATCCTGAATCGACGGGGTAGCTCTGCATAAAGAATGTCATCGATGAATGGAGTATGACTTTTGGATATTTCCCAATCATCATTTTGTAAGGCCTTGACTTTCTCTGATCATCTGGCATATCATGGTTGGAATGTCAGGCATCTAGATATTCGGGGCCTAGGCATGGTCGGGTTCCATGTTGTAGGGACCGTCCTATAGCTATCTACGGTCCGTTCCTTGCCTCCTTGGCTCCCGATCTTCTGGGAAATGAGGATTATGGGCATGAACGCATTGACGAAGGGCTAGATCTGGTTAGTTCTAGATCTCAGCTTCCAGATCTATAGAGGCAACAACTGCATCATCATGAATGGTATGATGAGGAAGTGCCCCTCCTTGGGAGGAGGGTCCAGCTTGGTTCCTTGTAGAATGACTAACCCTAGCCTGTCCGAGATTAATGACATGCTGATGCCCGGAGGCTTCTGCATAGTTTCCCTCCAGCCAATGACATGTAGATCTATGATTGAAGTTAGATAAAGCCGAGCTTTCAGTTGAGAAATGAGAGACATGGTCCCTTCTAGATCTCCTTCGTCTTTCTTCATTCAGCTGGTTTGCAAGCTCCGTGTTGGCACGGATCTATTGAGTGAGTTCCTAACGGCTCTGAGTAAGCTCTTGCATGAAGGTCCGGAACTCCTCCCTAGTCATAGGGCCTTGTGGATCTAAAGCTCCAGCTAATGTCTGTCCTGTTATGGTCAGCTGCGTGGGATGTTGCCTATCCCTTTCCTATGGATCTACAGCATTTAAAGCAGCTCTGGTAGTATGCACCTTGATTGATGTAGCTCTTTCCTAGATATGGAGTAATCTGAAGAGAATGAAAGACAGATCTGGATCTCCTCCTTAGATTTTAGCAATCCAACAATGGTAGTAGATCCATTGAATCGGTGAAAAACGGAGTTTCCTCAGTGAAAGCACCAAATTGTTTGTACCAAAATTGGGCAACAATCTTCGGATGTAATTTAAGAGATTAGAATGAAGAAATCAAATGGAAAAGGAGGCTAATCTAACAATCACACCAATAAAATCAAACATAAATAGAAAGAGACAAGAGTTTTTAGTGGTTCGACGTCATAACCTACGTCCACTTTGAATAGTTTTGCTGTTTATTGATGATTGAAAACTGATTACAATAGTAAAAACCACTAGCTCTCAAGTTACAATAGGGTTGCAGCAGAGTAAAGGCATAGAAGCTTCAAAAATCCTTTTTCCTGTAGGCATAGGGGTTTTATTTGTAGGAATAGATTTGGAATATCTCAATGCTTGGAATACCTCTTCTTACACATAGGTGGGCTAGCTAGATGGATTTGGGATCGATCCTGATCGATCTGTATCATCTTCGTATCGATCAATATTAGCTCCATTTGAGTTGTGATCGATCGTGATGTTCCTTCAAATGGTAAGAAAGCTTTTATGAAAATTTAGAGGCATTTGGACTTGTAAATTTTGAGTTATGATCGATCCAAGATTGGATTTTCAAGTTGGCTAAAGCATGCATATCGATGTTTTCATATCAATCGATTTCGCATCGATGACGTGGAGTGAGAACTTCATGGAGATCCGTATTTCAAGGTTGTTGACCGGTTCCCTTGGTCAAACTACTTCCCTCATATTGATTTAATGTGGTTCCTTTCGTATTAATGCTCATATGTTGCTTCATATCGATGCTTGTATGTTGCTTCATATCGAAGCCGAAGTCCTTCCTTCGTATCAATTACTGCTTGTTGGCTTAGTATCGATGAAAGTGTTGGTTTCGTACCGATCTATTGGCTGATCGATATGAAATGCGAGGATGTGGTATCGATACAAAAAGTATTAGGTGCCAAGCAAATGAACTCTGGTGATGCTGGTACTTGATGGATACGAAGGAAATGGATGTAGGGTGATGGATACGAACTTGATGGATATTAACTGATTCCTTCCACATGAATCTTGATCGATCCATAACTTCAGCATACAAACTCCGATTAATCTGAAATTTGGAATGTTTCCTTTTGTAGCTTTGTTTGTCATACCATGTTGATTGTAGCTTGATCTGGAATCAGACAAAATTTTCCAGTATCCATAGTGGACCTATATTTAGCCGATCTTTGAGAAGAATTGTCTTCATCCTCAAGTCAAGTCCTTGGTGTCACGGCCTTGCCAAAAGGCGGGATGACAGTTATTGATGTTTGAAGTTTTAAGATTCAAATTAATGTAAATTGTATTCAAATTTAAATAAATAATGCTAAAGTTTGAAATTCAAGAATTAATTGTAGCTAGACTTGGGGTTTATGTGTTAAAACAGAGTTAACATTAAACATTAATTAAGGTATTAATAAATCATTAACGACAACAAAAATACGTCCTTAGAATACATTAATTGGTCGACCTCTACGTAGTGCAGGTCAATAGCTAGAGGTCCACCACCTAGGTATGAGTGGTCGACCGATGGTTGTAGTGGTGGCTAAGATTTTCACACCATGAACGGGCCAGATTTTATTGTTTTAAATCGACTTAAATTTGACGCTTTTGGTGCTTTCTCACTATATAAATAAGAGCCCAGCCCCTCACTTTTATTCACAAGTTATTTTTAGAACTAAGCAAAGTTCTATCAGTCTCTATTCAAAGATTCAGAAATTCTCTAGAGTTTCAGATAAGAACTTTTTGGAGTTTATTACTCAGTTTCTAATTCTATTCTCCTTCATTCCCTAAATTTATGAATTTAATTCATATACAATTCCCTTGTTGTATATTTCTAAAAGGAGAGATTAAAGAGAGATTTAAAGCGGGTGTAAACAAATCCAAAAGGAAGAGCTAAGGACATTTTGTGAGTGGAAATCTTAGTTTTTCTTTTTTTAGTAACTGTGTAATATAATTTAAATACGATATATGCCTTGGGGATTATTTTTCTTATTCTGGTAATTGTATAGTATATTTGGATTTGATATGAGCCTTGGGGAATTTTGCCTACGAAAACATCAAACTAAAACCCTAAAATTTCCCTAAATGTAAGTTAATTCTTATATTACGATCTCAATTATTACAAATTAAAATAGTGATATTATATAGTTATTGTAATTTTAATGTTTTATATTCTATTCCACTTCTCATCTTTTACTTCAGATCTGATTAAGAGATTTGAAAGGAAATAACTTAGAAAATGGTGTGTAAGGTATTGATTCACTTTATTCATAGTTTACATTGTCTATTTTAAATGAGAATTCCCTTTTCATTTATATATGTAGAAGTTGAATAGAGGGTAAAAGGTTTGAATTGCAAATTCTATTAATGTTCATTCCATAAATTTAGTAGAAAATAAGTTTGGTATGGATTCTATTTTTGTAAAAGTCTATTGTTTAATTGATAATATTGGATATATGGTATATTTATTGAAATGGAATTGGACTTGTATAAATTCAAATTTTTTTATTTAAACGATTAGTTTAGGGCATAAACTTTGCTTGCTTAAAAATACTTTAGGGACGTGTCTGTGTATAAGCATACAAATATGTATAATTAATAATGTAATAATTACATAGTAAATAGGTTGCTACTTAGTATCAAATCCCCCTTAGGAATGAAATTGATAGTTGAGGCAAAATAAAGGTTTCCCTTGTAAGGCCTTAATAGGGAATGCGGCGAGGTGTATGATAGTACATTAAGAGAGTACAGATTATGACTAAATTATAGGATGCAAGGTCATTCAAAAGCACATGAAAGTATGCCCAGCTAATCGAGCTACCGATAGAGTGAATTTGAGGCTAATGTTAGACATCACCTTTAATAAGTATCTACGGAGGATGCGAGGTTAGTCCCAAACTCTATAGGGCAAAATCGCTTAGCTAATCTAACTACTATTACCTATAAATAATTTAACTAATGTAAGATGTCACGGTTTGGGTTACGGATAATAATAGTTAGGAACCACATTGGGTTGAAGGTAGTAAGTGGTTGATTAAAGGCTCATCTCCTCCTTATTTGGTAAGCATTAAATGGCCAGGATTAGTGGTTAGGCATGATAGTGGATATCTCAAGAAGGGTCCACTTTGGATTAGAGGTATTAAGTAGCTATTATATGGTCCACCTCTCCCATAAAGAAGTATTAAGTGGCCTGATGAGATTCCATGCAATGTTAGCTATATAGTATCAGAGATGAGTCTGCCTTGGAATATGGAGTAAATGATAGAGAACTACCTAAAATGAGGTATTAAATGGTCAGAGTCTACTCAGTTCTATTGAAAAGGTATTAACTGATTTGGGTACTATCTCCTATATTGGTAGGACATTGTTGGCGGTAGATGCATGTGACTGGGAATAACCTTTGGCCTACCATT
Source organism: Allium cepa (assembly GCA_030765085.1). Lineage (NCBI taxonomy): Eukaryota > Viridiplantae > Streptophyta > Magnoliopsida > Asparagales > Amaryllidaceae > Allium > Allium cepa. The sequence goes on along the minus strand of CM060930.1, from coordinate 92,992,840 downwards.
TAAGATGGGTTATTGAGTTGAAAGTATATGTGTTATAGAATTGGACTAGAAAAGTCTTAGGTCTTACAACTAGAGAATTTTTTTTGGAATATAGCTAGGATGTGTAAGACATATTCTTATTTAACTTATACTGCCCAAGTACTATTGTAGAAAGACTTGGTATTTTATTCCCCATACATTAACGTTATGACACTCTCCTCATTACAACATAGGTTAGAGAAGAAGATGCAGATTTTGGAGATGATGATGGAGACAAAACTTGTGTGGCTATTTATCTATCTACTTAAGTTGTTTTTATTTGTTATGTACCAATTTAGACATGATGCTGTATTTTGTAATATTGTACTACAGATATTTGGCATTATTATGTGGTATTTTGTTATATGTGTCTGATAATTGAATTTTTAATTAAGTACTGTTTTTGATATCATATTTTATCCTTTTACTATGAGATTCTGTATGTATAGATAGATAGCTCTATGTATTATCCATTATATCAATTTTACCAACCAACAGCTAGCTTTGGAATGGGCCTAAGCTTCAATAGGGTATTTTCTGTGTTGAAAATTAGGTCCATTTTAGGACACGTTCTTACATTTGGTATCAGACCGTAGGTTAACTGATCAATCGGATATGTATAAACATGGGATATTGGTTGAGATGGCTCTACTTCAGATTGTTAGCTCAAAAGAGAAGGATAAGGCGAGACCTACTCAAAGTCAAGGAGAAGCTAAGAAAAGAGGTTTTTAGGCAAATAAGAAGTCAAAAAGTAAGTTCAAGAAGGAGGGTATAATATGTCGAAGATGCTAATAGAAAGGACATATTGCTGAAGATAGTAGGGTGAGTTTGTTGAAGGAAGCTTTTAAAGGGAATTGCTACCACTACCACGAGGCGGGCAATTTCAAGAATTAGTGTTTGAAGAATGCAAAGGAAGGGTGGAGTGGGCAAGCCTATGTCATTGAGGATGTTCCCATCTCCAGTAGACCTCCCTCTAGAGATCAAGGAAAGGCTGTTTCTAGGAATACAATTCCTATCCAATTTGACTCCAAAGCATCGCATTCATTCATAGCTAGGAATGTAGTTGACTTCTTGAGTCTACAAACCCAAATTCCCACCTGCCCAATATTAGTGTCTAATCTTATTAGAGGGTCGACACATCTTTCTCTAATTTGTAAAGACCTAGTTATGGAGTAACATCGATTTCATTTGTAATGCGTATGTTCTTAATTTTGAGGGGAATTGACTTATATTAGGAATGGATTGGTTGTCATACTACGAGGCTATATTAGTTTGCAAAAGGACGGTTGTATGGTTAAAGAGTCATAGGGGACAAGATATATATGTCCACTGTACACTCTAGAACTCAGTCAAGTTAGGCTATCTGTATTTGATAAGCCTATCACAAGATGAGCTCTCCTCTGTACCCATAGCCTGATAATTTCTTGAAAATTTTAAAGTAGTCTTAGGCCTCTAACCCCAAAGGAAGATCGAATTTAGGATTGATGTGTAGAAGTACCCTAGACCAGTCTCTCTTCCATTAAAATACATAGCTCCCAAAGAAAGGCGAGAGTTAGATAAGAAAATCTCCAAGCTGTTGTAGCAAGGATTATCCATTGAAGTACCTCGAAATAGGGAGCCCTGTTGTCTTTTCTACTAAGACAGATAGCTCATTAAGGCTATGTATTGATTACAAAGAACTCAAAAAGTTGACTGAGAAGAATAGGTATCCCCTACCTAGAATAGGCGACTTGTTTGATCAGCCCATGGAAGCCAAAATCTTCTTCCAATTGGACTTATCTACTAAATTTCATCTGTCAAGGATAGTAGAGGACAAAAAATCAAAGACCGCATTTCACACTTTGGATGGACTTAATGAAAGGGAAGTGATGCCTTTTGGATGGATGAATGCCCTTGCGTACTTTACAGATTTGATGAGGGGTGTTTCTAGAGGAAAATTAAATAAATTTGTCATAGTGTTTGTTGTGACATCATATTATTCTCCAAGAGTGAAGGAGAGCATGAAAATCACTTAAGGGAGATATTAGTGACATTGAGAAGGCACTAACTTAAAGCCAAATTCTTGAAGTCACTTTTAGAAGAAGGAGGTGAGTTTCTTAGATACGTTATTTTTGAACATGGATTATCAGTAGACCCTGCAAAAGTAGAAGCTATTCAAGGATGGAAGATTATGAAGAATGCCACGGTGGTTAGAAGTTTTCTCGGGTTAGGGGGTCACCATAGTAAATTCATAAAGGACATCGCAAAAATAGATGTCCCTCTAACTCGCTTGACCAAGAAGAATATGGTTTTTGCATGGGATGAAAGATGCATGGAAGCATTCAAGAAGTTAAAGGAACTATTAACAAGTGCACCGGTACTTACCATCCTTGATGGGACGAATCATTTTACAGTTTACATGGATACATGTGGTACATGATTAGGAGTAGTTCTTATGCAAGAAGGAAGGGTGATAGCTTATGCTAGTAGGCAATTGGAGGATTATGAGAAGAGATACCTGACTCATGACTTAGAGTTAGCGACTATCAAATTTTCCTTAAAGATGCGGAGGCGCTATTTTTTAGGAGAGAGGTTTGAGTTTTTCACCAACCACAAATCACTCAAATGCCTAATTTTCCCAAAAGATTTAAAACTTAGGCAGCATAAGTGGATGGAGTTTATAACATCATATGACTTTGGGATACAATATACCCCCAGAAGAGGGAATGTCGTCGCCGACACCCTTAGCCGGAGGCGTGCTCCCTTAGGTGCTACATATGAGTGGAGGCAGTTGGAGTTCCTTTTGAATTTCAACTTTCAACTACCAATAGAACCCACTTAAGGCTATTTAGCAGTGATGGATTGCATTGGACTTGAGAAAAAGAAGGATAAGGATATATTGGATATTTTAGGTAGGTTGAGTAGAGAACAATTCCTCTATGTCAGCAGATATACAATTGACAAAAAGAGATGTTTAAGAAGAGGTGGATGCCTTTGTGTTTCAAAGATTGATAATGTATTGGAGGAAGTGCTTGTAGAATGTTACCATTTAAGGATGACTATTCAACCTGGATGAGATAAGATGTATGGGGATATGAAGTAAATTTTCTATTGTTCAAGGATGAAGAAGAGTGTTGCTGAATTTATTTTCGAATGTTTGACACGCCAAAGAATAAAGGCTGAGCACGGAAAGCCTAAAGGATTATTATTACCATTAAAGATTCTAATTTGGAAGTAGGAGCATATATCAATGGACCTCATAGATGGGTTACCTAGAAGCCAAAGAGGCAATGATGCAATAAGGGCCATAGTGGATAGACTTACTAAAAGAGCCAATTTTATTCATGTTAGAAGAAATAGGACCGCGTCGTCTTTAACATAAATTTATATCAAGGAGGTAGTTAAACTTCATGAAATTTCGATTAGCATTGTTAGTGATAGGAACCCATTGTTTACTAGCGAATTTTGGAGAAGCTTGCAGACAACTTTAGGAACTCACTAAATCTTAGCCCTGCTTACCACCAACTGACTGATGATCAAACTGAAAGAGTGAATATGATCTTGAAAAATTTGTAAAGAGCTTGCATCATAAACTTTAGAGGATACTGGGAGCAACACTTACCTTTGGTTGAATTCATGTCTAACAATAGTCACCAAGTGACGATTAGCGTGGCGCCCTTTGAAGCGCTTTATGTAAGACCATGCATATCTCCAATCGGATATAATTTGCGAGACTTCGGAGAGGTTAGAATTGATTAGGAAGCGACTGAAGGCCGCACAAGATTGCCAGAAATCCTTTGCAGACAAGTAAAGAAAGGAGTTCGAGGTAGGGGACATTGTGTTTATTAATGTTTCCCCTCTTAGGAAGTCCGTGAGATTTGGAAAGTGAAGAAAGTTGGCACCAAGATTTGTCGGGCCTTTCAAAATATTGGATAGAATAGAAAGACCTGATTATCGTGTAGAGCTATCAGACAAATTGGAAGGAGTCTATGACATTTTTCATGTTTTGCACTTGAGGAAATGCCTTCATAGCTCAGCCACCATGGTAGAGCCTAATTAACTAGGAGACATTGAAGACAGAGCCGATAGTTCCATGCCACCACACCCATTGTGGAGCAAGGAAATGAAAGCTCTGCAACAAAGAAATTAGGCTAGTTCTATTACAATGGGGGAGATAATTCGGCGGAAAAAATGTGAAACAGAAGAGAAGATGAGAACTTCCCATCCTAAGCATTTCAGCAGTAAACTTTCTCTTTCAAATTAGTTTTTGGTTGCATCATGGTTGCTTGATTGGATGGTATAGGATGGTTACCACACGTTTTACTATCACTTTTTTAGTTATATAGAAACTCATTACGTATCTACAATGTTTGCGTACATGGCAATATGTCATGATACTTACATTCACTCTAGGATTTAGCTCACCTTAAGGATTTCGTCCTCGAAATTAGGCTAGTTCAATTACAATGTTAGAATTTGACCATGAATGTTGTGTCGTTGCGTTTGTGGTGATTTTCTAGTGGATTTCCATATATAGAGTTTTAAAATATGAGATCAAACAAGAAAGTTATCACGGTTGAAGTTTTCGAATTCAAATTAATTTAAATGGAATTCAAACTTAAATAAATAATTAATGCTAAAGTTTGAAATTCAAAAATTAATGGTAGTTAGACTTGGGGGATAAGTAAACGTTTCTATACCACCATAATTACTTATCCTTTGGTGTTTAATATGAAAAACGCATTTCCATACTACCGTAATTAAGAAGGATTATTTATTAATTCAAGGGCTTCTTTCTTAAGCAGACCAAATCGTATATGAAAATAATAATTTGAATTCAAAAGTTCCATATACAATTAATTTTAAACAAGGTTTTATAATCCATTTCCTTTCAACTTTCAAAACCTCTTTCCAATTATAAACTCTTTTACTTAATTCATTTACTACGTAAAAACCCTTTTGTAAATAAGATTAAAACTTGAAATCACCTTTTCAAATTAATTTAACCAATAAACTCCATTATTAGATTAATTAACTTAAAACTTTATTGATAAAATGATTTATTTAATTTAAAACATCGTAATAAAATAATTAATGAACTTTAAAATACCATTTGATAAAGAAATTAATCAATCTAAACCTTGTTATTAAAATAATTAGTTAACTTAATTTTTTTATAAAAATAATTAATTAACTTATAAACATCATTAACTTAATGATTAATTACTTGAAACAATCATTAATCAAAAGGATAATTATCTTAGCACATAATTAATTAAAGTAATCATTATCTTTAACCATTTTTAATCTAAATAATACTTATCTTCAAACATTATTAATTTAAATTAAATTTAAACATTTATTATTGAAATTAACAATTAAACCTTATTAATTACTTGAATAATTTACTTAAAATTGTTATAAAACTTAAATTAATTTAAAATCCATAACTTGTCAAATTCGGAAAGAGGCTTAGCAATCTCAATGGAGGTTAAACAAGCTACCTTTTATAATTTTAGATTGACATTCAAGTCACAATACAGGTATTTACATAAACAACAGATATGTAAATCAGATCCATGATTTCAGTTGATAGATAACAATCAATGTAAATCAACTTGCATGTAAATAAATGTCTAATTCATATAATAGTAGAATGGTGATTTATTTTGCTAAATAGATGTCCAATAACAAAATGTGATTTTATTCCGCTAAACAAATGTCAGGGACATAATTTAATTACTAAATGTGTAATTAAACTTATCCAGTATTACTTACCATTAAATTATACTACAACATATGGGTCAAGTGATGTCATGAGTTTGATCTATAAGTCAATATGTACCCAAAGCCAGAAACCCGTGTCAAACGGATTCTGAACGAGGAGTTATGATTTTCCAAAGTTAACTAATTTAATGAGAACTTAATTAAATCAAACCTTTATTTTTTACATTAAAACTAATCCACATCTATCTAGCCCAACACGGCCCAACCAAGCACCCAAGGCCCGCAAGCCCCATACCATGCTTCTTCTCCCAAGAAAAACAAATAATACTTGAAATTCATATTTCCAAGTTATAAGACCTGGGACATAAACGTGCTCATAAATGTGCACGTGCGCACATGCACGCTCACATCGACCACTGCCTCAACGCTATGACAATGCCCACACATTCATCTCTACCTGCTCGACAAAGCCGACCAGCCGTCATGAATTCCAGCCCCCTCCATCTCCAAACCTCCATGCAACCGAAACCAACAAAAACTGACTATAGGAAAACGCGCTACTATAACACCATCCATCACCTCTACCTTCATCTGCATGTCATCCCGCCACCACCAAGACATTCCTCTGGATCCTGCACACCTCCATGCCACCCCAGGTCGAGCTCGGCCTTCCCTAGCATCGCCAAACCCTTCGCGTCCGAGCAAAGTAGTTGGAAAAACCTTAAAACCTAGTTTAGGCTACTAACACCATTATGAGCCACCATAGCTCTCGCCTCTAATATGGAAAAGGTCCGTCTGCACCCAAACTTCATCCCAGTACTAACAACAAGACCTCCCGACTACCGGATCAATGGAATTTGATTTTTATCCCAAAAATGATCAGCTGTCAAACTCGAGCAAACCATAAAACTAAAAATCATGAAACCACCACTAAAATTTTGATTTTCTATGACGATAAATAACTCATTTGACGAATCGTGGTCGTCAAAGGCTGACAAAAATGAGCGTCTTACTATTTTATTTAAATTTCTCAAAATATTTTCAACTAAAAATTTAATAATTGTTCTAAAATAATCTACGGATCAAAACAAACAACTTTATATTTGACAGCATGTTCAAATTCAATACGCTTTGAGTGTTATTGAAATTAAAAGGGGAGAAGAAGCTTATGTTTCAAATAGTAGAGAAGGAACAACAAGTTATTTTTGTTTTATAGTACATTCAAGTGAACATGTTCCCTAAATCCTTATTCAAAATTTAATTTTTAACTATATTTTTACATAAAAGAGATTTATGAATAATTTAAATGAACTATGCATAAATTTTCCAAATTTTGTCACATATAAAATCAAAATTTAACGACAATAACCCTTGCACTCTAATCCACCATCTCGAATCTATAAGCACTATTCCATCAACTCATTACGGAATCACCCACAGAGTTATACTGACATATAGCCCTTACACCTCGAGTCTTCACAAAGCTCCATTTGGATTCACGACCTAACGTTATTTGGAATCGATGTGGTTTTCGGATATCCAAATATGAAAACCCGATCCCGGTCTCATCGAAATCCAAAGCGTGTCTTTTAGGTCCAAGTTGTTTTAAATTTTTAAACAAATTTGATCCAATATTATCTATATACACACAGATAGATAATTCTCAACATCATAATAGATAATCAATATTATCATAACATCAGATAATCTATATTATCGACTCAAACAGATAAATCATATTATCAACTCAATGCAACCATAACTCCAAATCATACAACAACATTTATCTCATAACTGAGATCTCAATCATTCAGGATAATAAATATCAATCATCATTCATAAGCAAAGACTTATTAAATCATCATCCTATAATTAATTTAAAAATATGAGTAGTCAAGGGAATTCAGGTTAGGATTCGGATTAGCTTTGACGAATTGTGGAGGAGCAATGGAGCAGGAGGCTTCTGCGTGTAGATATATATCTAGTTTTCCGCTGTGTGTTCTCTAATTTGTTGTATTGAGTTGTATAACTAGACAGGTGTTTATAACTGTCTAGTATGTGTTGTATGTCTGTGTACTCTGATAATTATTGTAAACTATGTAATATTTGTGTTATTAATATAGTTTATTCGTTCCGCTGTTAGATTCTGATGTGTTGTTTCTTTCTTCTCTTCTTTCTGTTCTCTTTTCTATCCCTTTCTTTCTTAAAGATGATGCGATTTTCCGGAGTGGAAAGTCGGGTCGTCTCAGTTGGAATAAGCTTGGTGACTAGAGAATCTCACCGTTATTTATTACCATGCTTTTAAAATGCTAATCTAAATCTTTAAGCTTTAATCTTGAATTAATAATCCATGTTTGAGTTTAAAGAAGTTAAGAATTTATTTTTAAATGAAAGAAGAGAAACTGTATGAAGAAGATTAAGAAAAAAAGAAATTTTAAAATGAAATAGAAATGAAAGGTGTATATGAGTACATAAAGAGAATTTGAAAGAATAAGGAAAAATGAAAATATGCTTTTCTACTCTTAAATCACTTCAAAGCCACCAAGAGGACAAACATTTGAAAAAACGAAGATAATATGGTGAATCATGTACTTAATCTATTTCTATTGGGTACAAGGTGTTTTTGTATACTTAGGATTATTTTTACACTTAACATCTCAAATCCATGTCACATCCTTCCATATTTTTGAATCAAATAAAATTTACATTGAAAAATACTTATTGTTATTTTACTATTTCAAAATACAAATGTTCTTAACATTATAAATGTTGTTTTAAAGTAAAATAAAAGATATTACAACTTATAATAACTTGAAGTCTGATTAAAAAATGAACATCCGAAAATTGCGTTTCGTTCACATTTTCAGTCTTTCGTCAAATTATTTATTTGTGTAAACCCAATTTAAAAATAAATTTTCTATTATCAATTATAAATTTAAAGAGGGTTACTAAATTAATGTAAACCATTAACTGGATATTTAAATTAAATTAAACATTCACAAAATAAAACGATAAAATTCTGGGTCTTAACATTCTCTCCCCCTTAAAAGAATTTTGACCCCGAAATTTCACCACATAAATATCCAATATTATTCATAAGTCTATATGATGTTCATAGAACATCTATATGAAAAGTTTAACTCAAACTCCACTTCCAAGCTAATATCGCTAACTTGATTCTCTAGTACGGACTACGATCTGGCTCCTTGATTAGAAACCTCCATTCTCCTTACATAGCCATACATTATGATAGAAAACTTTGGTTTCATACTAAAAACATACACCAGCTGTTCACCGCCAAGAATCGAGTGATGAATCTTTATTCGAACTGGTGTGAGTCAACTTAAAGTTGTAGCTCGAAAATTGGATCGAGGACAATTACACGAACAAAATGATTCAAGTACAACTTATACGCTTATTCTTATTGGATATTGCTTATGTAAATTTTATTTTCTATTAGAATTATTAATGAAAACATTTCATAAAACTAAACTTGATTTTATATTCATATATTACTCTTTTAACAATTCGAAATTATGAAACAACATACCATAAAAAGGTGCACAACCAGCCTACCCTAATGCATAGGTAACATGAGTCCATATAATAAATTAACCACAAACTTAAGAACTAAACTCCCCGGTTTTATTTTAAACCAATTTGAATAATAAATCTATATTCTTATACTTTCAGTATATCAAATCATACCTTTAAGATTATAAGTCAAGATTTTGTTAACAAAACTACTATGGTAGTTCCCCCACTTAGAAACTAGAAAATAAACGTCTATGATGTTGCAATCATTATCAGAATTATTTTCCAGTGACCAAAGTGAGTTTAGTGCTGTCTATTTCTTTAAAACCCCTTTAAATATTTATAGTCATAAATACTGTCAAATAATACCATTATTATTTTCTCAAAACTTCGGAAATCATTTTTCAAAGAACCGGGAGTTCAATTCTCAAATTCTCAATTAAATCTGTTTGTGCCAAAATTGGTCACAAACACCCAATTGCCGATGAAAGCACCTGTTCACAATTACAGATCACAGATAACAAGTTCGTAGAGAATAAAATATGAAGAACGCTTAGAAAATTAAAAGGAAAGCAATAGAAACCACGATTTATAGTGGTTCGGCTATCTTCGATTTACGTCCACTTTGAAGAGTTGCTATTTTATTGATTATCACTCGCTGGTTACAGGAGGTTACAATAGTACAATAGAAGTATAGAAGAGATTCCGCTAGAATGTCAGCGTAGAGAAGCCATTTTCTATAGGTCCAGGGTCACTATTCATAGGCGTATGCAGCAAAAATCGCGCCCAGATCTCGGAAGACTTCTTCCCTCACGTGGGCGGGCCCACTGGATCGAGTTCAAGTGATTTCGATTCGACCCGAGAGCGATACGAATTGAGTTCGTATCGATCCTTAAATAGTCCTTTGAGGCTGAAATTTGTCAGGTACATTCTTGAGGTTGTACGCAAGCTCCTATTAAAATTTAGTGGCATTCAGACTTGTAGATCTTGAGATATGATCAATGCAAGTTTGGATTTTCAATGTGTCGTCCAACTTCGTATCGCTCCCTTTTGTATCGATGAAATGCACGTAATGGACAATGACATGGCGCTATCATTTAGGATCGATCCACTTTTCATGCCGAGTGACCGAGTCTTCCATATTTACATGTCTCCTTCGTATCGCTTTCATTCAGATGCTTCGTACCCACGCCATTTGTGTCCATTTATATGGCTTCGTTCGTATCGATGTTCCATGCTCTACTTCGTATCGATGATGTATAGCTACTTCATATCGATATTTGGAGCTTTTTCGTATCGATGTTGCCTGACTCTCTTCGTATCGACCATCGAGTAGTTGATTTCGTATCGATGTTGCTAGTTGTTGTTTCGTATCGATCGATGGTGATGGATCGATACAAATTGTGTATAAGTGGAAGCGATGAAACATCTTCGGATGATGGATACGAAACAAAGAAGACGTGATGGATACGAAATGGAACTGGTACGATGGATATGAAGTGGGGCAAACACGATGGATACGAAATGGTGCTTATGGGATGGATACAAACGAGATGTGAATGGACAGAAACCGATGTATACCTGATGGATACGAACCAATGTATACCTGATAGATATGAACTGAAGTATACCTGAAGGGTACGAAATAACCTATATTTGATGGATAGAATGAGAGCATTGCTTGATTTGCATCGATCATATCTCGAGCATACGAACTCTTGTTGTCTTGAAATTTGAAACGTAGCCTTTCCTAGCCTTGTTCATTCTTCCCAATCGATCCCATCTTGACAGGAGCTCGGTCAAGTTTTGATGGTATCGATCATAGCCTTGTTTCCAATCGATCTGTAATACCGATTTTCATCCTTTTTAGCCTATTTGTTGATATCCCGGCCTTGACCAAAAGGCGGGATAATATTTGATCCCAAAACATGCCTTGTGTAAGAAGGCGTATTTTGAATAGCTTTGAATCCAACATTCAAAGTCCATATTCCATCCATAGCCATACCATCCATAGCCATACCATCCGATTCATAATCCAATCTATTACTAAGCCATCCTACCCAAGTGCATAGCTATATCCGAGTCCACGACTACTCCGAGTTGATGTCCAATTCAAATTCCACTAACCAAATCGTTAGCCAATTCCATAGCTATCCGAACTCGTCAATGAGTCATACTCCGTCAGTATCCAATGACCAATAACCAAATCCATAACAATTCTGGGTTGATATCTGAATTCGAGACCACTCCGGGCCTTTTGCCAAATCCAGGACCACTCTGGATCCATTTATCCCAAGCCGAAATTCGAATCCATGACCTCTTTGGGTTGCATTATTCTATTTCGACCCCAACTCTCCGTCCAAGGGCTTTTATATTCTCCCGCCTCGGCTCTTCGGCCAAGGACTTTATATTCTCCGGCCTCGGCTCTCCGACCAGGGACTTTTATATTCTCCGAACTCGACACTTCGGCCAAGGACTTTTATAGTCTCCGGCCTCGACTCTCCAGCCAATGACTTTTATACTCTCCGGTGTCGGCTCTCCAGCCAAGGACTTGTTGAATATGAGAATATATATTTTTGTTTGATGATAATAAACATATATATATATATATATATTCATTTAAATGTTTGTTAATATACTATTTTATTTTTCACATAAATAAATGTTTGCTGAATAAAATAAATAACACAATATTTAAATTCGAATGGATATTCTATTCAAACAAATATTTATTACAATTTCGAATAGTACGAATTTGAGCTCTCACTATATATACACAATTTTGATTACAATACAAATTTGATTACATCACAAGTTTCATTTACAAATGCACCTCACTATATTTCACTCATTCACTCGTGTTTATCTTCAACTCTATTCCAGATTGAATCTAGCATCTGAGCAATCTACAAAAATATACACGACGCATTAAAATTGAAAATAAAATATTTTTGCAGTGTAAAATAAAATGTAATTTTGAAAATATTATTTGCCTCGGTTATTGGGTGGTTCATCATAATTTAATTTTTAATTCATCATACACGAATAGCTTGTGACATGCACAGTGTATCACTGTACAAGCCACAGACCGTGCACAACGATATATACACTTGACAAAATTACAGGGACATGTGAGCACAAGGTCAAACCCAAATTTAAAGCCGGGTTCAACTCAAGTGAGATACAAATAAAATCACAACACAAGCACAAGGTTGAAGCCGAGCTTTAAAAATGGATTCAACACAGGTGCAATTAAAAATGCACAAGAAAATAGTCAAGACAACTAAAACAAGTCTCGACCAAAAAGTATAGTGATGTACACTTGAAGTAAGCAAACAAAGTCAACAAAACTGGTCAGAGCAAATACTACTTAAAACAAGACTGCACAATTATGACTTCATGAAGCTTAAAATAAAACCATTAATAAAAGAGTTGACACAAATAACAATGGCACTGCCTCAACTGTCAATGGATAAGCACATGCACCAGTGATACCAGCGAAGACTACAAGTAAAAATCCATAGTGAAATAAAAGGAATATACAATGTGCATAGGAACTAGCACATATATATACAGTATGACTAAAGGAAATAAGGACTCAATGCACTGACTCGAAGAACAATGGATAGCAGACTGTACATGAACCAAATAACGAAACCGAGTGCAATCTCAAGTGAACTCTACAAGATAGTCAAATCCAAATGCAAACTGACTTGAAGGAATACGCACATGAAATAACATATATGCAGACTGCAATACCATAATATATCACACACAATGTCAAGCATCAGGTCGGAATCAACCAGCGAAACAATGACAGTGACACATCAGTTTTTAACGAAGATTCAATGAAGCCAGAAGCAACAGAGTATCAAGTCGAGTCAAAATGCTCCAGACAAGTTCAACAGCAAATGAACAAAACAAGTCAATCAACAGTCAACAAGTTTAAACAACATAATCGAAGCCGGCAGACAATTGATACAAATAAACTCATGTAATAGTTTCAAACTAGCAGTGACAGTGCCGAAGACACATAAGTCAAAATCAATAACCAAGACAAAGATCGAACAAGTTCATATTTTCGCAAAATCAAAAATAGCCATAGTCAACCATGAATAGTAGCAAGTTTCAAACGAGAATCGATCAAACCGTGATGGCCAAGAAAATCAACCAAGTCAGAAATCAAAGCCGTGACAAGCAAGTAATCAAATATATGTATCGAAAAGGTCAGAAAAAAATCACCAACATCGAATTAATATCAAATGGCCAAGCATATAATTACCAAACGAATTCGTATGAAATGTATGAACAAAATTTAGGGAAATAAACCCTATATAAACCCATAATCATCATTGGCTTATAACCATTAAAGTTCAAGCATATCACCGATCACAACGTCAATTAGGAACTCGAATCAAGTTGAATATAGTATAATCGAAGCAGGAATGAACGTACCAATTTTTGCTACAAATAATCTCGACTCAAATTGAAGGAGCCATGAGTAAAGTAAGGAGACAATCGATCGACAGAGCAAGCAACGTGGAATCATCATTCTATCGAGCAATTAAAGTCGACGACTTTAATTTTCAAAAGCCTTAATTTTTCACAGAGGAACGAAGAAGCCGTTATCACATACGAGAAAAGGAGCCGGCTGAATAATGGAAAAGAAAAAGGTATTCATTTTTATTTTGTTATTTGTGCCGGACCTGTTTTATTCGGCTTTTAATTATATAAGGATTTAGTATATTTAAATTAGGGTTTGTTTTTAAATGTTTTTAAATTTGTATTTTCCTCTTTTAAACTTTTGTAGTTTCTAGTCCTGTGACTAGGGTACGAACTGCGGTGGTGTAGTTCGATAATTCGCAACTCAATGGCTGACTTGTGGCATGGTTTTGAGCGTAGAGTTAGGTTAGTCGATAGCGGGTGTCGTATGTTTACGTGTGTAAGCGTCTGACTACTTAATTTCTAGTAGAAACCTCGGGGGCAGCACGTAGGCAGGGTTTTATCAAAGGTGGGTAAATCTGTGTGTTATATTTTCTGCTTTTATTATTCTGCTATTATCTGTGCTGCTTTTACTCTGCTATATCCGTGTTGCAATTATTTAATAAACTTCCGCAATAATTTTTATAATTAATAGCAATACCCTATTTAGCCCCCTTCAGGGTGAAATCAATCCTACAGGGCTTTTATATTCTTCGGCCTCGGCTCTCCAACCAAAGACTTTTATACTCACCGCCTCGGCTCTTCGGCCAAGGACTTTTATATTGTGTTTGAGTCCATTCCATCGCTCTCCAGCGAACGAATTTTATATTATGTTCGAGTCCATTCCGTCGCTCTCCGACGAAGGGACTCATAACTTGCAATCACTGCCCCATCTCTCCGGTCGGAGCTGTAATCACGAGACCTGCATTATTTATTACATTAATGACAATCCAATCATTCAAAATAAAAGTTTTTACAGCTGGGGAAAACCATAAATGTTTTTACATCCAAGGGAGAAACCAAATTTTAGGAAAACTAAAAGAAAAATAGGGTTTCATATACTTGAGCAACACGGTTTATCATCGTCTCAGAGCATGCCTAGGGACCGTTCTCGATCCTGTACATGTGTAAGTGACTTAGTCGTATTACTTCAAGTTCTATTACTTATTAAAGTCATAAATCCATTTAGTTGATAACAAGCTGGCGATGCCTAGATCCAGTGCCATCCTCGTTCGAGGTGGGCAATGGCCGCTCCTGTTCCACTGCCACATCTCGATTCCATACATATTGTTGTAGATCACCATTACTTATATGATTTTCAATGATATCCTTGAAATGTATGCAGTCGTTCCTGTTGTGCCCATCCAGCTCATGGAATAGGAAATGCTTTCCTAATGCCCGCTCGTATTCAAAAGGTTCCCTTCTTGCCGGCCTTCGATACTGGAGGCGCCCTCGTGTATCCAAGTAAATCCTTTCCAGAATCTTGGTCCAATCCATGTAAGAAGTAAAATTTGAATTCCTCCATGGCCTTTTTGAAGTGTTACAGTCATCATTCATTTTCCTTTTTCCTTTATCATCTTAGTTTGGATCCTCCCTGGGTGGACCTCCATCCCTTACTGCATAAGCTTCGGCCTCTCTCCCTTCTCTCTCAGCCTGCGCATCTTCCTGCCTTAGAAACCTTTCTGCTTCATGGTAGAACTCCCTAAGATCCACCGTGGTTCCCGTTCCAATGATATCTTGATATCCGAATTATCTGCAATTCTTGAAACTACCGCCACCAAAACCTTCGATGGGTCAGGTCGATCCACCGAAGCCACTGTCGCATTGAATATGGTTAAGAAATCCTTGAGCGACTCTCCTTTCCATTGTTTCGTCGATGTCGAAGTCATTACATTCTTGGGTCGGACTATGTTGACCTGAAACTGCCTCATAAACCTTTTTATCAACTCCATCCATGTGCTAATAGAGCCACTCTCTGGCTGTCTGAATGATAATGTTACTATATCCATCAAATACAAAGGGAAGCATCGTGCCATGACCTTTTTCGATGCCCTAGTACCTCCACATGCCTCATGTACATCGTCAAATGAATAACATGATCCGTTCTCCCATCATACATTTCTAGTGTTGGTAGTTTAGAATCTAGTGAGTTCCTAGCTTGCATGATCATTGGAGCAAAAGGAATCCTATTCACATCCTCCAAGTCCCTGTTCACCAATCCGCCTCTCATGGCTCGCCTAACCATCTCTGCCAATCTGTCATTGTCGCCAAGCTGTAGTCCTTATCCGTTACCCCCAATCTACCTCCCGAGTTCACGAGGAATTCATGGAATTGGCTCTCCTGGATGAGCATCCATTCCTTTATCAACGTCGTGTTGCACAATGCCTCCAGGTATTCTTCCCGGGAATGGATCAGTATGCTCTAAGTGAGTGCCCCTTAGTTATGTTTTTGATCTTGATGGTCTTGCTTTATTCTGAATTCTGGTTGCTTCGTGCTCCCGATCTCTATCTCCAGCATCTTCTGAGTTGCGTTCCCTTGATTCTGCACTCTAACTTGTCCAATTTGTCAAAGTAGGTTTTGCATCATCTCCTCTTGCCTCTTCAGCATCATTTCCATCTCGTCTTTGGTGATGAAGATCGAGGCCTGATTCGCTTCCAAGGAAGCCTCTTGACTCCCTGCATGCTGATTCCTTTCAGTTCTTTGTCTTCTTGTCGATTGCCTAGCCATAGCT
Source organism: Allium cepa (assembly GCA_030765085.1). Taxonomy (NCBI): domain Eukaryota; kingdom Viridiplantae; phylum Streptophyta; class Magnoliopsida; order Asparagales; family Amaryllidaceae; genus Allium; species Allium cepa. Next base: position 92,976,369 of record CM060930.1, on the reverse strand, counting down.
TTCCGAATCCAAGTCCTTAAACTTTCAAGTCTGAAATCCAAGCTTTAGAATCCCTAAGTGCTAGCGCTCTCGGTGAAAGCACTAAAATGTTTACACCAAAATTGGTCACAAACACCCAAATGTCGATGAAAGCACTCGCATAATTACAGATCATAGATAGTAAGTTTATTGAAAATATATGAAGAATGTTAAAAAAATTAAAAGGAAACCAACAGAAACACACGATTTATAGTGGTTTGACTATCTGCGGCCTACGTCCACTTTGAAGGATTGATGTTTTATTGATTATCACTCGCTAGTAATAAGAGGTTACAATAGTACAATAGTAGTGTAGAAGTGATTCCGACAGAATGTCAGCATAGAGAAGCCAAAAGTCTATTTTCTATAGGTCCAGGGTCACTATTTATAGGCGTAGGCAGCAAATTTCTCGCTAAGATTTCGGAAGACTTCTTCTCTCATGTTGGCGGGCCCTTGGAATCGATTTCAGGTGATTTCGACTCGATCCAGGAGCGATATAGATTAAGTTTATATCGTTCCATAAAAAGTCCTTTGGGGCTGAAATTTGTCAGGTAAATTCTTCAGGTTGTACACAAGCTCCTATGAAAATTTGGTGGCATTTGGACTTGTAGATCTTGAGATATGATCGATGCAACTTCGGATTTTCAATGTGCCATCGAACTTCGTATCATTAAATTCATATAGCTCGTATCGATGAAATGCATGTGATGGCCAATGACATAGCCCTATCATTTAGGATCAATCCACTTTTCATGTCGAATAACCAAGTCTTCCATCTTTACGTGTCTCCTTCACATCGCTCTCATTCAGGTGCTTCGTACCCCTGCCATTCGTGTCCATTGACATGGCTTCGTTCGTATCGATGTTCCGTGCTCTACTTCGTATCAATGTTCCGTGCTCTACTTCGTATCGATGATGTATAGCTACTTTGTATCGATATTTAGAGCCGTTTTGTATCGATGTAGCCTGACTCTCTTCGTATCGATCATCGAGTAGTTGGTTTCATATCGATGTTTCTAGGTGTTGTTTCGTATCGATCGTTGGTGATGGATCGAAACAAATTGTGTATAAGTGGAAGCGATGTGAAAATCTTTAGATGATGGATACAAAATAGAGTAGACGTGATGGATACGAAATGGAACTGGTACAATGGATATGAAGTGGGGCAAACACGATGGATACGAAATGTTGTTTTTGGGATGGATACAAACGAGATGTGAATGGATACGAAACCGATGTACACCTGATGGATACGAATCGATGTATACCTGATGGATATGAACCGAAGTATACCCGATGGATACGAAGTTACCTACATTTGATAGATACGAATGAGAGCATTGCTTGATTTGCATCGATCATATCTCGAGCATATGAAATCCTATTGTCTTGAAATTTGAAACGTAATCTTTCCTAGCATTTTTCATCATTCCCAATCGATTCCGTCTTAATTGGAGCTCGGTCAAGCTTTAACAGTATCGATCATAGACTTGTTTTCAATCAATCTCTAATACCGATTTCCATCCTTTTTAGCATATTTGTTGATATCACGGCCTTGACCAAAAGGCGGGATAACAAAATCCATTTTCATTTATAACCCATATATATAAATCCTGCTTATAAAATTTCATTTCATAAAATTTATATCCTTGTTTATTATAATAAATAGCTCTTATTCAAATTAAATTATTAACCCAACATTAACATTGAACTCCCCATAGTCAAATCGTGAAACCGAATTCATAAGGTGTTCGTATCTAATTAAAATTAAAATAAACCAAATAATGCTCATAGACTAACCAAGCACAACTAAACAAACAAATGATGATAAATAAATATCTACATTCCCTAACAAACAATCACAACAAATAACTATAATTATCACTATAAAGTTATTCCTTCGTATATAAAATATAATCCTAGGTAATACATTTACCTATTTTTAAAACAATACTATGTCGATTGCTTGGTTTAAGTGTTTAGAAACCCCTATTGACAACGTGATGTCCCACATCTCGACCAAAATTCAAAAACCACTCAACCGATAAATCAATATGATATAAAATATTTTTGTAGCACTAACAAGTACGCGCTTTTATATAATACACTCCAACTCAACCTAGGATCTCACTTACCCTATCTCAAATGAGCCAACTCCACCAAAGCCCTCGGTGTTCGCTCATCTTAATTTTTGATACCACGTTGTAAAGTTCCCTCTATCCTAAAGATGATTACAAATGGTAATCTCGAATTTGATTTTATGGCTAGCCTCTCGGCTGTCTCATCCAACTTGTAAAGGGATATATAAGGGTAAGAGTCAAAGCTTCATCATGGTTCACAAAATGAGAACCCCCCCATAACGCGTGCCATGCACTCACCAGTTCTGATACTGGTCTCTTCGAACCAACATTTAAAAGTTTTCGGTAAACTCAACTCTAGTGGTTTCGGAAACAAACAGACAAAGCAAAAGAGCGGAGATAACCACCTATACGTTTCAGTGGAATTATCTCCTTATCATTTGTCCTTGATGAACATATGAGTTTATACATACAGTAGTATCATCTAAGATAATTTTACTCTATAATTCTTGTGTTTCTTCTTAATATTTCAAGAGTTAAAAACTGGCCAAGATTTGATAGTCAGTTATTTAACTATCAAGTAAACACACACCAGTCACCGATTTTCTTTCCCATGGACACTATTAAGCCTCATTTAACTAATCTTTCATTAATTAAATCACTTTAATTATTTTCCAAAATATTTATATACTTATCTCTCCTATATAAGTATATTCACAAACCAGTTAAGGAAGACTTTCAATTTAAAGTCACATTTAATGGGTCAAAAACAAATGTATTTTAAAACATTATTTACTATAAACCCAAAACCACTTATCCTTCGGTATTAAGTATGGAAAGAGCATTTCCGCACCACCATAGTTAAAAAGGATTATTTTATTAATTAAAGAGATTCTTTCTTAAACAAACAAAATTGTATATCGAAATAATATTTTGAATTCATATGTTTCCATACAATTCATATCAAAAAAGGTTCGATAACCCATCTACTTTCAAGTTTCCAAATCTCTTATTAATTTTAACTTTTACTTATTTCTTATTTCTTTTACTAAGTAAAACCATGGTTATAAACAAGATTAATATGTGAAACACCTTTCCAAATTAATTTAATTAACTTAAACCCCATTATTAAATTAATTAACTTAAAACATGATTAATGAAATGATTTATTTAATTTAAAACATGATTGAAAAATAATTAATAAACTTTAAAATACCCTTTGATAAAGAAATTAATTATCCAAACCCTGTTATTAAAATAATTAGTTAACTTAAAAACAACTTTATAAAAATAATTAATTAACTTATAAACATCGTTAACTTAAAGATTAATTGCTTAAGACAATCATTAATCAAAAGGATAATTAGCTTAATCATCATTAATGAAAATAATAATTAACTTAAAAAATAATTGATTAAAGAAGTAATTATCTTTAAACATTTTTAGTTTAAGTAATAATTATCTTCAAACATTATTAATTTGTATTACTTAAACCTTTCTTCTGGAAACTAACAATTAAACCTTATTAATTACTTTAACAATTTACTTAAAACTGCTATAAATTATAAATTGATTTCCCACCCATAACTTGTCAAATTAGGAAAGAGGCTTAGCAATCTCAATGGTACTTAAAAAAACCACTATTTGTAACTTTAGATTGACATTCAAGTCATAATACACGTATTTACGTAAACAACAGATATGTAAATAAAATCCAATGATTTCAATCGATAGATAACAATCAATATATAGAAACTTGCATATAAATAAATGTCTAATTCACATAGTACCAGAATATCGATTTTTTTTGCTAAACAGATGTCCAATAGAATCTATCCAGTTTAAATATAGCAGAAAAGAGTTTTATTCTACTAAACAAATGCAAGGGATATAATATAATTACTAAACAGTGTAATTAAACATAGCCAGTGTTAATTTACCATTAAATATTCTACAACCAAAGGGTTAAGTCTAACGACCCGTAAATTATCAATAATATAATTTGTTGATTTAATATGATTTTGGTAATTAAAACTGGAAGAATAAAGAATTTGTAATTTAACAGTGAAACAAACGTTAAAATGAAATGTAACAATGTGATTAAAACTAATTATGAAATTTCAAAATAATTAAATTGTTGCGCTTAGTTAGATATTTGAATATAAGAAAACAAGTGTGAATGTTGATTCATTAATGAGATAATATATGATCAATATGAATTGAAGTAATCAGTGTTAATTAAGTAATTGTAATAATTGATTTGTAAATAATAATGAATTCGTTAATGTGATTTATAGTAATAGTAATGGTTGTAAGTTACTATTTAATTGGTTTATTAATTTAGTTGGAAATGTAAATTTTAGGTATAAAATTTGAATATAAGAAAATAAGGGTAAGTGTGGTGCAAACAAATGAATTAGTGCATAATATATGGTAAGTGAATGAATTTAACATTTTGTAAGCAATTATGATAATTAGAGAAAACAATAAACTTGAGTTAATAAAAATAATGGTAACAACTATTATAAGTTGTCTATTTAAGCTATAAAATGAATTAGAAATCAATTGTATTCAAATGTAAATAAATGTTGATTAATGAGAATTAATGCAGTAACGGGAGGTGTGAATGTATAAATTTACTAGAAATGTAAATTTATTTATAAAGTAATAACTTGGTAAAAAGAATGGAACTAAGGTAAATTTATTTAATTGGTTTCAAACCTTAATTAATTGTAAAATTTACAAAAGCACACATTTAAAAAGGTAACATTTATACAAATTTAAGATGTAAATGGGGGTGTATTAATGCAATGGAATATAATACTAATGTAACTAGGTTTATAAAGAAATAATGGGCATAGTATAAAGATGGAAATTAAATCAAATTATGGGAATCAATTTTAATGGATTGGAATGTAATCTATAATAAATAGATTTAACGATAAGCAAATGAATTTAATTGCTATATTAATTGAAAACTAGGATAAAATGGGAATGCATATTTTATTCATAAGATAATATAAAAGAATGAAACCTATCTGAATGAATTAATTGAGGTTTCAATCATAATAAATGTATACATTTGACAAATTTAATAAAATAAGCAATTTCTAGAAATTTTGTATTTTTGGTCAACTAAACGTCAAATTTTGATCACAGTTGAAAATTCTAAATTTGAATTTTTAAATGCTAATCTTTTTCTATGTAAATATATTATATTTTAATATTTATTCTGCTTTTCATTTCATGAAATTCCGATTTATACTTTTAGATTTGGATAAATTACAGCATTTTACACATAATAAATTTATGTATTTTCGTTCTCTATATATATATATATATATTTATTTCTATATTTTTTCTATATTCATATCTTCGTTTATTTCTCTATTTATTTTTCCAGGCTTTTATTGTATTCATTGGAATTTATTTGTTTATATCTTTTATAAAGAGTTGGGGAAAATCAAAGGGTATATGTTACTTTGTTAAATGCTTGCCTTTTAATTTTCTACCCTCTTTATTAATTCTTAACGTTTCTCACCTATCATAGCCATGCATGAGTCCATCAGATCACGTACAAATCTTCCCAAATATCTCATTTCTTTATTTGCCTCTTTTGATTGGAAGTTATTACATAAATTTCTTTTATTAAATAGGAAATAAATCACATTCATTCACTAGCCTCTTTATTTCTTGCCTTTTTATTTCCTACTCCTTAATTACCTTCAAGCCGTGCATTTTATTTTCTTTAAGCCATGAGAAACTTTCGATTCACTTCATTTTTCATTTGCATGCAAACAAAGAAAATGTACAAGATTCCTTCTCCTTAAATTGTGCCTTTTAATTTCCTAACCATTCATTTTCTAGCATTTACATCTCTAGCCATCCACTCTCCGTATCTTTAGCCGTTCATTGTTTCTGTAACCCGAGCTGCCACTTTTATTATTATTTCATGCAAAAACTTTCTTATCTCATTTCCATTTGCGTGAGAGAAAAATAAAACAAGCTATAAATTTTCATGGCTTCCCCTTACTTTCTTCTTCCTTTTTTTTTGTTTTTCTCTTTGGTTTTTATGCTAGCTCGGCCTCCACCTCCTAGCCTACCTCTCCTCCTCATCACCACCATATGACCACAAACATCCCTAGTCGTGAGTTTGTGATGCCTAGACCGTACCCAAACCCTATAGACGAGCCCACTTGGTGGTTGAAAGCAAGGTTATGTCCTCTTTGATTCGTAATTGCATTGTTTAATCCATCTTTTGTTGTGTTGAATCTTATTCTTATGGTTCGTGTACTTGTTATATACAAGATATAGATCTTGACTCTCCATCTACTGAAAAGTTTGTTCGTGCCTTGTCGTGCTTTGCGATGTTTCAGTTGTGTATTTTGAATTTGATTCTAGCTTTCAAAAGGTGAGTTTTATCACTCTAGACATATGTACTTATATTATTGTGGAATAATGACAAGTGGATCTGTATAAATTGATATGTTATTCATACATGCTTGTTATATGTTATATGATGTTAAATGCTGTTTATATTTTTTTTACATCATCTAAAATATTATTATATGATATACTGTTCATTTTATTTACTGTATCATTACTGCAAGTTTGCTATCACTATGGGTTGAAATGATACATACCTGAACGGACTTTAGATTAAGAAAAAATCATTATGAGCTGAAATGATAGGCTCAAGTTATTTTTATTGTGATTTCTATTGCATTTATTTTACTTAGGATTACGAGTTTTGAAGTGATAGAACCTGGATTTTTCTTTTAAATTACGGATTGAAATGATACATATCTGTATCCCTTGACCTAGGTTAAAAAATATTATACAGACCCATGGTTATATTTTAAATGATATTTTCCTAAAAAAATTATTTAGTATTTTAATAATTTCTGAAAATTATTAAGTAATTTGGAATTAAAAATATATGAAAATTTTAACTTAATTTGATTTAATGCTTTAAAGTGTAAAGAAATATTATTTGTCCATAATTTGATTTTTTTATAAGTTATTTGGTTTTGGATGGAGTTTAAAGAGTCTTATTTATGATAAATAACTTAATAATTAAGTTTGCTTTAATTTAGAATCTTAAACCTAACCTAGTAATTTTAATAAAGGTTACTCCTTGAAATGGACATATTTTGTATAATAATAATGCAATTTTGAATAAATAAAATGAAATACATTTTATGGGATATTTGTAATAAGTTTATTTAACTTGGAATCGTAGTTGAATTGATGAAATGAAATACAGTTTCAATTGTACATTTTGTCATAAATGTATTTAGCTTGAAATCATAGTTTAATTGATGCCTAAATGAATAAATTTGCAAAGAAATTGATCATTATATTTACTATGATAAATTACTTTATTTATGAAATGGAAATGTTTGGAAATTGAATAATTATGATTTAAGTGGAAAAGTTACTTTCAACATATGACTTAACTTGATAGTTGGAAATTTGGTTTTAATTGAAATTGTTAAGTATATAAATGGAATTTAGTCTTGCTTATGAGGTGGGTATTTTAAAATAAAGTGGTTGATTTAAGATGATTTAAAGGAATATTTCAAGTTTAATAATGAAGGAAATATTCAGTGATTTGACATTTGGGTTTTATTTAAATAATATATGGATTTGGTTTGGAATTTGAATGATATATTATATTTTGGTTTCGAATGGAAATGATATATTGATTGGTTTTGAAATGAAATAATATAGTATTTAGTTTTGAAAATGGATATTATTTTGGAAAGAATATGGATTTTGAAATATTACCATTTTTGAGAATGGATATTATTTTGGAAAGTAATAGTATTTGATTTTAAATGGTTTTGAAATTGGAAAGGTTTGAAATAAATATCCATGGGAAATAATAACGTTTGGTTGTTAAAGAGATCGAGATCGGAAGTTGTCATACTCTCTGTCAACTTCGAAAACCACTTTAACAACCGTGTATGCAGTAGAGATTCCAGAATGAAGTAGGATGGCGGCGACTTTCCATTGAGGTATATACGTGGACCCGACTCCCGTGAGTTGGCATAAGGTGGCTAAAACAGGAGCTCTTACGGGCTAGTGAGGTAGCCCCTCTTATCGAATACACTCCTTCGATATTATATTCTGACTTTGAGATTGATTGGGTGGCCACTTTAGATTTTGATTTTCGGGGGGAGGGGGGGTGGCTCGAGGTGGGCGATAGTAGCTGCTATGCGTCACCACCAGCCCGGTTGCGTAATTGGTATATTTACCCTGGCATTGCCTAGTTGTGCCATGGCACCTACCCTAGCGAGCCTTGTACGAGTTTGATTTGTGCCGTACCTATGGAGTATCTTCTCGTAGTCTTCCGATCAGGAGATATGCAGGTACTGTATAGACTACTAACACCATGACGTGTTAGGTTCTATATGGGTAACCCCTTGCTATTTAAAAGTAAGTTTATTTTAATATAGACATTATTATAATAGCAAAATATTATTACATAATTAATAATTTAATGGATCCTTAGAGGATGGGTGGTCCCAAGCATCCTTTAAGTTACTTGCACCTTATATTAAAGTTCACTTGAGTTGGTTTACATTGTATAAGTTTGTACGTCCTAACTGAGTGTTTTGTGTTTTGCTTTACGTGATACAGCATTAGAAACTCACCTTCGAAGTTGGAGCTTTGCTTGAAGATCCTGTCATCCATTTCACTCTCAGTTATCCAGTCGATTCTAGTGTTGTATTCAGCTTTTTACTTGATTATCATCTTGCTATTTCTGTTGTATCTTGTTTAACTCTGATGTACATGTATAGTATCTTCATGAACCACTATTTCTTTACTTCCGCTGCATTATACTACATTGTGTCTATGATTCTGTGATTTATTTGTTTGCTGTATATTCCGAGATTTGCCTAATTTAAATTACAATTCGGTATTTTGAATAATTCAAGTCCGACATGTGTGGATGCGAAAGGTTGAAAATACCCGGTCGTTACATTTGGTATTAGAGTTTTGTCCTAGGCAAAACTTAGCATATATGGTAAATTCATTTACAGAATCACTTTCATTCGAGTTTGAATCTCTTTCTCTATGACTCTGTCCCTTTGAATTTTGGAACGTTCCCTCGGTTCCGAAATTCATTCTTGCCCCTTACTCTTCGTAATCTTCTAAATTCTGGAGCATCCCGTAGCTCCACTAAATGATTTATAAAGGGGTGAAACTCCTTTACAATGGCATTGATTCATCGAAAATTTCTGGATCCTCGGTTTAGATGCTAATATCTCTTGTATCTCGAATTCTATCTCTTGATATCGGATGTAGATTTGCCTTAGGATTCTGCATCAATCTAGTTCTGGAAGTCGCGATTAACCTGGTTAAGGTTGCCCGTGATTTATATGAGCTCATCCATTTCCTAATTCGGTTAGTTAATCATCCCATCTTTTGTTTCCAACTTATTTTCAAATTAGAATTCTCTTTGATTGAGTTAATCAAATTTGAATCTCTATCCTCGCTTTGTAAATCTATATTTAAAATGTTTTATATATTGTGTTGTTTGAGTTGGTGATATTGATTTGGGTTATCTATCGATTCGTCTGATCAACGCTATCGATAGGATCTCTAAAACACTTGAGCAGAGCAAACGGACACGGTATTGTTTCCAAACTTAGTAAATGAATAAATTTTGTATAATTATATTATATATATACAAGTATAATTTTTTGAATTTTGAAAATTAATTGAATTGGATGTTGAGAAATAGTATTTGACTTTGTATATAGCTTGTAACCATTAAATTTTGTTAATAGATATAAATAATTGAAATATAGACATGGTTATAAATTAGTTTGGAAATATAAATGAATTTAAACAAGAAACTAAGAATTTAATTTTTGATAGTTTCAAACTTCATGTTTAAAGTTTTAAAGGGTACATTATTTAAGGTATTTCAAGTAGAAATTGTTTCAAAGAATTTTAGTTTTAAATCAGTGCTCTTCTCTTTGTCACTGGAATATAATTTCGGTTATGGCGGCCGCATCATCGACATTCATTTTCGAGCTTCGAAGTGGAGAGACCATTTTGTAGCTCTGCTACACTTTTGTTTGGAAGTTAAATTTGATTTGAACTTCGTAAAGTATGATTTGAATTACAATATATATATGATTTAAATTTGATTTGATATATATATATATATTGTGTATATTTATTTATCTCTAATTGCTTGAATATAATCAGAAATTTAATTCTAAAATTTTATCTTAAAGAAAAATTTCAATTATAAAAGGAAATCAAATTATGAATAAATATGTAAGCTTGGATAATTTAATTAAGAAATATTTTATTTGTATAATATTCTATTGTATTCTAATATAACTTACCATAATTATTAGAAGTTAACAATGTAATTGGATAATATATAGTAAAAGGTTATTTTAAATTAAACTTGAGTTTCATAATAAATGTAACACACTTAAATTTTAGTTATAAAAGGGATTAATTGAGGTAAATAGAATAAAGGGTTAATTGAATAACATACAATATAAAATGGCGTTGAAGGAGTTTTTAAATAAATTGGTATAATTTATTCAAATTAATTAATTTTCTAAGTTTATTTGTTTATAAAGTTAGTATTTTAGAATAAGATGTATTGTTTACTTAATTCTTTCTTTCCCTTCTTTTTCATTTTCGGGGATGAAATGTTTTGAGTGCGGGAGAGTGTAACGACCCATAAATTCTCAATAATATAATTTATTGATTTAATACGATTTTGGTAATTAAAACTGGAAGAACAAAGAGTTTGTAATTTAATAGTGAAACAAACGTTAAAATGAAATGTAACAATGTAATTAAAACTAATTATGAAATTTCAAACTAATTGAAATAATGTAAATTGTTGCACTTAGTTATAGGTTTGAATATAAGAAAACAAGTGTAAATGTTGAATCATTAATGAGACAATATATGATCAATATCAATTGAAGTAAATCAGTGTTAATTAAGTAATTGTAACAATTGATTTGTAAATAATAATGAATTTGTTAATGTGATTTAAAGTAATAGTAACGGTTGTAAGCTACTATTTGATTGGTTTATTAATTTAGTTGTAAATGTTAATTTTAGGTATAAAATTTTAATATAAGAAAATAAGGGTAAGTGTGGTGCGAACAAATGAATTAGTGTATAATCTATGGTAAGTGAATGAATTTAACATTTTGTAAGCAATTATGATAATTAGAGAAAAATGTAAACTTGAGTGTAATAAAGATAATGGCAACACCTATTATAAGTTGCCTATTTAGGCTATAAAATGAATTGGAAATCAATTGTATTCAAATTTAAATAAATGTTCATTAATGAGAATTGATGCAGTAACGGGAGGTGTGAATGTATAAATTAACTAGAGACGTAAATTTATTTATAAAGTAATAAATTGGTGAAAAGAATGGAACTAAGGTAAATTTATTTAATTGGTTTCAAACCTTAATTAATGTGTACAATTGACAAAAGTACACATTTAAATAAGGATGTATTAATGTAATGGAATATAATACTAATGTAACCAGGTTTATAAAGAAATAATGGGCATAGTATAAAGATGGAAATTAAATCAAATCAAATTATGGGAATCAATTTTAATGGATTGGAATGTAATCTATAATAAATAAATTTAATGATAAGTAAATGAATTTAATTACTATATTAATTGAAAACTAGGATAAAACGGGAATGCATATTTTATTCATAAGATAATATAAAAGAATGAAACCTATCTGAATGAATTAATCGAGGTTTCAATCATAATAAATGTATAAATTTGACAAATTTAATAAAATAAGCAATTTCAGAAAATTTTGTATTTTTGGTCAACTGGAAGTCAAAGTTTGACCACAGTTGAAAACTTTAAATTTGAATTTTTAAATGCTAATCTTTTTCTTTGTAAATGTATTTTATTTTAATATTTATTCTGCTTTGTATTTCATGAAATTCCGATTTATACTTTTGGATTTGGATAAATTACAGCGTTTTACACACAATAAATTTATGTATTTTCATTATATATATATATATATATATTTCTATATTTTTCTATATTCATCTCTTCGTTTATTTCTCTATTTATTTGTCTAGGCTTTTATTGTATTCATTGGAATTTATTTGTTTATAGCTTTTATAAACAGTTGGAGAAAATCAAAGGGTACACGTTACTTTGTTAAATGCTTGCCTTTTTAATTTTCTATCCTCTTTATTAATTCTTAGCGTTTCTCACCTATCATAGCCATGCATTACTCCATCAAATCATGTACAAATCTTCCCAAATATCTCACTTCTTCATTCGCCTCTTTTGATTGGAAGATATAACATAAGTTTCTTTTATTAAATAGGAAATAATTCACATTCATTCACTAGCCTCTTTATTTCTTGCCTTTTTATTTTCTACCTCCTTAATTACCTTCTAGCCATGCATTTTATTTTCCTTAAGCCGTGAAAAACTTTTCATTCACTTCATTTGTCATTTGCATGCAAACAAATTAAATATACAAGATTCCTTCTCCTTAAATTGTGCCTTTTAATTTCCTAACCAATCATTTTCTAGCCTTTACATCTCTAGCCATCCACTCTCCATATCTTTAGCCGTTCATTGTTTCTGTAATCCTAGTCGCCACCTTTATTATTATTTCACAGGAAAACTTTCTTATCTCATTTCCATTTGCATGAGAGAACAATAAAAAAAGCTATAAATTTTCATGGCTTCTCCTTACTTTCTTCTTCCTTTTTCTTTTGGTTTTCTCTTTGGTTTCATGCTAGCTCGGCCTCCACCTCCTAGCCTACCTCTCCTCCTCATCACCACCACATGACCACAACATCCCTAGCCATGAGTTTGTGATGCCTAGATCCTACCCAAACCCAATGGCCGAGCCCACTTGGTGGTTGAAAGCAAGGTTATGTGCTCTTTGATTCGTAATTGTATTGTTTAATCCATCTTTTGTTGTGTTGAATCTTATTCTTATGATTTGTGTATTTGTTATATACAAGATATGGATCTTGACTCTTCATCTACTCAAATGTTTGGTCGTGCCTTGTCGTGCTTTGTGGTGTTTCAATTTCGTATTTTGAATTTGATTCTAGCTTTTGAAAGGTGAGTTTTATCACTGTAGACATATGTACTTATATTATTGTGGAATAATGACAAGTGGATCTGTATAAATTGATATGTTATTCATACATGCCTGTGATATGTTATATGATCTTAAATGCTGTTTATATATTTGTTACATCATCTAAAATATTATTATATGATATACTGTTCATTTTATTTACTATATCATTACTGCAAGTTCCCTATCACTATGGGTTGAAATGATACATGCCCGAACGGACTTTAGAATAAGGAAAAGTCATTATGAGCTGAAATGATAGGCTCAACTGATTTTTATTGTGATTTCTATTGCATTTATTTTACTTGGGATTGCGGGTTTGAAAAGATAGAACCCAGATTTTTCTTTTAAATTACGTATTGAAATGATACATATCTGTATCACTTGACCTAGGTTAGAAAATATTATACAGGGCCCATGGTTATATTTTAAATGATATTTTCCTAAAAATTTATTAAGTATTTTAATATGTTCTGAAAATTATTAAGTATTTTGGAATTAAAAATATATGAATTTTTTTACTTAATTTGATTTAATGCTATAAAGTGTAAAAAATATTGTTTGTCCATAAGTTAAATTTGTATAAGTTAATTGGTTTTGGATGGAGTTTAAAGAGTCTTATTTATGATAAATAACTTAATAATTAAGTTTGATTTAATTTAGAATCTTAAAGCTAACCTAGTAATTTTAATAAAGGTTACTCCTTGAAATGGACATATTTTGTATAATAAATAATGCAATTTTGAATAAATAAAATGAAATACATTTTATGGGACATTTGTAATAAGTTTATTTAACTTGGAATCGTAGTTGAATTGATAAAATGAAATATAGTTTTAATTGTACATTTTGTAATAAATGTATTTAGCTTGAAATCATAGTTTAATTGATGCCTAAATGAATAAATTTGCAAAGAAATTGATCATTATATTCACTATGATAAATTACTTTATTTATGAAATGGAAATGTTTGGAAATTGGATAATTATGATTTAAGTGGAAAAGTTACTTTCAACATATGTCTTAACTTGATAGTTGGAAATTTGATTTTAATTGAAATTGTTAAGTTAAGTATATAAATGGAATTTAGTCTTGCTTATGAGGTGGGTATTTTAAAATAAAGTGGTTTGATTTATGATGATTTAAAGGAATATTTCAAGTTTAATAATTTGAAGGAAATATTCAGTGATTTGACATTTGGATTTTATTTGTTCCGCGTCACCTACCCTAGCGAGCCTTGTATGAGTTTGATTTGTGTCGTACCTATGGAGTATCTTCTCATGGTCTTCTGATCAGGAGATATGCAGGTACTGTATAGACTACTGGCACTATTACGTGTTAAGGGCTATATGAGTAACCCCTTAATGCTATTTAAAAGTAAGTTTATTTTACTATAGACATTATTATAATAGCGAAATATTATTACATAGTAAATAGTTTAATGGATCCTTAGAGGATGGGCGGTCCCAAGCATCCTTTAAGTTACTTGCACCTTATATTACAGTTCACTTGAGTTGGTTTACATTGTATAAGTATGCATGTCCTGAATCGAGTGTTTTGTGTTTTGCTTTACGCTCGGGTCAGATTGAGTGATACAACATTAGAGGCTCACCTTCGGATTTGGAGCTTTACTTGAAGATCCAACCATCATTTCACTCTTAGTTATCCAGTTGATTCCAGTGTTGTATTCAGCTTTTTACTTGATTATCATCTTGTTATTTCTGTTGTATCTTGTTTAACTCTGATGTACATGTATAGTAGCTTCATGAACTACTATTTCTTTACTTCCGCTGCATTATACTACTCTGTGTCAATGATTCTGTGATTTATTTGTTTGCTGTATATTCCGAGATTTGCCTAATTTAAATTACAATTCGGTATTTTGAACAATTCAAGTTCGACATGTGTGGATGCGAATGGTTGAAAATATCGGGTCGTTACATTAAGTGATTTCATGAGTGTGATATATAGGTCAATATGAACCCATTGTCAGAAACCATGTGTCAAACGGATTTTGAATAAAGGAGTTATGATTTTCCAAAATTAACTAATTTAATCATAACTTTGTTATATCAAACCTTTATATATTTTTTATTAAAACCAACCCACACCTATCAAGCCCAATACGGCCTAGCATCCTAGGCCTGCAAACCCTATACCATACTTCTTCTCCCAGGCAAAACAAAGAATACTCGAAATTCATATTTTTAGGTTATAGGACCTTGGACACAAATATGTACATAAATATGCATGTATGCACATGCGTGCTCACACCAACGACCACCACGACGCCATCCACACGTCCGCCTCTACTTGCTCGACATAGCTGGCCAGCCACCATGAACTCTAGCCTCCTACATCTCCAAACCCCTATACGATCGAAACAAGAAAAATAAAATACATGAAAACATGACACCAAAACACCATCCACCACCTCCATCATTACCTGCAAGTCATGCCGCCACCACCAAGACCTACCCTTGGATCCCACTTGAAATGATCAACTATCAATTTTGAGAAAATCACAACACTAAAAGTCATGAAACCACCACAAAAAATCTTGATTTTCTATGATAATCAATAATGTTAACTCATTCAATGAATCATGATCATCGAAAACAACAAAAATCGGTCTCTTGCTATTTTATTTAAATTTCTCAAAATATACTCAGCTAAAAATTCCACAACTATTTTTAAAATAATATGTGAGTCAAAATAAACAGCTTTGTAGTTGATGACATGTTCAAAGTCAAGACGGTTCGAGTGTTATTGAATTTAGAAGGAAGAAGGAGCTTATGTTTCAAATAACATAGAAGGAACAATAAGTTATTTTTGTTTTGCAGTACATTATAGTTAACATGTTCTCTTATTCCTTATTCAAAATTTCATTTTTAACTGTATTTTTACATAACAATTTAAACCAACTATACATAAATTTTCAAATTTTAGTACACAATAAATAAAAATAAATTAGCTTGGTGATTAGAGAATCTGACCTTTATTTATTACCATGCTTTTAAAATACTAATCCAAATCTTTAAGCTTTGATCTTGGGTTAATCATCCATTTTCGAGTTAAAAGAAGGTAAGATTTTATTTTTAAAAGAGAAAAGAGAAATCGTAGGAAGAAGATTAAGAAAAAATGGATTTTTAAAATAAAATGGAAATGAAAGGTGTATATGAGTATATAAAGAGGATTTAAAAGAATAAGGAAAAATAAAAATATACTTTTCAAAAATCATTTCAAAGCTACCAGGAGGACAAACATTTGAAAAAAAATGAATAATATGGCGAATCATGTGCTTAATCCATTTTTATTGGGTATAAGGATGTTTTTATGTACTTAGGATTATTTTTACACTTGACATCGCAAATCCTTGTCACATCCTTCTAGATTTACAAATCAAATAAAATTTACATTTTAAAATACTTAGTATTATTTTATTATTTCAAAATAAAAGTGTTCTTTACATTGCAAATGTTGTTTTAAAGCAAAATCAAAGATATTAGAACTTATAATAACTTGTAGTTCGATATATAGTTGAAAATCCAAAAATTGGGCTACGATCACTTTTTCGGTTTTTGGTCGGACTGTTTATTTTTGTAAATCAATTAAAAACAAATTTTCTATTATCAATTAAAATAAAAATGTAGCAATCCAAAATTTTCGACCTCGAAAATTCGACACTAATACATTCACGGTAGAAGTGCTGAGCAATCGAACGCCGAAAATTTTAGATTGTTAGAGAAAAGAAGAAGAAGGTAGAAGAAGAACAGAGAACAATAACATCTCACATTCGCAGCGGATTAAATATAATATCAAATAATAGCAATTATACAAAGAAAGCTGAAATTGTCAATTTTACAACTGTACATCAGAGTACAATCATTACACATAAACTGGATAGTTGTACACTTGTCCTAGACAACTATCAATACAACTCTATTACACAACGGAATATACTCCATACGTTCCTACCATCCAGCTCGTTTCTTGAGCTCCAGAACGTCCTAACCTGAAAATCTATAATATTCGGTCTGACTCGAGCATTTCATCAAAGTAACTCCTGGGTCTGGCTGGAAACCAACGTGAGTAAACTCGAATAACTTGAAATACTTAGTTATAACTTATATGAATACTAGGGTAACTCGTACCTTTCTACGAGTTCTTAACTTGTTATGGTCAATCACTTATCTTACAAAACAATATCCAAGTACCGTTCGGTTTACTTAATTTATTACATTCCAACCTATTTGATTAAACAAATCAAATCTATAAAGAATTATTGTAGATTACAAATCGAAGTGGTTTCGGGTATTTACTGATACCCGACCCCGGTTTCTTCGAATCTAATGTCGTCTTTAATCCAAGTTGTTTAGGTGAATAGAATTTAATTCAAATACAGGATTTCATATTCACACGACAATACATATCAGATAGATAAACCATAATATCACAGTTCAACTAAAGTATCTCATATCACAAAGCATCACTTTTCAGAGATATCAAATAATCTAAGTCATTCAATATATCTTAATCATCTACAAGCAGGATAAATTAATTATACCATTTCCAATCAATTTAATTGCTTTTAAACCCTGCTTACTTAACATTAATTATTTACAACCATTAATTAATCATTCTTTAATTATCAGTCTAAATTAATTATCCATAATTACTTTGATTAAGTAATTATCCCATTGGTTAATTATCTTCAATTAATTAACCTTTAATTGTTAATTAATTTTAACCCTTAATTACTAATTAAATAAATTAACCCTTAACAAATTAATCCTTTACGTTAAGTAAATAACATTCAAGTAATTACTTACGTTAATTAATCTCTAATTATCAATTAATTAATCTCTAATTACCAATTAATTAATCTCTAATTAATTAATTTATAATCCTTAATTGTTAACAAATTAATCCTTATCCTAGTTACAAATTTATTAATCTCTAATTACAAGGTAATAAATCCTTAATTAATTAATTAATTAATTATAACTCTTAATTATTAATTAATTAATTACTCTTTGATTACTTCATTAATTTAATTAATCTATAATTACCAAAAATCCTAATTAAACTCAAGATAAAACATTAGATGTAACGACCCAGAATTTCTATTAATTAAAATTTGAATATTTAATTAATTTTAAATATAAATAAGTGAAATTTATAAGTCGAATAATTTTATTTCGAATAATTGGATTTAATTGAATAATTAAATCGATAATTTAATACGTGAGAATACAGAAATAATTGTAAATTGGGTTTATTATGATTGAAAATGATTTGTAAAATTTTGTTATATCATATTGAAGTTATAATGATGTTATGGAACTTTTAAAATCGAATTAAAAGTTAATTTGTGAAAATTGAATATTTTAATATTTAATTATCAACTGTAAAATAGCCAATTTTTGAACAGTCTCAGAAATGGACGAAACCAGTTTCATTGGATCCGTAATAGTTTGTTGTTATCGGATTTCAATTTTTGTAGCAATCGGAGTTATCGTTTGATCGTGGTAGCTCGAAACGCATCTAAATTGTTTTAATATTAATTTGGCGAGTTAAAATAGTCATTTTTCAAAAAGTTTTGGATTTCGACGAAACCAGTTTCATCGGATCCGTAATGTGATATTATTGTAAGGTTACAAATTTCGTGTCAATCAGATTTACCGTTTGTCCGGGGCAAGCGAAAACGCATAGAAAATCGTTTAATCGGTTTAATTTAAAATTGATCGTTTATTTCTGTATCTCGCACAGATGACCGAATTAGCTCCCGAAACATGTTCCATTGTGTTTGGAACGCGGGGTAAACCTTAGAAAAGCCAACCGGCATGCTTCGTTTGGAGTTCGGAAAATTTCGGATGAATAGTGTTTTGAGAATTTTCTATATAAGGCCCTCTATTTTCACTTTTGCAAACCAAACCCTCCTTCTTTCTTCTTCAGCCGGCCCTAATTTCAATGGCCATGAAAATTCGAAACTTCTTCCCTCAATCTCTTCCAATCCGTGAAGAATTAGCAAAAACTCTCAACTACAAAGTTGTAGAGGATGATGAAAGCTTCAAATCCATACGGAGATGATCAAAAACGGAGCTTCGAATCAACGGGAAATCGAGCAAGAAGGGGCTGCGTTTTTCACGCAAATCGAGGTGATAGGGGAGGCCGAGTTCAACATGGTGGCAGCCGATGGTGGCTCTCGAGCAGGGCTTCGTAACGATGGTCTCTGATCGTGTTGGTCGCGACTTGGAACCCTAGGCAACGTGAGTTGGGTTCGTGCTTGCGTGATAGTTACTGGATATTAACGTGAAGATGGAAGAAGCTTAGGGGATGGTCAAGATGCTGGGGAAAAGAATGTACGGCTGATGATGAAGGTTGTAATATATATATAAAAGAAAATTGTAAATGTTTATATATTAAAAGTGTACAATGTTTAAAAATTCATATCTCTTTCATACGAGGTCGAAAACGCACGAAACCAGTTGCGTTGGAATTGTATGGACGGGCACTACGCTTTGTAACTGAATTGGAGTCATTTGGAGTTAGTGAGAATTTTGGGTAAAATTAAACGTCCGTTTAATTTTATTCGAAATAAATCGCTAAAATGAAATTGAAATCAAGGTGAGAACTTCTCACTCAATCGAATCGGTTTCGATTTTTATTTTAAATAATTAGATTTAAAATTGTTGATATAATGCATGAATGATGATTGTTATCTATTGATTGTTAAAATAGACATTATGCGCCGTTAGTAAGCGGATGTTATTTATTAAAAACATATACCGCGAATATTTCATAAACAGTGAAATTGGTATTACATATGTACTTGGAGTTGATTTTCCCGCATTATATAGCGGATGAGACCCTATTGCGCCGTCTATTAAGCGGATAATATTTTATAAAATCCCATATACCGCGATAATTCCGTACTGGAGCGGAATTGGTATTGTGCTAACATCTTTGGATGCAGGGAAACAGGTTGGATGGATCCAACTGGATTCCTCAACTGTATTGATTTATTTACAGATATTGTGATATTTGTTGATTATCATATCGATATATGATATTTGGATGTTGTGATTGACTATTCGGTGCTGCTGCATCATCGGATCCATTTTTAAAGTTTAAAAATAACGATTTTGGTTTTTAAAAGGATTTTAAAGTGATTTTTCAAAGTATATGTTTTTATTAAATTTTGAATTGATTCATTTTAAATAATTAAAACGTTATAAATTTTTATGTTATAAAAATTAAGATTTTTGAGAAATATAACCGAAATGAGATTTTTGGAAATAAATAGTTAATTAACTTATAAATTGGTTTAAATTGGGATTTTTGAATTATAAAAAAACGATGTGTATAAAAGACTTATAAAATTGATATTTATAAATTAAAAATACAGGGATTATAAAACGAGTTTTTATAAGTAATAAAGTGAAATAAAAATGGATTTCATAAGTGAATTGAGATTTATAAATTTATGAAATATGAATATATAAAATGGATAGATTTTGTAAAATATAAGATTTATAAGTAATCAACTTATAAATCGGATTTTGGCATTTAAAATGAGATATAAAAAGGATTTTTATAAATAGAAGTTTGTAAAAATATAAATGGATTTTATAAACGTTGTTTATAAATCCAAAATCAATTGAATTTGATAAGTTGGATATAGGAATATATGAAAGGAATTATATCCACGATTTTGGACAGTGGATAATCCTTTAATTTAATATGTAGAAATGTTGAAATTGGTTAACGAAGTATATTCACGATTTTAAACAGTGAATATATTATTAAATGAAATGGATATGTTTTTGGGGAAGGAACATTATGAAATGAAGTTAATGATTTTAAAGACGTTTTAAAATGCATTAAATATCGAAATCATAGATTTCAACATTCATTGTTGAAATAGACGTTTTCGAGAAATAGAAGGAAATGATGGACTATAACACTGTTGTTATAGTAAATGACTTCCGAAAGGAAATGTTTTTGTATAGTATTGGGATTTATATATCTATCTAAATTTCGAATCCCTATACTAGTGATTTTGGGTTGTCGTAACGATGTTTTGTGCAACATTCGTTTTGGCCCAAATAAATATGTTTAAGAGAATGATTTCCTTAAAGGATGAAATATATACTTAATTTCGATTTAAGTATATTGAATATTTTTCAAGTGTTGAAAATAAATGGATTTGTGAATTACTTATTAATAAATAAGTACGTAAATGTTTTTCCAATGTGAAATGAAACGTTTTGAGAATTTATCTTTTTGAAGACAAATTGAAAATGAACATTAGAAATCGATTTGGGTATCATATATTCATAAATATTTTGGAATGTAAATTCACTATGGAATTTATAAATGAAAAGGGGAATTTGTTTAAAAATAAACGTTGATTTATTTTTTTGAAGTGTGGGAATTAATTTACGGATTTGGAACGTAAATATAAAGTAAATCGTTAAGGATTTATTTAATTGGTTTAAATGAACCATGTTGAAATGAAAGTATTTCACGTAAGGAAAATGTTTGAAATTTGTTTTCAAAAGTGGTAAAGGTGAAAAGTTATTTGAAAATTTGTTTTCAAATGGTTGAAGTGTGGAAAATATATATCTAGTAAAGATATTTTGGAAAGTAAATAATTTGAGAAATTATTTGGATTTGGTGATGTTGAACACGCCTATTGATAGTTAAATATTCGACTATCAGTATTTACCTTTAAATAGATATTTGTTGTGATTTGTTTGAATTTGAATGCCGCACTTATTTTTGAATAAGCGCTCACTATTCGGGTTAGCCGGGAAAGGACCTTGGGGTCGTATAACCCATTCCGAATATGTGATACGTCGTTATGGATTGCATTTGATGACCGGTGTTGAAGACCGGATATTTGTGAAAACGGAAGGATTACCGTCGAGTTACTCTACAACGGCTGATCTCCGATATAGAGGTTTTATCACCCTTAGTGACGGGAAGTCCGGTCGTGATTAGTGAATATCCGGATTGCAAGGACTTCTTTGTAAGTGCCTTCGGTTCTGTTCGAGCCCGGAACAGACTTGTATGGATTGTATGTCTGACATTACAAGTTGAGATATAAAGCTGATTTCTTTCAAATATATTTCTGTTGGTGGCGGAGAATTTATTCTCTTAGCTTAACACTCTTCTCTGAGACATACGAGCTCAGAGGTTATATAGTTGAAGGTTATTAGTGATATATTCCCAATTTGATAGTGTGGCATGCTTAGTG
The DNA here is from genome assembly GCA_030765085.1 of Allium cepa. Classification (NCBI taxonomy): domain Eukaryota; kingdom Viridiplantae; phylum Streptophyta; class Magnoliopsida; order Asparagales; family Amaryllidaceae; genus Allium; species Allium cepa. The sequence continues at coordinate 92,953,861 of CM060930.1, read as the reverse complement.
TTGCTGTGAAATGATCATTGTTTGAACATTTGTGATATGATCATTTGTTTGATCATTTATCTAGGTGATCATTTCTATGATCATTTGATTGACCCAAAGCACAACTTTTGTATAAGCGTGGCTTTGTGGATGAGACTTCGTCGGACCTCACACCCCGGAAATGGTCAAAACAGGAAGGATGCAGCAAGGTTATTAGGGGGTAGCGCCCCTTTAGTGTATGTCATTCCTTCTATATAGAGATGGTATCATGGTATGGAGCCCAGATATTTAACCTATGTTGTTGCTGCAAATTTTGTGGTTGTTGGAAATCGAGGATCCTCGGATAGATCGGTTACGATCGGGGGATGACATATTCGTGTCAGTAGTTACCCAGTTAGGGGTAACCCAGCCTTGTGTTAGCAGAGATCCGGTTTGGTTCTCGGGACGTCATTCCAGAGGCGTTTCCATGTGGCAATGGGAAGTTCCTTAGCCTGACCATTTGTTGGAAATTCAAAGAAACAATACTAGACTTGTACGGTTTTAGTTGTAGGACCTGCCATGGAATGTGGCGGTAACCTGCTATTGAACATGGTAGCTATAGTAGGCATACGATAATGGTCGTATGTTGGTTAAGATTTATATCTTTACTTTCGAAATAATTTTTCTACACTATGCACTAGTAATAATATCTAATGTTTCTTTTTAATGCGTATCAAGCATCTTTGACTATCATAAGGAGAAATCTCCTCCGATTCTGCGTTTCCATTGGGTGTGTGTGCGGGAGGCCTTATGGTAGTCTCATTTTTAAAAGTTGAATCTAAAAATATTCCTCTATTTTGATTTTAAAGATAAATAAACTGTTTTAGTTCTCACACCAGTCTCATGACTGACTCGGAGTTTATTGTTTTCTTTCCTAAACTCTGGGTGCCTACCAATTTCCACACGGGCAATCAGGAGTAAGGTTTATCAGGATATTCTAGAATTCAGGAGTTGCAGGAGGCAAGCTGGATGGCATGGCGTATTACTAGTATATAGTATTTCTTTTCCGCTGTCGATGTTGTTGTTGTTGTACACTCTGATGATGTAATGTAATATGATGCAATGTAATAACTGTTATAGTTCTTTGTTTAAAGATTATTCATTTATCTATTGTATGTTGTTCCGCTGCGAATTGTGAGTTTCTAATATTGTTCTGTTGTTTCTGTTCTATTCTATCTTTTTCTCTCTTCTTCTATCTTTTTCTTCTTCTTTAACCCTAACGGTACGGTTTTCCGGCTTTCGATTGCTCGACAGTTGATACAGTGGACGTATTGATGTCGGTTTTCGTGGACGAAAAATCGCGTTCGTTACAATTTGGTATCATAGCTTATGGTTAAGCGACAACCATGGCTCTGTTGGGAATTACTCATTAGAGATAGAGTCGGTAGTACTCTAGAATGAGTGTGAGTGTTATAATAGATACGAGTGCGTATTTGTTAGTGAATATAAAAATGTTTTATATTGTGTTTGCTTATCCGTTGAGCTGTTTGTGAATTCTGATCGGTGTGTGGGATGCCATATTATCGATAGGGATTTCTAAACACTTAAACGAGGCATGTCGACATAGTATTATTTAAATTGGGTAAATGAAATAATTTTATCTTGATTATATTTTTATATATAAAGGAATAATTTTTCGGAATTATTAAAGTGCATATGAATTGATTGTTGATTGTTGATTGTTGGATAAGTTAAATAAAACCACAGTTGTAAAAGAATAATTGTATAAGCAATTGAATTATAAGTATGGAGTTATAATTAAAATGATTTACACTTGTGAAATAATCGTATATATAAGAAGTGAAATTATATAAGTAAAAGGGTTTGTAAATGTGGTTTATAATCTGAAAATGAAATTCCAGAGAAGTGTTTTGAAAGAAATTTGATATTTTGGAAAATTGTTTTGGAGAAATTAAAGCTCTAAACTCTTTTCGGTCACTGGAAAATAATCCTGATGATGATGGCCACATCATTAGAATTCATTTTCGGGTTTCCAAAAGAGAAATTGCTGCCAAATTGTTTTAAATAAAATTTGTTTGGAAAATTTTGAGTTTGGGTTCAAAAGATAATTGAATTGATTTCAAAAATGATTTTGAAATATTTGAAAGGACTCTGGAATCCTATTTAAGATATTTATGGGAATGATAAATGAGTTGATAACTTATACAGATTGAATTTTGATAGAATAAATTTAACTTAAAGGATGAAGTTAAATTAAAGGAAGTATAAGTAAATCAATAAAATCCAAGTTGAAATAAATTTGAGTTGTCATCAAAGACATGTAATTTGAAATTTAACAAAAGGAAAGTTAAATAAATTGATTAGGATTTGATAAGATGCTTGAAATGAAATATAACTTAAGTGAAGTTGAATGAAGTTGATTTTTTGTGTCAAAGTAAATTAATAAGTGAATTAATGAAATGCAGTCATTAAGAATTTGAACTTGAGTTATATAAATGAAATTCAACATTATATTGTTAAAGGAATTAGCAATTGAATTGAACTAATGGATTAAATGTTAATCAATTAAATGTAAATAATTGATATGAAATAATGAATGTAAGTGTTAATTCATTAGAAGCTAATGTTATTAGAAATTGAATAAATTGAATGAAAGTCAATTTAATATGATCCAATTGGAATTAAATGCGTTGAACCAAATTGAATGTAAAGTGAATAAATTTGGTTGTATTGAATAAACATTGGTTGTTATTTGATTGTATATAATTCATTAAGTGTTAATGAAATTGAATTAGCGAAATTGGAAGCTATGTGATTGAATTCAAATGGATAATATGTAAATTTGAATAGAATTGGATTTGATTTGGAAGTGAACTAATATGAATGCAAATTAGTGAATGCAAACTAATTAAAATTGAATATGAATGAATGTTAGTAAAATCCAATGTAAATGAATCAAATGTGATTTAAATTGAAAACCAATTCATTGAATATTAATGAGAATATGAATGAATATTGATTTGGTTATGAATGATAGTTGGTTGATGTTTGCATTTGTTGCTTTAGTTGCATTTGCTATATTGGCATATATAGATGTTGCTATATGTTGTATATTGAGATTATTTTCATATATACATGTCCTCATGTTGTTTGTTGAGTGTTTAGTAGGTGCGGATTGCGCTTGCTTCGCATTTGGAGCTCGCTTTCACGCTATATTAGCCATATATGCTCGCTAATAATATAAATAAGGTACATATCTCAGATTACATACCGTACTTTTACATTTTTTTCCCTGCGGGATGCCTCATCACGTGATGAGATGTATATTTGTGATATATACACTGTCATTTTTTTTCGGATCGAGCCACGCAAAGGAGACTCTGGCGATTTTTTCCGAAAATTTAAGGCGTTAGAATATTTTTGAGAAAATTGGAAATTTTTGATAATTAAGTTTGGATTTGGAAACTTAGTAAAGATTTTGTAAGGAGTTTAACTATGAATTTTGGGAAAGTTAAACACTTAAGAGATTTGAAAAATCTAATTTGAACGGTTTGTTTTGGAAAGTTAATGGATTCTGTAAATTTTTCTTACTTGGTAATTTCGAGGACGAAATTCTTTTAAGGGGGGAAGTCTGTAACGACCCAGAATTTCTATTAATTAAAATTTGAATATTTAATTAATTTTAAATATAAATAAGTGAAATTTATAAGTCAAATAATTTTATTTCGAATAATTGGATTTAATTGAATAATTAAATCGATAATTTAATACGTGAGAATACAGAAATAATTGTAAATTGGGTTTAATATGATTGAAAATGATTTGTAAAATTTTATTATATCATATTGAAGTTATAAAGATGTTATGGAACTTTTAAAATCGAATTAAAAGTTAATTTGTGAAAATTGAATATTTTAATATTTAATTATCAACTGTAAAATAGCCAATTTTTGAACAGTCTCAGAATTGGACGAAACGAGTTTCATTGGATCCGTAATAGTTTGTTATTATCGGATTTCAATTTTCTTAGTAATCGGAGTTGTCGTTTGATCGTGGCAGCTCGAAACGCATCTAAATTGTTTTAATATTAATTTGGCGAGTTAAAATAGTCATTTTTCAAAAAGTCTCGGATTTCGACTAAACCAGTTTCATCGGATCCGTAATGTGATATTATTGTAAGGTTTCAAATTTCGTGTCAATCGGATTTACTGTTTGTCCGGGGCAAGTGAAAACGCAAAGAAAATCGTTTAATCGGTTTAATTTAAAATTGATCGTTTATTTCCATATCTTCCACAAATGACCGAATTAGCTCCCGAAATACGTTCCATTGTGTTCGGAACGCGGGGTAAACTTTAGAAACGCCAACCGGCACGCTTCGTTTGGAGTTCGGAAAATTTCGGATGAATAGTGTTTTGAGAATTTTCTATACTAGGCCCTCTATTCACTTTTGCAAACCAAACCCTCCTTCTTTCTTCTTCAGCCGGCCCTAATTTCAATGGCCACAAAAATTCGAAACTTCTTCCCTCAATCTCTTCCAATCCGTGAAGAATTAGCAAAAACTCTCAACTACAAAGTTGTAGAGGACGATGAAAGCTTCAAATCCATACGGAGATGATCGAAAACGGAGCTTCGAATCAACGGGAAATCGAGCAAGAAGGGGCTGCGTTTTTCACGCAAATCGAGGTGATAGGGGAGGCCGAGTTCAATATGGTGGCAGCCGATGGTGGTTCTCGAGCGGGGCTTCGTAACGATGGTCTCTGATCGTGTTTTCATGCATCGTGTTGGTCGCGACTTGGAACCCTAGGCAACGTGAGTTGGGTTCGTGCTTGCGTGATAGTTACTGGATATTAACGTGAAGATGGAAGAAGCTTAGGTGACGGTCAAGATGTTGGGGAAAAGAATGCACGGCTGATGATGAAGGTTGTAATATATATATAAAAGAAAATTGTAAATGTTTATATATTAAAAGTGTACAATGTTTAAAAATTCATATCTCTTTCATACGAGGTCGAAAACGCACGAAACCATTTGTGTTGGAATCGTATGGACGAGCATTACGCTATAGAATTAGATTGGAGTCATTTGGAGTTAGTGAGAATTTCGGGTAAAATTAAACGTCCGTTTAATTTTATTCGAAATAAATCGCTAAAACGAAATTGAAATCAAGGTGAGAACTTCTCACTCAATCGAATCGGTTTCGATTTTTATTTTAAATAATTAGATTTAAAATTGTTGATATAATGCATGAATGATGATTGTTATCTATTGATTGTTAAAATAGACATTATGCGCCGTTAGTAAGCGGATGTTATTTATTAAAAACATATACCGCGAATATTTCATAAAGAGTGAAATTGGTATTACATATGTACTTGGAGTTGATTTTCCCGCATTCTATAGCGGATGAGACCCTATTGCACCGTCTATTAAGCGGATAATATTTTATAAAATCCCATATACCGCGATAATTCCGTACTGGAGCGGAATTGGTATTGTGCTAACATCTTTGGATGCAGGGAAACATGTTGGAGGGATCCAACTGGATTCCTCAACTGTATTGATTTATTTACAGATATTGTGATATTTGTTGATTATCATATCGATATATGATATTTGGATGTCGTGATTGACTATTTGGTGCTGCTGCATCATCGGATCCATTTTTAAAGTTTAAAAATAATGATTTTGGTTTTTAAAAGGATTTTAAAGTGATTTTTCAAAGTATATGTTTTTATTAAATTTTGAATTGATTTATTTTAAATAATTAAAACGTTATAAATTTTTATGTTATAAAATTAAGATTTTTGAGAAATATAACCGAAATGAGATTTTTGGAAATAAATAGTTAATTAACTTATAAATTGGTTTAAATTGGGATTTTTGAATTATAAAAAAACAATGTGTATAAAAGACTTATAAAATTGATATTTATAAATTAAAAATACTGGGATTATAAAACGAGTTTTTATAAGTAATAAAGTGAAATAAAAATGGATTTCATAAGTGAATTGAGATTTATAAATTTATGAAATATGAATATATAAAATGGATAGATTTTGTAAAATATAAGATTTATAAGTAATCAACTTATAAATCGGATTTTGGCATTTAAAATGAGATATAAAAAGGATTTTTATAAATAGAAGTTTATAAAAATATAAATGGAGTTTATAAACGTTGTTTATAAATCCGAAATCAATTGAATTTGATAAGTTGGATATAGGAATATATGAAAGGAATTATATCCACGATTTTGGACAGTGGATAATCCTTTAATTTAATATGTAGAAATGTTGAAATTGGTTAACGAAGTATATTCACGATTTTGGACAGTGAATATATTATTAAATGAAATGGATATGTTTTTGCGGAAGGAACATTATGAAATGAAGTTAATGATTTTAAAGACGTTTTAAAATGCATTAAATATCGAAACCATAGATTTCAACATTCATTGTTGAAATAGATGTTTTCGAGAAATAGAAGGAAATGATGGACTATAACACTGTTGTTATAGTAAATGATTTCCGAAAGGAAATGTTTTTGTATAGTATTGGGATTTATATATCTATCTAATTTTCGAATCCCTATACTAGTGATTTTGGGTTGGCGTAACGATGTTTTGCGCAACATTCATTTTGGCCCAAATAAATATGTTTAAGAGAATGATTTCCTTAAAGGATGAAATATATACTTAATTTCAGTTTAAGTATATTGAATATTTTCCAAGTGTTGAAAATAAATGGATTTGTGAATTACTTATTAATAAATAAGTACGTAAATGTTTTTCCTATGTGAAATGAAACGTTTTGAGAATTTATATTTTTGAAGACAAATTGAAAATGAATATTAGAAATCGATTTGGGTATCATATATTCATAAATATTTTGGAATGTAAATTCACTATGGAATTTATAAATGAAAAGGTGAATTTGTTTAAAAATAAATTTTGATTTATTTTTTTGAAGTGTGGGAATTAATTTACGGATTTGGAACGTAAATATAAAGTAAATCGTTAAGGATTTATTTAATTGGTTTAAATGAACCATGTTGAAATGAAAGTATTTCGCGTAAGGAAAATGTTTAAAATTTGTTTTCAAAAGTGGTAAAGGTGAAAAGTGATTTGAAAATTTGTTTTCAAATGGTTGAAGTGTGGAAAATATATATCTAGTAAAGATATTTTGGAAAGTAAATAATTTGGGAAATTATTTGGATTTGGTGATGTTGAACACGCCTATTAATAGTTAAATATCCGACTATCAATATTTACCTTTAAATAGGTATTTGTTGTGATTTGTTTGAATTTGAATGCCACACTTATTTTTGAATAAGTGCTCACTATTTGGGTTAGACGGGAAAGGACCTTGGGGTCGTATAACCCATTCCGAATATGTGATACGTCGTTATGGATTGCATTTGATGACCGGTGTTGAAGACTGGATATTTGTGAAAACGGAAGGATTACCGTCGAGTTACTCTACATCGGCTGATCTCCGATATAGAGGTTTTATCACCCTTAGTGACGGGAAGTCCGGTCGTGATTAGTGAATATCCGGATTGCAAGGACTTCTTTGTAAGTGCCTTCAGTTCTGTTCGAGCCCGGAAAAGACTTGTATGGATTGTATGTTTGACATTTCAAGTTGAGATATAAAGCTGATTTCTTTCAAATATATTTCTGTTGGTGGCGGAGAATTTATTCTCTTAGCTTAACACCCTTCTCTGAGACATACGAGCTCAGAGGTTATATAGTTGAAGGTTATTAGTGATATATTCCCAATTTGGTAGTGTGGCATGCTGAGTGTTGCTGTGAAATGATCATTGTTTGAACATTTGTGATATGATCATTTGTTTGATCATTTATCCAGGTGATCATTTCTATGATCATTTGATTGACCCAAAGCACAGGTTTTGTATAAGCGTGGCTTTGTGGACGAGACTTCATCGGACCTCACACGCCGGAAATGGTCAAAACAGGAAGGATGCAGCAAGGTTATTAGGGGGTAGCGCCCCTTTAGTGTATGTCATTCCTTCTGGATAGAGGTGGTATCATGGTATGGAGCCCAGATATTTAACCTATGTTGTTGCTGCAAATTTTGTGGTTGTTGGAAATCGAGGATCCTCGGATAAATCAGTTACGATCGGGGGATGACATATTCGTGTCAGTAGTTACCCAGTTAGGGGTAACCCGGCCTTGTGTTGGCAGAGATCCGGTTTGGTTCTCGGGACGTCATTCCAGAGGCGTTTCCATGTGGCAATGGGAATTTCCTTGGCCTGACCATTTGTTGGAAATTCAAAGAAACAATACGAGACTTTTACGGTTTTAGTTGTAGAACCTGCCATGGAATGTGGCGGTAACCTGCTATTGAACATGGTAGCTATAGTAGGCATACGATAATGGTCGTATGTTGGCTAAGATTTATATCTTTACTTTCAAAATAATTTTTCTACACTATGCACTAGTAATAATATCAAATGTTTCTTTTTAATGCGTATCAAGCATCTTTGACTATCATAAGGAGAAATCTCCTCCGTTTCTGCGTTTGCATTGTGTGTGTGTGCGGGAAGCCTTATGGTAGTCTCATTTTTAAAAGCATTGAGAATTGAATCTAAAAATATTCCTCTATTTTGATTTTAAAGATAAATAAACTGTTTTAGTTCTCACACCAGTCACATGACTGACTCGGAGTTTATTGTTTTCCTTCCTAAACTCTGGGTGCCCACCAATTTCCACACGGGCAGTCAGGAGTAAGGTTTATCAGGATATTCTGGAATTCAGGTGTTGCAGGAGGCAAGCTGGATGGCATGGCGTATTACTAGTATATAGTATTTCTTTTCCGCTGTCGATGTTGTTGTTGTTGTACACTCTGATGATGTAATGTAATATGATGCAATGTAATAACTGTTATAGTTCTTTGTTTAAAGATTATTCATTTATCTATTGTATGTTGTTCCGCTGCGAATTGTGAGATTCTGATCTTGTTCTGTTGTTTCTGTTCTATTCTATCTTTTTCTCTCTTCTTCTTTCTTTTTCTTCTTCTTTAACCCTAACGGTACGGTTTTCCGGCTTTCGATTGCTCGACAGTTGATACAGTGGACGTATTGATGTCGGTTTTCGTGGATGAAAAATCGCGTTCGTTACATTAGACCTATAGTATATATTTGTTCTCGAAAATTCGATAAATATTTATACTTTGAATACTTGTTTCTATTGGCTTTGAAGCTTTGCTTGGAAACTAAACAGAGTTTCACTTTTTCTTAAAAAAAACTTGATTTGTTTATCTCCATGGACTCTGCAAAAATACTTTGATACAGGCCCGAACCCAAACTCCATTTTCTCCACGTCTTCCCCGTACCATCTTTCTTAGTTTTGATTAAATTTTAAAAAAACTGTTACTCGCTTAACCCACGCGAACACCAAAACTATATCTCGAGCCACAAGCTCAACTCCCCGAGTCAAACTTCGAGACACAGACCTTCAACCCCAAAACCAAACTCTGACACATACAGACCCATCTCACGTGTACAGGTCAACGACGATGCTCTGACCACCCTTGCTACCATCGATAAGTCAACCTCGGACTTCTCCTTCGGTCCCGACCACCCAACCCTGAGTCAAGCTCGAGAATCGAATTCGAGCATTTGAGTTCAACTGGAACAAAATTCGATCAACCCAGAATCTCCTCGACCAGCCAATTCCGATCACCAGATGACTCGAAACCTCGCCCATAGCCTCACCGTAGACTAACGCACCAATCCCACCAACTCTGATCAAGACTGATCCATCCTCGTCGTCGCGATGAACTCGACAACATCATCGAACCCATCAAAGAATAAAACCCTACATCGCCGACTATCGCCACTGTTGTGAACGATAAAACAAGTGACCATTTTTTCTTAAGATCTCCATCACTCAGACTTCCATCCACATCAAACACGAAGCTCGACCCATCCCTGTTCGTCGTGAATTGATGAAAAACAAAGAATCGTTCATCTCAAAAATTCACCTCAACCGCTTACTTAAAAATCGTGATATCAACACTAAAATTCATGGTTTCTAAGCATGAATTCAAATCTAAAATCAAAATTTAAAGATTTAAAAATCGAATTTTCGACTTGATTTGGTTTTCCTCTGTAAATTTTTATTCTTGAAATAATTACTTGATTTAATCACTTCAAACTAATTTTAAAAACAAAATCACATCCATACCATCACTTTTCTTTTAATGATTATGATCTCAAAACATTGGAGCAAGAGAAATTGATTTTCAAACTGTTTTAAGCATGTTGAAATCAACAGAGGGAAGTATATAGACGTGCACTGTACCGTCTTCATATATATAGACATGCAAGCATATTTATTCATTTATGCAAACACTTTTCACAACATCACTACTAATATTCATCACATTCATCAAGCATAAAACCGATACAACTTAAAAAAGAGTAGTTTACTCACCTGTTATAAGATGTTGAACAGAGACTTAAAAACTGAGATGCTTTGATTTATGAAACTGGATAATACTTAGTTGTTGAGTTGATCTGAAACTTAGATGTTTGAAATGATCTAGCTTGCTTTAATTTGAAGATGAAATCCTATTTTGAAATTGGAATGAATTTACTTCTTGAGATGATCTAAGCTTTGATTTAATTGGAAGCTTGCTTTAAAAAGTGAGATGATTATGCTATAGTTGCTGAAAGAGTTTTTTTCTTCTGGTTTGAAATATATTGTTTACAGGTTTTGTTTTTGTTAGTTTTGAAATGAAGAATAGAAAAGGAATGGAGAAGAGAAGATAGATATATTTATAGACTTAATTTATGATATTAAAAATAAAATAAATAAAAAGAAAATGGTGACACTTGTTTAATTTGCTTCCATTTTTCATTTGCATGTATTAATTAACTTACATGTGTAATTATGCATGTGTTTATTATTTTAAATGTTTTTTCTATATTTTTAAATTATATTTTATATTAGTTTAATATTATTCTTTTATTTATAATTATAAAATCCTTTAAAGAAAATAATATAAAACTAATTATATACTAATAAAAATCAAATATTTATATTTTTAAATCCAGTTTATTTTAAGACATTTAACTAATTGAATTTCAAATTCAAATTTGAATTTACTTCAAAATCAACTCACACACATATATACCTATACAAACACATAATTTATTTGTTTGAAAATAAATAAATTTGCCAATTTTAAATAATTTATAAAAGAAGATCATTAAACTAATATTGTCGAATTTCAATAATTATATCAGGAGATTATCAACTAAATATTTATCCAGATATTTTTAATTATCAAAACTTCATTTGTTCAATCAAATAAAATCAGTGTTTTCAATTGTTAAAATCAGATAATTATCCAATTGCCTGATGCCCAAAAATCCGGGTTATCACATTCCTCCCCCTTTAAATCTTTTCGTCCCCGAAAAGGAACGAAGACAGAGATTTAATTATACTATCATTTATCAGTTAAATTACTCTTTGATCATTTTCAACTATAAACTCTTTTATTAGGAATTTTTAAAACACTTTAAAAACCATATAATATTACCAAAATAGTTTTGTAAAAATACCTTTTTTAACTCGATGTCTCAACAAGTCCCTCCTCGTTCTCACAGAAATTCGGTCATACATTGATCAGACGTAGGACTAAAAATCTATAAGTACTTGGTAAACCCGTTTTCAACACCCATTGAAATAATTGGAAAAACATTTTGTTGAAAATATAGAAAAATCTTTTGAAAATAGAGGAAACATCTTTGGTGAGAATGCTCTGGAAATCATCACCTCCTCCATGGTCGCAGTTAACCCAATGGTTACGTTGCCATCCCAGCAAAATCCATAGATAACTATAGGCACTCCGCGCCCCTCGATTATGCCATGGAACCCGCCACAGATCGCAGCTACATCTAGGGTTATGTCGCCATCATGGCAAAAATCCATGTAACAGTAGGCATCAGTGCCCTCGAATTTCGCCGCCAAATGAAACTTCACCACTCCTACACAAGTCGCAGACTACATTAGTCGAGTCCCGATGTAACCTTAGGCTCTCACGGCCTCTCGAATTTTGCTATGTCTTCATCGATCGTAGTCTATCGATGTTACGTTGCTATCACGGCAAAATCAAACGTAGACCGTTGGCTCTCACGGACACACGACTTTCGCTATGGTCCACAGTACATCGTAGTGACATCGAGTTACATTGTCGTCATAACATAACCAAAATGTCTTTGTAGGCATCAGCGCCCCCGACTTTCGCTACCCACAACACAAAATCCTCAGGAACATCAGTTTGTCTGGATTTCCTCCCAGGATCAAATTTAGATCCTCCCTCTTAGGGCTCATGGCAGAACCACCCCGTGGATCTCCTATGAAGTTCACTTCAATGGGAGGGCCTTTTTTCCCAGAGCCAATCTCAAAATTCTTTATACTATACACTTATAGTATCTTTCAAATCATACCCTTTATGATTCACATCAAAATCTCCTTTACACAAAATCGATATCCCAAATCGATAGTTCCAAATTGGCTTTCCAAATTCCCAAAATTGATTTTTCTGAAAAATCAAAAGCCTTTCCAAAATCCATAGGTTCCAAAACCTTTTTCCAAAATCATTCTCATAAAATCATTTATATATATATATATATATAGATATATATAATCTTGAAAAATCCTAGATCACTTCATAATTATATAAATTCCCTTTTTTACACTTCAATATTTTCTAGGATCGCCTCTTCTGGCTACAGATTCAAAAAGGGGAGATTTATCATATATAACAGACATATATAACTTTATTTATAGAAAATATATATTCAAGTTTGATTTCTTTTATAAAGTTGCTTACCATATTACTTACTTTTCCTAAAGTGAATTTCAAAAGATATCGAATTTTATTCATCGTATATTTTTCAAAATATACTTTTCTTTCGAAAATCAATTTTCATTTCTTTCAAAATTTTATTATCAATTTTATTCTAGCACGTACGATGTACATATATCATCCGTACACAATATCAAATCCGATCGCTCATTCGATCACATAATTTCACATCCGAACTAGTATCGTCCACCCAACTTCCTAGTGCGGACTCAGATCTAGTTTCTTGATCAGAAACTGTCATTCTCCTTCCATAGCCCTAACTATGATAGAGAATTTTCAGAATCAATCAAAAATCAATATCTAGGGTTCGCCATCGAAAATCGAGTGAAAAATCCCAACTCGGATCGATAAACTATCTCGAAATTCTATGCTCGAAATTCGGATCAAATTATCATGCGAATAGAATAGTATACATACATACTACGTATTTATCATCATTGATTATTAGCTAAATCAATTTTCTTTTACCTCGCATACATTTGGATTCCTACTCACTTATTCACAATTCCTTCAATTTCCATTTGGGTTATCACTTCAATTCTACACAATTTGCACTCAGGTCAGCTTGAATTTAGAAAATAGCTTGAAAAAGTTTAAAATAGATAAGTAGTTATAAAATAGTTATTAGTTGTAAAATAGCTGAAAAATAGTTAAATAATTATAAAATAGTGGTAAAATAATGAAATATTTGTAGAATAGTTAAATAGTTGCAAAAATAGTTGTAAAACAGTAATTAGTTTGTAAAACAGATGTAAAATAATAATTAGTTTCAAAATAGTTGTAGAATAAGTATAAGATAGTTTGAGATTTAAAACAATAGATTGTATAGTAAGTAGCCAGGAAAATAGATTTAAAATAGTTTATATTAAAAAAATTATAAAAAAATAGTTTCAAAGTCAAACTCGTTCAATTTCTCAATTTATCATTTCAATCAATTTCCCATCTTGTTAAATTCATTCAATTCCAATTCAGTTTGAATTAACTTCAATTCCTATCCTAAATACAAATCAATTCCAATTTGAATTTAAACTTATTCAGCTTCAATCACAGTTCCCATTTAATTCAAATCAAATTCAATTTGAACTAATTCAATTCAAATCTCAACTTTAAACCATTTCGAATTATATGAATTCGAGTTAAATTTTAAATGCTGATTTAATTCCTTAAATCAAATTAACCTTTACCTTTAAATTAACAGCTTGAATCTTTAAATCATTTAATTCCGAGTCTAAATTTCAAAATTCCATTTTAAATTACATTTACTTAACTTATTTCAAAGTTCAAATAATTGTTCAAAACTTTTTAAATGATTTAATCTTCAGAATCCTATTTATTACCCAATTTTAACTTCAAAAACAATTCTTAACAAATTTTCAACAAGCTCATCTCTAACATTTAAATCTTTAAGTTCAAATCAATTTGCCTTTCAATCTTATTTCTATTTTATTTCATTAGTGGATGTATATTACCTCAATCCATTCTTAATTCATTTAAAATAATCCAATTCTCAGTTTCATAGATTATTAATAACAACGGGATGATATCAGGATAAATAGGCATCCAGATTTATTTTAAAACATCCATCCATAGCATCCATTACCCATTTCCAGATCTCAAACTTGTTTTGAGATCACTCATAACTCGCACTTCAAATCAACCATTTAACTTCCCTAAGTTAAATCTCAATTTAATCTTGAAATTCCTAATTCAGGCTGTTTGTTAAACTTATTTAACTTCCCCTAAGTTAAATTAAATTTATTTAATCCAGTCAATCTTACTAAATTTGAATTCTCCATTTTAAATTTTAAACTTATTATCAATATCCCTTCTCACTTATAAGTTCAAAGACATATTTCACTTTGGGTTATTACATCACATTTCAGAGAAAATTCAAAACTCAACACCTGGTGTTTACTTCTAATCAACTTGTTATTATGTATATTCCACATATATACATATCCATTTCCTTTACACCCCAAGACATACTTTAAATTTTAAACCATCTTTGGTTTAATTCAAAAAAAATTACTTTTAAATTATCAAACAACACTTTTAAAAAAAATAAGATTACATTCAAAAATATTCTGAATAATATTATCTATTATCCCTTTTAACATTTTGAAAACAATTTCAAAATTTCAGGATTTAGATTTTAAACTTCACAATTTATCTAAATGTTATTTCCTTAAAACATTTCATTTTGCTTTATCATTAACCAACATTTCATTATCAAGATACAACAAACATTTTAGGATAATATCCAAGGTTATCATAACTGGAAACCAATTCACTGGATATTTTCTCATAATTTATTTGATAATAAAATCCAAGTAACTTAATTCAACGTTCAGAAAACATTCTTACAAATTTCAGGATTTTATTCTCAGGTTTGAACCATTTCAAACTTATCTTATTTATTTAGTTCATATTATTCAATTCCTATTTGGTTGTATTTCTATTACCACTTAATTCTTATTATTTTAATTGATTCCAATAATACAACAACCAATTACCTTAATATTTATAATAATTATAAAATTATTTCTTATATATCAAAATATAAACTTATATAAGAATCAACCATTTTTAAAATCTTTATATAAGAAATAACAAGTACGCTTCTCATTTATGTATACACACACACACGCACTCAACTCATTCTAGGGTACTATTGGCCCTATCCTTAATGAGTAAACCCACCAGAGCCAAGTTTCTCACTTAACCTTCTGCTCTGATATCAAAATGTAACAACCAAAAATTTTCGACCTCGAAAATTCGACACTAATACGTTCACGGTAGAAGTGCTGAGCAATCGAACACCGAAAATTTTAGATTGTTAGAGAAAATAAGAAGAAGGTAGAGGAAGAACAGATAACAATAACATCTCACATTCGTAGCAGATTAAATATAATATCAAATGATAGCATTTATACAAAGAAAGCTGAAATTGTCAATTTTATAACAATTACAATCATTATACATAAACTGGACAGTTGTACACTTGTTCCAGACTCCTATCAATACAACTCTATTACACAGCGGAATATACTTCATACGTTCCTGCCATCCAGCTCGCCTCCTGAGCTTTAGAACGTCCTAACCTGAAAATCTGTAATACTCTGTCTGACCCGAGCATTACATCAATGTAACACCCGGGTCAGGCTGGAAACCAGCGTGAGTAAACTCAAATAACTTGAAGTACTAAGTCATAACGCTTATATGAATACTAGGGTAACTCATACCTTTCTACGAGTTCTTAACTTGTTATGGTCAATCACTTATCTTGCAAAACAATATCCAAGTACCGCCCGGTTTACTTAATTTATTACATTCCAGCCTATTTGATTACACGTATCAAATCTATAAAGAATTATTGTAGATTACAAATCGTAGTGGTTTTGGGCATTTACTAATACCCGACTCCGGTCTCTTCGAATTCGGTGTCATCTTTAATCCAAGTTATTTAGGTGAATACAATTCAATTCGAATATAGGATTTCATATTCACACAACAATTCATATCAGATAGATAACCCATATTATCACAGTTCAACCAAAGTATCTCATATCACAAAGCATCACATATCAGAGATATCAAATAATCTAAGTCATTCAATATATCTTAATCGTTTATAAGCAAGATAAATTAATTATACTATTTCTAATCAATTTAATTGCTTTTAAACCTTGCTTACTTAACATTAATTATTTACAACCATTAATTAATCATTTTTTAATTATCAATCTAAATTAGTTATCCAAAATTACTTTCATTAAGTAATCATCTCATTGGTTAATTATCCTCAATTAATTAACATTTAATTCTTAATTAATTTTAACCTTTAATTAATAATTAAATTAATTAACCCTTAAAAAATTAATCCTTTACATTATGTAATTATCATTCAAGTAATTACTTACATTAATTAATCTCTAATTGCCAATTAATTAATCTCTAGTTACCAATTAATTAATCTCTAATTAATTAATTTATAATCCTTAATTATTAATTAATTAATCCTTATATTAATTACAAATTTATTAATCTCTAATTACTAAGTAATAAATCCTTAATTAATTAATTTTAACCCTTAATTATTAATTAATTAGTTACTCTTTAATTACTTCATTAATTTAATTAATCTATAATTACCCAAAATCTAAATTAAACTCAAGATAAAACATTATATCTATACTATATATATTTATTCTTGAAAATTCGATAAATATTTATACTTTGAATACTTGTTTCTATTGGCTTTGAAGCTTTGTTTTGAAACTTAATAGAATTTTACTTTTTCTAAAAAAACTTGATTTATTTATCACCATCGACACTGCAAAAATACTTCGTTACAGGCCCGAGCCCAAACTCCATTTTCCCCGCGTCTTCCCCATGCCATCTTTCTTTGTTTTGATTAAATTTTTAAAAAAAACTGTTACTTGCTTAACCTACGCGAACACCTGCACCAGATCTCGAGTCACAAGCTAAACTCCCCAAGTCAAACTTCGGGACAGAGACCTTCAACCCCAAAACCAAACCCTGACACACACAGACCCATCGTGCACGTGCATAGGTCAACGACGATGCTCCAACCACCCTTGCTATCGTCGACGAGTCGACCTCGACCTTCCCCTTCGATCCCGACCACCCAACCTTGAATCGAGCTCGAGAATCGAATTCGAGCGTTTGAGTTCAACTGGAACAAAACCCGATCAACCCAGAATCTCCTCGACCAGCCGATTTCGATCACCGGAAGACTCGAAACCTCGCCTATAGTCTCGCCATAGACTCACACATCAATCCCACCTACTCTGACCAAGTCCGATCCATCCTCGCCGTCGCGATGAACCCGATAACATCGTCGAACCCATTAAAGAATAAAACCCTACATCGACGACTATGCGCCACTGTGATGAACGATAAAACAAGTGACCATTTTTCCTGAGATCTCCATCACTTGGGCTTCCTTCCGCATCAAACACGAAGCTCGACCTACCGCCGTTCGTCGTGAATTGATAAAAAACAAAGAACCGTTCATCTCAAAAATTCACCTCAACCACTTACTTAAAAATCGTGATACCAACACTAAAATTCATGGTTTCTAAGCACGAATTCAAATCTAAAATCAAACCTTGAAGATTTAAAAATCGAATTTTTGACTTGAATTGGTTTTCCTCTGTAAATCTTTATTCTTGAAATAATTGCTTGATTTAATCACTTCAAACTATTTTTAAAAACAAAATCACATCCGTACCATCACTTTTCTTTTAATGATCATGATCTGAAAAACATTAGAGCAAGAGAAATTGATTTTCGAACTGTTTTAAGCCTGTTGAAATCAACAGAGGGAAGTATACAAACATGCGTAGTACCATCTTCATATATATAGACATGCAAGCATATTTATTCATTTATGAAAAAACTTTTCACAACATCACTACTAATGTTCATCACATTCATCAAGTATAAAACCGATTCAACTTAAAAAGGAGGAGTTTACTCTCCTGCTATAAGTTGTTGAACAAAGACTTAATGTAACGACCCAGAATTTTTGATAATTAAAATATGAATATTTAATTAATTTTAAATATTAATAAGTGAATTTATAAGTCAAATAAATTTTTATTTGAATTATTGGATTTAATTGGATAATTAAATCGATAATTTAATATGTTAAATTATGGAAATAATTGAAAATTGAGTTAAATATGATTGAAAATGATTTGTAAAATTTTATTTTATCATGTTAGAGTTAGAATGATATTTTAGAACTTTTAAAATCGAATTAAAAGTTAATTTGTGAAAATTGAATATTTTAATATTAAATCGACTAGTGAAAATAGCCAATTTTTGAACAGTCTCAGAATTGAACGAAACCAGTTCCATTGGATCTGTAATAGTTAGTTATTACCGGATTTCAATTTTCGTGTCAATCGGAGTTATCGTTTGATCGCGGCAGCTCGAAACGCATCGAATTATTTTTAATTTTAATTTGGCGAGTTAAAATAGCCATTTTTCAAAAAGTCTTGGATTTCGACGAAACCAGTTTCATCGGATCCGTAATGTGATATTATTATAAGGTTTCAAATTTCGAGTCAATTGGATTTACCGTTTGTCCGGTACAAATTAAAACGCCTAGAAATCGATTTAAATCGGTTTAATTTAAATTGAGCGTTTGTAGCCATAACTCGCACAGATGATCGAATTAGCTTTCGAAACCTGTTCCATTGTGTCCGGAACGCGGGATAAACCCTAGGAACGTCAGTTTTGGCGCGTAAATCGGAGTTCGGAATTTCCGGATGAATAATGTTCGATTTTTCCTATAAATAGAGACCAACACCTT
This sequence comes from Allium cepa, assembly GCA_030765085.1. NCBI lineage: Eukaryota > Viridiplantae > Streptophyta > Magnoliopsida > Asparagales > Amaryllidaceae > Allium > Allium cepa. Next base: position 92,934,640 of record CM060930.1, on the reverse strand, counting down.
CATAAGTTAAAAAAAATAATAATAAAACCTAAACCCTAGCCGCCACTACCCTATTTCTAAGGCCAGTATTTCTCCTCTTTCTTCCCTCAATCACTCACAATCCGTTGACATTCACGCGAAGTGTTCAACAGCAACATTGTAGAGCAAGGCGAGAGCTAGAGATCCATACGGTGATGATCGTGTTTGGAGCGACGTGGATGGAGCAATTGGGGCCGAAACCTACAGATTTCACACGCATTTCGAGGAGTTTAGAGCAGGCCGAGCTTCACTAGCTTAGGGCCGAAGGTAGCTCAGGTTTGGAGCTTCGTATTGCAAGATGTTGATCGAGTTTTCATCGTGTGTGGTGTTAGCAAAATCAAACCCTAATATTTAAGTAATGGGTTTGTTGTTCGGCTATTTACTGGAGCTTATGCGTGAAAGGAGGGAGAAGGTATATGCGGCCCAGATGAGAAGGGGGTGAGATCAACGGCTAATGTTTGTGTATGTTAATAAAAATTAAATAAAAGTTGTAAATTATGAATATAAATTTGTGTAATGTTCAAATATTCATAACTTTTTCATACGAGGTCAAAAACGCGCGAAACCAGTTGCGTTGGAATCGTATGGACGAGCACTACGCGATGAAATTGGATTGGAGTCGTTTGGAGTTAGTGAGAATTTTGGGTAAAATTAAACATCCGTTTAATTTTATTCGAAATAAATCGCTAAAACGAAAATAAAATCAAGGTGAGAACTTCTCACTCAATCGAATCGGTTTCGATTTTATTTTAAATAGTTAGATTTAAAATATTCGAATGCATGTTTGAATGATGATTGTTATCTATTGATTGTTAAAATAGACATTATACGCCGTTAGTAAGCGGATGTTATTTATTAAAAACATATACCGCGAATATTTCATAAACAGTGAAATTGGTATTATATATAATAGCAATATATATATATTGGCATATATATATATTGGAGTTATTGATTTCCCGCATTTTTTGTTTAGCGGATGAGACCCTATTGCGCCGTTATTAAGCGGATAATATTTAATAAGAACATATACCGCGATAATTTCGTACTGGAGCGAAATTGGTATTGTGCTAATGTTTGTGGATGCAGGAAAACAGGTTGGAGGGATCCAACTGGATTCCTCAACAGTATTTATTAGATTTCAGATATTTTGATATTTGATGGATTATCATATCGATATATGATATCGTTGTTGTCGTGATTGACTATTTGGTGTGTAGCATCATTGGACCAAGTTTTGGAATTTTAAAATGATTTATAAAGTGATTTTTGAAAATATACTATATTTTTGGAATTGATCCATGTTAAATAAATAAACGTTATAATTTTCAAAGTTATAAAATTTTGGGTTTTGTGAAATATAGTTAAAAGCTGATTTTTGAGAAATAAGGGCTAATGATTTTATAAAATAGTTTAATCGGGATTTTAGAATTTATTGTGAAAAGTTTAAATATAGGATTTATAAAATTTAATTATTTTATGAATCGAAATGGTGAAATAATAAAGGAGATTAAAGACGTTTTAAAGAATAATATAAATTGATTTATATTAAGAGATTTATAAATGGATATTTATAAATTGAAATATTGACATTATAAAACGAGTTTTTATAAGTGTTTGAATGAAGTGAAGATAGATTGTATAAGTGAATGGAATTTATAAATTATAAATGGTGAAGTTATAAATGAAATTTATAAATAGTAAGATTTATAAATTTTGTGAAGTTATTAAAAGAATAGATTTGGTTAAATAAATGAATCTTATAAGTTATAAGATTTATAAATTGGAAAGTCTTTAAAAGAACGATTTTGTAAAATAATCGTTTTATAAGTATTTAACTTATAATATGAACTTTTAGTTTATAATTGAGTTATAAACTGGAATAGGTTAATGACAGAAATTTGTAAAAGGAAGTTGTTATAAATAATTAGAAATGGAATTTATAAACGTTGTTTTATAAATTCGCAAACGACTTATTTTGATAAGAAAATTGTTGAAACCTATTAATGGAGTTATATTCACATTTTTGAATGTGAATAATCCCTTGAAATAAAATGAATAAAAGGATGAAATGTGTTAACGTAGTATATGCACGTTTTTGAATAGTGAATAATATGTTAAAGAAATTGTTTTGAATGTGATGTTTTAAATAGAATTAAAACGATCTAACGATGTTTTAAAAGGTGTTGAGATTCGAAACCATAGATTTCAACATTCATTGTTGAAATAGACGTTTTCGAGGAATAAAAGGAAATGGTGGACTATAACACGGTTGTTATAGTAAATGATTTCCGAAAGGAAATGTTTTGTATAGTATTGGGATTTATATATCTATTTTAATTTCGAATCCCTATACTAGTGATTTTGGGTTGTCGTAACAATGTTTTACGCAACATTCGTTTTGGCCCAAATAAATATGTTTAAGAGCATGATTTCCTTAAAGAATGAAATATATACTTAATCTTGATTTAAGTATATTGAATATTTTCTAAGTGTTGAAAATAAATAAAATTTGTGAATTACTTATGAATAAATAAGTATGGAAATGTTTTTCCAATGTGAAATGAAACGTTTAGAGAATTTATCCTTTTGAAGATAAATTGAAATGAATAGTTGAAATCGAATATTCATTGATATTTTGAAATATAAATTCACTATGGAATTTATAAAAGAAAGTGGAATTTGATTAAAAATAAATATTGATTTATTTTTGAGATATTGAATTTTATTTCTTGTAAAGATATTTTGTGAAGTAAATAATTTGGAAAATTATTTGGAAACTGGTGATGTGTGCATATTCATTGATAGTTCAATAACCGACTATCAATATTTCCCGTTGAATGGGTATTTGATGTGATTTGTTTGAATTTGAATGCCACACTTATTTTTGAATAAGCGCTCACTATTCAGGTTAACCGGGAAAGGACCATGGGGTCGTATAACCCATTCCGAATATGTGATACGTCGTTGTGAATTGCATTGAAGATCGGTGTTGAAGACCGAGTATTTGTGAAAGCGATAGGATGACCTATCGATTGTCTCTGCACTGGGTAGCTCCTGGTATAGAGATTCCTTAAGTGATGGGAAATTCGATCGGGATTGTGAATATCCGGATTACAAGGGCTTCGTAAGAAGTGCCTTCGGTTTTGTTCGAGCCCGGAACAGACTTGTATGGATTGTATGTCTGACATTACAAATTGAGATATAAAGCAGATTTCTTTCAAATATATTTCTGTTGGTGGCGGAGAATTTATTCTTTTAGCTTAACACCCTTCTCTGAGACGTACGAGCTCAGAGGTTATATAGTTGAAGTTATCAGTGATATATTCCCAATTTGGTAATGTGACATGCTGAGTGTTGCTGTAAATGATCATTGTGTTGATTATTTGTGATAGGATCATTTATTTGATCGTCTATCTTTGTGATCATTTCTATGATCAGTTGTTGACCCAAAGCATGGCTTTTGTATAAAGTATGTTTTTGTGGACGTGACTTCGTCGAGCCTCACACCCCGTGAATGGTCAAAACAGGAAAGATGCGGCAAGGTTATGAGGGGTAGCGCCCTTTAGGATGTGTGCATTTCCTTCTGGAAAAGGGTGGTATCATGGTATGGAGCCCAGATACTTACTCATGTTGAAAACACTTTGTTATGATTGTGTGAATTGATTGCGAGCGCTCGGTGAAAGGTCCCAAAGGACCGGGGGATGGCATATTCGGTCAGTTGTTACTCAGTTAGGGGTAACCCGGCCTTGTGTTGGTAGAGATCCGGTTTGGTTCTCGGGGATGTCCATCCAGAGGCATTCTCATGTGGCAATGGGAAGTTCCTTGGCCTGATCATTCGTTGGAAATCCAAAGAAACAATACGATCTTGTACGGTTTTAGTTGTAGGACCTATCATTCACTTATGGTGTCGCAACACTGTTTGGATGGTAGCTATAGTAGGCATAGTTCGGAATGTCTATGTTGGCTAAGATTTATATTCTATTTTCGAAATAATTTTCTACACTATGCACTAGTAATAATATCAAATGTTTCTTTAAATGCGTATCAAGCATCTTTGACTATCATAAGGAGAAATCTCCTCTGATTCTGCGTTTGCATGTGTGTGTGTGCGGGAGGCCTTATGGTAGTCTCATTTTTAAAAGCATTGCGAATTGACATTAAAAATATTCCTCTATTTTGATTTTAAAGATAAATAAACTGTTTTGAGTTCTCACACCAGTCACATGACTGACTCGGAGTTTATTGTTTTCCTTCCTAAACTCTGGGTGCCCACCAATTTCCACACGGGCAGTCAAGAGTTAGGTTTATCAAGATATTCTGGATATTCTGGAATTGCTGGAAGCAAGATGGATGGCATGGCGTATTACTAGTTTTTATAGTATTTCTTTTTCCGCTGCACTGTATATTATTTGTTGTTGTTGTACACTCTGATGATATGATGTAATGAAATGTGATGTAATGTAATAACTGATATAGTTCTTTGTTTAAAGATTATTCATTTATTATTATATGTTGTTCCGCCGCGAATTGTGAGATTCTGATGTTGTTCTGTTGTTCTCTGTTCCGTTCCTCTTTTCCGTTCTATTTTCTATCTCTTCTCTATTTCCTGTTTCCTTTCCTCTCTATTTTCTACCTTCTTATCCCTTTTTCTCTCCTTTTCTTTTCTTAATTTTTTTTTAAACCCTAACTATTCGGTTTTTCGGCAACGAAAAATCGACATGTTACATCTGGTATCAGAGCATATGGTTAAGCGACAACCATGGTTCTGTTGGGTATTACTCATTAGAGATAGAGTCAGCAGTACTCTAGAATGAGTTTGAGAGTAATAATAGCTATGAGTGCGTATTTGTTAGTGAATATAAAAATTGTTTTATATTGTGATGATTGGTTTGTTGAGTGGTATATAGATTCTGGTTAATACGAGTAATTAACGTTGTTGATAGGGATCTCTAAACGCTTGTACAGAGCAATTCGGCATAGTATGATTTTAAATTGGGTAAATGAAATAATTTTACCTTGATTATATTTTATATATAAAGAAATAATTTTTCAAAATTATTAAAGAGTATATAAGTTGATTGTTTGGTTGTTTGAATAATCTAAATAAAAGAATAATTGTATAAGAATTGAATTATAATTAAAGTGATTTACAATTGTGAAATAAACTTATATATATAAGAAGTGAAACTATATGAATATGAGTTGTGAATAAAAGTGAATTTAAAGTTAAATGGAATATAACTTAAGAGATGTTGAATGAAGTGATATTGATATCAAAGTAAAATGAATAAAGTTAAGTGATAGATATGAACTTAAGTTATATAAATGAAATTCAACTTTAGAAATTGAATTGAATTGAATTGAATGAATAGATTGAATGAAAATCAATTTAATTAAACCAATTGACAAGTAAAGGTGTTAAATCAAATTGAATGAATATAAGCAAAGGAATTTGGTTGCAATTAATAAACATTGGTTGATATATGGTTGTTAGTTGATTGTATATAATTCATTAAGTATTAATGAAAGTGAACTAGTGAAATTTAAAGCTATGTAATTGAATTCAAATTAGAAGTAAATAAATTTGAATAGAATTGAATTTGATTTGGAAGTGGACCAACTTGAATATGAATTAGTGAATATAAACTAATTGAGAATGAATGTTAGTAAGAACATCCACTGTATATGAATCAAATGTGATTAAATTGAAAACCCAATTCATTTAATATTAATAAGAATATGAATGAATATTGATTGGTTATGGATGTTAGTTGGTTGATGGTTGAATATATTGCTTTTAATGCATTGCTATGTTGGCATATATAGTCATTATGTTGCTATATGTTATATATCGATACTATTCATATATGCATGTTCTCATGTTGTTTGTTGAGTGTTTAGTAGGTGCGGATCGCGTTTGCTTCGCATTTGGAGCTCGCTTTCGCGCTATATTAACCGTATATGCTTGCTAATAAAATATAAGGTACATATCTCGGATTAAATATCGTACTTTTATACTTTTTTCCCTTCGGGATGCCTCATTACTTGATGAGATGTATATTTGTGATATATATACTGTCATTTTTTTTTCGGATCGAGCCGCGCAAAGGAGACTATGGCGAATTTTTTCGAAAATTTAAGGCGTTAGAAAAAATTTGAGAAAAATTGGAAAATTTTGAAAACTTTAACTTTGATTTGGAATTGAAAGTTGAACAATAATAATTGTTTTTGAAAAGGTAACTAAGTATGATTTGAAAACTTAGTAAAAGATTTATAAGAAGTTTGACTATGAATTATGGAAAATTAATAGATTCTGTAATTTTTCTTACTTGATAATTTCGAGGACGAAATTCTTTTAAGTGGGGAAGATTGTAACGACCCAGAATTTTTGATAATTAAAATATGAATATTTAATTAATTTTAAATATTAATAAGTGAATTTATAAGTCAAATAAATTTTTATTTGAATTATTGGATTTAATTGGATAATTAAATCGATAATTTAATATGTTAAATTATGGAAATAATTGAAAATTGAGTTAAATATGATTGAAAATGATTTGTAAAATTTTATTTTATCATGTTAGAGTTAGAATGATATTTTAGAACTTTTAAAATCGAATTAAAAGTTAATTTGTGAAAATTGAATATTTTAATATTAAATCGACTAGTGAAAATAGCCAATTTTTGAACAGTCTCAGAATTGAACGAAACCAGTTCCATTGGATCTGTAATAGTTAGTTATTACCGGATTTCAATTTTCGTGTCAATCGGAGTTATCGTTTGATCGCGGCAGCTCGAAACGCATCGAATTATTTTTAATTTTAATTTGGCGAGTTAAAATAGCCATTTTTCAAAAAGTCTTGGATTTCGACGAAACCAGTTTCATCGGATCCGTAATGTGATATTATTATAAGGTTTCAAATTTCGAGTCAATTGGATTTACCGTTTGTCCGGTACAAATTAAAACGCCTAGAAATCGATTTAAATCGGTTTAATTTAAATTGAGCGTTTGTAGCCATAACTCGCACAGATGATCGAATTAGCTTTCGAAACCTGTTCCATTGTGTCCGGAACGCGGGATAAACCCTAGGAACGTCAGTTTTGGCGCGTAAATCGGAGTTCGGAATTTCCGGATGAATAATGTTCGATTTTTCCTATAAATAGAGACCAACACCTTCATAAGTTAAAAAAATAAATAATAAAACCTAAACCCTAGCCGCCACTACCCTATTTCTAAGGCCAGTATTTCTCCTCTTTCTTCCCTCAATCACTCACAATCCGTTGACATTCACGCGAAGTGTTCAACAGCAACATTGTAGAGCAAGGCGAGAGCTAGAGATCCATACGGTGATGATCGTGTTTGGAGCGACGTGGAGGGAGCAATTGGGGCCGAAACCTACAGATTTCGCACGCATTTCGAGGAGTTTAGAGCAGGCCGAGCTTCACTAGCTTAGGGCCGAAGGTAGCTCAGGTTTGGAGCTTCTTATTGCAAGTTGTTGATCGAGTTTTCATCGTGTGTGGTGTCAGCAAAATCAAACCCTAGTATTTAAGTAATGGGTTTGTTGTTCGGCTATTTACTGGAGCTTATGCGTGAAAGGAGGGAGAAGGTATATGCGGCCCAGATGAGAAGGGGGTGAGATCAACGGCTAATGTTTGTGTATGTTAATAAAAATTAAATAAAAGTTGTAAATTATGAATATAAATTTGTGTAATGTTCAAATATTCATAACTTTTTCATACGAGGTCAAAAACGCGCGAAACCAGTTGCGTTGGAATCGTATGGACGAGCACTATGCGATGAAATTGGATTGGAGTCGTTTGGAGTTAGTGAGAATTTTAGGTAAAATTAAACATCCGTTTAATTTTATTCGAAATAAATCGCTAAAACGAAAATAAAATCAAGGTGAGAACTTCTCACTCAATCGAATCGGTTTCGATTTTATTTTAAATAGTTAGATTTAAAATATTTGAATGCATGTTTGAATGATGATTGTTATCTATTGATTGTTAAAATAGACATTATACGCCGTTAGTAAGCGGATGTTATTTATTAAAAACATATACCGCGAATATTTCATAAACAGTGAAATTGGTATTATATATAACAGCAATATATATATATTGGCATATATATATATTGGAGTTATTGATTTCCCGTATTTTTTGTTTAGCGGATGAGACCCTATTGCGCCGTTATTAAGCGGATAATATTTAATAAGAACATATACCGCGATAATTTCGTACTGGAGCGAAATTGGTATTGTGCTAATGTTTGTGGATGCAGGAAAACAGGTTGGAGGGATCCAACTGGATTCCTCAACAGTATTTATTAGATTTCAGATATTTTGATATTTGATGGATTATCATATCGATATATGATATCGTTGTTGTCGTGATTGACTATTTGGTGTGTAGCATCATTGGACCAAGTTTTGGAATTTTAAAATGATTTATAAAGTGATTTTTGAAAATATACTATATTTTTGGAATTGATCCATGTTAAATAAATAAACGTTATAATTTTCAAAGTTATAAAATTTTGGGTTTTGTGAAATATAGTTAAAAGCTGATTTTTGAGAAATAAGGGCTAATGATTTTATAAAATAGTTTAATCGGGATTTTAGAATTTATTGTGAAAAGTTTAAATATAGGATTTATAAAATTTAATTATTTTATGAATCGAAATGGTGAAATAATAAAGGAGATTAAAGACGTTTTAAAGAATAATATAAATTGATTTATATTAAGAGATTTATAAATGGATATTTATAAATTGAAATATTGACATTATAAAACGAGTTTTTATAAGTGTTTGAATGAAGTGAAGATAGATTGTATAAGTGAATGGAATTTATAAATTATAAATGGTGAAGTTATAAATGAAATTTATAAATAGTAAGATTTATAAATTTTGTGAAGTTATTAAAAGAATAGATTTGGTTAAATAAATGAATCTTATAAGTTATAAGATTTATAAATTGGAAAGTCTTTAAAAGAACGATTTTGTAAAATAATCGTTTTATAAGTATTTAACTTATAATATGAACTTTTAGTTTATAATTGAGTTATAAACTGGAATAGGTTAATGACAGAAATTTGTAAAAGGAAGTTGTTATAAATAATTAGAAATGGAATTTATAAACGTTGTTTTATAAATTCGCAAACGACTTATTTTGATAAGAAAATTGTTGAAACCTATTAATGGAGTTATATTCACATTTTTGAATGTGAATAATCCCTTGAAATAAAATGAATAAAAGGATGAAATGTGTTAACGTAGTATATGCACGTTTTTGAATAGTGAATAATATGTTAAAGAAATTGTTTTGAATGTGATGTTTTAAATAGAATTAAAACGATCTAACGATGTTTTAAAAGGTGTTGAGATTCGAAACCATAGATTTCAACATTCATTGTTGAAATAGACGTTTTCGAGGAATAAAAGGAAATGGTGGACTATAACACGGTTGTTATAGTAAATGATTTCCGAAAGGAAATGTTTTGTATAGTATTGGGATTTATATATCTATTTTAATTTCGAATCCCTATACTAGTGATTTTGGGTTGTCGTAACAATGTTTTACGCAACATTCGTTTTGGCCCAAATAAATATGTTTAAGAGCATGATTTCCTTAAAGAATGAAATATATACTTAATCTTGATTTAAGTATATTGAATATTTTCTAAGTGTTGAAAATAAATAAAATTTGTGAATTACTTATGAATAAATAAGTATGGAAATGTTTTTCCAATGTGAAATGAAACGTTTAGAGAATTTATCTTTTTGAAGATAAATTGAAATGAATAGTTGAAATCGAATATTCATTGATATTTTGAAATATAAATTCACTATGGAATTTATAAAAGAAAGTGGAATTTGATTAAAAATAAATATTGATTTATTTTTGAGATATTGAATTTTATTTCTTGTAAAGATATTTTGTGAAATAAATAATTTGGAAAATTATTTGGAAACTGGTGATGTGTGCATATTCATTGATAGTTCAATAACAGACTATCAATGTTTCCCGTTGAATGGGTATTTGATGTGATTTGTTTGAATTTGAATGCCACACTTATTTTTGAATAAGCGCTCACTATTCAGGTTAACCGGGAAAGGACCATGGGGTCGTATAACCCATTCCGAATATGTGATACGTCGTTGTGAATTGCATTGAAGATCGGTGTTGAAGACCGAGTATTTGTGAAAGCGATAGGATGACCTATCGATTGTCTCTGCACTGGGTAGCTCCTGGTATAGAGATTCCTTAAGTGATGGGAAATTCGATCGGGATTGTGAATATCCGGATTACAAGGGCTTCGTAAGAAGTGCCTTCGGTTTTGTTCGAGCCCGGAACAGACTTGTATGGATTGTATGTCTGACATTACAAATTGAGATATAAAGCAGATTTCTTTCAAATATATTTCTGTTGGTGGCGGAGAATTTATTCTTTTAGCTTAACACCCTTCTCTGAGACGTACGAGCTCAGAGGTTATATAGTTGAAGTTATCAGTGATATATTCCCAATTTGGTAATGTGACATGCTGAGTGTTGCTGTAAATGATCATTGTGTTGATTATTTGTGATAGGATCATTTATTTGATCGTCTATCTTTGTGATCATTTCTATGATCAGTTGTTGACCCAAAGCATGGCTTTTGTATAAAGTATGTTTTTGTGGACGTGACTTCGTCGAGCCTCACACCCCGTGAATGGTCAAAACAGGAAAGATGCGGCAAGGTTATGAGGGGTAGCGCCCTTTAGGATGTGTGCATTTCCTTCTGGAAAAGGGTGGTATCATGGTATGGAGCCCAGATACTTACTCATGTTGAAAACACTTTGTTATGATTGTGTGAATTGATTGCGAGCGCTCGGTGAAAGGTCCCAAAGGACCGGGGGATGGCATATTCGGTCAGTTGTTACTCAGTTAGGGGTAACCCGGCCTTGTGTTGGTAGAGATCCGGTTTGGTTCTCGGGGATGTCCATCCAGAGGCATTCTCATGTGGCAATGGGAAGTTCCTTGGCCTGATCATTCGTTGGAAATCCAAAGAAACAATACGATCTTGTACGGTTTTAGTTGTAGGACCTATCATTCACTTATGGTGTCACAACACTGTTTGGATGGTAGCTATAGTAGGCATAGTTCGGAATGTCTATGTTGGCTAAGATTTATATTCTATTTTCGAAATAATTTTCTACACTATGCACTAGTAATAATATCAAATGTTCCTTTAAATGCGTATCAAGCATCTTTGACTATCATAAGGAGAAATCTCCTCCGATTCTGCGTTTGCATGTGTGTGTGTGCGGGAGGCCTTATGGTAGTCTCATTTTTAAAAGCATTGCGAATTGACTTTAAAAATATTCCTCTATTTTGATTTTAAAGATAAATAAACTGTTTTGAGTTCTCACACCAGTCACATGACTGACTCGGAGTTTATTGTTTTCCTTCCTAAACTCTGGGTGCCCACCAATTTCCACACGGGCAGTCAAGAGTTAGGTTTATCAGGATATTCTGGATATTCTGGAATTGCTGGAAGCAAGATGGATGGCATGGCGTATTACTAGTTTTTATAGTATTTCTTTTTCCGCTGCACTGTGTTTTGTTTGTGTTGTTGTAAACTCTGATGAGATGATGTAATGTAATAACTGATATAGTTCTTTGTTTAAAGATTATTCATTTATTATTATATGTTGTTCCGCTGCGAATTGTGAGATTCTGATGTTGTTCTGTTGTTCTCTGTTCCGTTCCTCTTTTCCGTTCTATTTTCTATCTCTTCTCTATTTCCTGTTTCCTTTCCTCTCTATTTTCTACCTTCTTATCCCTTTTTCTCTCCTTTTCTTTTCTTAAATTTTTTTTTTAAACCCTAACTATTCGGTTTTTCGGCAACGAAAAATCGACATGTTACACTTAAAACTGAGATGATCTGGTATTTGAAACTAGATAATACTTAATTGTTTAGTTGATCTGAAATTTAGATGTTTGAAATGATCTTGCTTACCGTAGTTTGAAGATGAAATCCTGTTTTGAAAGTGGAATGGATTTACTTACTGAGATGATCTAAGCTTTGATTTAGTTAGAAGCTTGCTTTAAAAAGTGAGATGATTATGCTATAGTTGTTGAAAGAGTTTTTTTTATTTTTTATTTTCTGGTTTGAAATATAATGTTTACAGGTTTTGTTTTTGTTATTTCTGAAATGAAGAATAGAAAAAGAATGGAGAAGAGAAGACAAATATATTTATAGACTTAATTTATGATTTTAAAAATAAAAGAAAATAAAAAGAAAATGGTGTACATGTTTAATTTGCTTCCATTTGTCATTTGCATGTATTAATTAACTTACATGTGTAATTATACATGTGTTTATTATTTTAAATGTTTTTTTATATATTTTAAATTATATTTTATATTAGTTTAATATTATTCTTTTATTTATAATATAAAATCCTTTAAAAATAATAATATAAAACTAATTATATACTAATAAAAATCAAACATATATATATATATATATGTTTTCTTACATCCAATTTATTTTATGATATTTATCTAATTGAATTTCAAATTCAAATTTGAATTCACTTTAAAATCTACTCACGCACACACACACACACACACACATATATATACACCTATACAAACACATAATTTATTTGTTTGAAAATAAATAAATTTGCCAATTTTAAATAATTTATAAAGAAGATCATTAAACTAATATTGTCAAATTTCAATAATTATATCAAGAGATTATATTATTTTAAATAATTTATAAAGAAGACCATTAAACTAATATTGTCAAATTTCAATAATCATATCAATATATTATCAACTAAATATTTGTCCATATATTTTTTATTATCAAAATTTCATTTGTTCAATCACATAAAATCAGTGTTTCCAATAATTAAAATCAGATGATTATCCAATTATCTGATGCCCGAAAATCTGGGTTATAACAAAAAAGATTATTATTAAATTGATAAAAAACCATTAATTGAATATGTAAATTAGATTAAACATTCTCAAACTAAAATTATAAAATTTTGAGCCATAATAGAACGTCATATTAAACATGATTTAAACATAAGACTAGCGATGACCACATTAAAGGTCACAGAAAAGAAGGCTGCCGTGAATGTTTAAAGTATACGATGTCTAAGCCTAAAGTCGAAAACAACTGCGGGTGATGAATTCAAGATGCAAAATTTATTTTGATGCCGGAAACACGACGATGAAGGATGGAATTACGGTTGTATTTTTTTATGAAGAGGTTAAGATAATCGTATATGTAAACAAAAGCAACGTGAGTAGAAAGATTGCTGGGTTGGGCTTCATATATTCAACCAAAAAGCCTAATGTTCTAAGTGGTCCCTATGTAAATAATAAACAATAATTAAGGATGGGTAATTGCAATTATATATTTGTTCTAAATAGTAAGCTGGAACATAAATAGCCTATGTCATCCGTTGTACAAAATATCATAAATGTTTGTTAACATTTTCCAAAGCTGTACTCCCAAGAATGTTTGCAATTTGTAGACACATGCTGACGGGTTGTTTCATTGCATCTCATTATAGAAAAATATCTAAAATTATTTTATGTTTTTTCAGGCGTTATAGTGGTTGACCCATACATGAGTTGGGTTGAGTCATATTGACTGTTGTAATAAACGAATCTAACGGTTCGGGTCACAAAATGGGTAGGATCAATTTTGTTTCGACCAATTATGACCCGGCCTGACCCGTTTGATGAGTCCGGTGGCAGTTATCTATCAATATACTTATGTTGTTTTCATTTATGATGTACCCATTTAGACATGATGATGTATTTTGCAATATTGTACTACATATCATTTGCATTATTATGTGGTATTATGTGATACATTTCTGACATTTGAATTTTTAATAAGATGGGTGATATTTTGTCCTTCTACAATGAGTTTCTAAATGCTAGATATATAGCTTTGTGTATTGTTCTTTATATCAATTTTACCAACCAACAGTCTGCTTTAGAATGGGCATATGCTTCAATTCGTCTTTTCTGGATTGAAAATTAGGTCCGTTTTAGGACAGATTAACACTGTAGGCATTTGTACTGGAGGAGGAGAAAGGCCGAAGTTGGAATATAACGGTAATGATGAAGCAAACACATTTGATCTTGACAATGACCATATCTTTGAAGTTTTTGGCTTAGATATAAAGAAAAATTATTATCGTGCAATTGGCTCCACTTCCTTTGTAAAATCAAGTAAAGATGATATAAGCTACAAAAGCAATTGCCGATAAGAATAAATGGAAAGATTTTCGTCAATTTTATTTTGAAATTAGAAAGTTTATAACTTATATTATAGTACTATTATCAGAATATGATGTTGTATTAAGATATGGAAGCATTTTAAATTTTGTATTGAATAAATATAATGAATTATATGTGTGATATGAATATATTTGTTTACGTTCTGTTATATTTATTTGTTTTAAGAATTTTAATATAAATTGTGCATTAAATTGTGTAAAAGCATAATTGTGGCCAAAGTAGTTTATGTGTAGCAACATTTATAAGTATTATCACAATAAATGTTAATAACATTAATAATAGTTACAATAATTGTATTTAGTAACACTTATACATTATAAATGTTTTCCAATGCTTACAAGGGTCACGAAATATTACGATAGCAATGCTTATAAATGTTACTAAAAAGAATGTTAGTAACGCTTATAACTGTGACAAATTTGGCTCTTCATTGCTCTGGGCCATTGGTAAGATTTAAACGGCGTTACTGAAATTATTTGCAACACTTATAAGTGTTAGAAATTATCTATTTATATTTAAATGTGTATCAGTATCGTATATTGATATACATATATATATCATTTACATACTCACTCAATTAATTACTAACGATACTCAAAAATAATAATAACACGAAATATGTCAATAAATAAAAAAATACTATTAATTAGTATATAATTATTATAAATCAATCAAACTGTGTGGTATTCTGGAGAAATCCTCAAAACGGTTGTGTGACCCTTAGTTGTAAATTTAATCACCGATTAATATCAAACTATACGAATATTTTTGTCTTCACTCGTCACTGTGACAACCCAAGATTTTTAGATATTTGAAATTGAAATATTTAATTGATTTTAAATATTTGAAAGTTGGTTTAATTTGAATTTCAAATATCATCATTATTTGGCAATTAAATTTATTGAATTTAATAATTAGAGATTGGGTAAAATATGAAATCTAAGGCTTCGAGCTTGTTAAAAATATTTCAAAGACTTGGAAAATTTATAATTATGGTACTGAAGATAATTGAAGTTTTAAATCTGAATTTGAAAGTATTTTGTTCAGTTTTAAAAATATATAGTTTAAATTGATATTCAAAAATAGCCTTCCGAAGCACAGTCTCGGAATTTGACGAAACTTGTTCCATTGGATCCGTAATAGTGCACTGGATTTCAATTTTCAAAGTGTTTGGAGTGATCGTTTGGCCGTACGGTAGATAAAAGCGTTGGAATTTATATCGAAAATTAAATATAATAACCGAGTCCAAAAAGCTATCTTCTCCATATAATCGAATTAGGACTCGAAATCATTTCCATCCCGTTCGGAATAGGGGTATAACATTATAAACGCCTGGCGGCACGCCTTGATAGGAGGTTGAGATTGTGAGTGCGGAAAACGAGACGATTTGAATTTGAAATTTAAATTTAAATTTAAATAAATAATATAAATTGAATTTGGGCTATTACAGATCTTTGTCGACATGTAATGGAATTTTAAAACACATGTTGAACTGCATTAACACGCGTCTCTTTCTCTCGTAGCCATGCATTTTAATATACAATCGAATCATTTTTCAACGAAACCCTTTTTTTCTTTCTAATTGAACACGGTTATACAAAATAGTATGGCCGCTTCCTTTTCTTTTTCTTCAAATTCAATCGAATCCATCTCGAGTTTTTTCAATTGCACCTTCCTCTTTTATATTCAGAAATTAAGGGTCTTGATTTGGGGGATTCTCGAAGCGTTCATTCGTAGTTATCTCTGTTGAGGCCGAGGCCGCGAGCAGGGGGACATGAGGAGATCGCATGGGAAAAGGGGTTTCAAATCGAGATCAACAGCTCGATTTCTAGCCATTCGATTATTCTAGCGGCGGAATCTCTGGGAGCTTGAGACAAATGCAAGTTGAAGGCGACGACGTCGTTCGAAGTCCAGATGATCGAGCATCGCGACTCTAGGTCACATGCGCCAGCATTTCGATCGCGTGATGAGGCGATTCGCAATGCTGGGCGAAGTCTGAGGCCAGATAGTTTAGGAAGACTACGATGTCGACATCGCAGTGGGAAAGCTCACGCACGCGTGAAAGCGGCAGTGCGATGGAGGGATTCGGTGGTCGAGGCCGATGTCGTGAGGTGGTGCTGTTGGAGTTTGCGTGGATCGTCTACATTTACCTAGGGAAGCAAGGTACTGTCTTTTGTTTATTTAACTTAATAAAATGTTTTCACACATGCATTTAGAAATATATAGAGATGGGTTGTAATTTAATGGTATGTTACAAAACAGTCTGCCTTTGATTTAATTTTAATTAACATATGTATATTTATGTATACGTATTGGAAGAAATTTTTTTTTTTTAAATTAGAATCTGAGATAGTGAGAGCTAATTAAATTTAGTATTGTAGATTTATTTATGAACATAAAGGTTAGGAACAGAGTAGAATTAACAGTAAGGCAAAATCAGTTCTATTTTAATTAAATTTGAATTAGATATAGATTAAGAAAACGATATACATAAGAGTTAGGAAATAGAAATTTTAAATGGTAGTTTAAATCACGGCAAATGTTAATGAATTCAGGAATATCATTTATACAAGGTCAAAAAAATAAATCATGGGGAAAACAAGCCGAGATGGAAGAGGATTACAAACAGCAAAATAAAAGGTGAGTTAACCCCACTCATCTGGATTATTATTTAAATTTAAATAGTTAAATTTAAATATTTGGTTGAATGATTGAATTGATTGGATGTGCTATATTACATAGTAGTATATATATATTATAGTGATTGATTCCCGCATTGTATAGCGGATGAGACCCTATGCGCCGCATAATAGCGGATGAGATGATATAACCCCAGATACCACGATATTCCACCTTGAAGTGGAATTGGTATTTTATATTATGCTAACATCCGTGGATGCAGAGAAACAGGTTGGAGGGATCCAATTGGATTCCTCAAAATTGTTTAGATTGTTTTAATATCATATGATATGGTTTATGTGATATTCTATGATAAATTATATTGGTAATTGAAAATATTAAATGTCATGGTTTGATTGAATATATTTGGGTATGCCGAATTATCAAAATATATAGATTGGATTTTCAAAGAGACATAAAAGAAAATTCTTAAATAAAAATTATAGAGGTCGGGATAAACAAATTGGAAAAGGATAAAAGTGGATTTTTAAATTTTAATCAATAAATTCCGAGTATGGGAAAGAGGATTTTGAATAAAAAGGGAAATAATGAATTTTAGAACTTGAGTGATATTGTTTAAAGTAATAAAGAATTTATTTTAAAATTCATGGTTCAACTTTATTGGAAAGGATAAAGAAGAAATTTGAAAAAATATGAAATTGGTATTTTTCAGATAAAAAGATTTTAAATCATAATTAAGAAGTAAAATCTGAAGTTAATGGGTTTTGAAATTAATTGAGTGAGTAAAAGAATTTATTTTAAATTGGAGTAAATTTGGAAATCGATTTGGAAATTGATTTAGAGTTTGAAATTGTGTTTTAAAGGAAGATGAGACTATGGAATTAATAAACTAGGTTTATAAAGTAAAATATGATATCAGCGGATATTTGGAAGGATAAATTCACGGTGGGAATTTATAAAGGAATGGTTAAATTTGTTTTAAAAATAAATAGTGGTCTATTTTTAAAAGGTGTGAAAGAGAAGTGTATTTCACTGGAAAGCCAAGTACGTTTTCAAGGCAAATTTTTAAGTATAAGTTAAAAGTTTTAAAATTGTTTAAAGGGATATTTTTAAGAAATAATTATTAAGTTGTTAAATTTTTAAAGGTAAAGATTTATTAAATTAGTTATAGTGGTAATTATTTTAAAGATTAATTGGTATTATGTTTAAAAAGATAATTATTAATATTTATGTTTTATAAAGTAATTTTATTTTAAAGATAGTTTAGTTAAGTTATACTTAAAACTTCTACAGAATTTCGTAACTCTTATTTTAAAATTTAGTTTGGCTTAACTTTTATTTTAAAAATTTGTTTTATATTTTATGAAATAGTTTTAAAGTATATATTTTTAAATAAAGTATTTAAGTAGTTTTAATTTAAATGTTTAAAGTATATTTTAGAATAAAGTGATTTAAATTATTTTAAAATCTAAAGTATTTGGACTTGGTAATTTTCAGTGGAAATAAACATTTTTTGGAAGTTATTCCATGAGAGAAAAGAGATTTGAAACTGATTTCAAAAGATTGAAGTGAAAAAGATATCTTGCAAAGATATTTTGAATAATAAATAATTTGGAAAATTATTTAAGTCTGATGGTTGTTTATGAATGCTATGTGATAGTTAAATAACCGACTATCAATATTGGACAATGCACTGATCGTTTCGAAGTGACCGGGATCATAATTTATCTTCCGAAAACCACTTCGATCCGGTTTGAACGTTTTCGTAAGGAAGACAAGAGTTTGAAATCGAAGATGGAGCAGTGAAGTGCATGGGATAACCGCTACTAATCCTTAGGGTGATTCCAAATGGGTGTAAGAGTAGTGCCTTTGGTTCCTTTCGAACCCGGAATGGACTTGTATGGATGAATGCTTTCAGAACATCGTCAGGAGGACAACGAGCATTCTACGTGAATGTGTGCTAAAAAGGTAATCCATAGCCTCGAGCCTCATCAACTGGAAATGGCTAAAACGGGGGAGGTGCACATAAGGCTAAGTGGCTAGCAACCAATTAGGGTAAGGTCACCCCTGTCTCGATGTCCCTTTTTATTTCGGCTGTGTGGCGGTTGCTGATCCCAAGCGCAGGGTGAACTTATTCGGACTATCTAGTAAGGGGTAGCTCTGGTCTTGTGATGCAGGGGATCAGGGTAGATCCTCGGTACGGTAATCTAAACCACGTACTGTGATGGACGGTATTCAAGTAGCCCTGCCATTGATGAAAATCCATTCTCCCTACATGCCTTTACGGTTTTTTTGGTAGAACCCACTTTGTGGCTAGTGGCTGGAATTTAATAATGTAACAATTTTGGCTATTTGAATAAGTATTTGTATATAGACAATATTATAGTATTAGAGGATTTTATAAGAAATGTTTTGGTTATCGTAAGGTAAAAACCCGACATGTTTATTTGTGTCATGGTCTTACGAGATTCCTTTGATTTCAAATGATTTTGAAAACTTTAATAATCCAATTGAGTGTGTTTTCTCAAGCTGGTTTTCAAAACAGACTCGGGTATTATTTAACTATAATGCTCGGGTCGGACCGAGTATTATAGGGTACAGGAAAGGATGCTGTGAAGCTCAGGAGACGAGCTGGATGGCGAAACGTAGCATACGTACTTGATGTATAATTCCGCTGTGTTGTAAGTTGTATTGTCAGTTTGGTAAGGACAAGTTAATATATCTATCCAGTCGTGTGTTATAGTTATTGTTGAACTCTGATGTTGTATTCTGATGATGTATGTATAACAGATATAGTTTCTTTTGTGTAAAGATTAGTTATTATCTATTATATCTTATTCCGCTGCGTTGGTAAGATTCTGATATTGTTTCTATTTCTTCTTCTACCACCTTCTTCTTTAACCATAATGGTTCGGTTTTCCGAATCCGATTACAAGGCATTTGATACAGTGGACGTATTGATGTCGATTTTCGAGCGTCGGAAAATTGGACCGTTATAGTCACTTTAGCCGATTGAGTGATATTTTGGTGGAATTTATTTTTTATACATCTTTATCAATAAAATATAATTTTACAATTCAAGTGATACCTTTTAGTAACGGTTGTTTAGACCAATTCTCTTCATCAATACTATACCGCTCAGGACTAATGGAATTTGATTTTGGTCAAAATCCCAATATCATCCACATTCAAATCGGTTAGTCCATAAATAAAGTCAATTGTTTAGTAATAACATATACTGTTAATCACACTGCTCTGGCTAGAGACTTTGACATTGAGTTGACTATAATAGACCATGATACTAACCTCATGTAACCAAGGAGACGAATTCTGTACTAAATACTACTTCACTTGCAATGCTTCACTCATATCAACTATAGGAGTTCAATAGAAGTCATGCCATAATTTAATTGTAATCAAAGTGGAGTATCAACATTGAAGTTCAACAATATTCTCAAGTCTTGGGAACTGTGTAATATTGTCACTTCAAAATTTCCTATTTGGCCTTAGTTATTATTAACCAATAGGAAACCCTTGAGTGAGTCATTCTACAATTATCCAACTATAAGTATGTAAACCCTTGGTGCCTTAACAGCCATGAGTAATACACTGCCCAGCATTTGGAGGGCGTGACATATTTTGGTCTCAACGAATGTACCAATATCCTATCTCGAAACATCTTGACTGGGAATATTTAAAATAAAATGTTAGTTTATATTATGTTTGATTACTCACAGTTGCAACCATTTCCAACTATAATCGCGTAATATTACATTTAAGGATTTTCTATTTTAATATGCTTCAAATTCATTTATTTAGTTACTTATATCATTATATAACAAAGTATATAGTAGAAATCAAATACCTTTATTATGAACTAGCTCAGTTGTAGAGTTAGATATATGTAACAAATATATAACACTCTATAGAGCATACCCC
The DNA here is from genome assembly GCA_030765085.1 of Allium cepa. Lineage (NCBI taxonomy): Eukaryota > Viridiplantae > Streptophyta > Magnoliopsida > Asparagales > Amaryllidaceae > Allium > Allium cepa. The sequence continues at coordinate 92,913,720 of CM060930.1, read as the reverse complement.
TATGTCTATCAGAGGTTTTGTTAGGGAAGACTCGGGCATACATCTATTGACAACTGGGGTATGCTTTGGATCAAAAATGGGTTCACTTTAGGACTTTTACATGGACACTCAAGACCAGATAAAGCATCACTTCGAGGAGCTGGACTGCAGATCGATCACAAGTGGGCTCCAATGGGTCTGCGACCCATCTAGTCGAATCCTGGTAGCATGGTAAGTGTTTAGTATCAGTCACATGGGGTTCTAGTAAGTGGATGTGGAGATATAGAGCTTAGACAATCATAGGGTGTTCCGAGGTGGACTTGGGAACTTCTAAAGTTTGCTTCAGCGTAGACGTGATTATTCCAGACTTAAAACGGAAAGCTTTAAGGAATGTAGTGTGATGCTCCAAGCATCGATGAATCCATGATGTAAGACATTTTGGATCGTCTACTTCAAGTGAAATGTGTGTAAGGGACTTAGTGATGGTCAAGAAGGCAAGTTTGATGATGTGAAGTAATGGAGTGGAATGTAGTATGTTCTACTCTCGAGTTGTATGCTGAATGGATCATTATAACTCTAGATATGATGTCTTTCATGGGACAAGGGTATATGAGGACGCTTACTTATGTACCATGGACCTTAATGTTGGACTGGCCTGCTTTAGTGAGGGAATTACCTTCGTGATGGTATGTGATCGAGCACCGAATCCGATTGCGATATAGTGCATCGCCAACCTTTATATTGGTCATATGAGTTATCATATATCCAATGGCATCTTAGTGGTGATGCGAGATCTTAATGAAGTTTTTGTGATTTCTTGATTGTTACATGTACTATGATTGCTATATTTGCTTTGAATGGTGTGCGATTAAGATGGGTGTCATGTGATATAGGTACTGTTGCATCAGATACCTCGACATACATGTTGTACTTAATGTCGTACACTTACATAATGATAGTATAGCATATACTATGTTATGTGCTAACATGATAGTGCAGGAACACAGAAGGTATGACTTCTCATACTTAGTGTTCCCCTTTTACCATATCGTTTTATAGTATCTTGAGATCATTTATCACTCACACTAAACTGTTTTCTAACTCGAGGTTTTATACTTTGCATCTTATTATCCAACTTACTCTTAAAAAATTAGACTGCATAGCAGATCTAAGATTAATGTATGGAATTGTTTAAAGGATAAGCAATAGGTTGGCTCTTATCCATACTAATGTCATAGTTTAGCATTATTCGATTGTTCAACACCGTGGAACTTCATCGGTGCTTTACAATTATTAGAGATAGCATTTGAGTTTATTATTTGATATATAGCTCCATTATCCATGTTTTGTAACTATGATGAACCTATAATGCCCTTGTTCTATGGTTTATCTTAGTTATGTTGAAATCTCACCTATTTTGCGTCTATATGATTACTATATGTTATTCTATGCATTGTGAGATATACGATATGTTTGCTTTGGTTAATTCTACTTCACATCGGATAATCATCCTACATCAGCTAGGTACCATTATTATGCACTTAATATTGGTTACCAAATTTCTAATGCAGCCATCATAGGGTGGTTTGCTTCTACCAGTCATTTGAACGACTCCTGAGAATGATTTCTCAAATTCCTATAGCAAAATGATCCAGTCTACTATAAACACCAACTTCAAACTATAATATCTCCGATGTACAAGCTTCAATTTGCAAACCATTTGCACTGTTAAAACGCTAACACTAAGCACTTCACTCTTCATATATAGTATCGCCATATATCATCACTTCACCTCGATAATATATGCATATTCCATCTCCCCAATGATAAATTACAACTAAGTACTAACCTCCTCCCATAACTAATAACTATCTTACCAAAAGATAATGGCACAAGATTATCAGTAAGTTCTTAAGAAGTGATGGAACCAGGCTAGACAAAAGTGGTTGAAATCGTTAGGTTTGAAAAAAATTCCTATTTTCTCTATTAGGTCCATGAAGTCTAAAGGTTTATTAGATCTAATCTAATTTTTATTTTAAATAAATCTTATTTTGTTTAAATTATTTAAAAGGATTTTTAAATTTTAATTTTAATTTAAATATACTACAATGAATGTATCATATACATCCATATGTGTAAAGTGTAGGTGCAACATATAAGCAGTGTACATAATTAATATGTACTTATATAAATGCTAGGATATACATTGCAATGCACACATTTATCCTTTATATATGGCTTTGTTGTCCAACTTTTATTTCGAAAACATGTAAATAATAATATATGTATCACTAGTACAAAAAGTGCATATTGCTTCGCCTCATTTGCATCGGCTGAAGTAAAAACTGATGCAAATAGAACTATTTGCATTAGTTCTATCTTAATAACCGATGCAATTTATACGTGGAAAGCAATAGGTAGTAAAAAAAAATCAAATTTGCATCAGTTCCCAACAACAACCGATGCAAATAGTTTTAGTCGCATCGGTTTTAAAGTCAACCAATGCAACTACATGTTGATGGCAATATGAAATTTAGGAGGGAAATAATGAAAAATTGGCTCCAAAGTAACTATTTTGAACAAATGTACTCCTTTCTCCTCAATATCCCACTCCCAGAAAAAGAATTCTCCTCCTAAAAAACAACTACACACGAACTTGTTTATATAATCAGAAAGCTTATTAAAAAAAAATCGAAATCCAACTTTCACGATTAGCCCCAATTTCACAATTCAATCAAACTTTCACAATTCAGCCAATTTTCTTGATTCGATTTAGGTGATGGAGGCGGATTCAGGTCGAATTGGGGATTGTTAAGGTGGGCGAGGTGGTGAAGTTAGTTTCAGATAGTTAGGTTCGCGTTTTGGATTCGGGTGACGTTGAGATGCAAAGGTGGTCGTTGGTTGTCGCGAATTGGGTGATTACCGTAGGTGCTTAGGTTGTTCGTTGTTGAGGGTATGGTTGTCGCTATCGAAAATTGAAGTGAAATTGCGTTCGATTTGAGGATTCAGGAGTTGGAGGAGGGTGGTTTGGTGATGTTCGGGGGTGGGTTGTTCGAGTTTCAGGTGATGGTGCTGCGGCCGATTGCTGGTTCAGAAATTTGAGGGTGTCGAAGTCGTGGTTATAGACAATATCCTTCCCTTGTTCCATAAAACATACCCTCCACTTGTTCCAGGTATTTACTCTTCTACTATTTCTACTCCTTCCCTTCATTATTTTCTACAATATATACAAGTCGTTTTAATCAACACTATCTGTAATTAGATACAACCTATCAAAGGACGCTTTCATTTCCTACGACAACAAGGCAGAGTTCTGTTAGAGCGTATTACTGGACTTAAACCAGTCGATGTCTCCCAGCATATAGGCGACGAGAGTCATGTAGAATGGGTGAGATGTTTTTATTATTTAATTGTTTGCATTAGTAAATAAGCATATTGCACTACTATTACAGACTTTGATTTTGCTCAGGGCTTGTATTAGTTTAGACTAGCTAAAGTTGCTATTATGTTTCAGGCACGACCACTATTGAATCGTGCACTAGAAACAAGAGAAATAGGCGAACTGACAGATGTAAGGCGGCTTGTAAACAGTCCATTGTTAGTTTCTAGTATGCTTGCATTAATAAATGTATATTATGTCCTTTATTGCAGAGAAATTGATGAAGATTTGTTGCCCAGATTTGCCAATATATGTTACGAAGATGAAATTATAGACCGACCTTATGCTTCAGATGTTGGCAATTATCTAGTAACAGAGGTATGATTTGTACCTTAATTTTTTTTAATATTTTATGCATCATAAGGTATTGTTTGTGATTAACTATTTGCATTTGTTTCTTGTCATGTAGGGCAATGCTTGTGCATTAAATGTAAGTTTAAATCCAGGTGGTTTGGGGGGAACTCAGATGGCGAAGCTGAAAGGAAAATGAAGGTAATTATCTCTTTCTTCAAGTTTGTTATAAGAGAAACAAACTAGATTCATTCCTATCTAAAATACTCTAGTTTTCCAGAATATGAAGATTGCAATGCCAGCGGATGATGTAAAAACTGCAATACATTCTTATTATAGCACAAATATCCCTGAGAATTCAAACGTTCATTAATCCTCTGAAGCAAAACAAAGTGAAAATGAATCATCTGAAGCAGAACGAAGTGAAACTCAATCTTCTGAGCCAAAACAATGTTCTTTCTGAAACTTAGGTATGGGTTATTCACTTTCATTAATCCTCAGTTTTTTCTTATACATATTTTGGGTGTCATGTGGAGCTCTTTCTACACTTTGTATTTTTTACAACTCAAAATCAAATGTTTTTAACTCATGATGGTATTTTGATCAATGTTTAAAGAGAGTATTCACAACAATTTTCAGGAAATATAGTAAAAATGAAATCACATATTCGGCCTATATAGTAAAAATGAATATTAGAACTTTTGAACTGATATATTATAGAGACATTTGATTCTTATTATTTTTATCAAATCCTATTAATGCAGTCTATACATTGTATTGAAGATCATCTAGTTTGTTTTTTGCCAACTAAAAATGCAAGGTTGAATTTCACTGCGATGAACATGATTTTATCTCAATTTATTACGATTCGTATTTGTATGTATTATAAATTAAGCATCTATTGCATTTAAAAAAATTGATCTTTTAAGTATAAAAATAGTCACGACCAAATGAAAAGAATAAACGTGGTGCACTGAAACTATTTGCATTAGAAAAAAATAACAATCGAAAAGGATTGTTAAGTCATATTAAATTGAATCTGAAATAAATAAATAAGAATTACTAAAAGATAGCATTTTTCTTTTTAAGGGACCTTTATATGCTAAATCACCTATGTCTTTCTATGGAAACAACTTTGCTTCAGGTAAAGCATATGACATGAGAGCCATCAACAGTTTCATGATTCTTCTTCAAGCCTAAAATGCAGTTCAAGATACTAGCGAGATTTAGCTTCAGATTATATCAACTAAACTAAAGAGATTTCTAATGAAGTGATTCCATAACCTCTATGTAGCGCTAGCGCGCTTGTATATGTGTGGTGAATGTCTTCTGTTTACTTTTTTTTATTACAGTTGTTCCAGCACGCAGAGGACCTCATATTCCCAACCCTGATAATGATCAAATTTGGAATCGTCATCATCTTGATACTCACTTGCCTTTGGGTATTTTCTTTAACATTATACTATTACTGTAATGCAGCAAGACTTGTTTAAAACCTTAATGTGTGTCCAGGAAATGGGTATTACATGCTTCCTTTAGATAATAATGTGGGAAGCACTACAGTCTGGAGATCAAATGGATACACTTCAACTAATTTTTTGAATCATGCGACATGCTCAGGAACATTACATGACCCTTATACCGAATATGGGACTTCCATCCCGCATGACTCCTATGGGACAAAAGAAATTCTTTTTTGATTTCCTTACTCAATGCATGGCAAGTCTTATACTTCCAATGTTTCAGGTTGTTGTAATGCATCGTTTCATGTCTACTTTTTTATGAACTTTGTATTCTGTTTGCAGGAAGCCATTAAATACAAGCCTGGATTTACTGATGCTTACCTGAACCAAGGGAATGCTTACAAGGTAACCATTCATAATTTTATATGGTTTGTGATTTTTTAATGTTCCAGATGTCTTCAGCATGAAAATTATGGATCTTTCATTTTGTTTTTTCATCCTTTGGGTTTGGGTATGCCTAAGGAAGCTATTGTGTGCTTCCAGCATGCTTTGCAGATGCGTCCAGATTATGCAATGACATTCGATAAGATTAAACTATATTTATATAGGAGTGAACGATGGGAGGTATTTTCTGGGAGGTTTTCGCTGTCTTGACAAGAAGGAAATATCATACTCCAGGATGCTATAGAGTATAGAAGCATGGGTAGCTCTTCTCCTTCTCCAATGGAGCAGAGAAGCCTTGGCATGATTCTTATTCCTTCGCATTGTCGAACTTCTTGCCATGTTGACTGTGCTGTTAATGAGCAACTTTCCCTCTTATCACTTGATAAATGAAGAAGAATTGGGTGTTGTCTTTTCTTTCGCCTTCATGAGTAAGACTCTAATGTTATATTTGAACTTCATTTGAATGCTGTTTGGTTTTATAACTTTACATGAGTCACATTTGTGCATTTTGATGCAACTGGAGTGAGATAATGATACTGCAATATAAAATGATGGTTTTTTGTTTTTGTTCCTTTTTAAAGTATTTTTCATATGCTGAATGATTTTAAACCCAGGCATCTATGCATTTGTTCTCTATGTGTGATAAACCTTATGGATCATTTAGAAGTGTTTGGGGTAAATGATTAGAAATAGTAATAAATTATAGTTGTAAAAATTGAAATAAATTATAAACAGTCGCTCTATGATTTATCAACTTATTTTGTCAAAAATATGGAAATAGTAACAAGTAACTAATCAGTGCAGGAGGTTGTATGACAGTTTTGGAGTGGTTGGATGATGTAGTAGTGGTGCACTGGTATGATGTAGTAGTTATGCAGTGTTGAAGTTGAATGTTTGTAAAGTATGCACAGAAGTTCTGAAGTGCACAGGCTGGTAAGGTATGGGTGTATGGCTCTTGCAGGGGCAGTAAGGGATGAAAGGTTGTATATGGTTGTATAGGCAGTGGTGTGTTTAATGAATGGAGTGATGCAACTGTAATGTGGAGGAGGGGATTGATGTGTTCAGTTGCAGGGTTGCACAGGCGCTGGCATAGGGAAATTCTATGGTAGCGGAGTGTTTGTGGTGCACACAGTTGGCAATGTGGTGATGTTGTAATGTGGAAGTTTATATATGCCGAGAGGGTAGTGAGATGGATAGCAGTGAGTTTGGAGCAATACAACAGGGAGGGGGGTTGAAGTATGGAGCAGAGGAGTGTTGCAGTTATGTGTATGTGAGGCAGGGGCTTGGATGATGGCAATAGGAAGAAGTAACGATGTGTTTGTAGCCTGATGGGGGTTATACGGAGGTTATATGGAGGGCAGAAGTGTGACTGAGTGGTTGTATGGAGTGGGTTGTTTGTGCTGTATGAAGTGTGGTGAAGTAATGTATAGATTATTAACACTTTAATTGATATGTATTTATTTTTTTATTATGTTATTCAGTTTGTATTTGCCATCAAGTTTAATTTTGAATGATTGTAATATCGTATGCAATAATTGTTTGTTATAATCAATAATATATATATATGTATGTATGTATGTATGTACACTGTAATAATGGTTTTTGATTATGGCTTTTTTGCATCAGGTATAAATAGCTGATGCAACAGAGGGATTAGTTTGCATCGGTTGTTATAAAAAACTGATGCAATAGAGGGATTAGTTTGCATTGGTTGTTATAAAAAACCGATGCAACAAGTTACTTTGTTGCATCGGTTTTCATTACAACCGATGCAACATGATGATATTTTGCATCAGTTGTTAGTAACAACCGATGCAAAAAGGACCTTTTTGCATCGGTTTCAGAACTGATGCAAAAGTGTTAAGCCTGTTGCATCGGTTGCATATGCATCGGTTGTTGAACTGATGCAAAAGGGGGGTAAACAACCGTTGTAAATGGCATGTTTTGTAGTAGTGTATATACAAAGTTTACTTACACTTATACACAATATGTTAACAAGTATTTTGTTAATAGACAAACATATATTCGTAACAAGATAATTGATGACTTAAAGTGGACATTTATGAAGAAGAAAAGATGGAGGAATTTCCTTCTTCATTTACTCATTCATTTAATGTCATTTCAAATTAACAATTGAACTCTTAAACATATGTGCATATTATAATTAATTTTGACCATTTTTGATAATTTTGAAATATAAAATTAAAAAGGTTGAATTTTATCCCACCTTAAGAAGGATTTTAAAATTTGATTTGTGATTTTACAAAAGGTCCATTTTGTAAACTTTGAGTTAGAATAACAAACACACATAAATACATGCATACACACACATACACATACACATACACATACATACATGCATATTGCCAACCATGTTTTAAATTTAAGATAATATGTATGTATGTAAAGTTTGCAATTTAATATATGTGTTAAGTTTCAAAGATAACAAATTTTAATAGTCAACATTTTACACAAAAGTCCGCTTCTGAATTTTAAATGGAAATAACTTTTATTCATATGTGCATAATAAACAAAAGGCAATTATATAAAGAATAAACATGTAACATATAAATTCAGTCTTCAAAGTAGTTTTAAATAATCAATATATGAAGCTTGTTTATGTCTGTGTATATGAAAATAAAAAATTTATATTAATTAATAAAAAGTTAGGTTTTAATCAAAAAAAATTATATTAAACAAAGTAAGACGATGAAATTTGATAGGACAACTTAGGGATATATACAGTCGTTAGAAAGGTTTAGAACAAAATTACACCAATAATATGAATCAATAAGAAAAAAAGATGAAGGATCTAAAATGTATAAACATAATGAACATTGATCAAATGAAGCGAAGCACAATAGGTTTTTGAGTTATATTGTTGATGATATTTTTCATCAACCTCAAAGTTATGATAACATTATGAAGTGCAAAAAGTTACATGCTAATCACGAGGCTTACTGATGGAAAAATGAAGGGGAAAGAGCTTTCTAAGCTAAATGACACCAGATATGAAGTAGTTCGACCAAAAAGCCTACGACCACAATAAAATTCTCTTACTACATGGAACTTTTACAATTATAAAGGATCATTAGGGAGTAATAGGAAAATATCATGCGCCTAAGACTGAAGAAGCTGCTAAACTCTAGGAGCTGCTGATCTTTGGAAGCTTGAGTGGTGTATCATGGATTCAAACCTCTGGGAGCCTGACCCACCTAGGGCCCTCATCACTAGAGGTCCAACCAATTTATGGTCCCTCTACCAGGGACCCAGCCGTTCCCTTGGAAGTAGCCATTCATAATATTCTTAAAACAATTAAACTAATAATTGGATGGCTAAGGTCATGCCACAAAATAGGCATAAAGCACGTCGGGCCATTGATCTGGTTGAATGGAGTTGATGCTAGAGAGCTGGTGATAGATAAGAATGCGTAGCTGAGATGAAGGCCAACACAACTTTACCAAGAGCAGCTCTACCATGCTTTAAATTAAATGCATTTGTACTTGCAGTATGCTTGTAGGTAATTGGACATGCTTCTTGTCAAAATTAGGTATTCCTTGTTGTACCTCTTATTGCTTTTCTCCGGCATACTAAGGCAACAGGACGGGTCAACTTGGTCTATAGAAACCACAAGGGTGATGGGGACTTGGAGAAAGCCAAGTGTCCGAGTTAGGTGAGATAAGATAGAGTGCAGATTGCAGGTGGAAGTACCGAAGCTGGATCGATGACGGTCTATCCTCGAGATAGTCTCAAACTATGAAGGTCGGGAGATAGTCAAGGGAGAGATACTTGAGAAAGCAGACTGGCTTATAGCCAGTTGTAAGCAGGTTGGAGAGAGGGATTCGGTCGATCAATAGGAGATGGGCCAAGCTAGGCTTGCTCCCTGCTTTGACTTGTGAGTTGGTTGCTAGGGCTGCTATGTTAGGAGACTTTACAAATAGAGGGCTAGACATGTAATGGAGCTAGGGAGCCGATTTAGGGCTATGCTAGATTCGGGCTAACTTGGACCCAATCGACCTAGACCGGACTGGGCCAAGCTGAGATTCCTTGATTAGTCTACCTTCTTATTTATGAAAAAATTGAGTTACATTTATCCCCCCAAGTCCATGCCTGTGAATGAGTGTAGGCTTGTAAAATCATGATGACTTTATCGGTTAATGGTTCTGCTTGGCTATTAATGCACCTTCTATGTGGTATTGCACCATTGGCTGTGGTTGTTGTGCTTCTCAAAACGTGGCAGGGATGTGTCATTTCACCCACGTGTGTGGTGTGACATGGCACTTACCACTCTTGAATAGTTAAGATCTTTTTTGTTGCTATTTTGATCATAACGGCTGTGATTAAAAGGGAAGATATATAAATAACTCCCTCTTCTTCCCCGTTAAACCCATGGGCTATTGGCATATAATTTCGTTAGCAAGCTTGAACTTTTCATGGTTTTATAATGAAAAAAAAGATTACCACACCATCCTCTTCCTCTACCATTGCTCTTGAGTACTTGGGGTTTTATCAAATTTGGTTTGGATTAAAAGGAAGGAGGTAGCATTTTGGGGCTAAATTGTGTTTGTTGATTGACGTTCAAACCGCTTTTTTTGATTTCTGCTTCTTGAGATGGATCTTGCCTTTGGCGTGAACCTGTGCTTATGCCTTCTAGCCATCTCTTCGATGGTGACTCGTATCTGTCTCCGGCTAATGATCTAGATGAAGCTAGGGGGCTTGCTAGCTATGATGCCCTGACATTCCCGACCTTAGGTTGGTTTGAATGCTTTTAACGCCTTGTTGGAAAGAGTAGTAGTTGTCGCCTCTACTGCTTTTACCATGGCTGAAACCTTGGTCTTCTTCTTGGCGAGGTTGTCGTGAAGTTTTTCAAGGTCCCTCATGAGATTAGATACAAAAGGCTTCAAAGGCGGTGACACCCTTGGTTTTCTTTAATAAATTCTTGATTGTTTGAAGTGCTATGGGGTACCATCAGTGCAGCCGAGCGCGGCCTGGGCGGTGATATGAGCATGGGTCAGTTGGCCTTTAAAGAGTGATGTTGACATGCTTCTTTTTCCCTTTCTCTTTTTCTTCTTTTCAACTAATTAGTGATTGAAAGTATTTGTAAACCTTGTGGGACCGGCATTGTGCCCCTGCATTCTTTTGAACTGAATAAGAACATATCTTTTGTTGAAAACTGGTTATCTACGAGACCGGCTGTCTTTGATTGTATTCCTACGACTGGTAGGGTAGCGTATCTTAGAGAGCTAGCAAAGTGGCTTGCACTGGGTTGACCAACATGTTTTGACTAATAGGATAGGTCAGTTGATGGGCTCGAAAGCGTAAGACTGAGCAACCCGGTCGTTTGTCAAGTGCCAATGTTGGCAAATGACGTTTTAGCTTCACTATGCTTCTTTGTTGATGGGTGGCCCTGGCACGGATTTGACCGTTGAGTGGCTTAAGATCTTCCTAGGTGATAGGCGGTCAGGAGGAGTTCCTGCACTATTTTCCTAATAAGTTCCATATTGAAGACATGCTAAGCTATAATACTGTCATGCGATGGGCCGAACCCGGGTATTATTAGAGCTAAGTACCAACCACGTACCAAGTGGTTGGTGGCATTACGTAGAGTGAAAGTGCATGTTGACCCATTGGCTCTCTTGGGTGACAAGAGGTCATATGTACAGTTGTAGATGGGCCTGGGTTGAACTGGAGCAGATGGAGGATTTGAATGTTCTCTTAGGTGACATGTCGCCTGTCGGTAGGTGACCATGTCCTGGCTAAAACAAAGGCGCATGGCAAGCTCGACCACTGATGCGTAAGGGTGTGGCATAATGGCGAGACGAGCGATATATGTCATTGCTCATAAGAATTTAACAGATAGAAATTATAAAGAGCAAACTTATTTGTGTGTCGCTCTGTTGTTAGGTGGTCTTGACATGAACCTAAGCACTGAAAGCTGTAATGAAATGGAATTTTGTTAATTTAATTTGCGAATATTCAATTCAATTTAAATATTCGATTTATGGTTTAACAAGTAAATAAATAAATTTTTTTAAATTCATAACTTGTATTTGGTAATTCGTTTTTAAAATTGGTTTATATAAATAAATATTTCGATAGAAAACTGAAAATGTGTCTGAAACCACTTTTTAAATTATTCCCTTTTTATCAAATGGAAAATTCTAGAAGGTCGTAAATGTCCTTGAATAAGTTTTAGAAATTAACACTTTCATTTTGAAAAAAAAAGTGTATCATTTCATTTTGGAAACTTAATAAAAAAAAGGTAAGTAAAAATAATTGAATAAAAGATAAAATATCTAAGCTGTGATTGGGCACCTATATTCCTTAGGTGCATTAGGAACTAAAGAGGACCTAAGCACCTTATTACCCAAAGGATTTTCATGCTTTGTACTAAGGTTGTTTAGAAGTAATGATGATAGGAAAGAAATGACATTTCATTCTATTCCTCTATTTTTAAAATCATTCCATTTAGTTTCCTTATACACACACGCGTCCTACTTCCATCTTCATCCTTAGTTTATCTCCTAAAATTTGTACCTTTAAAATTTTCATCCAAGTGTTTTGAAAAGGAAAAATCAAATCTTTGCTCCAAGAATAATTTGGACCAAGTAAAATCAAATTTTATAAAGGTGAGAATACTCCTCCTCCTAGTTTTATTTTCATTCAATAGTAAGATCATTCAAGTTATATTGGTGTTGAATTTTCTAATAAGTATTCTTTGAGTTAAAAAGGACAAAAATCAATTTTTGATTGAAAATTTACAATTTTTGCTGTTTGGAAAACTGTATAGCATGATAGTTTCTATAACATTAGTTACTGTTCTAATAAACAGACATAGAAATCATTACTTCCCTTGAATTTAAAAATCTTTCTATCCTAATCCGCAGCGAGTTGGCCAAAACTATCGACTAAAAAATGTTCAATTCGAGTCTGGTTTATTGTAAAATTGGTTTGGAGGATTTTTATCATGTATGCAAAGAGATAGGGGTTTAAAACAGTCAGTAGCTTGTTTTGGCCATGATCGGTGTAATAGCCCGCAAATCCGTACCCCTTGAGTCAACACTGTTCTACTAAAATCAACTCAAGTTGTACAGAAATACGAACCATTAGGGTTAAAGAAGAAGAGATAGAAGAAGAAGGAACTAAACAATATCAGAATCTCACAGTCGCAGCGGAATAAAATATAATAGTAAATATATTACTTTACACAAAATGAAGTTTATAACTGTTTTATACACCATATCATCACAGTGTCTCATACATCAACCATTACAAATCAGACATACCATACAATCACAGCAACGGAATATATATATAGGTACAGATAATACGTCTCGGACTCCAGCTCCTTTCCTGCTCCATAGCATCCTGCATTCTATAATACTCGGTCTGACCCGAGCATTACAATTAAATAACACCCGAGTCAGTCTGGAATAACAGCGTGAGAAAATCACACCCAATTGATTATTATAGTTTCAAAAATCCTTTGAAAACAAAAGCATGTCGTCAGACCACGCCACAAATAAACCTGTCGGGTTTTTACCTTACGATAGCTAAAACACTTTTTATAGAAATCCTCTGATATTATAATAGGGTCTATATACAAATACTTATAAAATAGCCGAAATTGTTACATCTATTAAATTTCATCTACTAGCCACAGAGTGGGTAATACAAACAAAACTCGTACAAGACTCGTAGGGAGAATGGATTTCCAACTAATGACTAGGCATTGGGGTACCACCTGTCACAGTAAGAGGCCTAGATCACCGTGCCGAGGAGTACGCCCGCTCCCCTGCAACACAAGACCGGGACTACCCCTTACTAGATAATCCCGAGTGAGATCACCCCGCAGTTGGGATCAACAACCGCCCACTAAGCCAAAATAAAAAGGGACATATAGACAGGAATGATCTCACCCTGCTTGGGTGCTACCCACCTAGCCTTGCTTCATAACCCCTGATTTTCAGTCATTCCCATTTGATGAGGCTTGAGGCTAAGCGTTACCTTTTTAGAACATATCCCTGTATGAATATGCGCTTATATGTTTTTGTTTGATGATAATCAACATATATATTCATTTAAATGTATTTGGTAATGTACTATTTTGTTTTTCATAGATTAAATAAATATTTGTTGAATAAACTAAATTACACAGAATTTGAATTGAAACAGAACAAGTTACACAGAATTTGAATTCAAACAGAAATTTTACTCAAACAAATATTTATTACAATCTTGAATAGTACAAATTCAAGCTCTCACTATACATATACATTTTTGAATACATCACAATTCAATTTACATTGATAACCTCACTACACATCACTCACACTCGTATTTTGTCTTCAACTGCATTCCAGTTAGAATCCAGCATCTGAGCAATCTGCAAAAATATTCACTAACGCAGTAAAATTGAAAAAGAAATATTTTTGCAATATAAAATGAAATAGATTTTTGAAAATATTATTTGCCTCAGTTATTTGGGTTGTTCGTCATCATTTACGTTTGAATTCATCATACAGGAACAATGTGACATGCACAGTGTATCACTGTACATGCCACAGGGCCTGCACATCAATATACACTTGATAATGCTACAGGGATAGGTGAGCACAGGTCAAACCCAAATGAAAAACCGGGTTCAACTCATATGCAATATATTGAAAATCACGACACGAGCACAACGTCAAACCCGAGTTTTTGAAACTGGATTCAACTCAAGTGAAATTTCAAAAATCAACATGAATGCAACAAAGACCAAGCTGCAGCATACTAGAGGTGTAGACAACTCAAACGAACACAATGCACAAAGGCATAGCAACTACAACAAAGACCAAGTCATAGACCAGTGATGTAAACAGTGAAGAACATGGATGTCAAAGGCAATACACAAATGACAGTGCGCTAATAACCAGAAACTCAAGATCACACAAGCAAATGTCCAAACAACAACTCAACAGCACATGACTGCAACATAAAGCATGTCGAGCTCAATACAATCTAGTATGCAAAATGGAGAATATACAAGTGCAGACCAAACAGAAGACAAGTGCACAACAAACCCAAATGACCAGACTCAAGTAAAGTACATCAAGTATGATCAAGTCCAAATGCATCAGGTACAAAGCTCAAGTTCAATTCCAAAAGCAATGAATAGAAACATCAACTGGGCAGAGACAAAACAAGTTCAGCTACTCAAATGAAACACAGTGGCAACCACAAGTATACAACAACAAGCAGCAGTGTGCAAGTGCATATATGACATCACCATGTACACATGGGGAAATGCATAGGTTAGAAACAATACAGCAATGATCACAAATGGAACATAAGTCAGTGGCAAGCTTCAAACACCCACATATATGAAGTACACAAGTACAAGATCAACACAGCAATATGTTAAAAACATATGATCCAGCAAAGGCCAAAGTTTAACAAAGGCAAACACACCAGTATGTAGTGATACAAATGCAACAACCAAAGTCAAGAGCCAAGCAACAGAATCAATTATGCAACAGTAAATAAAAATGAAACATAAAAAATGCTCAAGTGAAGTTCATGTTAAACCGACCAAAGAAGATGGCCAGAGACGAAGACTACAAGATGAACGAAGTTCAACAAGTACAGAGAAATTCACAGTGAAGACGAAATCATGGAAGGGCCAGAGAATTCGAATTCATGACAGTGTATAATAAAAAAATTAAAAAAAATAAATCAAAAACGTATCTTTGAAATAGTCAAAGAAAATTAAAAAGGAAAAGTTTTTGCCGTAAGGATCGAACGCTCTCAAGTTAAAGCCGTGAGCATGAAGGTTGAAAATATATCAGGAAAGTCGTGCGCATCAGGAAAGCAGAAATTTGGAAAGTATCGAATTGATACGAGCAAAATCAAGTGTCACGAATTCATATAAATACCACACCCAAAAGATCATCATAGGCATCGAGTTCAATCGAAGCAATCATTAAACCAGCAACGAAAGAAATTACATACCGAAGCAAACAACGAACTCGATCAACAGAGGAGCAACGCAATCTCGAAGTCAACCAAGCAGTCTATCTCAAGAGAATCGATCATCAGAGAACGAGCGCGAGCAAACCAGAGAATTGAATTGGAAAACGCCCCAATTTGGATCGCAAGAGCCGAAGCCCTAATTTCAGACCGAACAAAGAATACAACGTCGGCCGCCACTTTCTTCACATAGCAAAAGAAAAGATCGGGTTAAAGAATAAAAGGGCCGGCCTTGATTTATAAAAGGGGTTTTTATTTTTAGGAGGCTTAAGTTTATTTTTCAATAGGGTTTAAGTTTTAAATCTAGTTTTATTTGAGCAAAATTACGGAGTCAAGTTTGTATTTTAATTTTTGCTCCTGCTTTTATTTTTGAAGTGTGTTTTTCTTTTTCGAGTCAAAGAATTGGTAAATCACCACCTAGGTTGTAGGTAGTGTCAGATTGTCTAGTTAGAATTAGTTCAGTGAGCAGGGTGTGCGAGTTTGCAAAACTCTATAGGCGGGAGCAGAGTTTGCGAGTTTGCAAAGCTCTATAGGTGGAGCAGGGGGTGCGAGTCTAGTAGAGTGTTTGTGAGCGGGAGCAAGGGTTTGCGAGTCTGTTAGAGTGTTTGTAAGTGGGATACTGTTTAATTCTAATAGAAATCTGGGAATGCAGCAGTAGGCAGGGGTTGCCGAAACTGGGTAAATTTTGTGTGAGATTTACTTTTCAGCATATTTATTTCTGTGTTTAAATCAAGAAAATTTTCTATAACCCTATTCACGCCCCCTTTAGGGTTAATTTAGATCCTACAAGTGGTATCAGAGCACGGTATTTTTCTTTAACTCTAGAGTCATGAATTCATCAAATAATGCTTTTTCTGAGGGGCAATCTATTGTTAGGCCACCCATGTTTAATGGGAGTGATTATGCTTATTGGAAGGTTAGGATGGGCATTCATCTTAGTTCTGTTTATTAAGATGTTTGGGATATTATTGAAACTGGCTATAAATCTCCCACTATAACTGTTGGTCGTACTGAGATTCCTAAACCTAGGGATAGCTGGGATGCTAACGATAAGAAATTAAAAACCACAAATGCTAAAGCCATGAATGCTTTGATCTGTGCTCTTGATAAGAATGAATTTAATAGAATTTCTCATTGTAAAACAGCACAGGAAATTTGGCATACCTTGGAGGTGACACATGAAGGAACTTCTCAAGTCAAGGAGTCTCGTCTAGCCCTATTCAGCAATGAATACGAGAACTTTGTGATGGACAAAGGCGAGAGCATAAAGGACATGTTTGGATGCTTTTCAACTTTGGTATACAACGCTAGAGCCCTTGGGAAGGTATTCACTGAGGTTGAGCTTGTGAGGTAGGTGCTACGAGTTTTACCGATGAACTTTGAGGAAAAAGTCACGACAATACAAGAATTGAAAGATCTGAGTAAACTAAGCATGGAGGAGTTGATTGGAAACTTGATGACATATGAGCTTGAGCTAAAAGCAAAGGAGGAACGCAACAACTGCGAACCAAAGAAGAAGACGATTGCCTTAAAGAGCAAAGAAGAAAGCGATATAGAAGAAGATCCAATTGAAGAGCTTGCAATGGCTGTCAATAATCTTAGAAAATGGTCAAGATTCAAGCCACGCAACAAGAAAACAAAGGGTAATAGGTCAAAAGATTCTGACAATTCCGATAATGAACTGACGTGCTATAACCGCAACAAGCCTGGCCACTTCAAACAAGGATGCCCACTTCTCAAAAACAACGAAGGAAAGAAAAAGAAGAAGAAGGCTTTTGCAGCAACTTGGGATGATGAAGAAGGAGAGGAAGTTTCGGATAGCAGCTCAGAGGAGGCTAACTTGTGTCTTATGGAGAAATCAGATTCAGAAACAAGCTCAAAGGAATCTAGTGAGTGAGGTAACTATTCCTATAGAGACCTTGTTTTTATGTGTCTTGATCTCACTAAAGTAGTTGATGCTCTTGAATATAAAATTGAAAAACTGAAATCTGATAGGAGAGAACTTGCTCGTGAAAATTTTAGGTTAGAAACTGAACTTGAAAATATTCAAAACCTAGAATGTAAAAAATGTAAAATTTTGGATTCAGAATTGACAAGACTTAAGAATAGCTTTGAGAATCTTGAAAAAGAAAACTTGAGTCTTAAGGAAATCATTGACACTAGGAAAAAGGATTTTATAAATAGATGCACCTCACTTGTCACTGAAAACACAACACTAAAAACCAAAGTCCAAAACCTTGAGAAATCTCTGAATAACTTTTCAAGAGGCGAAAAATCTTTCAACATGCTATTTGGAAATCAAATTTTTGCTAACAACAGAAAAGGACTGGGTTTTGGGAAAACACAAGTTGAGGATAATGCAAAAGGGAAGAGTGTCTTTGATAGATGTGAAATAATTGAACATCGTTTGAAAATTGTAGTCATAGGAACAAGATCACAAAATTTATACAAGTTTGGGTTCCTAAGAATTCTACAAACAAATTTCATGTCTATTGGAACAAGAATGAAATGACAAAACAAGTTTGGGTTCCAAAGGGTTTGATTATTCACAAAGCTTCAGCTACTAACAACCATGGACCTATAAAAACAAATAGGTCACAAAAATCTTTTATCGTGTAGGTATGGTGACAGGCTAAGGAAAAACAACAGTGTTATCTGGATTTTGGCTGTTCCAGAAACAAAACAGGCAACAAAGCAAAGTTCCTTAGCCTAGTACAAAGGTGACAGAATCACAATGGACAATCACGAAAAATTATCGTAAAGGTAAAACAGGTGAAGGTATATTTATTTGATCGATATATTGAATGTGATAATCTGCGAATGAAATCAGCCAATATTGAGATGTTGAAAAGAGATGATGATTTTTTGATTCTGACTTGGTATACATAATTAGCCAATTACATTTATGCCAAAAACACTATTCTTTGAATTACTTCATACATATACGTTTGGATTAAAACAAAGTGTTTTGCTGGATGATAATATTTCTGGTTATTTTTGGCTAACTTTATATTCACGGTTTTCTGATTATTTACATGGCTTCAATTCAAATTCAAAGAATGTCATTTAAATTGTTGTTAAAATTGAGTTTGAAATTTTTGTTGCACACTTCATGATCTGGTCTATCAAATTTAGTTAGTGATATTTTGTAGTGAAAGAGAAATTCAGATGCAGATTACACTGGTAATCTAGTTGATAGAAAAATTACTAGTTGAACGTGATTTTTGAGACATTTAGTAACTGCATCGTTTTTTTTAAAAAAAATATCTGCATACTTTTCATTACAAATAATTTTCATTTAGCAGAAATTTTTTCTCATATAACCCCTTCGAGAAAATAATTGTTTGACCATATTTTCAGATTAGTCATTTTTATTTGATTTTAAATGACAAATTTTGACTAATCCGACTCCCTACTAACTATCAAAAAGATAAATGGTGATTGAAAAGGTGATAAGTGTTAATATTTAACATACATTACTCAAGAGAGTATATTTGGAAAATTTCTTTAAGAATTCAAACAAGAGTTATAAAACTTTTTGTTAGGTAAAGATTCCATGACCATTTCTATATCTATCATATTTCTATCGACCATTGTTTATCAAATCTTAAATATAGTTGGTCGATATGTGGTACTATAATCAGGGATCATTTGTTTTTCATTTCATATTTTTTCTTGTAAAAATAAATAAATATCCAAAGTATTCACTCTCATTTAAAAGTCCTCACGTTTATGCATAGGTGAATTACTTGGATTTTTGATTATGTGCTTCCATGCTCATTTAAAAGTCCTTACGGTTATGCATGTATGGAATACATATCAAAATTAATTGATTAAATAGACAAGTTGATTCTAATCCTATTTAAAAGTCCTCACGGTCATGCGTGGTTAGAAGATACTTGATTTCATTTTTTTTAAAATTAAATTGGAATACTACTAATCTCATTTAAAAGTCCTAACGGTTATGCATGATTAGTAGAGACTCAAATTCCTGATATAAATGTACCACAAGTTGATACAATTGTATGATTTTATATTAGAACGTCATTTCCATTCTTTCTAAAAGTGGAACATGCGCCTAACAAGGGTAGTTATGACTTTTGTTTGATTTTTATTAAAGTTTATTATTTTATTCAATTTGAGTTTAATGTTGGATTAATATTGATTACTTAATCTCTATTTTTCTCTAACGCTATTATTCTTTTGCTGATAACAAAAGGGGGAGAGAAAAGTTAAGATTTTGTCAAATAAAATCAATCAAATGTCAAATAATTTTCCATTTGCATCTAGGCTTATTTGAATATTTCTATTTGCATGCATATATGTATAGGGAGCATCATGTAGAGAGGAAGCATTCAAATAGGGGGAGCAATTAGAGTATATCATTGATCGAATACATTTAACACGGTCAAAATCTTAAATATATGTTTGTTATCATCAAAAGGGGAAGATTGTATGAATATGCGCTTGTATGTTTTTGTTTAATGATAATAAACATATATATTCATTTAAATGTATTTGGTAATGTACTATTTTGTTTTTCATAGATTAAATAAATATTTGTTGAATAAAATAAATTACACAGAATTTGAATTCAAACAGAACAAGTTACACAGAATTTGAATTCAAACAGAAATTTTATTCAAACAAATATTTATTACAATCTTGAATAGTACAAATTCAAGCTCTCACTATACATATACATTTTTGAATACATCACAATTCAATTTACATTGATAACCTCACTACACATCACTCACACTCGTATTTTGTCTTCAACTGCATTCCAGTTAGAATCCAGCATCTGAGCAATCTGCAAAAATATTCACTAACGCAGTAAAATTGAAAAAGAAATATTTTTGCAATATAAAATGAAATAGATTTTTGAAAATATTATTTGCCTCAGTTATTTGGGTTGTTCGTCATCATTTACGTTTGAATTCATCATACACGAACAATGTGACATGCACAGTGTATCACTGTACATGCCACAAGGCCTGCACATCAATATACACTTGATAATGCTACAGGGATAGGTGAGCACAGGTCAAACCCAAATGAAAAACCGGGTTCAACTCACATGCAATATATTGAAAATCACGACACGAGCACAACGTCAAACCCGAGTTTTTGAAACTGGATTCAACTCAAGTGAAATTTCAAAAATCAACATGAATGCAACAAAGACCAAGCTGCAGCATACTAGAGGTGTAGACAACTCAAACGAACACAATGCACAAAGGCATAGCAACTACAACAAAGACCAAGTCATAGACCAGTGATGTAAACAGTGAAGAACATGGATGTCAAAGGCAATACACAAATGACAGTGCGCTAATAACCAGAAACTCAAGATCACACAAGCAAATGTCCAAACAACAACTCAACAGCACATGACTGCAACATAAAGCATGTCGAGCTCAATACAATCTAGTATGCAAAATGGAGAATATACAAGTGCAGACCAAACAGAAGACAAGTGCACAACAAACCCAAATGACCAGACTCAAGTAAAGTACATCAAGTATAATCAAGTCCAAATGCATCAGGTACAAAGCTCAAGTTCAATTCCAAAAGCAATGAACAGAAACATCAACTGGGAAGAGACAAAACAAGTTCAGCTACTCAAATGAAACACAGTGGCAACCACAAGTATACAACAACAAGCAGCAGTGTGCAAGTGCATATATGACAGCAGCATGTACACATAGGGAAATGCATAGGTCAGACACAATACAGCAATGATCACAAATGGAACACAAGTCAGTGGCAAGCTTCAAACACCCACATATATGATGTACACAAGCACAAGATCAACACAACAATATGTTAAAAACATATGATCCAGCAAAGGCCAAAGTTTAACAAAGGCAAACACACCAGTATGTAGTGATACAAATGCAACAACCAAAGTCAAGAGCCGAGCAACATAATCAATTATGCAACAGTGAATAAAAATAAAACATACAAAATGCTCAAGTGAAGTTCATGTTAAACCGACCAAAGAAGATGGCCAAAGACGAAGACTACAAGATGAACGAAGTTCAACAAGTACAGAGAAATTCACAGTGAAGACGAAGTCATGGAAGGGCCAGAGAATTTGAATTCATGACAGTGTACAATAAAAAAATAAAAAATAAATCAAAAACGTATCTTTGAAATAGTCAAAGAAAATTAAAAAGTGAATTTTTTTGCCGTAGGGATCGAACGCTATCATGTTAAAGCCGTGAGCATGAAGGTTGAAAATATATCAGGAAAGTCGTGCGCATCGGGAAAGCAAAAACTTGGAAAGTATTGAATTGATACGAACAAAATCAAGTGTCACGAATTCATATAAATACCACACCCAAAAGATAATCATAGGCATCGAGTTCAATTGAAGCAATCATTAAACCAGCAACGAAAGAAATTACATACCGAAGCAAACAACGAACTCGATCAACAGAGGAGCGACGCAATCTCGAAGTCAACCAAGCAATCTATCTCGAGAGAATCGATCATCAGAGAACGAGCGTGAGAAAACCAGAGAATTGAATTGGAAAAAGCCCCAATTTGGATCGCAAGAGCCGAAGCCCTAATTTCAGAAAGAACAAAGAATACAACGTCGGCCGCCACTTTCTTCACAATGCAAAAGAAAAGATCGGGTTAAAGAATAAAAGGGCCGGCCTTGATTTATAAAAGGGGTTTTTATTTTTAGAAGGCTTAAGTTTATTTTTCAATAGGGTTTAAGTTTTAAATCTAGTTTTATTTGAGCAAAATTATGGAGTCAAGTTTGTATTTTAATTTTTGCTCCTGCTTTTGTTTTTGAAGTCTGTTTTTCTTTTTCGAGTCAAAGAATTGGTAAATCACCACCTAGGTTGTAGGAAGTGTCAGATTGTCTAGTTAGAATTAGTTCAGTGAGCAGGGTGTGCGAGTTTGCAAAACTCTATAGGCGGGAGCAGAGTTTGCGAGTTTGCAAAGATCTATAGGCGGAGCAGGGGGTGCGAGTCTAGTAGAGTGTTTGTGAGCGGGAGCAAGGGTTTGCGATTCTATTAGAGTGTTTGTAAGCGGGATACTCTTTAATTCTAATACAAATCTGGGAATGCGGCAGTAGGCAGGGTTTGCCGAAGCTGGGCAAATTTTGTGTGTGATTTACTTTTCAGCATATTTATTTCTGCAGTTTATTTCTGTGTTTAAATCAAGAAAATTTGCTATAACCCTATTTACCCCCCCCCTCTAGGATTATTCTAGATCCTACAATCCCTTAGAATGCCCATCGTCCACCTGACAATGTTTCGCAAGCATTCATCCATACAAGTCCGTCCCGGGTTCGAACGGAACCGAAGGCACTATTCCTACCACATCCAATTTGGAAATATCCTCAGGATTAGTAGCGACTAGCCCTTGCACTTCACTACTCCATCTTCGAATCCAAACTCGTTTACACGAAACGTACAAACCAGATCGAAGTGGTTTTTGAGAAATAAATCTCGATCCCGGTCTCTTCGAAACGATCAACGTATTTGTCCAATATTGATAGTCGGTTATTTAACTATCAATTAATATTTACAAACAGCCATCAGCCAATAAATAATTTCCCAAATTATTTATTTATCTCAAAATATCTTTACAAGATTATTCTCACTTTCAAATCCCTTTGAAAACAGTTTTCAAACTACCCTCCTTTCTCAGAATAAATTCCAAGTATTTCTATTTCCACTGGAATTACCAAGCACAAAACTAGATTTTTCTAAATTAATTTAAAACACTTTTCTTTTAAAAATATACTTTTAAAACATTCAAGTTAAAATTCCTTTAATAATTTGTTAAAAATACATACTGTATGAATATTTGAAAATAAGGTTACTTAATAAAATATAAAACTAGATTTCTACCTTTTTAAAACAAAATACTAAGTTACGTCTTAATAATTACTGCCAATATAGAGTAAAAGAAAATATTTACTTTAGACTTTAAATATTAGAAATAACAAATTTTACAAAACTTGCTTTCTTTAAAAACAACTTAATTTATATATAAAAATTTACCTTTAAAAAAAACATGTACTTGACTATCCAGAGAAAATTCCAACTTCAATCACTTAAATCAATTTTCCCCAATTTGATTTCCAATTTTCCCAAATTGATTTCCAAGTTATTTTATTTGAAATAAATTCTTTTACTTATCAGTTCATTTCCAAATTCAGTAGTTATGGACTTTATTATTATTATCTTTTCCAATTTCTTCTTTACTCTTTCAATAATTCAATCTTAAATTCTAAATAAATGTTTGTTCATTTTAATTAATAATACTGCATTTTAAAAACTCATTAACTTTCTGTTTATTCAAATTTTCCTTTCCATTCTCAGGATTCATTTATTAGAATTTTGAAGTCACTTTATTTCTTTTTCCAAGTCGTTCTTAAATTTATTCTATAATTATTTTGCTTACAATTTCACTTCTTTTATTTTCATTTCAAAAATCAAATTTATATATTTTTGATGATTCATTATACCCAATTATATCAACCAAGCCATAGCATTCAATACTTCCACATAATTCATCATAGAATATCAAATAATCAGAACAGAAGATATTAAATAATTTAAATAAAAATTGAGGGGTCTAGTTGGATCCCTCCAACCTGTTTTCCCTGCATCCACAAACATTAGCATCACATAATATGCCAAATTCAAATTATACTATACTATACCGCGTCAATCAATTCAACCATACAATCAATTACTTAAATTTAATCATTTAAATTTTTAAATGCAGCCGAGTGAGATTAACTCACCTTTGGCCTAAGATTGCTATTCACCTCAAATTCATCTTGTTTTTACGCGACTTTTAACCTTGTATAAACCAATTTACGATTTATTAATATTCGAAATATAAATCGAACACTTAATTACCATTCAATTTAATTTTGAATTGATTTCCCTTTATTACATTTTTTGGTAACAAAAATAAATTAAATACGTAAATCGCAAAATATTATCACAAATCCTATCTATAATTTCCTTCCAAAACCTTATATCAATTGTTTGTACATATATTTAACTTTTTCATAAATAATTAATAACCCAAATTTAAATTAAAAAAAAACACAACTATTTTAAAACTAGCTGTCAAATTAATTTCTTTTCTTCCTGCTTATCGTTTCGGTAAAACAATAATAATAATTATTACTATAAATCAGTAATTTATTTTACTGTAAATCTTTTCCAAATCTATATATATAAAATTTACTTTTATTCCCTTTTCTCTCCAAACCTAATAAATAAATCTCCTGTTTCAGCATTAAAATTTTAAGTACCCTGAATGTTCTTTTTTTTCCAGCCAAGATATATATATATATACTTAATTTTATTTAACAAAATTTAAATTACCTTACTGATCTCGACCCAGGCTATAGAAAACAGAGGCAAGCTCCCCTTCGGTTCCCCTCCTCCGGCATCGACTTCGGTTGCCCTTGATTCCAACGCTCGCAGCCATCTCCCTCGATCGCACTACACCTCAACTTCGTCTCCTCACCCACAATCGCGAAAGCGGCCACCCCCTTCAGTCGCCACGAATTCCAGATCGCCATCTTCCTGCAAACCCTAAACTGCAATCAAGACGCCCATTGCGTGCAATTCGATCGCATACTAACCCCCATCGCCTCGACGGCGATGTCGAGTTCCCCCCTCTACGCGGTGATTTCGATTTTTTTTTATATATTCAAACGAAAAGAATTCTTATGCAGAAGGGAAAAGGGGAATAGGGGGTTTCAAATTCATGAAATTGGAAGAGAGGAAAAGAGTATGGGTTTCGATTTCTGAAAGAATTCTTAAGAGGAAGCCCGGCCATTTTATATTTTATTTTCGTTTGATAATGATTGAAATTAAATTGAATAAACAAGGAAGGAGCTAGCAGTTTTAGAAGGGATGAGAAGTGTACGATGGAAGATAAGGGTAGCTTGTTAAAACGAATATGAGATGGCGTATACAAGAAGCTTGACTAATTAAATTATTATCAATTAAATTTTTAGCGTGTTTATATATCGTACACTCACACACTAACTCCGATCAATACGAAATTTGAAATCCGATAATAATTCAATATTACGGACCCAGCGGAACTGATTTCGTCAATTTCAGAGACCGTGCTTCGGAAGGCTTTTTTTTTAAAATTCAATTTAAACGATATATTTTCAAAACTGAATGAATCAGTGTTAAATTCAATCTTAAAACTTCTATTATCCTTAGGATTATAAATGTAACTTTTACAAGCCTTCAAATTATTTTAACAAGCTTAAAATTCCAGATTCCATATTTTTCTCAACTTTTATTTGTTTAATTCAATAATTTAATTATCAAATAATTAGTGATATTTGAATTCAAGTTATAATTAACTTTTAAATATTTAAAAATTAATTAAATATCCCGATTTAAAATGCTCAGAATTCCGGGTCGTCACATTCCTTCCCCCTTAAAAGAATTTCGTCCCCGAAATTACTAGTTAGGAAGAATGGCCCAATACCCGTTTACTTTTTCCCCGAAACCAAACGGTTTCTAACAATTCAACAACTTACCAACTATCTTTTTATAAAGGACCCATTATTATGCTTATTAACTTTCAAAACTTTTCCAAAACACTCTATAGTTTTCAAATGACTTACCTGTTCAACTATGCAAATTATAATTCTAAACTAAAATTTTGAATTATTAAAATTTTTCTCAAAAATTTTCTAACTCTCTAAATTTTCGAAAAATTTCGCCAGCGTCTCCTTTGCGCGGCTGACTCGGTACAACTACAAAATGGCTCTACGGCCTCCCAAATCCAAGAAGAAAACAAAAGGCCAAGTGGCTCAATCCAAAATCCCAGTCAATTTCATATAGAAATTTAAACACATACCTTTTCGTCGAGCATTTCAAATTTATCTTCTGAAATCAAAATCAATTCTCTTTTCCCTTTCTAATACCTGCATATTCTACTTGACAATAATATCCAATCATAATTTTCCAAAAACATTTTATCGATTTCCTTACAAGTGTCACTTATTTACTCATTCAAATATCAAATTGGAATATATTTGTAATATCAATTTCCAATTAAGAATTCACCATTCCTTACTTAAGTTTAGTATAAGCATTCTATATGCTTCTTTGTTTGTTTTCACTTTACCACTTTAGTTAATATCTATTTCTATTCAAATTGATTTTCGCATTACACATGAATTTTATTTATTTTCAACTTTGACATTTAATTTTATCTTTCATTTATAACAATTTATGTCATTTTAATTAGCTTCATTTACTAATTTATTACAAATTCCAATTTGAAAACATTTGTCGTTAACAAAATTTTCCAAAATTTTGAAAAGTTTTCTAACTCCCAAAATTTCCGGAAAATTTTGGCAGAGTCTCCTTTGTACGGAGGAGCTTTTGCAATTTGACAATAGATATAAATATATATACATCGACCCACACGGTCGGAAAAACCAAAAACAGTTTATATTTCCTATTTTTATTGCATAGGCGTACCTTATTTTGCATTTTAAGCAAGCGGCTTATTAATTTTAGAAAATAGCACAACCAAATCCAGCCACAAGACTTCCCGGTACCTATACTTACGCAATTTAAACATGTAAGTGTCAAATATAAGAAGTTTAACAACATATCACTTATTTGCAATAGTTAAACACATGTATATCATAAGCAATATCTGCCAAACAACACTTATAAGTAATTAATAAAGTTTCAACCACCAATTCGATTGCTCTCGCTCGCTTCCAACCAATTTTGATGTCATTTCATTCAATTCCAATGGTTTTCAATTCAATTTCTAATATTCGGTTTATTTTTAATCCAAACAAACTTATATTCAATTCAATTTATTTCGAAATCAGCTTTATTTCACTTCAATCAACTCATAGAATTTATTTAATCTCATTTCCGTCAAATGACAATTTACTTCTACGAAATTTGACCATATGCAAGTGAATAAATAATTACGTAAGCTTGTAACCACTTAATTTGATTCCAACTCAATTAATAGTCAATTTCTCCATTCTAATTCATTTGCACTCATTTCAATTTCATTTTTATTCACTTGAATTTTATTTACCACTCAAACCATCACTATTTCAACTCTATTTTGTTTAAATTGAGTTCAATGCCAGCTCCATTCGTTTAAATTAAATTAGTATATTTAATTGGATCAATATGAATTCTAATTCACATTTTACCTTTTGACTCGGAATTATACCTTTTATTTAGCCAATATATTTCTATTATTCCATAAACATTTTAAACAAGGTTCCAAAGTTTAAACAATTTCCCCAAAATTTCAAAATCACTTGTGAAATCAACTACATCCAAAATCTTTCGGCAAATTCAATTATTCCTTTAAATTCCAAAACTAAACCCAGTTCGCAAACAATTCCAATTTAAAATATTCAGGTATCAATTCCTCTCTTGGAAACTCGCAAATGAACACCGATGATGTCGCGATCATGATCGGAATTATTTTCCAGCGACCGAAAGAGTTTAGTGCTTTTATTTCTTTAAAATCCCTTTCAAATATTTTTAAATTCCTAATCTCTCCATATTCAATTCCAATTCAAAAATATTCCCGAAATAACTCCACTATTATTTCCCCAAAACTTTGAAAACCACTTTCAGATCCAAGGAATTTAAACCCTTTTCCAAAATTCGAAATTTGAAATCTATCCAACTTATTAACTTACAATTCACTTTCATACTCGATTCATTTAATTAATTACAAGGTCACCTCCAATTATATTTTCTTCATTCATGATTCAAATCGAATTTGATTTATAACTTGAGTTTTATTTCCAATCTTCATTATTAATTCACATTCAGCTTTATTTACCATTTCATTAACCAATATATTTTCTACTTAGTTCTTCCCCTGGTTAAAATTCAACACTTGATTTTTAATTCCAAATACCACTTCATTTAAATTTTCTTAGTTCAATTTATTTAATAATTCAAGTTTGGATTTTCTTTTCATTTTCCCATTCATCAAAATATAAATCTTGGGCTTTGTATTCCATTTTCAATTTTATAAGTTACAACTTACTATTTACACAATTCCATTCATTATAGGCTTGAATATGTTCATCTTTTATTTTTATCTCGAGATTCACGCCTATTTATAGCTCAAGCATATTTTTATTCCATGGATTTCTAATTCTTTTACAAGTTATTCTAATTTATTTATTTCAATCAAATTCTTATCCCACTTATTTTCCATTTATTCAGGTAAGAATCTAATTCCATTCAATAACTCAATTGAAATTTTATTCCAATCTCATTTTTATTTTAACTCAGATTTATTTAACTCAATTCGATTTCAACTTAATTCGAATACAACTGGATATTATTTTCAGCTTATTCAATTAATTTCAATCCAGTTAAATTTTATTCCCCAATCCAAGTTAATTCCATTTTTTAACTTTTCACCCTAAATTTAAATTCCAACATTCAAAGCTTATATTTCCTTCCCGATTTAAAAACCATCTCAACTTATAAGCTTAATACTTATCTCATCAGGATCTTTTTAAACACCCGACCTTTGGTTTCAAATTATTTTGAAATTTCCAACATGTCAAAATCAAATTTCTCAAAAGTCAAACCAATCCTGGTTTATTCCCAACAAATTTCCTTTGAAATTTTCAAAAACAATAACTTTTCCGAACAAACCAATTTTTGGCAGCAACCCGTCACTTAGAAATTCGAAAATGAATACTGATGATGCGGCCGTCATCATCAGAATTATTTCCCAATATTCCAAATGATTTCAATGCCATATCACTTCCAAAACCCATTTTAAACAAATTTCTTTCCAGAAATACCTCTAAAACAACAATGTTATTATTTATCTTCAAAGCACTTCGACAAATACTTCCAAAATCTCCGGGATTTTAAATTTCCAAATCCTGCTCAAATCAATTTTATCTATAATTCATTTGCATAGTTATGCTCATACAAATTCTCATTTGATTGTATTTCAATTTATAAATTTCATTTATAATTCATATTTATGAATTTTATTTTATAATGAATTTTTCCCTTAACCTTGGTTATATTTGTCGATTTCTAGTTAAAATTCTACTCAATAATGATAGTAATTTAATATTATTCTTCCTAACATCCAAACAACCATATATTAGCTAAAATAGTTTACAAAATTTTTATTTATATCAAAATATATTTTTGGGTAAAATTATTTCATTTATCCACATTTAAAACAATACCATGTCGATTGTTCTATTCAAGTGTTTAGAAACCCCTTCAATACAGTTGTCCAGACTGCGCCGACGAAGGTTCATATGCCACTCAATAAACCAATCAATACAATATTAAAACAATTTATATTCACTAAAAAATACGCGCTCATCTCTATTTATACGCTCAAACTCATTCTAGAGTACTACGGACTCTAATTTAAATGAGTAATTCCCACCAGAGCCAAGGTTATCACCAACCTAAGCTCTAATACCAAGTGTAACAACCCACAAATCCGTACCCCTTGAGTCAACACTATTCTACTAAAATCAACTCAAGTTGTACAGAAATACGAACCATTAGGGTTAAAGAAGAAGAGATAAAAGAAGAAGGAACTAAACAATATCAGAATCTCACAGTCGCTGCAGAATAAAATATAATAGTAAATATATAACTTTACACAAAATGAAGTTTATAACTGTTTTATACACCATATCATCACAGTGTCTCATACATCAACCATTACAAATGAGACATACCATACAATCATAGCAACGGAATATATATATATATATATAGGTACAGATAATACGTCTCGGACTCCAGCTCCTCTCCTGCTCCATAGCATACTGTATTCTATAATACTCGGTCTGACCCGAGCATTACAGTTAAATAACACCCGAGTCAGTTTGGAATACCAGCGTGAGAAAATCACACCCAATTGATTATTACAGTTTCAAAAATCCTTTGAAAACAAAAGCATCTCGTAAGACCAAGCCACAAATAAACATGTCGGTTTTTTACCTTACGATAGCTAAAACACTTTTTATAGAAATCCTCTGATATTATAATAGGGTCTATATACAAATACTTATAAAATAGCCGAAATTGTTACATCTATTAAATTTCAGCTACTAGCCACAGAGTGGGTAATACAAACAAAACTCGTACAAGGCTCGTAGGGAGAATGGATTTCCAACTAATGACTAGGCACTGGGGTACCACCTGTCACAGTACGGGGCCTAGATCACCGTACCGTGGAGTACGCCCGCTCCCCTGCAACACAAGGCCGGGACTACCCCTTACTGGATAATCCCGAGTGAGATCACCCCGCGGTTGGGATCATCAACCGCCCACTAAGTCGAAATAAAAAGGGACATCTAGACAGGAATGGTCTCACCTTGCTTGGGTGCTACCCATCCAGCCTTGCTGCATAACCCCTGATTTTCAGTCATTCCAATTTGATGAGGCTTGAGTCTAAGCATTACCTTTTTAGAACATATCCCTTAGAATGCCCATCGTCCACCTGACGATGTTTTGCAAGCATTCATACATACAAGTCCGTCCCGGGTTCGAACGGAACTGAAGGCACTATTCCTACAACATCCAATTTGGAAATATCCTCAGGATTAGTAGCGACTAGCCCTTGCACTTCACTGCTCCATCTTCGAATCCAAACTCGTTTACGCGAAACGTACAAGCCGGATCGAAGTGGTTTTCGAGAAATAAATCTCGATCCCGGTCTCTTCGAAACGATCAACGTATTTGTCCAATATTGATAGTCGGTTATTTAACTATCAATTAATATTTACAAACAGCCATCAACCAATAAATAATTTCCCAAATTATTTATTTATCTCAAAATGTCTTTACAAGATATATTCTCACTTTCAAATCTCTTTGAAAACAGTTTTCAAACTACCTGCCTTTCCCAGAATAAATTCCAAGTATTTCTATTTCCACTGGAATTACCAAGCACAAAACTAGATTTTTCTAAATTAATTTAAAACACTTTTCTTTTAAAAATATACTTTTAAAACATTAAAGTTAAAATTCCTTTAATAATTTGTTAAAAATACGTACCATATGAATATTTGAAAATAAGGTTACTTAATAAAATATAAAACTAGATTTCTACCTTTTTAAAACAAAATACTAAGTTACTTCTTAATAATTACTGCTAAAATCGAGTAAAAGAAAATATTTACTTTAGACTTTAAATATTAGAAATAACAAATTTTACAAAACTTGCTTTCTTTAAAAACAACTTAATTTATATTTAAAAATTGACCTTTAAAAAAAACATGTACTTGACTATCCAGAGAAAATTCCAACTTCAATCACTTAAATCAATTTTCCCCAAATTGATTTCCAATTTGCCCAAATTGATTTCCAATTTGCCCAAATTGATTTCCAAGTTATTTTATTTGAAATAAATTCTTTTACTTATCAGTTCGTTTCCAAATTCAGTAGTTATGGACTTTATTATTATTATCTTTTCCAATTTCTTCTTTACTCTTTCAATAATTCAATCTTAAATTCTAAATAAATGTTTGTTCTTTTTAATTGATAATACTGCATTTTAAAAATTCATTAACTTCCTGTTTATTCAAATTTTCTTTTCCATTCTCAGGATTCATTTATTAGAATTTTGAAGTCACTTTATTTCTTTTTCCAAGTCGTTCTTAAATTTATTCTATAATTATTTTGCTTACAATTTCACTTCTTTTATTTTCATTTCAAAAATCAAATTTATATATTTTTGGTGATGCATTATACCCAATTATATCAACCAAGCCATAGCATTTAATACTTCCATATAATTCATCATAGAGTATCAAATAATCAGAACAGAGAATATTAAATAATTTAAATAAAAGTTGAGGGGTCCAGTTGGATCCCTCCAACTTGTTTTCCCTGCATCCACAGACGTTAGCATCATATAATATGCCAAATTCAAATTATACTATACTATATCACGTTAATCAATTCAACCATACAATCAATTACTTAAATTTAATCATTTAAATTTTTAAATGCAGCCGAGTGAGATTAACTCACCTTTGGCCTAAGATTGCTATTCACCTCAAATTCATCTTGTTTTTACGCGACTTTTAACCTTGTATAAACCAATTTACGATTTATTAATATTCGAAATATAAATCGAACACTTAATTACCATTCAATTTAATTTTGAATTGATTTCCCTTTATTACATTTTTTGGTAACAAAAATAAATTAAATACGTAAATCGCAAAATATTATCACAAATCCTATCTATAATTTCCTTCCAAAACCTTATATCAATTGTTTGTACATATATTTAACTTTTTCATAAATAATTAATAACCCAAATTTAAATTAAAAAAAAACACAACTATTTTGAATCTAGCTGTCAAATTAATTTCTTTTCTTCCTGCTTATCGTTTCGGTAAAACAATAATAATAATTATTACTATAAATCGGTAATTTATTTTACTGTAAATCTTTTCCAAATCTATATATATAAAATTTACTTTTATTCCCTTTTCTCTCCAAACCTAATAAATAAATCTCCTGTTTCAGCATTAAAATTTTAAGTACCCTGAATGTTCTTTTTTTTCCAGCCAAGATATATATATATATACTTAATTTTATTTAACAAAATTTAAATTACCTTACTGATCTCGACCCAGGCTATAGAAAACAGAGGCAAGCTCCCCTTCGGTTCCCCTCCTCCGGCATCGACTTCGGTTGCCCTTGATTCCAACGCTCGCGGCCATCTCCCTCGATCGCACTACACCTCAACTTCGTCTCCTCACCCACAATCGCGAACGCGGCCACCCCCTTCAGTCGCCACGAATTCCAGATCGCCATCTTCCCGCAAACCCTAAACTTCAGTCGCGACGCCCATTGCATGCAATTCGATCGCATACTAACCCCATCGCCTCGACGACGAGCTCGAGTTCCCCCCCTCTACGCGGTGATTTCGATTTTTTTTATATATTCGAACGAAAAGAATTCGTATGCAGAATGAAAAGGGGAATGGGGGGTTTCGAATTCGTGAAATTGGAAGAGAGGAAAAGAGTATGGCTTTTGATTTCTGAAAGAATTCTTGAGAGGAAGCCCGACCATTTTATATTTTATTTTTGTTTGATAATGATTGAAATTAAAATGAATAAACGAGGAAGGAGCTAGCAGTTTTATAAGGGACGAGAAGTGTACGATGGAAGATAAGGGTAGCGTGTTAAAACGAATATGAGATGGCGTATACAAGAAGCTTGACTAATTAAATTATTATCAATTAAATTTTCAGTGTGTTTATATATCGTACACTCACACACTAACTCCGATCAATACGAAATTTGAAATCCGATAATAATTCAATATTACGGACCCAATGGAACTGATTTCGTCAATTTCCGAGACCGTGCTTCAGAAGGCTATTTTTTTTAAATTCAATTTAAGCGATATATTTTCAAAATTGAACGAATCAGTGTTAAATTCAATCTTAAAACTTCTATTACCCTCAAGATTATCAATATAACTTTTACAAGCCTTCAAATTATTTTAACAGGCTTAAAATTCCAGATTCCATATTTTACACAACTTTTATTTGTTTAATTCAATAATTTAATTATCAAATAATTAGTGATATTTGAATTCAAGTTATAATTAACTTTTAAATATTTAAAAATTAATTAAATACCGTGATTTAAAATGCTCAGAATTCCGGGTCGTCATAATCGGTCTATCATAGATTCGAAAATGGATTGCACCAGTGGATCGGCCATGGAAAGATAGAATTTTTAAGAGTTGTTGTAGGTTTTCAAGTGGAGTAATGAGTGTGAGGTGATGACATTTCTATTTTTTGGGGAAAATCAAATTCGCCCAATTTGATTGATGGTAGGTGGAGTGGTTGGTCATGGAGCAACTAGGGGTGATGATGGAGGTGTGGGAGTAGTCGCGAGTGGTGCAATGGCATGGGTGATTGGGGCGAGGTGGTTTTAGGGTTTAAGAGTTTAAATTTTTTCTTGGCTTTGGTGGCATCAATCGGGGTGATGATGGCTGGGTTGTACTTGGGTCGAAGGAGGAGCGATGGATTGAGGTCATGTGGGTGGTGGCAACATTATCCGAAAGTGGAAGTAGGAGGAGCGACGGTCAAATAACGGCGTCGCGGTTGTTTTGGTGTTACCCTGGAATGCTCAGATGGTTATCTGATATTCGATCGATGGTCTATGGAGGTGGGGCAAGTTGATCGACGTGATGGCAACGACAAGGCATACTGGCAGCGGTGAGATGGACGACATCGTATGTGATCATTGCACGTGCACCGACATCCACGGTGGGTTCTACTTTTTGAATATTATGTTGGAGGAAGGAGTGCCTATTGATGTAGAAGATGGTTTGATATGAGATGCTATGTTGTTTGGTCGGGTATTGGGTCGGGCTCAAGCCCAATTGAGAAGGAAATTTTATCTAAATTAAGTGTTTAAAATTTTAGTTAAGCTTACAACTTAGAAATCGAATAACATGTTCATTTCAAATCCTTTTGATTTACGGTTTTCGATGTTGGATCTGTATCGCTTAGTAGATCACATATGTAAAGTTATGTGACAAAATTGATGAAGTGGAAACTAGATGAAAATAAAAGGCACATAAAATAATTACTTCGATT
This sequence comes from Allium cepa, assembly GCA_030765085.1. Classification (NCBI taxonomy): domain Eukaryota; kingdom Viridiplantae; phylum Streptophyta; class Magnoliopsida; order Asparagales; family Amaryllidaceae; genus Allium; species Allium cepa. The sequence goes on along the minus strand of CM060930.1, from coordinate 92,878,440 downwards.
AGTAATTAAAATTTAATCACTAACATCCTATTAGAAAAATAGAACCTTGTTTTGGTATATTTAAGTTGAATTGGAAATTCCGTTAGCAGAATAAATCACTGTTCTGCTACTATATGATATAGACATCTTTATCTGCGAGTGATTTATATTGATGTTGCGATGACCCGGAATTTTTGAGCATTTGAAATTGGAATGTTTAATTGATTTCAATATTCAAGGGAATAATTTTAACTTGAATTACAAATATCACAGTTTATTTGATAATTGAATTATTAAATTAAATAATTTGAAATTGGATAAAATATGAAATCTGAGATGTTAAGCCTATTAAAAATAATTTGAAGGCTTGGAAAATTTATATTAATAATACGGAAGGTGATAGAACTTTCAAAATGGAATTTCAAAGTAATTTGTTCAGTTTTAAAATTCTATCGTTTAAATTGATATTTGAAGATAGCTTTCCGGGGCACAGTCTCGGAATTCGACGAAACCAGTTCCATTGGGTCTGTAATATTGAATTATTATCGGATTTCAAATTTCATAGTAATTGGAGCAGTTGTGTGAGCGTACGACATATAAACACGTTGAAAATTTATGTTGAAAATTCTATTTAAAATTTTATTTATATATTCACGTACTAATTCCTATCAGCTGCCTTCTTTCAAATCGTTGTCTCCTCTCGTACATGCCATCATCATCGCTTCTCTCTTTCTCTTTAATATCTTCAGCCGTCTCCCTCCTCTTCCATTTCACTTCCTCAAAATTTAATCGCTAGTAGTAAAAAAATGGAGGAACGAAAATGAATTTGCGAGACACCTTCCTCTTCACCTTCATTCGATTCAAATCGGGCCAACGAAAATGAAAACCAAAAAGGAAAAAATAATAAAAAATCGCTGCCTTCAAAAATCTGTAACCGCGAATCCCTTTTCCATTTAATCGAATAGGAAATGTAATATCTTTCCCTTATTCTCCAAACCGAGATTGACATCTCGAATTTAAAAAAAAATCGAATGAATGGAAACTTCCATCTCAAAACCTTTCCAGTCGAATCGATCTGCTATTCAAACAAAATCGCTAGTTTTTTTCTCTTCTGTTCAAAAATCATGGATTCGAATCCGTTCCAGTCAAATTTAAAGCTAATGCACTTGCATTTGCTCGATTGTTCGATTGAGATTCGATGGTTAAGCACGCACGTTCGATTTGGAGGTGGTGTGGAGGTGCGACGCGATGCTTGGAGGGTTCGAAGGCGCGACTGGGGAAGTTGCTGACGGCCGCGATGGAGTTGCTGTCATGCGTGAGCGGGATTCAGCAAGTTTGGGTTTTGGGTCTGGTTAGGTCGCGACGTTGGAGTTCGAGGCGTGGTGATCTTGAATCACGAGCCTGGGTTCATTTGTTATCTATGAGGTATTCTTTTGTTTGATTGATTGATTGATTTATTTATTTTAAAAACTGAAAGAATAAAATGTTTGTACACCTTTTTAATTTTAAAATATAGATATATATGCTTAAAGGAAGAAATATATATAGACAGAAAGTGTGTGTATATATATATATATATTGATTTATACAGTAAAATAAAAGAGGGAAGTATATATATATGTAGACAGAAAATTTATGCAGTAGAATATATATATATATATATATATATATATATATATATATATATATATACACATACATATATATAGGTGCAATTTCCAATTTTAATATGTATACATGATTAATTTAATTTTATAGGTAAGCTAGGAAAATCGGATACAAATAAGGTTTGGGAATATATGTATATGAATTTTAAAATGTTGAGCAGTATGTAAAATTGGGTTCTGAAACTATATAAATTAATTTTATAACTGTACGAGTTTCAAAGATAAAGAAAATAAAAAAAATATAGGTGACTAGTTTAGATTAAATTGTTGGTCAACTAAATTTATTAAATAGAAAATTTTCATAGTTTCCTCTCAGATGATAATAAATCATATAATATTTTATTCAAGGTCAAAAATCGAGAAAACTAAGGGAATATTGAAGTGAATGGCAAATGCAAAAGCAAAGGTGAGTTAATTTCACTCAGTTAAATTTAAATTTAAATGATTAAATTTAAATAATTGTTTGAAATGGTTGAATTGATTTATGTGCTGTAGTGTGGTATATATTTGGAATTGGAATTTTATATTGTGCTAACATCTGTGGATGCAGGGAAAACAGGGTGGAGGGATCCAACTGGACCCCTCAACTTTATTTAATTATTTAATATTCTCTGTTCTGAATATTTGATATTCTGTAATGAATTATGTGGAAATATTGAACGGCATGGCTTGATTGTTATAATCGGGCAATAATGAATTACCAAATATACAATTTGAGTTTGGGAATGAAAATAAAAGAAGTGAAATTGTAAGAATTATAGAAAAGTTGAATAAATTTATGAATGAACTGGAAAGGAAATAAAGTGACTTTCAAATTTTAATAAATAAATCTTGAGTATGGGAAGGAAAATTTAAATAAACAGAAAGTTAATGAAACTTAAACTTCAATGTTATTGTTTAAAAGCACAAAACATTTATTTTAAATTTTGGATTTAAATTATTTAAGAAGAATAAAGAAGAAATTGGGAATAACCTGAAATTTGTATATTTCAGCTAAAGGATTTAAAAATCAAACTGAAAATAATAATAAAGTCCATAATTAATGAATTTTGAAATGAACAGATAAGTAAAGAAATTTATTTCAAATGGAATAAATTGGGAATCAATTTGGAAAATTGATTTAAGTGATTGAGATTGGAAATTTCTCTCTGAATAACCAAGTACGTTTTCAAAGTAAATTTTTAAATATAAATTAAAAGTTTAAAGTTGTTTTAAGAAGTATGTTTGAAAAATTTACTATTCTAAATATTTAAATTCTTAAGTAAGTATTTCCTTTTAATCTATTATAGCGATAATTATTTAAAGAGTGACTTAGTATTTTATTTTTAAAAGTGAAATCTAGTTTTATATTTTATTTGGTAACGTTATTTTCAGATATTCATATTGTATGTATTTTTAACGAATCATTGAAGTAGTTTTAACTTAAATGTTATAAAGTATATTTCTAAGTAAAGTGTTTTAAATTATTTTAAAAATATAGTTTTGTGCTTGGTGATTTCAGAGGAGATAGAAAATATTTGGGAAAGTTTATTCTGAAAAGGAAAATAGTTTGAATCTGTTTTCAAAAGGGTTTGAAAGTGAAATTATATCTTGTAAAGATATTTTGAGATAAATAAATAATTTGAGAAATTATTTATTGATTGATGGTTGTTTGTGAATATTAATTGATAGTTAAATAACCGACTATCAATATTGGCCAACTGCGTTGATCGTTTCGAAGAGACCGGGATAGAGATTAATTTCACGAAAACCACTTCGATCCGGTTTGTACGTTTCGTGTAAACGATTTTGGATTCGAAGGTGGAGCAGTGAAGTGCAAGGGCTAGTCGCTACTAATCCTGGGGATATTTCCAAATTGGATGTAGTAGGAATAGTGCATTCAGTTCCGTTCGAACCCGGGACGGACTTGTATGGATGAATGTTTGCGAAACATCGTCAGGTGGATGATGGGCATTCCAAGGGATATGTTCTATGAAGGTAACGCTTAGCCTCAAGCCTTATCAACCGGGAATGACTGAAAATAAGGGGATATGCAGCAAGGCTTCGTGGGTAGCCCCCACTTGAGAGTAAGGTCATCCCTGTCTAGATGTCCCTTTTTATTCGGCTTAGTGGTGCAGTTGCTGATCCCAACCGTGGGGTGATCTTATTCGGAACTGTCCAGTAAGGGATGGGTCTGGCCTTGTGTTGCAGGGGATCGGGAGTGGTCCTCGGTACGGTGATCTAGGCCCCGTACTGTGACAGGTCCCCAGTGCCTAGTCATTAGTTGGAAATCCATTCTCCCTACGAGCCTTGTACGAGTTTTTTTTATATTACCCACTCTGTGGCTAGTAGCTAGAATTTAATCATGTAACAATTTCGGCTATTTTATAAGTATTTGTATATAGACCCTATTATAATATCAGAGGATTTCTATAGAAATTGTTTTAGCCATCGTAAGGTAAAAACCCGACATGTTTTGTGGCGTGGTCTTACGAGATGCTTTTGTTTTCAAAAGGATTTGAGACTTTAATAATCAACTGAGTGTGATTTTCTCACGCTGGTACTCCAGACTGACTCGGTTGTTATTTAACTGTAATGCTCGGGTCAGACCGAGTATTATAGGATACAGAATATGATGATGTGGAGCTCAGAAGACGAACTGGATGACGATACATATATCCGTATTTGTTCTACATATTTATTCCGCTGTGTTTGAGTTGTCGTGTACCTTGAGTTGTTGTGTATCCATTGTATGATATTGATGTTGAGCAGTGATTGATGTACTATAATGATGTAATATATAAACAGAGATATTTGATTTTTGAGTAAAATTATTTATTATCTATTATATTTTATTCCACCGCGATGGTTAGATTCTGTTGTAGTTCTCTATTTTCTTCTTCTACCTCTTCTTCTTAATCCAAATGGTTCGTATTTCTGTACAAATTGAGTTGACAGTTGTAGAATAGTGTTGACTCAAGGGGGTACGGATTTGCGGGCTGTTGCAGTGGTATCAGAGCTTAGGTTGGTGATAACCTTGGCTCTGGTGGGAATTACTCAATTAAAATAGAGTCTGTAGTACTCTATAATGAGTTTGAGCGTATTAATAAATATGAGCGCGTGTTTGTTAGTGAATATAAATTGTTTTAATATTGTGTTGATTGGTTTATTGAGTGGCATATGAACCTTCGTCGGCACAGTCTGGACAACTGTATCGAAGGGGTTTCTAAACACTTGAAGAGAACAATCGACACGGTATTGTTTTAAATGTGGGTAAATGAAATAATTTTACCCAAAATATATTTTGATATAAAGAAAAGTTTTTGTAAACTATTTTAGCTAATATATGGTTGCTTGGATGTTAGAAATGGTAATGTTAGATTATTATCATCATTGTGTAAAAACTTAACTAGAAATTGAAAATATAACCAAAGTTTAAGGGAGTAAATTCATTATAAAATGGAATTTATAAATAGGAATCATAAATATAAATTATAAATTGAAATATAATTAAATGAGAATTTGTATAAGCATAAATTATACAAATGCATTATAGTTAAAATTTGAATTAAAATAGAATTTGAAACTTTAAAAAAACCCCGGAGATTTCGGAAGTATTTTGAAGATAAATAGTAGCATTGTTGTTTTTGGGATACTTCTAAAAGGAAATTGTTTCAAATAAATTTTGGGGAAGAGATATAGCATTGAATTCACTTCAGTAGCTGGAAAATAACTTCAGTGATGACTGCAGCATCATCGATGTTCATTTTCGAGTTTCTAAGTGACAGATTGCTGCCAAATTGATTTGTTTAGGAAAACCTGTTTGTTTTTGAAATTTCAAAGGAAATTTGTTGGAAATAAAACCAGGATTGGTTTAATTTTTGAGAAGTGTGATTTGAGATGTTGGAGATTTCAAATAATTTGAAACCAAAAGTCGGGTATTTAAAAATCCTGATGAGATAGGTTGTAAGCTTATAAATTGAGATGATTTTTAAATCAGGAAGGAAAATATAAGCTTTGAATGTCGGAAATTTAAATTTAAAAGGGAAAAGTTAAAAAATAAAATTTAACTGGATTGAAATTGATTGAATAGGCTGAAAATAATATCCAGTTGTTTTCGAATTAAGTTGAAATTGAATTGAGATTAAGTAAATCTGAGTTTAAAATAAAATTTAGCTGGAAAATAAATTGGTTAAGGATTGGATTGGAGTAAATAAATTAGAATAACTTATAAAAAAAATCAGAATTAAAAATCCATAGAATAAAATATGCTTGATTATAAGTAAGTGTAAAACTCGAATTAAAAATAAAAGATGAATACATTCAAGCCTGGAATGAATGTGATTGTATAAAATAGTAAGTTGTGACTTATAAAATTGGAAATGGAATACAAAGCCCAAAATTAATATTTTGATGAATTAGAAAATGGAAAGAAAATCCAAACTTGAATTATATAATAAAATTGAACTAAGAAAATAAAATGAAGTGGTATTTGGAATTAAAATCAAGTATTGAACTATAAGTAGGGAAGAACTAATCTGATGATAAATTAATTAATGAAATTGGATAGTGAGTTTATGATGAAGTTTGGAAATATACTCAAGTTATAAATTAAATTCGACTTAAATTGTTAATGAAGTGAAAGTAATTGAGAATGAAGTTGAATTGTGAGTTCATGAAATTTGGTGGTAAATTGAAAATGGATAGTGGATTTAGAACTTGAGTTATTAATTAAAATTTAACTTGAAGTATTAACAAATTAAAATTAATTTGAAATGTATCGAATAAAAATGTAAATGTATTAAAATATTAATGGTATGAATTGCAAATAAAATTCAAATCAGTGGAAATAAATTGGAAATGGCTTTGTAATAAATTGAATGAGCAGAATCTAAAAGGTTAAATTTTATAATAACTAATCAAATAAATTTGTAGTTTGGCATGAGATTGGATTAAAATAGAATCAAGTTAAATTGAAAAGAGAAATTTACTTGTAAAATGAAAATGAGCTTAAGTATAAAATGAAGCAAATTGACTTAAGCTAAACAAATGGAAGAGTTGAATTAAAATTCAACTTAAAACTAAGTGTAATGATATTGGGTTGGATTTAAATCAAGTGAAAATTAATTTGGATAGGAATAAAATTTGGTAGGTTGTAAATAATATTCAAGGAAATGAAAATTCAAAATGGATTGAAAGGATAAACTAATTATGTTGAATAAATAAATGGAGGGGATAAATAAGAATCAAATGGAAGTGGACTTAAGTTTGAAGTGAAATAAATCGAATAAATTAACTTAAGTTGAGAATAATTAGAAACTCGACTACGAGTAGAATTGGAAGACCATTAAATGAAGCTTAGTTTGAATTAATTCGGGAATGGTTAGTAATGTGCAAACTTGAAATGGGTCGAGTTGAATAAATGGTCGCGAATGAATTTAAAATAAAAAGAAATTTAATTAGTAATGAAGATGAACCTAAGCTGTTAATAGTTTTGGATGAACTAGTTTGGTTAATAAAATGAAATGCAAGTGAATGTATTCAAATCTAAAATGCAATGAAAATGAGAATATATGGATTGTGAATAAATTTAAAAATGGAATAAAATTAAGTATAAATTGAGTTGAAATCCATTTCAATTGGTTATAAAACATAAGTACTTATTTATTCACAAAGATCTCGTCAAATTCCATAGAATAAATTGTCATTGGATGTAAATGGAAGTAATTAAAATTCTATAAATTGGTGGGAGTAAATAAATTGATTTTTGAGATCAATTGGATTAAATATGAGTTCAGTTGCTTAAAAATAAATTAAATGTAAATGATTGAGTTTTAAACCATTCAAATTGGTGAAGTTGTATACGAGTGGATTGAAGACCATTCAGAATTGAATGAAAATGGTTATAAATTAATTGAAGCAGTTGAATTAGTACGAAAACTATATAAATTGCTTATGGAAGTTGTTTGATATGCTTTTCTTTTAGAATTCATGTGTTTTAACTATTGCAAATAAGTGAAATGATGTTAAACTTCAATCATATGGCACTTACATGTTTAAATTAAGTAAGTACAGGTACCTGGAAGCCGTGTGGCTAAATTTGGTTGTGCTATTTGCTAAAAATAATAAGCCGCTTGCTTAAGGTATGCCTACGCAATAAAAATAGGAAATATGAACTGTTTTTGATTTTTTCGACCGGGTGGGTCGATGTATATATATTTATCTCTTTTGTCAAATTGCAAAAGCTCCTCCGTACAAAGGGGACTCTGTCGAAATTTTTCAGAAATTTTGGGAGTTAGAATTTTTTTTGAAATTTTTGAAAAAATTTGTTAACGACAAAACGATTTCAAATTGGAAATTGAAATAAGTTAGTAAATGAAACTAATTAAAATAATGACATGAATTAGTAATAAATGACAAATAAAATTTATATATTCAGAGTTAAAGATGAATTGAATTCATATGTAAATGAAGGAATCAACTTGAATAGAATTAGATATAAACTGAAGTGGTAAGATGGAAATAAATATAAGAAGCGTATAAAATTCTTATACTAACTTAAGTATGGGATGGTGCTTTCTTAATTGGAAATTGAATATTACAAATATATTCTAAATTGATATTTGGATTAATAGATATTGACATTGGTAAGGAAGTCAATAAAATGTTTTAAGTTGTGTTTGGATATTGTGCTAAGCAGGATATGCATGTATTATATAAAGGGAAAAGAGAATTTATTTTCATTTCAGAAGATAAACTTGAAATGCCCGACAAAAAGGTATGTATTTAAATTTGGTATGAAATTTGATTGGGATTTGGATTGAGCCACTTGGCCTTTTTGTTTTCTTTTTGGATTTAGGAGGCCGAAGAGCCATTTTGTAGTTGTACCGAGTCTGCCGCGCAAAGGAGACGCTGGCAAAAATTTTCGGGAATTTAGAGAGTTAGAAAATTTTTGAATTTTTTTTTTGATAATTCAAAATTGGTTTTAAGATTAAAACTTGAATGGTTGGGCAAATAAGATTGTTTGCAAACTAGGGAAGGGTTTGGGAAGTTAATAAGCGAGATGATGATCTTTTGTAAAAGATAGTTGGTTGGATGTCGAATTGTTTGGTTTTGAGGATAAGTAAACGGGTATTGGACCATTCTTCCTAATTAGTAATTTTGAGGACGAAATTCTTTTAAGTGGGGGAGGAATGTGACGAACCGGAATTTTTGAGCGTTTGAAACTGGAATGTTTAATTGATTTAAATATTCAATGGAATAATTTTAACTTGAATTACAAATATCACAGTTTATTTGATAATTGAATTATTAAATTAAATAATTTGAAATTGGATAAAATATGAAATCTAAGATGTTAAGCCTATTAAAAATAATTTGAAGGCTTGGAAAATTTATATTTATAATACGGAAGGTGATAGAACTTTTAAAATGGAATTTCAAAGTAATTTGTTCAGTTTTAAAATTCTATCGTTTAAATTGATATTTGAAGATGGCTTTCCGGGGCACAGTCTCGGAATTCGACGAAACCAGTTCCATTGGGTCTGTAATATTGAATTATTATCGGATTTCAAATTTCATAGTAATTGGAGCAGTTGTGTGAGCGTACGACATATAAACGCGTTGAAAATTTACGTTGAAAATTCTATTTAAAATTTTATTTATATATTCACGTACTAATTCCTATCAGCTGCCTTCTTTCAAATCGTTGTCTCCTCTCGTACATGCCATGATCATCGCTTCTCTCTTTCTCTTTAATATCTTCAGCCGTCTCCCTCCTCTTCCATTTCACTTCCTCAAAATTTAATCGATAGCAGTAAAAAAATGGAGGAACGAAAATGAATTTGCGAGACACCTTCCTCTTCACCTTCATTCGATTCAAATCGGGCCAACGAAAATGAAAACCAAAAAGGAAAAAATAATAAAAAATCGCTGCCTTAAAAAATCTGTAACCACGAATCTCTTTTCCATTTAATCGAATAGGAAATGGAATATCTTTCCCTTATTCTCCAAACCGAGATTGGCATCTCGAATTTAAAAAAAAATCGAATGAATGGCAACTTCCATCCCAAAACCTTTCCAGTCGAATCGATCTGCTATTCAAACAAAATCGCTAGTTTTTTTCTTCTGTTCAAAAATCATGGATTCGAATCCGTTCCAGTCAAATTTAAAGCTAAAGCACTTGCATTTGATCGATTGTTCGATTGAGATTCGATGGTTAAGCACGCACGTTCGATTTGGAGGTGGTGTGGAGGTGCAGCGCGATGCTTGGAGGGTTCGAAGGCGTGACTGGGGAAGTGGATGACGGTCGCGATGGAGTTGCTGTCATGCGTGAGCGGGATTCAGCAAGTTTGGGTTTTGGGTCAGGTTAGGTCGCGACGTTAGAGTTCGAGGCGTGGTGATCGTGAATCGCGAGCCTGGGTTCATTTGTTATCCGTGAGGTATTCTTTTGTTTGATTGATTGATTGATTTATTTATTTTAAAAACTGAAAGAATAAAATGTTTATACACCTTTTTAATTTTAAAATATACATATATATGCTTAAAGGAAGAAATATATATAGACAGAAAGTGTGTGTGTGTATATATATTGATTTATACAGTAAAATAAAAGAGGGAAGTATATATATGTAGACAGAAAATTTATGCAGTAGAAAATATATATATATATATATATATATATAGGTGCAATTTCCAATTTTAATATGTATACATGACTATTTTAATTTAATTTTATAGGTAAGCTAGGAAAATCGGATGTGAATAAGGTTTGGGAATATATGTATATGAGTTTTAAAATATTGAGCAGTATGTAAAATTGGGTTCTGAAACTATATAAATTAATTTTATAACTGTACGAGTTTCAAAGATAAAGAAAATAAAAAATAATATAGATGACTAGTTTAGATTAAATTGTTGGTCAACTAAATTTATTAAAAATAAAATTTTCATAGTTTCCTCTCAGATGATAATAAATCATATAATATTTTATTCAAGGTCAAAAATCGAGAAAACCAAGGGAATATTGAAGTGAATGGCAAATGCAAAAGCAAAGGTGAGTTAATCTCACTCAGTTAAATTTAAGTTTAAATGATTAAATTTAAATAATTGTTTGAAATGGTTGAATAGATTTATGTGCTGTAGTGTGGTATATATTTGGAATTGGCATTTTATATTGTGCTAACATCTGTGGATGCAGGGAAAACAGGTTGGAGAAATGCAACCGGACCCCTCAACTTTATTTAATTATTTAATATTCTCTGTTCTGAATATTTGATATTCTGTAATGAATTATGTGGAAATATTGAATGCTATGGCTTGATTGTTATAATCGGGCAATAATGAATTGCCAAATATATAATTTGAGTTTGGGAATGAAAATAAAAGAAGTGAAATTTTAAGAATTATAGAAAAGTTGAATAAATTTATGAATGAACTGGAAAGGAAATAAAGTGACTTTAAAGTTTTAATAAATAAATCTTGAGTATGGGAAGGAAAATTTAAATAAATAGAAAGTTAATGAAACTTAAACTTCAATGTTATTATTTAAAAGAACAAAACATTTATTTTAAATTTAGGATTTAAATTATTTAACAAGAATAAAGAAGAAATTGGGAATAACCTGAAATTTGTATATTTTAGCTAAAGGATTTAAAAATCAAACTGAAAATAATAATAAAGTCCATAATTAATGAATTTTGAAATGAACTGATAAGTAAAGAAATTTATTTCAAATAGAATAAATTGGGAATCAATTTGGAAAATTGATTTAAGTGATTGAGATTGGAAATTTCTCTCTGAATAACCAAGTACGTTTTCAAAGCAAATTTTTAAATATAAATTAAAAGTTTAAAGTTGTTTTAAGAAGTATGTTTGAAAAATTTACTATTTCTAAATATTTAAGTTCTAAAGTAAGTATTTCCTTTTAATCTATTATAGTGATAATTATTTTAATCTATTATAGCAATAATTATTTAAAGAGTGACTTAGTATTTTATTTTAAAAGTGAAATCTAGTTTTATATTTTATTTGGTAACGTTATTTTCAGATATTCATATAGTATGTATTTTTAACAAATCATTGAAGTAGTTTTAACTTAAATGTTATAAAGTATATTTCTAAGTAAAGTGTTTTAAATTATTTTAAAAATATAGTTTTGTGCTTGGTGATTTCAGAGGAGATAGAAAATATTTGGGAAAGTTTATTCTGAAAAGGAAGATAGTTTGAATCTGTTGTCAAAAGGGTTTGAAAGTGAAATTATATCTTGTAAAGATATTTTGAGATAAATAAATAATATGGGAAATTATTTATTGACTGATGGTTGTTTGTGAATATTAATTGATAGTTAAATAACCGACTATCAATATTGGCCAAATGCGTTGATCGTTTCGAAGAGACCGGGATCGAGATTAATTTCTCGAAAACCACTTCGATCCGGTTTGTACGTTTCGTGTAAACGATTTTGGATTCGAAGATGGAGCAGTGAAGTGCAAGGGCTAGTCGCTACTAATCCTGAGGATATTTCCAAATTGGATGTAGTAGGAATAGTGCCTTCGGTTCCGTTCGAACCCGAGACGGACTTGTATGGATGAATGCTTGCGAAACATCTTCAGGTGGACGATGGGCATTCCAAGGGATATGTTCTATGAAGGTAACGCTTAGCCTCAAGCCTCATCAACCGGGAATGACTGAAAATCAGGGGATATGCAGCAAGGCTTCGTGGGTAGCCCCCACTTGAGAGTAAGGTCATCCCTGTCTAGATGTCCCTTTTTATTTGGCTTAGTTGTGCGGTTGCTGAGCCCAACCGTGGGGTGATCTTATTCGGAACTGTCCAGTAAGGGATGGGTCCGGCCTTGTGTTGCAGGGGATCTGGAGTGGTCCTCGGTACGGTGATCCAGGCCCCGTACTGTGACAGGTGGTACCCCAGTGCCTAGTCATTAGTTGGAAATCCATTCTCCCTATGAGCCTTGTGCGTGCTTTGTTTGTATTACCCACTCTGTGGCTAGTAGCTGGAATTTAATCATGTAACAATTTCAGCTATTTTATAAGTATTTGTACATAGACCCTATTATAACATCAAAGGATTTCTATAGAAATTGTTTTAGCTATCATAAGGTAAAAACCCGACATATTTATTTGTGGCGTGGTCTTACGAGATGCTTTTGTTTTCAAAAGGATTTGAGACTTTAATAATCAATTGAGTGTGATTTTCTCACGCTGGTAATCCAAACTGACTCGGGTGTTATTTAACTGTAGTGCTCGAGTCAGACTGAGTATTATAGGATACAGGATATGATGATGTGGAGCTCAGGAGACGAACTGGATGACGATACGTATATCCGTATTTGTTCTATATATTTATTCCGCTGTGTTTGAGTTGTTGTGTACCTTGAGTTTTTGTGTATCCATTGTATGATATGGATGTTGAGATGTGATTGATGTACTCTAATGATGTAATATATAAACAGAGATATTTGATTTTTGAGTAAAATTATTTATTATCTATTATATTTTATTCCGCTGCGATGGTTAGATTCTGTTGTTGTTTTCTATTTTCTTCTTCTACCTCTTCTTCTTAACCCAAATGGTTCGTATTTCTGTACAACTTGAGTTGATTTTGTAGAATAGTGTTGACTCAAGGGGTACGGATTTGCGGGCTGTTACAGATGTGTTAACCATCAATTTATAGTATGGATTTCATTTGCATATCTGCTGTTTCAGTAAAGACTTATGTTGCGACTTGAATGTCGACTTAAGTATAATGCTAACTTGTTTAAGTACCCCTGAGATTTTCTAAGCCTCTTGTAAAATTGGATAAGTTATTGATTTGAAATCAAATTTCTAGTTTTATAACAGTTTAAATTAAATTGTTAGATTAATTGATTTTTTTAAACTTTAAATTTCATTAATGTTATTATAGCAAATTTAAGTTCATAAATTTAAAGTCAATTTATTTAAAATGGTTTTAAATTTTTTTTTTTTTTTTTTTGGCAAGGCCGACGAGGTTGGATGGACCCCGACCATTTTATTGCAACACCAGAGAACAACAAATACAACGGAGAGCAAAAAGCTCATAGAATACTGAGGAGACTAAGGTGTTACAAAACACAAGGAATAACAAAAAGGAAAAAACATGAAAACAGACAAAACATAACAAAGTTAGCAAAGAGAGGCCACTGATATTCCTGGATCAAATGCAAAAAGCATCTTAACCACTGAATATATCTCTTGCATAACACATATCTTCAAAACATCATCAGATTTGGCATTAGTAGGATCAAAAACCCTATTATTACGTTCCATCCACACCACAGCAACAAAGCACTTTAGAGAAACACCAAAGATTCTTTTTCTTTCTTGCTTGTTACCAGTTTCTGAATAAATTCTTTCCCATTCCGCCACGTTGACATTTAAAGGTCTTTTTCTACAATATTTGTTCATGACCTCAGACCATATTTTCTTCGTAACAGTACATTCAAAATAAATATGATCGATTGTCTCAGGAAAATTACTGCAAAAGGTGCATGACGTATTAACATTCATGCCGTACCTCACAAGTCTTGATTTAGTCAGAAGAGCTCCATTAAGGACCTTCCATAACAATAAGTTGTGCCTGTTGCTACTGTCAGTATTCCAAGTTCTCTTCCACCATCTCCAGTTCTGGTTCAAGTTGTTTTGCATCAAGAATTCATATGTCAAACCAGTTTTATACTTCCCTTTCTTCTTACCCCAGACAAGATTATTGTATGAAGAAGGCAGAGCAGTAAATGACTTTATTTTATCCCATATAATTTGCACTCTTTGGTTCGAAGTGAAAATGTACCTTGATTGAAAGTTATGTATCACATCTCTGACAAGCGTACGTTCATGTATTCCAGTATGTAGAATCTCACTATAAGTGAGCTGTCTCCTAAGAATAAGGCCTTGTTCAAGCCATGGGTCATCCCAGAAATATACATTGATCGCACTGTTAGTCTTCATCTGTATCATAGGGAGAAACAGCTCTTTAAACTTGTGGATATTACGCCAAGTCCAGCTAACATTTTGCTGGTTTGACATATTCCATAACCCTCTACAGTTCATATACTTCTTCATCGACCATGCAGCCCATAGACTGTCAGGGCAATTGAACAAAGTATCAATATGTCTAGCAAAAGCAGCCTTATTCCACTGTTTTAGATTAATCAAACCAAGGCCTCCTTTGTTTAGTGGCTTCTCGACAGTAGCATGCTTTATAGGAGCAATGAATCTACCAGTAGTCTTGCCACTCCACAGATACTTCATCATAGCACATCTTATCATTTTAATAAGTTTTGTAGGGAGAACAAAAGATCTAGCCCAGTACACTTGCATAGAGAAGATAACAGACTTTATTAATGTGAGTCCACCAGCTTGACTTAACCTCCTCGCAGTCCAGCAGCTTAATCTAGCTGTGATTCTTTCATACATAGGTAAGCAGTGGTTAGTAGTAATTCTGGAAGTAGTCAGAGGAAGACCAAGGTAGGAGACCGTGGATAGATTCCTATTCAATCCAGTGACATGATAGATCATGTTGGCATGAGCAGGGCTTACACCAGCAAGAACAATATCAGATTTTTGGATATTGATTTTTAACCCAGTCATAGCGTGAAACTGCTCAAGAGTAAGCATAATGTTTTCAATAGTGACGAGATCAGGAGAACAAAACATGATTAAATCATCAGCGAACATTAGAGTGGTGATTTGAGGGTCTTTAAAAGCAGGATGAAGCTTGATTTTCCCCATACAAGCAGATTTATTGATCATTCTTGTGAGCAATTCCATTACAAGAATGAAGATGTAGGCTGACATGGGGTCTCCCTGCCTTATTCCTTGCCTGCTATTGAAAAAACCAGTAGGAGAACCGTTGACAACAATGGAGTAAGTAGGAGAGGAGATGCATTCATAAATCCACGCAATAAAGTGAGGAGGAAAGTTCATATACCCCATAATTCGTACAATACTATCCCATTGTAGCATATCAAAAGCTTTCATAATATCAAGTTTAAGCATAGCTTTGGGGGGAGTATTACTTCTGTGGTTTCCTTTAATAATCTCATGCGCAAGAAGGATATGATCAAGAATATTTCTACCAGGCAGAAAGGCAGTTTGGTTGTTTGAAACAAGAGAGGGAAGAACTTTCTTTAACCGAGTAGCAATTACTTTGGAAATACATTTGTAAATAGTGTTGCAGCATGATATGGGCCTAAAGTCTTTAACATGGTGTGCATTTTTGATTTTAGGGACAAGAGCTATGTTTGTGTAGTTGTAGGACCTGTAGAGCTTGCTTTTAGAGAAGAAGTAAGAAATAGCTTTACAAACATCCGTAGACACAATATTCCAGCATTTAGTGTAAAAGTGAGTGTTCAGACCATCAGGGCCACTGCAAGAATTTGAGTTGAGAGAAAACATAGCATTGACTATTTCATCTTTGGTGACCTCTTCACAGAGCATTTTGTAGTTCTCATCATCCAGCATTGGCATTATGTCCATGGGAATATCATCAATTGCAGGGATGAAGTTGTTAGCATTGGAATATATAGAAGAAAAATATTGCTCAAAAGCTAAATTGATTTTACCAGCAGTATTTTGAACTTCCTCATTCATGTCAATTATAGATGCAATGTTCTCTCTTCTATGTTTGTCTTTTAGACTATCATGAAAGAATGCACTATTCTTGTCTCCTTCTTTCCACCATTTCATTCTCGACTTTTGACGTATCATATCACATTCTTGAGCAAGGGCTTCAGAGTATTGTTGAGTTAAAACAGCTTCAGAGGCAGAAAAACTAGCATCATTATAATTATCCATCATAGCCTTCTGTACTTCATCAAGTTTCCTCATAATATTGGAGCTCAACTTATCACCATTGCCATATTTGTTATGTGCCCAATTTTTAAGTTTGCTTTTGGTTTCTCTAATTTTCTCCTGCAAGACAAAGAGAGGGTTACCAAGTTTATTAGAATTCCACACATTTAAAACAGTAGGTTTAAAGTCAGCTTCAGTTGTCCAAGAATTAAAAATTTTAAAATTAGTTTTTCTTCTCATGTCCACTCCATGAAGATGAATGATCTGGGGAGAGTGGTCAGATAGAAGAGGGGGAGGAAGGTAGTTGAAAAGAAGTGGCCATTTAGAAAGAGCTGCATGATTGGAGGAGTGATCAATTCTAGAGAATGTTCTGATGCCATGCTTTCTTTTATTGTTCCATGAGAATTGCATTCCAACTGATTT
The DNA here is from genome assembly GCA_030765085.1 of Allium cepa. Lineage (NCBI taxonomy): Eukaryota > Viridiplantae > Streptophyta > Magnoliopsida > Asparagales > Amaryllidaceae > Allium > Allium cepa. The sequence continues at coordinate 92,861,566 of CM060930.1, read as the reverse complement.
GATGTTAATTAGGTCTGCATCAGATATCACATTATTGAGGGGAAGAATCTCATTAGAAGACAGAGGGTTACCACCCACTCTATCAGAGATAGCCTGGCAACAGTTGAAATCACCAAAAATGATCCATGGATGAGTGGATTGTCTCAGAGAAGGAATGACAGATAACAAAGATATCCTGGCAGCAGTAGAGTTGAAAGCATATATAAAAGATACGTAGAAAGAGGTTTGATCAGCTATATCAATAGCATGACAGTGGATTAGTTGAGAGGTGGAGAGAATGGTAGACATTTCAACAACATGGGGATTGAAAATTATCAAAATTCTACCATAAGGAGATTCATTAAGGTTATGAATAATTTTCCATCCCAATCTGATATACTCCGCAGCCTTAATAGTTAAATTAAGATTTAGTTTAGTCTCAAGAATCGCTAGCACAGATAAATTTTGAGAGGAGATAAGTTGTTTGCACTGATCTTGTTTTGTGATGTGGTGAGCCCCCCTGATGTTCCATGCTCCAAAGCGTAACATCATTGGGGAATTCTAGCATTAAGAAACTCTATCTTCATTTTCCTAGTTACTGCCTGAGTTGAAGACAAGTAGTTTGGAATAGTAGCTGATAATGGGGTCAGTTCATTATTTTCAGTAACAATAGGAATTTGTGTAGTGGATGACTGGTTATGAGCATGGACAGGAGATGGGAGATGTTTGAGGTTGGTTGAAAGAGGAGAAGCATTGGGATTAGATTTGAAAGCTATTGGAGGAAGAATTTTGGAGTAAATGCTAAGAGGAGATACTGCTGTGGAGTTTGGAATTTCAGTTGGACATGTTAATGTATCAGTTTCATGACATTATTCATGAATAACTTCATCAAACTAGGTGTTGTCCTTATCAACTTAATATGAATAAAGTGTGCGCTCTTCATTAGTCTATCAACCACGACTCAAATGCTTTCACTCCCCATACTCAACTATGACAATCTATCTACAAAATCCACAGATATTGAATTTCATTTCCATAGAGGCACCTCAAAAGGTTTAAGTAATCCACTTTGCTTTTAATGATCGAATTTTCCTTGCTGGGAATTCATACATTGCTTCACCCATAAGCCTTTATCTCTCTTCACACCTTTCCAGGAAAAACTCCTATTCATATCCTGGGTACATCTTTATACCTTTGGGATGGATACTAAACTTTAATCGATGACATTCTATAAGAAGTTCCTTTCTCATATTATCCACATTTAGAATACATAACCATCCCCTCATTCTCAACCATCCCCTTTGATTAAGTAAAAAACTCTTTCAAGTCGCTAAACTCACTTCCCACATCTAGTTTCTTGATTTGATCAGCTAGTATTGGATCATCTTTTGGCTTTGCTGTAATTATTTCGATCTATGCCGAACAATCTTCTAGTCAAGAAAGCATTATGGCACTCCAATTAGAACTAGACGTCGACCTCATTCTAACTCTCTACAAAGCCAATGCCTCTAAATCATTCCATTAAGACAAAATCACTAATACCGCATTATGATGTTTTCAACTATGTGCATTAATAACTTCGTTTCCTTTTCTCGACGCATATTCAATCCCGAAATTGTCTACTGCCATAAACTCCAACCATCTTTGATGTCTCATATTCAACTCCTTTTAAGAAAATAGGTACCCCAGGAATTTATGGTTCATAAAAAACTCGAAACATTCCACACCTTCAGTGCAAAGATCATTGCCGCCAACTCCAAATCATGAGTAGGAATCTCATCTTATGCGATCGGAGTTACCAAGAAGCAAAGGCAATAACTCTACCTCTTTGCATCAATACAGATCCTGACCCAAATCCATGTGCATTGCATCGATATACCCCACAAACCTTGATTCCCATCCGAAACAACTGACAAGGGCGCATTAGTCAATGGATGCTTTAGCTTCTGAAATGCTTTTTAAAATTTATCGGCCCAAACAAACTTTTTGTCCTTCCTTTTTAATTTTTTCATTAGTGCATCTACAAGACAAATCTTTAATAAATATGTGGTAACAGTCGGCCAACCCCAATAAACTTCTAATCTCCATCATAATCTCGGGTCTCTTTTAATTTTTGATAGTTTCAATCTTTGATGGATCTATAGATAACCCATTCTCCGAAACTACATTCCCAAGAAATTTCACTTCTCTTTCCCAAAAATTATATTTTGAAAACTTTACCTTTAGCTGATGTTGCCTCAACTTATTTAAGACTATTATAAGATGAACTTCATGCACTTGTTTCATAGGATATATCAAAATATCATCGATAAATACCGATATGAATTTGTCTAAATGCCCTCGAAAGTTTTGTTTCATCATGTCTACGAAGAAACCATGCATGTTCGTCGGTCCCAAAGACATGATTAACCATTCATACGGACCATATCTTGTTCGAAATGCCAACTATAGTATACCACCCTCCGCCTCCCTTAATTGGTGGAAACCTGTTGCTAAGCACAATTATGAAAACACCTTGGCTCCACTCGATTGATCAAATAAATCATCTACTATAGGAAAATGATATGGATTCTTTATCGTCTACTCATTTATCTTTCAATAGTCAATATATATTCTAAACTATCCATCTGGTTTCTTTTTGAACACCACCATTGCTCCCCAAGAAAACTGCTTCGTCTAATAAAATTCTTGCCTTCTATATTCACTAGCTGTGTCTTTAGCACCTTCTAGATCCCCAAGGATATTTAAATAATTAAGTTAAACACTGAATTATTAATTAATTAAAGGTCTAAAATTTACTTTTTTCCATACAGTCGAATTAGGACTTGAGATTACTTTCGTTCAATCCTGATCGATGTTGCGAGGAAAAATGAGTATAAATATCATAATATTTGGAGTCAAGGCATTTTTACAATTTATATATTACTATACGTAGTTTGTAAAATATATGTGTAGTCGAATCCAGTAGGATCTTGATCGATGGATTATTTTTATCGGATGATGACCTTATTGTGAGATGTACAACTAATGAATTTTTGGTATCAGATGATCTGATGGTCAAAATGCACTCAAAATACGTAAAATTATCATCATGAGTGCCATCTTAGATTGTAAATTTTTTTATACAGTCATGAAAAAAGTGCGATGATGTATGCCGACGAGTTTTATGGCAATCTGATGTACCATGTGATTGTATGAGCTCAAAATGTGTGGTAATTTATCTAAGAAATTAAATAGAGGATATATTTTTTATTATATACACACCCTCATGCTAAGACTTTCCCCAAGCTCACTTTTCTTCCTCTCCCTTTTATTTGATCCAAAGTAATGGTTATTAGATCCATCCCGATTGCAGGGGCTATGGGCCGCATTGGCCTACGAAACCAAATCCATTGGACTCGCGGAGAGGAGAGCATCAAATCTATGTAGGCTTTGGTGGGTCTAGTCATCCTTGACCGATCCTTCTTCCATGTTGTGAATCGAGTGACGTGGTGGCAGAGCTTCGGGCCATAGTTAGGGAAACAAAAGGCACCATTGTAAAATTCATTCTAAGTGGAGTCAGTTGGTGGCAACCAAAAGAACTTCAATCGAGCATGATGATTCATGACCTGGAAGAGCCATTACGTAACACCTGTAAAATTAACAAGAAATTAATAAAGAAAATCCATTAATTAATAATAACGATAAAATGAAAATTTATCAAACGTTGGTGTTTGGCCAAGAAATTTCCATCGTTAGACTAGTGGCGATCTTCTAAGCAACTTTCATTTATAAAGCTTCGCAATCAGAGTTCAAATAAAGAAGTTGTCGAAGTATGAAAATTTCAGATAAAGAATAATTTAAAACATATTAAGGAAATTAATATTAATAAACTTAAAGTTCAAGTAAAATGTAAAATATAAACTTAATGTTTAAACAAGTATTAAAAATAATGCTTAGGGGAACAATTGGTTGATCACTCATTCGAACAGGTCGACCACTAGCGTCAACCACCTATGAAGATAGTCGACCGATTATTATTGTGATAGATAGCGTTTTCCTTGGCCTGAATGGCTCAGATCTTAAACTACTAAAATATTCTCGATCCGACGGTTTTGGAGCCACTACGAAACTATAAATACGAGGCTAGCCTACTAATTCTTTTTATATAAATCTAAAGTCTAGGACAACACTCTATCAATTCCCTTCCTCTACAAAAATATCTTTTACTCAAGATCACAAATAAATATATATCTTCAAGGATTAGAAGAAGATCTGAAAGAAGCAAGCCAAAGAGAAAGGCAATAAATTATACACACACACACACCCTAACCTACAAATTCTCAATCTAATATGTATGATAAATCGGTTATATAGTATATAATAAATAGAGGATAAATTGAAGGAAGAGATAGGGCCACCACACGAAGTAAGTCCAAGGAGATTCACTGAGAATTGTTTGTGGGTGGAAACTTTAATTTTTCCTTAACAATATCTTGCATATTTTGTTTTTGGATTTGTACTATGCCTTGGGAAATTTTAACATGAAAACTTATCAATTCAAAGCCCTAAAAATTCCTCTTAAAATGTAAGTTGTGGAATTTATTAGAATCCTAATTGTTTTATTTTAATATAGTGGAATTGGCTTACTGTTATCACAATATGAATATTTTTTATTCCATTTAATCCTACTTCTCAAATTTTGACTGTAAGACAAAGAATTCTATATGGAAAATAGAAATAGGTGTGCAAAGTAGAGAAAAAGAGGATTTTTCCTCTCATCTGTAGTTTACACCACCTATTTTAACAGTTAAAATAAATATGTTTCATTTGTCATTTCAGCGATATACATTTAAAAGGTTGAATGGAATATAAAAAATTGGAATTATAAATTTGCTTCTTTGGAAAAAGAGGGCATGATTCTACTATATTAATATAAAATAAATTGCATGTTTTGGATTCCAATTTGATTATATATGCAAGCTTATTTAGGGGAGCTAATTAGTTGATGATGTTGGTTATTATGTAATTTGCTTTGTTAGATGAGGACTTGTATATAAACTATAGATCTTAACATATTAAAATAACCTATCACCGCGAATAAGAAACAGAAAAGTTAGCTGAAAAATATGGAAACAATTGTGCCAAAATTTAATGTTAGCCATAAATTTAATAATAATAATATATTCTTTTAAACTTTGTAACATATATAATGTTTTCATCAAAAATGTCACAAACACCTAATAGATTATGATGTAGAATAAAAGGTGTGGAAAACATAATGAAAACGAGCAAGAAATGAACATGCAGATTTATAGTGGTTCGCTGTACTCTGACCTACGTCTACTTCAAGGAATTTCTCTTTTATTACTAAAAAATACAAGTACAGTTCTTATGATTTGCCGTCGAACAGTTAGCAATCACACGAAATGTATAACAAAGGTGGAAGAGCCAAAAGATCCTCGAAATGAAGCCTTCTATGGTCTATTTATAGATGTAGGTCAGTGAAAAAGCCTCAAGCACGTCCAAACCCACATTCTCCATGATTTTATGGCAGTTGTTGAAGAAGAAGATGTGGTTAGCTCAACAATCTCTATGGTTTGGTACCTAACCATAGCTATGGGTTGGTACATAAAACTTCACCAAAATAGATTTTAGACTTTTGAAGATTTTTCATCTTACCATTAGCTTCGTGGTTCCTGAGTTGTTCGAGCATAATTTGCTTGTTTCTAAGTCCAATTGATGAGTCTATGGAAAGATGAAGTTGTTGACTTGAAGTGCTTGACAAGACCGATAGCGAGTTGCATAAGATCAGTGGTCTGAATCTTGAAGAGGGCTATTAGCATCATCATCAATGAGTTAAGAAAGTATGAGGAAATTGGGCAACCACTGATAGGTCAGCGATGACCCATCATAGGTCAGTGAAGACCCATCACTATGAGTCGATGGAAACCAATCATTTAGTATTTTCGACCTTGGAGTTATTTTAGGTAGCTTCCACTTTTCCTTTTTATTATAGATATGAGTGGTTTCTAGGATTTTTAGTTATCTCTCCAAGCTTCTTGCCTTAATAAATCCAAGTTTGACTCATCAAGTCTATCTGGATAGTGCTCGGTTCAAAGGCAAGATAACATATAATAAATAAGGCATTTAATAAAGAAACCGACAAAATGACAATTAATAATTAACAATAAATATAATAAAATGAGTTAAGAACAATTATTGAACTTAATCAATAAATAAAAGGCGCAATAAGGAGTTTCCCTTATAAGACCATTACATGAATAATACGGGTGATAAATGTATATACACACATATACATATATATTTTATGTGTGTGTATATATATATTATGTCTATATTAGCATAGATCAACATTTAATTTCATGTAGTAGTAATATGGCCAATTTATGGGGATGTGAGATCATTTGAAAGCACACAAAAGTCTGCCCAGTTAATCTTTCTACCAGTGGTGTGAGTTGTGTAACTAATATGGAGTATCGTCTATAACAAGTACCCATAGTGGACGTGAGGTTGGTTACAAATTTGTAGGATAAGTCATCCCAGCTGATCTGCCTGCCAGCACCTACAAATAGCCGGACTAATGTGGGACATCACAGTTGGGTTACGGGCCATAAGGACGGAATAGGAGAAGTTTGCTTCTGGATTGAGGTATTAAATGCCTGGTTTAGAGTCTGCCTCCTCTCCATTAAGAAGTATGAAATAACTTAGAGAATTTCTCATAAATAACGCTGCGTAATTCCAAGATGGGTTTGCTTTAGAATTGAGGTATTAAATGGTTGTTGGGGTCTGCCTCTTTCCTAATTAAGAAGTATTAAATGGTCGTGATTATCTTTTAGGTGCGTTAGTGAGAATCTCTTAGGGGTTTGCTATGGGATTAAAATATTTAATGTTTGGAGTGTTTGTCTCTTTCTTATCTAAGAAGTATTTAATGGCTTATAAGAGATTTTCTACGACGTTAGCAAGGGGAGTAAGAAGGGGTTTACCTTGAGTTTAGGTATTAAATGGCTGGAAAGTCTGCCTAGAGTCTAGGTATTAAAGACTAGAGTCATCATATCGCCCTTCACAAGGTCTTAAGTGGCCCAAGTATTTTCTCTTACATCATTAGGATATGATTGAATGAGAGGTGGGTTGTTGAACCCGATATACTCTATATTTGCTTTGCACTCGCTTTTATAGTCATGGAGCTAAGCTTGTAGGGCCATAATCCTACAATTGGATATATATTTAGAGAAGTACAATAAATGCATAGGACATGATACTTATCTGAATACTTACTTCCAACATACTTTTATTATGAAACTTGAGGTTTTCATTCATCAGACGTTGTTATTCTAACTTTCTCTCCATTACAACCTACAAGTTAGGTATGATGATGAGTGTGAAGAAGATAGAGGATACTTGGTTGGTAGTTATCTACTTATTTTGTTATGTTGTACCCAGACCGCAGAAATGAACCTCGGCATAAGGCCCAAAAACTACAGAAAGGTATAAGCGGACGAGCGTTTGTAATAAAAACTACATAATTGAACCTTGGCCTAAGGCCCAAAATATAAATAAAAATACATGAAACATGAATTCTTATGGGCCTATTTAAGGGGAATTAGATGCACATTAGGACTTGTAAGGTAACTAGTTCCTTAGGAGAAGATGCTGGGTCATGGCGGTGTTGGGTAAATATTGTTTATGCAATTTAATATCTAGTAATCTATTCGAGGTAATGTATTTTCGCAAATGTCACTCATAGGAGATTCCAACAGTGGATGTGTAGACTGGTGCAGATGCCTTATGGAGAGGGTCTAGCACAGCAGAAGGTCCTAGTATGTAAGATCCTCATACACATGATACAGTTAGAAAGGAGGACTCGGAGCTTGTAATAAAAGGCCAACACTACGATTGAGAGGTGTAAGCGAATGTGGATGATGAGACATTTCGACGGGTCGGCATTTTAGGTCCTCCTCTCCAAGCATAGTGAGGAAGAATCATTCCTGGGAGCCTAGCGACTGTAAAAGTAGTGTGAATTTATTTCCACAATAGCCTAGTGGTGTCTTCTATTATTAGTAACCAAGAGGGCGGTATCCTACATATTGAGTAGCTCTAGGAGTGATGGTCGGTCATTAGACATGAGATTCAATCCGTTGAATTAGCCTACATTATCTGTAATAAAGGAATGCACTAGAGAGGAACCCTTACGTCGCATATCTTATGAATTCACGGACACTTGTATCACACTCTATATCTTTTAGATTAGTATTAAAATAACTGCATATGATCATCACATATTAAACTTGTACTCATTCATCAGACTTTATGTCTAATCCATTCTCCTTCCTTCTTTTCCCCCACCACAGGTGGATAGGGTAGTAGGTGATCATCCATTCTTGATGCTTGGAGAGTCAAGCTTATCTTTAGAGACTGGTAAACTTGGAGTGATATTTTCGATGTACTCTGTATTGGATTAGGTACTGGTTTTCTGAGGCTGTGATTTAGATATTTTCTTAGATGGATAATTTTCTATGTTATATGTTTTATTCCTTCTGCTGTGAGTTTTGAAAGTATAGTATATCTTTGATTATATCTGTTTGTATCAGTCTCTATGTTATGAAATGTTATAAACCCCGACGATCCGTATTTCTCGGCAAGGTGTGAGTCCGAAAGTCACAGTAGGCTTTGGATCGACATTTCAAGAAACGCGGATTGTCACAAGATGTTTATGATACATAGCTAGCACAGTAGAGCACGATCAGTTAGCAAATATAGACACGAAACCAATAGCACCTTGTGTTGCATATATAGTAGAGCACAAAGTTAGAAAGCTTCATAATAAAGAAATTAAGCTGCTCAAAGTGCAATAAGGAGATAATGTAGTGGAAATCACATGAAAAATAAAAGAGAAGATGAAGGCTTCTCGTCTCGAGTTTTTCTTTGGTAGACTTTCTCTCTCCAAAACATAGTTTATATTGGTCTTGGTCACATCGGGGTTGCTACATTGGATGGTATAGGATGGTTGCCACACTTATTATTATTATTTTTTGCACTCATATAAAATCTTATGCATATTTAGGATAATTGCATACATATCTAGATGTCACTTTCTTGCTTTCATGCTAGGGTTGAGCTCACCTATAGTGCGTTGCATACATAATCACATTCGCTTTTGGTTGAGTAGATGGTTGGCTGGATAACTTGGTTGTAGAGTGTATGTTACAGTATCCATCCCTTAAGGATTTCGAGGACAAAACCCTTTTTTAGGGAGAAGAATGTAACACCTGTGAACATTAATAATTTAATAATACGGCTAAAAATGAGAATTTTGCAAATATCAGAATTTGGCCATGAAACTTACACTATTATGTGCGTGGAAATTTTCTTATAAACTTTCACATATAAAGTTGTACAATCAGAGCTCAAATAGACAAGTTATTGAAATTTGAAGTTTTCGAATTGAAATTAATTCAAGCATATTTTGAATTTAAAATTTAGTAATGTTAACGTATAAATATTAAACTGGGTAATAAAAGTTTTTAAGGTAAGGGAAAACTTAGTGTTTAAGAAAACTTTAACATCACATTAAATAGGAAAAGAAATAAAGACAAATGGCAACAAATAGTTCACGGCCAATGTAAGTGCCCGGTCGACCCCTTTCTCTAAGCCAGTCGATTAGTACTCATATGATGGCTACGATTTGCTTTAGGCAAGATTGGCCTGGATTTTATTATTTTAACTGACTTACATCCTATGGTCCATGCGCATCATAACCTCTATAAATAAGTGGTTAGCCCCCTCACTTTTATTCACACAAGAAAATAGGAATGCAAGCGGCACTAACTCAGTCATCTTCCCCAATTCTTCATTAGATTCAAGAGTCAACTTTTGACGAAGGAATCAATCGTTGAAGATAATAAGATATATATATACATATATATATATATATATATATACATTTTTCTGTTTCTACTCTTTCCTAATCTTTGAATTCTGAATCTAATCTGCACAATTGAATTGTTGTACATTCCCAAGAAAAAAACTAAAGCAGGTATTAGGAAAAGACGTGAATCGAATCCAAAGGAAACAAAGGAAAACTACCAGTGAGTGGAAATATAATTTTTTCACATTTTAGTAATTTTTGTAGTAAAAGTTTGAATTTCAAAGCCTTGGAGAATGTTGCATACATAAACCCTAAATCTAAAACTCCAAAATTTGCCCGTTCTTTCTTCTAGAACCTTTCATCTGAACAACATAATTCAAAAGTGGAAGTTGAATGTAATAGGGCGGATAACATCGCGAGTCAAGATTAATGTCAAATTCAGTGACCGATGCTATTGTTCATGGTGGGCGAGCATAGCTAATGTCAAAGTTTATGAGTGGCACCAAAGTGCATAACTGTCGACGAGGTTAATGGTTAACATCGAAGTTCATAATCAACGTCCAAGCCAAACTCTTTGACAAAACGAAACTCTTTCAAGAATCTCCAGATCTTAATTCAAGAACTGATGCTAAAAATAAATGGATCTAGAACTACGAGATTCACATTGAAAGATCGATAATACTTTGAGATCTAGGATCCATGTCACCGCAAAGGATTTTAAGTCCAAAGATTCCTACTAAGGTTAATGTCTTCATTAAGGCAGCTAAACGTCAAAGATCGGCAATTTCAAAACTAAGTTTCTAAAAAATTCATCGGTATGAGAATTTCAAATTAAAAATCTTGGAAAGCATTCAGATTTTGAAGGCAGATATAATTTGAAAAGTTTTGTGTGCGTAAGCATGAACTTTCAAACATTGAAGCCTCATTGAATTTTAAAACATATAAAGCATACTCCATTTATAAATGAGTTTTCAAATGTACAAAGAAGAATTACTTATGAATAATTTTGGAACCCCGTAGCTTTTCAAGTACTTGTGGTCTGAAAATTGGATTTTGAAGGGGCAATAAGATTGAACATTTGTGTCAAATTCATATCAAAAGACATATTGGAATCATATATACATTTGATTCTAAGTGTGTGTGAGTATATAAGAAACTACATATGTAACATTGATTATGCAAATAATATTTGTGTATAGCCGTTTTTAAAAGGAAATATATAGATTTAAATATATACATGACTTTGAGTATATAGATTAATATACTCCAGATTTCTGTTTCCAAGTGTATTAGATAAGTCTTAAAAGTATGAAAGTTTAAACATGTATAGATTTTTGTATTTTGCACATATATAATCTGCATACAGGGTTTCAGAGCATAGAAATTCCAAATATACATAGTATTATATATATGTGGTTTTGAGTACTAAGTAGATTTGGCTTTCAGGCGTGTATGAGTATCCAATGTGTAAAAAATTTCTTTGAAAGAATAAAAATCTATACATAAGTGATTTCCTAGCCAATGTGTGTACCAGGTTTATGAAAAGTAAGCTCCAAGTATATTTAGATTTCAAATGTACGACGCTTAAAGTAATTTAGTTTTCATATACAAAAGCTTTCTCACAAGTTTTCTATTAGAATTATATGTATGTTGGGCTTTGAATTATGTATAGTTTTATAATTGTCAAATTTCAGAGGAAGAAACTTTGAAATGCATAAACTCTTAAATATGCATTAAGTGATTTGATATACATACCAGGGTTTAGAGATCTAACTTCAGACATGTGTAACTTCAATTTAGATACAAAACGTTTAGGTTAAATAATAGTTTTGAAGGTTTATAGTTCATATATGGATCTAGTGGAATACATTAGATTTTATCAATAGTTATAAGTATGATTTTCTAAAACAATAGTTTTGAAGATATGAAGCTTCATATATAGGTCTTTGAATGTAAGCCAGCTTCATATAAAATTTTCTACGTACAATGACCTCAGGAAAGTCAAGCTTTTGAAAGTAAATCCATGTGCACAAGCTTTCAAGGAATATTCATGGTTTCCTCTGTGTGTGTCTATACACACACACACATATACATACATATACATATACATATACATATACATATACATATACATATACATATACATATACATATACATATACATATACATATACATATCTGTATACATATCCATATACATATGTATACATACGTATGCATATGTATACATACGTATGCATATGTATACATACGTATGCATATGTATACATACGTATGCATATGTACATATATACGTATGCATATGTATACATACAGAAAATGCATCTTAAGCAAATTTTTATAACCGATCTATGTACACACAATTTTGTATGTATGCGCTTCAAATGAGTATATAATTTTGGGTGTATATATAATTTTGAGTATATTTTGGGTGCACATATAATTTTGAGTATAGCAAGTTTCAAAAACTGACAAACACTTTAGTTTCAAGTATATCTGATCTTTCATACGTATAAGTTTTCAAATGGATGAAATTTTGAGTATATATCAATTTTGTGATATAGACAGTTTTGTATGTATGGCTTTAAACAAATATTAATTTTGGATCTGTCGAATAAGATTGTTTTTGAATACAAGATTTCACACGAATCAAGGTTTGTAAAACTATATTTTCAAGTTTCAACTGAAAGAAGTTTCAAATAAGCACAATATTAAGTATATGTCTTGTTAGCACCAAAATTGGTCACTAACACCCTTAGAGAGATTGTGTAGAGAGATTAATGAAGAAAGTAAACTAAAACAGAGAACAATATGTAAATTTTAGCGCAGAGAACAAGAACATCATATTTATAGTGGTTCGGCGTAACTGCCTACGTCCACTTTGAAGTTGATTTCTATTGAGATCCTTGATAGTTGATTACATATACAATCCGTTTCTAATTACTTGAATACAATTGCAAAACAAAAGATTAAGTCTTGAGTGAGTGTTGAATGCAGCAGAGTTTCCCCAATGTTCCCAAAAAACTGATCCTTTTCACTGTCCCCATGCCTCTTTATTTATAGACGAAGGTGGGTTGGACTTCCTTGGTGGGCCTGGTAGTTGGATATCACGGCCCAAATGGAGTAAACTCTGTGTGCCGACCCGAACATGCCGAACGACCTAATGCCGATCCATCATCTTCATGCCGAATGAGGCGGTGTTACATGGGAAGAGTAGGCCGAGCAATCAATCGAAGCCGGACGAGATTGAAAGAGTGACGAACAATCTTATGCCGAGCGTCCTTGGTATGCCGAACAATCTTATGCCGAGCACATCAAAGCCGAATGCTCTGAGCACCGTAGGAAGCATTTGCACCGAACGATACTAGAAGCCGACCCAGTGACTTGGCCGAACGATGTTTGTACGCCGAGCAGAGCTTAGGCCGAACGATACTTTGGCCGAACATTACCAATGCCGAACTATATCTTGGCCGAATGATTCTTCGGCCGACCAATAGTTTGGCTGAACGATGTTTGGGCCGAACGGTAGTTGATGCCGGACAATTCTGCCATGCCGAACGATCTCACATGACGGACGTTATTCCAAACCGAACGTCTCCCAATGCTGAATGCTCTGCCATGCCGAACGTTCCGTAGACGCCGAAAGAACTTGGATGCCGAGCGCACCCTGGATGCCGAGTGCTTCTTGGATGCCGGTCGCCGATCGATCCAGTTGAGCCGACCGGTGGAAAAGCCGAATACTAAGTTGCCTGGTCAAATCCCCAGGAAACACTTTCCCCCCAAAGGGTGTCGCGTGACCGAACGTGATACGCTTTGAACTACGAGTCCTTTATGCTTCGCTTCGAACCTTGGCCGTTTACTCTTGGTGGTTGTTTTCTTATGAGTACCGGGTGGGATGGTGCGTGCCGAACGTAACGCGAATGCCGAGCGATACAACCGAAGCCGAACATCCCATGTACATCGAGCGAAATGAAAGCCGATGCCGAACGATGCTGCTTTGGCCGGTTCTACCGGTCATTCTCCTTCCCTATAAAGGTCAATACGTTCCTTCTTCTCCTCTTTCCACTTTTTTACCTCCGCTACCTCGTACTTGCTAACCTTGCCAGTTCACAGCCTCCAAAAATTCAACAATCCTTTCCAAGTCTCGATCTACTAACTAGGCATCGATTCTTCTGTCTAAATCCTTTCCATAACTAATCAAGTTCATAGAAGAACCGTAGCCGATAGGTGTATGAAAGGGTCGAGTCTCGGTTTAAGATATGTTTAGAGTTTTTAGAGTTGAATGATGGGGAGGAAAGGAGGAGTAAGTAGAGACGAGCGTACAAGGGAGCTATTGGGGGTTGTATTGTGATTCGGCACGGTTCCCTTGTGCCTAACGTGATTGGAGGAAAAAGAATAGAGGGGGGGCAGGAGGTGGTTAGGAAGCCGTACGACATGGACTGGCATGACTTGTCGAATGACCTGTCCTTGTTTTTCAGCGTGGATGGAGGAAGAGAGGAGAAAATGAAACCGTAGTTAAGAACGGAGTGCCGAGTGTTGGGGCTCGGCATAACTTTCTGGTTCGGCATGACTCATCACATGTCGGGCAGTGGGATGGAGGGTTAGGGAGGAAGTATGAATTAGGTAGTATGCCGAATGTTATTTCGGCCGAACAGAATTCTGGCCGAACAATACTTTGCCGAACGCTACCTAGGCCGAACGATAGTTAGGCCGAACGAAAGTTTTGCCGAACAATACTTAGGCCGAGCGGTGGCTAGGCCGGACGAAGGTTTGGCCGGAAAATATTTAGGCTGGACAACTTTTAGGCCAAGCCATTATGAATGCGGAACCATCCCTTAGCTTAGGCCGAACACTTGTTTACTTTGCCTAATCATATAACAAAACAAGGACAAGAACTCCAGCATACTAGCATATCGAACTGATCCGGACCGATAACTTCCTAGTTTCGGTAGACACGAACCTGAATTTAAATCGACATAATCAGATAACTTCTTCTAATATTTTATGAATCCGAAACTATAAACACCATAAAGCAGGCTTTTGGAGACGGTCAACGATGACGGTCTTCGAAGACAACAGTCCCAAGTTCGACTTTATATCATTAATTCAATGACTCATAATCTTTCAGCACTTACACACGAATGATCGCACTAGTTCACACACCACACGGGGGGAATTCTTGTGTTGTTAATTCCGACGTCGATTGTTTTTGAGTATAGTTCAATTAGGTACTCTACAGGATTCAATATTTATTGGAAATGTCTAAGAGATCTAGCTCCGCCACGATTTCAGAAAGACCGGGACCGTCCACCCGACAAGAAGTCGCGGATGTTTCAAAGCCGTCAACCTCCCCTGCACATAACTCAGCCCCCAACGCTTTGGAGGCAGAAATTCTCTTGGATAAACCTGTTGATTCACAGGCTTCGAAGGTCGATGAAGCTGCGCTCCAGCGAATATGCTCTATCCATGGAATCCCATTTGACAACGTGCTGTTTCCATCGGGGCACGATCGTCCACACCTGCCCCTAGTTGGATATACCGCCTGTAATAAGTTTATGTGCTGGGTCGGCAGTTTGCCACCGTTTAACTTATTTCTTTGAGAGGTGCTGCAATACATCGACATCGCCCCGTCACAACTGCACCCAAACGATTAGGCCTTCATCTATGGCACCTACATCCTCTTCATGACCATCCTCTCTAGGCCTCCAACTCCTGGCGACATCAGATATATATATATATATATGTATGTATGTATGTATGTATGTATGTATGTATCTATATATATATATATATATATGTATATATGATCAAGAAGCGGAGAGATAGCGCCTCCTTTGTGTTCCTCGAGCCGCACACAAATGCCAGATTTTAACCGGGGCGTAGAACAAGTTTTCCCTGTACAAACAGGAATGGTTTTATGTGCGTTGCCCTCCTAGTTTTTCGAGGAGATGGGTTGAAGGAAGTAAGTCTTCTTCTTGAAACGATACTCATGTTTGGTCGAAGCTATGCCTTTTCTAACTCTTATTTCATCTTCTCAGGTATCAATCCACGTCCCGACGGCCACGGATATTCTGAGGCCGTTGAAGCTATTAGAGCTCTTCCCGTCGAAGAACGAGACATCCAAACTCTCATTTCAAATAAGTCACTATCGAGGTTCGGACTGCTAGCAGAAGGTCGTCGAGTGAGCCTTCCTGAGGGCGTCTCCATACCTAAGCCCGCATCCAATAAAGGGAAAAAATTAGCCGAGTCATCATCACGTCGCACCCCTGATGCACATGAAGAGGGGGAAATTCAAGGGAATGAAACACCCGAAGCACAAGGTGAGAACTTGGGTCCCGCTTAGGATCCGATAGTCGAAGTGCATGATACCGAAACGTCATCCTCCCCTTTAAAGAGGAAAAAGGGATTGACGTACAATATTAGGAAGGATAAGGTTGGCGGAACTTCAAAAATTACGCTCATTCCAACGGAGAAAGAGGCCTCTTCATAGCATGTAGAGAGTTCTTTAAAGGGCCCATCGAACCTCTCCATTCCCGATGACCTGCTCAATTATGACTTCGACGATCCGGAAGCATTTCAACTTCACTCGTCCGTCAGAGGCGATGCGGGTGCTCTGGCCCAGAGTCAGGGAGAGAAAACTCCCATTAGTAAAGCAACTGGTCTGCCGGGGGAAACACTAGGACATGCACAAACACTTGCACTTCAATTTGCACTTAGATTTTCGTCGTCGCACCACTCTTCTCATTGCTAACTCTTTCTCAAACTTCGTACATGTGGCATGGGACGTACACACGGCATTGATCGCATCCGTGGTCATCTGTTTTCTATCACTCCGGGCGTGATTCAGGTTCTGGGAGACGTCGGGACAGAGACGATGATGGCGATGGGGATTATCATTCCCAGGACTCATCATCTTGGAAGAAACATACTATCAGCCCAAGTACCACCATCATCCCTCTTCTCATCCGGAACCAAGCAAAGACAGGCGTGGCCATAAGGGGTCGCAATCCGATGTCCACCGGGATCAACACTCTGACTCCTCTACCACTCAACAGTCTCGAGATCCTCACAGGAGGGCCGAACTTTCAAAGCCATCTCCTCCTGCTCCTGCAACAGACCCAACAGTATCGGAGAGGCTGGTCGAGCATAAAGATAAATTTCCAAAAATCTGCTTCGACGGCCTAAAATTCCTCCCGGCGATTCATCCCATCTCCGGTCATGTCAAGCAGAGTGCCATTGCCTGTACCAACGACGTCTATGTTCAACATAATGCGTTTGTTCATTTGGCTGAAAAACTTTTTGAAGTCTCCGTGGAGCGTCAACATGAAATCGTTCGCCTGAAGCTTGAGGCTATCCATGATAAAGAAATCATTAAGGCTCAGGACGAAGAAATCGCAACTTACAAGTCTGAACTTGAAGTCGCCTATCAGAGCGCCAAGGACACCGCAGAGGCCGTCACTCGCCTGGAATCAACTTACAAGAAAGAACTCGACGAGGCGGTTCAACGCTGTAGGACTTTAGATCTAGAGAAGGACTCAGTTCAAAAGGAGGGAGACGCATTCAGCCTCCGAGTCAGGGAACTTGAGGAGCATCTCCGCAGAGAGAAGGAAGAGAAAATAGCAGCCTAGGAGGAGTCACAACTATACTGTGATGATATCGTTGCCACTCGACTTTTGAAAGAAAAACTTGAGGGCGGGCTTTCCAGGGTCGAGGCATTAAAGAGCGAGGTCTGTGAAGAGGGCAAGAAGATAGCGTCCATTGATATCGACTCGCGTCTCGAGGCGGCTAGAGAAGAAGGCAGGGAGGAGGTCAAAAATATGTTTGATCCGCTAATTGCTGAGTTCAACGCCCGCGTTCTCATGCATTGAGACTTGACTTTCTTAGGCGAGGGTTATCTTGAATCTCTGGCCGAGGCATGGGAGACTTTAATCGAAATCAGAAAGGCCGAGCACGGTACCGAAGAGATTGACGAGGGGGCCTTGATAAAAGAATTCCTCAAGGGGAACGAGCCTTCCGACTTGTCAGCAGCTAAAGCTATTTACTGCAAAGGCTCCCCCTCAAAGAAAGGGAAAGAAGTGATTACCGTCCCATCCGGGATTGTGCCTCCATCTCATGCGCCTACTCGATTGGCCGATCGGGCGATACTCGATTTCTTTGAGCAGCATATTGGTTACAATCCGAAGGACCCCGGCCTTGGCATCCATATTCTGTCTCCCATTCCGGAGGGTGAAACCCCCTTGACGGCTGAGAGCCTGTCGGAGCCTGGTAAATAACTCTTCACTTTAAGATTTCAAAAGTCGTCATTCTTTATGAAGGACTATTGTATTCTAATGCTTGTTTTTCATGATTTTGCGCAGACCGTTCTGATCCCGAGCCCACTCCGAGGAGCAATTTCGCCAAGGAGGTGGAGGAAAAGATAGGTGAGGCCACTAAGGCAGGAGTGGCTCCCAGGCCAGATGCTCAGGTGATTGAGCGTTGGATGAAGACAAATCGGAGACTTCTTCTCCCATCGAGGAGAGTTTTGAAGTAGAGATTACAGGCACCTTCGAACACACATCTGAGCTAAGTGAAGAAGCGACTCGAGAAGGAGAAGAGAGAGACAACCAAGATCAAGGTCGAGCCTCAAGTTGTGGACCTAGATGATCCCTTGCACAAGCCATTGATGGTCATTCTCCCTGGCAGGTCCGTGGATGTTCCCCGTGCTTCTGCAGCTGCTACCCCTCCATCAAAGAAGAGTACCAAGGGTAAACGCACAGGGAAGGAGCCGTCCGAGAAGTCCACGGAGGTGAGGAAGTCGAAGAAGCACAAGAAGTGACCATTACTCTTGTTCAACGAGAGTTGGTTTAAGTTATGTAATAATTTTCATCTACTTCTGCAGTCTTTGTAAATAGATTGTCTACTCTAAACTTTGTAGTAAAAACTTTGTCTGAATAAAGCTTAGTTCCCCTTTTTTTTGTCTTTCAAAAGGCTCTTGTCGTTCAATTTTTGTATGATTGTGATTTAAATCCGAGCTGTTGTGAATAACATGGACTTTTCTGTTCACCTTCATATAGCTCGGAGATTCTTCAAGAGTTGTTCATTCTTCCTTCTGCCTTCAAGCACTTAGAATATTTTTTAGTCCGCACATCGGGGACGTAGAGTACTCCAGCCCGCGCTCTGGGGACTTTGGAGATTTGAGTCGATTATACTCGAGTCCGCACTCTGGGGACTTAGGGTACTCCAGTCCGCACTCCGGGGACTTTTGGATATTTTGAATCGTTTATACTTGAGTTCGCACTCCGGGGACTTAGGGTACTCCAGTCTGCACTCCGGGGACTTTTGGAGATTTTGAATCGTTTATACTCGAGTCTGCACTCCAGGGACTTAGGGTACTCCAGTCTGCACTCTGGGGACTTTTGGAGATTTCAAATCGTTTATACTCGAGTTCGCACTCCGAGGACTTAGAGTACTCCAGTCCGCACTCCGGGGACTTGGGGATTTTGAATCATTTATACTCGAGTCCGCACTCTAGGGACTTAGAGTACTCCAGTCCGCACTCCAAGGACTTGGAGATTTTGAATCATTTGCGCGTGTTCGTACGTCAGCCAGAATAATATGGTTTCGTTTGCCTGTCATAGGATCATCGTACGCAGAGACATTAGTAATTTATGGAAAAGATGGCTTCAAGCCTTTATTAATGCAAGCAAGCTGAGTTGTCTTACTACATGCCAAGAACTAGAAATAAAGGCGTACTGGAAATAAATGCAACTAATACATGAAAGAAATAGCCTAAGTATAATAATGC
Organism: Allium cepa; assembly: GCA_030765085.1. NCBI lineage: Eukaryota > Viridiplantae > Streptophyta > Magnoliopsida > Asparagales > Amaryllidaceae > Allium > Allium cepa. Next base: position 92,841,935 of record CM060930.1, on the reverse strand, counting down.
CGCAAGTGCTCACTGTTCCATGCTCGGGGGAGTGTCGCACTATCGATGGTCGTTAGCTTGAAAGTTCCTTCTCCAAGCTTCCGTTCGATGACCTATGGACCTTCCCATGCGGGATTCATATGAGACGGGATCGGAAAAACTCGTTTCAAAACGAAATCTCCCATACTAAAAATTCTTGGTCAGACCTTTTCGTTATAATATTTTGCGACTCTATGTCTGTATGCGGCCGCTCTCAAGTTGGCCTCTTCGCATTTTTCATCAATGAAGTTCAATGATTCCAATAAAAAATTCTGGTTCGACTCAGGGTCATAATAAGTTACCTGATGTGATGGAACTCCAAGTTCCACGGGTATGACAGATTCCATGCCATATGCCAAAGCAAATGAAGTGTGGCCAGTCGCGGTCTTGTGGGTGGTCCTGTAGGCCCAACGCGCTGTTGGAAGTTCATGCACCCACTTGCCTCTAGCCTTTTCCAGACATTTTTTCAATATGTACTTGATTATCTTGTTTACGGCTTCCACTTGTCCGTTGGCTTTCGGGTGAGCAACCACTGCAAACTTCTTTTCAATGCCCTACTTTTGGAAAAATTCTTTGAACTCCTTACTTTCAAATTGAGTCCCATTGTCTGTAATGACGGTCCGTCGAAGGCTGAAACGACATATGATATTTTGTACGACGAAATTAATAACCTTCTTGGTGGTTATTGTGGCCAGAGGCTCTGCTTCTGCCCATTTGGTGAAGTAGTCGACCGCAACTTTTGCATATTTCGCTCCACCTTTGGGTATGGGTAAAGAACCAACTAGGTCAATTCCCTACATTGCAAATGGCCAGGGACTAACCATTTGCGTGAGTTCCATCGGCGGAGCTCTCAGGATTTTTGCATATATCTGGCATTTAGCACATCTTCTCACATAGTCTGTAGCATCCCGATTCATAGTTGGCCAGTAGTATCCATAACGGAGGATCTTCTTTGCTAATGTCTACCCCCCTGTATGGTTACTGCATTCTCCTTCATGGACTTCCTCCACGACTTTTTTTATCTCACTATAGGCAACGCATTAGAGTAGTGGGGTCGAGAATCCCCTTCGATACATTATTCCATCCTGTATTACATAATAAGAAGCCTTACGAAGGACTTGTCGTCTTTCGCTCCTTTCTTTGGGTAAGATCTCGAATAACAAGTATTGCTTGATTGGGGTCATCCACGATTCCTCTTCGATTTCTATTTCTAACACGAAATCTACCTCCATCATATCTATACTCGAAGCATGGAGGGTCTCAACAGGAAATAATCCCATTTGTTGTGCGTCGCCTGTGCTTGCGAATTTTTCCAGTGAATCAGCTGCTCTGTTTTGCTCACCGGGACATGTGAAATATCATAATACTCGAGATTCGCTAGTAGCTCCTGAACTCGATCCAAATATGGGGCAAGTCTCTGGCCCCTAGCGTGGTTGTCTCCTCGCACTTGGTACACCACCAGTTGCGAGTCGCTGAAGATTTCAACCGATTTTACTCCCAATTCTCAGGAGTTACAAGAACTAAGCCGACCCCCGAACTACGGTCGTTAGATGCCCAATCAGTGTATATCTTCCATCGAACATGAGGTATGAGATTGTGGTCGCTTGACTCATCTATCATAGTAAATTCAGCAATGAAGTCAGCTAGTGCTTGTCCTTGGGTGGCCCTTCGCGGCAGGTAGGTAATGTCGAACTGACTTAACTCAATATTCCATTTAAGCATTCTCCCAGAAGTTTCTGGTCGTTGAAGTATCCGCCGTAGAGGTTGATCAGTGTAGACGCTGATCGAGTGTGCCAGAAGATACGGGTGAAGCTTGCGTGATGCAATCACCAAGCAAAAGGCTAGCTTTTCAATCTTTGGATAACTTCTTTCTGCCCCCTTCAAACGTTTACTAACATAGTACACTGGCTTTTGAACCCGGTCTTCCTCACGAACCAAGGCTGTACTGATAGCGTGCTGGGATACAGCCAAGTATATGTACAACATTTTGTGGTTTATTGGTTTCGACAATATCGGAGGACTTTCTAAGTGCCTTACAAGAGCTCTTAATGCTTCCTCACGGTAGTGTGTCCACTCGAAATTCCTCTTTCCTTTCTTTATGACATCGAAAAAAGGAATACACTTGTCTGCGGCTCTAGATATGAATCGGCTCAGCGCGGCCACCTTTCCGTTCAAGCTTTGCACCTGCTTTATGGTTCTGAGCACTTGTATATCATGGATGGCTTGAATCTTCTCCGGGTTAGCCTCGATTCCTCGTGCATTCACAATGAAACCCAAACACTTTCCCGACGCTTCACCGAATGAACATTTCAAAGGATTTATCTTCATTCCATATTGTCTGAGTATGTCAAACATCTCCACTTAGTCTCGGATGTGGTCGTTTGACTGCCACGACTTCACGAGCATGTCATCAACATAAACTTCCATCGTTTTACCAATCTGGTCTTTGAACATCCGATTCACTGGACGCTGATAAGTTGCTCCCATAATTTTCAATCCAAAGGGCATCGCTACATAGCAATACAACCCAACGTTTGTGACAAAACTGGTGTGTTCTTGGTCTGGGAGGTGCATCGGGATTTGGTTATATCCGAAGTACGCATCCATAAATGACAGTAACTCATGCCTGGCAGTTGAATCGACCAGCTGGTCAATCCTACGCAACGGGAAAATATCCTTCGGGCATGCTTTGTTTAAATTCGAATAATCAACACAAGTTCTCCATTTTCCATTCGCTTTCTTTACTAGCACCGGGTTAGAAACCCATTCAGGGTAGAGGGCGCCGCAGACAAACCCATTGGTTTTGAGTTTGTCCAACTCCTCTTTGAGAGCCGCGGACCTCTCTGGTCCATGCCTCTCCTTTTCTGTTTCATAGGAACATGTCTTGGGTCTATGTTCAACACATGACTCGCAATTGTAGGAGAAATCCCGCACATGTCAGAATGTGTCCAAGCGAAAACATCAAGATTCGCTCAGAGGATGTCAGTAAGATTCTTGGCCACCACGGGGTCGAGTTGTGATCCAATTTTAAGAATTCGTGACGGGTCATCCTGGTTGACTGGGATATCAATTGCTAGTTCAGCCGGTGCTGCATTTGTTTCCCTGGGTCCCTCATCATCATCTCTCGGATCTATATCTCTATGACTCTGAGAATGTTGCCTGAGCCAGGGCTCGGGCGCTACTTGTCAACCATCAGCATTTCGGATGCGGACGGAGCGGTCCGCAACATTTTCTTTCTCTCTATGCTGAGCCTCTCAGCTCAGCCACATAGCATGCACGTCCGGTCGCCTGATCGCCGTATACCACTCCAACATCACTGTTTGTGGGAAATTTAATCGTCAGACACCAAGGGACCAATGCTGCCCTAAATTCTGCCAAGGCTGGACGTCCTAGAAATATGTTGTATGGAGAGTCAACGTTAAACACTATGAATGGTAGGATCCGTACCCTCCTACGCTCGCCTTGACCCAGTTCAACTGGTAACTCCACATATCCCACTGCATCCGGTGCTGCGCCGTTAAAGCCGTGGATTCTAGCTTTAGACGGTTTCAAATCCTTAGTCTCCAGCTTCATTTGGTCGTACGCCTTCTTGAAGATGATGTGAATGGAACTTTCACAATCAATTAGAATTCTCTTCACAAATTCCGGCCCGATTGTCGCAGATATGACATTTGGGTCGACGGTAAGGGCCTCCACCTTATCCGCATCTCTGCTCCTGAATACAATATTATCATCCATCATGCGCTGCTACTTTGCAGGGGTCCCATCCTCCACATTCGAATAGCACTCATACTCCGCATGTATTAAAGAGTTAGCATATGGCTCCATCTCTTGCCAATTCTTATCCGTAGGATGAGGTCCGCCAGCAATTGTGTTGATAACCAATCTACCCATAGTTCAAGCAGTTTGTTCTGGTTGGCGTGGAGCCGGCCCACGTCTGGGGTCCGATGTCTCTTATCTTCCGTCTTGTGGGTCTTTGACGAACTTCTGCAGCTTCATCTGTCTAATCAGATTTTCTATAGCGTCATGGAGGTGTCTGCACTCCTCTATGTTGTTCAATAAGACTCGTGAAAGCGACAGTACTTACCAGTCCGCTTCTGTTCCTCCGTTGATTCCTTTGGGTGTGGTTTCCTATACTGAAAAGTGTTGCAAGTTGAAAATAGATGTTCTCAAGTGATGCGTTGAGCGGTGTGTATTCATTGCAGGTCAGGATCCTTGACTTCCATTTCTCCGCCTCTCTTTTCTTGCCGGGATTTCCACCTTCGGATCCTTTAGACTGCCCAGGCTTGTTTTGGACGTTGACTTGAGCTTTTCCCGAATCATCGCCGGTTTGCTTCATGGCGACGACACTCTTCACAGTCTCCTGAGCAGGTCCAAGTGCCTTGTCTCGTCTTGTCTATCGAGCTTCTTCCCTTCTTATGAACTGATGAGCTTTTGAGTAAAAACGTTCCGGCATGGCTGGGGGCTTTCCCGCCAACCAATCTTTGAATTCAGAGTCTGAATCCACTCCATGCATTACTACCATCAAAATTGCATGGTCGTTTGGATTGCTCACTTCGGTAGCAGCAACATGAAATCTCTGCAAGTATGCTTTCAAGGACTCTCCCAGAGCTTGGATTACGCTTGATAAGGACATCACATCCTTTGGACGAGTGGTGTGTATCCTGAACTGCTCTATGAATTTCATTGTCAATTCGTCAAAGCTGGATATAGATTGTGGGGGAAGTCGAGTAAACCACATGGTGGCAATTCCGGATAGAGTGATTGGGAAGCATCTACACTTTGGTTGCATCATTAGCTCTTGTAGAATCCGTCATCCATCCATACCTCATCACATGCTGCCTGGGATCAGTCTTCCCTTCGTAGGCTGGGATAGTCGGCATATTGAACTTCTTGGGGGTACTCAGCCTGCAGGATACCATCCGTAAAGGGAGTATGGCTTCTGGACGCTCCCCAATCTTCATTGGTCAAGCATTGGTTTTCTCTCATCATCTGCCTGACCATAGCTGTTAAGTCTGGAGTTTGTATGAAGGATGGAAGGTTGGGTTCCGTTCCACGGGACCGTACGGGTTGGTGTCCCGCCTGATTTGGGTCTTGGAGATTCGGGTGTCCGGTCTCTTCACGGGCTTGATTCCCAACACCTTCTTGCACACCTTCATCCTTACAGCATCTACGCCTAGGAAGTTCATCAGCTGACGTTGAACTATCAGATTCAGAATAAGGGGCAGGGTTACCTCCAGCATTCTGGCGCTGCTGTTGAGTGAGCTGAGTCATGAGGTTAGTGTTGGCTTGAATCTGCTCAGCAAGTTGCCTTCTACTTTCCTTGAGTTCTCTTATCAAGTCGTTGAACTCTGTCCGGGAAACGACTTCCGCTTGGTTTTGGGTGGAGGGCCATACACCTCTTGTTGCTTGCTGATTTCTAGGTCCAACTTGTTGTACGCTTGCAGTTTCGTGGACATCTGCATTATAGGAGGCCGATCTGGTTCGTGTCTTCCCATGGTAGAGTTGTTGGTTATAACTCTGAACAGAATCAACAGATGCCTTGTCAATGATCTTGGATCTCCTCTGGGGGATTTATGCAATCTAGTAGCTACAAAGTAGATCCTAACAGCCTGAGAATTCAATTCTCAGTAAAAAGCACCAAAATGTAAGCACCAAAATCGGTCACTAACACCCTTAGAGAGATTGTGTACAGAGATTAATGAAGAAAGTAAATTAAAACAGAGAACAATATGTAAATTTCAGTGCAGAGAACAAGAACACCAAATTTATAGTGGTTCGGCGTAACTGCCTACGTCCACTTTGAAATTTATTTCTATTGATTTCCTTGATAATTGATTATAGATACAATCCGTTTCTAATTACTTGAATACAATTGCAAAACAAAAGATTAAGTTTTGAGTGAGTGTTGAATGTGGTAGAGTTTCCCTAGTGTTCCCAAAAAACTGATCCTTTTCACTGTGCCCCTGCCTCTCTATTTATAGACGAAGGTGGGTTGGACTTCCCCGGTGGGCCTGGTAGCTTGATATCACGGCCCAAATGGAGTAAACTCTGTGTGCCGACCCGAACATACTGAATGGCCAAATGCCGATCCATCATCTTCATGCCGAATGATGCGGTGTTACGTGGGAAGAGTAGGCCGAGCAATCAATCGAAGCTGGACGAGATTGAAAGTGTGCTGAATAATCTTATGCCGAGCGTCCTTGGTATGCCGAACAATCTTATGCTGAGCACAGCGAAGCCGAACGCTATGAGCGTCGTGGGAAGCATTTGCACCAAACGATACTGGAAGCCGAACCAATGACTTGGCCGAACGATGTTTGTACGCCGAGCAGAGCTTAGGCCGAACGATACTTTGGCCGAACGTTACCCATGCCGAACTATATCTTGGCCGAACGATTCTTAGGTTGGCCAATAGTTAGGCCGAACGATAGTTTGACCGAACAATGTTTGGCCCGAACGGTAGTAGATGCCGGACGATTCTGCCATGCCGAATGTTCTCACATGCTGAACGTTATTCCATATCGAACGTCTCCCAATGCTGAATGCTCAGCCATGCCAAATGTAACGACCCGCAAATCCGTACCCCTTGAGTCATCACAATTTTAACTAAATCAACTCAAGTTGTACAGAAATACGAACCATTTGGGTTAAAGAAGAAGAGGTAGAAGAAGAAAATAGAAATCAACAATAGAATCTAACCATCGCAGCGCAAAAAAATATAATAGATATTAACATATCTTTACACCAAAACAAATATATGTTCATATATTACATCATCAGAGTGCATCAATCACAAATCATCATCAATAACATACAACTGGATGCACAACTACTCAGCACAGCGGAATATACATAAAACAAGTACGGAAGTACGTATCGTCATCCAGCTCGTCTCCTGAGCTCGACAGCACCATATCCTGTATCCTACAATACTCGGTCTGACCCGAGCATTACAATTAAATAACACCCGAGTCAGTCTGGAATACCAACGTGAGAAAACCACACTTAATTGGATTATTAAAGTTTCAAAAAAATCCCTTTGAAAACAAAAGCATCTCGTAAGACCACGTCACAAATAAACATGTCGGGTTTTTACCTTACGATAGCTAAAACAATTTTTATAGAAATTTTCTGATATTATAATAGGGTCTAATTACAAATACTTATAAAATAGCCTAAATTGTTACATTATTAAATTCCAGCTACTAGCCACAGAGTGGGTAATACAAACAAAACTCGTACAAGGCTCGTAGGAAGATTGGATTTCCAACTAATGACTAGGCACTGGGATACCACCTGTCACAGTACGTGGCCTAGATCACAGTACGGAGGAGTATGCCCACTCCCCTGCAACACAAGACCGAGACTACCTTTTACTGGATAATCCCGTGTGAGATCACCCCGTGGTTGGGATCAGCAACCGCCCACTAAGCGAAATAAAAGGGACATCTAGACAAGGATGACCTCACCCTGCTTGGGTGCTACCCACCTAGCCTTGCTGCATAACCCCTGATTTTCAGTCATTCCCATTTGATGAGGCTTGAGGCTAAGCGTTACCTTTTTAGAACATATCCCTTAGAATGCCCATCGTCCACTTGATGATGTTTCGCAAGCATTCATCCATAACAAGTCCGTCCCGGGTTCGAACGGAACCGAAGACACTACTCCGACTACATCCATTTTGGAAATATCCTCAGGATTAGTAACGGCTATCCCTTGCACTTCACTGCTCCAACTTCGAATCCAAAAAATCGTTTTCCACGAAACGTAGAAACCGGATCAAAGTGGTTTTCGAAAAATAAATCTCGACTCGGTCTCTTCGAAACGATCAACGTATTTGTCCAATATTGATAGTCGGTGATTTAACTATCGATTAATATTCACAAACAACCATCAACCAATAAATAATTTCCCAAATTATTTATTAATCCCAAAAATATCTTCACAAGATAAATTTTCACTTTTCAAACCCTTTTGGAAATAGTTTTCAAACTATCTTCCTTTCTCAGAATAAATTCTAGGTATTTTCTATTTCCACTAAAATCACCAAGCAAAAAACTTTAGATTTTTAAAATAATTTAAATCACTTTACTTTTGAAATATACTTTAAAATATTTAAGTTAAAACTACTTCAAGAATTTTGTTAAAAATACATACTATATGAATATTTGAAAATAAGGTTACTTTATAAAATATAAAACTAGGTTTTCACTTTTAAAAAAACAAAATACTAAGTCACCTTTAAATAATTATTACAGTAATAGATTTGAAAATATTTACTTTAGAATTTTAAACATTCAGAAATAATAAATTTTCTAAAACATGATTTTAAAACAACATTAAACTTTTATCTTATATTTTAAAATTTACTTTGAAAACGTACTTGGCTATCCAGGGAAATATACTTCTCTTCACAACCTTTAAAAATAAATCACTATTTACTTTTAAACAATTTTTCTCATTCTTTTAATAAATTCCCACCTTGAATTTATTCTTCCAAATATCCAATTTCAAACACTTAAATCAATTTCCAACTTGATTTCCAATTTACTTCATTTATTCAAAAATCCTTTAATTTCAGATTTTATTCCTTAATTATGATTTAAAATACTTTTAACTGAAAATTCCAATTTTAGATTCCTCAAATTACTTCTTTATCCTTTAAATAAATTTAAAATTTGAAGTTTAAAATAATTCTTTATTCTTTTAATTGATATCACTTAAGTTTACTATTTATTAATTTTTGCTTATTCAAATCCTTTATCCTCCATACTCGAAATTATTTATTAATATTTTAATTTCACTTCCATCCCTTTTCAATTCATTCTTAATTTATTTAAATTCACTATAACTATTTTACTTAAAATTTACTCTTTTATTTTCTTTTCAAAAATCCAATCTTATATATTTCGATAACTCAGTGCACCAAAATTTATTCAAGCAAATCATAGCAATCAATATTTCCAATTAACAATAATATTCATCATAGAATATCAAATATACATAACACAGAATATCAAACAGTTCTAAATAATTTTGAGGAATCCTGTTGGATCCCTCCAACCTGTTTTCCCTGCATCCATAGACGTTAGCACAATATATAATACCAATTCCAAAATATACCATACTACAGCACATCAATCAATTCAACCATTCAAACAATTATTTAAATTTAATCATTTAAATTTAACCGAGTGAGATTAACTCACCTTTGCTCTTAATTTGCAATCCACTTCCAAATGGCTTGTTTCCTTCACGATATTGACCTTGTATAAACAATTTATGGTTTATTAATCTATTAACATTTGAACTAATCGGTCAATTAATTTCATTTAACAAATTTAATTTAATCAAACAATTTTATTTCAACTAATTTCTCCATTTAAAATTATTTTATTTTATTTTAAAATTTTCTATTTACTTTTTTTTCCAAACCTTATAAATAAATTTTCTATTTCAGTAAATATCAGCAGTAATTTACTTTACTGTATAAACATACATTTACAAATATAAATCTCTATAATTCTTTCTGCTTGCATAAAATATCTTAAACAAGGAGCTATCGTATTATATATATACTTAAATTAGATTTAAAGTGGAAAATAAGTTATTAATAGATATACCTCACACGCATCAGAACTAAGGCCACCACGAATTTCCTGAAACACCATCGTAACCCTAGTTCGAATGCTCATGCAATGCTCTCGCGCTCCCCTTGCTGCCACGAACCCATAGCACACCGATCAACTACAATCTCCGTACTCGCCTAAAAACCATCCCCGATAGGCTTTCGTGAGAACACCACTCACGATCGCGGCCACGTTCCAATGCCCGCGTGAACGTGCATATTCGTATATCGACGCGATGCCCTTCCCCTGCTCTCACGCGCGTCTTGAACATCCTTTTCTTTATTACAGATTAGCTCGGCTGGGTGATTTCGATTCTTGAATGATTTGTGAAAAGAGGATGGGAGACGCGACCTTATCCCTATCTGTTTCGGCCATTATACTTTTTTTTTTAAATATCGATTTGCCCTGAGTCGATTTGGGGAAACAATTGTTGAGATGAAAACGCGGCCATTAATCTTTGTTCTGCGACCATACAAATTTTCTGAGTTGTGTTTTGAAATCAAAGAAATGTTTGGCATTAAACAAAACAAAGAAGGGGGAAACAAGATCTGATAGTTGCGTGCTGGGTAGGGTAGATAGAGAACATGATATGAAGCTGCAGTGATTTCAAAAAAGTTATGATGGGAAAGAAATTTCAGCTGGAGTTGATTAAGTAATATGAATTTTTTATATATATTAATTTTCGATTAAATTTTCGACGCGTTTATATATCGTACGCTCACATAACAACTCCAATCAATGCGAAATTTAAAATCCGATAATAATTCAATATTACGGACCCAATGAACTGGTTTCGTCAAAATCCAAGACTGCGCCTCGGAAGGCTATTTTTTAAATTCAGTTTAAACGGTATATATTTTAAAACTGAACAAACCACTGTTAATTTCAATTTTACAACTTCTATTACCTTCAGTGTTATCAATATAAATTCTACAAGCCTTCAAATTATTTTTAATAGGCTTAGAATTCCAGATTCAATATTTTATCCAACTTCAAATTATTTAATTCAATAATTTAATTATCAGTAATTAGTGATATTTGAATTCAAGTTAAAATTTTACTTTTAAATATTAAAATCAATTAAATATTCCAATTTTAAAGGCTTAAAAATTCCGGGTCGTCACATTCCTCCCTCTTAAAAGAATTTCGTCGCCGAAATTACTAGTTAGGAAGAATGGTCTAATACCCATTTATTTATCCCCAAAACCAAAAAGTTCAACATCCTACCAATTATCTTTTATAAAGACACATTACCATACTTACTAACTTCCCAAACTTTCCCATAGTTTCAAACAATATTACTTACTCAATCATTCAAATTTAAATTTTAAATCAAATTTTAAATTATCAGAATATTCTCAAAAATTTTCTAACTCTCTAAATTTCCGAAAATTTTTGCCAACGTCTCCTTTGCTCGGCTAGCTCGGTACAGCTACAAAATGGCTCTATGGCCCCCAAATCTCAAAATGAAAACAAAAACCCAAGTGGCTAGATCCAAAAACCCAGTCAAATTTCATTCAGAAATTTAAATACATACCTTTTGTCGAGCAATTCAAATTTATCTTCTGGAATCAAAGCCAATTTTTCCTTTTTCCATTATAATACCTGTATATCCAATTTAACCATATCCAACTACAACATTCAAAACATTTTATTGACTTCTTTTACACATTTTCAATATTTGTTTAACTGAAGCCCGTACGATGCACATATATCGCCTGTACGCAATACCAAATGTGATCGCTCGCTCGATCACACAATTTCACTTCCGAACTAGTATCGTTCACCCGACTTCCTAGTGCGGACTCAAATCTGATCTCTTGATCAGAAACCGTCATTCTCCTTGCATAGTCATAACTATGATAGAGAATTTCCAGAATCAATCAAAATCCATATACAGGGTTCGCCGTCGAAAATCGAGTGAAAAATCCTAACTCGGATCGATATAACCATCTCGAAATTCTGTGCCCGAATCTGGATCAAATAGCTATGCGAATAAAATAATATACGTACATCCTACGTATTTTCCCCAATTGATTATCCATTATATCAATTTCCTTTTTATTCTCATTTATTTTGATTGTTATTCACTTATTCTCACTTTCCCTTGTCACAACTTCCAGTTTTCATTTAATCGATTTGGATTCCAATTCCAAATAAATTCAATTTGGCTTCCATTTGCGAATTAATTTCAAACCTCAATACTTTTATCCAAATTTCACTTTCAATTTTACTTGAGTTCAATTCACCTTCCAATTCAAAATATTGAGTTCAATTCATCTCATTTCAAACAATATTCGGTTAATCATTCCTTAAATTTATTTCACTTACTAATTTGTTTTCATATCTCAATTAAAACTTGTTTGTAAACTTTTTCCGTATTCAATTTCTTTGAACAATATCTTCAGTTCATCTTACTGTACTTATACAATTTAAATTAAATTTCAACATTCAGTTATAATTCTATTTGCTTACAAATTAAATCATCTGTCGTTAGTGAAAATTTTCAAAAGATTCAAAAAATTTCTAACTCCCAAAATTTTCGAAATTTTTTGGCAGAGTCTCCTTTGTACGGAGGAGCTTTCGCAATTTGACAAGAGATGTAAATATATATACATCGACCCACACGGTCGGAAAACAGAAAAACAGTTCATATTTCCTATTTGTATTGCGTAAGCGTACCTTATTTAGCATTTTAAGCAAACGGCTTATTTATTTAAGCATTTAGCACGGGCAAAACCAGTCAACGGCTTCTAAAAACCTGTACTTACTCAATTTAAACATATAAGTGACAAATATACAAAGCTATTAACATTCCACTTAATTTCAATAGCTAAACACATACGTACATAAGCAATATCCACTAAACACTTACCATAAGCAAATTTATTAGGCTCCACACAATTTAAATGCTTTCAATCCATATTCAAACCATCCTATTCAATTCAAATGATTACACCACTCTCTACTTAACTCAATTTCATTCTTAGTCCAAACAAACTCATTTAAAATGAATTAATTCCAAAAGCAATCCAACTCCCATTTTCCAAAATCAAATCCTCATTAATATAACTTACGTTAATTAACTCAATTACTAATTTCATTTCATTACCAAACAAGTTTTATTCAAAATCATTTCATAAAACTCGACACAACCATTTCACAGTTTTACTTAAATCAAGCTTTTATTCAAATATTGCTTAAGTTATTTTATTTTTCGTCAAGTTATTTCAACTTTAAAACTCAAGTTATATATATATATATATATATTATAAGCACTTTCAATTTAAATCTTTAATTTGATTTCAATTACCAACTAATTCGATATACTAACTAATTTACATTAGTTTATTCAGTCAACCATTTTGAATTTCATACTTCCAATTATATTCAATTCACAGACAATCCAAGATGAATTCATTTACACTCATTGCTTACATTTAATTTATTTTTCATCCAAACAAGCCCATATTTATTTAAATCCATCTATTAATCTTGGAACATTTCATATTGGTTATATCAAATACAAACTAAACATTTGCCACATTAAATTGGTATTCGACTTTCATTTAACCAATTCAAGTTCCATCTCCATATTTCATTACCAATTAATTATTAATTTATTTATTCAAGGTTTATTCCCAATGTTTTATTTTTATCTCAAAACCACTTTAACTATTTTACTAGGGGTCAATTTATTTTATAATTTAAGTTTTGAATTTTTCATTCACTTCCTAATATTCAAATCAATTTTATTTTGGCTTATTTCTTTCACTTCTAAATTATATAAGTCACAAACTTATTTATCTTCAAACTTTCATCAATGGACAACCAATCCCATTCATGTTTTTCTTTTAACTCGGAATTATACATTTTATTTAGCCAATAGTTTTTATTATTTCACCAACATTTTTAAATAAGATTCCAGAGTTTAAACAATTTCCCAAAATTTCAAAATCACCTTTGAAATCAACTACGTCCAAAATCTTTTGGCAAATTCAATTATTCCTTTGAATTTCAAAACCAAACCCAGTTCGCAAACAATTCCAATTTAAAATATTCAAGTAGCAATTACTCTCTTGGAAACTCGAAAATGAACACCGATGATGTCGCGATCATCATCGGAATTATTTTCCAGCGACCGAAAGAGTTTACTGCTTTTATCTCTTTAACAAGATTTCAAATATTTTTAATTTCCCAATCTTACAAGATTTCAAATTCAACATAAAAATATTTCCAAAATATTACTATTATTCCTCCAACCCTTTTGAAAACCATTTTCAAACCCAAAGGAATTTAAAATTTTCCCCAAAAATTCCAAATTGCAATTCCTTTAAATCTATGTTCAAACATTCTCTGGAAGTTTATCTCATTTCAATTTCAAATGGTTCTTTGGAGTTCTATGCCAAAATTATAATCACCTTTACAGTTTACATTAACAAATCTCATTTGTATATGAAGTTTATTTCAATTTATAAATTACATTTATAATAAATATTTCAAATTCCATTTTGTTATATAAATTTATTCTTCAACTTTGGTTATAAGTTTCAATTTCTTATTCAATTTCTACACAATAGTGTTAATAATTTAATATTATCATTCCTTAACAATCAAGTATCCAAATACTATAATACTTTATAAAAATTATATCTTTTTATATACAAAAATAATTTGGGTAAAATTATTTCATTTACCCTACTTTAAAACAATATTGTGTCGAATTGTTCTATTCCAGTGTTTAGAGATCCCTATCAATAACGTTAGTCACTCGTATTGACCAGAATCCATAAATTACTCAATAAACCAATCAACACAATATAAAATCATTTTATATTTACTAACAAATACGTGCTCATATCTATTAATATGCTCAAACTCATCCTAGAGTACTATTGACTCTATTTCAATGAGTAATTCCCACCAGAGCCAAGGTTATCACCAACCTAAGCTCTGATACCAACTGTAACGACCCGCAAATCCGTACCCCTTGAGTCATCACTATTCTAAATAAATCAACTCAAGTTGTACAGAAATACGAACCATTTGGGTTAAAGAAGAAGAGGTAGAATAAGAAAATAGAAATCAACAATAGAATCTAACCATCGCAGCGGAATAAAATGTAATAGATATTAACATATCTTTACACCAAAACAAATATATCTGTTCATACATTACATCATCAGAGTACATCAATCACAACTCACCATCAATAACATACAACTGGATACATAACCACTCAGCACAACGGAATATATATAAAACAAGTACGAAAGTACGTATCGTTATCCAGCTCGTCTCCTGAGCTCCACGGCATCATATCCTGTATCATATAATACTCGGTCTGACCCGAGCATTACAGTTAAATAACACCCGAGTCAGTCTGGAATACTAGCGTGAGAAAACCACACTCAATTGGATTATTAAAGTTTCAAAAAAATCCTTCTGAAAACAAAAGCATCTTGTAAGACCACGCTACAAATAAACATGTCGGGTTTTTACCTTACGATAGCCAAAACAATTTTTATAGAAATCCTCTGATATTATAATAGGGTCTATTTACAAATACTCATAAAATAGCCGAAATTGTTACATTAATAAATTCCAGCTACTAGCCACAGAGTGGGTAATACAAACAAAACTCGTACAAGGCTCGTAGGGAGATTGGATTTCCAACTAATGACTAGGCATTGGGGCACTACCTCTAACAGCACGTGGCCTAGATCACAGTACCGAGGAGTATGCCCGTTCCCCTGCAACACAAGACCGGGACTACCCCTTACTGGATAATCCCGAGTGAGATCACCCCACGGTTGGGATCAGCAACCGCCCACTAAGCGAAATAAAAGGGACATTTAGACAAGGATGACCTCATCCTGCTTGGGTGCTACCCACCTAGCCTTGCTGCATAACCCCTGATTTTCAGTCATTCCCATTTGATGAGGCTTGAGGCTAAGCGTTACCTTTTTAGAACATATCCCTTAGAATGCCCATCGTCCACTTGACGATGTTTCACAAGCATTCATCCATACAAGTCCGTCCCGTGTTCGAACGGAATCGAAGGCACTACTCCTACTACATCCATTTTGGAAATATCCTCAGGATTAGTAGCGACTAGCCCTTGCACTTCACTGCTCCAACTTCGAATCCAAAAATCGTTTTCCATAAAATGTACAAACCGGATTGAAGTGGTTTTCGAGAAATAAATCTCGACCCGATCTCTTCGAAACAATCAACGTATTTGTCCAATATTGATAGTCGGTGATTTAACTATCAATTAATATTCACAAACAACCATCAACCAATGAATAATTTCCCAAATTATTTATTAATCCCAAAAATATCTTCACAAGATAAATTTCCACTTTTCAAACCCTTTTGGAAACAGTTTTCAAACTATCTTCCTTTCTCAGAATAAATTTCAGGTATTTTCTATTTCCAATAAAATCAACAAGCACAAAACTTTAGATTTTTAAAATAATTTAAAACACTTTACTTTGAAATATACTTTAAAATATTTAAGTTAAAACTACTTCAAGAATTTTGTTAAAAATACATATTATATGAATATTTGAAAATAAGGTTACTTTATGAAATATAAAACTAGGTTTTCACTTTTAAAAAAACAAAATACTAAGTCACCTTTAAATAATTATTACAATAATGGTTTGAAAAATATTTACTTTAGAATTTTAAACATTCAGAAATAATAAATTTTTTAAAACATGCTTTTTAAAACAACATTAAACTTTTATCTTATATTTTAAAATTTACTTTGAAAACGTACTTGGCTATCCAGGGAAATATACTTCTCTTCACAACCTTTAAAAATAAATCACTATTTTTTTTTAAACAATTTTTCTCATTCTTCTAATAAATTCCCACCTTGAATTTATTCTTCCAAATATCCAATTTCAAACACTTAAATCAATTTCCAACTTCATTTCCAATTTTACAATCATCAATAATTAGAATGGCTTCTGATAATCCCTCCCGTCCTCCCATCCCCTTTTCTCCTTCCCTTTCACTCACTGGAATTGCATTCGTCCCTCCTAAGTATCTCCGTCAAACCAACATCCACACCACCCCAACCCTGTCCCCATATCCTCATCCAGTGGCAACTCAGATCGAGCCACTCCTCCTAACTCACGGCCTGGCTCCGGCAAGGCACATACCTACGCACAGGTGGCTGCCACTCCCAAACAAAAGCCTATCCTTCCGACCCCCCAGCATTTCAAACGTAGGAGACTTCTCCCGGTGTTTGCCTCTTGCCTCCAAACTCTAGAATTTTTAAAATCTAGAAAAAGATGCTTCCGCTGTGCCGGCTCGGGCCACGTGACGCTCAACTTAGGGAGCCAAAGATTTGTTTCTGCTGTGGCTTTTTTGGTCCTAATTACTCCAGCTGTCCCTCAAAATTTGCTGCATCGAGACCTATCAAAAACTCTTCAATTCCACCAAGTACTCATTTCGCCTGCAGTAATAAATTAAATCCGCTTCCAGCAGATTCTAATCATAATACAGCACGTGCCAATCCACCTACTCAATTTATTCCTTCTCATCCCGACCCCACCTCTAAAACTCCCAAATCCAATTGCATTACTCTCCCTCCGCACACATACCGAGACTCTCTTTCATTTCTCCCTCCTCCTTCTATTCCCTCTCAAAATTTTACAATGAGCGACCTCTCCCTCTACATCACCGCAACCATCATTGACGATGCCTGGTCAGTTGACTCTCTGAGCAGAGTGCTTCAAGAAACTTTCAACCATGCAGAGTGGCCGATCTGGTTCTTAGACGACAACCGTTTCCTGGTTGCCTGCCCCTCCCCATCCGTCAGATTTATGGCCCTTACACGTAAAATCATTTCCAAAGCGGGAGGATCCATCATTCCGGAGGCATGGCCAGAGTACGAACGACCGGCCGAGATCGCCCTAGAACCTCCTTCCTGGGCAACAGTTAAAGGTATACCAAAGACCCTCAGACACAATCCTGATGCTGTACGTGCGGCCATCAACCCAGTAGGAAGATTCACTGAATATGATCGTTGTGATTCGGTGGAATTTGACCGACGACTTATTTATCTCAAAATGCAGTTTCTAGTGGGCGTCCCCTTCTCATCTTCTTATAGAGTTCGCCTGAATAATGCGGACTACCTCATCACAGTATCAAGATGGGACATGTCCACCCTCGCACCAGACCAGAGAACCATCTTTTGGGTCTGGATTACGAAAGAGATTTGAAGTGTTTTAATGACCCCCTTGACATACCATCATCTGACCTTTCCTCGGACGAACGCTTTGATGCTATGAACTACGAACCCACCTCGTCGTCTTTTCACCCTCCTGTGAAAGCCAATTTGGAAGATGAAGCCACTAATATCCTCGACCCCAACGCTGATCCTGCTCCCCAAGGGTGGGACCCCCTTCTTGGTCTGGACCACTCTTCACCTCTACACCGTCAAGCCACTTCCTTGGAGCCCGCTCACCCTGATTCCTATCACCCCGCCCCCTACCCCACTCCTATCCTCGACTTCAGTAAATTGCTTGATCCCAATCGGGCCTCTCCCTCATCCCCGTTGCCGGTGCACCCAAACAGGACCGACTTCACTCCAGTGCAAGTCCGAAGAAGTGCAAGGAACTCTAGATCCTTTCTTGGCCACACAGGTTGTTTTTACAAAACTGTAGTTTTTTCTTCTGCTAATTCTAAATTAAACAGAAAATTTGCACGTTGCATGGGAGTAACCATATCGGATGAACAATATGCTGCCATGCAAACCCTAGAACAGGAGAGAATTTCTTTATCCCAATGAAAGTTGTATCATGGAATGTTCGTGGGCAAGGGGGCCCCTCTAAAAGACATTCAATCTACCTGTCCTTATCCCCCGTTAATTTAGATATCCTTTTGCTTCAAGAAACCAAACTATCTGACCCAACTCCTTCCCAAATCAGACAACTAGGCGGTCCCAATCTTGCAGGCTGTGCTCATTCCAACTCTATCGGCTCTAGGGGTGGATTAATCACCATGTGGAATGAATCTATCTGGGCCCTCTGTCAAATCATTTCATATCCCTCCGTCCTTCATTTGCACTCAAACACATGCAGTCAGACACTATTTATTTTATTTCAAATACCTATGGCCCCCTTTCACCTCGAGATAGACTAGACCTATGAAAAAGCTGCTCGGACTTCGCGTCTTTTTTGCATGGTCCGTGGGTTATTGGTGGAGATTTTAACACAACCAGATTTCCAGACGAAAGAAGCTTAGGAAACCTCTCTAGCAACTCAGAAGACTTCAATACTTTCATCAATTCCTGTTCTCTTATTGAGCCCCCAATCAATAACTGCCACTTTACTTGGACCAACAAACGTCATTCACTTTCCCTTGCTGAACTAGATCGTTTCCTGTTCAACCCCTCCTGGGAGGACCTTCATCCTCTTTCCAGTTGTATTGGCCTTGCCACGACTTTATCGGATCACTGTCCTATCTATCTAGATACTGGCTCTCTCCCCGCATCCAAGTGCCTCTTTAGATTTGAACGACTCTGGCTGCTGGAACCGTCTTTTGAAGACTTTATCAAGAAAGCATGGGACCAACCAATCAGATCTTCCTCGGTCACGGTTCGCATAGTCTGCAAACTAAGATCCTTGAGAAAACTGCTCAAACCTTGGGCGAAATCTATCTGGGGCTCTCTACGTAGACGTATAACTGGCATCCAAAATGACATCCTAACTCTAAACATCCAGGAAGAAGCTTTCCCCCTCAGTAACAATGACAAAACTAAACTCTTAAACCTTGAAGCAGAACTTGAATGCTTAATGAAACAAGAAGAGATTGGCTAGAAACAAAGATCCAAAGCCAAGTGGTTGAAAGAAGGGGACAAGAACTCGTCTTATTTTCAAAAATGTGCCAACGGCCGCCGTAGATCGCTTTTTATCCCGAAAATTATTCAGGATAGCGTCCCATTCACCAACCCTTTCGATATTTCGAATTTGTTCACTAACTATTACCGTTCCATCCTTGGCAAACCCTCCACCCCCCTTCCCCCTATAGACTGGAACCTCCTATATCCCAACCCCTCACCGATTCCTATTGACTCACCCTTTACAGAAGAAGAGATACTGGCCGCCCTTATGGATATGGATGATAACAAATCTCCAGGGCCGGATGGTTTTGGTCCATTCTTTTTTAAACACTTCTGGAGTGTGGTTAATTGAGATATTCTTGAAATGTGTGCAGAGTTCAGTTCCAATCCACAGTCCATAGCTCGCCTAAATTATGCCAACATTATTCTCCTCCCTAAAACCGCCGGAGCCAATGCCCTTTCAGCATTCCGACCTATTAGCCTGCTCAATACCACGTTTAAAATTATCAGCAAGGTCCTTGCTAACCGACTTCAAACCTTCATGGAATCGCTAGTTGGTGTAGAATAGTCAGCTTTCATTCATGGCAGGAATATTCTAGACTGCGTGGCTGCGACTCAAGAAGTAATCTCATCTTGTCATTCGAATAATATCCCTGGTGTCCTGCTTAAACTTGATTTTTCCAAGGCGTTTGACTCAGTAAATTGGAACTTCATTTTGGAACTCCTTAGGCACAGAGGCTTTCCTCCCACGTTGTGTAACTGGATCCAAAGTATCCTTTTTTCGAGCCTTTCATCGATTCAGATCAGAGGAGTTTCTGGAGGGCACATAAAATCAGCTCGGGGGATAAGGCAGGGAGATCCTCTCTCGCCTCTCATTTTTGTCCTTGTGGTTGATGTTTTCAATCGCATGATCAAACTGGCTACTTCCAATAATATCCTAGCTGGCATCCATCCCCCAAACTCTCACCACAATTCCAGCCCTATTCCTATGATCTCCAATCTTCAGTTCGCAGATGACACAATTCTCTTTGTTTCATCTTCCCCTGATCACATTCACTGTCTCATGGTCATTCTCTACTCCTTTGAACTTATTTCCGGCTTGTCCATCAATTTTAACAAAAACTCCATTATTATGCTCGGAAATGTTGATCTCCTTGGTCCCCCCATTTCCTCCGCCCTCAACTGCCGCCTTGACACCTTTCCATTAACCTACCTCGGTATTACCCTGCGGCCCACCAAGCTTCACCGATCAGATTGGACTCCTCTTATAGCCAAAATCGAATCTAGACTCACTAGATGGAAAGCTAACACCCTATCGTCTTCTGGGAGGCTGATTCTGGTCAAAGCAGTTCTCTCAGCCCTCCCCACTTACTGGCTCTCATTCCACAAGCTCCCTATCTAGGTATCCAAGAAAATCGAAGCCATTAGACGTACCTTCCTCTGGAATGGAGGCAAAATCTAATGTCTTGTTAACTGGAAAATCGTGTGCATGCATGAAAATCATGAGGGTCTTGGTGTCCCTAATCTGAACTCTTTCAATCAAGCTCTGCTAGCAAAATGGCTCTGGTGCCTACTCTCGCCCGGACAGTACATTTGGAAACAGTGGATTCTAGCTTCTCACTATAACGCCGACCCTTTCCTCGTCCTCCATTTCGCTCCTCACCGCAGGCCCTCCCCTTTTTGGACTGGTGTTCTAGCCTCTGTTGACCGCTTCAAATCCATTATCCGAATTAATATTGGCAATGCGCCAACTGTCTCTTCAGGTTCGACGCCTGGCACAGCCTCTCCCCCCACGCAGATCCTTCCATTTTCTCTTTTCTCACTCCAACCTTCCCCTCCTGACAGTGGCAGAGGCTGTTTCCCTCGGTCTTCCTTGCTTTTGCCCCTCAACCCTCTTTACCCCTGACACCCTATCGGAGCTTTTTTCTGTCCTGCGCCTGCTTCAACACGTTTCACTCGATCCTCTCGTGAAAGACAACCATGCATGGTCTCTCTCTCTCCCTTGCATGGTTTCTCCATTTCTCAGTACTCTTCGTTCCTTAATCATCCTGGTCGCCTCTTCGCATTCGCTCGTGTATGGAAATGCCACATCCCTCCCCGTATCAAATTTTTTCAATGGTGCCTCATCCATGGACGCATTAACACCAAAGACCGTCTCGTTCGTTTGAACATCTCATCTGACCAGTTTTGTGTCCTGTGTAATACCGAAGCTGAATCAATCCGCCATCTCTTCTTCGAATGCGACATATCCTACTACATATGGGCCTCAGTTTGTATTCACATCATGGGACAAATTCACTTGATCACTGACTTTTTTGACCATTAGCAATACGGTGTACCGAATAGTCTCCTGGATTCTCTTCTAGCCATCTCAACTGGGTCATCTGGAACGAAAGAAATGCCTTCATATTCAACAAACCAACCAACACTCTTTTTAGCTTATGCAGCAAAATTGCTTATATTTTCGCGTATTGGACAGGTTCTTCTTCCTCAGCACCATTCAGGTTTCGTTTTCCTGCGGTTCGATCTCCTTCGGATGAATCAGATGGCAGTGCTTCATCGGCGTCACCAGGGGGCGGCTAAGACCTGAGTTTTTCGCCTTCAGTCTCTGAATCGCTCTTAGTAGTAGTTTTTTCTCGCTTCTGATTTTACTGGGTCCATCAATGTAATATTCGAATTTGCTGGGATGATACTTTTTGTTCTCAAACGGTGGTTGTAAGTTTAAGCTCGGATTATGCTGTTTTGGCTATCGACAAGGCTTGTTGGTCGAACTACTTATATATTTATATCACTATAATCCACTGTGTAGTTCCACGCTACACACCCGTTCACATCAAAAAAAACTTCATTTCCAATTTACTTCATTTATTCAAAAATCCTTTAATTTCAGATTTTATTCCTTAATTATGATTTAAAATACTTTGAACTGAAAATACCAATTTTAGATTCCTCAAATTACCTCTTAATCCTTTAAATAAATTTAAATTTGAAATTTAAAATAATTCTTTATTCTTTTAATTGATATCACATAAGTTTACTATTTATTAATTTCTGCTTATTCAAATCCTTTATCTTCCATACTCGAAATTATTTATTAATATTTTAATTTCATTTCCATCCCTTTTCAATTCATTCTTAATTTATTTAAATTCACTATAATTATTTTACTTAAAATTTACTCTTTTATTTTCTTTTCAAAAATCCAATCCTATATATTTCGATAACTCAATGCACCAAAATATATTCAAGCAAATCATAGCAATCAATATTTCCAATTAACAATAATATTCATCACAGAATATCAAATATCCGTAACACAGAATATGAAAAAATTCTAAATAATTTTGAGGAATCCTGTTGGATCCCTCCAACATGTTTTCCCTGCATCCACAGACGTTAGCACAATATATAATACCAATTCCAAAATATACCATACTATGGCACATCAATCAATTCAACCATTCAAACAATTATTTAAATTTAATCATTTAAATTTAAACTTAACTGAGTGAGATTAACTCACCTTTGCTCTTAATTTGCAATCCACTTCCAAACGGCTTGTTTCCTT
The DNA here is from genome assembly GCA_030765085.1 of Allium cepa. Lineage (NCBI taxonomy): Eukaryota > Viridiplantae > Streptophyta > Magnoliopsida > Asparagales > Amaryllidaceae > Allium > Allium cepa. Next base: position 92,818,855 of record CM060930.1, on the reverse strand, counting down.
CACGATATTGACCTTGTATAAACAATTTATGGTTTATTTATCTATTAACATTTGAGCTAATCGGTCAATTAATTTCATTTAACAAATTTAATTTAATCAAACAATTTTATTTCAACTAATTTCTCCATTTAAAAATATTTTATTTTATTTTAAATTTTTCTATTTACTTTTCTTTCTTTTTTCCAAACCTTATAAATAAATTTTCTATTTCAGTAAATATCAGCAGTAATTTACTTTACTGTATAAACATACATTTACAAATATAAATCTCTATAATTCTTTATGCTTGCATAAAATATCTTAAACAAGGAGCTGTCGTATCATATATATACTTAAATTAGATTTAAAGTGGAAAATAAATTGTTAATAGATATACCTCACTGGCATCAGAACCAAGGCCACAACGAATTTCCAAAAACGCCATCGTAACCCTAGTTCGAACGCTCACGCAATGCTCTCGCGCTCCCGTTGCTGCCACGAACCCATAGCACACCGATCAACTACAATCGACACACTCGCCTAAAAACCATCCCCGATAGGCTTGCTTGAGAATACCACTCACGATCGCGGCCGCCTTCCAATGCCCGCGCAAACATGCTTATTCTTATATCGACGCGATGCCCTTCCCTCGCTCTCACGCGCGTCTTGATTCGAACGCCCCTTTCTTTATTATAGATTAGCTCGGCTGGGTGATTTCGATTCTTGAATGATTTGTGAAAAGAGGATGGGAGACGCGACCTTATCCCTGTCTGTTTCAGCCATTATACTTTTTTTTTAAATATCGATTTGCCCTGAGTCGATTTGGGGAAACGATTATTGAGATGAAAATGCGGCCATTAATCTTTGTTCTACGACCATATAAATTTTCTGAGTTGTGTTTTGAAATCAAAGAAATGTTTGGCTTTAAACAAAATAAAGAAGAGGGAAACAAGATCTGATAGTTGCGCGCTGAGTAGGGCGGGTAGGGAACATGATATGACGCTGCAGTGATTTCGAAAAAGTTATGATGGGAAAGAAATTTCAGCTGGAGTTGGTTAAGTAATATGAATTTTTTATATATATTAATTTTCGATGCGTTTATATATCGTACGCTCACACAACAACTTCGATCAATACGAAATTTGAAATCTGATAATAATTCAATATTACGGACCCAATGGAACTGGTTTCGTCGAAATCCAAGACTACGCCTCGGAAGGCTATTTTTTAAATTCAATTTAAACAGTATAAATTGTAAAACTGAACAAACCACTATTAATTTCAATTTTACAACTTCTATTACCTTCAGTGTTATCAATATAAATTCTACAAGCCTTCAAATTATTTTCAATAGGCTTAGAATTCCAGATTCAATATTTTATCCCACTTCAAATTATTTAATTCAATAATTTAATTATCAATAATTTGTGATATTTGAATTCAAGTTAAAATTTTACTTTTAAATATTAAAATCAATTAAATATTTCGATTTTAAAGGCTTAAAAATTCCGGGTCCTCACACCGAACGTTCTATAGACAACGAACGAACTTGGATGCCGAGCGCACCCTGGATGCCGAGTGCTTCTTGGATGTCGGTCGTCGATCGATCTAGTTGAGCCGACTGGTGGAAAGTCTGAATACTAAGTTGCCTGGTCAAATCCCCAAGAAACATGTCTAGAATCAAATATGCCAAATCTAAATATACTTTAGGTTTGAAATATAATAGATTCCAAGTATAGGCAATTTTGTGGATGTACATAAAGTTTTCAAAGTACATAACTTTGTGTGAATAAATTTGAGGCTCCAAATATATGTTTTGAATGCTAGGTTTCATGTCTGTATATGTTACTTTCAGAAGTAAAGATTTTTGAATATGCAAATGCAGGTTTCTAAAAATATGTGGTTTTATGTATTTCCAAATATATGACAGCTTCACGTGAATTGAGATTTGGATGAGTGTCTGTTTTCCAAATAAATAGAGTTTATTGTATGCAGTGGTTTTAAGTGAATATATTTCTTTAAGATGCACAAAATTTCTTATAAACATGATTTTCAAATGAATGCATGAACCTTTGAAGGCAGTATATGAATTCAAATGTGTATGAGGCCAAGCAAAGTATAGGGTATATGTGACCAAGTTTCAACTGTACACTATTTTTTGAAGGAAACATATATACAAGATTTCGAGCTCGGAAAAATTTTTGAGCTTTAGTATGGATAAGTGACGCCATAGAACTCACTTCCCCTAGGGCCATATAAATATTTTACGTAGGTGCTTACGAGACTTAAGACGAAGGAAGCGCCAACCAGCGCCACAACCGTTACTAAACCACGAATCCAAATGGAATCAATTTTACTGGTAGCCTAGGTGAACTAATGGATGTGTATAGATCAAATAATGCCATATGTTTCAAAATTTTGGGACCTATTAAGTAATTCCGGATGCACCAATAATGAATGGGAAATTAACCATGGATTTATGTCTCAAGTAATATATGGCTTCAATCATATTAGATGGCATCAAGGGATCTAGACTACATCGACAAATTCATGCACATTGTCCCAAATACATATATTTGTATAATATAACTTCATATATGTAAAATTCTATAAATCAAGTCTTCTTAGGCAATGGATTTTTCGATGATATATAGAATTCTAATCCCCTATCTCAAAACTTAGATTCGTGTAATGATTCTTGATTGTGAATTATTTTTCAGACAAAAACTATTTCAAAAGAAAGAATTCCTTTAGAAAGGCATGTTCTTATCTATAGAGTCTATTAATTTATGGATCATGACTTTTTAGATCTACAAACAAGATATTTCTTTTTGCTAAGTAAAAGCTTGAAGTGCTATAATTTGACAAAGCTATAACAATATTCATCTTGGCAACTAATTTTATTCAAAAAAATTTACCATTCATATCTTTGAAAAAATATTCTTTTCGAATCAAAAGAGCTATTACTGACTATTCCATATGTCCATTTATTATGAAAATAATTTGCAAAGTCCTTAAAAGTATTTACTATTGAGAACTATGAAGAGTTTTTAGAACTATCATGATCTATTTTAACTCTAATTAGAAGGGTCTGTTCTTAATTAAAAGACTATTGATTCATGTATCATGATCATTTGGTCCCTTATTCAAGATTTATATTTCTATTATGGGATTATAAGTTTTACAACATCTTCTATGAACTTTGAACATTGAAAACAAAATCTCATATTTAGGCTATAAGGATGCTCTAAACAACTTCCAAAGAATAGAAAAGAAATTCATCAAAAATTATGACCATAAGCAGTTAATAGGGAACAAATCCATCAAATCGAAATTTATTGAGAAAGGAAAAATGCAAGAAAGGATTTTTATGGATTGTTTCCGTCAAGTAGAACAAAACAAGAAGATAATAAATCATTGACAAGATGATCATTACATTGAGAAAAAAGGAAGAAACACAAGAACTCAGAAGTAAAATCGCTATCAATGTTGTAATTCTCAAGCTTCAAGGTTCAGTTTAGATATACAAAAATCATCCAAAAAAGGATAATAAGATTGCAAAGCAGAAAAAGATATCTCGGATTATAGCTTGCTTCAAATTCCAACTTTCGTGATCTTGGTTCCTACTTGGATAAAATTATTATGCATATATAAAGGAGAACTCCGCATCTTTACTACAAAGCAAATTAGATGGGATAACTACATACTTTGGACATATCGAGCCACTAAAGGATAAATTTCCTAGGCATAATAATTAATGCTCCTAATCAAATTTGACACTTAATCTCATCAAAGGGTTAAGAGATAAAAGGAAATTCCCAGGTTTGATTAATGGACTAAAACGACCAAGTCAATGCCTAAACATAAAAGAAGGAAGTTCTAAATAATAGGAAGATCATTTCAAAATGGAGTGTTCCAAAGAGTTACGGCAAATACCAAGAATCCAATGAATGGATCACTCGGCCAAATTCAAAAGGCCCCCAATCTAGCATAAAGTAATCCCACCTGAGACCTATAAACTCTGCCAACCAGATGGCAATGTCATTACGAGAATATGGAACGCCGAACATTTACGACAATATTTCCAAAACAATAGATAAATAAAAATAATTTATCGGATCAATCGTGGAAAGGAGTAGGATTCTCCTAAGATAAAAAGGCATAGACATCAAAGGCTCATGATCACAAGAGGTCCCTGGCCATCAAAGGCATATAGCCACAAGAGTTCCTTGGCGATCAAAGACCCCATCCATCAAAGGCCCTAACCATTAAAGGCTCATGACTGCAAGAGGTCCTCGGCCACCAAAGGCCCCAGCCACCAAAGGATCAGACCTCAAGAGGTCCATGGCCATCAAAAGCCCCAACCATTAAAGGCTCATGACCGCAAGAGGTCCCCGGCCACTAAAGGCCCCATCCATTAAAGGCCCATGACCGCAAGAGGTCCCTAATCATCAAAGTCCCAAACAATCAAAGGCTCATAACCACAAAAGGTCCCTGGCCATCAAAGGCCCTAAGCCTTCAGTGCCGCCATCAAAGGCCTCCCCGAAGCGCCTCCTAGTGGGAGTTCGGAGTAAGCATTTAGCACCGCCATCAAAGGCCTCACTAAAGCACCGAGAAAGCCTTCAACCCCTACCTACATAGCCTGATTGAAGCGCCTCTTAGAGGCAGGTTGGAGTAAGCCTTTAGTGCCATCATCAATAGCTTCACTAAAGCACCGGAAAAGCCTTCAACCCCTGCCTACATGGCCTAGTTGAAGCACCTTTTAGAAGAAGGATGGAGTAAGCCTTTAGTGCCGTCATCAAAGGCCTCATTAAAGCACTAAAACCTTCAAAAGGAAGATCAATCAAAATCAGAGCAAAGTAGTGCTCCTAATCTATCAAAATAATAGCCAAGTAGTGTTTCCAATCTATCATAATCAAAGCCAAGTAGTGCTCCCAATCTATCAAAATTCGAATCAAGTAGTGCTCCCTATTAATCAAATCTACTAGAAGAAGGTCTATTAGATATAAGCAATTTATGCTTCCTAACAAATGCAACATTCTATTGTTAGATATGGAGTTATGGTCTTCTTCTGTTATTTTGAGATATATATTTCTAGACTTCTATTGCTAGATACAGATTTTGGATCTTCTTTTATTATCTCCAAATATAGATTTCTAGACTTCTAGTATCAAATATGGATTTCTGATCTTTTTCTATTATTTCCAGAGATGGATTTTTGGACTTATATTGCCAGATTTGGATTTCTAATCTTCTTCTATTTTCTGATATGGATTTCTGGACTTCAGTTATTACTGCTAGATTCAGATTCATGATTTTCTTCTATTTCCAAATATGGATTTTTGTTCTTCTATTATCATTGCCAGATATGGATTTTTGGTATTCTATTATTACCGCTAGACAAAAATTTCTAGTCTTCTATTATTATTTCCAGATAATATTTTCGGCATTTTGCTATTATTTCCAATTGGGACTTTTTGCCTTTCTTTTATTATTTCCTAATGGAATTTTCTGGTCTTCCTTCATTATTTGTAGACAAGGTTTACTAATCTTCTATTATTATCAAACAAATATTCGTTCTTCTATTACTACCAAGATTGGTTTATGGTCTTCAATTATTATCAGATGGATTTTTGGAATTTTATTAATCAAAATGTTTCTCGTCATCCCTTATTGCCAAATGATTTTTTGAACTTCTAGTTAGGATCTTTGTCTTATAGCCAAAATGAATTGCTAGTCCTCCCTCCTATAGTAAGATCAGAAAACTTTTTAATTTAATTATTTTTGGAATTAAGATCACCACATGACTTTCTAAGCTTTTATTTAGAAAATTATTAGTAAAATCTCAACACAAAAAAATGAATGCAGGAGATTCTTTAATTACATCTTGATCATAAAGCAAACGACAAAAATCATTAGAAATTTAAATACGAAGTTATAAGGGAACTTATTGTTTTTTTGTATTATGCAGTAAAACAGGATTAGAAAGAAGGCCTTATGAAGAATCAGCGATACAAAGGAATTCTTGGTTTTACCCTAAGAGTTAAAAGCTTCTTTCATATAAGGAGGGTGGAGAATGTTATTTCTATAATATTCAAAGGATATAAACCAAGAAAATGAATGATGAGACTAAAGGGTTACATCGTAACTCAAAGCTCCAGATGTTTGGATAGCATTAAGAATAAATGTCGACATCAAGGTCTCCGTTAACGTCGAAGACACGTAGTATATTGACACTAAACTAATAGATGATAATATGAAAGGAAGCACACCGAGGGAATGAAGCCGAGCTAACATCGGAGACAATGTGATCATGCCGCCCTTCAACTACGTCGACATTCTTCCACGTCACATAACATCGATGCTGAGCCTAATCAATGCTGATTCTAATAATGCTTCTCAAGCCAACAATGTCGTCGCTCATTAATACTGCTTCTCAACTATGTTGACCCTTATTGGCATGTCACCACATCAATGTCATCTTCGCAACTATTCAATGAATGATGAAGTCAATACCCTATTAGCCTTGCCACCTTCTGTGGATGTCGCACACTATCTACGTTGCACGTGATTGACAAAGCATGTTATCAAAGCCATATCTCTTCAATGTTGCCATCTCCCCGATGCTGGCTATATTTCATGCCGACTCTCTTCAATGTCAATTCTCAGGTAATACCACGTTTATTCCACTTTGCACAAGCTCCATGCAGTGTATTTCCCACATCATGCTTTATTGATGTCACATATTATCAAATCAATGAAGGATACTGACCAGAAGCATGTCGTAAGCCATAATTCAAGCCCACATCTCCTAGTAATCGATGTTGCACTACATCAATGCAAGAACATGTCGAAAGTAATACAAAAAAAAGGATTAGAGTCATTCACAAAGCAAGCTCAAAAGGAATTAGTGAATTTTCCTTCAGAAAGACTTCAAAAGCCTTCATATTCTACTATATGCTCCATGGCACCAAAAGTCCCACATTGCCAATTTGAGCAAGTCAACCTCCTTCCAATCACTATAAATATAGATGTACCCCCTCATGGAGAGGGGCCTTTAACTTCTCTCTCTTAACGCTTTCTTCTTAGAATGGTTAAAGAAAGAGAAGGAGATATATTTGTCATTTAGGGCTAGAACAATTAAGAAATTGCATATTTGCCCATCTTGTAACATATTCATGGTTTGAATAAAGGACTTGACTTAAGACTATCACATATTTGACTTATGGACTTGCACATATGACTTATGGACTTGCATATATGACTTATGAACTTGCATATATGAATCATGAACTTGTTTATTGACTATTGGACTTGCATATTCTATCTTTTGAACTTACGGACTATGATTTAAACTAACTTGTGAATTATTACAACACCAAGGGGTATATTTTAAATTTATTTGAATATGCCACTTTGTACAACCTTTTAGTTTTTGAATTTATTTGTTAACATTTGTATTAGGACTGAGATTACTTTCCTTGAGTCCGGATCGACGCTGCGAGTTAAAATGAGCATATAGTTAATATGGACTTGACTGCATTTACGATTTACATATTGTTAAACGTATTTTTTTAAATATGTGCATAGTCAAGTCCAGTAAGATCTCGAATGACAACTTGGGTTTCTAGGATAAGGACTTCATTATGAGACGTACAATTAAACAAATTTTGGAATTGGATGATCCGATGGACAAAACGACCTCGAAAAGCACGAAATTATCATTCAAGAGCACTGTCTTGGATAGGGACGAAATTTATGCCATCAGGACTAAAAAATTAGATAATATATGCCAACGAGTTTTATGGAAATCCAGTATACCATGTGAGGTAAAAGCTAGAACGTTTGGCAGTTTATCTAGGAAACTAAATAATATATATACGTATACATATGCACATACATATACATATATCATATGTATACCCCCACGGTTATAATTTCCCCAAGCTCACTTTTCTTCCTTTCCTATTTATTTTTACTGGATCCAAAGTAATGGGTATTGGGTCTATTCTAATTGCAGGAGCTATAGGCGGCGTTAGGAAATGAGACCAGATCTGTTGAACTCGTGGAAAGGAAAGCATCAAATACTTAAAGTCTTTGGTGGATCTGATGATTCTTGACTGAGCCTCTTTCTTCCTTGCCATGAGTAGTGATAAGATGGTGGAGCCTAAGGCCGCAAGTTGGGAGACGGAAGGCGCTATTGTAAAATTCATTCGAAGTGGAGTCAGCTGGTGGCAACCCAAGGAGCTCTGATCGAGCACGATGATTCACGACCTTGAAGAGCCACTAGGGCTGGCTAAAAATGCAAATAAATAAAAGGTATGGACATGGAATGGGTGATCTCGATGCGTTCGATGTTAGTCAACATAGAGAATGGAAGCGATCATGCGTGATTTTGTCGGCTACAGCTTACATAGTGGTGGAAAGAACTGGCGGCCTTGATGGGTTAGGCTTTAGGCGAGAGCAAATTTGAATTTAGGGAAGAAGGGGATTTAATTAGACGAGATAATTAATTTAGTGATTTTACTTAATCAAGAAATTAATTATTTGATTCGTATTTAATTCATATCTCCTGCACACAATGTCCAATCGAGATGTGGGGGTTTTTCATCGACCTCTTGAGGTGATTATCTACAACACCTGTAGTTTGATTGAGGTTTGTACTCGATCTGGACACTTGAGAAATTACAGCTCAGGTGAGTGGAATTATAAATTTGAATTTATATTTTTGTATAAATCCCCGTGATTATATATTGAAAATACTACCCAAAGGTGGTAGAATTATATATATATATATATATATATATAATTATTCCCCTGTTTGATTGGTTGGTTTAAGTAGCGAGATAATTGATTACGATCCTGCATATATGAATACGTGTTCTATTTTGTGCAGTTAAAGTGCTCTGCGGCTCCATAGCGGTTGAAGTACGAAAAGTTGTAGCGGAGATATATCGAGGATATAGCGGGATATAGCATACGACTTTTAGTAACGCAAGAACTATTTCAAATGAGTTTTAACATGTAGTTGCATTAACCAAGTGTATCATTAACATTTCACCTACGTAAATTTAATTTATTGTTAATCTTAAGAATATTTACAAATATATTATAAAAGATGATAAAGCGTTAATAAAACTAGTAATTTTACTACTAATTTTTTGTTAATCCGTTATTATTAATTTTTCTACATGCATAAGCCTATCAAATGATTCTAGTTCAGATTAGAAAAAAAGATAAATAGATACTTTCCTTTAAGTAACCTCAAAGGGGAAAGAACAAGTGAGCAAAAATGACACTTAAAAGTTAGAACTAGTTATAGTAACCAATAGTATATCTCATTATTACATCAACTTTGAAGTTACCATAAAACTCAAAAGCAAGGCATCAAGAAAAATGCAAAAACCTTAGATGCCAAAATCCACATAGATTAGTTTTCATCTAAAGATGTACGTCCTCCAAAACACAATAATCTAAGGTGTACTACAAACTTATATGTTAATGTCAATAAATTCATTTTAATCGTCTTCCCCTTCCCCTAGATTTTTTCCATCTAATTCTCCAAGTTCCAACTCGACATCTCGATCTTCTTCGCTATGATCATTGGCAAATAATGTTCACCTTGCACGACTTCTAGTATTCGGACCTTCATTTTCATCTCCACTCCTTATCACATGAGCTTGCTCCAACGTGAGATCATCGCCTTCTGCTATGGAATCTTGAAGTTCTTCCTTACTTAGAATAATGCATTAATCGCATTCATCAATTTTTTTAGAAGAATTGGATCACTACTACCATCGGCGAGTCTTTCTTTGAATCTTCTCTCCAACTTTTAATTGTACTGAATGTAAACAAGATGGTTCAAATTTTCATGATGTAGACAATTCCTCTTCTTAGAATGCAACTATAATTTTGGATAAAGAGATCATAAAGACATAGATGTTATTTTCACATTAATTTAAAAAAAAAGGAATGAAATATCCATTTGCACATTTAGCATATGCAGGATTGCATATGCAGACATTGAATATGCTTGCATTACATATGTAAATGCAAATGCTGGCATAGCAAATGCCTGGCACTGCATAGCAAAAGCCAGGCATTGCAAATGCCATTCCGGGCAATGCAAATGCCAGGCAAGGCATTTCAATGCCCAACGATTGCAATGCCATGCCAGGCATGGCATTTGCAAATGCTTGGCATGGCATTTGCAAATGCCTAGCGTATGCAAATACCTAGCATATGAAAATACCAAGAGCTAATTAAACATGCTAAAAAACATTAAGATAAACATTTAAGCATTACTTGTTCTTTCAAGTTGATAGTGATATAACAGTATGCCTAAGGTATTTCCTAGAATTTTAAAACAGAGTTGGTTGAAGCCTGCTCTTTACAAAATAAGCTTTACAAATATTGAAGTTCCCATGAGATGAACTACCACGTAGCACACATGACTATCCATTATGTATTGGTAATGGAATGACTCAAAACTGTTGGTTTTTGAACTAATTTTTAGCATGACATTTGACATCTGAGGTAATGCACATAGCATTGCATAGTAAACGAAGGCATTGCATTGAAAATGCTTGGCATATACAATGGATAACATATGCAATGAAAAAAACAACATATGCAATGAAAAACCAGCGTATACAATGAAAAAAAAGCATTTGCATTGAAAAAATAGTGTATGCAATGAAAAAAAGCATCTACAATGCAAAAAAGCATCTGCAATGCAAAAAAGCATCTGCAATGAAAAAAATAGCATATACAATGGAAAAAATAGCATATACGATGAAAAATAAAAGTGTATGTAATGGGGAAAGAAACAACATATCCAATGAAAAAACACATATGTAATTGAAAAAAAGCATCTGCAATGAATAAAACAGCCATAAGCAAGCACTTACATGATCAAACACACTCCAGTTACGTTCACATGGCAAAGCACTACATGTTTGTAACAAACTCTGATTGCAAACTTCGTTAGGCTTGGCATGTCACTTCCATATATTGCATCCACCATTCGTCTATATTTTAAGTAAATATAAAATAGTGTGCAAATGTTCCAAATCACTTGACTTTAAATATAAAGTTCATAACTTACATGGTTGCATTTTATCTCTATGACTTATGGCACTTTTCATTCTAAATGTACCTATAGCATATCTATAGGTTCACAACTGATCCATAGCCATATCAACTTCAGATTCCGAAATAGGCCTCTTCATTGATTTAAGTAGGCTTGCTTTGATAACGCTATTGGTTTCAATTTGAGTTTGAGCTTTCTTGTAATAAACGCCAGGAATTAGATAATATCCGACTTCATAATATAAGATATATTAGTGAATAAGTAATACAAATTTTTTCTTGAAATAAAAGAAATAATGTCATTCGCATACCTGCATGAAGTGGTCGATGAAGCTGATCGCTCCATCTATTGCCAATGATATTCCAAACTCGTGTGCATGTTCTATGATCACTGCCTAAGTATTTCTCTATAATATCTTTAGGTCTACTTATAGCCGCATATATATATATATATATATATGGCTTCTCTTCTCTATCGACTAACCTTAATACATCAACAATGAGACTCATTACTTGACCAGTATTGTAACGGTCCGTAATTTCGCTACTTCGTAAATGAGAGATTTCGTTCGATTTAAATTTAAAAGGAGTTTAAATATTAAATAAATATTTTATATATAATAAATAATTATCTATTCTTATGGTTAATAAATTAAAAAGTATAAATTTGGATTTTGGAACAAATCGACAAAAGATAAGTTTTGTTAATAATAAATTAAGGCTTAAATAAATGGATTTAAATATTTATTTAAAAAGATAAATCTTATTAAAAACATATAATAAAGATAATTAAAGTATATTAAAAGATTTAAAAGTATGTTAATAATCGTTTTATAAAAATAACCAAAATTTATCGCATTTTGTCAGTTTTACATACACCGTAAAATTAGAGATTTTGATAATATTTAAATATGCATTTTAAATATAAAGAGACTTGTTTTAATTTATTTAAAGAAGTAAAAAGTTCATTTTAAAGTTTGGTTTACTTCAATATATAGCTTAAAAAAAGTCAAATTTTGACTATAAAATTTGTCATCAAAAACGCCATTTTTAACCAAAACAAGTTGTCGACAAGTTGTTGCAACTTGATATATTTTCTAACTTATAAATACAAGTTTACAAAATATTTAAACACTTTACATTTAGCACTAAAATATAAAAGGAGTTTACTTTTGAAAAGTTTAAATAAAGGTATAAAGAGTGAAAAGACATGATTTGACATAAAAACAACATCATTACTAAACCATCTTTTCTCAGTAATGCACATCCTTTTTCATCTTGGAAAGGGAAGAAAGTAAGTTGAAAGTTCAAAAAGTAGAAGGGTATTTTAGTCATTTTGGCTAAGGTTAAAAATGTAATTTACATAGGGAATTTTTGCTATAAATACCACTACACTTTCACTCATTTTCTTCACACTTTTCATTTTTCTTCTTTATTTTTGAGCTTTTTTTTGCTCATTAATGGCTTCTCCTCGATAAGAGAGGTAGGAGGATTAAAAATAGTGGATTGCTTGTGCACTAATCCACTTGTTACTCTCTAACCTCTTCTTAATTCACTTCTTCTTCTTCTCTTAATAAAAAGGGCCTTAGGCCATGAGTTTGAAGGTTGATAAGGGGAGGACGTGAGCAAAGCAAGTAGAGATGGAGATGGTCGAGCACTTGGAAGCATGGTTATGATAAGATTTAGAAAGTTTAATAAAGCGTTGAATTAAATGAATGTTGGTAGGAAGTTAAACGTTTTGGTTAAAGGTAAGAAATTCTCATTGCTTTTGAATGTATATTTTAGTTATGTTAAAACAATCAAATTTACACCCTTATGACATATGAATGTTTATACCAAATTGATTGTTAATATGGATAATTTGATAGTTAGTAAATTAAGTGAATTGTGATAATATATCCCGTTATGATATTAATAGTGAATGTTGGATTTGAAATCATATGTATGTGATTGGTTGAATGGATGTTATGTTAGTGATAAATATGAATATTGGATATGTTCATTTTGAATAAGTAACCCCTTTGTTAATAAGACCATATTTTAGTGATATGATATATTGTGGAAAAATAAGTCTTTTTTCATTTAGAAGTGAAATTAAAGTTAAAATGAAACAGAATTTGAAGTGAAAGGGATTTGAAAAGGATAGCTAAATGGAAGTTGAAATTGAGATGAATAGTGAAACTAAAATTGAAATCGATTTTGAAAAAGTAAAGTCTAGTTTGAGATTAAATTGAAGTTTAAATTAAAATAAGATTTGAAATCTAAGTTTTAAATGAATTTAATTTGAGATTAGAATTGAAATTGAGTTAAAATTGGAATTTAAAATTTAATATTAAAATAATGGGAATATAATAATATTATAATATATGGTAATAGTGAAAATATATATTAAATATTTTAAAAAGTGAAAATATTGATTTAAAATAATTTGTAACGATTTTATAAATGTTGAAATCCAATTTGAATAGATTATTTCAAATATTGAAAAATAAGTTAAAACTAGACGCGTCGCGCAACGGTCGTTCGCGATTTCGCGCTGAAAAGTTCAAATGAATGTGTAGAGTGAAATATAGCTCGAAATTCTTCGAGATAAGAAAATTCCGGACTATTATATCCACATCTTCTAAACGAAGAAAAATATCAAAGTTTCATCGAGTAGATTTTGAAAAAAGTCCAAATCAATTTTCCAAAAAAATCGCGCTAGTGTAGTTAAGTGACTATAACAGGAAATATGTTTAAATGAATGTTTTAATTATGGAATAAATTTGATAAAACTAATTAAATGATGTAAAAGATATTTGGGTAGGAAAATATGAATTATCGAATGTCTAAAAGTTGTTTAATTCAAATAAGCTTATTTAGCACTTTCCGTGGCACTTTTCTGCTGTGAAATCTACAACTTTTAGAATATGAGTTTAAATATAACTATATTTTCCAGAATAACTTGTTAATATTTTAAAAAGGATAATTAAGCATTTTGAAAGATAATTTGGAATATTTATAAGCAATTCCAAAATAAAGTTGAAAATCTGAGTATGCGAAAACGACTAGTACATTTGTCCCCCCTATGAGATGTGGAAAGATAAAACAATGTGTTTAACTAAGGTTGGGGATGAAACAACTAGTGCCCTGAACTTACCTAGCCTATGTTTCTTTTCTTAGGCGAGGGGTGGAACAGATCGAAAGGAAAGCCCGGATGCTCTTAAATAAAAAAAGATTCTGTTAAGTTTTCCAAAATAAAAGAGGATTGGTATTATCCAAAAGTTGAGCAATCTCCAAAAATGAATGATTTTTGTGATCCTGTTTACTTCAAAATGTTTGTTAAGATTGATTTAGGGTTTATCGTAAACGATATCTTAAATAACATTGTTTTTGACCCGCCTAAAAGTTAAAGAAATTGATCAAGAATTGAGTAAGGAAATTTGGGATATTTTCCAAAGAAAAAGAATGAATTTCTTAGAAATTATCCTAAGTCAAAAGAAAGAGATTTCGAAATCATCCAAAAAGAATTAAAGCAAAAAGAGACTTAATAAATCCTATATACTCATATTCACTTTCTATCGATATTGGATTTCAAAGGAACCGGGGTCAGATTTGGGTAATTCCTATCCGAAGAACACTTCGAACCAATGTATACGTTCGAACGTGAAGACATATTGAAGATGATTGAAGACCGTGGATCTTTATTGCATGAAGACTGTTTGTTGAACATGCTCTGGGTAGCTCATAATTATGGAGTTATTTATAGCAGTGGTCTCCTCGTGATGGAGGTTTTTTGGATTGCAAGGACTACTCGCTACTAGTGGTAGTAGGAAAGTGCCTTCAGTTTGTCTTGTTCCTGGACAACTTGTATGGACGTTTGTCTGATATTGCATTTCTAAAGATTACGTACATTGGTTTTTACAAACGTACATCAGCGGTGGTGGAGAAGGCAACTACTCTTAGCTTAACACCATTCTTGAGACGTACGAGCTCAAGGGTTGTATTTTTGTAGAAGGCAATTAGTAGTCAACAGAAATGGCAATGTGGCATTCAAAGATGTGATATGTGCTTTATGAAAAGGTAATCATAGCCTCAAGCCTCATCAAACCGAAAATGATCGAAACAGGATTAGATGCAGCAAGGATAAGTTTTTCTTTCCCAAGTAGGGTATGATCATCACCTTCTAGATATATTTCTTCCTGCTATGACATTCGAGATGTACATTAATATGGTGTATGGAAAACGAGCGATCGGTTAAAGGTCGGTAATGACCGAGGGATGACATATTCGGTACTATCTAGTTACAGAGGTAGGCCGGTCTTGTGTTGGTAGAGGAGCTTTGTGATGGTTCCTCGGGATGTCTATTAGAGGTGTATCCATTTCGGAAGGTAGATCACGTGCCTGGTCATTTGTATGGAAATCCATTTCTCCCATAAGAACCTGCGGTTTTGTTTGTATTGGCATAATGAACAGCCTCGAAATGCTATATGGGTAACCATTTCGGATAAGATTAATAAGTTTATTTGCAAATGTTTTCAAAGAGATGTCATTAGAAATAATATCAAATGTTTTGATATAAAAGTGTTTTAGTTATCATAAGGTAAAAACCCGTCCACGTTTATGTTTGGACGCGGTCTTATAAGATACTCTTTATTTTCAAAGGATTTATAAAAAGGCTGATATATGATACTGTCACGAATTATTGAGTTTTTCTCACGCTGGTTTATCAAGCCTGATCCGGGTAATTTCAATACTCGAGTCAGATCCGAGTAGTTTCAGGATAGTCGAAGATGGTTGGAGTTTCCATAGGAGAGCTGGGGATGTTCATCGACATATGAACATATTTTATTTTCCGCTGTACTTAGTGTATTTTGTTTGATGTTTGTTAGCATTTGTAAGGGTAGGTTTTATAACTGTCTACGCTGAATTTAGGTTAGACTCTGATATATGTATTTAAAGTTTTCCGTTGTAAAAATATTTGTTCAATATTATATGTTATCTCATTCGAGTGAGATTCCGTTCTGTCTATTTTTCTTTATTACCTTAAAGATCCGTCGTTTCTTGCAATTTGAGTTGGACATGTGCGGTTTATTGTCAATTCAAAGAGTACGGGAAAACGGGACTTTACATTTGGTATCAGAGCTTTTGGTTGAGCGAACACCAAGCCTGATAGGGGTAAGTCGCATTAGAGATAGGATTAGTAATATCCTAAGATGAGTAACTCATTAGAGATAGGGTTAGTAACACCCTAGAATGAGTTATGAGGGTATTATATATATGAAAGCATATTTGTTAATTTTATAAAAATGTTTTGTTTTTAAAAGAAATTAGTAAATGAAATAATTTTACCTTGGGTTTATATTATAAATATTAAAGGGGATATTATTGTCTTTTGGGTTAGAAATTAAGGATTGATTGTAATTTTGTTTAGCTTAGCTAAAATATGAATATCTTGTGATTAGAATTGCACAATTTGACTATAAGATATTCCATATAGAATCAATTAGTTAAAATCTAGACTTTAGAACTTTAATCATATACCCTTAGATATTTAGTATTAAGAAATAACAATGATTAAGTGATTATCATAATGGATGGATTTAAAAGCTAAGTACTAATACCTTGTGAAGTAAAATTCACAATTTGACTGTAAGATATTTGATGATAATATTGAAGCTACAAGTTGTAACTAGAGAAAGTAAAAAGAAAATGCATACTTAGAAAAAAATTATTATCAATAAAGTAGGAAAAGATAAGCCAAAATTGAAATTTTGGTAAATATCATATGAAAGGGTAAGTTCTATAACTTATAAAGGAGTTAAGTAATTTGAAATTTAGACACTTTGACTAGGTTAAAATCAAAGTGAAATTTAGGAACAAAAGATATAAGAAATATCCTCCTAATATAAAAATTTGAATTAGTGATACATTTAGGGTAACATTTTTAATTCAAAATGAAGTAAGATTAGAAGTAGATAGTTTTGAATAATATGGTTAATAGGTTGATTGTTGGATGAAAAAGGTTAATAACAAATACCACATGAATTAAGTTTCATAATTTGACTATAAGGTATTTGATGGATTTAAGATTAAGAAATTTGATCTAGAAAATGGATAGGTAAATAAGTTAAGTAGTTAATCATAGAATCAGTGAGGAAAATGTGTACACTTAGTAAAGTTGTCTTATTAATATATGGATTGGATAAATAATATTAGCTAAATGAAAACCTTAGGTAAAGAAAACTTAGGGTTGAGTTTTATAACTTATTTATTTGGAATAATAGAATTCCACATTTGTTGAAGGCCCTAATTGAAGTAATGACGATTTGAAGTTGGGGATATGTATATATACTCTTAGGAAGTAAAGATATATTATACAAGTTTAAGTCATACTTGTATGCTTAAGTAACGATATATTTAGAAGAAAGCAAAGGTTGTGAAATAAACTTGGATTAGCAGAAGTTTTGAAGAAATGTATTAGGTAAAGATGAATGTGAATAAGTACATAAGTTAAATGTAGATCATTTTGGCACATAAATTTTGATTTAAGATTTTAGTACAGAACTTTGAGGTGTTTACACCAATCTGAAAAGGGATTTACCACTCGATTCTTGATAACGAGCATTGATGGGAGTTTATGATTGTGTACACCAGTTTTCTTTCATAGTTGAGAGCTATGCGAGGAAATCAAGGGTTTGCGATCAAGAAGTCTGATCAAAGTCAGCACTAGAAAATCGAGGGATCAATACTAGTTCGAAAGTAAAGTTGTCGATTCAAATAATAGATCGAATCATATATCACATATAGTATGATGTGTTGGGTCTGTCAACATAGTAGTTGGATATCTATCTTATATAATAGGCACTAAGATATAGTGGTTGGACTGATGTTTTGGTATCAAAATATATATAGACCTCAGGTATAATACATGCTCAGGTCAGATGATGAGTTATGTGGATGTATTCATTTATGCTAATATAGTACCAGTCTGGTTGTTTTTGGATGTCTAGTCTTGTTTGGTTGTTGTATATATTATCTTAAGCGTGCAGTGCGCACTCTAATGGGTATGATAGAAGTATGACTTGATGTATATATATAACCTTAAGTATGTGATAAGTACCCAGGTTAGTGTGGGGAATCTCTATATGTATGTTTGGCATCATTTTTTTTAATGTTGTAATGATATCGACCTTCTTCTTTTCTATCATCGGTATAAATAAGTCGAAATATTTGAGGATATGAGTATGAGATAGATTCTTTTATCTAACTTTCATTTCGAGGACGAAATGCTTTTAAGTGGGGGAGAATGTAACGACCCGTAATTTCGCTACTTCGGAAATGAGAGATTTCGTTCAGTTTAAATTTTAAAGGAGTTTAAATCTTAAATAAATATTTTATATATAATAAATAATTATCAATTCCTATAGTTAATAAATTGAAGTATAAATTTAGATTTTAGAACAAACCGACAAAAGTTAAGTTTGTTAATAATAAATTAGGGCTTAAATAAATGGATTTAAGTATTTATTTAAAAAGATAAATCTTATTTAAAACATCTAATAAAGATAATAAAAGTATATTAAAAGATTTAAAGTATGTTAATAATCGTTTTACAAAAATAACCAAAATTTGTCGCATTTTGTCTGTTTTACATACACTGTAAAATTAGAGATTTTGATACTATTTAAATTTGATTTTTAAATATAAAGGGACTTATTTTAATTTTTTAAAGAAGTAAAAAGTTCATTTTAAAATTTGGTTTACTTCAATATATAGCTTAATAAAAACGTCAAATTTTGACTATAAAATTTATCGTCAAAAAACTTGTTTTGGTTAAAAACGCCGTTTTTAACCAAAACAAGTTATCGATAAGTCGTTGCAACTTGATACATTTTTTAACTTATAAATACAAGTTTACAAACTACTTAAATACTTTACGTTTAGCACTAAAAGATAAAAGGAGTTTACTTTTGAAAAGTTTAAATAAAGGTATAAAGAGTGAAAAGACATGATTTGACATAAAAAACAACATCATCACTAAACCATCTTTTCTCATTAATGCACGTCTTTTCTCATCTTGGAAAGGAAAGAAAGCAAGTTGAAAATTCAAAAAGTAGAAGGGTATTTTAGTCATTTTGGCTAAAGTTAAAAATGTAATTTACATAGGAAATTTTTGCTATAAATACCACTACACTTTCACTCATTTTCTTCACACCTCTCATTCTTCTTCTTCTTCATTTTGAGCTTTCTTTTGATCATTAATGGCTTCTCCTCTTTAAGAAAGGTAGGAGGGTTAAAAATAGTGGAGTGCTTAAGCACTAATCCACTTGTTACTCTCTAACCTCTTCTTAATTCACTTCTTGTTCTTCTCTTCTTAAAAAGGGCCTTAGGCCGTGAGTTTGGGAGTTGATAAGGGGAGGACGTGAGCAAAGAAAGTAGAGATGGAGATGGTCGAGCACTTGAAAGCATGGTTATGATAAGGTTTAGAAAGGTTTAGTGAAGCGTTGAATTAAATTAATGTTGGTAGGAAGCTAAACGTTTTGGTTAAAGGTGAGAAATTCTAATTGCTTTTGAATGTATATTTTAGTTATGTTTAAACAATCACATTTACACCCTTATGACATATGAATGTTTATACCAAATTGTTTGTTAATATGGATAATTTGATAGTTAGTAAATTAAGCGAATTGTGATAATATATCTCGTTATGATATTAATAGTGAATGTTGGATTTGAAATCATATGTATGTGATTGGTTGAATGGATGTTATGTTAGCGATAAATATGAATATTGGATATGTTCATTTTGATTAAGTAATCTCTTTGTTAATAAGACCATATTTTAGTAATATGAGATATTGTGAAAAAATAAGTCTCTTTTCATTTTGAAGTGAAATTAAAGTTAAAATGAAAGAGAATTTGAAATTTGAAGTGAAACGGATTTGAAAAGGATAGCTAAATGGAAATTGAAATTGAGATGAATAATGAAATTAAAATTGAAATCGATTTTGAAAAAGTGAAGTTTATTTTGAGATTAAACTGAAGTTTAAATTGAAATAAGATTTGAAATCTAAGTTTTAAATGAGTTTAATTCGAGATTAGAATTGAAATTGAGTTAAAATTGGAATTTAAAATTTAATATTAAAATAATGGAAATATAATAATATTATAATATGGTAATAGTGAAAATATATATTATATACTTTAAAAAGTGAAAATATTGATTTAAAATGATTTGTAACGATTTTATAAGTGTTGAAATCCAATTTGAATAGATTATTTCAAATATTGAAAAATAAGTTAAAATTAGACGCGTCGCGCAACGGTAGTTCACGATTTCACGCCGAAAAGTTCAAATGAATGTGTAGAGTGAAATATAGCTCAAAATTCTTCGAGATAAGAAAATTCCAGACTATTATATCCATATCTTCTAAACGAAGAAATAAAATCAAAGTTTCATTTAGTAGATTTTGAAATAAGTCCAAATCAATTTTCCAGAAAAATCGCGCTAGTGCAGTTAAGTGACTGTAACAGGAAATCTGTTTAAATGGATGTTTTTAATTATGGAAAATATGGAATAAATTTGATAAATCTATTTAAATGATTTAAAAGAGATTTGGATTGGAAAATATGAATTATCGAATGTTTAAAAGTTGTTTAATTCAAATAAGCTTATTTAGCACTTTCCGCAGCACTTTTCTGCTGTGAATTCTATAACTTTTGGAATATAAGTTTAAATGTAACGACATTTTCAGGAATAAATTGTTAATGTTTTGAAAAGGATAAATAAGCATTTTGAAAGATAATTTGGAATATTTATAAGCAATTCCAAAACAAAGTTGAAAATCTGAGTATGCGGAAACGACTAGTACATTTGTCCCGCCTGTGAGATCTGGAAAGATAAAACAAGGTGTTTAACTAAGGTTAGGGATGGAGCAACCAGTGCCTTGAACTTAGTTGTCCTATGTTTTATTTTCTTAGACGAGGGGTGGAACAGATCGAAAGGAAAGCCCGGATACTCTTAAATAAAAAAGATTATGTTAAGTTTTCCAAAATAAAAAAGGATTGGTATTATCCAAAAGTTAAGCAATCTCCAAAAATGAATGATTTCTATGATCCTATTTACTTCAAAATGCTTATTAAGATTGATTTAGGGTTTATCGTAAACGATGTCTTAAATAGCATTGTTTTTGACCCGCCTAAAAGTTAAAGAATTTGATCAAGAATTGAGTAAGGAAATTTGAGATATTTTCCAAAGAAAAAGAATGAATTTCTTAGAAATTATCCTAAGTCAAAAGAAAAAGATTTCGAAATCATCCAAAAAGAATTAAAGTGAAAAGAGACTTAATAAATCCCGTATACTCATATTCACTTTCTATCGATATTGGATTTCGAAGGAGCCTGGGTCGGATTTGGGTGATTCCTATCTGAACCACTTTGAACCAATGTATACATTCGAACGTAAAGACATATTGAAGAAGATTGAAGACCGTGGATCTTTATAGCGTGAAGACTGTTTGTTGAACGTGCTCTGGGTAGCTCCCAATTATAGAGTTATTTATAGAAGTGGTCTCCTCGTGATGGAGATTTTTCGGATTGCAAGGACTACTTGCTACTAGTGATAGTAGGAGAGTGCCTTCGGTTGGTCCTGTTTCTGGACAACTTGTATGGACGTTTGTATAGGAACGATTTCACCCTAAAAGGGGGGTGAATAAGGTGATGCTGATAATTATAAAAATTAATTGCGGAAGCTTATAAAATTATTTCAGCATAGATAAATCAGAATTATAGCAGCACGGATAATAGCAGAATAATAAATGCAGAAATAGAACGACACAGAATTTACCCAGCTTCGGCAAAACCCTACCTACATGCTGCCCCAAGGTTTCTACTAGAAATTAAGTAGTCACACGCTTACACACGTAAACTCGCGACACCCGCTACCGACTAACCTAACTTTACGCTCAAAACCCTGCCACAACTCACAACTCAGCCACTGAGTTGCGAATTCTCAAACTATACCACGTAGTTTGTCCCCTAGTTACACGACTAGTGATTACAACCGATTAAAAGAGAAAAAAAATTTAAAACAATTAAAATTAAAACCCTAATTTTTAAACTAAATGCCTTATATAATTATAAACTCAAAACAATAGAAAGGCCGGCCCCTTTTTTCTTTTACATTTTTTTGGCCCGTTCCTTTATGTTTGTGATAATGGTAGTCTCGTTTCTCGTTCGTTCCACTTTCTTCAAAAATTAGGGCTTCTGTGAAATTCGAAGAAGTCGATTTTAAATCCTCAATTGAATAGACGATTCAGCGTTCCTTTTCTGTCAATCGATGGTATCTTTTATTAACTTTGATTGCTTCGAATTTGATCGAGTTCGAGAAGGCTTCGTTATGTAATTTTTGCTCTTTTTCTTTTCTGGTTGAATGCTTGAACTCGATTGCAAATTGCCGATGATGATTGTGGGTTTTTATATGCATTCGATCTCCTCGTTTTTCGTTTGTCTGATTTTTTCAATACTATGCTTCGGCCATTAGATTATATTTTGTTGATGATTTCTCTGATTTAATCAAATTCGTATAAATTGATACTTGCTTCTCACGGCTCCAATTCTGAACTGTTCGATTTTTTGACTTGTTCATTTATACGGCTTGATGTTTTCTGACTTGGTTTGAACTTGTTGCCTTGGTCATCATGGCACTGTTTGATTTCGTGGCCACCATGGCTTGATTTGCGTTTGACTTCGATCACTTGATTTTGTGTGTGTGATTCCATGACTTTGTATTATCTTCGGCCATCACCATTGCTTTGATATTGAACTGCAGTTGTTTACTTGTTAATTACGGCTTTGATTTGTATTTTTTGTTGAAGTCACTCTGGCTTGTTACTTTGGCCACTTGCTGTTCACTGGTCTGCCTTGGAGTTTTACCATCCATTATAGCTTGTCTAGTTCTTTGTACATATGGTGTATCATATGTATTAGTGTATTGGCTTCAAGTTGAGTTTTAGACTTTGAGTCTGTTGTATTTCATGTTGACTTGACTACACTATCTTCATATATTTAAAACTGTGTGTACTGTGCCTTGGTCTTTGTTGCTGTGTTGCCATATCTTTGGTGCACTTGGACATTCGAGCCTGCTCAACTAGTTGCTTGTTTGGTTCATATAAATGTATACAAGTGTGTCGCAGTGTTTTCATTTGAATCTGTAGTTAGCTTGTCATGGTACAACTGCCCTTGTGCACTTGTGTTGTTTGGATCTAGCCATTGGTTGAAGTTTGTTCTGGTTTCTGATCCCATTCTTCTATTTAGTATTTGTGCACTTGGTTTGCATACAGTCTTCACTGTGACCTTCATGTATACACAGTTGGTTCATTTATGTTTTAAGTTTTTATTCCTTTATGTGGTAGCTGGACTTGATCTTGTTTCATGTTGGCATAAGGTTGGGCATGTGTACTATCTATGATATGTTGCTTCCGACCATTTTATTGCATTTGGATTAATTTTCGAATTGCACATGAGTTGAATCCAGCTTGTAGCTCGAATTTGACCTTGTGCTGAAATTATGACATTTTTTTATTGCACTTGAGTTAAACCCAGCGTTTTGGGTTTGACCTGTGCTCACCCGTCCCTGTAATTTTATGAAGTGTATATATAGGTGTGCACGACCTTGTGGCATATACAATGATACACTGTGTATGTCACAAGATGTTCGTGTATGATGAATTCAAAGTTAAATGATGACAAACAACCCAAATAACCGAGGAAAATATTATTTTTAACATCTACATTTTATTTTATACTGCAAAAATATTTCCTTTTCAATTTTACAGCGTCAATATTTATTTTTACAGATTGCTCAGATGCTGGATTCAATTTGGAGCGAAGTTGAATATAAGATGAGTGAATGAGTGATATGTAGTGAGGTCAAATGTAAATGTGAATCGTGATGTAATCAAAAATTGTACTGTAATTGAAATTGTATATATGTAGTGAGAGCTTGAACTTTGTACTATTCAAAGATCATAATAAATATTTGTTTGAATAAATTTTTTGCTTGAATTCATATTTTATGTTATTTATTTTTATTCAGCAAATATTTATTTAATCTATGAAAAATAAAATAGTACATTAACAAATACATTTAAAACAATATATATATGTTTATTATCATCAAACAAAAATCATATAATCGCATATTCAACAATCTCCCCTTTTGATGATAACAAACATATATTTAAGATTTTGAATATGTTAAATGTATTTGATCATTGATATACTCTTATTGCTCCCCCTATTTAACTGCTTCCTCTCTACACAAAGCTCCCCCTTCATATATGCATGCAATTAAAAATATGCAAATGAGCCTAGATGCAAATAGAAAATATTTGACCTTTGCTTGATTTTATTTAACAAAATCTTAACTTTTCTCTCCCCCTTTTATTATCAGCAAAAGAGTAATAGTGTTAGAGAAAGTAGAGATAAAGTGATCGATATTAATCCAGCATTAAAACTCAATCGAATATAAATATTAAATTTCAATAAAAAATCAAACAAAAATCATAAATACCTTGTTAGGCGCATATTCCACTTTTTAGAATGATGGGAATGATGTCATCATATAAAAAGATACAGTTGTGTCTATTTGTGGTATATTTATATCAGGAATTTGAGTATCTACCAACCATGCATAACCGTTAGGACTTTTAAATGAGATTAGTAGTATTCCAATTTTATTTTTTTTAAAACGAATTCATGTATCTTCTAACCACGCATAACCGTGAGGACTTTTAAATGGGATTAGAATCAACTTGTTTATTTTAAAAATCAATTTTGATATGCGTTCCATACATGTATAACCGTGAGGACTTTTAAATGAGCATGGAAGCACATAACAAATTCCAAGTACTTCACCCATGCATAACCTTGAGGACATTTAAATGAGAGTGAATACTTTGGATTTTATTTTAATTTATTATTATTATTATTTTAAAAAAATGTAGAATGAAAAACGAATGATTCCTATTTAAAGTACCACATATTGAAAAAATATATTGAATTTTGATGAGTGATGGTTGTTAGAAATATGATAGAAATAGAGATGGTTATGGAATTTTTACCAACAAAAAGTTTTATAACTCTTGTTTAAATTTCTAAAGAAATTTTACTAATTATACTGTCTCGAGTCATAATATATGATAAATATCAACACTCATAACTTTTTCAATCACTATTTATCTTTTTGACAATTATTAGGGGGTCAGATTAGTCAAAATTGTCATTTAAAATCAAATTCAAAAATAATTATGAAATCAATTTTTCAAAATGACTCGTCTGAAAACATGGTCAAAAATGATTTTCTCGAAGGGGTTATATGTGAAAATTTCTGCTATTCGAAAATTATTTGAATTGAAAAATATGCAGATATTTTCCTTGAAAAACGATGCAGCTACAAATGTCTCAACAAAAATCACGTTCAACTAGTAATTTTTCTATCAACTAGATTACCAGTGTAATCTGCATCTGAATTTCTCTTTCACTCAAAATTATCATTAATTGAATTTGATAGACCAGACCATGAAGTGTGCAAAAAAATATCTCAAAATCAATTTTTACAGCTTTTTAAAGGACATTCTCTTGAATTTGAATTAAAGCCGTGTAAATAATCAAAAACCGTGAATATAGAGTTAGCCGTATTATAACCAAATGTATTATCATCCAACAAAACACTATTATTAATCCAAACTAATATATATGAAGTAATTCAAATGCTCAAGAAAGTTTTATAGTGTTTTTGGCATAATAATATAATTGGCCAACAATTTTGAATAAGCTAGAATCAAAAATCATCATTATTTCATTATCACATTATTGGCTGATTTAACTCAGATTACGGTGCAAATTATCACATTTAATATGTCGTTTAAATAATTATACCATTACCTGTTTTACCTTTACAATATTTTTCGCTATTGTCCATTATGATTCTGTCACCTTTGTACCAGGCTAAGGAACTTTGCTTTGTCGCTCGTTGTATCCTTGGAACAGCCAGAATCCAAGTAACACTATTTTTGTTCCTTAGCCTGCAACCACACCTATTGTGGAGACCCAAAACTATTTATATATGTTCCTTTCGGCACCCAAATTTATTTAACTTTATGAGATTTTATATTTGTGCCTTTGGGAACCCAAATTGGTATAGTTTTCACGTGTTCGGGTCTACACCAACAACTATTGTGATTGTGTCCATATTTTCTGCAAATTGTGCATGTAGAATTTACTTGATTAATTTTTCTTTTAACCTTTTCAGATTGATTATATCCAAGTCCTTGTCTAACTGTATTAACTGTTTGCTTCCCTAATAGCATATTCAATGATTTTTCACTTTCTGAAAATTTATCTAAAGTTGTTGATAATTGTCGGACTTGTGTTTTGAGAGATTCATTTTCGTTTAAACTTCTGATTTTTTAATTTCTTCTTCGAATGTTGGACATTTATCACACTTAGGGATCTTATTTTGATAGTTTTTATCTAATTGTTCA
This sequence comes from Allium cepa, assembly GCA_030765085.1. Lineage (NCBI taxonomy): Eukaryota > Viridiplantae > Streptophyta > Magnoliopsida > Asparagales > Amaryllidaceae > Allium > Allium cepa. Next base: position 92,792,258 of record CM060930.1, on the reverse strand, counting down.
AGTTGTTCATTTAGTTCAATCAAACCATCTCTTTGTGATTCAGTTTTAGCATATTTCTCCCTAAGTCGTTCAAAATAGCCATTTACTTCGAGGAAATATATAATTAGTTGTGACTGAATGAGTTTTGATACCTCGCTTGGATCGTCATCCTCGCTATTAGTTATATTACCTTGAAGGCACATATCGTCTTTCTCACTATCACTGCTAGTACTTTGATTATCTTCATCTCTTGTATTCTATGTGACTGCAAAACTTCTCCTTTTGTTTTCTTTCCAAAATCACGTCGATTTTGAGGACAGTTGGGCTTGATATGTCCGGGTTGGTTGCACTTGTGACAGATGATTTTCTGTTCTTCTAAGTAGTTTATGCTTTGGCTATTCTGCTTTTCAAATTTTGATTTCGTGCTGGATTTCCGTATCTATGATTCCACTTTTTGAATTTCTTCATTAGTAGTGCCAGCTCTGCTGCTCCATCATCATCGTTATCCTCATCACTTTCAGTTATTCCTTTGAGAGCTTTTGATTTCTTTCGAGTATCTCCTCCTCCATGCTCTTCCTTGAATTTCATTTCTAGCTCATAAGTGGTGAGGTTTCCAATGAGTTCTTCAACTTTCATCTGTTTTAAATCTTTTGATTCTTGAATGGCAATCACTTTGGCTTCACAACTTCATGGAAGGACTCTGAGGATTTTTCGGACTATCTCCAACTCTGTGTATGATTTTTCGAGAGTTTTTAATTTGTATACGATATTGGAAAGTCGTCCATACATCTCTTTGCCATTTTCTTCCTTTTCCATTGTGAAGTTCTCGTATTTGCCGCTTAGCATGGCAAGGCGAGATTCTTTAACTTGAGATGTTCCTTCGTGAGTCACTTCTAGTGTGTGCCATATTTCCTACGCAGTTAGGCAATGTGAGACACAATTAAATTCAAATTGATTCAATGAACAGATAATAGAATTCATAGCTTTGGCATTAGTAATCTGTGACTTATTTTCTAGATCTATCCATTGATCCTTCGGTTTTTTTATTTCCTGATTATTTTCAATTATAGTTGGCACTCTATACCCTGTCTCAACAATATCCCAAGCGTCAATGGTTTTTAGAAAAATTTCCATCCTATTTTTCCAGTAAGCATATTCACCATTGAACCTTGGTGGTCTAGCTATGGACTAACCCTCAGCAAAAGCATTATTAAAAGAAGCCATTTTAAAAATTCAAAATTTTAAAACAGAAAAACTAGTTTTTGAAAAACGAGTTTTTAAAACAAAAGTTGACTTCTATTCCTAGCTCTAATACCACTTGTAGGATCGATTTCACCCTAGAGGGGGGGTTGAATAGGGTGATGCTGATAATTATAAAAATTAATTACGGAAGCTTATAAAATTATTTCAACACAGATAAATCAGAATTATAGCAGCATAGGTAATAGCAGAATAATAAATGAAGAAATAGAACGACACAGAATTTACCCAGCTTCGGCAAAACCCTACCTACGTACCGCCTCCAAGGTTTCTACTAGAAATTAAGTAGTCACACGCTTACACACGTAAACAAGTGACACTCGCTACTGACTAACCTAACTTTACGCTCAAAATCCTGCCACAACTCAGCCATTGAGTTGCGAATTCTCAAACTACGCCACATAGTTTGTCCCCTTATCACACGACTAGTGATTACAACCGTTTAAAATAGAAATACAAATTTAAAACAATTAAAATTAAAACCCTAATTTTTAAACTAAATGCCTTATATAATTATAAACTCAAAACAATAGAAAGGCCGGCCCCTTTTTTCTTTTATATTTTTGGCCCGTTCCTTTGTGTTTGAGATAATGGAAGTCTCGTTTCTCGTTCGTTGCTCTTCCTTCAAAAATTAAGGCTTCCGTGAAATTCGAAGAAGCCGACTTTAAATCCTCGATTGAATAGATGATTCATCGTTCCTTTTCCGTCAATCGGTGGTTTCTTTTATTTACTTCGACTACTTCGAACTTGATAGAGTTCGAGATGGCTTCGGTATGTAATTTTTGCTCTATTTCTTTTCTGGTTGAATGCTTGAACTCGATTGCAAATTGCCGATGATGATTGTGGGTTTTATACGGATTCGATCTCCTTGTTTTTCGTTCGTCTGATTTTTTCAATACTATGCTTCGACCATTAGATTATGCTTAGATGTTGATGATTTCTCTGACTTAATCAAATTCGTATAAGTTGATACTTGCTTCTCACGGCTCCAATTCTGAACTGTTCGATTTTTTGACTTATTCATTTATGGCTTGATGATTTCTGACTTGGTTCGAACTTGTTGTCTTGGTCATCACGGCACTGTTTGATTTCGTGGCCACCACGGCTTGATTTGCGTTTGACTTTGGTCACTTTATTTTGTGTATACGATTCCATGACATTGTATTATCTTCGGCCATCACCATTGCTTTGATATTGAACTGCAGTTGTTTACTTGTTAATTACGGCTTTGATTTGTATTTTGTGTTGAAGTCACTCTGGCTTGTTACTTTGGCCACTTGTTGTTCACTGGTCTGCATTGGAGTTTTATCATCCATTATAGCTTGTCCAGTTCTTTGTACATATGGTGTATCATATGTATTAGTGTATTGGCTTCAAGTTGAGTTGCATACTTAAGTCTGTTGTATTTCATGTTGACTTGATTACACTATCTTCATATATTTAAATCTGTGTGTGTACTGTGCCTTGGTATTTGTTGCTATGTTGTCATATCTTTGGTGCACTTGGTCATTCGAGCCTACTCTACTAGTTGCTTGTCTGCTTCATATAAATGTATGCAAGTGTGTCACACTGTTTTCATTTGAATCTATAGTTAGCTTGTCACTGTATTGCACTTGTTTTGGTACAACTGCCCTTGTCCACTTGTGTTGTTTGGATCTGGCCATTAGTTGAAGTTTGTTTTGGTTTCTGATCCCATTCTTCTGTTTAGTATTTGTGCACTTGGTTTGCATACAGTCTTCACTGTGACCTTCATGTATACACAGTTTGTGATATCCCGAAAATTTTGACAATAACAATTTAATAATCTATGTCAAAATTTAATTGATTTGACAATAATGTTAATAATGAATTTGAATTAAAATTAATAATCTTCTTTAAAATAAATATTTAAACTGATAATCTATCTTTAAAGGCTAATAAATTGTCTTATATTTGTAATGTATACATATCTGTATATATTATAAATAGATAATCTTTGTTTTAAATTTAATATATATAGACATATTTTCTTATTCTAATATTTTTGATAAATTAAAAATTTGATTTAATTTTATATTAAGCTATTAAATAAATAACCATATGATTTTAATACTTAAGATAAAAACTTAATTATTTAAAATTGATTTTAGCTTAAGTTTAAAATTTAAATAAAAAGGTTTTTTTTACGTAGCTGATAAAATAAGTAATTTATTAAATAAGAAACAAATTCTTTTATGAATTATTTTAATTTAATAATGAGTTATATTTAAACTATATTGATAATGTAATATTTTTTACAAATGGAATTTTAATATGAATAAAAATTGTTATCTTAAATTTATTTATATATATATGTGTATTTTGATAGGAAAGCTATGATTTGTAAATTTGAAATAACATCTTTCAAATATATTTAAAATAAAACAAATCTTAAATGTATTAAACACAAACATAAATCAAATGTATGATAATAACATAAGTATAAAAAAATAAAGCACAACCAGAAAATGAAAGTAAATTTGTAAATTGTTGAAGTATAAAAGGTACATGAATATAAATTAAGAAACAAACCAAAACAAATGACTTAAAAAACTCCATAAAAAAAAAGCAAGCAAGGCAAGTAACATGTATGTAAAATAATATGCAGGTAAATGCAGGCAAGTAAAAGAGCAAAGTATAATAAAAAAGAAAGAAGAAGTATGTATAGGCCTGTGAAGTTTTGTATGCTAGAACAAGCTAAGGAATAAGACAAAGAAAATTAGGCAACCTGGAAAAGTAGGCAAGAAAATTTTATATAAGTATTATATGCAAGACAAAGAAACAAGTGAAACTGATATCTATATACAAGATAAAATAAGTTTTAACTAGACAAAGCAATAATAAAAATGTTAAGTACATGAAGTAGATAAACAAACCAAGTTAAAGAATCTTGTATGGAAAAGTTTAGATATGTTGCTTGTAAATAGTATGCAGAACAAAGAAGAAATAAGACAAAAAAAATCTGAACAAACTAAAATGCCTATACCAGTAAACACCTAACTTATACAATCTTTTCATCTATATATTCATCTTCTTATTTTTAGTTTGTTCTAAGACATAGCAAACCAAAGAAAATAAGTTACCATTTCCATTTTTATAAATTTAATCAACAATACAACTTGTCTGCATTTTCCAAACCTGCAAGCAACTTTAAATCAAAAACCGGATGCAATTCATCTTCAACTTGAAATCAAGCATCTCCCAAACAACATTTAGTTTCAAAGTTAAAAGAGTTTTAGTGCAAACTTTCAAGCTTCAGAGCATTTCAATTTTTAAGAAACCAGGTCTTAAAACATCTCAACAATTCAAGCTCTCAAAAACAATTACAAGTTTCAGGACCAACCTTCAAAATCTGCTCTGTTTATTTTTAGGTGAGTAACTTCACTTTTAAAAACTTAAAAATAAAGTTGGTTGCCTGCTAGTACATGAAGTGAATATGTATTTCATAAGTGAAAAACCTGACGTGAATACTTAATTTTTTGTGCATGATGTGTATATTTACTCTGTTCTGTTGTTTCCAGGCTCAAGTTTTATACAAATACTTCCCTTATGATCTGGTTCTTGGTAGGATCTATTTATCAAACAAATATTGTTTGATTTAACTTAGATTATGTTTAAAAATATAAGTTAGTCAAAAATAAGGCTTAATTGTCTCTGGTGATATTTAAACAACCGTGTATGTTAAATAAGACCAAAACTCAAACCTTTAAATTTATAAATTCAGTATCATGAATTGAATACTAAAATCAAAATATGATTTTTAAAACAAAAATTATAATTTTAGTAAAAGAATGGGAGAGGAGTTTTGGTATGAACTGGAGATGGAAAGTTGTAATTTCCTGGTGATCCACTTGAAGGAGGAGGTCGGGTTTCTTCCCGTTGATGGAGGGGTGAACAGTGAGACTGGGAAAAATCTTTGATGGTGATGAAGTTCATCAGGGAAATTGCGGCTATGGATTTTCGTTTTGAACCCTAGTTTAGTTAGGCTTAGGAAAATCGATCGCCATGGTTCATGTGGTGGATTGAGTGTTTCGGGGTTTCTGGTGATGGTGGCTTAGGCGAAGATGAAGTCATGGCCGGAGTGGTATGAAATCTGGTGGTGGGGATTTTGCGAGCGAGGCAATGTTCCAGGTTTAAGTGTGGTGGCGGCTTCAATTTCCAGGTTGGGTTATTAAACTCGAATTTGATTTCGAGTCGAGTTGAGGGATTTCTGATGATCGAGTTGGGTTTTGGAGATGCCACTGGACGTGGGAAGATCACCGTTGATGGTCGGAATCGACCGAGGCTGCCGGGCACGTGCATAGTGCACATTTGTGTTGATGCTTGTTGTTCTGGGTTTGATCAGGATGGAACTCGAGTTTACTCGAGTAGTTCGAGTATCTTACTCGAAGTATTTAGGGTTTTGTCTCGAGTATTAGCAGGCCTGGTGAAGTTGTGTTGCAGGGGATTGTTGCTCGAGTTTCACTCGAGTGATTCGAGTGTTGGACTCGAAGAAATTTGGGGTTTTGCTTGAAGAAGTTTTTGTTTATCTTGGATATTTTAGCTACAGGTTTTAAAACCTGTAAGTTTTATAAAATTTTTAAAACTGGGTTTTTTAATGGAAAAATAGATATTTAAACAAGGTTTAATCAAGTTAAATTTGGTTTCAAAAGTAGTTTGAATCTCAGTTTTTAAATAAATAAAGTTTTTAAATTTAAAATTGTTTTAAACAAATTTGAATGATAAAGTGAATTTTTAAATTTGATTTGAATTCAAAATGAAATCGTGTTTAAATTCTTTTAATCTTCTATTTTAAGATAACTATTCTTTAAGTTGTAAAATAAAAAGGAGTTTGGAATTGTTTTAAACTTGTTAAGATTAATTTGATTTCATTTTAAATCTTAAATTTAAAATGAAATTTAAAAGTAAATTTAAATTAAATTGTTTTAAAATACCTTATTAATGATAAATTGATCATTTAATAGCAAAAAGGTTTTTAAGACTTAAGGATTTGTAATTATTAAGTTAACTAAACGGATAATTAATGACTAGAATTAATTAACTTAGAAATTATGAGCTTAAATTTATTTAAATAAGATATAAGTTAATTAATTTAAGGTAAATCAATTGGTAATTCAGAATCATTGATTAAGTAAGGTCTAATATTTAATTAATGATTGGTAATCAATTAATGAATTAATTGAGGAATAATTAATGAGTTATTAAGATTAATAAAAATGTAATAGATAATAAATTTTAGTTAATTACTTTAGGAAAAGTAATTAAAGAATTGTAAATACTTAATGAAGGTCATTAACTAAGATTATGAAATAATAAATTAATGGGTTTAATTTTAACAATTATTTAAATGATTATTTAAGATAAGCAATTGTGAATTGTTAAGTAATGGAAGTAATTAAGGAATTAATGACTCATTGTAATTAATTCAGTTTAATATGAATTGTTTAAGTTAGTTAATTAAGTTTAATTAATTTAAATAATCATATGATAATGAGATAGTATAATTACTTAGGGAAGTAATTAATGATAATTACTGGATGTAATTAACCGAGGGTGATTTTTAATGAAAGTAATTGGAATATAATTACTTCGTATAATTAATCAAGGGATTAATTTAAAGCAAATTAACTAAGGAGTAATTAATTTATTTGATGGAGTAATTAAAGGTAGTTGATTACGGAATGGTATTAATCAGGGGTGATTAATAAATGTGATTTAAGTGAGATTAATTACTTAAGGTAATTAATATTTAAAAAGGATAATTAATTAGGATGGATTAGAAACCATTTATAAATATAATTAAATGATGATTTTAAGGATTGATCAATTAAGATCAATTAACCAATAATAAGTAATTAAAAAGAATTTAATTAGTGTAATTAGAGATTTAAGTAATTAATTATAGTTAATCAATTTAATAAGTAATTAGATGTTACTTTCTGTATTTAGTTAAGGTTAACTAATTTGTGAAAATAAAGTAAAGGATAATTACTTGGAGGTAATTAAAGTTAATTAATCAAGAATGATTAATTAAATTGAATAACTGGATGATGAGAAATTAATTGATGGACAATTAATTAATATATATATATAAGCAGGATTTAAAATGGTAAAGTAATTAATTTAATTTACTTTAAATTAATTAGAGATGATATAATTAATTTAATTCATTTTAAATTAATTATAGCTGATATGATTGCTTATATATGGATTAATTATATTGGTTACTTTGAATAGATGGAAATATCAAATATGAGATTAACGAATGCTATGTGATAGGTATGCTCTGATTTAAGTATGATGATAATATGGATTATCTATTGTGATGATAATATAGATTATCTGTTTATGTTGATGTTGACTGTCAATTATGATATTGTGAATTATCTATCTGTGTGTATATGGATAATTGAACTAAATTGTTTTAAACTTTAAAACAACTTGGCCTTAAAAGATACGTTTTGGATTTCGATGAGACTGGGATCGGGTTTTCCATATTTGGAAGTCCGAAAACCACATCGATCCAAATTAACGATAGGTCGTGAATCTGAAGTGAAGATGAAGATTCAGAATGCAAGTGTTATCGTCGTTAACTCTGAGGGTGATTCCAAAATGAGTGTAACGAGATAATGCCTTCGGTTTCGTTCGAACCCGGAACGAACTTGTATGGATTGAATGCTTTCAGAACATCGTCAGGTGGGCGATGAGCATTCTAAGAGATGTGTTCTCTAAAGGTAATCGTAGCCTCAAGCCTCATCAACCGGGAATGGCTAAAACAGGGGAGATGCAGCAAGGTTAGGTGGGTCATGCCCAAGCAGGACAAGATTTTCCCCTGTCTAGATGTCCCTTTTTATTCGGCTGTGTGGACAGTTGTGAGCTCCAACTGTCTGGGTTGTTTTGTTCGGGATTGTTCAGTAAGGAATGGTCCCGGCCTTGTGTTGCAGGGGAGCGGGCGTACTCCACGGTACGTTGATCTAGGCCACGTACTGTGACGGGCGGTACCCCAGTAGCCCTGCCATTGTATGGAATCCACAATCCAATAAGTGCCAACGGTTTTGATTGTATTACCCACTTTTGTGGCTAGTAGCTGGAATTTAATGAATGTAACAATTTCGGCTATTTTCTATTTACTTGAAAACCCTAGACCTACTATAATATCACAGAATTTCCTATTAAATGATTTGGTTAGCGTAAGGTAAAAACTTATTCGTGGGAAGTCTTACGTGATACCTTTTGTTTTCAAATATTTTCAAAAATTAAGCAACTTTAACTTGTTACTCATACCAGACCCACGTCTGACCCGGAGTTTATTTTTGTTTTTCATAAACTCTCGGGTACTCAAATTTTTACGTGTAGCCAAGGGATTCAGGTTAGCTTTGACGAATTCTGGTGGAGCAATGGAGCAGGAGGCTTCAGCGTTGTAGATATATATATAGTTCCGCTGTGTTGGTATATCTGAGGTATTTGTCTGTGTTGTATTGTGTATCGAGTTGTATAACTAGATAGGTATTTATAACTATCTAATATGCGATGTATTATCTGTATAACTCTGATTGATGTTGTATATTGTGTAATACTTATGTGCTCTATTATATTTTGTTTCGTTCCGCTGTGAGATTCTGATGTTGTTGTTCTTTCTTCTCTATCTCTTCTATTTTATCATCCCTTTCTTTCTTCAAGATGAAACGGATTTCTGGGGTCAGAAATCCGGGTCGTCACACAGTTGGTTCATTTATGTTTTAAGTGTTTATTCCTTTAGTGGTAGCTGGATTTGATCTTGTTTCATGTTGGCGTAAGGCTGGGCATGTGTACTATCTATGATATGTTCCTCCCGACCATTTTATAGCATTTGGATTGATTTTCGAATTGCACCTGAGTTGAATCCAGCTTGTAGCTCGGATTTGACCTTGTGCTGAAATTGTGACATTGTTTTTATTGCACTTGAGTTGAACCCGACATTTTGGGTTTGACCTGTGCTCACCTGTCCCTGTAATTTTATGAAGTGTATATATCGGTTTGCACGGTCTTGTGGCATATACAGCGATACACTGTATATGTCACAAGCTGTTTGTGTATGATGAATTTAAAGTTAAATGATGACGAACAACCTAAATAACTGAGGCAAATATTATTTTCAACATCCATATTTTATTTTATACTGCAAAAATATTTCCTTTTCAATTTTACTACGTCAATATTTGTTTTTGCATATTGTTCAGATGCTGGATTCAATTTGAAGTGAAGTTGAAGAAAAGTTGAGTGAATGAGTGATATGTAGTGAGGTCAAATGTAAATGTGAATCGTGATGTAATCAAAATTGTACTGTAATTGAAATTGTATATATATATAGGGAGAGTTTGAACTTTGTACTATTTAAAGATTGTAATAAATATTTGTTTGAATAAAATTTCTGTTTGAATTCAAATTCTGTGTTATTTATTTTTATTCAGCAAATATTTATTTAATCTATGAAAAATAAAATCATACGTTAACAAATACATTTAAATGAATATATATATATATATATTATCATGAAATAAAAATCATATCATCGCATATTCAATAGTTGTATGACATTGCATTCCTAAAGATTATGTACATTGGTTTTTACAAACGTACATCAGTGGTGGCGGAGAAGGCAACTTCTCTTAGCTTAACACCCTTCTTGAGACGTACGAGCTCAAGGGTTGTATTTTTGTGGAAGGCAATTAGTAGTCAACAGAAATGGCAATGTGGCATTCAAAGGTGTGATATGTGCTTTGTGAAAAGGTAATCGTAGCCTCAAGCCTCATCAAATCGTAAATGACCGAAATAGGATTAGATGCAGCAAGGCTAAGTGGGGCATTCCCAAGTAGGGTATGATCATCCCCTTCTAGATATATTTCTTCCCGCTATGACGTTCAGGATGTATCTTAATGTGGTGTATGGAAAACGAGCGCTCGGTTAAAGGTCGGTAACGACCGGGGGATGACATATTAGGTACTATCTAGTTACATAGGTAGGCCGGTCTTGTATTGGTAGAGGATCTTTGTGATGGTTCCTCGGGACATCTATCTAGAGGTGTACCCATTTCGGAAGGTAGATCCTGCGCCTGGTCATTTGTGTGGAAATCCATTTCTCCCATAAGAACCTGCGGTTTTGTTTGTATTGGCGTAATGAATAGCCTCGAAATGCTATATAGGTAACCATTTCGGATAAGATTAATAACTTTATTTGCAAATGTTTTCAAAGAGATATCATTAGAAATAATATCAAATGTTTTGATATAAAAGTGTTTTAGTTATCATAAGGTAAAAACCCGTCTGTGTTTATGTGTGGGGGTGGTCTTATGAGATACTCTTTATTTTCAAAGGATTTATAAAAAGACTGATATATGACACTATCATCTGTTGTTGATTTTTTCTCACTTTGGTTTATCAAGCCTGATCTGGGTATTTTCAATACTCATGTCAGATCCGAGTAGTTTCAGGATAGTCGAAGACGGTTGGAGTTTCCAGAGGAGAGATGGAGATATTCATCGTCGTATGAACATATTTTATTATCCACTGTACTTAGTGTATTTTGTTTGATGTTTGTTAGCATTTGTAAGGGCAGGTTTTATAACTGTCCAAGTTGAATTTAGGTTAAACTCCGATATATGTAATTAAAAGTTTTCCGCTGTAAAAATATTTGTTCAATATTATATGTTATCCCATTCAAGTGAAATTATGTTCCGTCTATTTTTCTTTATTACCCTTAAAGATCCGTCTTTTCGTGCAATTTGAGTTGGACATGTGCGGTTTATTATCAATTCAAAGAGTACGGAAAAACGGGACTTTATAAGTATACAAAGCATTGTCCCAAAATAATTTTCTCCCTACAATTCTTTCGGCCTTTTTACCATCTTCAATTGACGAGAAAGAACTTTTCTCCATCTTTTAGAGGCAAATAACGCTTGCACATGTACTCTATTCTCCGCTATGCTTTGTACTGTATAAAATGAAGAAGCGAATCTAATTACACAAGACTTATGCAAATCTCTCCCATTGCTCAACTTTCTAAACCATCCTAGCACTCTTGCTCGATTATAAATAAATCCAACCACAATTTTTGCTTTAGCTAGAATGGATTTTGTCTTCTCCATTTATTCTCCAATATCTTTAAGCATTAAATTAATGCAATGTGCTGCACATGGCAACCAAAATAAGTTTGGATGGTGTTGTTTTAATATTTCTCCAGCTTGCTTATAGTTAGATCCATTGTCGGTTTGAAACTGTTAACAAATATGAAAGATTTATGTTATTCGCTACATTAAAAAAAGTGAAAAAGGTAAAGGAACTTACTGAAACTATATTCTCTTCCCTGATAAATGAAATCACATCGTTTATCATTCCTACTATTAGGTTAGCATCTTTAACATGTTTGGTTGCATCTATCGATTTTAAAAAAATTGTTTCTTTTGGACAGTTAACCAAAATATTGATCAAACATCGGTTTTAGGTATCCGTCCAAAAATCAGACATTATAGAACATCCATAAATTTCTCAATTTTTTCTTAAAGATATGGCAATCTCCTTTGTTTCATCCAATACTCCCCTCAATAAGGTCACGCAATAATGATGATAACTTGGCGCATTCCTAAAAAATATTAAAAACATTATTAGTATATTTGCTAAGAAAGTAACATAAGTTGAATATAATTTCCTTAATAATAATAATAATAATAATACCTCTTCCATAATCACTAACTGCATGAATCATATCATCAAAGCTTGATGTGCACACAGCATTGGAAGGTAAACCCACCTCTTATCCCCATTTAGCAAATCTTTTCTATGCAATTTTCTTTAATGCTTGCTTATGAGGATTGGTTTTATTAAGAGATGACTGTTTTGTTTGCTCTATGACAAGATCAAAAGGACCTCTAACATTTGTACGTTTATTTCTCTTATTTGTACCACCATTTTGCATTATTTGCTTGAAAAGTTTCTTGTTCTTCGACAATATCATCATCTTCATTTTACTCTTCAAGAATACTACGAATTCTAGCCTTTGTAGCCTTTTTCTTTTAGTTCATGGAGTACAATTTCCTTTGATGCCAAGAAGATGTGCTTTCAAACGTGAAATTCCTCCGACATCACTTTGTTACATAACTTGCACCAAACATTTTGTCTTATGTTTGGATCTCGACACTCGCCCCATTCCGATGCTAGATCAGAAGAGTTTATCATTAAAATGTTGGATGCTGCACCAGATGGATTATTCAAATTGACTAAAGACATATTTGAATGGAAAAAATAAATATACATATTTCAATTAACAACATAACATAAACTATTAGTATTGTAACAAATCGCTTATAATATGATTGGTCTATTTATCATTTAATTTAACTTGCCTAATTTTTAAAAAAAAACAACAAGCAAGGTTCAAAATGAAACTAAACAAAGAGATTTAGAAAATATGATTACATTATTATATGAAAAAACGAAATCTAATTTTGTGAACATTTATATATTTTTCAATATAAGTTTATGAAATAAAAGGACGTGCGACTAAAATTTAAAAAAAATAAACGTATAGAAATCATAGCAATAGGAGTTGAGAAAAACAAGTAACAACAACCTCATAATCAAAGCACATCTACTATATATTTAAAAACTAAAAATTAAAAATTAAAAATTATAAACTAAAAATTGAAGAACTAACCCTAAATTTCTATTACCTGACAGTGGATTAGAGGCAAAACTGTAGTCGATGGGCTATAGGCTTGCCACAAACAATCGAACTAAGTAGGCAATAAAAGAAAGAGGCGAAAGTAGATGATTGAAAGCGAAAGTTAGAACGATGGCAAGAGAATGGCAGCAATAAGAGAATGATGAAAAATTGAGAAAGCTATTATTTTAGAATTCGGAAATTTTGATTTAGGGCGTAGCTAATGACGTGAATGTAAAATAGGAAAAGGTAATTTTGGCTCCGCTTTGGAAAAGTCAAAAAAAATTCAATTGTCAAAAGTAAATAAATAAAATAGCGAGGCAACAAAATTGAAAAAATAGCAGATTATTGCCTCAATATATCTGATAATATCGTATCTGCTACATTGGACCATTATAGTGGAAAATCGTAGCCCTAAAAGTCCGCTACGGGATACATCGAGGGTATATCGGGGCAATAACAAGCAATTGGTTGCACAGGTTCTATTCGTAATGAATAGAGTTAGATGAAGTTGATACTAATTTATAGTATGGTTATAAATAAATTAAAACACTAGTTTGTAGTTACATTAGTGATAGAAATATTATTATATTTTATTACTAATCGAAAGTTAGAAGTAAGACCTTTAAAATGAGATGTAAGGCTAAAATAATTATTTAGGCAGGTTGAACTTATATTAAAATGGTTTTGAAGTTTATCTAGCCTTGGTATTGTTTTACTATGGTGTAATTCAATAATTGACTAACTAGTGAATTTTTATAAGGTGATTTGAAAAGTTGGAAGCTACAAAAGAAGTATTGTACTATTTAATAGGGTTTGATTAAGGTTATAAAAAATCGAATAATGTTATAACACGATTTATTAGCTTTAGACCCTAAGAAATAGTTTGTGATTTGTATGTGTGTGTGTGTGTGTTATACATGAGATGTATAATATTTTAAGGCCTTATCAATAGCTAAACTTAATTTTAACGTAAGAATTAGTGATACTATGCTATAATATGATTGATAGGAAAGAGTATTATTTTATAAAATTATTTTAGGACGTGTAAAAATATATGAACGATATATAATTGTTACATTAGTTACTTAAGTAAGATGCATTTTTGTTTAATTGTTTATATGATTGTATTTGTGAATTGTTATTTATGTTTAGACGATAGATTTGTTATTTTGGTTGTGTATTACCTTTATGCATGCAAATGTACATGATTGTGTTTATTAGTTCCATATAGTTAGATTGTTATATATATACTTATGCCTGTATACAGTTTATGTGATTTATATATGTCTATATGTATAAATACAGTTCGGGTATGTCCGACATAGGGCTATTGGGAGATGTACGAAATATTATATATATATATATATATATATATATATGTATGTATGTATGTATGTATTGATATGCGATTTAAAGCATTCATTTATTATTTTGGTATGTCTGATTTAGAGCTACCAATTGGTGCATGGAATCCATTGTACCATTGAGGTGCATAACCTATAGATGTGTCATGAAGTAGGGCCTGAGGGTAACTGGGACGCTAATCTAGAGCGGGTTATATGAACGATTGGGTGTTGTGACAGGACCCATAGGCCAACATCTTTTGAGATGTTGGTACTCAGGGGTGTTCATAAGTTAGTTATTGCTATTGGTAGTTATATTAGGTAAATAATGACAATTCGACACGATTTGCCGATATGCAATTTAAGCATATATATAGTCCGAGCCCAACTTGAGTTAATGGATAGTGGATGAAATATATTATATAGATATATAAATATGTGGTTTAAGAGATATATGTGTATATATCACTATAGATGCACAGTTTGGGCGATTTATATACATACATACATACATACATACATACATACATACATACATACATACATACATATATATATTGGTTTGGTATGCCTGACTGAGGGCAGTCAGGTAGTGCAAGTCACTTCTAGAATGAATCAAAGCCACACAGGGATGATAATACTTCGGTGTTGTAACTCATATAGGAAGGGTGTACGTAGGGTTTAGCGTTTACATATGGTTCCAGTTTGTCGATGAAGACAACTGAAGGAAAGGATGCTAGTAAGAAAATCCATTGTTCTATTGAGGCGTACGACCTACGGACATGGTCCTAGAGAAGGGGCGGTAAGAGACTGGAATGCTGGTATAGAGTATATCTGATAATGTTCCATTGTACGATTGGGTGTTGTGACATGACCTGCAACTAACTTCTTTTGAGATGTTGGTTTTTAAGGGAGTCTATAAGTTAGTTGTGGCTCTCGATAGGTTTATTTGTTAGATAATGACAATTTGGCATGAGTATAAATTATATATATATGTATTTGTATATGTATATGTATGTATATGTATGTATTTTGGTTTTGGGTATGGAGATGCTACGTTAGTAGCATAGTTATATTATTGCATTTATTTTGCATTTTAGATGCTTCGATAGGGATTCAGATGTCTAGGCACCGTTGGTTATGTAGTATTACCCTTACATTCCCATTTTTCATATTCGGTAGCACGGCTTTTTATAATATGTACTTTTCTAATAAGAGAACCTTTATTATGTATCATCCTGAATTATTTGTGTATGGATGAAGCAGGGAAAAGTATGATTAATATTACTTATTGATCCTTTCTCACGTTATTAGATGTATATAGGTTGCATGTATATACAGTACTAAGAAATAGTTCCCCTCACACCAGGCTTTGTTCTAACCCGTGTATTTTCTTTATCTATTTATGTCATGTCAACTCTTGGATACTCAACTGAGTAGTCTAGGAGTCAGTGCATTTAGGGGCATGCTTACAGGATGCTGGAGCATTTTGGAGGCGTAAAGTCAATATACTAGATATGTATACTTTTTGGTGATGCACATGGCATACGTGCTATTTTTCATATGAGTCGTATAATATCAAATACTATATTAAGAACGCCATATGAATGAAGTTAATGTATTCTGACTCTTTGTAGTGATATTTATTTATCATTTTCTTTTGCTAGTGTAGTCTCTTGTATATAATTTATCCTATTCTATTCATATATATTTAGTAAATTATATGTTTTCTTTCCATTGTAAGATTGTATCGATGTGCCTTAGTATGGTGTTTTGTTTTAATTTTTACCCCAATGGACTTTTTTTATGGTATTCAAGAGTAAGACATTGCCATTCAACGTTGATTCAAGGTATTACGAAGGGCGGGTCATTACAGTCCTGGAAGGTGTCATGTTTTCTAGATGGTCTACTTATAGGTACAGCTCGAAGCATGAGATTTATTCAAAACTCTAGAGCACATCCAATCTGTAGTCCCGTAACAGGCTTAAAAATATTAGCATACTCTTTACTATGCAAACCAGATTGATTTCAGCTTCCACGCCTTCCATGGCATTTAACATTGCATAGACATCGAAACTCGACTCTTCAGACAAGTATATACATCAGTTATGGCATTAGGGTGTTTTAAGGATATTTCTTTATCTCAAGAATATATCCTAGCGTCATATTGACTCAACCAATCCATACCTAGAATTATCCCAAAACCCAAAAACCAAACATATACAAATTGCAGGCAAATAAATTGCCTAACAAATTGAACTCTACATGGTTACATCTCATTCTAAGAGTTGCATAGTTGCCTATTAGATTCGCAGCCCTTAGAGAAATAGTAAGATATGCCGGTTCTAGATTTAACTTATCTACCAAACATTTAGAGGCAATAGAACATGATGCTCCAGTATCAAACAACACACGGATAGGAATACTATGGATAAGAAGTTTACCTCCTAACACAACCTTTTCCTTTGTAGTCGGTCCAAAAGCTATAGGTTCCAAAGTGAAGAACATTTCCTTCTAAGCTTTGATTGGTTAGGGCATAAGTTCTTGAAATGTCCCATCTGATGGCAGTTATAACACCTTACACCTTTCTTATCGGCAATCTTCTTTCCCCCATGTAACACACCTAATTTTAATTAACATTATTCAAGAGATTTAATTAGATAAATTAAATATAATAATATAATGATTAGATTGATAAGGGAATTGAGAATTGAATATAATTAATGTCGAGCCTTAACCAAATAAATAAATATATAAGACTTTTTTACAACTTAAACATGTAGTTGAATAGGGAAAGGGTAGTATAAAACCCTAAACCCTTATTCCTTCTCATTCACATTTTCATAAAAAACAAAACAATCAAAGAGCTCAAGCAAGGCTAGCCATCGACTACCACCTAAACATGAAAATCAAGTAGAGACTCAAGAAGGAAAGCTAGGAGGAATATGAAATAATCAAATATCAAAATCCATTATCCAAAAAAGGTAAATAATATCTTAAGCCATCTCATGTTTATTGTCTTGTGATTATTTAGATTCATTTTAAATTTGATGTCGAGTATGTATTAATGATTTTATGATATACCATGTTTTTTTGCCATGTTTGATAAATGATAAGTTATAAGAATATTTATAAACATGATTACTTCGGTTATGAGATTTAAATTGAATGTATTTCTTAAATTGCAATGATTTTTTTGTATGATGTTTAAATGATGAATTTGGAGGTGGGTTTTTATGTTCACAACTTTCTTAAGCCTATTTTAAGAATTTTTAAACGTGGAAAACATGTTAATTCGGGCCTAAATTTAACTAGGTAATTAAATAATGATTTTCGGCTCGAAAATTATATATAGTGAAGAAATTATCATTTTGGAATTTATAAGAAATTTTGAGATTTTTTCTCAAATATATTTGAAGAGATATGGATCAAATGAGAAAGACTGGTGTTTAATTGTTTAATTAGTTAATTATGTAAATTAATTTTTTAAATATATATTTTAGGCCTTGGAAGACAAGCGCGACAGCAAAGCTAAAATTAGTTGCAAAGTTTTTAGTAACCAATCATATTTTGAAAAATTATAGAGATTAGTGGAAAGAAAAAAATTACAGTAATATTACAGTTTTTAAGTTATTTAAAACTCTTCCATGTCGACATCGGCCATGTTGAGCCACATCTCACCACACTTCATCGTCATCGACGTGACACGAAACAATGTTGCATGATGTCATAGAGCTTGGCGTGAAGTAGATTAGATTTGAACCTTGAAGAGGTTGTAGTAATAAAGATTAAGGGATAGGACTCGACATAGGTATGTCGATGTTTATTCATGTCGCGTTCTAAACCAAGAGGCTTGTTGCCGCATTTTATACTAAGAAGCATGCATGTTGCATATATTACTTCGAGCCTTTTGCCTTGAAAACCCAAATGGTCAACGAGCCTAGCCCCTTGCCGCTTTTAAATTGTCATCGAGCCTAGACAAGCTGGTTTTAACTAGTCATCGAGTTTACTCCATGCCTATTTTAAAAAAAAATTATCGAGCCTTGTTAATGCCGATTTTAACTAATCTTTGAGTTTTTAAATGGGTGATAACCTATGTATCAAGAGGATCAACTACTTCATTGTCATCAAGGTCACATGTTTAGTCTTCGACTTTTAATAGGCGGAGAGCCTTATGCTTTTACGTCAACATAATATGATGTCGACGTTGATTAAACTAAGACGTTTTGAAAGCAATAAACCTTATATCATTTTCAATCATG
This sequence comes from Allium cepa, assembly GCA_030765085.1. Lineage (NCBI taxonomy): Eukaryota > Viridiplantae > Streptophyta > Magnoliopsida > Asparagales > Amaryllidaceae > Allium > Allium cepa. The sequence goes on along the minus strand of CM060930.1, from coordinate 92,773,699 downwards.
TACATGGAAATATAAAAAGAGTTTTATAAAATGGCATTAAACTTTGAGAAAATGAAAAGATGATTTCCTTGTTAATTTTTGCGGTCAAGGGTGTTAACCGTATTTCATTAAGAAAATGATTACCAGGATTTAAATTATGGATGTTTATATTATTGTATGCATTTGATCAGTCAATATAATTGCTATTGTTATCATATTCACTTCATTGTTGACCCATAACTAACTTAGGGAGTATTAAGGGCAGAATGACTAGCTAGGTTGATCCAATAATGAAATAAATTTACTTAACTCCTGTATGAGTAGAATTGCATGCAGGAGATCAGGTAAACCAGAATATAGGATGCTCAGAACTAATCAAACGATTATTGAGTTTGACAGGTTTTTAGTTAGGCTATGAAAACTATGTTAAGAGATATGTTATTGGTAGAGGCCAGGTTCCTTTTGATCCTAAGAAAACCATGTCCGGAATATGTTATTAATGGTGATCAACAGGTTCATAGTTAGCCTATGAAAACTATGGTTTGAGAGATGTTATAGAAGCATCCAATCGGTTCAAAGTGATTTCATAAAAATTATGATTGGATAAAGTTATTTCTAGAAACCAATAGGTTTGGAATAGGTTATTAGTCAACCCATAATAACTAATAGATTAATAATAACCTAAGAAACCATAAACCGAGATAGAAATTTGGGATGGGAAATTCGGAGCATATTTTAGTTTTGAATATCATCATGTTATGTTATGTTTTAACCATTGTAGATGCATATTCATAATATATAGTTATTGTTTAAGATACTAGTGAGGGGAAACCTATTACGCTTAGCGGGGTGGTCTCACTAGATATCTAGTTGGTTCAAGATGGTAGGTTATTATTCACACAAAACTTTTTATCCGAATCGAAGTTTTTGTCTTTCCCCTTAGACGCTTGGGTACTCATTCGAGTGGATTGAGAGTAAGTTTTTTTTTAGGTTCTCTCTAGACAAATAGGATTCTAGAGACATGAAAGAGGCAATCTACCTAGTAGGAGTTATATATCTATTTTCTTTTGTGTTGATTCTGCTTTTATGTTGTAATGGCAAGTTATATTAAATGCCAGATATTTGACTCTGATTATACAAGTGGGCATCTTCATATGCCGCTCTTGGATTATGTTATAACAATTATATCTTCTCTGAACGTACTTTGCGAATTGGGATTATGTAATGAAAGTGAAATCCTAGTGTGAAATGAAATGAGAAAATTTATTTTAAAACTATGTGAATTTTCCATATTCATGTGTTTTTAGTATTATGAAAGTGGTTATTATAGCCGCATTTTGTCACCAAAAATTAATAACTATAGATAATTGTAGTATCCGTAAATCTTAACTTCAGACCCTAAAAATGGTGGATGTTATAGTGTGGCATCAGAGCATGGGTTTATGTAAAACATAAAAGAAATTTAAACCTAAAAGATTTTGAGCACATAATCCAATGAATAAGTGACTAAGATTAGGGTTTGGGATAATGCTATAATAACATACTTGTATTTTTCTATATATAGGCATGTATTCCCCTCTATCTTAGAGCATTTTGTCATATCTTACTAAGGCTAGTATGCATGTTTATGAGAAAGAAAGGTATGGAAGCAGAAAATAGAAGAGTGATTCTACGTGGAGGAAGCACCACAACTAACGGAAATGCTTGACCCAATATTAGGAGAAACTAGGGTCAACATGAAAATGCTAATCAAAATGCAAATACCAACATAGGTGTTGAAACCCCACCAGTTGATATGGGGACAATGTATCAGTTCTTTGCTAACTTGATGCAAATTGGAGCAACTGCAGGTGTAGCTGAAGGAAATGCTGTGAATGCAGAAGGAGCAAACCCCATGGTGCCAATTGAATAATTATGCTAAGCTGAGTCCAAATTATACCAGGAAAGCCTTTTCAGGGGACTAAAGATGCTATAGAAGAGGAAAATTGGCTTTTTCATTGTGAGTGAATTTTTGCTGATCTCGGTTTGGATGATGAGTAGAAAAGGAGACTAGCTTCAAGGCAGTTGCAAGAAGTAGCATTGTTTGGTAGAATGGAGTCATCGTAGGTGTGCTTGAGGAGGAGTTGACTTAGGTGGAATTTTAAAGGATGTTTGAAAAAAGATTCTTGTCTAAAGTTGCCAAGTCGGTTTTCCTAAGAAAGATTATGGACTTGGAGCAAGGAGCAATGTCAGTGATTGAGTATTCCACTAAGTTTAATGTGCTATCTAGAAATGGATATGCTACCATTGACACCATCATTAAGAGGAATGAAAAGTTTATTCGGGAATTAAAGCCAGAGATTTCTAGGGTGACCGTGCCATATCTTCGAGACCCAAGTAATGTTGTAGTGGAGATGACAATCGAGAATGAAGTGATGCTTTCTTCTTTTGGAAAAGAGAAGCGGGGTGAAATTCAGTATTCTTAAGGTAAGAAGACAAAGTTCTTTAAGAAGAAAGGAGCTCGAAAAGGAGGAGCTTCCAAGAAAGGGAAAGTTGATTTGGTTTGCTACGAGTGTGATAAGAAGGGACATTTTGCTCATGAGTGTCGGCCTAACAAAAGGAAGAAAGTTGATGATAAGAAAGGAGTGAAATGCTTCAATTGTGACCAGATGGAGCGCTATAAGAATCAGTGCCCAAACCTGTTAGACCGGATAAGGGAAATTTTTGCTTTGGAACTAGTATCCTCTAGACCAACTATAGTTGAGAAGGTAAAATCTGTTATGGAAGGTATGCTTTTGATCCATAGTATACCTATTAGGATAATATTTGGTACTGGTGTATAACATTCGTTTATATCTCAATGTAGATAAGTTATGCTTGACACCATCATACCTAGTTACTTCCTTATGGGTTGCGAATCCAATAAGAGGGTATACAACTTTAAGGATGAGATGTGACCAGTTAGAACTTGATTTTTAGGTCATAAATTTGCATGTAGTTTGTGTGTCTTTAAATTCGTAGGCTTCGGGATCATATTGGGTATGGATTGGTTAGATAGATATGGTAATAGGGTATTTTTCCAACATTGGAAAATATCATTGATACATCCTAAAAATAGTGACCGATGGTACATTCAGTCGAGAATTCGAGTCTAGGAATTGGTGCTTTGCTGAATGCTATAGAAGCAGAAGAAGATTTTAATCGGGATTTGGTGGCAAGAGAGTTTGTAGATGTTTTTGAACCAGTAACAAGACTACCACCAAAACAAGCTATAGAGTTTCAAATAGATCATGTGCCAGGAGCAGAACCCATAAGTCGATCTAGTAGAATGACATCTACTGAGATGAAGGAGTTAAAGGTGCAGCTAGTGGACTTAGAAGGAAAGAACTTTATAAGACCAAGCAGTTTGCATAGGGAGCGGCCACGGTGTTCATAAAGAAACCAGAGTGCTCGTTAAGGTTATGTATTGACTATCATAAGTTGAAAGAGAAGACAAGTAAGAATAGGTATCCTTTGCCAAGAATCAATGACTTATTCAATCAATTGAGTGGAGCTAAAGTGTTTTATTAGTTGGATTTGGCCATAGGGTTCCATCAGCAAAGAGTGGCGGAGGATTGTATTCCTTCGATGGCGTTTCGAACGAGATATGGTTCGTATGAGTGGTTAGTGATGCCATATGGGTTAACTAATGCACCAACTTTCTTCATATGTTTGATGAACCGGATTTTCCAAGAGCACATGGATAGGTTCGTATTGTTGTTCATAGTTGACATCTTGGTATACCCTAAGGATGAAAGACAGCATGAGGTTCATCTTAGAGTAGTGTTAGAGACACTGAGACAGCATTAGATGAAAGCAATGTTTTTTATGTGCCATTTCTAAAAGAAAGAAGTAAAGTTTCTTGGCCTTGTAGTCTTAAGAGAAGGGTTATTGGTTGATCCAGCTAAGATTAAAGCAGTTAATAACTGGAAGAAACCTGAGATAGTGAATGAGATAAGAAGTATCCGTGGATTGGCTGGATATTACCGAAGATTTATCAGGAATTTTTCATGGATAGAAGCACCCTGATTAAGCTAAGTAGAAAGGACGTTAAGTTTGTTTGGTCCGACAAATGTGAGGAAGTGTTCCTCAAGTTAAAGAATTTGTTGACCAATGTACTAGTGTTAGTATTTCTAGATGGGAACCAAGAATTAGTGGTGTATATAGATGCATGTACAAATGGATTAGGAGTTGTGTTAATGCAAAAAGATAAAGTGATTTCATAAGCTTCTCGATTGCTCAAATCGCATGAAGTAAGATTCTTATCCATGATTTAGAGTTGGAAATGGTGATCTTCACATTGAAAGTGTGGAGACATTAGATTTTGGAAGAAAGATTTGAGTTGTACTCGGATCATAAGTCTTTAAGGTATTTACTCTCTTAGAAGGAGTTGAATATGAGATAGTAGAGACGGTTGGAGTTTTTAGCAGCTTATGGTTTTGGTATAGAGTATACATTGGGGGAAGGTAATAAGTAGTGAATGCTCTTAGCAGAAAATATTAGAATGTGGTGTTAATTATGTTGGTTGAATGGAAGGATCTTGAGGCATTGACTACGTGTTGTGTACAGTTAGGATCGACTACTATTTAGTCAGAGTACCGCCATGTTATTTTATGTGGAAGTTCAACCAGTTTTGATCGAAAGAATTGCTTCTAAACAGAGAGATGATTCATTGTTGGTCGAGAAAATTAGAAGACTTGAGATTGGAACTGAAATTGATGATTTGAGAGATTTTAGCCTTGACCAGAAGGCATGGTTAAGAAAGATGGGAGGGTTGTGTATTCCGAATGTTGGAGACCTATGGAAAGAAGTTCTTAGGGAATGTCATCGATCGAAGAGTACGATTCATCCTGGAGGAACTAAGAAGTATCAGGATATGAAGATGAGTTTCTTCTGTGAAAGTATGAAGAGGGATGTTGGCCATGAGTAAAGTAATGATTGAATTGCCAACAAGTAAAAGTCGAGCATCAGAAGCCGAGTGGGTTGCTTCAGCCTTTAGATATACTAGTTTGGAAATTGGATTCGATATCCATGGACTTTATTGACAAGTTGCCAAGGTAGAACTGTGGAAATGAAAGTATATGGGTCGTAGTGGACAGATTGACCAAGCATGCCCATTTTGTCCCAATTAAGTCAACCAGGATAGCACCTGTATTGGCTATGTTATTTACGAAGAACATAGTTAAACTGCATGAAACTTATAGTAGTATGGTCAGCGATAGAGATACATTGTTTACTAGTGAGTTCTGGAAGAGCCTACATGAAGTATGAGGTACCGGGCTTAAGATAAGTACTACTTAGCACCCTTGGATAGATGGGCAGATGGAGTGAGTTAATACGGTACTCGAAGATTTGTTGAGAGCTTGCGTGCTAGATTTTGGTGGATCATGAGAAAACCACCTACACTTGGAAGGTCGCCTTTCGAAGATTTGTATAGAAGGTCGTGCAAGCCACCAGCATGTGGGTTGGAAACTGGAGATAGGTTAGTCTTAGATCGAGATCTAGTGAGAGAAACAACATAGAAAATTGAGTTAATCCGAGGTAGGATGAGAGAAGTTCAGTTTAGACAGAAAAGTTACGCGGACAGAACGCATAAGAATATAGAGTTCTCGGTTGGAGATAAAGTTTTCATTAAAGTATCACCGATAAAGGGTGTTGTATTTTTTGGAAAGTCAGGGAAATTGGTGCCGAGATATGTTAGACCATTTCCAGTTATAGAGAGAACCGAAAAGCTTGCATATTGAGTAAAATTGTCGTGCTGTTTAGCTGATGTCCATAACATTTTTCATATTTCTCATTTTCAAAAGTATGTGCACGATCCAGAGACTACTATCACTCTGACTACATTGGAAGATTTAGCTGTAGAACCAGATCTGACTTTTGTTAGGCACCTAGTTTGACATGAAGTGAGAGATGAGAAGAAGTTAAGGAACAAGATAATTAAGTTGGTGAAAGTTCAGTGGAGCGATAATGAGAAAGATTGTATTTGGGAGAAAGAGGACATGATTAGAGACACTCATCTGGTGTATTATAAGGGTATGTTTTTATTTGATATAAATGGATAGTTTACTAGTTAGATAGACTTGTATTGTTATTAGATAGATTAGTATTGTTATTAGGTAATGTTAAAAATTCTTGCATTGTTGATATGCTTGTATTTAGTCCTTACTGAATTTCAAGGATGAAATTCTTTAAGGAGGGGAGCCTGTAACATTCCTAATTTTAATAAACATTATTCGAGAGATTTAACTAGATAAATTAAAGAGAATATTTTGATGATTATATTGATAAGGGAGTTGAGATTTGAATATAATTAAGGTCGAGCCTTAACTAAATAAATACATAAGATTGTTTTATAACTTAAGCATATAGTTGAATACGGAAAAGGTAATACAGAAATAAATAAGTCATAACCCCTAAATCCTTATTCTTTCTCATTCATGTTTTCATAAAAATAAAAAAAACTCAAACAGCTCAAGCAAAGCCTGCCGGTAACTACCACTTAAATCACGAAAATCATGTAGAGATTCAAGAAGGAAAGCTAAGAAGATTAAGCAATAATCAAATCTCAAAATCCATTATCCGAATACGGCGAATAATAGCTCAAACCATTTCACGTTTATTATCTTGTGATTATTTGGATTCGTGATGAATTTTATGTTGAGCATGCATTGAGGATTTTATGATATGCCATGTTTGATAAATGATAAGTTATAAGAATATTTATGAACATGAATGTTTTGGTTCTAAGATTCAAATCGAAGATATATCTCCAATTGCTATGATTTTTAAGTATGATGTAACAAAATGAATTTGGAGATGGGTTTTCATTTTCATAATTTCCCTAAGCCTAAGGAATATTTTATGAATTTTCAAAGGTGGAAAACATGTTGATTCTGGTCTAAATATAATTGGGTAACTAAATAATGATTTTCGGCTTGAAAATTTTGTATGGTGAAGAAATTATCATTTTGATATTTATATGAACACTACAAGAAAAAGGCAGAATACCGACAGCCAAGACCGACGGCTTCCGACGGCCATTTTCCGACGGCTTTCGACGGGCCGTCGGCGGCCGTCGGAAGCCGTCGCAAATTTGCGATTATACCAGCCAGCCGAGCCCTTTCTTCCTCCTCCATTTCATACGAAAAAAACCCAAAAAACCCCCCAAATTCAACCCCTAAGCTTCCAATCCCTAATTTTTAGCTTCCGGATCTTCCAACGCACTCTAATCAAGCTTCAGTACTCTTAATCTCAGGTATAATCTCTTATTTTTATGAAAAATTCAGTTTTTACCCTAATTATAGATTTGCATAAATTGATAAATTAGGGCGAATTAATGATTGCAATTGTTTCCACTAGCGTAATAACGGTTTATAGCATCACATGGTATACCAATTTCATCTTTTATCGTGAAATTGTGATAAACACGTATAATTTGTGCATGTTCATGTATATGTATTTTGTTGTGTATGCCTTGATTCGACGATTGTATACGTTATTTGGAATAAGATAAAATGATTGAATGAACTAGGAGTATTATATTGTGCACGTTTTTACTTATGACACAAAAAAAATGCATTACTCTAAATTATAATTGTGTGTATTGAAAAATGACAAAATGTTAAACCAGCCCTAAGTTGATGCGTAATACGTCGAATAAATGTGTGAAATTAATATATAAATGTGAACAGTGAGTAAAACTGTATTTTTGAGTAAAATGCGCGCATGTTAACCGACAAATGTCCCTTAGAGAGTTTTTGGCCCCGTCTGACGAGTGTTGTACATGATCGTTGTATAAATAGTCGTTTTTTTCGAAAAACGACCATTTATATTCATCTGGTACAATGTTTGTCGGATTTGTCCCTGTATTGGACAAGTTATGAACACAGTAAGAATTTACATTTTGTATACTACTTCGTCTCAAACGGTTCATAAAATTTCGCCCTAACTTTTCTTTTTTGTTTCCTGCGTACACGCATTTGTGTACAATGCAGGGAACAAAAGGGAAATGCTGCCATATTGCATGGATGAAACACGAGCGTTTTCTTTACCTCATGGTAAGAAAATTTCATGGTTTGACTGTCATCGATATTTTCTCCATGTAAATCATCCCTTCAGAGGAGACAAGAAAAACTTTTTAGCTAATAGAGTAGAAAATAGACAACCACCGACGATATGGTCAAGCGAAGACATATATGAACTTGTTAAGGACTATCCAAAGATATATGAAACGGGGGAGCAAACAGAAATTGAAGGCAAATCAGTTGTTCATAACTGGTGCAAACAAACTATTTTTTGGGAGTTGCCGTATTGGAAACATCTTCTGCTTCGCCATAACATAGATGTGATGCACAATGAGAAAAATGTATTTGATAATGTGTTTAACACAATTTTGAATGTGAAAGGGAAGACGAAGGATGATTTGAAATCAAGACGTGATATAGAAGAATTATGCAAACGTCCCGAGCTTCATATGAAACCAAATGACAGTAAAAAACCAAAAGCTTGTTACGAATTAGATAATAATCAAGTTAAAGCTGTGTTAAAATGGGTGGAAGGGTTAAGATTTCCTGATGGGATATCATCAAATCTTCGTAGATGTGTTGACTTTAAAAATAGTAGATTGAGCGGAATGAAAACTCACGACTGTCACATAATGATGGAAAATTTATTTCCCGTTATGTTTAAAGAACTACTGCCGTTAAAAGTTTGGAAGGTAGTAACGGAGCTTAGTATGTTTTACAAAGAGCTTTGTTCGACTACTTTAAAAGTGCAACGTTTACGTAAACTTGAAGTGGACATTCCTATATTGCTTTGCAAATTAGAGAAAATATTTCCGCCAGGTTTTTTTAATGTGATGTCACATAATGAAGGCGACGAACAAGAGTCCTCTCAAGCAATGTTATCTATTTTTAGACAACATGGTCGGCCTTCTGGAAAATGTGTGGAAATATGGCTAGACGATAGAGATCTTCGTGTAGCACACACTTATATTCTTCTAAATTGTGCCGAGGTTGCACCGTTTGTTAGGTAATCTGAAATAATAATTTTTGTTTTATTCTTTTCTGTAATGCATGCGCGTGTATAACCTAATGTAATAATTTGTTTATATAAACAGTGTTTATGAACGGGAACATCCGAACGGAGATCTCAGTAAAGAATTTTCCCGTTGGTTTTCAAATTACGTTTATGAGCCGAAAAATTGTGTTGTTGACGAAGGGTTGAAACATCTTGCAATGGGACCAAAAAGAGTGGTCAAGACATATCCAATATATTTCGTCAATGGATACAAATTTAACACTAAAGAATACGGTGCAGAAAAATTAACAAATAATACTGGTGTATTTGTTAAAGGTAGTGACGATCCAGAAAACCATTTAAATGATTTTTATGGCGTTCTAACACAAATTTTGCAACTGACATATTTCTCAAGACCCGCGGAGGAGGTGTTTCTATTTAGATGCAATTGGTTTAGCAATGTTCCAGGTTCTGGAATTAATGTGCATAAGGATTATAATCTTATCGAAATAAAGCATACATCGCACTATCACAAGTATGATCCTTTTGTACTAGCCAAACAAGCATTGCAAGTTTATTACGCTCCTTATCCGTCTCTAAAAAGAGATAAAGCAGATTGGTCTGCAGTTTTTAAAACAAAGGCCAGATTCACATTCGATGGGAAGAATATTCCGGACGAACAAGCTTATCAGGCAGATCTTGAGCAAAATAACGAAATAATAATTACAGACGATCATACAGATTTTGGTCCTTTGATCGATGAATCAAATGTTTTGGTAGAAGCGTTTGACAGTGCAGAGGAAAATATCGTCGAAAACGAGACCGAATCTGAATCAGAAGACGATGATGACTGATATAAATTTGAATCTGTTTTTTTGCAATTGATGTAACTATGTTGAATTCTTGATGTATTATGAAATTGATGTAACTATGAAACTAAATCCGTTTACTATTGTTTTATGTTATTTCAATTTGTCATTTATTTAGCAATTTTTATTAAAAATGCAATGAACTCTGCTTATCGTAGGAAGAGTACACCCATCATGAATCAGGTATAACAAACTTACATGTCTATTTACATTTCAGTCATTATAATTAAGCAATTTATACCATTGATGTCATGTTCATATGAAATATATTTCATTATCATGTTTTTATTCTCTTATATAATGATGTGTAAACGTCACAGGTTTATCATTATGTCACATAGAGGGAGGAGCTCTTCCCGTTCTTCAGGAGGCGATGGCAGTGGCCCATCGCAAGCGCCACATCGTCCAGTTGTTACGTTAGCCCCCAAAGCAGATGGGTAAAAATTAAATCTTATTCATCATCTTATTTTTTCTATACTATACGTATGTACTTATCTGTATCGTACTTAAAAACAGGGGGTTCGAGCTACTACCCACTAAGGTAGTGTTGGACGTCTCCAGAGCAGCATATCGTAGTAGGATGAGTGCGTGCTGGCCAAAGTGGGATACCATCCCTCCGCACATCATAGAGTGCATATGGCAGGATGTCCTAGTATGTGTAATTTTTATGTTTTCCATTTTTAATTCGTTTTTGTCGTTTTTCTACCGTTTATCGTTTAAAGTGTAATCTTTTTTTAACACAGGCTGAGATAGACATCCAGACAGATGATATGCAGCTGGCACGAGCATACTGGATGAGGAAGATGCGAAAGAACTACAGAGACACGATATCTGAGGTTAAGAAATCCGGGAAGAGACCACGGTGGATGGGGGAGAGCGTGTGGCAAGCTTGGTTGAGCTACTGGGAGACGGACGAGGCGAAGGCAAGTATACTAATTTTTTTTCAATTATTAATTTAACGTGATTGAAAAATAATGTATCAAATTTTGAATGTACAGGCAGAGTCAGATAGAAACTCTGCAAATAGAAATAAGAATCCCGTTACTCATCGCGGAGGATCGAAGTCGTTTCAGCAGTATCGGCAGGAGTTGGTAAATTTAATTACTGAATAATAAATGTAAATAGTTTATGCTATATGATTTTAAATGTATAATAATTGTATGTAACAATCAACTTCAGGAAGCCGAGGCACATGGTCCTGTCAGCTATATGGACGTGTTCACCCGTACGCATGCTGTTGAGCATGTTAATCCAGACGGGACTGTTTCGTACACATGGCAGGACGATAAATCCAGTAAAAGCCATGTAAGCATATTTCATTTTATTCAGTATTAGTAATTGTTTTAGTTGTCAAATTATTATGAAATAAGATATGATATTATTAATTTGTCAATGCAGGAGATGTTTATGGAGCAGCGACAGAAACTCCTTTCTGATACGGGTCGAGAGCAGCTGACGACCGATGAAGAGGACATTATTTTTGAGTCCGTTATGAGTCCACCAGAGCATGGTCGACGATACGGATTTGGCAATTTAGCGGTAAATAATTTAATTTTTCTTAAAATACTTAAAATATGATATTCTTACCTTTTCAAAACAATAAACTTTGATTTTATTTATTTTTCAATTATTGCAGTCCAGTAGTCAGAGTAGGAGACGGCGGAGTAGACCTCAGAGCGAGCTAGCAAGTATAGAAGAATTACAGACTAGAGTTCAGCAGTTGGAGGAGCAGAACCGCCAACAGGCCATGCAGACGGCACAGTTATTTGAGTACATGCAGCAGTTTGGTGGCCGCTTCCCTTCATCGGCTGGCTCTGGATCTGGGGCAGATTGATTCATTGCTTTCTAATTCGTTCGTGCAGGTATGTTTAGTTTTAGTTTACAATGATTTGGTAGAAGGAACAATTAATTGTTGATATGTATAATTATGTATAATACACTTGGTTCTGTAGCTGTATCAGGATATGCATGATTAGAACAGTTATTGTTAGTATTATTGTTAATGTTGGAATGTTATGTATATTTTGTATTTTATTTTTATTCTAATTTAGTTTATTTCTGTGTCTATTGAATATTTTGGAGTATTGGTTTGCATGTTTGGTTGGATTATTGTTTATTTGATTGTGCAGTATTGATATTGTAGTGTTTGGAAGAGAAATGTGGTTGGAAGGCTCTATTTGCAGCAGATTTTAAAAAAAAACAGCAGGTTTCCGACGGCTTCCGACGGCTCTCGACGGCTTATTGGTCGAAATTTTCCGGCGGTTTCCGACGGGTTCCGACGGCTTATTGGCCTGATTTCCGACGGTTTCCGACGGTTTCCGACGGCCGTCGGAAGCCGTCGGAAACCGCCGGAAACCGCCGGAAACCGTCGATAATGTATACGGCATCACCCGTCGGTAGCCGTCGGAAATACTGCTCCCCGACGCCTTCATTTCCGACGGCTTTTTCCGACGGCCGCCGACGGCTTCCGACGGCCGCCGACGGTTTTCAGCCGTCGGAAATCCCCCCTCCCCTTGTAGTGGAATTTAAGACTTTTCTCAAATATATTTGAAGAGATATGGCTTAAATAAGAAATATTAGCGTTTAACTGTTTAATTTGTTAATTATGTAAATTAACGTTTTAAACATATATTTTAGGTCTTGGAAGAGAAATGTGAAAGCATCGCTAAAATTTAGTTGTAAAGTTTTAGTAACCAACCATATTTTGACAAATTATAGAGGTTGGTGAAAAGAAACAACTTTTTATAGTAATATTGCAGTTTTTAAGTTATTTACAGCTCTGCCATGTCAACATCGGCCTTGTCAACCCACATTTCACCACACTTCATCATCATTGATGCGTCACAGAATAATGCCACATGATGTCAACGAGCTTGACATGAATTGGATTGGGTTTGAACCTCGTCGAGGCCAAAGTAATAAAGATAAAGGGATAGGACTCAGATATCGGCATGTCGATGTTTATTCATGCCACATTCCACATCAAGAGGCTTGTTGCCATGTTTTATACTAAGAAGCACGTATGCCGCATATACTACTTCGAGCCATTTGCCTCAAAGACCCAGATGATCATCGAGCCTAGCCCTTACCGCTTTTAAATTATCATCGAGCCTAGAGCGGCCACTTTTAACTAGTCATCGAGTTTACTCTATGCCGCTTTTAAAATTGTTATCGAGCCTTGTTAATGTAGATTTTAACTAGTCTTCGAACTTTTAAATAGGTGGATAACATATATAACACGAGGATCGATGACTTCACTGTCCTCGAGGCATGATGCCGCATGTTTACTTTTTGAGTTGTAATAGACGAAAAGCCTTATGCTTTAACATCAACATGATATGATGTCGACGTTGATCAAACTAAGATGTTTTGATAGCAATATTCTTATATCATTTTCAATCATGTGTGAGAAATGCGGATTACGGATCTTAAGGCTGGAATAACACTAGAGGGGGTGAATAGTGTTTTATGGATTTTTTTGAATCTTTTAGAATTTTATTTAATTTCAAAACCGACAAATGCAATTCAAAAACACATATATAATCACAGAACCAGACACAGATCTATATACTATATAAAAGCAGTAAAGGAAAGAACACATCAGCATTTTATACTGGTTCGGAGTTACCCTACATCCAGTCCCGTTCAATCGTATAGATTTCTTATCAAAATAATCTCCCAGATTACACCCTCGGTTTCAAGGCTACGAGGTATGCCCTCCTATATTCGAGTCCAGAGAAAACTCTCTTGATTTTACTAGGATAAAGATCACCTAATTGATTTCCGAGGCTACAATCACACCTAATTGATTTCAAGGCTCAATCGCACATTTTACTCAATAGTTTGATTTACAGTACTCGAAGATTTGTTGAGAGCTTGCGTGCTAGATGGAGTGAGTTAATACGGTACTCGAAGATTTGTTGAGAGCTTGCGTGCTAGATTTTGGTGGATCATGAGAAAACCACCTACACTTGGAAGGTCGCCTTTCGAAGATTTGTATAGAAGGTCGTGCAAGCCACCAGCATGTGGGTTGGAAACTGGAGATAGGTTAGTCTTAGATCGAGATCTAGTGAGAGAAACAACATAGAAAATTGAGTTAATCCGAGGTAGGATGAGAGAAGTTCAGTTTAGACAGAAAAGTTACGCGGACAGAACGCATAAGAATATAGAGTTCTCGGTTGGAGATAAAGTTTTCATTAAAGTATCACCGATAAAGGGTGTTGTATTTTTTGGAAAGTCAGGGAAATTGGTGCCGAGATATGTTAGACCATTTCCAGTTATAGAGAGAACCGAAAAGCTTGCATATTGAGTAAAATTGTCGTGCTGTTTAGCTGATGTCCATAACATTTTTCATATTTCTCATTTTCAAAAGTATGTGCACGATCCAGAGACTACTATCACTCTGACTACATTGGAAGATTTAGCTGTAGAACCAGATCTGACTTTTGTTAGGCACCTAGTTTGACATGAAGTGAGAGATGAGAAGAAGTTAAGGAACAAGATAATTAAGTTGGTGAAAGTTCAGTGGAGCGATAATGAGAAAGATTGTATTTGGGAGAAAGAGGACATGATTAGAGACACTCATCTGGTGTATTATAAGGGTATGTTTTTATTTGATATAAATGGATAGTTTACTAGTTAGATAGACTTGTATTGTTATTAGATAGATTAGTATTGTTATTAGGTAATGTTAAAAATTCTTGCATTGTTGATATGCTTGTATTTAGTCCTTACTGAATTTCAAGGATGAAATTCTTTAAGGAGGGGAGCCTGTAACATTCCTAATTTTAATAAACATTATTCGAGAGATTTAACTAGATAAATTAAAGAGAATATTTTGATGATTATATTGATAAGGGAGTTGAGATTTGAATATAATTAAGGTCGAGCCTTAACTAAATAAATACATAAGATTGTTTTATAACTTAAGCATATAGTTGAATACGGAAAAGGTAATACAGAAATAAATAAGTCATAACCCCTAAATCCTTATTCTTTCTCATTCATGTTTTCATAAAAATAAAAAAAACTCAAACAGCTCAAGCAAAGCCTGCCGGTAACTACCACTTAAATCACGAAAATCATGTAGAGATTCAAGAAGGAAAGCTAAGAAGATTAAGCAATAATCAAATCTCAAAATCCATTATCCGAATACGGCGAATAATAGCTCAAACCATTTCACGTTTATTATCTTGTGATTATTTGGATTCGTGATGAATTTTATGTTGAGCATGCATTGAGGATTTTATGATATGCCATGTTTGATAAATGATAAGTTATAAGAATATTTATGAACATGAATGTTTTGGTTCTAAGATTCAAATCGAAGATATATCTCCAATTGCTATGATTTTTAAGTATGATGTAACAAAATGAATTTGGAGATGGGTTTTCATTTTCATAATTTCCCTAAGCCTAAGGAATATTTTATGAATTTTCAAAGGTGGAAAACATGTTGATTCTGGTCTAAATATAATTGGGTAACTAAATAATGATTTTCGGCTTGAAAATTTTGTATGGTGAAGAAATTATCATTTTGATATTTATATGAACACTACAAGAAAAAGGCAGAATACCGACAGCCAAGACCGACGGCTTCCGACGGCCATTTTCCGACGGCTTTCGACGGGCCGTCGGCGGCCGTCGGAAGCCGTCGCAAATTTGCGATTATACCAGCCAGCCGAGCCCTTTCTTCCTCCTCCATTTCATACGAAAAAAACCCAAAAAACCCCCCAAATTCAACCCCTAAGCTTCCAATCCCTAATTTTTAGCTTCCGGATCTTCCAACGCACTCTAATCAAGCTTCAGTACTCTTAATCTCAGGTATAATCTCTTATTTTTATGAAAAATTCAGTTTTTACCCTAATTATAGATTTGCATAAATTGATAAATTAGGGCGAATTAATGATTGCAATTGTTTCCACTAGCGTAATAACGGTTTATAGCATCACATGGTATACCAATTTCATCTTTTATCGTGAAATTGTGATAAACACGTATAATTTGTGCATGTTCATGTATATGTATTTTGTTGTGTATGCCTTGATTCGACGATTGTATACGTTATTTGGAATAAGATAAAATGATTGAATGAACTAGGAGTATTATATTGTGCACGTTTTTACTTATGACACAAAAAAAATGCATTACTCTAAATTATAATTGTGTGTATTGAAAAATGACAAAATGTTAAACCAGCCCTAAGTTGATGCGTAATACGTCGAATAAATGTGTGAAATTAATATATAAATGTGAACAGTGAGTAAAACTGTATTTTTGAGTAAAATGCGCGCATGTTAACCGACAAATGTCCCTTAGAGAGTTTTTGGCCCCGTCTGACGAGTGTTGTACATGATCGTTGTATAAATAGTCGTTTTTTTCGAAAAACGACCATTTATATTCATCTGGTACAATGTTTGTCGGATTTGTCCCTGTATTGGACAAGTTATGAACACAGTAAGAATTTACATTTTGTATACTACTTCGTCTCAAACGGTTCATAAAATTTCGCCCTAACTTTTCTTTTTTGTTTCCTGCGTACACGCATTTGTGTACAATGCAGGGAACAAAAGGGAAATGCTGCCATATTGCATGGATGAAACACGAGCGTTTTCTTTACCTCATGGTAAGAAAATTTCATGGTTTGACTGTCATCGATATTTTCTCCATGTAAATCATCCCTTCAGAGGAGACAAGAAAAACTTTTTAGCTAATAGAGTAGAAAATAGACAACCACCGACGATATGGTCAAGCGAAGACATATATGAACTTGTTAAGGACTATCCAAAGATATATGAAACGGGGGAGCAAACAGAAATTGAAGGCAAATCAGTTGTTCATAACTGGTGCAAACAAACTATTTTTTGGGAGTTGCCGTATTGGAAACATCTTCTGCTTCGCCATAACATAGATGTGATGCACAATGAGAAAAATGTATTTGATAATGTGTTTAACACAATTTTGAATGTGAAAGGGAAGACGAAGGATGATTTGAAATCAAGACGTGATATAGAAGAATTATGCAAACGTCCCGAGCTTCATATGAAACCAAATGACAGTAAAAAACCAAAAGCTTGTTACGAATTAGATAATAATCAAGTTAAAGCTGTGTTAAAATGGGTGGAAGGGTTAAGATTTCCTGATGGGATATCATCAAATCTTCGTAGATGTGTTGACTTTAAAAATAGTAGATTGAGCGGAATGAAAACTCACGACTGTCACATAATGATGGAAAATTTATTTCCCGTTATGTTTAAAGAACTACTGCCGTTAAAAGTTTGGAAGGTAGTAACGGAGCTTAGTATGTTTTACAAAGAGCTTTGTTCGACTACTTTAAAAGTGCAACGTTTACGTAAACTTGAAGTGGACATTCCTATATTGCTTTGCAAATTAGAGAAAATATTTCCGCCAGGTTTTTTTAATGTGATGTCACATAATGAAGGCGACGAACAAGAGTCCTCTCAAGCAATGTTATCTATTTTTAGACAACATGGTCGGCCTTCTGGAAAATGTGTGGAAATATGGCTAGACGATAGAGATCTTCGTGTAGCACACACTTATATTCTTCTAAATTGTGCCGAGGTTGCACCGTTTGTTAGGTAATCTGAAATAATAATTTTTGTTTTATTCTTTTCTGTAATGCATGCGCGTGTATAACCTAATGTAATAATTTGTTTATATAAACAGTGTTTATGAACGGGAACATCCGAACGGAGATCTCAGTAAAGAATTTTCCCGTTGGTTTTCAAATTACGTTTATGAGCCGAAAAATTGTGTTGTTGACGAAGGGTTGAAACATCTTGCAATGGGACCAAAAAGAGTGGTCAAGACATATCCAATATATTTCGTCAATGGATACAAATTTAACACTAAAGAATACGGTGCAGAAAAATTAACAAATAATACTGGTGTATTTGTTAAAGGTAGTGACGATCCAGAAAACCATTTAAATGATTTTTATGGCGTTCTAACACAAATTTTGCAACTGACATATTTCTCAAGACCCGCGGAGGAGGTGTTTCTATTTAGATGCAATTGGTTTAGCAATGTTCCAGGTTCTGGAATTAATGTGCATAAGGATTATAATCTTATCGAAATAAAGCATACATCGCACTATCACAAGTATGATCCTTTTGTACTAGCCAAACAAGCATTGCAAGTTTATTACGCTCCTTATCCGTCTCTAAAAAGAGATAAAGCAGATTGGTCTGCAGTTTTTAAAACAAAGGCCAGATTCACATTCGATGGGAAGAATATTCCGGACGAACAAGCTTATCAGGCAGATCTTGAGCAAAATAACGAAATAATAATTACAGACGATCATACAGATTTTGGTCCTTTGATCGATGAATCAAATGTTTTGGTAGAAGCGTTTGACAGTGCAGAGGAAAATATCGTCGAAAACGAGACCGAATCTGAATCAGAAGACGATGATGACTGATATAAATTTGAATCTGTTTTTTTGCAATTGATGTAACTATGTTGAATTCTTGATGTATTATGAAATTGATGTAACTATGAAACTAAATCCGTTTACTATTGTTTTATGTTATTTCAATTTGTCATTTATTTAGCAATTTTTATTAAAAATGCAATGAACTCTGCTTATCGTAGGAAGAGTACACCCATCATGAATCAGGTATAACAAACTTACATGTCTATTTACATTTCAGTCATTATAATTAAGCAATTTATACCATTGATGTCATGTTCATATGAAATATATTTCATTATCATGTTTTTATTCTCTTATATAATGATGTGTAAACGTCACAGGTTTATCATTATGTCACATAGAGGGAGGAGCTCTTCCCGTTCTTCAGGAGGCGATGGCAGTGGCCCATCGCAAGCGCCACATCGTCCAGTTGTTACGTTAGCCCCCAAAGCAGATGGGTAAAAATTAAATCTTATTCATCATCTTATTTTTTCTATACTATACGTATGTACTTATCTGTATCGTACTTAAAAACAGGGGGTTCGAGCTACTACCCACTAAGGTAGTGTTGGACGTCTCCAGAGCAGCATATCGTAGTAGGATGAGTGCGTGCTGGCCAAAGTGGGATACCATCCCTCCGCACATCATAGAGTGCATATGGCAGGATGTCCTAGTATGTGTAATTTTTATGTTTTCCATTTTTAATTCGTTTTTGTCGTTTTTCTACCGTTTATCGTTTAAAGTGTAATCTTTTTTTAACACAGGCTGAGATAGACATCCAGACAGATGATATGCAGCTGGCACGAGCATACTGGATGAGGAAGATGCGAAAGAACTACAGAGACACGATATCTGAGGTTAAGAAATCCGGGAAGAGACCACGGTGGATGGGGGAGAGCGTGTGGCAAGCTTGGTTGAGCTACTGGGAGACGGACGAGGCGAAGGCAAGTATACTAATTTTTTTTCAATTATTAATTTAACGTGATTGAAAAATAATGTATCAAATTTTGAATGTACAGGCAGAGTCAGATAGAAACTCTGCAAATAGAAATAAGAATCCCGTTACTCATCGCGGAGGATCGAAGTCGTTTCAGCAGTATCGGCAGGAGTTGGTAAATTTAATTACTGAATAATAAATGTAAATAGTTTATGCTATATGATTTTAAATGTATAATAATTGTATGTAACAATCAACTTCAGGAAGCCGAGGCACATGGTCCTGTCAGCTATATGGACGTGTTCACCCGTACGCATGCTGTTGAGCATGTTAATCCAGACGGGACTGTTTCGTACACATGGCAGGACGATAAATCCAGTAAAAGCCATGTAAGCATATTTCATTTTATTCAGTATTAGTAATTGTTTTAGTTGTCAAATTATTATGAAATAAGATATGATATTATTAATTTGTCAATGCAGGAGATGTTTATGGAGCAGCGACAGAAACTCCTTTCTGATACGGGTCGAGAGCAGCTGACGACCGATGAAGAGGACATTATTTTTGAGTCCGTTATGAGTCCACCAGAGCATGGTCGACGATACGGATTTGGCAATTTAGCGGTAAATAATTTAATTTTTCTTAAAATACTTAAAATATGATATTCTTACCTTTTCAAAACAATAAACTTTGATTTTATTTATTTTTCAATTATTGCAGTCCAGTAGTCAGAGTAGGAGACGGCGGAGTAGACCTCAGAGCGAGCTAGCAAGTATAGAAGAATTACAGACTAGAGTTCAGCAGTTGGAGGAGCAGAACCGCCAACAGGCCATGCAGACGGCACAGTTATTTGAGTACATGCAGCAGTTTGGTGGCCGCTTCCCTTCATCGGCTGGCTCTGGATCTGGGGCAGATTGATTCATTGCTTTCTAATTCGTTCGTGCAGGTATGTTTAGTTTTAGTTTACAATGATTTGGTAGAAGGAACAATTAATTGTTGATATGTATAATTATGTATAATACACTTGGTTCTGTAGCTGTATCAGGATATGCATGATTAGAACAGTTATTGTTAGTATTATTGTTAATGTTGGAATGTTATGTATATTTTGTATTTTATTTTTATTCTAATTTAGTTTATTTCTGTGTCTATTGAATATTTTGGAGTATTGGTTTGCATGTTTGGTTGGATTATTGTTTATTTGATTGTGCAGTATTGATATTGTAGTGTTTGGAAGAGAAATGTGGTTGGAAGGCTCTATTTGCAGCAGATTTTAAAAAAAAACAGCAGGTTTCCGACGGCTTCCGACGGCTCTCGACGGCTTATTGGTCGAAATTTTCCGGCGGTTTCCGACGGGTTCCGACGGCTTATTGGCCTGATTTCCGACGGTTTCCGACGGTTTCCGACGGCCGTCGGAAGCCGTCGGAAACCGCCGGAAACCGCCGGAAACCGTCGATAATGTATACGGCATCACCCGTCGGTAGCCGTCGGAAATACTGCTCCCCGACGCCTTCATTTCCGACGGCTTTTTCCGACGGCCGCCGACGGCTTCCGACGGCCGCCGACGGTTTTCAGCCGTCGGAAATCCCCCCTCCCCTTGTAGTGGAATTTAAGACTTTTCTCAAATATATTTGAAGAGATATGGCTTAAATAAGAAATATTAGCGTTTAACTGTTTAATTTGTTAATTATGTAAATTAACGTTTTAAACATATATTTTAGGTCTTGGAAGAGAAATGTGAAAGCATCGCTAAAATTTAGTTGTAAAGTTTTAGTAACCAACCATATTTTGACAAATTATAGAGGTTGGTGAAAAGAAACAACTTTTTATAGTAATATTGCAGTTTTTAAGTTATTTACAGCTCTGCCATGTCAACATCGGCCTTGTCAACCCACATTTCACCACACTTCATCATCATTGATGCGTCACAGAATAATGCCACATGATGTCAACGAGCTTGACATGAATTGGATTGGGTTTGAACCTCGTCGAGGCCAAAGTAATAAAGATAAAGGGATAGGACTCAGATATCGGCATGTCGATGTTTATTCATGCCACATTCCACATCAAGAGGCTTGTTGCCATGTTTTATACTAAGAAGCACGTATGCCGCATATACTACTTCGAGCCATTTGCCTCAAAGACCCAGATGATCATCGAGCCTAGCCCTTACCGCTTTTAAATTATCATCGAGCCTAGAGCGGCCACTTTTAACTAGTCATCGAGTTTACTCTATGCCGCTTTTAAAATTGTTATCGAGCCTTGTTAATGTAGATTTTAACTAGTCTTCGAACTTTTAAATAGGTGGATAACATATATAACACGAGGATCGATGACTTCACTGTCCTCGAGGCATGATGCCGCATGTTTACTTTTTGAGTTGTAATAGACGAAAAGCCTTATGCTTTAACATCAACATGATATGATGTCGACGTTGATCAAACTAAGATGTTTTGATAGCAATATTCTTATATCATTTTCAATCATGTGTGAGAAATGCGGATTACGGATCTTAAGGCTGGAATAACACTAGAGGGGGTGAATAGTGTTTTATGGATTTTTTTGAATCTTTTAGAATTTTATTTAATTTCAAAACCGACAAATGCAATTCAAAAACACATATATAATCACAGAACCAGACACAGATCTATATACTATATAAAAGCAGTAAAGGAAAGAACACATCAGCATTTTATACTGGTTCGGAGTTACCCTACATCCAGTCCCGTTCAATCGTATAGATTTCTTATCAAAATAATCTCCCAGATTACACCCTCGGTTTCAAGGCTACGAGGTATGCCCTCCTATATTCGAGTCCAGAGAAAACTCTCTTGATTTTACTAGGATAAAGATCACCTAATTGATTTCCGAGGCTACAATCACACCTAATTGATTTCAAGGCTCAATCGCACATTTTACTCAATAGTTTGATTTACAGAAGATTCTATAACTCTGAATAGCACTAAGATCTTGTGGAGAGAGTGGCGGAGAATCAAACAAGAGATAATCAAGTTTGATTCACTTGGTATTTAGGCAGAGTATAGTTTAGGATTCTTTAGAATAAATGTGGAAGATGAAGAGGAGAGAAAATAAATAAAACCTGGTAAAAAATTCGTTTAGAACTTAATGGTATTTATAGTAGAGCAACAACCATATCTATTCATGAAAGGATATGACGAATAGACACTTCTTTTGAAAATTGAAATTTTAAAATAACGGACATCATGTCGACATGAGGGGTTGAGGAATGTCGACATGCTCAAGGAAAAATTGATGTTTTGATTTTCTTATTAAAATTGGTTTCTATAATTTGTCAAAACAATTTCTAAACTTTGTAAATATATTTGAATATAGTTTAAACATATAGAAGAGTTTAGAAAGTAATTTTTAATATATATAATCTTAATCTATAAATGATTTAAAATCTGAGTATATAAATATCTTAAAGGTAAATATTTAAAACAAGAGATGGTTTAAAAATAATGACAATTTTGGAAATATTAAAAATGATAAAAATAGTTTTGAGGCTAAAATATTTAAAACCAAGAGGATGCCTTTTTGAAAATAAAGTTTTGAAAACATTTTTTAAAAGACAAGAGATATATTTTAGAAAACTTTTTTATAAAATTAGTGGATATCAAAATAGGACCACTATATGTTCCACTTGATATTGTCGTGAGTTCCATCCCATTAGGGTTCCATCCCTTTAACAGGCTCGAAGTGGATTCCATTCCACGAATAAATTTTGAATAAAGATGTAACAACCCTGTATTTTGTAATTATTTTATTGTATATTTTAATTATTTTAATGTAAAATTTTGGTTTAAAAACTTATTTTTACTTATTTGAATGATAAAATTTTATTATTTAAATATAAAATCTTGATTTTATATGAGTTATAATTCCAAACTGTGTAAGTTAAATATTTGCTAGAAATGTTGATTCTGGTCAAAACAGTCAAACTATGACTTTTAACTTAAAATTTTAAAAGTTTGAAATTTAATTTTTTTTTCTTTTATTATGAAAGTATATAAAATTCTAAGAACACCACTTTTCGTTTCGTTGAATTCGGATGTAAATTGTGAAAGTTATACCCTTTACAATATTGTGCGTATATAAGGTTATTTAACAATGACTGTTTTAAATTGTATAAATTACTTCTTCTTTGTTATATTTTATTTTAATATGTGATAATATGTTATATTATGTATATTTTGACTTTTAAGTATTTTTAAAATGATAATATAATTTTTCTAAAGTTTATTTGAATTTATTGCAATTTATAAAGCCTAATTGATATTTACTGCATTTTTCTTTATTTAACTTTCTATTTAATAAAAATTAAATTATTATTTTACCTTGAAAATGTTTTAAAACCATTTTTAATTCAAATTTTGTGTTAAAATATTTTTTTTTGTGAAGTAATAAATTTTCCAAAGTCATTGGAGATTTTCTTGTAATTTTTATGTCAGGGTTGCTATTTTTAAGCAATTTCTTATTTCCTTTTTCTATTTTACTTAAAATAAATTATTTATTTTATTTTATTCTTACTTAGTTTCGGTTTTAAATAACATTTCTGAGTTTATTTTGTTTTTATAAAATTAAAAAGAAAAGAAAATGCAAAAGGTTTAGAAAGTTAAGAGATCTTAAAAGCTTGAAACGTAAAGGTGTTTTATCCGTTTCTTTTTGCAATTAATACAACAATTTATTGATTATTTTTTTACATTCACTTTTATTGCTGTGTTTTACTTTATTTTATTAATTTTACATGTATTTAAATTTAAGAAAATTTTTCCAAAGTGTATTGAAGTTATTTCTAATTCCTAAGTCTAGTTTTCATTTTTCTGTGCCATTTTTCTTATTTTAATCATATCTAATTAATTATTAATATTTTGTTTATCTTTTATATTTTTGAATTCTAACTGAAATTTATAAGTGTTTTCAGTTATGTAAGATGTATATGAATATATATAGGAAGTTTAAAAGGTTTGAAAGCAAAGAAACGTAAAACCGTTTTAACGTTTCTTCTTCCGTTTCTTTTCCAATTAATAGATTTAATTTCCTTTGACCGTTCCTTTCTTTGTTGTAGCTGTGCATTTCTTACCTCATTTTCACGTGAAAACATTCCTCTCCACTTCATTTTTCACGGCTAGAAAGGTTTGGTAATGGCTCCTCTTTTCCTCTTCTTTTTGCTCTTCTTTTTCCATTGTTTTCTTATATTTTGCCTTGTTTTCTCATGTGTATTGCTTGGCCTCTCCTCCATAGCCACGGCCACCACCCCCTACCACTCTTCCTTGGCATCATCTCTAGCCATCATTTCAGATCCATCCATGGCCACACCTCCTTTGGTGACAAAACTCCACAAAATTGCAAATAATGTCCAAAACAATGCCCTAGCCACCACTATTACTTCACCACCTTCATCTCCACTTGTTGCCTCGCCTATATGATGTTAAACCTGACCTATATGATGTCATACCTGAGCCAAAGCATCATCATAGCCAAGCATAAGTGTCCCTTAGGCCAATCATTGAAGTGGTTGAAGCAAGGTCCAATCTATCTTGTTCATTTTGCTTTGTATTTCAAAATTGTTTCAATGTTATTTTATGTTGAATGTTTATATATTGTCTTGTTTGTTTTATTTTGAGTTGTTGATACAAAATCATATCTTGTCTATCTTTCAACTCAAATCAAAAGTCGTGCAATTGTGCTTGTCGTGCCTTTGGGGTCGTGCTTGTATGTTGTTTTGGTCTCTAGCCTTGAAAAAGTGAGTCTTTCTCACTCTGACATTTATACTTATGAAAAGTGAATTGATGACAAGTGTTTAGTAATAAAAAATGTTTATGCAAATTAATGATGATCATATGATATGCTATGCCATGTTATTACCATGTTATTACCATGTTTAAACTGTTAATTTTCACCTGACATCTGATATATGACTGTATATTGTGATATTGACATTGTTTATATTATTCCTGAATATGATCACACTGCAAGTTCCCTGTTAGAAAAAAAATGTTATGGCCTGAAATGATAGGCCTGAATGGTTTTAAATTTTTCATTTTGACTTGGGATTGCGGGTTTGAAATGATAAAACCCGGATTTTCTTTGTAAATTATGGGTTGAAATGATATATTACCCGTATCACTTTACCTAGCGTAGAAAATTTTATACAGGCCCGTAGTTAAAATATGCTTTTCTAAAAAATTTAAAATATTTTAGAAATTTAATTATTATAATATTTTGATTTTTAATTTAATAAAAAAAAGGATTTTTGTAAAATATTATTAATTTTCTGAATAATTGTAAGTGACAAGAATTAATGAAAAAGTTAGAAATTTTGAACGTAAGTTATTTTGGAAATTTTGATTTAATTTTAATTGAAAATTTAATTGAATATGAAATTATGATAAATTTATGATAATTTGAATTGAAATGAATTTAAAGTGATTTTTATATCATATTAATGATTTTTAATAAAGTTGAAATGTGAAATGAATGCATATCGTAAGTTGAAATTTTGAAATATAACTAAAATTGAAAATTTATGAAATTGACGTAAAAGTGAACTTTAGGTAAGAAAATAAAAATAAAACTAAGTTATATTTGAGAATTTGAACTTAAGTGTTAGTTGAAATTTAATGTAATGGATTTTAAAATTGAACATTGCATTTTAATAAGTGGATTATTACTAAATCTTGATTTTTGAATGGAAATTTAACTTTATAAAATCATGAACTTGAGAAAAATTAAATGATGTTTATATAAAAAAAATGTGTGATTTTGTAAGTTAAAAATGTTTTAAATAAAATATAATTGGTTGAGAAATTTTATTGAATATTTGAAGTTAATTGACTGCATTTTTGAAATCCTTTAATTACAATGTAAATGATATTACAGCATTTGTGAATACCGTAGTTGATGATAATGAACTAAAAAGCAATTGAATTAAAAGCTATTATAGCAATTTTTGTAAGTGCTATAAATTGTTGAATTTAACTAAGTTTATTCGAAATTTATGTAAACCCTATCACAACATTTTAAATGTTGTCTTTTGTTAAATTGAACTGTTTTGAATGTATTTTTCCGTAGCGTTTTCTAAATGCCACGAAAAGTGAATTTTCACTGCTTTGATAAACTTAAGTGAATAAATAAACTTTGGAAGTTGAAATTTTTGGAAATTTAATAATTTAATTATTAAACATAATAACTTCATTGAAATGATAAAAAAGAGTTTTTGGAATATAAACTGTTTTGAAATATGAATTGAAATGGTATTTTAGATTGAATAAAATGAATAATGATTTGAAATAAATGAAGTTTTGAAAGGATAGGATATTTTGATATATTAAAATGATTTGAAACGAAGTTTTGAAAGGATATGATATTTTGATATATTAAAATGATTTGAAACGAAGTTTTGAAAGATATGATATTTTTGATATTAAATGATTTGAAAACGGAGTTTGAAAGATATGACATTTTGATATTAACATGATTTAAAAAGAAGTTCTGAAAGATATGATATTTTGGAACTGAAACTTTGAAAGGTTATGATATTTTGATATATTAAAATGATTTGAAAGGTAGTGTTGCAGGGTATGAAAATTTAATATATTGGAATGAATGATTAGAAATGACTTGATATTTATTTTAATAAATATTTGAATTGAAAGATATTTTACGATGATATTGAAATGGTTTTGGAAATGATTTAATCTTTATTTTGATAAAGATTTGGATTGAAAAAGATATTTTATTTTGAAGTATAAAATATTGTTTTAAAGTTATAACTACGGGTTATAATAACGATTGGTTCTTAAAGAGACCGGGATCGGATATTGTCTTATAGCCGGCCAATACCGAAAACCATTTTAACAACTGTGTACGCGGTGGAGATTCCAGAATGAAGTAGGATGGTGGTGACGTTCTCGAGGTATATATTACGTGGACCCAACTCCCGTGAGTTGGCATATATGACTAAAACAGGAGCTATACCGGGCTACACAAAGGGTCGCACCCTTTCATCAAGCATGCTCCATCGAAAACCATTCTATTACTGTTGTGATTCGATTCGGTGGCGCCACTTTGATTCGGGGGTATTGTTCGAGGTGGGCGGAAGCTGCTGGCTTGCCGTCACCACCGGTCCGGGAGTGCAAACGGTGTATCCACCCTGGCATTGCCTTGCGTGCCGTGTCATATCCTTATATCGTGCCTACTACGATTTTGGTTTTAAAGATCCGACCGCGTTAAGGTTCACCATCCCCTTAACGCTATTTTCTATATGATTATACTTTACTGATTAGACACTACCGTATATAGCGTATATTACTACATAGTAAATAGTTTAACGGATCCTTAGAGGATGGGCGGTACCAAGCATCCATTAAGTTACTGATGCATTTTGTTACTGTTCACTTGAGTTGATTTACAGCTTATAAGTATTTATGTCCTGACTCGAGGGTTTTGTATTTTTCTTTACGCTCGGGTCAGATTGATTGAGTTAGCATTCAAGATTCACCTTCGGCGTTAGAGCTTTCCTTGAAGATCCAGCCATCTATTTTGTTTCAGTATCCAGTGGTTCAGTGATGTATCTGATTTGTACCTAATGTATCCTGTTACTCTTCTGTTGTATCTTATTTAACTCTGATGTATCTCATATTTTATATAGTAGCTTCATGAACTACTATCTCATCTTTTACTTCCGCTGCATTATCATTACTCCGTGTCTGTGATCTGTGATTTTATTTACTGTATATTCTGAGGTTTGCCAAAAAAATTATTTACAACGCGGTATTTTGAGCAATTCAATTTCGGCATGAGTGTCTACCCATACACTTATAATGGATGCGAATGGTTGAAAATATCGGGTCATTACAGTTGGTATCAGAGCTTTGGTAGCTCTAGGCAAAACTCTGCATATGGAGTTAATGTATTTACAGAATCACTTTCATTCGAGTTTGAATCTCTTCCTTTTTGACTCCATTCCTTTGAATTTTGAAACATTCCCTACGGTTCCAAAATCCATTCGTATCCCTCACTATTCATCTTCTTTTGACTCTGGAGCATTCCATAACTCCGCTTCGAATGATCTTTCTAGTGAGTCGGTGGTTATGCCAATTTCAAATTGAATTGAAAAAGGGGAAAACTCCTTTGCAGTTAGCATCGATTCACCAGAGATTCTTATCTATCCTTGGTTTAGATGCTAATATCTTTTATTATTTCAAACTCTAACTCTTGAGATCGAATGTAGATTTACCATAGAAAAATCCACATTGATCTTATTCTTTAAGTCACGGTTGACCCGGTTAAGGTTGCCCGTGATTTATTACCAGCTCATCCACCTATTGTCTTTAATCATATTGTCTTTTGTTTCCAATCTATTCTTCTAAACATTGTGAATTATACTTGTAAATATATGTTTTTTTTATATATTGTGTTGTTTGAGTTGTTGATGTTGATTTGGGTTTCCAATCGATTCGTCTGATCAACGCTATCGATAGGATTTCTAAAACACTTTGACAGAACAAACTGACACAATATTATTTTAAATTTTGTTTTGGTTAATGAAATAAATTTTGATATAAGTTTATAGAACTTAATGAATTGATTTAAGTTTACAATTTGAAATGATAATACTTGATTTATCATTAATTGTTCTACAAATGAATCTATAAATTGTTGCTTATAAATTGATTTGGGAACTTAAATGAATTTAGAAAAAGAAATTTGAGAATTTAATTTCCGATGGTTTCAAACCTTGTGTTTATGTTTTAAAAGGTTATATTATTTAAAGTATTTTCAAATAGAATTCATTTCCAAAGAATTTTATAGTGCTCTTCTCTTTGTCGCTGGAAAATAACTTCGGTGATGATCGCGACATCATCGACGTTCATTTTCGAGTTTCGAAGTTAAGAGACTGTTCTGTAGTCTTGCTACAGCTTTGTTTTGGGGAATTTAATTTGGTTTGAATTTTCTGAAATATGACTTGATTTATAATATATATGTATATATATAGATATATGATTGAAATTTGATTTGACATATTATGTATATATTAGTACTTATCTCTAAATGGTTTAAATGTAATCGGAAATTTAATTCTTAAATTTTAGCTTGAAGAATAATTTCAATTGTAAAAAGAAAATCAAAAATTTGGATAAATGATTCAAACTTGAGATAATTGAATTGGAAAGTTTTATTTGTATAATATAATTGCATTCCAATATAACTTACCTTAATTTCAGAAGTTAACAATGTAATTGGATAATATACAATATAAAAAGATTTTATAAGTAAAATCTGAGTGGTTATAATAAATGTTATACATTTAAATTTTAATGATTAACAGGGGTAAATATAATAAAGGGTAATTGAATAACTTACAATAAATTAATTTTAAAAGAACTAAGAATAAAAGAAAGTAGTTATAATAAGTGTAAGTATGTTTAACATAAGTGATAAATATATTGAGAGGAATAAATTTAATTTTGATTAGGAATAAAGAAGAATAAAATTTATTAAGTACATTGTGAGTGTAATAAATGATTATTTTTCAAACCCATGGTTTTAAAAATGGTTACTTTTAGATGATTGGATAATAAGATAATGAAATTTGAGATAGTTAAGATTTATTTAACTTGTGTAAAGATTTATTCTCTGTTTAAGTTGAAATTTCCATGCTTTCAAAATCATCTCCTTATTTTGTTTTCAAACTATCTTTTGGTTGTCCTTATTATCATTATCTTGCTATAGACCGGTATAGGCATCTTTCTATAATCTTTCTGTTTAGAAATCTTTCTATAATCTTTTATAGACCTTTGGTAATCATTTTGAATCCACCTTTTTCGTGCTTGTGTTCTTGATTCTGGAGGATCTTGGAAAGATCGCCTCCACCTTGTAAAACTTACCTATAACAATAGTTATCAGGTATAACTTCAATCTTCTTGTCATCTTATCTTAATCCTATTTCACTCTATCTTTTCTGTGCCCTTCCATACCTCATTCCTTTTCGGGGACGAAAAGTTTTGAGTGGGGGAGAGTGTAACAACCCTGTATTTTGTAATTATTTTATTGTATATTTTAATTATTTTAATGTAAAATTTTGGTTTAAAAACTTATTTTTACTTATTTGAATGATAAAATTTTATTATTTAAATATAAAATATTGATTTTATATGAGTTATAATTCCAAACTGTGTAAGTTAAATATTTGCTAGAAATGTTGATTCTGGTCAAAACAGTCAAACTGTGACTTTTAACTTAAAATTTTAAAAGTTTGAAATTTAATTTTTTTTCCTTTTATTATGAAAGTACATAAAATTATAAGAACACCACTTTTCGTTTCGTTGAATTCGGATGTAAATTGTGAAAGTTATACCCTTTACAATATTGTGCGTATATAGGGTTATTTAACAATGACTATTTTAAATTGTATAAATTACTTCTTCTTTGTTATATTTTATTTTAATATGTGATAATATGTTATATTATGTATATTTTGACTTTTAAGTATTTTTAAAATGATAATATAATTTTTCTAAAGTTTATTTGAATTTATTGCAATTTATAAAGCCTAGTTGGTATTTACTGCATTTTTCTTTATTTAACTTTCTATTTAATAAAAATTAAATTATTATTTTACCTTGAAAATGTTTTAAAACCATTTTTAATTCAAATTTTGTGTTAAAATATTTTTTTTTTGTGAAGTAATAAATTTTCCAAAGTCATTGGAGATTTTCTTGTAATTTTTATGTCAGGGTTGCTATTTTTAAGCAATTTCTTATTTCCTTTTTCTATTTTACTTAAAATAAATTATTTATTTTATTTTATTCTTACTTAGTTTCGGTTTTAAATAACATTTCTGAGTTTATTTTGTTTTTATAAAATTAAAAAGAAAAGAAAATGCAAAAGGTTTAGAAAGTTAAGAGATCTTAAAAGCCTGAAACGTAAAGGCGTTTTATCCGTTTCTTTTTGCAATTAATACATCAATTTATTGATTATTTTTTTACATTCGCTTTTATTACTGTGTTTTACTTTATTTTATTCATTTTACATGTATTTAAATTTAAGAATTTTTTTCCAAAGTATATTGAAGTTATTTCTAATTCCTAAGTCTAGTTTTCATTTTTCTGTGTCATTTTTCTTATTTTAATCATATCTAATTAATAATTAATTATTAATATTTTGTTTATCTGTTATATTTTCGAATTCTAACTGAAATTTATAAGTGTTTTCAGTTATTTAAGATGTATATGAATATATATAGGAAGTTTAAAAGGTTTGAAAGCAAAGAAACGTAAACCGTTTTAACGTTTCTTCTTCCGTTTCTTTTCCAATTAATAGATTTAATTTCCTTTGACCGTTCCTTTCTTTATTATAGCTGTGCATTTCTTACCTCATTTTCACGTGAAAACATTCCTCTCTACTTCATTTTTCACGGCTAGAAAGGTTTGGTAATGGCTTCTCTTTTCCTCTTCTTTTTGTTCTTCTTTTTCCACTGTTTTCTTATATTTTGCCTTGTTTTCTCATGTGTATTGCTTGGCCTCTCCTCCATAGCCATGGCCACCACCCCCTACCACTCTTCCTTGGCATCATCTCTAGCCATCATTTCAGATCCATCCATGGCCACACCTCCCTTGGTGACAAAACTCCACAAAATTGCAAATAATGTCCAAAACAATGCCCTAGCCACCACTATTACTTCACCACCTTCATCTCCACTTGTTGCCTCGCCTATATAATGTTAAACCTGACCTATATGATGTCATACCTGAGCCAAAGTATCATCATAGCCAAGCATAAGTGTCCCTTAGGCCAAGCATTGAAGTGGTTGAAGCAAGGTCCAATCTATCTTGTTCATTTTGCTTTGTATTTCAAAATTGTTTCAATGTTATTTTATGTTGAATGTTTATATATTGTCTTGTTTGTTTTGTTTTGGGTTGTAGATACAAAATCATATCTTGGCTATCTTTAACCTCAAATC
This sequence comes from Allium cepa, assembly GCA_030765085.1. Lineage (NCBI taxonomy): Eukaryota > Viridiplantae > Streptophyta > Magnoliopsida > Asparagales > Amaryllidaceae > Allium > Allium cepa. The sequence continues at coordinate 92,741,453 of CM060930.1, read as the reverse complement.
AAAAGTCGTGCAATTGTGCTTGCCGTGCCTTTGGAGTCGGGCTTGTATGTTGTTTTGGTCTCTAGCCTTGAAAAAGTGAGTCTTTCTCATTCTGACATTTATACTTATGAAAAGTGAATTGATGACAAGTGTTTAGTAATAAAAAATGTTTATGCAAATTAATGATGATCATATGACATGCTATGCCATGTTATTACCATGTTTAAACTGTTAATTTTCACCTGACATCTGATATATGACTGTATATTGTGATATTGACATTGTTTATATTATTCCTGTATATGATCACACTGCAAGTTCCCTGTTAGAAAAAAAATGTTATGGCCTGAAATGATAGGCCTGAATGGTTTTAAATTTTTCATTTTGACTTGGGATTGCGGGTTTGAAATGATAAAACCCGGATTTTCTTTGTAAATTATGGGTTGAAATGATATATTACCCGTATCACTTTACCTAGCGTAGAAAATTTTATACAGGCCCGTAGTTAAAATATGCTTTTCTAAATATTTTAAAATATTTTAGAAATTTAATTATTATAATATTTTGACTTTTAATTTAATAAAAAAAAGTATTTTTGTAAAATATTATTAATTTTCTGAATAATTGTAAGTGACATGAATTAATGAAAAAGTTAGAAATTTTTTGAACGTAAGTTATTTTGGAAATTTTGATTTAATTTTAATTGGAAATTTAATTGAATATGAAATTATGACAAATTTATGATAATTTGAATTGAAATGAATTTAAAGTGATTTTTATATCATATTAATGATTTTTAATAAAGTTGAAATGTGAAATGAATGCATATCGTAAGTTGAAATTTTGAAATATAACTAAAATTGAAAATTTAATAAATTGACGTAAAAGTGAACTTTTAGTTAAGAAAATAAAAATAAAACTAAGTTATATTTGATAATTTGAACTTAAGTGTTAAGTTGAAATTTAATGTAATGGATTTTAAAATTGAACATTGCATTTTAATAAGTGGATTATTATTAAATCTTGATTTTTGAATGGAAATTTAACTTTATAAAATCATGAACTTGAGAAAAATTAAATGATGTTATATAAAAAAATGTATGATTTTGTAAGTTAAAAATGTTTTAAATAAAATATAATTGGTTGAGAAATTTTATTGAATATTTGAAGTTAATTGACTGCATTTTTGAAATCCTTTAATTACAATGTAAATGATATTACAGCATTTGTGAATACTGTAGTTGATGATAATGAACTAAAAAGTAATTGAATTAAAAGCTATTATAGCAATTTTTGTAAGTGCTATAAATTGTTGAATTTAACTAAGGTTATTCGAAATTTAAGTAAACCCTATTACAACATTTTAAATGTTGTCTTTTGTTAAATTGAACTGTTTTGAATGTATTTTTCCGTAGCGTTTTCTAAATGCCACGAAAAGTGAATTTTCACTGCTTTGATAAACTTAAGTGAATAAATAAACTTTGGAAGTTGAAATTTTTGGAAATTTAATTATTTAATTATTAAACATAATAACTTCATTGAAATGATAAAAAAGAGTTTTTGGAATATAAACTGTTTTGAAATATGAATTGAAATGGTATTTTAGATTGAATAAAATGAATAATGATTTGAAATAAATGAAGTTTTGAAAGGATAGGATATTTTGATATATTAAAATGATTTGAAATGAAGTTTTGAAAGGATATGATATTTTGATATATTAAAATGATTTGAAACGAAGTTTTGAAAGATATGATATTTTTGATATTAAATGATTTGAAAACGGAATTTGAAAGATAGGACATTTTGATATTAACATGATTTAAAAAGAAGTTCTGAAAGATACGATATTTTGGAACTGAAACTTTGAAAGGTTATGATATTTTGATATATTAAAATGATTTGAAAGGTAGTGTTGCAGGGTATGAAAATTTAATATATTGGAATGAATGATTAGAAATGACTTGATATTTATTTTAATAAATATTTGAATTGAAAGATATTTTACGATGATATTGAAATGGTTTTGGAAATGATTTAATCTTTATTTTGATAAAGATTTGGATTGAAAAAGATATTTTTATTTTGAAGTATAAAATATTGTTTTAAAGTTATAACTACGGGTTATAATAACGATTGGTTGTTAAAGAGACCGGGATCGGATATTGTCTTATAGCCGGCCAATACCGAAAACCACTTTAACAACTGTGTACGCGGTGGAGATTCCAGAATGAAGTAGGATGGTGGCGACGTTCTCGAGGTATATATTACGTGGACCCAACTCCCGTGAGTTGGCATATATGACTAAAACAGGAGCTATACCGGGCTACACAAAGGGTCGCACCCTTTCATCGAGCATGCTCCATCGGAAACCATTCTATTACTGTTGTGATTCGATTCGGTGGCGCCACTTTGATTCGGGGGTATTGTTCGAGGTGGGCGGAAGCTGCTGGCTTGTTGTCACCACCGGTCCGGGAGTGCAAACGTTGTATCCACCCTGGCATTGCCTCGCGTGCCGTGTCATATCATTATATCGAGCCTACTACGATTTTGGTTTTAAAGATCCGACCGCGTTAAGGTTCACCATCCCCTTAACGCTATTTTCTATATGATTATACTTTACTAATTAGACACTACCGTGTATAGCGTATATTACTACATAGTAAATAGTTTAACGGATCCTTAGAGGATGGGCGGTCCCAAGCATCCTTTAAGTTACTGATGCATTTTGTTACTGTTCACTTGAGTTGATTTACAGCTTATAAGTATTTATGTCCTGACTCGAGGGTTTTGTGTTTTGCTTTACGCTCGGGTCAGATTGATTGAGTTAGCATTCAAGATTCACCTTCGGCGTTAGAGCTTTCCTTGAAGATCCAGCCATCTATTTTGTTTCAGTATCCAGTGGTTCAGTGATGTATCTGATTTGTACCTAATGTATCCTGTTACTCTTCTGTTGTATCTTATTTAACTCTGATGTATCTCATATTTTATATAGTAGCTTCATGAACTACTATCTCCTCTTTTACTTCCGCTGCATTATCATTACTCTGTGTCTGTGATCTGTGATTTTATTTACTGTATATTCTGAGGTTTGCCAAAAAATTTATTTACAACGCGGTATTTTGAGCAATTCAATTTCGGCATGAGTGTCTACCCATACACTTATAATGGATGCGAATGGTTGAAAATATCGGGTCGTTACAAAAGATGTAAGTGCTTTCAAGAAGTTTTATCATAATTCTTGACTCAATACTTTTCTGGTACTTTTGAAATTTTGAAATCTTTCAATCTTGACACTCATGAGTCTTCAATCGTGATATCTTCAGTCTTGAATCCCTATACTGTATAGTCTTCGTTCTTGGTACTTACATGTTTATATTCTGCATATACATATATATCTAAACCATAACGTTAGTATTTATATTTTATAACATACCATAAGGTTGTTGTCATCAAAACCATCATCTCAAGGACTAACAATCTCCTCTTTTTTGATGATGACAACCCGTATTTATAAAATATACTTCACCTTCACTATAACCCCCCCTAAAACTAATAACTCCAACTACTCTATTTTATACTTCTCTCCTTTTGTCATCAACAAAAATAATTCTAAACTTACATATATAGCTCCCCTTTAATCTAATACTAACCAAATTAAATACTAATAAGGAAGTATAATAAGAAAAACAATTTTTTTTTTGCATGATTATCCATTGTGAATTTTTGCAAATTCCAAAGAATTTTCCTTGCTTTCTTTTTCTTTTTCCATCCTTATTTGCATAACTTGAAGTGCAATCAACATTTTCATGGCATCCTTTATAGATTCTTCAATCTTTATCACACGTGCCAGTGTAGTGTGTTGGAATGGACCAGAATGAGGAGAAGGGAAAGAAATAGTGTCATTTTGGTTTGATTTAGTGAAGGAGGCCATTAATTTTAATTTTCAGAAGTTTATTATAGAGAAAGAAATGTGAGAAGATAGAAAATTTCGAAATACATAGGTTTATATAACTACCAAACCGATTTTAGAGGGAAAATCAAATTTTCAAATTTTACCGTTGTACGTCGACATGGGTGGTAGGGGTATGTCGATATCTGTATGAAAATTATGGCTTTCTTATACTACTATGTTTATTAAAAATATATGTTACTATATCTATATTCTATATCTTAGTTATTGAACAAATGCCTAGTTCTCTTCTTAATTTATTAAATATAGGTTGATTTAAGAGTTTGGTTAAAATATCAGCAATTTGATTCTCAAAGTTGATAAATTCAAGAGAAATAATCTCTTCACTTATATTATCTCTGAGAAAATAATGTCTGATATCAATATGCTTAGTCCTAGCATGATGAGTAGGATTTTTAGATAAATTTATTGCACTAGTATTATCATAATAAATTGTGATTTGAAATTGTTAATCCAAAATCTTTTAGGATTTGTTGCATTATAAATGAATTAAGAGCAAGCCAAAGTAGCAGAGATATATTCCATTTTAGTTGTTGATGAAAAATAGTGCCTTGCTTTTTACTAAACCATGAAACCAGAGAATGACCCAAAAAGTGACAAGTTACACTTGTACTTTTTCGATCAGATTTGCAACCAACATAATCAGCATCACAATAAGAGATTAAATCAAATGAAATGTTTTTAGGGTAAAATATACCATAGTCAAAAGTACGTTTAACATATCTTATGATACATTTCACAGCTTTTTAGTGAGTCTCTCTGGGTTAAGATTGGTATCTTACATAGAGAAAAACACTATGCATGATATCAGGTCTACTCGTAGTGATATAGAGTAGTGATCCAGTCATTCCCCTATATATTTTTTGGTTTACATCTTTTGAAAGATCTTCTTTATTTAGTGCTTCATTGGTTGCCATGGGAGTGGGATTTCCACTCGCAGTAGTCATACCAAATTTACTAACTCGATCCCTAGCATATTTTTCTTGAATAATAAAAATAGCATTATCTAATTGTTTTATTTGTAAACCTAAGAAGAAAATAAGTTCACCCATATGACTCATCTCAAACTCTTTTATCATTATTTCAGCAAATTCTTTATTCATTTCATGATTTGTTGAACCAATAATAATATCATCTACATAAACTTGTATTAGTTGGATAGATTTTTTATTTCTTGTAATGAAAAGAGTATTATCTACGTTACCAATTTCAAAATTTAATTGTAATAAAAAAGATCTTAGTCTGCCATACCATGCTTTAGGAGCTTGTTTCAGACCATATAGAGCTTTCTTAAGTTTGAAAACATGGTTTGAAAATTTTTCATCTTCAAATAGTGGAGGTTGTTCAACATAAACTTCCTTTTTAATAAATCCATTTAGAAATGCACTTTTAACATCCATTTGAAATAATATGAAATTATTATGGTTTGCGAAAGCAAGTAGAATTCTAATGGCTTCTAATCTTGCTACGGGTGCAAAAGTTTCATTAAAATCTATTTTTTTCTTCTTGACAATAACCTTGTGCGACTAATCGAGCTTTATTTCTAACGACCTCACCTAGTTCATTCATTTTATTTTTATAAATCCATTTAGTTCCTATTATAGTTTTATCCTTTGGTCTAGGAACAAGTTCCCAAACATCATTTCTGGTTAATTGATTCAGCTCTTCTTGCATAGCCAGAATCCATGAATCATCAGATGATGCTTCCTTTGAATTTTTAGGTTCAATAGATGGTATAAAAGCTACATTACTCATGTTATTTAGTTGATTTATAGTTCTAGCAACAAATTCAATATCTCCTAGTATATTTTCTATAGGATGATCTTTTAAAAGCTTAACCTTTTTGTTTGGATGAATAAGTTCATTATTTTTTTTAGTTGATTCATTATTTAGGGTAGCAAATTCTTTTTCATCATTAAATTGTTCAATACTTTGAAATTTTCATCAAACGAAACATGCATTTTTTTCAATGGTTTTATTTCTTAAATTGAAAACTTTGTATGCTTTACTTCTACCAGAATGTCCGATAAAGATTCCTTTGTCGGATTTAGGATCAAATTTATTTAAATTGTCTTTTATATTTAGAATAAAACATTTACTACCAAATATTCTAAATAAGATACCTTTGGTTTCTTCTTGTAAAGAAGTTCATAAGGTGTTTTATCAGTTAACGGTCTAATTAATATTCTATTCAAAATGTAGTAAGTTATAGCGACTGCTTCAGCCCAAAAATATTTTGGTAAATTACTATTTGAATGCATTGTTTTAGCACACTCTTGAATCTCCTATTTTTACATTCTACAATTCCGTTTGTTGTGGAGTTCTTGGAAAAGGGAAATTATGAATTATTCCCTTTTTATTGCATAATTTCTCAACATTTTCATTTTCAAATTCCCCACTGTGATCACTACAAACAGTTATAATTTTTAAAGAAAGTTGGTTTTGAAGTCTTTTTGTAAAAAGTTTAAATGAATCAAAAGTATCACTTTTATGTTTCATAAAAATTGTCCATGTAAACCTAGAATAATCATCTACAATTACAAAGACATATTTATTTTGATTTATTGGTTGAATTTGAGATGGACCAAAAAAATCTAGATGAAGTAACTTAAGAGGTTTTGAAGTTGAAATCTTATCTTTTAATTTGAAAGAACTCTTCCTAAGTTCTCCTAATTGACAAGCATCACATATACTATCTGTGATGACCCGGAATTTTAAAGCAATATCAGTTTAATAATCTGTAATAAAAATTAAATTGATTTGATAATCTTTGTAATGAGATTTGAATTAATTTAATAATTCAATATAATAAGTAGTTAATTGATAAGATTTTATCTTTTTAAATCTAATAATTGTTTTATATTTATAATATATATAGAATATTGTATATATTGTAAATATGTATTGTTTTAAATTTAATTAATAAATAAAACTTGTTTCATATATATATATATATATATATATATCTTTAGTAAAATTGAAAATTATGATTTTATTTAAAAGTTAAACTTTTAAAATAAATATGGTTTTAAATACATAAGAATTTTTTTGAAATGATTTAAAATATGTGTAACTCAAGTTTAAAATTTAAATAAATAACAATGAGGTTATTTTGAGTTTCTTTTAAATATAATGTGATAAAATAAATAATTTATTAATAAAGAAATAATTTCTTTTATAAGTTATTTATGGTTATTTAATATTGTTATTTCTAAAATATAATAATACTTTGTATTAGTGAATAAATTTTTAAATAAAAATAACTGTTTTCCAAAATTCAAATTTGTAGTTGTATTTGTAAATAAACTGGATTTCAAAAATTCAATTTGAACATGAATTCAAAGTTTTTAAAATTTAAAGTACAAATGTTTTTAATTTGTTTTGATTTTGAAATATTTGTATAAACTTTGTCTTATAAATAAAATTGAATTTATTCATTTTTATATTATCCACATAAAAATAAGTAGATATTAACTAATTAATTAAACATGGATTTATATTTATCTTAGATTAACATCTAACTAAATAACTAATTAACACTTAATTATAATTAACTAACATTGGTGACAAATGTAAACTTTTTACAAATTTAAAAGAACATGTGTTAAGTAATTAACATACTAATATGACAAATGTTAAAATTGAAGACAAGTGGCAATTGAATTTAGCTTTTTCTTTTGTTTTTGTTTCCAAATAATTTCATCTTATATAAAATTTTCTTTTTCTCATTTTTCTTTTCTTTTCTAAATCAAAAGCTAAGATGAAAAATTAAAAAAAATCACCTCAAAACTAAAATCTGAAACACTTTCTTTGAAAACAAATTCAGAAAATCAAAATAGGCAAAACCATTTTCAAAATTAAATCAAACGTGCAATAGAATAGCATGCATGCAGTTGTAAGATCAGGAAGCAAATCTGGAACCCACATTTTCTTTAGAATCTGGATTTTAAGGCAAAACTGTTCTTAAACCTGCATCAACATTTGCATTTCCTTCTTCCAACAACCTGGGATGCAAACCACTTGTTTCAAAAAAAAAATTGTTTAAGCCTGCATTTATTTCAAAAATCTGGAAGCAAAAATCTATTGGAGCCTGCATCAATAGTCTGCATGCAAGTGAGAATCAGGAGTAAATCCAGATTAGAATTTAAAGCTTCAAATTTGAAGAACAATTCAAATTTTGAAAAAAGGGGGAAACTGCATATTTATAGTTTTAAAAGCACCAAGGTCTTTTTCAAAATCTTTGCTATGTCCATCAGGTTTCAGGTGAGTAACGTCATATTTTCTAAATCTTAAATTGATTATGGTTGCATGTAGAGATCTGGATTGAATGTGTGTAGAATAATTATTTTTATGTGATGATTTTCTGTATATATATATATATATATATATATATATATATATATATATATATATATATATATATATATATATGGATGTGTAGATATGTGTATATGTTTCATGATCATCTCTGTTTCCAGTTCCATGCTTAAACCTTGAATTCAAAATTCATATCCTCTTGAACCCATTAATGTTTGTACTTAGAATTTTAATAAAACTTGTTGTTATGTCATAGAGAAGGTCTAAAATATTTTTTGTTTAAGTCTAATTCAATTTGAAACCTCACTGGAAATAGTAAACCATCAGTACGTGTTAAAATATGTAAAAATTCAAATTGTGTAATTTATGAATTCAGTATTATGAAATGAATACATAAACAAAATCATGATTTTTAACACCGAAATCATAATTTTTAAATTTGAAATAAGGGTACAGTTCTGTGTTGGACATAAAATGGAAACAGGGGATTTTTGGGCGATCTCTGCAAATGGAAGGGTCGGGATTCATCTTGTGATAGAGGAGTAGTAAATGAAGCCTAGAAAAATCAGTGAATGTGATGCAGATCACCATAGAAGTAGTAGTGACAGTTTAATTTCTGTAGCCCTAGTTTTTGATAGGGTTAGTAAATCGATTTTCTTGTCTTCTACAAACGATCGAGTGCAGTGAGGATTTGAGGGAAGATGGCTTGTCTGTATAGGAAGTCGTAGCCGGAGTTGTTGCCGTTCAGGTGGACAGAAGGTGGAGGATGAGGCGGTTTACAGGTTTGGGGTAAAACCTGTTTTACTCTGTTCCAGGTTTTGGAAATAGAACTCGACTTCAAATTTGTGTTTTTGTAGGAGGATCTGATGGTGATAGTTGGTCGTGAGGTTGATCATCGTTGTTGGGAAGCCACCGGAGGCGGGTGATGGTAACTGGAGGCACGGTGCACGTGCACCATGCAAAAATCTTTGAGTTTGGTTGTTTTGGGGTGCTGCAGTATTATGGAACTCGAAGTAATACTCGAGTGTGTATGTACTTGGCTCGAAGCAGAAGTTCTTTTGACTCGAAGTAAATTTTGTATTTGCTCGGGTTTTAGGCATACAGGTTGTAATTTTCTTTTTTTGAGAAACCTGTAGTTTTTTTTTGTTTAAAATATAAAATTTAAAAACTGAATCTAAATGGAGTTAAGTTTTAAAATCTGAGTTAAGTTAAATCTAATATGTATTAGAGTTTCAAATAATTTTGAAAATCTTATAAGTTTTCAAATTTTGAAATGGTTTCAGTTTTAAATAAAAAGGAAAAGGGGGGAAACCTGACAGTTTTTCTATAAATTTAAATTTCATTTTAAAATTTGAATCATAATTCAAATCACCAGTTTGAATCTAAATTTAAGTACAGTTTTCTTAAGATTTTTGAATCTTCAAGTTTTAAAAATAAATTTGTATCTTAAATAAAAGTTTTAAAATCAAGGTTCAAATCAAAAGTTTATTTTAAGTTTAAATATAAATGATTTGAATAAGGAATGGTTTCAAGTGTATTGAATTAAAAATCTGAGATTTGAATAAGTTTAAAATTTGAATGTTTTCAAACTAGTTTAAAATTAAATTGTTTATTAGAAGTAAAAATTGTTTCAAATAAATATTTAAATTGATTTTCTTTTTGAAATGAAATCATTATAAATAGTTTATAAAGGAAGTTAAATGATTTTTAACTTGAATTTGGAATTTAAATGTATTTTAAACTTAATTTTTAATTAAACTAAGTATATTAAGACTTATCTTATATAATTTTTAATTATAAGTGATAAATATTATTTACATTTATTCTAAAAGTAATATAAATGAATTTAAATTGGATAATGCTTTAATAAATATCATCTTTGAATTTTAGATTCAAAATGAAATTTGAAATGTTCTAAGTAAACCTTAATATTTATACAATTATTAGTAAGGAATGGGTTATCTTAGAAATTATTAAGATATTAAATATAATTTAATAAATTGGATAATTAAGGAATAACTTATTTATTTTATTTATTTAATTAATAATTTGGATTAATTTAAATTAGAGTTAATTAAGAATTAATTAAAGAATAAATAATAGTTAATGATGGTCATTAACTAAAGTTTATTTGGTAATTAATTAATATGATTAATTTTTAATAATTAATTAGATTGATTAATTAATAAATTGTAAAATTTATTTAAGTTTAATTACTTAAATAAAAGTAATTATAACATTAGTTACTTAATGTAATTAATGGAATTTATTAAGGTTGGTTTAAATTAATTAATTAAGTTTAACTAATTTTAAACATGAGATTTGATAATAATTACTTGATGTAATTAATGGGATTACTCGGTAAAGTAATTAAAAGTAATTACTGGATGTAATTAATGGATAATATTGGGATTGAGAAATAATTAGGATTAAATTATTTTGTATAATTAATTAAGGGATTAATTAAAGAATTAATGAAGGGGTAATTGATTTGACAAGTAATTAATGGTAGTTAATTATAAATGAGATTAATCAAGGTGATTTAATATTATGGTTTAAGTGATATTACTTGCCGGAGGTAATTAATATTGAGTAATTAATTAAATATAATTAAGAATCATTAATTAAAATAATTAATGATGTAATTAAGATTGATTAATTAATATTAATTAGTCAATAATAAGTAATTAAGGATAATTAATTAGTTGTAATTAATTAAGGTTAAATGTAATTAATTATAGTTAATTAATTAGTGAAGTAATTAAAGGTTAATTACTGTAATTAATTTAGAGTAATTAATTCTGTGAAATTAATTAAAGTATAATTAATTAGGATTTGATTAATTAAGATGATAAATTAGAGGTTAATTAATTAATTAATTTGTAATTAATTAATGATAATGTAAGCAAGATTTATATTGAGTAAGTGATTAATTTAATTCATTTTAAATTAATTAAAGATGATGTAATTAATTTAATTCATTTTAAATTAATTATAGATAGTATGATTATAGATCATTGCTTATGATGGTTGTTATTGGTTGCTTTGAATGATTTTGAATCTCAGCTATGAGATTAATAATGTTGAGTGATATGGATGTATTGGTTGCATTATGATGGTGATATGGGTTATCTTTGATAGTGATAAATGTGGATCATCTGTGGTTATGATAATGATAATTATCTGTTGTGAATCTATGAATTATCTATCTGTGTGTATATAGATAATATAATTGAATTGTTTTAAACTTTAAACAACTTGGACCTAAAAGACACGCTTTGGATTTCGATGAGACCGGGATCGGGTTTCCATATTTGGATATCCGAAAACCACATCGATTCCAATTAAACGTTAGGTCGTTAATCCCAGTGGAGAGAGTGAAGACTCGAGGTGTAAGGGCTATACGTCAGTATAACTCTGTGGGTGATTTCGTAATGAGTTTGACAGAATAGTACTTATAGATTCGAGATGGAGATTCAGAGTGCAAGGGTTATCGTCGTTAACTCTGAGGGTGATTCCAAAATGAGTGTAACGAGATAATGCCTTCGGTTTCGTTTGAACCCGGAACGAACTTGTATGGATTGAATGCTTTCAGAACATCGTCAGGTGGACCATGAGCATTCTAAGTAATGTGTCTTATAAAGGTAATCGTAGCCTCAAGCCTCATCAACCGGGAATGGCTAAAACAGGGGAGGTGCAGCAAGGCTTCGTGGGTAGCACCCACTGGAGAGCAAGATTGATCCCTGTCTAGAGGTCCCTTTTTATTCGGCTTAGTGGGCAGTTGGAATCGCGCGCCAACTGCGGGGTTGTCTTGTTCGGAACTGTTCAGTAAGGAATGGGTCCGGCCTTGTGTTGCAGGGGAGTGAGAGTACTCCTCGGTACGTTGATCTAGGCCACGTATTGTGACGGGCGGTACCCCAGTAGCCATGCCATTGATGGAATCCAAAATCCAATAAGTGCCCTACGTATTAGTTGTGCCCAACAATGTTGGAACATGAGATGTAAGCATTCCAGCTATTTCTGTATTTTACTTGAAAACCCTAGACACTATTATATTATCACTGGATTTCCTATCAAATGTTTTGGTTAGCGTAAGGTAAAAACTTTTCCATGTTTAAATGTGGGAAGTCTTACGTGATACCTTTCTTTTCAAAAGGTTTTTGAAAGTTAAGCAACTTTAACCTGTTACTCACACCAGACCCATGTCTGACCCGAAGTTTATCTTTTGTTTTCATAAACTCTTGGGTACTCAAATTTTTACGAGTAGCCAAGGGAATCAGGTTAGCTTTGACGAATATTGGAGGAGCAATGGATTAGGAGGCTTCTGCGTTAGATATTAGTTTTCCGCTGTGTGTTCTGTGATTGTCTTTGAGATTGTATTATGTTGTAAATACTAGACATGTGTTTATAACTGTCTAGTATGTGTTGTATATCTGTGTACTCTGATAGTGGTGGTAAACTATGTAATATTTTATGTTATTAATATAATTTATTCTTTCCGCTGTTTAGATTCTGATGTGTTGTTTCTTCTTCTTCTCTTTCTTTCTCTTTTCTATCCCTTTCTTTCTTATTAGCGATGCAACTTCTTGGAGTTTGGAAGTTGGGTCGTTACACTATCTATTTTAAAATTCATTCTAGGGAGACCTCTTACTAGATCAAATGTAGATAGTCTAGATAAGAGTTTAAAATTCAAATGCCTAAATATTTTATGCCAAACCAAGGGTCACTTGTATTAGCCAAAAGACATAGATTATCATTTGAGATTTTCATACTAAGAATATAAATATATTTTTTCCTAATTCCTTCAAATATAATATTTGAATTATTATCCTCGATGTGACACTTATCTTCTTTAAATTTAATTTTGTATCCTTTATCGCAAAGTTGACTAATGCTAAGAAGATTGTATTTCAATTTCTTCACTAATAAAACATTAGAAATAGTAGAAGTTTTAGAATTACCGACATTGTCAATGCCAATCACATATCCTTTTGAGTTGTCTCCAAAATTAACCAATCCTCCATCTTTATAGATAATATCAATCAGCATATCTGGATTACCAGTCATGTGTCTTGAACATCCACTATCAAGTATCCACTTATTCTTCTTGATTTGCACAATTTGTCCATTAAGTGTTGATTCTTCAAAGGCCATATAACATTTTTCTTTTTGCACAGAATACAAACTCGGTAGACATCTTGATTTTCTATAATAACTATATGCAGACTTATGAGACAATGATGATTTGAACAGTTTTAAACTAGTATTAATAAAATCCCAAAAATAGCCATTTTAAAAACTTTTTTAATTTTAGATTATGAAAACTTTGAAAACCAATGCTCCGATACAAGATGTGAGAAATGCGGATTACGGATCTTAAGGCTGGAATAACACTAGAAGGGGGTGAATAGTGTTTTATGGATTTTTTAAATCTTTTTGAATTTTATTCATTTTAAACACCAACAAATGCAATTCACAAACACGAATATAATCACAGAATCAGATACAGATGCAAATACTAAATAGAAGCAGTAAAGGAAAGAATACACCAGGATTTTATACTGGTTCGAATTTACCCTACATCCAGTCTCGTACAATCGTATGCATTTCTTATCAAAACAATCTCCCAGATTACACCCTCGGTTTCAAGGCTATGAGGTACACCATCCTGCATTCGAGTTCAGAGAAAACTCTCTTGATTTTACTAGGCTATAAGATCACCTAATTGATATCCGAGGCTACAATCACACCCAATTGATTTCAAGGATCAACCACACCTTTTACTCAACAGTTTGATTTACAAAAGATTCTATAACTCTGAATAACACCGAGATCTTATAGAGAGAGTGGCAGAGAATCAACCAAGAGATAATCAAGTTTAATTCACTTAGTATTTCGGTAGAGCATAGTTTAGGATTCCCTAGAATAGACGTGGAAGATAAAGAGGAGAGGAAATAAATAAAATCTGGTAAAAAATTCGTTTAAAACTTAATGGTATTTATAGTAGAGCAATAGCCATATCTAGTCATGAAAGGATACGACGAATAGACACTTCTTTTGAAAATTGAAATTTGAAAATAACGAACATCATGTCGACATGGGGGATTCAGGGAAGTCGACATGCTCAAGGCAAAATTGATGTTTTGATTTGCTTATTAAAATTGGTTTCTATAATTTTTCAAAACACTTTCTAAACTTTGTAAATATATTTGAATATAGTTTAAACGTATAAAAGAGTTTAGAAAGTAATTTTTTTTTTGAATTACCTAAACTCTAGGGAAGTATGTGCCTGCCAAAATAAAGTGATTTAAAATCTGAGTATGCAAATATTTTGAAGCTAAATATTTAAAACAAGAGATGGTTTAAAAACAAGGAAAATTTTGAAAATATTAAAAATGATAAAAATAGTTTTGAGGCTAAAATATTTAAAATAAGAGAGATGTCTTTTTGAAAAGAATGTTTTGAAAACATTTAAAAAAAAACTAGAGATATATTTTTGAAAAGCATTTTTAAATAATTAGTGGATATCAAAATAGGACCACTATATGTTCCACTAAATATTGTCATGGGTTCCATCCCTTTAACAGGCTCAAAGTGGATTCCATTCCACGAATAAATTTCGAATAAAGATGTAAGTACTTTCAGGAAGTTTTAACATAATTCTAGACTCAATACTTATCTTGTACTTTTGAAATCTTGAACTCTTGATATCTTGATACTCGTGAGTCTTCAATCTTGATATCTTCAGTCTTGAATCTCTATATTGTACAGTCTTCGTTCTTGGTACGTGCATGTTTATATTAAGCATATATATAAACCATAACGTTGGTATTTATATTTTATAACAAGTTCTAAGGTTGTTGTCATCAAAAGCATTATCTCAAGGACTAACATCGGGTACATGGAAATATAAAAGGGGTTTTATAAAATGGCATTAAAGTTTGAGAATATGAAAAGATGATTTCCCTGTTAATTTTTGGGGTTAAGGGTATTTCATTAAGAAAATGATTACAAGGAATTAAACTATGGATGTTAGTATTATTGTGTGCATTTAATCAGTCATTATAAACGCTATTGTTATCATATTCACATCATTATAGACCCATAACTGAAATTGGAGTATTAAAGGCAGAATAACCAGCTAGGTTGACGCAATAGAGAATATAAATTTATTTAACTCCTATGTAAGTAAAATTGCATCCAGGAGGTCAGTTAGACCAGAATATAGCATGCCCAGAACTGATCAAAAGATTATTGAGTTATACAAGTTCTTAGTTAACCCATGAAAACTATGTTATGAGTTATTGATAGAGAATAGGTTCTTAGTGATTCCATGAAAACTATGTTTGGAATATGTTATTGGTAGAGATCAACAGATTCATAGTTTGTCCGTGAAAACTATGGTTTGGGAGAAGTTATTGGAGTATCCAATAGGTTCATAGTGGTCCCATGAAAACTATGATTGGATCAAGTTAATGGTAGAAACCAATAGGTTCTTAGGGATCCTATAAAATCAGACAGACAGTCTGTAAGGTTGGAACAGATTATTAATCAGCCCATAAAAACTAATAGATTAGTAGTAACCCTAGAAACTATAAACTGAGACCGTCAGTCAGATAAATTTTGGATGGGAAATTCAAAGCATATTGCAATTTGAATATCATCATATTACGTTATTTTTTAACCGTTTTGGATGTAGTGCACATTATATGGTTATTGTATTATCGTTAATATATTAATGAGGAGAAAACTCATTCTGCTTAGCGGCATAGTCACACTAGATGTCTAGTTGGTCCAAGATGGTAGGTTATTATTCACACCAGACTTTTTGTCTGACCCAAAGTTTTTGTCTTTTCCCTTAAACTATCTTGTACTCATTCAAGTAGATCGATAGTAAAGGTTTTTCAGGTTCTCTTTCGATGAATAATCTTTCAGAAACGTGCAGGAGGCAATCTATCTAGTGAGAGCTATATATATATTTTTCGCTTTATCTTTTCTTTTATTTCCTTTTATACTAGAACTGTTGCAAAGTCTATTACCTTTATCGTGCTTAAGAATACTAGTAATTACTTTCATTCACCATATTTTTAGTCTAACTCACTCCTCTATTTCCCCATTTCCCTTATAGACCAGCAAAGGCAGGGATAGCAGACTTTGGATTTCTCGGGAGATTTCAGCGGCGGCGATTTTCGTCATGTATTTCGCTTCTTCTTTTTCAGTTTTTATTTCATTTAATGTAGTAGTACTTTTATTTGAGAGGGATAGTTATTTTAGTTACTTCGATATTATGACTGAGATAATGTTTTTCACTAGATATGGATATTTGGTATTTTGAGACATATTTGGTTTTGTAAAAGTATTTATGAAGGTTGATTTTTAAATAAGTTATTAATGTTTCCGCTGTTTTATTTATTCTCTCTTGTGAATTTTAGTCTCTGTAAGTTTTTAACTATACCTATAACGCACCATATTCTTTGGTGTGCCTTGTTGGCTATACTATGGGATGTGGGGTGTTTCATTTGGTATCAGTACCTAAGGTTACAGGATTCCTAAAACTTGTTTTTAAAATAAAATATTTTTCCAAAAGTAACCTATTTTTAAAATAGCATATCTTCAAACTAGAAATATTTTTCAAAAAGAAACTCTTATTATCGAGATAATTTTTCAAGTATAAAAGAGAGTTTATATAAATTCCCTCAAAGTCCAGTTCAACCTTCTTTCGACTCCGTTGAGACTAAATTATCTTTTCTTTGCATAGTATGGCTGACTGGTTCCGTAGAACTACGGTACCAGAGGTGCAAGGCAAGCGCCCAATATAGCACCGGTAGGTGGAGATCCCTTTAATCCACCTATAACAACCAAGTTTTCTAAGCTATGCGAGGACTTCTCTAGTCTAGGAGGCAGATCGTTTTCTGGCATAGAGGATTTCAAGGAGGCACGAGCTAGGTTGAAGGACAAGGAGCGAATGTTTGGGCTGTTAGGATTAGAGGACCGACAGAGAGTTCATCCTACATCTTGGCAATTGAAGGGAGATCTTAAAGAGGTTCCTAAGCCATGGTGGAATAGTAAGAAGAAAAAGGACAAGAGAAAAGAAGGAGGACCTCAGAAGTAGATCAAGAAAAGCGGGAAATGCAATAGCTATGGACTGGTTGGTCATTACGCAAGGGACTAGAACAATAAGATGACGAAGGGAGCATGTGCACCTACAGCACAAGTACAGGCTTTAGATGCAGCACCTTCTAGCAATAGACCACATAGAGGTAGGAAAGTCTCTGTACTAGGTTTGATTTCTATTTTGGATTTTCCTGTTTGGACTCTTTTTGATTCAGGATCCTGACACTCTTTCATTTTCACTTAGACATATCTTTAGCAGTAGACCCCATAGTTGTTTCAAACCCCATAGGAGGATCGACACATTTATATATGATTTGTAGGGTTTGACTGTGACACCTACATATTGGGATTTTCGAGGTATTGGATGATTTTTGGAATGGACTGGCTATCCACTTATGAAGCAATATTAGACTGCAAGAGGAGAGTCGTTAGACTAGAGACATGCAGTGGCAAGACTCTTGAGGTTTCTTGCGACCTACATGGGTCAGTCATGTTGAGCTTCCCTTATTCCCTCGATTCATCATCAGAAGATTTAGATTCAGTTCCAGTGATTAGAGATTTCCCAGACGTCTTTGAGGAGGTTAGGGGACTACCCCCAAAGAGGGATCTATTTGAATGACAATGCTAAGCCAGTGGTATTACCCGTGGGACATATGGCACCTAGGGAGATGAAGGAGTTAAGCAAGCAGATTCGTGAGCTATTAGAGAAAGGCTTCATAAGAATGAGTATATTTGAGTGGGGAGCACCAATCATTTTCACTACAAAGGCGAATGGTTCCCTTCGACTTTGCGTAGACTATAAAGAGTTGAATAAGCTCACGAAGAAGAACCATTATCCACTTCCTAGGATAGATGATCTTTTCAATTAGTTGGTTGGCTCTTCAGTATTTTCTCAGCTTGATTTAGCCACTGGATTTCATCAGCTTAGAGTTGCCGATGATAGCATTGATAAGATAGCATTTAGGACAGGCAACGGATTCTTTGAGTGGTTGGTTATGCCAATTGGGCTACCCAATGCCCCATCATATTTTTTAGATTTGATAAGCCGTGTTTTTTTCGAGATCTCTTAAATAAGTTCGCACTAGAGTTTGTGGATGACATTTTGGTGTTTTTCAAAAGTATGGAAGAGCATGCCATTCATCTAGAGGAGATTTTTTGTACACTTCGCGTTTATAAGTGGAAGGCAAAATTCTTGAAGTGTCACTTTTGGCTTAAGGAAGTGTGTTTCTTGGGGCATAGGGAAGGTCAACACATGGAAAGAGTTTGAGAAACAGTTTTGTACATTTAGGTTCGGAATGTGGAAATCCAAAGAGTGGTAGGCAAAGACTGGAGACATACAATTGATTCAGTTAGAAAGCCCATGTGTTAGATAATTGCAAAAATTATAATTATTTCAGCAAGTGGATTTAACGGTAGTGCCTTTAAATAAATATAAGCATAAAAGTGGAATAGGAACAAAATAATTTAGTAAGGAAATGAGATTACCAAAGTTTAGGAAGGGCACTCCTATGGTAGTAAGAAGAAAATTCACTTTATTTTTAGCCCAATAAAATGAAATTGTTAGAACTGAAAAGTTGAAAAATATAATTTCATTTTTGAGAAAGTAAATATTGGGCTTTTTAAAAAAATATGTGAGATTTAAATTGGTTTTTATATGATTGTGTTAAAAGTGAAATTCTTTTTGAAGAATTACAGAGAATATATAGCTTGCTAGTTTCTTTGTAGGTAAACAAAGATTTTAAATATAAAATCCTAGAGTGTATTAAGTATCAGAAACATAGGTTACATCATTTACTTTTGTAATAGATGTTTTCGTGGAAAGTAAGAGGACCATAGACTATAACACTATTGTTATAATAGGTGACTCCCAAAGGAAATGTTTTTACAAAGTATTTGAGGTTTATTAGTATTTATTTTATTTGAATCCATACACTAGTATTTTTGGGTTGTAGTAACGGTGTTACGCAACATCTGTTTTGATCCAGATAAAAATGTATTTTGAAAATAATTTCTAAGTATAATAAAAAGTGGTTTGTAAGTATGATTATTATTTAAATAAGTATGACGAAATGTTTTCTAGTTATGTGTATATTAAAACAGTTTTGAAAATGAGTTTTCTTGAAAATAAAACTGTATGTTAAATTTTAGAAAATTAATAAATTTCATAGAAATTGTCTATTGTAAGAGAATATAGATTAAGCATACTTTAATCTATTGGAATGAAATGAATAATGATAAAATTTTCTATGAAACCAAATCACAAATAAAGATGTTTTGTGCAAGTTATAAGGAATATGTGAAAGAAATATACAATGTATGGGAAGCACCATATTTTATATAGCCTATTTCGAAAAATATAAAATAAGTTTCTTGTAATTTCGTATAAACATGAAGTCCTCTTTTAAATGATTCATTGAAGGTTTTAACATTAATAGTTTCTTAAGAAACTAGTTTCAATATATTAACGTGTAAAATCATTAGATGTAATAAGAAGTGTAATAATTAGAGACAGAGTTGATTAGGCGAGATATTATAGAGAGCCTTTGTAGAAAGTCCCGATTTGTAGTTAGGAACTCCTCCAAGGTTAAGTAATTGGAAAGCCAAGGATTTTTTAATTAAAATAATTGTTCATATCTGCTCCAGTTTTTGCAAAATTGAAAATCTATGAAAAGAAAATGTTTTGAAAACATGTAAGAACATTTTAAAGATATTTTAAAGAAAAATGGTTTGGTGAAAAAGTAAATAAGTTTTCGAAAGCGAAAAACTTAGTAACAGTTAAATTTAAAAATCCAAATTGTTATGGAAAGCTGTAAAGGTCTTTAAAAGACAAGTAGGAATAAGTTTTGAACTTAGAATTTGTAAGTTTTCCCCTCTAGCTTTAGGGAATAATGTTAATTCAAAAAGGCTGTAAGGATGCAAGTCTAGAAAGATAAAATGTTCAGTAACCAAGTACCTTTGAATTTAATGGAAATTTGAAAATAACACTTTTAAAGACAAAAAATTTTGGGATTTGATATTTTAAAAGTTTAGAAGCTTTAATTGTTGAAATGAAATGATAAATACCAAACCAATCATTCAAATGTGGAGTAGATAGGAATCATCTCCTAAGTGTGACGGAAAAAGTGTAAGGCGATGAAGGAGATAGCAGTGATTACTTTTAGAAGTAATAATAGAAGTTTCCGTAAAGTGTATATGACACTAGTGAGAACCTAGGATTGTTGCTTCATGTTTTTCGACTGTAGAAGAATAGTAAAGTGATATTAGTAAGATGGTAAGACACACATGGTTGAGGATATATATTCTTGATTTTGGAAGAACTTGGGAGGAGCATATTCCTTTAGTAGAGTTCGCTTATAATAATAGCTTCCAGACTAGCACTAGAATGGCATCTTTAGAAGCTCTTTATGGAAGACCGTGCAAGTCACCCCCACATTGGTTAGAGTCTACAAAGAGATTGCTACTTTGCCCCGATATGGTTAAAGAGAATTCGGAGAAGATTGATTTGATTAGGATAGAATGCGTACCTCTTATCCACATCACTTTGATAATAAATTTTGAATTTTCTATTTCCATCTTTAATTTGAATAAGTTCTTTCCTTTATTATCCTTTGGGGGGGTAGAAATTAGGATTTAACCTATGGATGGTAGGAATTGATGTAAACATGTTATTAGAACATGTTATATATGATGCATACTAGTGGTTGGTAGTGGATGCTATTGGACGCTTATATTTACACTAGGCACTATTATCTCTTAAGGATAGGCCTAAATAGGACATTAGAGCATATGCATATGGATGTGTGCGCATTTGCATTTTTGTTTTTACTTTATTCCAAGGTTGTTATAAATGGACGATTATCACATGATTGTTGCATTGGGTTGATGATTGTATCATGCATATAGAACTATCAGTTATTATTAGGGAATTTGCATTCATTTGGATACATGGCATGATATGGTTGCATAAAAGGAGGTCAACTGAATTAGTAGACCGTCTAATCATTTGCATTAGTTAGGGACATTGACACAACACTATTGCATATGTATCATAAATTGCATTAGAGAACTTAAGGATAATGGATGTAATGGATGATGGTTGAGTAGTTGGTTGTAAAATTTGGATCATTCTTCTAACCTAAGAGATTTAGGGGACGAAATCCCTTAAGGAGGAGAGAATGTAACAACCCGACATGTAAGCTATAATAATTAATTAAAAAATTAATTAAATAATAAAATAACTTTGTGAAATTATTAGAATTGAGCCATGGAAGTTGTATCATTGTGTCCGTGGTAATTTTGTGGTCAGTTTCCATATAGATCGTCGAAATTTGAGCTAGTATGAAGAAGATATGAGTTAATGAAGAAACAAGAAAAAGAAAAAAAAAAGGCTAGGTCGACCCTCACCATGGCTAGGTCAACCTATAAGTCGACCTTAGCTAGAGGAAGGTCGACCTTGTGGAAGGTCGACACCAAGGTCAACCCGCGTGCATTCTTGTATGTGGCTTAATCCAGTTGATTCGAACACGTCATTTTGCAACTTTTATCCAATCTGGTGCATCCGTGCTTCTATCCGACGGTTCCTATCAAGCCTATGATGTGGTTGCACCAGATTTAATCTCGAAATCTAACGGTCTGAGATCCACAAGTGCCACTATAAATAGGACTCTAGGCCTAGCTATTTTTTTCATTCGGATTTTCTCCATCTGGGTTCATTGCCTGAGGCTGGACCCTGAAAGGAATATTTTCCAAGGAGAAGATCTTTTTATTAAAATATTTTGTACCCTACATGTGGATCCGGGAAGGCCAAGGAAATGAGCTAAGGACCACGGATGAGTGTTTAAGTAATTATTTTGGATTTTTAAGTAATTTAAATTAATAGGGTTTCCAATAGTTGTAGTTTTTCTACAATTTTGAGATAACATTATGCAAGTTTATTTTAAGTAAATTTTAGAATTGTTTTCCAGTCTATTTTCTTTTAGCTATTCTATTTCGGTTGTTTGCAATTATTTACCATTAGTTATAGTTTTTTCAATTATTTAAAGTATTGAAAGTTATTCACTATTATTTACGTTCTATTTACATCTATTTTACATTAGGATTTCTTCTGTAAATGTCAGTTCTTTTTAATTCCCTTTTTATGCGAATGGAATAAATAGAAAAATAATAATTCATAAATATGGACTAAAATATATAAATACTGAATTTACAGAAAATGGGATGTAAAATAATAAAGACTGTAATAAATTGGACTTAAACTGAAATGGGCATATTTTAGATATTTGCAAGCATAGTTATAACATGTAATTATAACTAAAATGAGAAAATGGAAGAAACAGCAGAAGTAGCTTATTTTTATACTTAGACCTTGGGTTAAATTAATAAGCAGAATTATAACACACGAGTTATAATTAGAGGTAACAGAAAAGGCTTATTTTAGAACTTATATTTAAGTTAATAAGCAAGCATGACGGAAGTAATAGAAGAGGCTTATTTTAGAGCTTACACTAAGTTAATAAGCAAAGATAGATATAGGACTTGTACCAACAGCATTCCCATTCAGTCAGGAAGTGATAGGTGGGGCTAGGCATGCTTATGCTGGAGTAATGGTAAATAAAAGGTCAATAAATAAAAAGCTCAAATCAGGGGATTTAGGCAAGGGGCGCAACTAGATTTTGTTTGTTAGGATCTGTACCAATAACATTCCCTTTAGTCAGGCATAGGTGGTCTCACAATAGTAGAGGTGAGGCTTGGGCACGCTTATGCTGAAGCTAGGATAAATAAGAGGTCAAAAGAGGAAGAAACACATAGCGCGATCCTAATGGTGGTCGAGCATGCGGCCTCGGTACAGGCTGATAAGTCGTTATTGAGTTCCAAGCGCTATGTAGGCGACTTTTGCGTAGGGACCAACATGATAGGTCTAGTCCATAGAAGTAGGTGTCTTTTGCGTAGGGTCCAACAGGATGGGACTAGTCCAAAGTAGGCAAAATAGAGATAGAAGGACGATCAAATGGTAGAATTAGGACTTCAGCCTAATTAAAGTTGGATTAGGAATTCAACCTAATGAAAGAAGTTATATGAGAAGAGTGCAAACAATCTAATCAAACTATCTAAGCAAAGTGAATGGTTAAACCCTATTTTATTCCAACTTTATCTTTTCTTTTATTTCCTTCATACTAGAACTGTTCAAAGTCTATTATCATTATCTTGCTTAAGAATACTAGTAATTAATTTCATTCACCAGACTTATAGTCTGACCCACTCCTCTATTTTCCCATTTCCCCCCATAGGCCAACAGAGACAGAGACAGTAGACTTCGGATTTCTTGTAAGAGTTTCTTCCTGTATTCTACTTCTTCTTTTTCAGGTTTTATTTACTTTGATGTACTGGTACTTTTTTTGAAAGGGATAGTTATTTTATGTACTTTGATATTATGTTTGAGATAATATTTTTCACTAGACATGGATATTTGGCATTTTGAGACATATTTGGTTTTGTAAAAGTATTTGTGAAGTTTGATTTTAAAATAAGTTATTAATGTTTCCCCTGTTTTATTTATTTTGTCTTGTGAATCTTAGTCTCCGTAAGTTTTTAGCTATACCTATAACGCACCATATTCTTTAGTATGCCCTTTTTATATACACTAAGGAGTGTGGGATGCTTCAATCTTACACCTCACCAGAACGACACTTATTAGCAAAGTGCCTCTTCTTATCACATTTGTGCAAATCGCTTCTTATCACATTTGTAGCAAATCACTTCATCTTGCCAAAATACTTTCTGTTGTTGTTTGGAAACCCATAGTCTCCATAAACTATTCTTCCCTAGAGATGCAGGTAAATCTTCATTCCTTAACCGTCTCCACTACGACACTAAACAGATCTCTACGGTGTGGCATAGCTTCCTTTGTGTAGCTATCTCCGGCTTCTACCCTCCAATACGTCATCTCACCTTGTACCAACATTGAGAATTTTCTTAAAAGAGTTGATTTTGCTACTTTAGATAGAAACTTCTCATATAATCTCTCTTTAAGGTAAGCCCAAGTAAGCTCCTCCTCCTGAACTACCATGATGAAACACTTTAAACTTCATTTCCAAATGTATACATTGATTCGAAGTGGTTTTCGGATAGGAGTTACCCAAATCTGGCATCGGTTCCTTCACACCAATCATCGCAAATATGACATTAAGTTCATATGTGATTATCAATCATCAATTAATTAAATTATTCTTTCATTCATAAATATCTCATAGACATATTATTTTAAATTATTCCATTATCTTGTTAACAGTATATGGAATCATTAAGCATCATCTATCAAATACTTTGTTTAATTAAACTCCTCTGTAAATCTTGAAATTATTCTAAATTGTTTCACTTTTTACATAGGAAAAATATTTACAAATTATTCATTTAAATCTCATATTGGAAAATATTATTTTAGAGCATCCAGGATTTCCCTTCACAATATTTCGTCCCTCGCCCAAATCTTCTTGGGTCTCACAGACGAAACACATTTACTAGTTGTTTCTACATACTCCTTTCATTTTTAGAAATGATTTATGAAACTTCCAAATCATTATTTAAAACACTTAATTATTCCTATAAAAACCATTTATAGAAGATATGAAAAATAATGGTTAAATTTAAAAACATATTACATAAGTTAAAAAATAGTTGCGAAAAGTGCCGCGAAAATATGCTGCAAATAGTGTATTAAAGCTTCTTTGATTTGAAAAACATTTTTACTTCACATATGTTCATTTTTCGAAATAACACCACTTTTAAAACACTTTAAATGATTTATAAAAATGATTTCATATTTTTTAAAATTTTAAAATATTATTTTTAAATCAATTTCAAATTCGGGTTTTAAACTGCAAAACCGCGATTTTTCTAAAAACTTGTTTTGGATTCATTTAAAAATTTATAAGGTGAAGTCTTTATTTTCTTTCTTCATTTAAAAACTATGGATATGATAGTCCAGAAAATTCTTATCTCGAAGAATTCCAAGCTATAATCCATTCTCTACACTTGTCTGAATTCTACGACGTGAAATCACGAACTATTGTTACGCGGCGCGTATAGTTTTAACTTATTTTTCAATCTCTTTTCAAACTTCATGGAACATTTTTAAATGTTTGTAAAAAAAATTTAGATCATTTTAAACTCATTTGAACAAATACTTTTCATATTTCGGACTCATTTTCCATTTCATTTCATATAATAATACTACATTATTATAATATTCGTTTCAGCCTTTTTAGACGTTTAATACCAATTAGAGGCTAAACAACTATATACACTTCTTTATATGGATTTAATTCTCATTTAATTAAATGTGGTTAATAACTGACCATTGCTCTTATCATTTATCAAACCAAGTAATCATCTACATTAACATCCATATATTCAAACAAATACTCAATCAACTAATCACACATTTAATCATCCAATATATATATATATATATATATATATATATATATTATATTTTCATATCATTGAACTTGGAATTATTTAGAGAATAATTAGTAAATTTAAATGTAAGCACCCACCTTTGCCTCTAACTAATTTTTCCTACCAACATTCTTATCCAACAACACTAAACCATTGTTAACTATGGCTAATCATAATATACTTCATTCCTTCTTCCCAAGCTTCTAAAAAATTGGTAGATCATCCGCAGTACCTTAAATTTTCTTCCGTTTTCTTGGAATGAAACCGATGGCACCTCCTTTTGTTTTTCTTACACCAAAGCTTTCAAAACTTGCTCCTTCCTTCTAAATAAGAGAATGTGTGATAAAATGAGAGGAAAACTTATGTATTTTTAGGAAAAAATAAAGAAGTGGTAAGTTACATAATTAACCCCTTACCAAATTACCAAAATACCCTTCCTTAACTTTAAAGTAAACTTACTTTTTTTCAAAACTTACCATCATACATCACTTTATTACTTTATATCATTTTCACTTAATACTTGAGGAATGCATTTGGATGGAAAAGTGTAATGTGAAGATTTGCCTTGGTTATGGTGAGATTTGATTTGATGTTTACTTTTTAACTTTTTAAATTACCTTACTTACTTTTACTAATGACATTTTCTAATGATACTTAGTAAAAGTAAACTTGATTAATTGTGAAATGCGTGTATATATACATATATCTGTGTGTTTTAAAACATGTTAACGCGGGTGCAACAATGTTGTGATAACTTATATTGAACAAAACTTTGATTTTTCGACAAAACATTTTACGGTCTCATTTTGACGTTTTCGTTAAGCTTATGTATTTTTTTTTTTGAAAATATGCTTCTCATCATCTTTAAACAAGTGTATATGACTAACAAAACCATATTTAATAATATTAAAATCCAATTGCTAAAATACGACGTCGATTTGTCAGCGTGCGACAAAATTTGTCAATCGTTACAAAATATATATATATATATATAGTTATAAAAAATTTATCAACTAATTATTTTCATTATGTAACAATTTAAAAAAAAAATTATTTATCATATTAATGCAAAATTTAAACGTTTATACAATTTTATTGAAAATAGGCTTTTGTCGCTTTTACAATGAAAATCCAAACATCTTGATTTTGTAATCAAATTCTAAAAAAAAGTTTATCATTTTGTTTATCACATAAAACATGATTATTAAGTTTGAAAATCATATATTTGAATATTTAAAATCAATTAAATATTCCATTTCAAAAGCGGTAAAATTACGACTCATTATATATTTCCCTCCTTAAAAGAATTTCGTCCCTGAAATTAAACCAAAACCCGATAATACTTATTCAAAACAATATTTGAACTCAATTTGGTATGATATACACAGATCATCCATACGCGGTATTTGATGCGATCTTTTATTTGAATACACAACTTTACTTCCAAACTTGTATTGATCCCCCGATCCTCTAGTGCAGACTATGATCAAGCTCTTTGTTCAGAAATCTTCGTTTCCCTTACATAGCTCTCAACTATGATAGAAAACTCAAGTACCCAATCATAAACCATCATCAATGTTTGTCGTCAAGAATCGAGTGGTAAATCCTCTTTCGGACAGGTGGGAACACCTTAAAATTCTACACTCGAATTTTAGATCAAAATCATATGAGGAAATGATCCACGTACCTCATATGTGCTTATTAACGTTCAAAAATATTTATGAAAACCTTTCATAAAACTTCTATCTTTTTAAAAACTGCTTCTTTATATATAATCACTCTAAATATTTATTAGAAAATATTTTTCTTAAAGGAAAACATTTCATCCCAAAGGAGTCATTTTAATTTTAAAAGATAATTTACCTTTTATTTTTCAAAATTACAATCAACTTTTTCCATTATAACATATTCCTTTTTAACCAACCTTGATATTAATTGATCAAATAATAATTCAAAATTATCCTCTTAACTTAAGGAAAATCAAATAGATCAAGTAACCCTAAAATAATACCAAGGAACTTGGTACTACCAATAGTATTCTATATCCCCTTAACAAGAGTGGTAGTACTTAAGGGAAATGTTTATCATCCGAACGTATCTCTTGCCCATTTTTAGTTATTTTCGAGCCACTCAGTCTAGTTACCATTTGAGACTTTCTTGCTTATTTGACATTTCTTTGTTAATATGTCCTATTATAATTTTAATTACAAACTTATTTTATATTACATAAATTTCCTTTTTATACCTTTTCAAATCATCAAGATATGAATTTTCATCCATTTTTCTCAAACATCATTTTATTTTTGCTAATTACACTTTATTTTTTAAAACATATTCCTAATAATTTCTTAATTTAAATACTTTTCAAAAAGCCATTTCTAATATTCCTTTAAACTTTTTATTTCTAAATATCTTATTAAATTGGTTTGATTGAAGATAGAAGAAATGAACAGATAGAATGATCAAAAGAGATTTATTAATTATATACGTTTATTACAAGCCCTAACATGTGCTACAAACTTTTAGAGATAACTCCCTTGGGAATACAATCTATCACACACTACTATTATATAGATACTTGAACTGCCATATATAATAGTTTTGGGTTCCTTTTGAGGTAGACGGTGTTTTATCATGGAGGCCTAACCACTTCCATTTTTGTACGATCGTTCTTTAAGTGTTTCCTTGGAAGCATCAAATGTAAGTTCGTTCAGGACAATCTTTGACTTTGTGTCTTAGGTTCTTGCATCGGTAGTAGCCCATTGTCTTTTTTATCCTCGGTTTCTTCTTCATTCTAGGACATTTATGTAGAAAATGTCTTCTCTCTTTAGACTTAAAATAGACTATATCATCCCGATCATAATTTTTGATTTCCCTCCTTTGCTTCTTTCTTTACTTAATTTCACATTAAGGTGCATAATGCCCTTTCTTACTGCAATAGTAAAAGTCGAAGTCAACATGGGTTCCTAGTTTTGCCTTTCTTCAACTTCTTTATGTGCACGTACTCTATGTGCTTGCTTTGGATTAGCCCATAACTCATCACCCGGCATATAATAAGAGATCTTGCCCCTAAGTGATATTCCAAGATATGATCAGAAGGTTCATACCATTGATTTAAAATCCTTTTATCCAAATAACTTGATTTAAGTTTTCTTGATTATGCAATGATAGGAAGTATAATTTACCAAGTGTTCGATACCATTCGCCCAAGCCAACATATGGTCGATACTTAGAAGATTATTCCCACTATCATCAAGCAGATCAAGACCATATTCTTGTAACTTTCCAAAAGGATAACATCTTGTAAAATTTTCATATCACAAAAAAATTTATAATTTTTTATACATAAAATATACTCCTTTTAAAATGGTGTGTCGATTCACCTTGTTTAAGTATTTAGGGATCCGTATCGATTACATGGAGCTCTTCATGCACCGACCAGAATTAATAAACCACTCAATATATTAATCACCATAAAACATTTTTATATCAAATAACATATACATACCCATATATATAATACTATTAACTCATTCTTGGGTATTGCTAACCCTATCTCTAATGAGTGATTCATTCTATGGTATTGATAACCTTATATATAATGAGTTTTACCCCACCAATGCCTAGGTGTTCGCTCAACCTAAGATTTGATACCAAATGTAATGACTAGGGTTTTCGACCCTCAATATCGACATTGATACATCCTCATGCTGCAAATCTAAGTGTCAGAAAACTCGATAGTTAGGGGAAAAAGAAAATAAAGATAGAAAAGAATCTCATACGAACGGAATAACATATATTATTTCAAAAATAATCTTTACAACGGAAAATTTTGAATTCAATATCAGAGTCTAACCTAGATATAGCCTGGATAGTTACAAACCCTTTGTCCTATAAATGTAAAAACAAATGAAATAGATACAATAGGCAATAGAATATGTCCATACGAAGATGAAGATCTTCAGCTCTCCTCTGGAAACTCCAAGCGTCTTCAAGTAAACCTGAAACTATTCGAATCTGACCTAAGTATTAAAAATACCTAGATCAATCTTAATAAACCAGCATGAGTTATTCAAAGCTTTAAATGTGCAGATCATGCTGATATCAATCAAAACCTTCGAAAAGAAGGGTATCTCATAAGACCACGCCCACACATTAACACAGATGGGTTTTTATCTTATGATAACCAAAATACTTCATACTGAAAACACTGTGATATTATCTTTAATGACATAGGTTTTGAAAACATTTTCAAGTAAATATATGTAAAAAAAAAAGTATCAATACCTGGACTGAGTCTATGGTAATATATTTGGACTAGGTCAAACGAAATATACCTAGATGGAATATATGATACCAAAGGGGTAGCTGAAATTTTTGCAAGGCATTACGGCTATTTTGGGACTGCAATCAAAACTATAAAGCTCATATTGAAATTGGATTTCCAACATGATAAAGAACTAGTGGCTTATTCCTTCGATCCAAGCATAGCAAACATAGTTCTCTCATAAGCCTTATCGCTTTTCTGAAGTAAGCCACTTGGAAATGCACTTGCTACACTACTATGGAACAAAGTATTACTCAGTGACTTTACATGATCTCTGTCAGCCTCCAATACTTGTCTATTCCATCAACTTAAGGTAACAGATGCCGTTCATTCCTCATAGCTAATAGGCCGGAATATGTAACGACCCGTAAATTTTGAGAAATTAATTGCTTAATTTAATTAAGATTTTGTAATTCAATTTAGGAAGAAATGAAAAATTTTATAATTAATAATTAAGCGAATGTTGAAGATGGAATGAAACCATGGAAATTTAAGATGAGTATGAACAGTTGAAATGAAATTTCGAATAATTGAAGTAATGTAAATTGTCATACTAGGCTAAGATTTGAATATAAGAATACAAAGGTAAATAGTGAATTAATTTAATGAATTAATATATGTTATTTATTTACGGTGTTGAATAAATTTGGTAATCCTATTGCAATTTATGGTAATAATGTTGATATAAGCTAATAAATTTAATTTCAATGCAATACCCATTTATGGATGGAATGAAATGGGATTTATGTAAATGTATACCTTGGTTACAAAATTTATATACGGAAGTGATGAAAATATGAATTAATTAATGTACGCATTATTTTGTAATGGGATAAAACGTACATTAATGTAATAAAGATAATGCAGATTGATAAGTATTCGTAATGGTTTTGTTGATGCTAAACGTTACTTTAATGATTGTAATATAAAATAACGGAAGTGGAAATGGAAATTAATAGAAACGTAAACTTATTTTAAGGTAGTAATTGGAGAATTAGGAATTTAATTCAAAGGTTATATTAATAGAGGAAATAATACGTATTAAATTACAATTTGATTAAATCAATGCAAATTAAGTAATTATAATAAATTGTAGTTGGTAATTAAGTATGAATGTGAGTAAATTTGGCATTAGTGATAATTACAAAATTTTACCCATTCGTCTAATTTATTTAATTAAATCTAAATCAATGGCAACATTGTTGTTAATGATAGTTGTAAGTGAATTTGAATGTTAAAAGGTAACAATTATTTGGTTAACTATTTATTTAGTATATTAAGTTAAGAATGGCAATCGATTGCAAATAAATATAAATAGATTATTTTCGTTCTGTTAATGTGATTTAGTTAATAAAGGGGAATTTATATGAAATGAATCATGCATTTATGAAATGTATTACAATACAATGTTATTTATACCCATAAAATGTCTATTTATTTGAATAGCAAGCTTTCAAATAAATAAACGATTTTATTTAGTTTTAATTGATAATTTATGAAGCTTAATGTGAAATAAATTGCAATTAATTGTCTTAATTTGTGCAGTTAGGGTAGATTTAATTAGTCATTGCAGATGGTTAATTCTATAAGATGTAATAAATGTTAATTTTGTTTATAATATGAAGATTGGTTGATTTAAGGAGTGAAACCAAGGCTTATTAATTTATTTATAATTGGAAATCTAATAGGTGGATTAATTGTAAATAAGTGGAATATAATATTAAAATATTACATAAATGAGGATTTAGATGAAAATTGAGAACGTTAAACTAATGGATTTTGATTCCAATATTTATTTCATTTGTTTGTAATAATTGAATTTATTGCGAATAAATGAAATTAAACATTTAAATTTTACGATGATTGAAATTTAGATGAAATTTAGAGATAGTTATATAATAAGTAGGAATCCAATGTTAGTTTCATCTATTTGACACTAATAGGTAGAATAATAGAATGAAAATTTAATTCAATAGAATTATTGAAATTATTTTATAATCTCTGAATTTAATGAAATTGGAAATTTAACCTGGACTTTGATAAATTTATCAACTATAAATTGACATATAAATTGTTTAAATTAATGTAAATAATTAAAGAAATTTAGAGGGGTAAATATTGTCGATTATAGAAGTGAAATTAAAAATTTGATTTAATTAATTTATTTTAAATTTATTTAGTTAATATAAAAATAGCCATTTTGGCCATTGACTTGGATTTCGACGAAACTAGTTTCATCGGATCCGTATCGGCGAATTGTTGTAGGGTTTCAAGTTTCGTAGCGATCGAACTTATCGTTTGACCGTACGAACGCGAAACGTCTTGAAATCGATTTAATTGAAATCAAATTGAAATTGATTTGAAATTTTTGATTTCAGCATAACTTCTTCATACGATGTAATTTGGATGTGAAACTTTTTCCATCGCGTTCAGAATATTCTAAAACATCTATTTTGATATATGGATTGACCCAATTTCGTTCCGGAGAGGCTTTTCGGGCCATATATCGTTTAGCACGTATATCTAATAAATCCGATCCTTTTTTCAACCTTCTCTATAAATATCCTGCTATAAACCCTAGTCTACGTCTATTCTCAATTGTCTACATGTAAAATTCCATCAGCTCCTCCTCTTCCAATGGCCGCAAACCCCATCAGCTCCTCCTCTTCCAATGGCTGCAAACCCTAGATCCAATTTCAAATTCAAAAATCGAATCCAAAGCCTAAAATTCAAAGTCCTCAGAAAAATATGAAAAAAATATATGTTGTAGATCTTATCGATACGAACCTATATTTGCTGTTTGTTTTTTGAGACAGTGACTAAATCAACCGGAAATCACGGTCAAAGTTCTAAATGGGGGTTTTCAATCAAGTCAGCGATTGAAATTGAGATATGGGTTTGATAGAGATTGTGGATGGGAAGATTTTGGTGGTGGTCGTCGGAGTTGAATCGATCTATGGCAACGGGAATTGGTAAATTAAGGTTCGAATACCCTAATATTGAAGCGACGGTGACGTCGAAGGGGGGGGGGGGGACCGGACGAGATGGCCTTTAGGGCATGGGTGCGTGCGGCAAAGGTGAGGCTAGTGGTAGTGGCGGCGGCGGCTAAGATGGTCGAAGGGTGGAGTAATCGGTGGTCAACGCAAATGGTTTCGGTCGTGAATAGTTCGTGATGATTGGGGAAGACGCGTGTGACGTGGCGTGAGTTTTACCTTGTTTTATTTTATTTTATTTCAATTTCTAATTCAATCGTATTAATTCGTATAACTTTCTCATACGAACTCTGTTTCACGTGCGATTTTTTTTGTTAGGATCGTAATAAAATTTCAGACGTTTTGACGCTAGTTATGACGAATTCTGAGACGGTCAAATTTTTGAATTTAAATTGGATTTAAATTCAAAAGGTGAGTGTTTTAACCCACTCACAACTTCTAAGATTTCTTATGTTGTTGAATTCATTATGATGTGATTTGAAATTTATTTATAACTGTTTGTCATATATTTCATCATTATCTCAGTTAAGTTGCATTTATTTAATTAACTTGTTATTTAATTCATTATTGCATATTTATTTTCCAGTTAAATTGTTATTTATTTTATCGCATATAAACTGCCAGTTAAACAGTTATAATTTATTTTTGAATATAACCTGATAGTTGATAGCTGTTATTATCATCTGTTATATATTGATGTATTGTTTGGATTTGGATGATGATTGTGATAAATGGTTGATGGTTGATGAGGGATGAATAGGTGTTTTATTTATATCATCATAATCTGCAAGTTGTTAGGCATTTATTTTGATTCGGGATTGCGGTTTGAAATGATATACAACCGCATTTTTATTTTAAATTGCGGATTGAAATGATAAATATCCGTATCACTTGACCATAGGATAGAAAATTTTATACAGGCACCGCGGTATATATACATATATATATAATTATTTTTGAAATAATTTTTCTATGGTTTTGTAAAGAAATATATATATGGTTTTATGAGATATAGATTTCAGATATTATATAAAGGTTATTTTATATATATTTAAATTTTTGGTTTTAAGCTATGTATAAAATTGTTTAAAGTATGAAGTAAGTTTAATAATAAAATTGATTTTTTTAAAATATATTATGGATAAGTATTTACTTAAATTATATTCTAATATAGAGTTTATATTGATTTTTATAAATCAAAGTTGAGAAGATAGTTTTGTAATGGATTGGAGATTTTATTTAATTAAGATCTTATTGAAATCTAGATTTAAAAAGAATATTGTTTTATAACAAAAATTCGGGGTTAAGGTGATTTAAGGGAATATATCAAGTCTAAATAAATTCAAGGAATATAAATTTTTGGAATTTGAAGTCTATTTAAAGGATTTTGGATTGATTAAATTAAATATTTCAAAACTAAATGGTAGTAAAGTAAATTTGGTATATATGTGAATTATAAAATTTTGTTTTGAAACATTAATATTTAAGCTTTGAAATATATGAAATCTGAAATGGTTTATTGAGGATTTAAATCTGTATTAGAATTGATTGCGAAATTTAAGAAGCTAATTTATTTTATTATGTAATTTAATATTTAAACCATTCTAGTGGTGTAGTTATATTTCAAAGTTATGAAATTCAAAGTTTTATGTTTTGGAAGGCTATATTTCAAGTATTTGGTTTCAAATATTGTAACTTTGAAAGGAGTTTTAGAAAAGGATATATTGAAATGATATCATAATTATTTGGTTTTAAAAGAAGAAGTGATATCGTATTTTTATGGTTTTGAAATGAATAATCCTGTTTTTTAAAGCATAAATTATTTTAAAATAACCGTGGTGTTATAATAACGTTTGATTGTTGGGGAGTCCGGGATCGGAAGTTGTCATACTCTCTGCCAACTACGAAACCACTTTAACAACCGTGTACGCGGTGCATATTCTAGAATGAAGTAGGACGGTGGCTGTGTTTCCATTGAGGTAAATACATGGACCCAACTCCCATGAGTTGGCATAAGGTGGCTAAAACAGGAGCGATTGACGGGTTAATTGAGGTAGCACCTTTGATTGGACACATCCCTTCGATATTATACGTTGACTTTTGGATTGATTCGGTGGCCACTTTTGATTTTTTTTATTTGGGGGTGTGGCTCGAGGTGGGCGGTAGTTGTGGTTATGCGTTACCCCGACCCGGAAGCGTAATTGGTATATCTACCCTGGCGTTGCCTAGTTGTGCCGTGTTACCTGCTCTATCGCGCCTTGTACGAGTTTGGTTTTCTCCCGTAGCCCGTGGAATATTTGGGATAGTCTCCCGATCTGAAAATGTGCTGATATTGGATGGACTACTGGGACTATTACGTTTTAGGGGATATATGGGTAACCCCTTAATGCTAAGAAAAAAGTAAGTTTATTTTATAATTAGACACTATTAAAATAGCGAAATATACTACATAGTAAATATTTTAACGTGTCCTTAAGAGATATGAATCCCGAGCATCTTTTGAGTTGCTGCACTCATGTTTATTTCTGTTGATTTAACTTATATAAGATCTTTTAGTTCTGAATCGAGTGTTTTGTTTTTTCAATTCGCTCGGGTCAGTCCGAGCGTTTCAGGATCAAAGACTTCAGCTCTGGAGGACGAAGACGGAGATTTCTATCATTATTATTTATTATATTCCATTACACTCGTATTGTTCCGCTGCATTGTTATATGGTATGTGTAACTCTGATGTATGTTGTATAAGTATAATCGAATATTTTAAAACAACTTTATAAACTGTATATTTGATTACTATATTTTATCCTTCCGCTGTGAGATTCTGTTTTGTTTTATTTCTTTCTCGTTTTTCTTATTTACCCGATAACAATCCGCCCTTCCAAACGGTTTGAATTGGCACGTGTGTCGACTTAAAGCATGCGAAAAGGCGGGCTGTTACAGTATAGTATTAGAGCTTTGGTTTAGCGATAAACCTTAGCTTTGTGGGGTCTGACTCTTTACTAATAAGGTAGTAAAACCCTATGGGAGTCGCTGAGTGTATATATAAGAGAGCGCATTTGTTAGTGTTATAAAAGGTTTTAATATTGTGTTAATTTGTTCCGTTTTATATTTATAAATTCTTGTTGATGCATGGAACGCTATGACATCAATGGGGATTTCTAAACACTTAATAGGACAGACCGACATAATATTTGTTTTTAATATAGGTGAATGAAAAAAATTTGCCTATTATATTTTCTATATATAAAATAAATTTTATAAATAAGATATATATATTTGGTTGCAATACATTAGTTGTTAGGTAATAAAATTTATAATAATAGGTGAAATGAGAAAGAAAATAAAATCGATGAAAATTTGGAAATTTTGGAAACTAAGTCCCGGGGTTTTGAAATTCCTTTTGAATGATTTTGAAGTATAAAAATAGTATTATTTAGAAATATTTTCTGATATTAATGTTTCAATATAATTTAAAAGAAATTTGGAAAAGAAATAAATTTTGTACTCCCCTCTTTGCCGCTGGAAAATAATTTCGGTGATGAGTGCATGCATCATCGAGTTACATTTTCGAGTTTCGAAGTGGGAAGGCCACTGTAGCAGTTCGACTACAGAAATTTTTGATAAACAGATATAAAATTTGAGTTGTTTTAAATATAAATGGATATATAAGTGGTAAGTATATATTTATCTATTATTTTAAAAATGGTTTGACATTAACCCAGTATTTAAATTCTTAAGTTTCCATTAATTAATATTTTCAGTCGTTGTAGTGAATTTGAACGTAAGTAATTAATAATTGAAACCTCTAAGGGAAATACGTGAATTTAATGCTAAGTTATAAATAAATAAAAAATTAAAGGATAGTTTATAAATGAAATAACAAGAAAGTAGAAATTGTAATCTTATAAAACGAAAGATATAATTATTGAACATAAAATTAATTAAAGGAAATGAGGAAACTTGTATAACTTTCAATTACATTCTTAAAGGCATATATATAACTTACCAAAGGATATAAAAAGTTGAAAATATTAATAAGAAAATGTAACAGATATTATACAAGTAATTAACTTGAGGTAATGAAAGTAATTAATGAAATTCTTTATTTATAAGAATTGATGTTATAAAGTTATAAATTTAAGTGTAATCAAAATATTACTATAAATTAAATATAATAGAAATGTAAGAATTAAATAAATGAAATTATGAAATGCATAAATTGTAACGGAAAAAAAACTTACATGACCTGAATAAATGAAAATGAATAATTGTAGGCAATAAATGAAAATGAATAGAATTAATAAGAATAAACTAATGGTTGTTGTTTTGGTTATGGTTGTTTGGGTAAGGAAATTTAAGATTGTTTGGATATATAAATAATCTATTTAGTTTCACCTAAGAATGTTGAGTAAAGGGTATACTTAGTAGTTTATTTTTCATTCCGCACAATTTAAAGTTTTGAAGCCGAATTACTATTTGTTTGTTTGATATGAATGAATGTTTGAATTTTGTTGATTTTTTATGTGATGGCTATATTCTTGTTGCAAGTGATGGTTGATTGATTTGTTTGTTTGTGTTTGAAACAACCTTAAATATTTCACTCTATATAATTATTAACCCTTTTAGATTTTATAAGTGAAATATATGGTATGGAAGTAATTGCTAATGCTTTTGGTTTCATAATTTAATCGTTATTGCCCGACAAATAGGTACGTTTTCGGATTACGTTTATAGCGTTATTATATTGTTTTTCCTGTGGTGGGATATATATTATTTTGGAAAATATATGTTATATATTGTTATATTTGATATTATATTTTCTCCCATGCCTCCCCGTACAAAGGAGACTCTGCCAAAATTTTCCGTAAATTTTGGACTTAGAAATTTTTGGAAATGATTTCCAAACTTTAATAATTTAAGTATAAAAAGATTTAACGGTTATAAATTGATAAATTTTATCTAAAATAATTAGTTAATTTTGTAAATTTAATTCTTTATAAAGTTAATGTTTTGAATATGAAATATTGAATTCTTAATTCTTCTTTTCCCTTCTATTCCTTTTCGAGGACGAAAAGTTTTGAGTGGGGGAGATTGTAACGAACCGTAAATTTTGAGAAATTAATTGCTTAATTTAATTAAGATTTTGTAATTTAATTTAGGAAGAAATGAAAAAATTTATAATTAATAATGAAGCGAATGTTGAAGATAGAATGAAACCATGGAAATTTAAGATAAGTATGAACAGTTGAAATGTAATTTCGAATAATTGAAGTAATGTAAATTGTCATACTAGGCTAAGATTTGAATATAAGAATACAAAGGTAAATAGTGAATTAATTTAATGAATTAATATATGTTATTTATTTAGGGTGTTGAATAAATTTGGTAATCCTATTGCAATTTATGGTAATAATGTTGATATAAGCTAATAAATTTAATTTCAATGCAATACCCATTTAT
This sequence comes from Allium cepa, assembly GCA_030765085.1. Taxonomy (NCBI): domain Eukaryota; kingdom Viridiplantae; phylum Streptophyta; class Magnoliopsida; order Asparagales; family Amaryllidaceae; genus Allium; species Allium cepa. Next base: position 92,702,836 of record CM060930.1, on the reverse strand, counting down.
GGATGGAATGAAATGGGATTTATGTAAATGTATACCTCGGTTACAAAATTTATATACGAAAGTGATGAAAATATGAATTAATTAATGGATGCATTATTTTATAATGGGATAAAACGTACATTAATGTAATAAAGATAATGTAGGTTGATAAATATTCATAATGATTGTGTTGATGTTAAACGTTACTTTGATGATTGATAAAATAACGGAAGTGGAAATAGAAATTAATAGAAACGTAAACTTATTTTAAGGTAGTAATTGGAGAATTGGGAATTTAATTCAAAGGTTATATTAATGGGGGAAATAATATGTATTAAATTACAATTTGATTAAATCCATGCAAATTAAGTAATTATAATAAATTGTAGTTGGTAATTAAGTATGAATGTGAGTAAATTTGGCATTAGTGATAATTCTAAAATTTTACCCATTCATCTAATTTATTTAATTAAATCTAAATCAATGGCAACATTGTTGTTAATGATAGTTATAAGTGAATTTGAATGTTAAAAGGTAACAATTATTTAGGTTAACCATTTATTTAGTATATTAAGTTAAGAATGGCAATCGATTGCAAATAAATCTAAATTAATTATTTTCGTTTTGTTAATGTGATTTAGTTAATAAAGGGGAATTTATATGAAATGAAGCATGCATTTATGAAATGTATTACAATACAATGTTATTTACACCCATAAAATGTCTATTTATTTGAATAGCAAGATTTTAAATAAATAAACGGTTTTATTTAGTTTCAATTGATAATTTATGAAGCTTAATATGAAAAAAATTGCAATTAATTGTCTTAATTTGTGCAGTTAGGGTAGATTTAATTTGTCATTGCAGATGGTTAATTCTATAAGATGTAATAAATGTTAATTTTATTTATAATATGAAGATTGGTAGATTTAAGGAGTGAAAACCAAGACTTATTAATTTATTTATAATTGGAAATTTAATAAGTGGATTAATTGTAAATAAGTGGAATATAATATTAAAATATTACATAAATGAGGATTTAGATGAAAATTGAGAACGTTAATCTAATGGATTTTGATTCCAATATTTATTTCATTTGTTTGTAATAATTGAATTTATTACGAATAAATGAAATTAAACATTTAAATTTTACGATGATTGAAATTTAGACGAAAATTAGAGATAAATATATAATAAGTAGGAATCCAGTGTTAGTTTCATATATTTGATACTAATAGGTAGAATAATAGAATGAAAATTTAATTCAATGGAATTATTGAAATTATTTTATAATCTCTGAATTTAATGAAATTGGAAATTTAACCTGGCTTTGATAAATTTATCAACTATAAATTGACATATAAATTGTTTAAATTAATGTAAATAATTAAAGAAATTTAAAGCGGTAAATATCGTCGATTATAGAAGTGAAATTAAAATTTTGATTTAATTGATTTATTTTAAATTTATTTAATTAATATAAAAATAGCCATTTCGGCCACTGACTCGGATTTCGACGAAACTAGTTTCATCGGATCCGTATCGGTGAATTATTGTAGGGTTTCATGTTTCGTAGAGATTGCACTTGTCGTTTGATCGTACGAACGCGAAACGCTTGAAATCGATTTTATTGAAATCAAATTGAAATCGATTTGAAATTTTTGATGAAATTTGGACGTGAAACTTTTTCCATTGTGTTCAAAATATTTTAAAACATCTATTTTAGTATATGGATTGACCCAATGTCTTTCCGGATTCGAAACGGGCTTTTCGGGCTATATATCATTTAACACGTATATCTAATAAATCCGATCCTTTTTTTTCAACCTTCTCTATAAATATCCTGCTATAAACCCTAGCCTACGTCTATTCTCAATTGTCTACACGTAAAATTCCATCAGCTCCTCTTCTTTCAATGGCTGCAAACCCTAGATCCAATTTCAAATTCAAAAATCGAATCCAAAGCCTAAAATTCAAAGTCCTCAGAAAAATCTGAAAAAAATATATGTTGTAGATCTTATCGATACGAACCTGTGTCTGCTGTTCATTTTTCGAGACAGTGACAAAATCAACCGGAAATCATGGTCAAAGTTCTAATTGGGGGTTTTCAATCAAGTCAGCGATTGGCGAAATTGAGATATGGGTTTGATAGAGATTGTGGAGGGGAAGATTTTGATGGTGGTCGTTGGAGTTGAGTCGATCAATGGCGACGGGAATTGGTAAATTAGGGTTCGAAAACCTTAATATTGAAGCGATGGTGACGTCGAAGGGGGGGATCGGATGAGATGGCCTTTAGGGCGTAGGTGCGTGCGGCAAAGGCGAGGCTAGTGGTGGTGGCGGCGGCGGCTAAGATGGTCGAAGGGTGGAGTATTCGGTGGTCAACGCAAATGGTTTCGGCCGTGAATAGTTCGATCTTGGATGTTCTGAAACGCGTGATGATTGGGGAAGACGCGTGTGACGTGGCGTGAGTTTTACCTTGTTTTATTTTATTTTATTTCAATTTCTAATTCAATCGTGTTGATTCATATAACTTTCTCATACGAACTCCGTTTCACGCACGATTTTTTTTTGTTGGATCGTAATAAAATTTTTGACGTTTTGACGCTGGTTTGGACAAATTCTGAGACGGTCAAATTTTGGATTTAAATTGGATTTAAATTCAATTTAAATGCAAAAGGTGAGTGTTTTAACCCACTCACAACTTCTAAGATTTCTTAAGTTTATTAAATTCATTTATGATGTGATTTGAAATTTATTTATAGCTGTTTGGCATATATTTCATCATTCTCTCAGTTAAGTTACATTTATTTAATTAACTTGTTATTTAATTCATTATTGCATATTTATTTTCCAGTTAAATTGTTATTTATTTATCGAATATTAACTGCCAGTTAAACAGTTGTAATTTATTTTTGAATATAACCTGATAGTTGATACTTGTTATTATCACCTGTTATATATTGATGTATTTTTTGAATTTGGATGATGATTGTGATAAATGATTGATGGTTAATGATGGATGAATGGATGTTTTATTTATATCATCATAATCTGCAAGTTGTTAGGCATTTATTTTGATTGGGGATTACGGTTTGAAATGATATACAACCATATTTTTATTTTAAATTGCGGATTGAAATGATAAATATCCATATCACTTGACCATAGGATAGAAAATTTTATACAGGCACCGCGGTATATATATATATATATATATATATATAATTATTTTTGAAATAATTTTTCTATGGTTTTGTAAGGAAATATATATATATATATATATATATGGTTTTATGAGATATAGATTTCGGATATTTTATAAAGGTTATTTTATATATATTTAAATTCTTGGTTTTAAGCTATGTATAAAATTGTTTAAAGTATGAAGTAAGTTTAATAATAAAATTGATTTTTTTAAATATATTATGGATAAGTATTTACTTAAATTACATTTTAATATAGAGTTTATAATGATTTTTATAAATCAAAGTTGAGAATATAGTTTTGGAATGGATTGGAGATTTTATTTAATTAAGATCTTATTGAAATTTAGATTTAAAAAGAATATTGTTTTATAACAAAAATTCGGGGTTAAGGTGATTTAAAGGAATATATCAAGTCTAAATAAATTCAAGGAATATAAAATTTTGGAATTTGAAGTCTATTTAAAGGATTCTGGATTAATTAAATTAAATATTTCAAAACTAAATGGTAGTAAAGTAAATTTGATATATATGTGAATTATAAAATTTAGTTTTGAAACATTAATATTTAAGCTTTGAAATATATGAAATCTGAAATGGTTTATTGAAGATTTAAATCTGTATTGGAATTGATTGCGAAATTTAAGAAGCTAATTTATTTTATTATGTAATTTAATATTTAAACCATTCTAGTGGTGTAGTTATATTTCAAAGTTATGAAATTCAAAGTTTTATGTTTTGGAAGGCTATATTTCAAATATTTGGTTTCAAATATTGTAACTTTGAAAGGAGTTTTAGAAAGGATATATTGAAATGATATCATAATTACTTGGTTTTAAAAGAAGAAGTGATATCGTATTTTTATGGTTTTGAAATGAATATTATATCCTAGTTTTAAAGTATAAATTATTCTAAAAAAACCGCGGTGTTATAATAACGTTTGGTTGTTGAAGAGTCCGGGATCGGAAGTTGTCATACTCTCTGCCAACTCCGAAAACCACTTTAACAACCGTGTACACGGTGGAGATTTTAGAATGAAGTATGATAGTGGCAGCGTTTCCTTTGAGGTAAATACGTGGACCCAACTCCCGTGAGTTGGCATAAGGTGGCTAAAATAGGAGCGATTGACGGGTTAATTGAGGTAGCACCTTTGATCGGACACATCCCTTCGATATTATACTTTGACTTTTGGATTGATTCGTTGGCCACTTTTTATTTTTTTATTTGGGGGTGTGGCTCGAGGTAGGCGGTAGCTGCGGCTATGCGTTACCACCGACCCGGAAGCTTAATTAGTATATCTACCCTGTCATTGCCTGTTTGTGCCGTGTTACCTACCCTATCACGCCTTGTACGAGTTTGGTTTTCTCCCGTAGCCCGTGGAATATTTAGGATAGTCTCCCGATCTGGAGATGCGCTGATATTGGATAGACTACTGGAACTATTACGTGTTAAGGGCTATATCGGTAACCCCTTAATGCTAAGAAAAAGGTAAGTTTATTTTACAATTAGATACTATTATAATAGCGAAATATACTACATAGTAAATAGTTTAACGGATCCTTAAGAGATGTGAATCCCGAGCATCTTTTGAGTTACTGCACTCATGTTTATTTCTGTTGATTTAACTTACATAAGATCTTTTAGTTCTGACTCGAGTGTTTTGTCTTTTCAATTCGCTCGGGTCAGTCCGAGCGTTTCAGGATCGAAGACTTTTGCTCTGGAGGACGAAGACGAAGATTTCTATCATTATTATTTATTATATTCCACTACACTCGTATTGTTCCGCTACATTGTTATATGGTATGTGTAACTCTGATGTATGTTGTATAAGTATAATCGAATATTTTAAAACAACTTTATAAACTGTATATTTGATTATTATATTTTATCCTTCCGTTATGAGATTCTGTTTTATTTTAGTTCTTTCTCGTTTTTCTTATTTTCCCCATAACAATCCGCCCTTCCGAACGATTTGAATTGGCACGTGTGTAGATTTAAAGCTGCGAAAAGGCGGGCTGTTACAAAATATGTCCTGCAAACTACATAGTTTTCCATATCATTCCTAGGATATGAGGATTGTGAGGCTACGCTTAACTTCTACAAGGCCTTTTTTGCCTTTCTTATAGCAGGTTCCACTTTGAATGTCACATTATCATTCCTTTGTTCACTATTTAGTTTCACGAACATACAATCCATGAGCTCCTACGTCTCAGAGAAGGATGTTAAGCTGAGAGAAGTTGCTTTCTCCACCAAGCAGATGTACATTGGTAAAAGTCAATGTTGTGATCTTAGAAATGCAATGTCAGAAATTCATCCATAAAAGTTCGTTCTGGGACTAAACGAAACCGAATGTACTCCTCCTACCACATTCTTTTGGAAATCACCCTTAGGATCAGTAGCAAGTAGTCCTTGCAATGTGAAGATTTCAAAACACGGTAGGACCACCGTTATAGTAAATATCTCTGTATTTGGAGCGAAGAGAATGTCAACAAGCAGTCATTCGTCTATGAAGATCTTAGGTCTTTAATGGTCATCATCTTTAACATGTCTTTATTATTAAGCTATCTTTATTTCCAAATGTATACATTGGTTCGAAGCGGTTTTCAGATAGGAGTTACCCAAATCCGACTCTGATTCCTTCGCGCCATCATCTATAAAAAGATGTTAAGTTCATATGTGATTATCAATCGTCAATTAATTAAATTCATCTTTCATTCATAAATATCTCAGGGAGGCATATTATTTAAAATTATTCCATTTATCTTATTAATAGTATATGGAATCATTAAGCCTCATTTATCAAATACTTTGTTTAATTAAACCCCTTTTTAAATCTTGAAATAATTCTAAATCGTTTCACTTTTTACTTAGGAAAAACATTTCCAAATTAGTTATTTAAATCTCATATTGGAAAACATTATTTTAGAGCATCCGGGCTTTCCCTTCGACATATTTTGTCCCTCGTCCAAGTCTCCTTAGACGTGACAGACGAAACATATGTGCTAGTCATTTTCGCATACTCCTTTCATTTTTAGAAATGATTTATAAAATTTCCAAATCATTATTTAGAAAACTTAATTATTATTTTAAAAACCATTTACAAAAGATATGAAAACTAATGGTTAAGTTTAAAATTATGTTTCATAAGTTATGGAACTACTGCGAAAAGTGCTCCAAACAGCGTATTAAAGCTTCTTTGATCAAAAGAATATTTTTACTCCACATATGTTCATTTTTCCAACACAAACCACTTTTAAAATGCATTAATGATTTATTTCTTCATTTAAAAACTACAGATATAATAGTATAGAAAATTCATATCTTGAAGAATTCCAAGCTATATTCGATTCTTTACACTTTCTTAAATTATACAGCATGAAATCACTAACTGCCATTACGCGACGCACCTAGTTTCGATCTCCTTTCAAACTTCATGGAACACTTTTAAATGTTTATAAACCATTTCTAAATCATTCTAAACTCATTTAAACAAATAATTGTCATTTTAAACTCATTTTCCATTGCATTTCATATTATAATACTAAATTATTATAATATTCGTTTCAACTTTTTTTATATTCAATACCAATAAGAGGCTAAACAACTCCATACACATCTTTATATGGATTTAATTCTCATTTAATTAGCTGTGGTTAATTACAAACCATTTCTCTTATCATTTATCAAACCATGTCCTCAAGATTATGCATGGGTGAATCACTTGGAATTTGTTATGTGCTTCCATGCTCATTTAAAAGTCCTCACGGTTATGCATGTATGGAATGTATATCAAAATTGATTTTTAGATAAACAAGTTGATTCTAATCTCATTTAAAAGTCCTCAAGGTTATGCTTGGTTAGATGATACTTGAATTCATTTTTTTAAAATAAAATTGGAATACTACTAATCTTATTTAAAAGTCCTAACGGTCATGCATGGTTGGTAGATATACAAATTCCTGATATAAATATATCACAAATTGACACAACTGTATGGTTTTATATGATGACATCATTCCCATCATCCTAAAAGTGGAATATGCGCCTAACAAAGTATTTATGATTTTTTCTTGATTTTTTATTGAAATTTAATATTTATATTCAATTGAGTTTTAATGTTGGATTAATATCGATAACTTTATCTCTATTTTCTCTAACACTATTACTCTTTTGCTGATAACAAAAGGTGGAGAGAAAAGTTAAGATTTTGTCAAATAAAATCAAGCAAAGGTCAAATATTTTCTATTTGCATCTAGGCTCATTTGCATATTTTTAATTATATGCATATATGAAGGGGGAGCTTTGTGTAGAGAGGAAGCATTTAAATAGGGGGAGCAATTAGATTATACCAATGATCAAATATATTTAACATATTCAAAATCTTAAACATATGTTTGTTATCACCAAAAGGGGGAGATTGTTGAATATGCGATTATATGATTTTTGTTTGATGATAATAAACATATATATATGTTCATTAAAATGTATTTGTTAACGTACTATTTTATTTTTCATAGAGTAAATAAATATTTGCCAAAAAAAAAATAACACAGAATTTGAATTCAAATAGAAATTTTATTCAAACAAATATTATTACAATCTTTGAATAGTACAAATTTCAAGCTCTCAGTATATATATACAATTTCAATTACAGTACAATTTTGATTACATCACGATTCACATTTACATTTGACCTCACTGCATATCACTCATTCACTCAATTCGTATTTTATCTTCAACTTCACTCCAAATTGAATCCAGCATCTGAGCAATCTGCAAAAATAAATATTGATGCAGTAAAATTGAAAAGGAAATATTTTTGTAGTATAAAATAAAATGTGAATGTTGAAAATAATATTTGCCTCAGTTATTTGGGTTGTTCATCATCATTTAATTTTGAATTCATCATACACGAACAACCTATGATATACATAGATTATCACTATATATGCCACGAGGCCGTGCACACCGATATATACACTTGATAAAATTGCAGGGATAGGTGAGCACAGGTCAAATCCAAAACGTCGGGTTCAACTCAAGTGCAATAAAAATAATGTCACAATTTTCAGCACAAGGTCAAATCCGAGCTACTACCTGGATTCAACTCAGGTGTAATTCGAAAAACAAATCCAAATGGAATCAAGTGGTCAAGCCAACTATATAAACTCTCAAGTGAAAGGTTAGACAGTTCATTCAGACCATCAAGCAAATGCATATCAGACGATGTCAACGAGACTCAACATGTATGTGAAACCAGCAAAAACAGATACAACATAATGCTACAGGTCTGACACCGCACCAGACTAATATGGCAACATAGCAACACAGGTAGCAAGCAAGATCAACATAGCAGCTCATATATACAACAAACATAGAGGCAACTGGCATCAACTACAACAAATGAATTGTGCACATCAAACCATTTCAACAAGACATATGTATGTATCAGTGCAGAAGCAAATGGCACCAAACCAAGTTCAAGTTATACAAGCAACTCAAACTCAACTGCAACAGAGACAAACAGAGTTCAACATGACTCGAAGTACAAGTTGATGCAAACATACATGAACACATATATAGGCAGTGCACATGTGAAACAGACTACAAGTACAAGGCACACTGCACCACTGACCATACAGCAAAGTCATTAGAATGACACAATAAACCAGTTCAAAATGAACTAGATGAACACTGCAACATTGAAATGACAATATCAAGTCAATGCAGCAACCAAAACAAATGCAACAATGAATCATAAACCAAGTGCACCAAAGGAATGACAACAATGCACAAAGGCTACAGGTTTGGCACGAGAAAAGCAAGCATATACACCAATATCAAACTCGAGTGCATATACAAGTATGCAACTGTGAAATTGGATCAAGCAAGTGCAGACACAAGTGGTACAAGACTGAAGCCAACATCAGCAATAAATAAAATATAATGCTTTTTTTCAAAAAAAAATGAAACTACAATGAACACAACATCATCAGGAATTTCAAATTAAACGAGTTAGAGCCGAAGCTAAACATTATCACAATATCACAAGCCGAAGTCAAGAAGACCAAAGATCGAACAGTGCAGATTCGAAATTGTGGTGGCCAAGTAAATTGACCAAGTCATGAATCAGGAACGTGAGTATCAAGTATCAAATTATACGACATTGACAAAGTCAGAGAAATCATTAACATCCAAACATAATCGAATGGTCGAAGCACAGTATTGACAAAATCAAACAACTATCAGACGAACGAAAATTAAGGAGATCAAACTATATATAAACCCATAATCATCATTGGCTAAAATCCATCGAGTTCAAGCAAGCATAACAGAAAAGCAAAAGGAATAAATCACATACCAAATCACCGAACTCGATCGAGAAGGAGCGGCCGTATGCAAAGTATAATCGATCGTCAAGCAATCACGAAGAACAATCTACCTGATCGAACAAATTAAAGTCGGCTTCTTCAGTTTTAAACAAAGCACTAATTTGCAAGCAAAGGAAAAAAGGATAAGCCGCCATTAATCACGTATTTGGGTCGAAGCCATAATACAAAAGAAAAAAGGATTTAAATCTATCACGTGTTTATTTTTGGGCCAGCTTAGTTTACAAAGGCTTTAGTTTATTTAAATTAGCATTTAGTTTCTTTAGTTTTTAAATTATTTTTAATTTGTATTTCTCTTTTAAACGTTGTAATTACTACTTGTGTGACTAGGGGACAAACTACGTGGCGTAGTTTGAGAATTCGCAACTCAGTGGCTAAGTTGTGGCAATATTTTGAGCGTAGAGTTAGGTTAGTCAGTAGCGGGTGTCGCGACTTTACATGTGTAAGCGTGTGACTACTTAATTTCTAGTAGAAACCTTGGTGGCAGCACCTAGACAGGGTTTTGCCGAAGTTGGGTAAATTCTGTGTCGTTATATTTCTGCATTTATTATTCTGCTATTATCTGTGCTGCTATAATTTTGATTTACCTATGTTGAAATAATTTTATAAGCTTCTGCAATTAATTTTTATAATTAACAGTATCACCCTATTCACCCCCCCTCTAGGGTGAAATCGATCCTACAGTAATCATCCATATTAACATCCATATATTCAAACAAGTAATCAACCAAGTAATCACACATTTAATCATCGAATATATATATATATATATATATATATTATTTTTATATCATTAAATTTGGTATTATTTAGAGATTAATTAGTAAATTTAAATGTGATTACTCACCTTTGCCTCTAACTTATTTTCCTACCAACATTCTTATCCATAAATACTTCACCAAAACCATTGTTAATTTCAACTAATCATTATCTACTCTATTCTGCCTTCCCAAGCTTTAAAAAATCTGGTAGAGCTTCCTCGGTACTTTAAATTTTCTTCTATTTCCTTCGAATGAAACCAACGGCACCTCCTTCTGTTTTTTCTTGTACCGAAGCTTTTCAAACTTTCTCCTTCCTCCTAAATAGTTTCAGCCTCACTTTGCTCTACTATTTCCTCCATCACTCTTTAACTTTTTAGATGCTAAACCACGTTCCAATGGTATTTTAAGGTCTTTGGCAAAGTTTGATGGAGTTTGTAGTCGGTTTGATATGATTTTAAGAAAGTTAGTAAGAAAGAAGAAGAGAAGAAGAAGCCATTAAAATAGCTTAAAGGAGGAAGAAGAAGAAGAAGAAAATGTGTGTGATAAAAATGAGTGGAAGCTTATATATTTATAGAAAAAGAAAGAAGTGGTAAGTTACCAAATTAAACCATTACCAAATTACCAAAATACCCTTCCTTAAATTTAAAGTAAACTTACTTTTTTCAACACTTGCAATCATACATCACTTCATTACTTTATATCATTTTTACTTAATACTTAAGGAATGTTTTTGGATGGAAAAGTGGATTAATGTGAAGATTTGTCTTGGTTTTGGCGAGATTTGATTTGATGTTTACTTTTTGTCTTTTAAAGTTACCGTACTTAATTTTACTAATGACATGCTGGAATTTTCTAATGATATGTAGTAAAAATAAACTTGATTAGTTCTAAAATGTGTATGTGTATATATATGTCTTAAAACATGTTAACAAACGTGCAACGGTGTTACGGCAACTTGTATTGAACAAAACATTGATTTTTCGACAAAATGTTTTACGGTCACATTTTGATGTTTTTGTTAAACTATTTATTTATGTAAAAAAACTTGAAATAAGTTTCTTATCATCTGTACATAATTAAAACAAGTGTGTTTGACTTATAAAACCATATTTAATAATATCAAAATCCCATTGCTAAAATACGATCTTGATTTGTCAACGTGCGACGAAATTTGTCGATCATTATAAAATATATATTTATATATATAGTTATAAAATATTTATCAACCAGTTATTTTCATTGTATAAAATCTATAATAATAATTATTTATCTTATTAATGCAAAAATTGAACGTTTATCCAATTTTATCAAAAACCGGCTTTTGTCACTTTTACGATGAAAATTCAAACTTCTTGATTTTGTAATCAGATTCTAAAAACGAGTTTATCATTTTTATTTATGACATAAAACATGATTATTAAGTTTGAAAATTCTATATTTGAATATTTAAAATCAATTAAATATCTCATTTCCAATGCAGTAAAATACGGATCGCTACACGTATGGTAGAGTCGATACTTTTAACGGCTTATTTTCATCCTAGAAAATACTTTTCTCGGCGTCGATAAGAAAATCATAGTATCTCTTTAATGTGTGAGAGTTCTTGTTAGATGTTCTCATTAATTGTGTCCTTATAAGCCTCATCAATTTCATTTCTTTGTAATCTGTTTTTGCTTTGGATTATATCCAAATCCATCTTACTACCAATAATTTATAGAAGAATGTCTTTCCTTGCAAAGTTGACATTTCTTGAAAATATTTCTCAGTGGAACGGAATAAGTATTCATAAGCACTTTATAAACCCCCTATTTTTGACTCAATTTTCATAACTTTTCCAAATTAGGCTTTAGTGTTTATAAAACATTTATGAACAATTTTAAACCATTTTAAAAAGGTTTAATTATCTCATATACACCATTTCATTTATTAAAGGAAAGTGATTTCCTTTGTGATATTCGTTGTATAATAAATGTGAATTGTTTACAAATCCAAACAAACATATTATCATATCCAAACATGGTTCACAATCGTCACAACCAAGTATAGTCAAACATATATGTCATCCAAATTATCATAATATAAATAAAGTTTCTCATCTTGGATTTAATCGAACTTACTTTAAAATGACTAAAGCTCCACTACTTGGAAAATTTAGCATGCTAAGCTTGCACTAAGCTCCTAGATGTACTTGGCCTTGGCCTTTAGTGGTAGGGTGCTCACAGGCTTGATTGGAAGAGGGGAAAGGCTCGACATTTGGTGGTAGGAGGTGGTGGCCGTGGTTATACCAGGGGAAAGGAGTGGATTTTCTTTGGTTTTGAAGATTTTTGATAATATACTCTTACTATATAATTTTAAATTTTTTCTTGCAATAAAATTTTAAATTATTTTCTTTAGGTAAGAGCCATTAAAGTGGAGTATAATAAGTGAAAAGGCTTAGAAATTTATGAAAAAATGAAGTGAAGATGGGTGGTGGTATTTGCAGGCAAAAATATGAATGAAAATACCATGATATTTGCCATTTCATCACCATTACCTCACCACCACTTCCCCCTCCTATCTCATCATCCATGGCTGAACATCCCCCTTTATGTGAATAGCCATGTACGTGTACTTAGGGTGTAATAGGTTGACTCTAGGTTTACTTAAGGATGTGTTTTAGGAAAATATCATAGATATTTTGTTATATATATGCATATATAAATCTGTGTGTGTAAGTACATTTGTATGTATATATGTGTTCATGTGCATGTGACTATGTTCATGTTATGTACATGTATGTCTGCATAAGTATATCTCAAATAATTCACAGCGTAGCATAATTTTTTTACGTTGAATCGCTATAGATTCCGATTTCGATTTCTATTTCACTTCTTATTTAATATATATATATATATTGATAATAATATTTCAGTCATTATATAATAAGTATAAGGGATCATTTAATAATTAAAATAAGTATTAGATCATTTAAACTCAATTTAAATTCAAAAATCGTTTATTCCTAAATAGTGATATCATTGATGATGTCATAAAGACATTTCATTTTCAAAAATAAAATAAATAATTTATTACGTATTCCCACCCATATATATATATATGAGTGTACGTATCCAGCTGCTTGGACGATGTTGGATGATTTATGAGCTATTTATTGATAAAACGTTTTTTGATCATTTTATCGACATATCTTCCGAAGTATATGATTTTGTAAATATTTATTCAGAAAAAAATTGCCGATATTATTTATTGTTCAAAATATTATCATTTATGTTAAAAAATATTATATTTGAATTTTTTTAAAGTTTCTGAAGTAATGAATTTGCGGGTCATTGCATACTTCTTCCCTTAAAAGAATTTCGTCCTCGAAATTAAGGATAAGAAGAAAATGACTCAAAAAGGAATATATATATATATATATATATATATATATATATATATATTTGAGAATGGGAAATATATACAAGATATGATAAGGGACCACACAGGTGGTGAGTACACTATCTCGATGCTACATGCCACTATACATCAATCCTAAAATTAGGATAAGCTTTCCTTAATCAATCTTTTGTTTCCCATGTGCAGTCTTCAGCACAACCACTCCATTGAACTTTAACCAACCTTACCACCTTCCTTCTTAATCGCTTCTCATCGTGATCCATGATTCGAACTGGTCGTTTGATAATTACCAAATTTGGTTCTACTTCTAAATCTTCATGGCAGCTATTTCTATAATCTATTCTGTACCATGAACATATTTCTTTAGATAGGATAAGTGAAAAAAGTTGTGCACACCAGACAACTTTTCGAGCAATTCCACACGATACGCTAATGGGCCAATCCGCTCAAGAATAGGGAAAGGTCAAATAAATCGAGGTGCTAACTTCCCTGCCCATCAAATCTTACTACTTCTTTTATCGGAGAGACTTTCGGGAATACAAAATCTCGAACTGGGAATTCCAAATTCATATGCCTTTGATCAGCGAACTCTTCAACCTACTTTGATCTTCTTTTGTTAGGAACTAAAGATAGTGGTTTTGAGGACAACAACCTTTGTAACTTATTTTATTATAACTTATATACTAACACTATTGTCTAGAAATATATGAATGTTATTATACAGGATATATATAAGGCAGGCACTAATTATTGAAGACTGTACAATATAAAGATCAAGAATGAAGAAATCAATTTTGGAGATTCATGAGTATGAAGATCAATATTTCAAGATAAGTGTCTAGTTTTGTTAAAACTTCATAATAGCATGAAAATCTTCATTCCAAATTTCAATAGGGATGGAATCCATTTCTACCTTCTTAGTGGCTTACAGATCCACGACAAGTAGCTTACAAACCTACGGGAAGTGGCTTACAAGCCAACAAACATCCTGGTTTTGTTCAAGTTCTCAAGTCCTGATGTGACGAAATTTTTTGTAGGAAGAAGCTTGCAAAAATACTTCAAAATGCTTTTTTAAAATGATTTTCAAAACCGTTTTTTAATGTGTAGCTTTAAAAAATTATCTTTTCAAATGATTTTCAAAAAGATGTTGTAGCCTTAAAATATTCTTTGTTTTTGTTTTTAGATAAACTCCGGTTTTAAACTTCATTTGTTTTTAAAACTATCTTCTGATTTTTAAATATTCTTTATAATATATGTATATATACACACACACTTGAGATTTAAAATCAAATTTATATATACATTCTAAAAATATATTTTTCTAATCTTCTTTATTTTAAAAAATAGGAAAATTAGTTTATTTTACTCCAGAATCATTTCATCTTATTTTCCTTTCAATACCATTTTCAAAACAAATTTTACATTACTTTTAACTAAGGGATGTCAACATCGTGGGATACCCCATGTCGACATGGTGGCCGTTGAATTCAAAAGTTTTAATTTTCAAGAAGTGTCTATTGGTTTAGTTCTCTTCACGAATGGTTATGATCGTCATTGGTCTATAAATAGCCTTCACAGACGAATTTTTTGACTAACTATTTTCTTCACTCCTTCTCCACAAATCCATATTCTATGATTTTCATATTTTTAAGATCGTGCCGAAATTCTGCCGAATTCTCAAGTGAATCAAATTAGAATCTCGTTCTTATTTGATTTTCTGTCCTCTCTCGAAGATCAAAGTGCTATTCAGAGTTATAGGATCTATTTGTAATCAAAAGTTTATTGAGTCTTTCTATAAGGTGTGGTTGTGCTTGGAAATCAATTGTGTGATATTATGTCCCGTAAATCAAGAGAGTTTGCCCCAGACTCGAAGACAGGAGGGTACATCATGACCTTTAGAAATTGAGGATTGTAATCTCGACGTTGGTATAATAAAAATCTGTACAAGGTGTTTGCCTTGGTGCAAGACTGGACGTAGGGTAACTCCGAACCAGTATAAAATCCGGTGTGTTATTTCATTTTACTGCTTTTTATTTACTTTCTGCATCTGTGTTTGATTCTGTGATTAATTTTTGCATTTATTTGTGTCATAATTTTAATTTAGTCCATATAAGTCTTAGAATCCATTAAACACTATTCACCCCCCTCTAATGTTAAATTGGCCTTAATATTCTTAATCCGCACTCCCTTTCAATTGGTATCGGAGCGTAGGTTTTCATAGTTTTCATAATCTGAAACTTGAAAAGTTAAAAATGGCATTTTTAGGAAATTTAGTTGATACTAGTTTGAATTTATGCATTTCATTAGAGTATCATAAGTTTGCATATAGTTTTTATGAAAAATCAAGTTTTGAATTGGTTTGTTTTGATGGAACAGACATATTACGTGGTTTCTAAAGAGTCGACAACCAATGGACAAACTGTGCAAATTGAGAAAGATAAATGGATACGTGGTAGTGGTTGTTCAAGGCATATGACTAGAAATCCTGAGATACTCAATGATATATATCAAGATAGTGGATTGGTCAACTTTGGAGATAACTCAAAAAGGATATGTGATTGGCATCGGCAACGTCGGTAATTCTAAGAGTCCTCTTATTTTTGATGTTTCGCTAGTTAGGAATTTAAAACATAATTTTCTTAGTATAAGTCAACTATATGATAAAGGATTTAAAATTAAATTTGGAAAAGATAAGTGTCACATCGAAGATAATAAGTCAAATATTATCTTTGAAGGAATTAGGAAGAAAAACATTTACATCCTTAGTATGAAAGTTTCAAATGATAACTTATGTCTTTTGGCTAATACAAGTGACCCTTGGATTTGGCATAAAAGATTTGGTCATTTAAATTTCAAACTGTTATCTAGGTTATCGAAACTCGACTTAATTAGAAGTCTTCCCAAGTTAAACTTGGAAGTAGATAGTATATATGATGCTTGCCAATTAGGAAAACTTAAGAAATGTTCATTTAAATTAAAAGATATGATTTCTACTTCTAAACCTTTAGAACTACTTCATTTTGATTTATTTGATCCATATCAATTCAATTAATTAATCACAATAAATATGTTTTTATAATTGTAGATGATTATTCTAGATATATTTGGACAATTTTTCTTAAACTTAAAAGTGACGCTCTTGTATTATTTAAGAATTTTGCTAAAAGAATTCAAAATCAACTTTCTTTCAAAATAAAAACTATTCGCGGTGATCATGGTGGAGAATTTGAAAATGAAAATTTTGAGAATTTCTGTAATAAAAAAGGAATTACTCATAATTTCACTTTTCCAAGAACTCCACAATAAAACAGAGCGGTAGAACATAAGAATAGAATGATTCAAGAGTGTGCTAGAAGAATGCTTTCTGATAGTAACTTACCTAAAATCTTTTGGGCTGAAGCGGTCCCAACAGCTTGTTATATATTAAATAGGATTTTAATTAGACCATTAACTAATAAGACACCATATGAATTACTTTACAGTAAGAAACCCACAATAGCATATTTTGAAGTTTTTGGTAGTAAGTGTTTTATTCTTAATACAAAAGAAAGTTTAGATAAATTAGAACCTAAATCCGACAAAGGTATCTTTATCGGATATTCTAATAGAAGTAAAGCAATTAGAGTATACAATTTAAGAACTAACACTATTGAAGTAACAATGCTTGTATCTTTTGATGAAATTTTTGAAGATACTCTACATATAGAAGATGAAGAAGATTTTGTAACTTTAAATAATGAACCTAATGAAACTAATTGTGAAATCATTCGACCTAATAAAAGAATTAGGTTATTCAAAGATCATCATGTAGAAAATATATTAGGAAATATTGAATCTATAGTTAAAACAAGAAATAAGCTAAATAGGATGAGTAATGTAGCTTTTATATCAACTATAGAACCTAAAAATCCAAAGAAAGCATCATTTGATGATTCATGGATTCTTGCTATGCAAGAAGAATTGAATCATTTCACCAGAAATGATGTTTGAGAACTTGTTCCTAGACCTAAGGATAAAAGTATAATTGGGACAAAATGGGTCTATAAAAATAAAATGAATGAACTTGATGTGGTCGTGAGAAATAAAGCTCGTTTAGTCTCGCAAGGTTATTGTCAAGAAGAAGGAATTGATTATGAAGAAACCTTTGCACTCGTAGAAAGACTAGAAGCTATCAGGATTTTACTTGCTTTCACAAACTACAATAATTTCAAGTTATATTAAATGGATGTTAAAAGTGCTTTTCTAATTGGTTTTGTAAAAGAAGATGTTCAACCTCCACTTTTTGAAGATAACAAATTTCCAAATCATGTATATAAACTAAAGAAAGCTTTATATGGTCTGAAACAAGCTCTTAGAGCCTGGTATGAAGTAAGATCTTATTTACTACAATCTGGTTTTGAAATTGGTAAAATAGTTACAACTCTTTTT
The DNA here is from genome assembly GCA_030765085.1 of Allium cepa. NCBI lineage: Eukaryota > Viridiplantae > Streptophyta > Magnoliopsida > Asparagales > Amaryllidaceae > Allium > Allium cepa. The sequence continues at coordinate 92,684,679 of CM060930.1, read as the reverse complement.
ATTAAAAGAAATAAAAATGATATTCAATTAGTGCAAATATATATAGATGATGTAATATTGGGTCAACTAATAACATAATGAATAAAGAATTTTCAAATATAATGACTAAAGAATTTGAAATGAGTCATCTGGGAGAGCTAAGTTTCTTCTTAGGACTTCAAATCTAACAATTAGATAAAGGAATTTTCATTAGTCAAGAAAAATATGCTAAGGATCTAATTAATAAATTTGGATTGACCACTTCTAGTGGGTAACCAACTCCAATGACAGTTAATATAGCTTTAAGTAAAGAAGATAAATCAAAAGATGTTGATCAAAAATTATATAGGGGAATATTTGGTTCACTACTTTATATAACAGCAAGTCGTCCTGACATCATGCATAGTGTTTGTCTCTGTGCAAGATACCAATCTCAACCTAAAGAAACTCACTTAAAGCTATTAAAAGAATTTCAAGATATGTAAAACATACTTTAGATTATGGTTTATTTTACCCTAAAAACGATATATTTGATTTAATTTCATATTGTTATGCTGATTACACTGGTTGTAAATCAGACCGAAAAAGTACAAGCGGAACTTGTCACTTTCTAGGACATTCTTTGGTTTTTTGGTTTAGTAAGAAGCAAAACACTGTATCCTTGCCAACAACTGAAGCATAATATATATTTGCTGCTTTGGTTTATTCTCAAGTTATATATATGAAACAAACTTTAAAAGATTTTGGATTAACTATAACTAAATCACCAACTTATCATGATAACACTAGTGCAATAAGCCTATCTAAAATTCCAATTCATCATACTAGAACAAAAAATATTCATATTAGACATCATTTTCTAAGAGAAAATATAAGTAAAGAAGTCATAACTCTTGAATATATTAATACTGAAAAACAAATTGCTGATATATTAACCAAACCATTAAATGAACAAAACCTTACTAAATTTAGAATAAAATTAGGTATATGTTCGTTAACTAAAATATAATTTATAAATAATACAAGTATAGTTAAAAATTAATATAAGTAAAATTTTCTCAAAAATTGCACTGGGCATGTCGACATGACCCATTCCCCTTAGTCGACATATACGCTGAGATTTTCAAATTTAAATTTCCCTCTAAAAGAAGTTATTTGGTTATATATTTATATATTTCGATTTTTACTCCTTTTCTCTGTTCTATTCTCTATAATAAACTTCTAAACCAGTAAATTAGGCTTCCTCTTCAAATAATGAATCTTCTTCATCTACTTCTCCTCATTCTGGTCCTTTTAAAAGTTCGACACACGTACGAGTCATCAAATACAAGAGAAGATGAAAGATTTGCTTCAAATGATGATGGAAATTCAAGTGAGTCAACTGCGAATGGGTAGAGAACAAGATAGGCAAAGTAGAATATTTAGGAATTTACGAAACTTCCTTATGGATAACCATGCTAATCACATTGTCATCGAAGAATCATCACAAGCCATGGATTCTGAAGGAGAAGAGCCTCTAAATGAACCACAAGAGGATCAAGAAGAAGAATATCCTCTACCGAATCAGGATGTTCATATGGACGAAGACGATGGCATGATTTGTGTTGGAGAGGTCCCTTTTGATGCTAAGGGAACTTGGTCGAACAACGTGGAAACTTTTACCTCCACCATCCAAATTGTTCGGTCGATAAATCATCACAACCTTTGTAACTTATTTTATTGTAACTTATATACTAACACTATTGTCTAGATATATATGAATGTTATTATGCAGGATATATATACGGCAGGTACTTGTTATTGAAGACTATACAGTATAAAGATCAAGAATGAAGAAATCATGTTTGAAGACTTATAAGTATCAAGATCAAGATTTCAAGATAAGTGTCTAGTTTTGTTAAAACTTCATAATAGCATGGAAATCTTCATTCCAAATTTCATTTAGGATGGAACACATTTCAACCTTCTTTGTGGCTTACAAACCCACGACAAGTAGCTTACAAACCTATGAAAAGTGGCTTACAAACCCATGAACATCCTGGTTTGTACAAGTTCTTGAGTCCTGATGTGATGAAATATTCTGCAGGAAGAAGCTTGCAAAGCTACTTCAAAATGGTTGTTTAAAATGATTTTCAAAACTGTGTTTTTTTTGAAGAAAAATTGGCTTTAAAAATTTATCTTTTATAATGATTTTCAAAAAGATGTTTTAGCCTTAAAATATTATTTGTTTTTGTTTTTAAATAAACTCTTGTTTTAAACTTCGTTTGTTTTTAAAACTATCTTCTGATTTTTAAATATTATTTATAATATATATACTTGAGATTTAAAATCAAATTTATATATACATTCTAAAAATATATTTCTACTCTTCTTTATTTTAAAACATAGGAAAATTAGTTTATTTTACTCCAGAATCATTTCATCTTGTTTTCCTTTCAATACCATTTTCAAAACAAATTTTACATTGTTTTTAACTATGGGATGTCGACATCATGGGATACCCCATGGAGACATGGTGGCCGTTAAATTCAAAAGTTTCAATTTTCATAAGAAGTGTCTATCCGTTTAAATCTCTTCACGAATGGTTATGACCATTACTGGTCTATAAATAGCCTTCACAAACGAATTTTTTAACTAACTATTTTCTTATTTTCTTCACTCCTTCTTCTCCACACATCCATATTCTAAAATTTTCATGTTTTTAATATCGTGCTGAAATTCTGTCGAATTCTCAAGTGTATCAAATTAGAATCTCATTCTTGTTTGATTCTTTGTCCTCTCTCAAAGATCAAAATGTTAGTCGGAGTTACAAGATCAATTTGTAATCAAAAGTTCATCGTGTCTCTCTACAAGGAATGATTATGCCTGGAAATCAATTAGGTGATCTTGTGTCCCACAAATCAAGATAGTTTGCCCCGGATTCGAAGACAGGAGGGTACCTCAAGGCCTTTAGAAATTGAGGATTGTAATATCGACATTGGTATAATAAAAATCTGTATGAGGTGCTTCCCTTAGTGAAGGAGTGGACGTAGGGTAAATCTGAACCAGTATAAAATCCGATGTGTTCTTTCCTTTTTACTTCTTTTTATTTACTTTCTGCATCTGTGTTTGATTCTGTGATTGTTCTGTGATTAAGTTCTGCATTTGTTTGTGTCATAATATTAATTTAGTCTATCTAAGTCTTAGAATCCATTAAACACTATTCAACCCCCCTCTAGTGTTAAATTAGCCTTAAGATCCTTAATCCACACCCCCTTTCATCTTTCAGCTCTTCAGGATCATGTCTACCTTTTGTGAGGCTTCTCGGATCATATCGAGGCCAATTATTAATCAATCTTCAGTTTTGATCTAGCATGCTGGGGATCTGCACGGATGACCACATAAAACTTCATATGGTGCCATATCAATGCTTGCCAAATAGGTGTTGTTATAGGAGAATTCCACAAGATGAAGATGATCTTCCCACGAACCTCTAAAATCTAAGACACAAGCTCGCATAAGATCTTCTAATACTCGATTTACCCTTTCAGTTTTCCGATCAATATGGAGATGGTATTCGGTGCTTAAATTCAGCTTCATTGCCAAAACTGTCTGCAATGCCTCCCAAAACTGACTTGTAAAAATCAGGTCCCAATCACTCGCTATACGACTTAGAACTCCACGTAATCTTACAATTTCCTTCGTGTATATTTATACAAGACTTAAAGTGTTCCTTATTGGCTTTCCTCGAATAAGTGTGTGCTCTTAGTCATTCGGTCTATGATATCCCAAATTCCTTCATTTCCCTTCCTTGTTCGAGGTAAGTCGTCTATGAAATCCATTGATATCTGGTCTTACTTCCAAGTCAGAATTTCAAGACGTTGGAGTAATCAAGCTTCTTTTGTTAATCACTTTTGATCTGTTAACAATTTGTATATTTGCTCGTATGGACAGAGATATCCCTCTTCCTATCAAAAATTCTTCTTCATATCTCTATACATTTTGGTAACTCTGGGATGTACTGAAAGTCGATAATTGTCACATTTTGTTAAAACTTCTTTCCCTATCCCGTCGACAGTTGGGACACATACTCTTCCATTCAAGCTTAATATTACTTAATTATCTACCTTAAATCCTATCCATCTTCCTAATATTGTGTTTTTCTCCACTGCTTTGACCATCTTTGGAATACAAGGATCTCTGTGTCGGTTTTCTTTTATAGGTTAATCAAAGTTGGATGTACCACTAAATAAGCTATAACGTTATGCCTTCTGCTTAGTGCAACCACTAATATATTGGCTTTCCCAGGCATATGTAAATGTCATATTATGTGATAAATTCTAACCAATGTTGCTGCTCATATTCAAGTCCTTCTGACTGAAAAGATACCTTAAAGATTTATGATCTGCGAAGGGTTCGAACTTTTCACATATTTAAAGAAGGAACATTATTTACCAAGGTTAAACAAAGTTTATCAAAATGAACTATGAGAAATTATTACGCAGTAAATAACGCCTCCATATTTTTAACGGGACTACAACGGGTAATAATTTTAAGTAGTGTGTTGTGTAATTCCTTTCATGAGTCTTTAGTTGTCTGCTTGCATAAGCGATAACCTTTTCATGTTGCATCAGCATTGCACCTACTCCTTCTGTACAAATATCAGTATATAGAGCTAAACCGTCGCTTTCATCGACAATAACTAGGACTGGAGCGATAGTTAACCTCTTCTTGAGTTCTTAGAATGCTTCTTCACATTTTAATGTCCATTCACAATTAACATCATTCATAGTCAAGTTTTTTAGATGGCAAGAAATTTTGGAGAAGTCTTGAATGAATCTCCGTTAATATCCTTCCAATCCTAAGAAGCTGCGGATGTCCTTCGGTGTTTGTGGTTGCTTCCAATCTCGTATAGCTAAAACCATTCCTAGATCTACTAAGATCCCTTCTTGTAACATCCCGGAATTTTTGACAATATCAATTTAATAATCTGTAATTAAAATTAAATTGATATTGATGTTCTGATGATAATTATTCAGATAAATTTAATAATCTTTTTCAATAATTATTTAAATTGGTTATTTTATCTTTTAAAAATAATAAATTGATTTCTATTTACAATATGAATATATGGTTTATATTTTAAATAGATTGGTATAGTTTTAAATTTAGAATAAATTCAATAAAATGATTTTAATTTAATAAGAGATATTTATAAAAACAATATTGATTTGGTATTGTCTTTATAAATAAGTTTTGAATAAGATTTGTAATGATTATTTCAAATTGTATTTTTATTTTTAACTTAATTTGAATTATTATTATAACTTGATTTGAAAAATATTTGATTTTGAATTTAGTTGAATTTGAATTTAAAAGTATAAAGTCTTTAAATTGTTTGTATAAATTTCCTTTGTAAACATGGGTTGTTTTCTTTTATAATTCATACACATATTCAAATTTACATTAACAACTTAATTTAAGCTAATATAACATTAATTTATAATTAAAAACTAATTATTTTAAATGAGAAAACAAGTGTTTGATTTATATGTATTCTTTTGACAAGTGTTGTTAAATTGACAAGTGTTAAAATTGATTTTTATCTTTCTTTTATTTTCATAAAATCTGAAATACATTAGTATGCATCTTTACTTCATATTGCATGCTCATTTTATTTTCCTTCATCAAAGAAAAATCAAACTCCACATCAAAATTCACCTGCATGTCTAAAAATCTGCATTCACAAATGCATAAAAATTCATTTTCATTTTGCAATCCACAAATCTGTATATTCATATTCAAATCCAAACACATACATATCTCACTTCTTATACAAATCTGCATTCACAATAAAATGAAGACCAATCTGCATACCACAAATCAAACCTGCACAATCAAATCCACCTTCATTAAATTCTCAAATCAAAGAACCTGCATACTCCACCAAAGATCAACTCAGCATCATCTACATTTACATGCAAGTTCATCTAAACACCTGCATGCAAGCATGAGCAACCAGACTTATAACAACAGAGGAAGCATAACAGAAGCACCTGCATTTTTAAAGTCTGCACTGTTTTAAATTTGGGTTGGGATCATAAGCATTAGCATGCATTTGGCAACTGGAAAACTGCATATCAATTCAAACTCAGATTTCAACAAAAAGGGGTCAAGCCTGCATGTGTTCTGCAATTCAAACAGGGGCCTGCATTCATAATAAAGGTGAGTAACAATTTATTTTAAAACTAAATTAAAATGATATAGTTGCTTAAATTAGTTGCCTGATAAGTATGAAGGATATGTCTGTGTTTGTGTATGAGATGGAATGCCTGCATTTTTGAGTTTTCTGCATATTCAACTGAGCTCTGCATTTTTCAAAAGTGAGTAACATTTATATCTCAAATTAAATAAGTTGCTTGTTAAATGTTGAGATAAATATGCTGTGTACTTATATAAGTTTGAATGTACATGATGTTTATGCTCTGTTGTGATCTCTAATTCATCTTCCTATTGAAAGTAATCCACCAAATATGGTTAAATTTGTGTTAGAATCTGTTCTTCAAATAACTAAAACTGTTTGCTTATTTAGATTAAAAATCAAAATATTTTTAGGTGAATTGATTACTGCATGGAGATAAATAAACTTTAGCAAGCTAAAGATATAAGTAGTGTGGCCTCTGCATGTTAATTCAAAACAAATTTTCAATGAGTTAACATGGTATTTCAGAATCACAAAACTATGTATTAATTGAAGCTTGATTTTTAAATCAAGTTCTGGTATTTTTAGGTGCTTGACAATGAAACAGTTTATTCTTAAACCAAAACTGAGTATAAGCAAAATTCTTGCAAACTGTAGTTTAAGGAAACTTAAAACTCTCCTGAGTCATAGGGTAAGGATCATTGATCCTCAGAAAAATAAGTGATTTATTTAAAACTGTTTAGAGTTAGTACAGTTTAAAAAATTTCAGTTAAACCTAGTTTTGGAAGTGGGTCTAAGCTTTTAGTCAGTGTGAAGAGAGGGAATGATCGAGTGTTATGAAAGTTGGTGATGGTGTAGATGATGGGTGAGGGAACTCGGGGCCGAAAGGTTTGATCATCAGATGATCGGAACGACAAGCACTCGCCGTTGACAGGTTAGAATGTAAACCTGTAATACTTTTTACAGGTTTTGATTTGGGGGTTTCAGAGCTTAATATTGGAATGCTTGAACTTTTGTTCAACCTGGTGTTGTAGTTAGGGTATTGAGGGGTTTTGGAGGTTGTTGGATCATCACGAGTGATCGACAGTGGTGGCAGCAACATGTTTTCAGGCATACTGTTTTGATTTTGGATGTTGCAGGGAAGTTGTGGGGAAAGTGGAAGAATGACTCGAAGCAGGGTAGTGTGGAACTCGGAGTAAGTGTGAGGGAAACTCGAAGTAGAAAATGAGGTTCTCGGGTAGAACCTGTAGATTAACAGGTTTCAGGGGAAACTGTTTATTTTTGAAATCTGGGTTTTCAAAACCTATCAAACCTGTAGTTTTTAGGTTTTAGAAAGTTTGAGTTTAAAAATAAAATTCAAGTTTGTATTTTAGATTTAAATTCAAGTTGAATTTTGATTTGAGTTAAAATTCCAAGCATTTAAACCTGTTTTCTGTTTATTTTTAAAATTTGGGTTTCATATTTTAAAATCTGTAGTTGTTTAAAAGTAAGGTTAGGTTTAAATCAAATTCAAGTTTGAACTTTTTGATTCAAGTTCAAACTCCAGTTTTTAAAATAGAAATTTAAGTTTAAAATTTAACTTATTTAACTATATCATGTTGATAAATAGTTTAATCATTTTTAAAAATGAGATTTTAACATATGAATAGATTTGAAGTTAATTTTATAATCTGGAAATTAAAAAGTTAAATTTGAATTTCAGCTTTAAATTTCAAATAAGGTTTAAATTTGAAGTTTTAAATTAAAGTGGAAACTTGAGTTATTAAAGGTTTAAAATGGAATTGACTTTAAAATTTCATATAGTATTTGTTTGATTGGCAATTTAAAAGTTTTAAATTTATTTAAAACTTTGATAAGTTTAAAATTATTTTATTTTAAATTTGAATTTAAATTGAAATTGAAAGGTAATTTTCAAAAGTACTTAGATTTGAATTAAATTGTTTTAAACATAATTTAGTTATGTTTATTTTGAAACTTGATTAAGATTTATGTTTTAGAATTAATTAATAAGGTAATTAAGATTTGTTAATTTATTTAAATTTATTAATTTTGGAATTAATAATTGATTAATGATTTATCAATTTGGAATTAAGATGATTAATTAATTTTTTTAATTAATGATAAATGAATATTAATTATGTGGTTAAGTTTTTAATTAAGGTTAATTAGTTTAATAATTTAATTTAATTGATAAATGATTAAGGATATTCTAATGGTAATTAATTTAAGTTAATTGCTAAATAAAATAATTAGAGGATGGTTAATGAAGGTCATTAACCATGATTATTTAACAATTAATTAATTTGGTTAATTTTTATAATTAATTAGATTAATTAATTTAATAATAATCAATTGTAAATGGTTTGAGTAATTACTTGATAAAGTAATTAAGAAATTAATTACTTAATGTAATTAATTTAATTGAATGAGATTGTTTAATTTAATTAAATAAGTTTAATTAATTTTAAACACTTGGGTTAAGAATAATTACTTTATGTAATTAATGTTTTAGAAATTACTTAGTTAAGTAATTATATAATAATTACAGGTTGTAATTAAGGAGATGTTTAAGTATGAAGGAATTTGGATTAATTATTTAAATAATTAATCAAGGTATTAATTAAGAAATTAATTTAAGGGTAATTAATTTGGTTTAATATAGTAATTAAGTTTGTTAATTACTTTGATAATTAATTTAAGAAGTAATTGAGATCATTAATTATTTTAATTAATGATGTAATTTAAGTTGATTAATTATGATTAATTAATCAATAATAGGTAATTAAAGGTAATTAATTAATGTAATTAATTAAGGATAAATGTAATTAATTATGATTAATTAATTAGTTGGAGTAATTAAAAGTTAATTACTGTTTAGTTGAGGATAATTAATTTTGTAAAATTAATTGAGGATAATTACATGAATGTAATTAAGAGTAATTAATCAAGAGTGATTAATTAAGGTAAGTTATTTTGAATGATTGATTAATTGATTGAAATCAATTAAATGATTGAGTAAGCAAGATATTTTGGTAAAGCAATTAATTTAATTTATTTTAAATTAATTAAAGATGAAGGAATTAATTTAATTCATTTTAAATTAATTTGAGATAGAGATGATTAATTTAATTCATTTTAAATTAATTATATTGTGATGAGTGAATCTTTGCTTATGGATGAATGGTTTGACTTGGATGCTTTGTAATCTCAGTAATGAGATAAATGATATTGTGTGGTATGGATGTTGGTTATATTGTGATGATAACATAGGTTATCTATTGTGATGTTGAGATATGGAATATCTATATGATATTGATGATGTGAATTACCTGTTATGTGATAATGTTGATTATCAGTTATGATTTAAGTTATCTATCTGTGTGTATATAGATACTGTAATTGAAATGTTTTAAAACTTTAAAACAACTTGGACCTTAAAAGACACGCTTTGGTTTTCGATGAGACCGGGATCGGGTTTCCATAATTGGATATCCGAAAACCACATCGATTCCAAATAACGTTAGGTCGTGATTCAAAGTGGAGCTTTGTGAAGACTCGAGGTGTAAGGGCTATACGTCAGTATAACTCTGTGGGTGATTCCGTAATGAGTTTGACGGAATAGACCTTATAGATTCGAGATGGTGAATCAGAGTGCAAGGGTTATTGTCGTTAACTCTGAGGGTGATTCCAATACGAGTGTAACGAGATAATGCCTTCGGTTTCGTTCGAACCCGGAACGAACTTGTATGGATTGAATGCTTTCAGCACATCGTCAGGTGGACGATGAGCATTCTAAGTGATATATCCTTTAAAGGTAATCGTAGCCTCAAGCCTCATCAACCGGGAATGGCTAAAACAGGGGAGGTGCAGCAAGGCTTCGTGGGTAGCGCCCACTGGAGAGCAAGATTGATCCCTGTCTAGAAGTCCCTTTATATTTCGGCTGTGTGGGGCGATTGCTAGCTAGAATCGCCGGGGTTGTCTTGTTTGGAACTGTTCAGTAAGGAACGGGTCCGGCTTTGTGTTGCAGGGGATGAAGGGAGTAATCCTCGGTACGGTGATCTAGGCCACGTACTGTGACGGGTGGTACCCCAGTAGCCCTGCCATTGTATGGAATCCATAATCCAATAAGTGCCAACGGTTTTGATTGTATTACCCACTTTTGTGGCTAGTAGCTGGAATTTAATCATGTAACAATTTCGGCTATTTCTTATTTATTTGAAAACCCTAGACACTATTATAATATCATCGGATTTCCTATCAAATGTTTTGGTTAGCGTAAGGTAAAAACTTTTCCATATTTATGTGTGGGAAGTCTTACGTGATACCTTTCTTTTCAAAGGTTTTTGAAAGTTAAGCAACTTTAACCTGTTACTCACACCAGACCCATGTCTGACCCGGAGTTTATTTTTGTTTTTCATAAACTCTTGGGTACTCAAATTTTTATGAGTAGTCAAGGGAATTCAGGTTAGGATTCTGGATTAGCTTCGACGACTTGTGGAGGAGCAATGGAGCAGGAGGCTTCTGCGGGTAGATATATATAGAGTATTCCGCTGTGTGTTCTCTGAGAGTTTGTTGTATTATGTTGTATAATTAGACAGGTGTCTATAACTGTCTAGTATGAGTTGTTTATGCTGTGTATCTCTGATGCATATGATACTATGTAAAGTATTATGTTATTAATATAATTTATTCGTTCCGCTGTGTTAGATTCTGATGTTGTTTCTTCTTCTCTTCTTTCTATTCTATTCTCTATCTCTTTCTTTCTTAATTCATGACGCGATTTTCTAGGAGTGAAATTCGGGTTGTGACATTGTGGTATCAGAGCTTTAGGTTGAGCGAATACCTAGGCTCTGGAATGAATCTTTCTTTAGGGAGCATTAGGTTGAGTGAATACCTAGGCTCAGTAGTGGTGTCTTTCTTGAGAGAGCGTATTTGTAATTTTTATATATAACTATATATATTTCTACCTATCTGTTGGGTTACCCGTTCAGGTTTTCCAATATAAGTTATGAAGGTAGATGAGGTAGTATTGTGTGTTACACGATTACTACCATTGGTTGGAGTTTGAATGTTTGAGGTTGGAGGTGTTTTGTTGGGACTGTAGACCTAATACCGTCTCGAGTGAGTCCTGTAGTGATGAAGAACTTCATTAATCTCTGAAGGAAACCTGTTAAGGTTCAGAGTTTATTTCTGAAGTTGATGAGTAGTGTTTGGATCTGTTTGGTTGAGCTGAAGCAAGTGATGGTATTTTGATACCTCCGGAAGTAGTAGCTGCGTGATGAGATGCAGTGACTATGGATGTTCCCGAAGATGTTTTCGTTGGAACAAGTTTAAGAAGGTGAGTCTGCTTCAGTGTTGTGGCTGTGTTCAGCCGGAGTTTCTGTTTGCTTTGAAGTCCGAATTTCTCGGAGAGCTTTGTTTTGGAATTCTTTGGCATCTGTGGCAGCAGTGTAGTTTGGGGTGTTCTCGGCATTGGCAAGAGATCTTCTGATTTAGCATTTTTTCTGAAGTAGAGTTCAGGAGCAGTTTAGTAGACCCGTTACTTCGATGGGTTGACTAATTAAGTTTAAGTTGTTATATTTGGTTAAGAGAGAACGGTTTTCCTTGGATTTGGTTTGGGTTGATCGCAAAAGTGACTTGCGATTGATGGAGTGTTCTCTTGGGTTATCTGAGTTTTCCTGAATGTCTTCAGGAAGTCAGAGTTTGGTTTGCATCTGGAGATTGAGCTTCCTTATCGGCTGGGATTCCAGAAGTGGTTCGGGTGGTTCAGCCTAATAGTAGAATGGTTCTAGGAGATTGAGTTGGTGTAGCAGCTTGGAGTTTTTGGAGGAACTCCTGAATGATTCTTATGGATTTGTTGAACCATATCTTTGGGGTATGTTGTTGAGTTGTGCTTGTGTTCTTCTTCAACAATTCTCTTCTTCGGATCAGAGTTGAGCAGCGGAAGCAGTTGGGGAGTGTATCTGCTTTTCTTTCTGGACAGGAGAAGTAAGTTGTTGTTTTCTGATGTTGAGGAGTTGAGTTTGAGTTCTTGGTCTTGGTTGATCTTGAGGAGATCATTTTGTTGAGTTGATTGGTCTGGTTTGTTTCTAGAAGCATCAGCGTAGGTTGAGCTGAGCGGGTAGGCTGTAGGTAGCTCAAGATCGTCCGAAGAGATTTTGTGGATAAGAGTCGAAGAGATTTGGACTCTGAAGTCGGAAGTTTAATTTTGGATAAGTTTTCTCTGATCGTAACTGAGCTATAAGTTTGGGTAAGTCTGTGAAGTAGCTCTGTAGTGTTTTGGATCTTTTCTGTGATCTTGGAGAATAAGTGATGGGTCTACAGGATTGAGTTGCCAGTTTGGATAACTGGGAATTGATGAGTTTCACGTATCTCTGAGGGAGTAGGTGTATGATCTGTCTCTGGTTGTGGAACCAGCAGTTTTGGAGTTTTGGTTGTTGAGTCAGACTCGTTTGTAGTCTGATATTTTGTCTAGTGTTATAGATATAGTTGTATAGGAGCTTTGTAGCTTCATAGTATTGTTTGTTTGGATTTTCTAGGGCGAGTATCCCGGTGGATATATATATACACAGGGGAAACTCGATAGAATTTTATCCAGAATTTGTCTGGATAATTAGATTTGCTGGATTGGTTGAATTGGTTGTTTGGTTGTTAGCATATGTTGATATATACTTGTGTTTAAAATAAAAATATAATGAGATTATTAAATTACCTTTGTTTTAAATTTCGAGGACGAAATTCTTTTAAGGGGGAAGGATTGTAACATCCCGGAATTTTTGACAATATCAATTTAATAATCTGTAATTAAAATTAAATTGATATTGATGTTCTGATGATAATTATTCAGATAAATTTAATAATCTTTTTCAATAATTATTTAAATTGGTTATTTTATCTTTTAAAAATAATAAATTGATTTCTATTTACAATATGAATATATGGTTTATATTTTAAATAGATTGGTATAGTTTTAAATTTAGAATAAATTCAATAAAATGATTTTAATTTAATAAGAGATATTTATAAAAACAATATTGATTTGGTATTGTCTTTATAAATAAGTTTTGAATAAGATTTGTAATGATTATTTCAAATTGTATTTTTATTTTTAACTTAATTTGAATTATTATTATAACTTGATTTGAAAAATATTTGATTTTGAATTTAGTTGAATTTGAATTTAAAAGTATAAAGTCTTTAAATTGTTTGTATAAATTTCCTTTGTAAACATGGGTTGTTTTCTTTTATAATTCATACACATATTCAAATTTACATTAACAACTTAATTTAAGCTAATATAACATTAATTTATAATTAAAAACTAATTATTTTAAATGAGAAAACAAGTGTTTGATTTATATGTATTCTTTTGACAAGTGTTGTTAAATTGACAAGTGTTAAAATTGATTTTTATCTTTCTTTTATTTTCATAAAATCTGAAATACATTAGTATGCATCTTTACTTCATATTGCATGCTCATTTTATTTTCCTTCATCAAAGAAAAATCAAACTCCACATCAAAATTCACCTGCATGTCTAAAAATCTGCATTCACAAATGCATAAAAATTCATTTTCATTTTGCAATCCACAAATCTGTATATTCATATTCAAATCCAAACACATACATATCTCACTTCTTATACAAATCTGCATTCACAATAAAATGAAGACCAATCTGCATACCACAAATCAAACCTGCACAATCAAATCCACCTTCATTAAATTCTCAAATCAAAGAACCTGCATACTCCACCAAAGATCAACTCAGCATCATCTACATTTACATGCAAGTTCATCTAAACACCTGCATGCAAGCATGAGCAACCAGACTTATAACAACAGAGGAAGCATAACAGAAGCACCTGCATTTTTAAAGTCTGCACTGTTTTAAATTTGGGTTGGGATCATAAGCATTAGCATGCATTTGGCAACTGGAAAACTGCATATCAATTCAAACTCAGATTTCAACAAAAAGGGGTCAAGCCTGCATGTGTTCTGCAATTCAAACAGGGGCCTGCATTCATAATAAAGGTGAGTAACAATTTATTTTAAAACTAAATTAAAATGATATAGTTGCTTAAATTAGTTGCCTGATAAGTATGAAGGATATGTCTGTGTTTGTGTATGAGATGGAATGCCTGCATTTTTGAGTTTTCTGCATATTCAACTGAGCTCTGCATTTTTCAAAAGTGAGTAACATTTATATCTCAAATTAAATAAGTTGCTTGTTAAATGTTGAGATAAATATGCTGTGTACTTATATAAGTTTGAATGTACATGATGTTTATGCTCTGTTGTGATCTCTAATTCATCTTCCTATTGAAAGTAATCCACCAAATATGGTTAAATTTGTGTTAGAATCTGTTCTTCAAATAACTAAAACTGTTTGCTTATTTAGATTAAAAATCAAAATATTTTTAGGTGAATTGATTACTGCATGGAGATAAATAAACTTTAGCAAGCTAAAGATATAAGTAGTGTGGCCTCTGCATGTTAATTCAAAACAAATTTTCAATGAGTTAACATGGTATTTCAGAATCACAAAACTATGTATTAATTGAAGCTTGATTTTTAAATCAAGTTCTAGTATTTTTAGGTGCTTGACAATGAAACAGTTTATTCTTAAACCAAAACTGAGTATAAGCAAAATTCTTGCAAACTGTAGTTTAAGGAAACTTAAAACTCTCCTGAGTCATAGGGTAAGGATCATTGATCCTCAGAAAAATAAGTGATTTATTTAAAACTGTTTAGAGTTAGTACAGTTTAAAAAATTTCAGTTAAACCTAGTTTTGGAAGTGGGTCTAAGCTTTTAGTCAGTGTGAAGAGAGGGAATGATCGAGTGTTATGAAAGTTGGTGATGGTGTAGATGATGGGTGAGGGAACTCGGGGCCGAAAGGTTTGATCATCAGATGATCGGAACGACAAGCACTCGCCGTTGACAGGTTAGAATGTAAACCTGTAATACTTTTTACAGGTTTTGATTTGGGGGTTTCAGAGCTTAATATTGGAATGCTTGAACTTTTGTTCAACCTGGTGTTGTAGTTAGGGTATTGAGGGGTTTTGGAGGTTGTTGGATCATCACGAGTGATCGACAGTGGTGGCAGCAACATGTTTTCAGGCATACTGTTTTGATTTTGGATGTTGCAGGGAAGTTGTGGGGAAAGTGGAAGAATGACTCGAAGCAGGGTAGTGTGGAACTCGGAGTAAGTGTGAGGGAAACTCGAAGTAGAAAATGAGGTTCTCGGGTAGAACCTGTAGATTAACAGGTTTCAGGGGAAACTGTTTATTTTTGAAATCTGGGTTTTCAAAACCTATCAAACCTGTAGTTTTTAGGTTTTAGAAAGTTTGAGTTTAAAAATAAAATTCAAGTTTGTATTTTAGATTTAAATTCAAGTTGAATTTTGATTTGAGTTAAAATTCCAAGCATTTAAACCTGTTTTCTGTTTATTTTTAAAATTTGGGTTTCATATTTTAAAATCTGTAGTTGTTTAAAAGTAAGGTTAGGTTTAAATCAAATTCAAGTTTGAACTTTTTGATTCAAGTTCAAACTCCAGTTTTTAAAATAGAAATTTAAGTTTAAAATTTAACTTATTTAACTATATCATGTTGATAAATAGTTTAATCATTTTTAAAAATGAGATTTTAACATATGAATAGATTTGAAGTTAATTTTATAATCTGGAAATTAAAAAGTTAAATTTGAATTTCAGCTTTAAATTTCAAATAAGGTTTAAATTTGAAGTTTTAAATTAAAGTGGAAACTTGAGTTATTAAAGGTTTAAAATGGAATTGACTTTAAAATTTCATATAGTATTTGTTTGATTGGCAATTTAAAAGTTTTAAATTTATTTAAAACTTTGATAAGTTTAAAATTATTTTATTTTAAATTTGAATTTAAATTGAAATTGAAAGGTAATTTTCAAAAGTACTTAGATTTGAATTAAATTGTTTTAAACATAATTTAGTTATGTTTATTTTGAAACTTGATTAAGATTTATGTTTTAGAATTAATTAATAAGGTAATTAAGATTTGTTAATTTATTTAAATTTATTAATTTTGGAATTAATAATTGATTAATGATTTATCAATTTGGAATTAAGATGATTAATTAATTTTTTTAATTAATGATAAATGAATATTAATTATGTGGTTAAGTTTTTAATTAAGGTTAATTAGTTTAATAATTTAATTTAATTGATAAATGATTAAGGATATTCTAATGGTAATTAATTTAAGTTAATTGCTAAATAAAATAATTAGAGGATGGTTAATGAAGGTCATTAACCATGATTATTTAACAATTAATTAATTTGGTTAATTTTTATAATTAATTAGATTAATTAATTTAATAATAATCAATTGTAAATGGTTTGAGTAATTACTTGATAAAGTAATTAAGAAATTAATTACTTAATGTAATTAATTTAATTGAATGAGATTGTTTAATTTAATTAAATAAGTTTAATTAATTTTAAACACTTGGGTTAAGAATAATTACTTTATGTAATTAATGTTTTAGAAATTACTTAGTTAAGTAATTATATAATAATTACAGGTTGTAATTAAGGAGATGTTTAAGTATGAAGGAATTTGGATTAATTATTTAAATAATTAATCAAGGTATTAATTAAGAAATTAATTTAAGGGTAATTAATTTGGTTTAATATAGTAATTAAGTTTGTTAATTACTTTGATAATTAATTTAAGAAGTAATTGAGATCATTAATTATTTTAATTAATGATGTAATTTAAGTTGATTAATTATGATTAATTAATCAATAATAGGTAATTAAAGGTAATTAATTAATGTAATTAATTAAGGATAAATGTAATTAATTATGATTAATTAATTAGTTGGAGTAATTAAAAGTTAATTACTGTTTAGTTGAGGATAATTAATTTTGTAAAATTAATTGAGGATAATTACATGAATGTAATTAAGAGTAATTAATCAAGAGTGATTAATTAAGGTAAGTTATTTTGAATGATTGATTAATTGATTGAAATCAATTAAATGATTGAGTAAGCAAGATATTTTGGTAAAGCAATTAATTTAATTTATTTTAAATTAATTAAAGATGAAGGAATTAATTTAATTCATTTTAAATTAATTTGAGATAGAGATGATTAATTTAATTCATTTTAAATTAATTATATTGTGATGAGTGAATCTTTGCTTATGGATGAATGGTTTGACTTGGATGCTTTGTAATCTCAGTAATGAGATAAATGATATTGTGTGGTATGGATGTTGGTTATATTGTGATGATAACATAGGTTATCTATTGTGATGTTGAGATATGGAATATCTATATGATATTGATGATGTGAATTACCTGTTATGTGATAATGTTGATTATCAGTTATGATTTAAGTTATCTATCTGTGTGTATATAGATACTGTAATTGAAATGTTTTAAAACTTTAAAACAACTTGGACCTTAAAAGACACGCTTTGGTTTTCGATGAGACCGGGATCGGGTTTCCATAATTGGATATCCGAAAACCACATCGATTCCAAATAACGTTAGGTCGTGATTCAAAGTGGAGCTTTGTGAAGACTCGAGGTGTAAGGGCTATACGTCAGTATAACTCTGTGGGTGATTCCGTAATGAGTTTGACGGAATAGACCTTATAGATTCGAGATGGTGAATCAGAGTGCAAGGGTTATTGTCGTTAACTCTGAGGGTGATTCCAATACGAGTGTAACGAGATAATGCCTTCGGTTTCGTTCGAACCCGGAACGAACTTGTATGGATTGAATGCTTTCAGCACATCGTCAGGTGGACGATGAGCATTCTAAGTGATATATCCTTTAAAGGTAATCGTAGCCTCAAGCCTCATCAACCGGGAATGGCTAAAACAGGGGAGGTGCAGCAAGGCTTCGTGGGTAGCGCCCACTGGAGAGCAAGATTGATCCCTGTCTAGAAGTCCCTTTATATTTCGGCTGTGTGGGGCGATTGCTAGCTAGAATCGCCGGGGTTGTCTTGTTTGGAACTGTTCAGTAAGGAACGGGTCCGGCTTTGTGTTGCAGGGGATGAAGGGAGTAATCCTCGGTACGGTGATCTAGGCCACGTACTGTGACGGGTGGTACCCCAGTAGCCCTGCCATTGTATGGAATCCATAATCCAATAAGTGCCAACGGTTTTGATTGTATTACCCACTTTTGTGGCTAGTAGCTGGAATTTAATCATGTAACAATTTCGGCTATTTCTTATTTATTTGAAAACCCTAGACACTATTATAATATCATCGGATTTCCTATCAAATGTTTTGGTTAGCGTAAGGTAAAAACTTTTCCATATTTATGTGTGGGAAGTCTTACGTGATACCTTTCTTTTCAAAGGTTTTTGAAAGTTAAGCAACTTTAACCTGTTACTCACACCAGACCCATGTCTGACCCGGAGTTTATTTTTGTTTTTCATAAACTCTTGGGTACTCAAATTTTTATGAGTAGTCAAGGGAATTCAGGTTAGGATTCTGGATTAGCTTCGACGACTTGTGGAGGAGCAATGGAGCAGGAGGCTTCTGCGGGTAGATATATATAGAGTATTCCGCTGTGTGTTCTCTGAGAGTTTGTTGTATTATGTTGTATAATTAGACAGGTGTCTATAACTGTCTAGTATGAGTTGTTTATGCTGTGTATCTCTGATGCATATGATACTATGTAAAGTATTATGTTATTAATATAATTTATTCGTTCCGCTGTGTTAGATTCTGATGTTGTTTCTTCTTCTCTTCTTTCTATTCTATTCTCTATCTCTTTCTTTCTTAATTCATGACGCGATTTTCTAGGAGTGAAATTCGGGTTGTGACATTGTGGTATCAGAGCTTTAGGTTGAGCGAATACCTAGGCTCTGGAATGAATCTTTCTTTAGGGAGCATTAGGTTGAGTGAATACCTAGGCTCAGTAGTGGTGTCTTTCTTGAGAGAGCGTATTTGTAATTTTTATATATAACTATATATATTTCTACCTATCTGTTGGGTTACCCGTTCAGGTTTTCCAATATAAGTTATGAAGGTAGATGAGGTAGTATTGTGTGTTACACGATTACTACCATTGGTTGGAGTTTGAATGTTTGAGGTTGGAGGTGTTTTGTTGGGACTGTAGACCTAATACCGTCTCGAGTGAGTCCTGTAGTGATGAAGAACTTCATTAATCTCTGAAGGAAACCTGTTAAGGTTCAGAGTTTATTTCTGAAGTTGATGAGTAGTGTTTGGATCTGTTTGGTTGAGCTGAAGCAAGTGATGGTATTTTGATACCTCCGGAAGTAGTAGCTGCGTGATGAGATGCAGTGACTATGGATGTTCCCGAAGATGTTTTCGTTGGAACAAGTTTAAGAAGGTGAGTCTGCTTCAGTGTTGTGGCTGTGTTCAGCCGGAGTTTCTGTTTGCTTTGAAGTCCGAATTTCTCGGAGAGCTTTGTTTTGGAATTCTTTGGCATCTGTGGCAGCAGTGTAGTTTGGGGTGTTCTCGGCATTGGCAAGAGATCTTCTGATTTAGCATTTTTTCTGAAGTAGAGTTCAGGAGCAGTTTAGTAGACCCGTTACTTCGATGGGTTGACTAATTAAGTTTAAGTTGTTATATTTGGTTAAGAGAGAACGGTTTTCCTTGGATTTGGTTTGGGTTGATCGCAAAAGTGACTTGCGATTGATGGAGTGTTCTCTTGGGTTATCTGAGTTTTCCTGAATGTCTTCAGGAAGTCAGAGTTTGGTTTGCATCTGGAGATTGAGCTTCCTTATCGGCTGGGATTCCAGAAGTGGTTCGGGTGGTTCAGCCTAATAGTAGAATGGTTCTAGGAGATTGAGTTGGTGTAGCAGCTTGGAGTTTTTGGAGGAACTCCTGAATGATTCTTATGGATTTGTTGAACCATATCTTTGGGGTATGTTGTTGAGTTGTGCTTGTGTTCTTCTTCAACAATTCTCTTCTTCGGATCAGAGTTGAGCAGCGGAAGCAGTTGGGGAGTGTATCTGCTTTTCTTTCTGGACAGGAGAAGTAAGTTGTTGTTTTCTGATGTTGAGGAGTTGAGTTTGAGTTCTTGGTCTTGGTTGATCTTGAGGAGATCATTTTGTTGAGTTGATTGGTCTGGTTTGTTTCTAGAAGCATCAGCGTAGGTTGAGCTGAGCGGGTAGGCTGTAGGTAGCTCAAGATCGTCCGAAGAGATTTTGTGGATAAGAGTCGAAGAGATTTGGACTCTGAAGTCGGAAGTTTAATTTTGGATAAGTTTTCTCTGATCGTAACTGAGCTATAAGTTTGGGTAAGTCTGTGAAGTAGCTCTGTAGTGTTTTGGATCTTTTCTGTGATCTTGGAGAATAAGTGATGGGTCTACAGGATTGAGTTGCCAGTTTGGATAACTGGGAATTGATGAGTTTCACGTATCTCTGAGGGAGTAGGTGTATGATCTGTCTCTGGTTGTGGAACCAGCAGTTTTGGAGTTTTGGTTGTTGAGTCAGACTCGTTTGTAGTCTGATATTTTGTCTAGTGTTATAGATATAGTTGTATAGGAGCTTTGTAGCTTCATAGTATTGTTTGTTTGGATTTTCTAGGGCGAGTATCCCGGTGGATATATATATACACAGGGGAAACTCGATAGAATTTTATCCAGAATTTGTCTGGATAATTAGATTTGCTGGATTGGTTGAATTGGTTGTTTGGTTGTTAGCATATGTTGATATATACTTGTGTTTAAAATAAAAATATAATGAGATTATTAAATTACCTTTGTTTTAAATTTCGAGGACGAAATTCTTTTAAGGGGGAAGGATTGTAACATCCCGGAATTTTTGACAATATCAATTTAATAATCTGTAATTAAAATTAAATTGATATTGATGTTCTGATGATAATTATTCAGATAAATTTAATAATCTTTTTCAATAATTATTTAAATTGGTTATTTTATCTTTTAAAAATAATAAATTGATTTCTATTTACAATATGAATATATGGTTTATATTTTAAATAGATTGGTATAGTTTTAAATTTAGAATAAATTCAATAAAATGATTTTAATTTAATAAGAGATATTTATAAAAACAATATTGATTTGGTATTGTCTTTATAAATAAGTTTTGAATAAGATTTGTAATGATTATTTCAAATTGTATTTTTATTTTTAACTTAATTTGAATTATTATTATAACTTGATTTGAAAAATATTTGATTTTGAATTTAGTTGAATTTGAATTTAAAAGTATAAAGTCTTTAAATTGTTTGTATAAATTTCCTTTGTAAACATGGGTTGTTTTCTTTTATAATTCATACACATATTCAAATTTACATTAACAACTTAATTTAAGCTAATATAACATTAATTTATAATTAAAAACTAATTATTTTAAATGATAAAACAAGTGTTTGATTTATATGTATTCTTTTGACAAGTGTTGTTAAATTGACAAGTGTTAAAATTGATTTTTATCTTTCTTTTATTTTCATAAAATCTGAAATACATTAGTATGCATCTTTACTTCATATTGCATGCTCATTTTATTTTCCTTCATCAAAGAAAAATCAAACTCCACATCAAAATTCACCTGCATGTCTAAAAATCTGCATTCACAAATGCATAAAAATTCATTTTCATTTTGCAATCCACAAATCTGTATATTCATATTCAAATCCAAACACATACATATCTCACTTCTTATACAAATCTGCATTCACAATAAAATGAAGACCAATCTGCATACCACAAATCAAACCTGCACAATCAAATCCACCTTCATTAAATTCTCAAATCAAAGAACCTGCATACTCCACCAAAGATCAACTCAGCATCATCTACATTTACATGCAAGTTCATCTAAACACCTGCATGCAAGCATGAGCAACCAGACTTATAACAACAGAGGAAGCATAACAGAAGCACCTGCATTTTTAAAGTCTGCACTGTTTTAAATTTGGGTTGGGATCATAAGCATTAGCATGCATTTGGCAACTGGAAAACTGCATATCAATTCAAACTCAGATTTCAACAAAAAGGGGTCAAGCCTGCATGTGTTCTGCAATTCAAACAGGGGCCTGCATTCATAATAAAGGTGAGTAACAATTTATTTTAAAACTAAATTAAAATGATATAGTTGCTTAAATTAGTTGCCTGATAAGTATGAAGGATATGTCTGTGTTTGTGTATGAGATGGAATGCCTGCATTTTTGAGTTTTCTGCATATTCAACTGAGCTCTGCATTTTTCAAAAGTGAGTAACATTTATATCTCAAATTAAATAAGTTGCTTGTTAAATGTTGAGATAAATATGCTGTGTACTTATATAAGTTTGAATGTACATGATGTTTATGCTCTGTTGTGATCTCTAATTCATCTTCCTATTGAAAGTAATCCACCAAATATGGTTAAATTTGTGTTAGAATCTGTTCTTCAAATAACTAAAACTGTTTGCTTATTTAGATTAAAAATCAAAATATTTTTAGGTGAATTGATTACTGCATGGAGATAAATAAACTTTAGCAAGCTAAAGATATAAGTAGTGTGGCCTCTGCATGTTAATTCAAAACAAATTTTCAATGAGTTAACATGGTATTTCAGAATCACAAAACTATGTATTAATTGAAGCTTGATTTTTAAATCAAGTTCTAGTATTTTTAGGTGCTTGACAATGAAACAGTTTATTCTTAAACCAAAACTGAGTATAAGCAAAATTCTTGCAAACTGTAGTTTAAGGAAACTTAAAACTCTCTTGAGTCATAGGGTAAGGATCATTGATCCTCAGAAAAATAAGTGATTTATTTAAAACTGTTTAGAGTTAGTACAGTTTAAAAAATTTCAGTTAAACCTAGTTTTGGAAGTGGGTCTAAGCTTTTAGTCAGTGTGAAGAGAGGGAATGATCGAGTGTTATGAAAGTTGGTGATGGTGTAGATGATGGGTGAGGGAACTCGGGGCCGAAAGGTTTGATCATCAGATGATCGGAACGACAAGCACTCGCCGTTGACAGGTTAGAATGTAAACCTGTAATACTTTTTACAGGTTTTGATTTGGGGGTTTCAGAGCTTAATATTGGAATGCTTGAACTTTTGTTCAACCTGGTGTTGTAGTTAGGGTATTGAGGGGTTTTGGAGGTTGTTGGATCATCACGAGTGATCGGCAGTGGTGGCAGCAACATGTTTTCAGGCATACTGTTTTGATTTTGGATGTTGCAGGGAAGTTGTGGGGAAAGTGGAAGAATGACTCGAAGCAGGGTAGTGTGGAACTCGGAGTAAGTGTGAGGGAAACTCGAAGTAGAAAATGAGGTTCTCGGGTAGAACCTGTAGATTAACAGGTTTCAGGGGAAACTGTTTATTTTTGAAATCTGGGTTTTCAAAACCTATCAAACCTGTAGTTTTTAGGTTTTAGAAAGTTTGAGTTTAAAAATAAAATTCAAGTTTGTATTTTAGATTTAAATTCAAGTTGAATTTTGATTTGAGTTAAAATTCCAAGCATTTAAACCTGTTTTCTGTTTATTTTTAAAATTTGGGTTTCATATTTTAAAATCTGTAGTTGTTTAAAAGTAAGGTTAGGTTTAAATCAAATTCAAGTTTGAACTTTTTGATTCAAGTTCAAACTCCAGTTTTTAAAATAGAAATTTAAGTTTAAAATTTAACTTATTTAACTATATCATGTTGATAAATAGTTTAATCATTTTTAAAAATGAGATTTTAACATATGAATAGATTTGAAGTTAATTTTATAATCTGGAAATTAAAAAGTTAAATTTGAATTTCAGCTTTAAATTTCAAATAAGGTTTAAATTTGAAGTTTTAAATTAAAGTGGAAACTTGAGTTATTAAAGGTTTAAAATGGAATTGACTTTAAAATTTCATATAGTATTTGTTTGATTGGCAATTTAAAAGTTTTAAATTTATTTAAAACTTTGATAAGTTTAAAATTATTTTATTTTAAATTTGAATTTAAATTGAAATTGAAAGGTAATTTTCAAAAGTACTTAGATTTGAATTAAATTGTTTTAAACATAATTTAGTTATGTTTATTTTGAAACTTGATTAAGATTTATGTTTTAGAATTAATTAATAAGGTAATTAAGATTTGTTAATTTATTTAAATTTATTAATTTTGGAATTAATAATTGATTAATGATTTATCAATTTGGAATTAAGATGATTAATTAATTTTTTTAATTAATGATAAATGAATATTAATTATGTGGTTAAGTTTTTAATTAAGGTTAATTAGTTTAATAATTTAATTTAATTGATAAATGATTAAGGATATTCTAATGGTAATTAATTTAAGTTAATTGCTAAATAAAATAATTAGAGGATGGTTAATGAAGGTCATTAACCATGATTATTTAACAATTAATTAATTTGGTTAATTTTTATAATTAATTAGATTAATTAATTTAATAATAATCAATTGTAAATGGTTTGAGTAATTACTTGATAAAGTAATTAAGAAATTAATTACTTAATGTAATTAATTTAATTGAATGAGATTGTTTAATTTAATTAAATAAGTTTAATTAATTTTAAACACTTGGGTTAAGAATAATTACTTTATGTAATTAATGTTTTAGAAATTACTTAGTTAAGTAATTATATAATAATTACAGGTTGTAATTAAGGAGATGTTTAAGTATGAAGGAATTTGGATTAATTATTTAAATAATTAATCAAGGTATTAATTAAGAAATTAATTTAAGGGTAATTAATTTGGTTTAATATAGTAATTAAGTTTGTTAATTACTTTGATAATTAATTTAAGAAGTAATTGAGATCATTAATTATTTTAATTAATGATGTAATTTAAGTTGATTAATTATGATTAATTAATCAATAATAGGTAATTAAAGGTAATTAATTAATGTAATTAATTAAGGATAAATGTAATTAATTATGATTAATTAATTAGTTGGAGTAATTAAAAGTTAATTACTGTTTAGTTGAGGATAATTAATTTTGTAAAATTAATTGAGGATAATTACATGAATGTAATTAAGAGTAATTAATCAAGAGTGATTAATTAAGGTAAGTTATTTTGAATGATTGATTAATTGATTGAAATCAATTAAATGATTGAGTAAGCAAGATATTTTGGTAAAGCAATTAATTTAATTTATTTTAAATTAATTAAAGATGAAGGAATTAATTTAATTCATTTTAAATTAATTTGAGATAGAGATGATTAATTTAATTCATTTTAAATTAATTATATTGTGATGAGTGAATCTTTGCTTATGGATGAATGGTTTGACTTGGATGCTTTGTAATCTCAGTAATGAGATAAATGATATTGTGTGGTATGGATGTTGGTTATATTGTGATGATAACATAGGTTATCTATTGTGATGTTGAGATATGGAATATCTATATGATATTGATGATGTGAATTACCTGTTATGTGATAATGTTGATTATCAGTTATGATTTAAGTTATCTATCTGTGTGTATATAGATACTGTAATTGAAATGTTTTAAAACTTTAAAACAACTTGGACCTTAAAAGACACGCTTTGGTTTTCGATGAGACCGGGATCGGGTTTCCATAATTGGATATCCGAAAACCACATCGATTCCAAATAACGTTAGGTCGTGATTCAAAGTGGAGCTTTGTGAAGACTCGAGGTGTAAGGGCTATACGTCAGTATAACTCTGTGGGTGATTCCGTAATGAGTTTGACGGAATAGACCTTATAGATTCGAGATGGTGAATCAGAGTGCAAGGGTTATTGTCGTTAACTCTGAGGGTGATTCCAATACGAGTGTAACGAGATAATGCCTTCGGTTTCGTTCGAACCCGGAACGAACTTGTATGGATTGAATGCTTTCAGCACATCGTCAGGTGGACGATGAGCATTCTAAGTGATATATCCTTTAAAGGTAATCGTAGCCTCAAGCCTCATCAACCGGGAATGGCTAAAACAGGGGAGGTGCAGCAAGGCTTCGTGGGTAGCGCCCACTGGAGAGCAAGATTGATCCCTGTCTAGAAGTCCCTTTATATTTCGGCTGTGTGGGGCGATTGCTAGCTAGAATCGCCGGGGTTGTCTTGTTTGGAACTGTTCAGTAAGGAACGGGTCCGGCTTTGTGTTGCAGGGGATGAAGGGAGTAATCCTCGGTACGGTGATCTAGGCCACGTACTGTGACGGGCGGTACCCCAGTAGCCCTGCCATTGTATGGAATCCATAATCCAATAAGTGCCAACGGTTTTGATTGTATTACCCACTTTTGTGGCTAGTAGCTGGAATTTAATCATGTAACAATTTCGGCTATTTCTTATTTATTTGAAAACCCTAGACACTATTATAATATCATCGGATTTCCTATCAAATGTTTTGGTTAGCGTAAGGTAAAAACTTTTCCATATTTATGTGTGGGAAGTCTTACGTGATACCTTTCTTTTCAAAGGTTTTTGAAAGTTAAGCAACTTTAACCTGTTACTCACACCAGACCCATGTCTGACCCGGAGTTTATTTTTGTTTTTCATAAACTCTTGGGTACTCAAATTTTTATGAGTAGTCAAGGG
Source organism: Allium cepa (assembly GCA_030765085.1). Classification (NCBI taxonomy): domain Eukaryota; kingdom Viridiplantae; phylum Streptophyta; class Magnoliopsida; order Asparagales; family Amaryllidaceae; genus Allium; species Allium cepa. Next base: position 92,658,042 of record CM060930.1, on the reverse strand, counting down.
AATTCAGGTTAGGATTCTGGATTAGCTTCGACGACTTGTGGAGGAGCAATGGAGCAGGAGGCTTCTGCGGGTAGATATATATAGAGTATTCCGCTGTGTGTTCTCTGAGAGTTTGTTGTATTATGTTGTATAATTAGACAGGTGTCTATAACTGTCTAGTATGAGTTGTTTATGCTGTGTATCTCTGATGCATATGATACTATGTAAAGTATTATGTTATTAATATAATTTATTCGTTCCGCTGTGTTAGATTCTGATGTTGTTTCTTCTTCTCTTCTTTCTATTCTATTCTCTATCTCTTTCTTTCTTAATTCATGACGCGATTTTCTAGGAGTGAAATTCGGGTTGTGACACTTCTCTTGACACAATATGCCTAAGTAATCTTACTTCTTTCACCTAAAAGTGACATTTCAAGAATTTAGCTTTAAGTACATTTCTTCTCAATATTACCAACACAATCTCTAGATGCCTTTTGTGTTCCCTCTCAGTTTTGGAATAGATAAAAATATCATCAATAAAAACCAACATGAATTTGTTCAACACATCTTTGAATACTCTATTCATAATGTTTACAAAATAAGCGGGTGCAACCAAAAAGGCATAACTAGCCATTTGTAAAAGCAATCTGAAACACTAAATGTAGTTAATGGAATACCATCCTCGGATATTCTTAGTTGATGGAATCCTATGGCTATATCCATTTGCAAGAATACTCGGGCACCATGAAGTTGATCAAACAAGTCATTTGTGCAGGGTAGAGGATACCTATTTTTTATCGTTTGCTTATTTAGGTCTCGATAGTTTACATAAAGCCTAAGGGAGCCATCAGACTTTGTAACAAAAACCACCGTTGCGCCCCCAACTTGAGCGACTTGGTCTAATCAGCCACGAAACTCAACTTCCTAATGTGGAGGCAAATTTTAACTTCTTCAAAAATGTCCTAAAATTCCTTGACAATTGGTATTGACTCCAAACCTTTTTGAGATGAGTCAACTGCATACAAGAAACCATCTCTTAATGAACTGGATTCCTTACAAAATATTTCTTTAAATTTTTCGAAGTTGGTCCATAAAGATATCGTTCTCTTAACACAATCCAAAATAGCTTTGTTCTGGGATGACCAATCCATACCGAGTAAAACTTCAAACCCAATAAAGTCAAGGACAAATATGTCACATGAAAAATGATAGGGAAGGTAATTGATTTGGATATCCTTACAAACCATACAAAGATTAGTCATATTGCCTATGGCGTTGGACACACAGAGAGGGGTATTTACTATTTTGTGATTAGTTTTAATTTATCTAATCTCTTCGCGATAAAACTATAGAAAGTTCCTATATAGGATAATACTCTAACTAAATCATTGTTAACATAGATGTTACCTTCTAGAACTCGTTTTCCTTTACATCTGCGGAGGTTGAGGGTTCATCCTTTATGGCAAAAACTCTAGCCTGCTCTCCTTTCTTCATTAATGGGCACTTGTTTTTCCAATGGCCGAGTTGGTGGCTGTTATGATAGAGACTTTTATGTACCTTAGGAGAGACGGCTCCTTGCAGCTACATTTGAACCTTGGGTTTTCTAAAACTTATGGAAAGGTAGCCTTTCTTCTGGAAATTCTAACAAGTCACTTCCTTAAAATGATTCTCTTGTGATCCTCCCCCAGTCTTTCCTTGCCATGGCTTCTTTCCCTTATCCCGATCGTTGTTATTTCCTTAAAATGAGTACTTAGTTCTTCTTGTCTAAGGCTTCATATTGAAAGTCCACATCAAATATGTCCATAAAGGTTTATTTATATGAGCGGTCATCTTGTCCGGATATTGTCCCTTCATTCTTGCAATATACATCTCATTCTTATTAAGGGGCATGTCCATCAAACCTGGTTAGAAGCGAGATAGTTCATTGAACTTATGAGAATATTCCTTCATAGATAGTTCTTCCTTTTCAACTCCGTGAAATTCCTATAGAGACAGGATCTTCCTGCTGCTGGCATGTATAGCTCTTCAAATAAATCCTTAAACCTTTCCCATGAGAGAATGTCATTCGAATCATTCAGAGTTATGGACTCCCACTAAGTTAGAGCCCCTTCTTGTAACTGCCAAGAAGCTAAAAAACTTTTCTTCTCATCCTCGTTATTCAATCCTTTAAACATCATTTCACATAATCCAAGCCAAACCTGTACTTCAATAATGGACTTTGTTCCTTTGAATTATTTCCCTCTCATGTCGGTGTAATTCTTACATAGAGTAGCAAAGTTAATATGAGGTTGCACATGGATTATAATTTCCTCAGTTACTATAGCATTTGATCCACCGTTGGTGGCCGTAGTTTTACTACCTCCTCTGCGTCCTCTTATATTACCCATCTCCTACTATCTACATGTAGTGAGGAAACATCTTTAGAATTCTAGATGAAATTGTCTTAGAGAATGGGTACAAAACTGGAATATACTTATTTGGATAAGGTTTCAAATATGCGCTCTCTCCGACTATAACCATTTTAGGACATTATTGACCCTATCTCTAATGAGTTGACCCCAACAAGGTTTAGGTATTCACTCAATCATAAACTTTGACACAAAGTGTGATGACCTGCCTCCTTGACCCTAAAAAATCGACACTAGTACATCCTCGATATTCGCGTGCCACAAATCCAAGAGCTAAAGAGACGGATTATTAGGGGATTTTAAAGAAAATAAAGGTAAAAGACAAAAAATAGAATCTCACATTGTATTCAACATTTAATTATACATATGAGTAGTATGTACAATTACTCCACATTTCTCCATCAGAGTTCTAGTAAATACTATTCCAGCCAGGATAGTTATAACTGCCTATCCTCACCAGTGCTGGTAGATACATCATACATAATACAGCGGCATAATAGATAACTTTCCATGAAGAACCCAAAATGCTCCTTCTCGAAATGCTCCATGCTACCTAACTACTTGGCCATCCGGAAAAATTGGGCATGCGGAGAAACTCAAAATATCGATATTTGAAAACAAAGGGTGTCCTATGGGACCATGCTGCACATAAACATGAAACATTTTTTCCCCTATGATATAAAAGTCTTTATTATGCAAAATCTGGTAATAGTATTTTTAATGAAATTCTTTTGAAAACAACTTTCAGGTAAATATACATAATCTTAGCCGAGATTGTTACATTATTAAATTCCAGTATAATGGGCTCTACAATCAAGTCTAAGGACACTTATTGGAGAACTGATTCCATACAATGACAAGGTAAGGGACTACCTTCTAGAAGTATATTTCTAGAAAATGCACCAGTGCACCAACAGATGTTCCTCTACCAACATAGAACTAGCATACCTTTACCGTAGATAGTGCCGAATATGACATCACCACAGTCATTCCCGAACTATCTAGGATCCCAAAGCATATGCAGCATAACCAAAATATAAGGGGTAGTCTAGAAAGGTGATGATCATATCCTAATGGGTGCGACTTACATAGCTCTACCGCAACTACACAGTGTTTGTCATTCCCGGGTGATGAGGCTCGAGCTAACGATTACCTTACACATAGCACATTCCAATTTGAATGCCACATTGCCAATTCCATCGCAAACTATTGATTTCCATAAATGTACAACCTTTGAGCTCATATGTCTCAAAGAAGGGTGTAAAGTATAGAAGAGTTACCTCCTACACCACCAAATAGATGTACATTTGTGAAAATCAATGTATGTGCATTTTAGAAATGCAATGTCAGACATTTGTACATACAAATTATCTAGGAATAGGACAAGTCGAAGAAAGTCTCCTACTATATCCTATTGGGAATTACCCCTAGGATTAGTAGTGAGCAACCCTTGCATCGAAGATCAAATGAAGATACTACCGCCACATATATATGATATGAGAAATTTCTCCCGAGGGTCGGTGATAAGTAGCCCTTCTTTCCATTTATTATCATTCCTTGTCTTCACATCGAATGCGTATATTGGTTCGAAGTGGTATTCAGATAGGAATTACCCAAATCACATCTCAATTCCTTCCAACCAATCATTGATAAAATACGTTAAGTTTGAGGTAGATTATCATTTCATTTATTTATATCATTTACCAAAAGAATATCTCTTTAAGAGATATAAATCTGTAAATCATATTCTTTTCCTGTAGATATGGAATCATTAAACCTATCTTTAACTTTGGAGATACCAAATCAAAATCATTTCTCATAAATCATATTTCAAAACCTTATTGAGTAAAAAGGGTCGACAAAAATTATACTAATTTTATTCAATATCAATTTCCATATTCCACCTTTACAATCCGTCGAATAATGGTGAAATAAAATTTTAAATTCACAGGGACAGTACGAGTTTCCTCCTTGGAATTTAATACCAAGTATAAGAAGATTATTTCTATACAATCCAAGTTGTATTAAATTTGGAAAAATTAAATCTTTTATACTTGCCTCGTTTTCCACATTTCGACCTTATCTATTCCTCGCCCATGAAAGAGGTCAGGTGAGCCAGGGCACCGATTTCTCTTGTACATCTCCTTAGCATAAGCACCTCGCATCTGGATCTCATAAATAGAAAAACCTAATCAACTCATCGGCCTATAGAGCCAAGATTAAATCACTTCTCGATAACAGCATTTCATCAAATCATTTGTTTAAACTCTTTTTAAAATAATTATAAAACCTTCAAATCATCTTTGAAATACTTAATTATTTATTTGAAAGTACTTCCAAAAGATATGGGGAATAATACTTAAGCTTAAAGCCATATTTGAAATGTAATTAAAAGTGCCGCTAAAAGTGCTGCGAATACTGCTTTTAAGGCTTATTTGATCAAACAACTCTTCGATCATTTATAAATTTATTTTTATAAATCAAATATCTTTTTAAAAATTTATATATTTATACCATATTTTTGAAAAATTAAGAGTATTAATTTTAAAGAATTTGTCGCTTTGGTTTCCTAATTGTTAAACCGCGACTATTCTTGAAAACCTTTTTGCTCGTATTTTCTAAATGAAATCTCAATCTTTTTCTCTTTTTGAAAAATATAATCACAAGAGTTTGGAAAATTCTTATTCCAAAGAATTCTAACTCCGAATCCATCGTATAAATGATTTAAATTTTTACGGCGTGAAATCACGAACTGCCATTACGCGACGCGCCTATTTTTGACTCAATTTTCATAATTTGTCAAAACTTTTCCAAATTGAGTTTTAGTGTTTATAAAACATTTATAAACAATTTTAAACCATTTTAAAAAGGTTTAACAATCCCATGTACACCATTTCATTTATTAAAGGAAAATGATTTTCATTGTGTTATTCGACGTATATTAAACGTGATTGTTTACATATCCAAACAAACATAATCCAAACATGGTTCACCATCATCACAACCAAGCATAGCCAAACATATATATCATTAAAAATATCATAATATAAATAGAGTTTTCACCTTGTATTTAACCAAACTAACTTTAAAATGACTAAAGCTCCAATATTTGATAATTTTAGCTTGCTTAGCTTGCACTAAAGCTCCTAGATATGCTCGGTCTTACCATTTGATGGTAGGGTGCTCATGGCCTTGCATGGAAGAGGGGAAAGGCTCGGCCTTTGGTAGTAGGAGGTGGTGGTCGTGGGTTGTAGTGGGGGAAAGGAGTGGAATTGTTTTGGTTTCAAAGAGTTTTGATAATATATACTTCCTACATAATTTCAATTTTTTGCAATAAAATTTGACATAATTTTCATTAGGCAAAAAGCCATTAAAGTGGTGTATAAGAGGTGAAGAAGCTTAGGAATTTATAAAAAAATGAAGTAAAGATGGGTGGTGGTATTTATAGACAAAAATGTAAATAAAAATATCATGATATTGAATTGCGATTTCATCACCATTTCCTTACCACCACACCCCCACCTACCTCATCATCCACGGTCATATATCTCCCTCATAATATGTGTAGCCATGTGCTTGTACTTAGGGTGTAAGAGTTGACATCGAATTTATCAGTGTGTGTATGTGTATTTAAGTCTATTTGTATGCATATACATGTTCATGTGCATACAAATGTGTTCATATATGTACATGTATGTGTGCATATGTATATCTCAAATGATTCACAGCACTACACAACTTTTTTACATTGAATCATTAGGGATTTTGATTTTGATTTCTAGTTATATTTTCACTTCTTATTTAATATATATGTGTGTGTGTGTGTGTGTGTGTGTGTGTGTGTGTGTGTGTAAACAAAGTTTGATAATAATATTTCTTTCATTATATAATAAGTAAAAGAGCTTATTTAATAACTAAAATAATTATTAAATCATTTAAACTCAATTTAAATTCAAAAATCATTTATTCCAAAACAATGATACCATTGATGATGTTATAGAGACATTTTATTTTCAAAAATAAAATAAATAATTTGATTACATATTTTCACTCATACATATAAATGAGTGTATGTATCTAGTTCTGCGCATGATGTCGGATGGTCTAAGAGCTGTTTATTGATAAAACGGTTTTTGGTCATTTTATCAATATATCTTCCAAAGTATATATTTTTGTAAATATTTATTTAATATAAGATCACAAATATTTGTTATTGTTCAAAACATTATCATTTATGTTAAAAAAATATTATATTGAATAATATAAAAAAATTCATAAGTTATGAATTTGCATGTCGTTGCACTAGGTCAACATTCATCCAACAAGTTGTCCAGCATATGAACAAACCGAAGGCGCTACTTCTACTACATCCATTTTGAAATCACCATCATAATTAGTAGCAGGTAGCCCTTGCACTTCAAAGGCTCCATCTTCGATCATATCGAACCAATCTTGCACTTCTTCCAAAGCGTCGAACGTGTATACAGTTTTGAAGTGGTTACAATTTTGAGTCATCTCATATAAGTATACTTCCCACTTTTCGGTCACTCCAAAACAAAATCGATCATTCCTGTAAATTTAGCTCCAATTCTTTTGGAAATAATTAGACAACACATAAGAGTGGAGATCACCTCCTAATCAATTAAGTGGATGGATTTCCTTATCATTTATCCTAGGAGAACAAAACGAGATTTATACACACAGTATAACATCATCGAAGATGACTACGCCACATAACTTTTCCCCTAGATATTTTCAGAGTTATATTTTGGCTAAGATTTTATATTTGGTTATTTAACTATCAAATAAAAAAAATCAACATAGCTTTAGTTCCATATGGGATCAACTAAGCCTCTATTAATTGATCTTCCATTAATTAAATCTCTTTTCAATTATTTGATTCAAAATACCTTCACAAAAAATGTATTCACAAACCCCGTATACTTTTTTCAATGCATAGTAAAATATTCATGTACTCATCTCACCGATATAAGTATATATTCAAACCATTATATTTTCAGTGCTTAGAAAATATCTATATACTGATTCTAATGGTATAAATATATTAACAAAACTTTAGGGAAGATTTTTTATTTTCTAAATTCGTATTTAAATTGGCCAAAAAACAAATATCATTTAAAATATTACTTGCTATAAACCAAACCACTATCCTACGGTGTTAAGTATGGAAAGAATGTTTGCATACCACCATAATTAAGAAGGATTAATTATCAAATCAAATCTCGCTTCTTTTATAAATTTCCCTTTGTATATGCCCGTTTCATATTCACAAATCCTTTCATAAATCTCCCTTTATAAAATCTTTTATAAAAATCCGTTTATAAAAACAAAAATCATTTTTATATATCTTATATATTTTTAACAAAAACCTTTGATATTTTTAAAATGGCACATATAAATCCATTCTTTTATTTATAAATTACCATTTATAAATCTCTCTTACAAAATATGATTTATTAATCTCCTTTACAATATATCATTTACAAACCTCTTTTACAAAATATCAATTGTAAATCTCCTTTACAAAGTATCTTTTATTTAGATAAAATCGCTTTTATAAACAATTTATTATTTTTAGATACCTTATTAAATTAATTAATTAATTACCATTGGACATCACAAATAAACAATTAATTAACTTTATTTTTAGATACCTTATTAAATTAATTAATTAATTACCATTGGACATCACAAATAAACAATTAATTAACTTTAAACCATCATTAATAAAATAATTAAATATCTTTAAATAAATCATTAATAAGATAATTAATTAACTTAAACCATATTAAATTAACTAATTAACTTAAACATCATTTATAAAATAACTAAAATTATGTAAAACTAAATAAACACTTAACCTCAAATTGTTATAAAGTTGAAGTTACTTTAAATCCATACTTTACAGATTGAAAAGAGGTTTAGTGGCCACAGTGATACTATATCCAGTTACCATTTAATTCAATTTGACTTCTCAATTCATATAACTGGTATTTACATAAGCAATATGTATGTAAATCAAATCATAATTAATCATCCATAGTTAATGTGTTATTTATTCCCTGTAAATCAACTGGCATAGAACTAAATGTCCAAACTAAATAAATAGTAAAATGCGATTTTTTTCTTCTAAATAGATTTTTAATATAATCCACTCCATTTAAATATAGCAGAACGGTGTTTTGTTCTACTGATAGAATGTCAGTGATAAAATATAATTACCTAAAAATGTAATTATTTCCTATCACAATTAATTATTTGCTATTTGACAATTAAAATAATCCGATAAATGATTGTACTAAGGTGTTCTATTAGTTAATATGAATAAATTATCAAAATCAAGACGTTAGACGGATCTAAATTTAGTATGTTATCTCAATTAAACTGAGCATGATTAATTAAGTAATTTGATGAACTAAATTTATTTTATTTCACCAAATCTAAACTTGGCAAGCCTAAATCCCAAACACCCCTTCGCAAAACCCATACCAGATCCCTTCTTCTCAAACAGAACAAACCCAAATCAATTTCGATTTCCCTCCTCCTAGTTTTGAATGCATGAACCCATTCGACGTTCACCACCATGCAAGTGCACAGCCTATCCACACCGCCGTTTGTCAAACTCTGACCACCCACGAAATCCCTTTGATAATCGACCCACTACAACCCCTCTAACCAACACTGGCACCCCACAATGGATTACGACCTCCTAATCCAAAAATGAAACATGCCTAGGTCTCAACATCTCCCAACCACCACATCCATGTCCACCGCATGCCACACATTCCTATGTCGTTTGACCGACTATGAACCCCATCATCTCCAGCTGCCACCTCATCCAACCTGATCCTCCCAAACGTTGCCGACACCCAATTTTCCAAACCTAAAACAAAATAGGCCTTAACCCTAACTTAAGCTTGTTGGTGCACCACCGACCACCAGAGACCCCACGACTTCACCACCGACTTTGCCAAGTCCCCAGCCTCCTCATATATCCACAGTTCCTCCCATCATGGCCACGATCACCAGAATAAAATAGTTAACCAAAATCTGATCGCCAAGCTGCCTAAGCATCATCCAACACCCTAAAATCTAGCGATCAACTCTAAAAATCATGAATTTCTCAGACAAATGTACCATACTCTCCGTTCATCAATCCGAGCTCGATGAAAATCCGACAATGCTCGATAACTTGTTGATTTCAAGCCATTGTAGGATCGATTTCACCCTAGAGGGGGGTGAATAGGGTGATAGTGTTAATTATAAAATTTTATTGCGGAAGCTTATAAAATAATTTCAACACAGATCACAGAACAATAGCAGCACATATAATAGCAGAATAATAAATGCAGAAATAGAACGACACAGAATTTACCCAGCTTCGGAAAAAACCTGCCTACGTGCTGCCCCCAAGGTTTCTACTAGAAATTAGATAGTCACACGCTTACACATGTAAACTCGCGACACCCGCTACTGACTAACCTAACTCTACGCTCAAAACCCTGTCATAACTCAGCCACTGAGTTGTGAATTCTCAAGCTACGCCACGTAGCTTGTCCCCTAGTCACACGACTAGCAAATACAACGGTTTGAAAAGAGATTTAAAATTAAAGACAAATTTAAAACAAATAATAAGATAAAACCCTTAAACAAAAGCCCTTATTTTAAAAAACAAAAGCCCTTAAACTTAATTGCCGGCCCCTTTTATTATTTCGACCCGATCCTTTTTTATTCTTTGGGAAAATGGCGACCGTTCTCTCGTTCGTTCCTCTTTGTGAAATTAGGGCTTTGTTCTCGATCCAGATTAGGGCTTTCGAATGCCAATTTATTTCGATCGAATCTGTGGTTGTTCGAGAGTTGCTTTGCTCGATCGATTTCTCGTTGCTCTCTCTCTGGCTACTTCGAGTTGATGGAGTTCGACTTCGATTCGGTATATGATTTTCTCCTTTTGTTTTCTGGTTTGATGCTTGCTTGAATTCTGATGCTTTTTAAATTGCCGATGATGACGATTTGGATTTTAGTGCTTGAACTCGATCGATTTTTCCACACTTACCGATGATGATTTGGGTGATGTATTTATATGATTCGACCTTCTAAATTTACGTCGTATATTACTTATTTGGATTCGTCAAACTATTTTCTCTGCCGATCAATATTTGTTGAACGTTGATGATTTGATTGAATTTTTCAATTTCATATATTCTTTGCTTGGTGGTCACGGCTTTGATTCGTTTTCATGATGACCACGGCTTGATCGTTTCTGACTTTGACTTCGGTCACTTTTTTTTGATTTCATGAATTTAATATTGACATTGTTATGCTTCCACGACTTTGACATTTATATTGTTCATCTCTGTCCTGTTTGCTTTGGCTTCATTGACCTCGTCCATGTGTTCATCTGAGTGTTCGTCCCTGAATATTACTGTTTTGGTTTACTGGTGCATGTTACTGCTGTGTTGCCATATTGATGCTTGCTCGGTCTTGTTCCTTCACTTTACTTGAGTAGTTAGCATTGAAACTGTATGATTTATTTTGTATGTTGTACTGTGAACCATCTTGATCATTATATATTGATACTTGTGCATTTCTGCTCTACATCTTGTAGTTTGCTTTGATGCACTGGTTTGGTTTTTTCTGTTTGCATGCTTGAAGTCATTTGATCTTGATTACTTGTTGGAGTCTGGTGGTTGCTGTACACTGTCATGTACACTTGTGAGCTTGCATTTGTTAGTGATGTTGTACTTCACTATTGCCTGGTCTTGTTTGTTCGATCACCTTGCTGTTCCATGGTTTGAAGTCTGGTTGTTCATTGGTCTTTGAGTCTGTTGTAACTGGGCCTGTTGCACTGTTTTTGGCCATCTTTGTTCATTGTTATTGTCTCTGTCCATTCAAGTCTTATACTTGGTCTTGAGCATTTCCTGACTTCGACTGTTTTAGTTTGATCACCGAGTACTGCTTACTGCCATGTTGCATAATCCCTGGTCTTCAATGCACATGTATATATGATGTTTATTAGTCGATTGCTTGGTGTTACATTTTTGCACTGTGTCTTGTAACACTTGTGTCACTTGTGTACTTGAGTATGCACTGCATATTTGGTTTGCTCCTTTTCTGGTTGGTGTTGCTGTTATGTTGGTGGCTAGCCTTTGCTAGTTCATTCATGACATGTTGTCCATGTGTGTTCATTTGTGTCTGCATTGTCATTGTTGTACATGCAGTTGTATCATGCTTGGCTTTGTGGTCTGGTTTCACTTGGGCTTGTTGTGTTCATGTTTGGTCACTGGGCGTTGCATTCCTTCTTGATGCTGCACTGTCTTTGCTGTGTTTCCATGTTTCTGGTATTTCATCTTGGCCATGCTGGTTTCATATGAGTTGTTGCATTTCCACTACTTTGGTTGACATTTGATGGTCTTGACTTTTGTTGATGCATTGAGTTGAGTAGTAACTTGACCTTTGCATTTTGTTTATTTTTCTAATTTTCACCTGAGTTGAATCCGGCTTGGATTTGACCTTGTGCCGAATGACATTGTTTTATTGCACTTGAGTTGAATCCCGTATTTGGGTTTGACCTGTGCTCACTTGTCCCTGTAAATCGATCAAGTGTATATTTCGGTGTACACGACCTTGTGGCATATACAGTGATACACTGTGTATGTCACAAGCTGTTCGTGTATGATGAATTCAAATTTAAATAATGACGAATAACCCAAATAACTGAGGCAAATATTATTTTTGAAATTCATATTTTATTTTATATTGCAAAAATATTTCTTTTTCAATTTTACTGTGTTAGTGAATATGTTTGCAGATTTCTCAGATGCTGGAGTCTAACTGGAATGATGTTGAAGATAAAATACGAGTGTGACTGATATGTAGTGAGAAATTTATATAAACTGAATTGTGATGTAATTAGAATCAAAATTGTATATGTATAGTGAGAGCTTGAATTTGTACTATTCAAACATGTAATAAATGTTTGAATAAAATTTCTGTTTGAATTCAAATTCTGTGTAACTTATTCTGTTTGAATTCAAATTCTGTATAATTTATTTTATTCAACAAATATTTATTTAATCAATGAAAAATAAAATAGTACATTACTAAATACATTTAAATGAATATATATATATATATGTTTATTATCATCAAACAAAAATCATATAAGCGCATATTCAACAATCTCCCCCTTTTGATGATAACAAACATATATTTAAGATTTTGACTGAGTTAAATGTATTTGATCAATGATATACTCTAATTGCTCCCCCTATTTAAATGCTTCCTCTCTACATTATGCTCCCCCTACATATATGCATACAAATAGAAATATATAAATAAGCCTAGATGCAAATGGAAAATTATTTGACCTTTGCTTGATTCTATTTGACAAAATCTTAACTTTTCTCTCCCCCTTTTGTTATCAGCAAAAAGAATAATAGTGTTAGAGAAAAATAAAGATAAAGTGATCAATATTAATCCAACATTAAACTCAAATTGAATATAAATATTAAACTTCAATAAAAATCAAACAAAAATCATAACTACCCTTGTTAGGCGCATATTCCACTTTTAGAATTATGGAAATGATGTTCTAATATAAAATCATACAATTGTATCAACTTGTATCAGGAATTTGAATATCTACTAATCATGCATAACCGTTAGGACTTTTAAATGAGATTAGTAGTATTCCAATTTAATTTTTAAAAATGAAATCAAGTATCTTCTAGCCACGCATGACCGTGAGGACTTTTAAATGGGATTAGAATCAACTTGTCTATTTAATCAATTAATTTTGATATGCGTTCCATATATGCATAACTTTAAGGACTTTTAAATGAGCATGGAAGCACATAATCAAAAATCCAAGTAATTCACCCATGCATAACTGTGAGGACTTTTAAATGAGAGCGAATACTTTGGATATTTATTTTATTTTTTTCAAAAAAATATGAAATGAAAAACAAATGATCCCTGATTATAGTACCACATATCGACCAACTATATTTAAGTTTTGATAAACCATGGTCGATAGAAATATGATAGACATAGAAATGGTCATGGAATCTTTACCCAACAAAAAGTTTTATAACTCTTGTTTGAATTCCTAAAGAAATTTTACAAATATACTCTCTTGAGTTATGCATGTTAAATATCAACACTTATCACCTTTTCAATCACTATTTATCTTTTTGATAATTAGTAGGGAGTCGAATTAGTCAAAAATTTGTCATTTAAAATCAAATAAAAATGACTAGAAAATATGGTCAAAAATGATTTTCTTGAAGAGGTTATATAAATAAAAAATTCTGCTAATTGAAAATTATTTGTAATGAAAAATATGCAGATATTTTCTTTAAAAAATGATGCAGTTACTAAATGTCTCACCATAAATCACGTTCAACTAGTAATTTTTCTATCAACTAGATTACCAGTGTAATCTGCATCTGAATTTCTCTTTCACTCCAAAATATCACTAACTATATTTGATAGACTAGATCATGAAGTGTGCATGAAAACTCAAACAGCATTCTAAATGGCATTCTTTTGAATTTGGATTGAAGCCGTGTAAATAATCAGAAAATCGTGAATATAGAGTTAGCTGTATTATAACCAAAAATATTATCATCCAACAAAACACTATATCCAAATTAATATATATGAAGTAAATCAAAGATTAGTGTTTTTGGCATAAATGTAATTGGCCAACTATTTTGAATAAGTCAGAATCAAAGTCATCGTCTTTTCATCATCTCGATATTGGCTGATTCAGAATATGGTCCAGATTATCACATTTAATATATCGTTCAAATAAATATACCATTACCTGTTTTACCTTTACGATATTCTTCGTTGTTTATCCATTGTGATTCTGTCACCTTTATAATAGGCTAAGGAACTTTGCTTTGTCGCCCGTTGTGTTTCTGGAACAGCCAAAAAATCCAGAAAACACTGTTGTTGTTCCTTAGCCTGCCACCACACCTACACGGGAAAAGATTTATGTGACCTATTTGTTTTTATAGGTCCATGGTTGTTAGTGGCAGAATATTTAGAAAAATAATTTTGAGGAGACCCAAAACTGTTTATATATGTTCCTTTTGGCACCCAAATTTGTTTAACTTTGAGAGATTTTATATTTGTGCCTTTTGGAACCCAATTTGGTATGGTTTTCACATGTTTAGGTCTATATCAACAATTATTGTGATCGTGTCCATATTTTCTACAAATTGTGCACATGGAATTTTCTTGATTAATATCGCTTCCAACATTTTCAGATTGACTATATCCAAGTCCTTGTCTAATCGTATTACCAGTTTGCTTTCCTGATAGCATATTCAACGATTTTTCACCTTTTGAAAATTTATCTAAGGTCGTCGACAATTGATGGACTTGTGTTTTGAGAGATTCATTTTCGTTTAACAATTGTGTGCACTTTTTAATAGAGTTCTCTCTCCTCGTTTTTTCACTTTCTTTCAAAATCAGAATTTCATTTTCAAGTAATTTTATATCACATTACGGATCCGATGAAACTGGTTTCGTCGAAATTCGAGACTTTTTGAAAAATGACTATTTTAACTCGCCAAATTAATATTAAAACAATTTCGGTGCGTTTCGAGCTGCCACGATCAAACGATAACTCTGATTGCTATGAAAATTGAAATCCGATAATAACAAACTATTACGGATCCAATGGAATTGGTTTCATCCAATTCTGAGACTGTTCAAAAATTGGCTATTTTTTCTGTTGATAATTAAATATTAAAATATTCAATTTTCACAAATAAATTTTAAATTCAGTTTTAAAAGTTCTATAACATCACTATAACTCCAATATGATTAAATAAAATTTTACAAATAATTTTCAAATCATATTAAACTCAATTTTCAATTATTTTCTGGAATTTCTGTTATTAAATTATCGATTTAATTGTCCAATTAAACCCAATATTTGATAAATAAATTATTCGACTTAAAAAAATTTCACTTTCTAATATTTAAATTCAATTAAATATTTGAATTTAAATTATCAAAAATTCTGGGTCGTTACAAACTTCCCCCCTTAAAAGAATTTCGTCCTCGAAATTACCAAGTAAGAAAAAGTTACAGAATCCATTAACTTTCCAAAACAAACTATTCAAATTAGATTTTTCCAAATCTCTTAAGTGTTTAACTTTCCCAAAATGTAAAGTTAAACTTCTTTCAATAACTTTACTATGTTTCCAAATCCAAACTTAGTTTTCAAAAATTTCCCAATTTTCTCAAAAATATTCTGACGCCTTAAATTTTCGAAAAAATTCGCCAGAGTCTCCTTTGCGCGGCTCGATCCGGAAAAAAAAATGACAGTGTATATATCACAAATATACATCTCATCAAGTGATGAGGCATCCCGCAAGGAAAAAAGTGTAAAAGTACGATATTTAATCCGAGATATGTACCTTATATTTTATTAGCGAGCATATACGGCTAATATAGCGTGAAAGCGAGCTCCAAATGCGAAGCAAGCGCAATCCGCACCTACTAAATACTCAACAAACCATGAGAAACATGAATATATGAAAATAATATCAATATACAACATATAGCAACATAACAACTACATGTGCCAACATAGCAATGCATTCAAAAGCAACAAATGCAACAGCTATCATCCAATTAACATCCAACAAATCAATGTCTATCCAAATCAATTCATAACCAAATCAATATTCATTCATATTCTCATTAATGTTCAATGAATTGATTTTCAATTTAAATCACATTTGATTCATTAACATTGGATGTTTTTTTTACTAACATTCATTCTCAATTCAATTAGTTAACATTCACTAATTTATTCACATTAATTCGCTTTCAATCCAAATCAAATTCAATTCTATTCAAGTTCATTTTCTTCCAAGTTGGATTCAATTACTTTAGCTTCTAATTTCGCTAATTTCATTTCATTAACACTTAATGAATTTATATACAATAAATTAATAACCATATAACAACCAATGTACATTCAACATAACCAAATTATTTAATTCACATTTTATTTGGTCCAACACTTTTAATTCCAATTGGTTCATATTAAATTGATTTCCATTCAATTTATTCAACTTCCAATAACATTAGCTTTTAATGAATTAACACTTACATTCATTATTCCATATCAAATTATTTTACATTTAATTTATTAACATTCAATCCATTTATCAATTCAATTGCAAATTCATTTAACAAATTAAAGTTGAATTTCATTTATATAACTCAAGTTTGTATTCATCACTTCACTTATTTATAACAATTTCAACTTCATCACTTAAGTTATATTCCAATTAAACATCTTTTGTTTAATCTTAACTTTAATTCCTACATATAAATTCAATTCAGATTCAAATTCTAAAGTAAATTCCATTTAACTTTTTACCGAAGTCAAATTTCATATCATTATCAAATCTAGATTTATCTTACTTAACAGGATTGTTTAACCACTTTTAACAATTTGTTTCATTTTCATTTTCTCATTTCATAAATTATACAACTTATATTTAACAATTACCACTTGGATTTTTTTTATTTCAAATTTGTTTATCATAACCAAACTTAAATTTTTAATTTACTATGGTAGCAAATCCATCACACAGAGACTCGAAAATGATACTGATGATGCTGCAGTCATCACCCTTATTATTTTCTAGCAACAGTAGTGAATTCAGTGCTTAATATTCTTTCAAAATCTTCCTTTTTATTTATAAATCACATTTATAAATCTTTTTCTTATATATATAAGATTATTTCACAATTGTAAATCACAATAATTATAGTTCCATACTTAATAATTCAATTGCTTATACAATTCATTCTTTTACAATTGTTGTTTTAATTTAACTTATTCAAACAACTTTTGTTTACTTGCATGCATTCTTACATTCTCAATAATCAACAATCAATTTATATACCCTTAATAATCCAGAAAAATTATTCCTTTATATATAAAATATAATCAAGGTAAAATTATTTCATTTACCTAATTTAAAACGATACTATGTCAACTTGCCTTGTTTAAGTGTTTAGAAATCCCTATCGATAATATGGCGTCCCATATACCGACCAGAATTCACAAACAGCTCAACGGATAAGCAAACACAATATAAAACAATTTCATATTCACTAACAAATATGCACTCGTATCTATTATTATACTCAAACTCATTCTAGAGTACTACTGACTCTATCTCTAATGAGTAACACACAACAGAGCTATAGTTGTCGCTTAACCATATGCTCTGATACCAAATGTAAAGGCCCGAAAATCCGTACTCCTTTGAGCTGGCAACATTCCACAACAACCCAGCCAAAGGGGAACAAATTTACGAGTCTTTAGGGTTAAAGAAGAAGAAAGAGGTAGAAGAAGAGAGAAAAGGATAGAACAGAACAGAAACAACAGAACAATATCAGAATCTCACAATCGCAGCGGAACAACATATAATAAATAAATGAATAATCTTTAAACAAAGAACTATATCAGTTATTACATTACATCATATTACATTACATTACATTACATCATCAGAGTGTACAACAACAAACAGCGAAAAAGAAATACTATATACAATAGATAATATGCTACGCCATCCAGCTTGCCTCCAGTAACTCCTAAATTCCATAATATCCCGATAACATAACTCTTGACTGCCCGTGTGGAAATTGGTGGGTACCCAAAGTTTAGGAAGGAAAACAATAAACTCCGAGTCAGTCATGTGACTGGTGTGAGAACTAAAACAGTTTATCTTTAAAACAAAGAACATGATAATTTTAAAATAGATTCGCAATGCTTTATGAAAATGTAACTACCATAAGACCTCCCACCACACACACAATGCAAACGCAGACTTGGAGGAGATTTCTTCTTATGTTAGTAAAAGATGCTTACTACGCAAAATCAAATCATTTTTGATATTATTATTAGTGCATAGTGTAGAAAATATTTCGAAAGTAGAATATAAATCTTAGCCGGCATAGGTACCATTATATTATGCCTACTATAGCTACCATATTAGATGGCAGGTTCTACACCTAAAACCGTACAAGGTTTGCATTGTTTCTTTGGATTTCCAACAAATGGTCAGGACAAGGAACTTCCCATTGCCACATGGGTACGCCTTTGGAAAGACGACCCGAGAACCAAACCGGATCTCTGCCAACATAAGGCCGGGTTACCCCTAACTGGGTAACTACTGACACGAATATGTCATCCCCCGATCGTAACCGATCTATCCAAGGATCCTCGATTTTCAACAACCACAAAGCAATAAATTTGCAGCAACAACATAGGTTAACCATCTGGGCTCCATACCAAGATACCACCTCTATCCAGAAGGAATGACATACACTAAATGGGTGCTACCCCCTAATAACCTTGCCGCATCCTTCCTGTTTTGACCATTTCCGGGGTGTGAGGTCCGACGAAGTCTCGTCCATAAAGCCATGCTTTATACAAAAGCTGTGCATTGGGTCAACAAATGATCAAAGTAATGATCACCAAGATAAATGATCAAACAAATGATCATATCACAAATGATCAAACAATGATCATCCCATATCAACAATCAGCATGCCACGCTACCAAATTGGGAGTATATCGCTAATAACCTTCAACTACATAACCTCTGAGCTCGTACGTCTCAAAGAAGGGTGTTAAGCTAAGAGAATAAATTCTCCGCCGCCAACAGAAATATATTTGAAAGAAATCAGCTTTATATCTCAATTTGTAATGTCAGACATACAATCCATACAAGTCTGTTCCGGGCTCGAACAGAACCGAAGGCACTTACAAAGAAGTCCTTGCATTCCGGATAATTTCTAATCACGTCCGGACTTCCCGTCACTAAGGGTGATAAAACCTCTATATCGCAGATCAGCCGATGCAGAGCAACTCAACGGTAATCCTTCCGTTTTCAAAAATATCCGGTCTTCAACACCGGTCGAATGCAATCCATTACGATGTATCACATATTCGGAATGGGTTATACGACCCCAAGGTCCTTTCCCGGCTAACCGAATAGTGAGTGCTTATTCAAAAATAAGTATGGCATCCAAATTCAAGCAATCACAACAAACACCTATTTAAAGGTAAATATTGATAGTCGGATTATTTAACTATCAATAGGCATGCTCAACATCACCAGATTTCAAATAATTTCCAAATTATTTATTTCCTAAATTATCTTTACACGATATATATATTTTCCACACTTCAACATTTGAAAGCTAATTTTCAAATCACTTTTCACCTTTACCACTTTTGAAAATAAATTTCAATCATTTTCCTTATGCGAAATACTTTCATTTCAACATGGTTCATTTAAACCAATTAAATAAATCCTTATCGATTTACTTTATATTTACATTCCAAATCCGTAAATTAATTCCCACACTTCAAAAATAAATCAACGTTTACCTTTCAACAAATTCCCCTTTTCATTTATAAATTCCATAGTGAATTTACATTCCAAAATATTTATGAATATATGATTCCAAAAATGATTTCTAATATTCATTTTCAATTTGTCTTCAAAAAGATAAATTCTCAAAACGTTTCATTTCACATTGGAAAAACATTTCCTTACTTATTTATTAATAAGTAATTCACAAATCCATTTATTTTCAATACTTAGAAAATATTCGATATACTTAATATCGAAATTAAGTATATATTTCATTCTTTAGGGAAAACATTCACTTAAACACATTTATTTGAGTCAAAACGAATGTTGCGTAAAACACCGTTACGACGACCCAAAATCACTAGTATAGGGATTCAAAATTAAAATAGATATATAAATCCTAATACTATACAAAATATTTCCTTTTGAAAACCATTTACGATAACAACTGTGTTATAGTCCACCATTTCCTTCTATTTCTCGAAAACGTCTATTTCAACAATAAATGTTGAAATCCATGGTTTCGATAGTTAATCCATTTTAAAACATCTTTAAAACAATTAACTTCATTTGATAATATTCATTTTCCAAAACATATCCATTTTGTTTAATAATATATTCATTGTCCAAAATCGTGAATATACTTCACTAACCCAATTTCAATATTTACTACACGTTTTATTTCAAGAATTTATTCGCTATCCAAAATCGCGAATATACTTCTTTTAATAAATATCTATATTCAATTTACCAAAATCCATTGATTTCGAATTTATAAACAGTGTCTATAAATTCCATTTCTATTTATAAACTTCGATTTATAAGAAAATCTCTTTTTATAAACCAATTCAATTTATAACTCAACTTTATACCCAAAATCCAATTTATAAGTTAATTATTTATAAATCTTTTATTTTACAAAATCTATTCATTTCATAACTTCACAATTTATAAATCCATAATTTCATTCACTTATGAAATCCACTTTTTATTTCATTTTAACACTTATAAAAACTCGTTTTATAATTCCAATATTTTTTTAAACTTATAAAATATCAAATTTTATATCTTTTATATAAATCGTTTTTAAAACAATTCAAAAATCCCAATTTAACTAAACTTATTCTTTTAATAATTTACAATTCGTTATTTAAAGCTTATATACTTCAAAATCATGCTTAAGTATTTTTTCCAAACATCGTAACTTTTATGAAAATAAAATTATAACGTTTATTTATTTTATCAATTCAAAATTTAATAAAACGTACACTTTCAAAACTCACATTAAAATTCTTTTTAAAATCAAAATCATTTTTTTTAAACTTCAAAAATGGATCCGATGATGCAACAGTACCAAATAGGCAATCATGACAAACCAAACATCATATATCAATACGATAATCAACAAATATCACAATATCTGTAAATAAATCAATACAGTTGAGGAATCCAGTTGGATCCCTCCAACCTGTTTTCCTGCATCCACAAACATTAGCACAATACCAATTCCGTTCCAGTACGGAATTATCGTGGTATATGGGATTTATAAAAATATTATCCGCTTAATAGGCGGCGCAATAGGGTCTCATCCGCTATATAATGCTGGAAAATCAACTCCAAGTACATAAATAATACCAATTTCACTTTGCACTGAAATATTCGCGGTATATGTTTTTAATAAATAACATCCGCTTACTAACGGCGTATAATGTCTATTTTAACAATCAATAGATAACAATCATCATTCAACATACAATCAGAAATTTTAAATCTAACTATTTAAAATTAAAATCGAAACCGATTCGATTGAGTGAGAAGTTCTCATCTTGATTTTAATTCCGTTCCAGCGTTTTATTTCGAATAAAATTGAACGAGCGTTTAATTTTACCCGAAATTTTCACTAACTCCAATCATTTCCAATCCAGCTCCATTGCGTAGTGCTCGTCAATACGATTCCAACTCAACTGGTTTCGTCCAAAACGGACCTCGTATGAACAAGATATTGCATTTTAAACATTGTACAAATTTAAATAAATTAAAATTTACAATTCTATTTTTTTTTCAACCTAACAGATCTGGGCCTTTGATTTCTTTGCCCAAGATCAGGGCCGCACCCCCATCTCCCTCACGTTCTCTTCTCCAGGACATTCACGTTCAAAAGAACCCATAGAGCCGTCCTTTAGGTTTTAATATCGCGGCCTCCACAACGCACGAAATTCCATCACGCCACCACCACGTCGAAGCTTGTCACGAGCACTACACTCGGCTGGAACCATGATGAACTCGGCCTCATCCTTGCATCGAAAAACGTGAGGATGCGTGCGACTTTGTGGTCGTTTTCCCGTTGATCCACCGCTCCATAAACGATCACGACCGTTGGATTTGAATATCACAATGTACTCTACAACTTTCATGTTGGAAGTTTGTTGTAAATGTTGATGGATGAAGAGATAATTGAGGAAGAAAACGATGAATTTCTGGCCTTTGGTTTGTTAATGGCGGCTGCAGATGTAAACTAGGGCTAGGGTTTGTTTCTATTGCAAAATGAAAAATGTGAGCCCTTTTTATAGAAAATTGCCCAATTTACTATTCACCCGGATTTTTCGAACACCAAACGAAGCGTGCCGGTTGGCATTTTTAGGGTTTACACCACGTTCCGGACACAATGGAATAGGTTTCGAAAGCCAATTCGATCATCTGTGCGAGTTACGGCAACAAACGATCGATTTTAAATTAAACCGATTAAACGATTTTCTAGGCGTTTTGGCTTTCTTCGGACAAACGATAAATCCGATTAACTTGAAATTTGTAATCTTACAATAATATCACATTATGGATCCGATGAAACTGGTTTCGTCAAAATTCGAGACTTTTTGAAAAATGACTATTTTAACTCGCCAAATTAATATTAAAACAATTTCGGTGCGTTTCGAGCTGCCACGATCAAACGACAACTCTGATTGCTATGAAAATTGAAATCCGATAATAACAAACTATTACGGATCCAATGAAACTGGTTTCGTCCAGTTCTGAGACTGTTCAAAAATTGGCTATTTTTTCAGTTGATAATTAAATATTAAAATATTCAATTTTCACAAATAAATTTTAAATTCAGTTTTAAAAGTTCTATAACATCACTATAACTCCAGTATGATTAAATAAAATTTTACAAATCATTTTCAACCATATTAAACTCAATTTTCAATTATTTTCTGGAATTTCTATTATTAAATTATCGATTTAATTGTCCAATCAAATCCAATATTCGATAAATAAATTATTCAACTTAAAAATTTCACTTATTAATATTTAAATTCAGTTAAATATTTGAATTTAAATTATCAAAAATTCGGGTCATTACAACATGGCTAAGAATGAAGTTTAGAGCTTAAATAAAAATAGGAGCAAATTACAAACAATGTTTCGAAATTTAACAAAGGAAAATAGAGCTTAGAGATTTGATTAAAATATCAAAGCCTTCTAATAATAAAAATGGACTAGTTTTAAGAAAGCTAAACAAAATATAAAAGAAAAATAGCACTTTGTACATAAAATTTAGGAAATATAAAAATAGTAGAAAAGACAACATTTCAAATTCAAAAATATAAAGATTTAGGTTCCTAAACAAACAATAATTTGGTTTGAAAAAAATACATAGACAGTCTTCTAGAAAATGTTGTTTATTGTAGTAATTATATTTTAAAAGGTCCCAAATCATCTTGGGTATGGCTGTTTTCTTCTACTAACACATAGGACCTTAACGTAAGAAGTGGACACCAATAAAAAATTATTCTTTTGCAGGTACCCAAAAAAAGGAGAAATAGATACGCAATAATGTATGCTCCAAGCATATGACGGGCAATGCAAATATGTTAACTAACATAACATACATTGATGGGGGAACCGTGACATTAAGTGACAACTCGAAAGCATTCGCGGTTGGAATTGGAGACATCACCAATGTTGGTATATCTAGTACTCCTTTGATTACCAATGTATTATTGTAGAAAATTTAAAACTTGAGCTTTTGAGTATAAACCAGTTATGGGGTAAAGGTTTTAAAATCGATTTTGAAAAGGATAAATGCAATATTTTTAACAATTTTTTTCTTATTTTCTTGAGGTATCAAAAAAAGAAATATTTATGTTTTAAATATGAATATCTAACATGTTAACGATATATGCCTAGGTGTGAGTCACAAAGATCTATAGCTCTGGCACGAATATTAATTTTAAATATCTTGGTAAACTTGCTAAAAGTTGAATTAGTGAAAGGATTATTGAAAATAAATTTTAAAGTCAATAGTATGCATGACGCTTGTCAATAAGGAAAATTAAATCAAACTTCTTTCAAATTTTAAAAGGAAATATCATCTGAACAATCACTAGAACTATTGCATTTAGAATTATTTGGTCCTACTCAAGCAATATCGATAAACCATAATAAATACATTTTTGTGAGTGTTGATGATTATTCTAGATTTACTTGGTCTATGTTTTTGAAACATAAAAGTGATATTTTTGAAATGTTTTAAAAATTAAAAGTATTAGAAGCGAACACCGGGGATAATTTGGAACTGAATTATTTGAAGATTTTTGTAGTAAGAAGGTTATTGGTCATAGTTTCTCTTATCCATGGACACCACAAATAAATGGTGTAGTTGAAAGGAAGAATCGTACTTTACAAGAATATGCACAAACATTGTTACCTAATAGTAACTTACTAAAGAATTTTTGGGTCGAAGTCATTGCCACAACCAACTATATTTCTCAATCATGTGTCTTTAAGACCGTTCACTAAAAACACTTCTTACGAAATGTTTATTGGAAAGAAATCTAAAGTCTTATATTTTCATATTTTTGGTTCATAATGCTTCATATTGAATGCTAAAGATCAATTAGGAAAATTTTGATTTGAAAGCTTATTCAAAATGAAGAAAAGCCTATAAAATATTTAATAAACTAACTAAAACAATTAAAGAGAGTTTGCATGTTTCTTTTGATAAAGATTTAAAAACAAAAATGATAATGAAGATGAAGAAATTTTAGAAATAAATCAAACCCATATTTTAGAAAATAACACTAATAATGGAAAAGTAAATGAAAATATAAATACTGATAATACTAATAATGTCTTAAGATCTCCTTTAGAATTTAAAAGACAATCCTATAAATAATATAATCGAAGATGTTAACACCAGAGTCATAACTAGAAGCCAATTAAATTAAATGGGTCATGTAGCTTTTATCTCGAATATAGAACCTTAAAACTATAAGGAAGTCATCATAGATGATTTTGGATATAAGCAATACAAGAAGAACATAATTAATTTGAATGAGATAGCGTTTGGGAACTTGTACCAAGGCCGGATGATCAATTCGTTATTGGAAGAAAATGGATATTTAAAAATAAGGCCAATGAAAATGGTAATATAATTCATAATAAATCAAGATTAGTTGCTCAAGGGTACAATCAAGAAGAGGGAATTAACTACGATGAAATATTGGCTTCTATAGCTCGAAGCGGTAAGAATATTACTTACATTTGCATGTCATAACAAATTTAAATTATATCAAGTAGATGTTAAAAGTGCTTTCTTAAATGATTTTATCAAAGAAAATGTTTATATTGAACAATCACCTCTATTTATTCAAGAAAAATTATCCAAACAATGTTTCCAAACTAAAAAAGGCATTTTGTGGCCTTAAACAACCACCTCGTACTTGGTATGATAGAGTCAAAAGCCATTTGTTAAGCTCTGGTTTTCAAATTGGTAAAATTGACACTACATTGTTTATCAAAAAGAAAAATGATGATATTTCAATCATTTAAATTTATGTTGATGATATATTATTTGGTTCTACGAATGAAAATATGTGTATTAATTTTGAAAATATTATGAAAAATGAATTTGAAATGTCACATCTGGGAACTGAATATATTTTTGGGTCTGTAAATTATATAACTAGAAAATGGTATATTTGTCTATCAAGAAAAATATTATAGAGAATTGTTAAAACGTTTTGGAAAGGATAATACTTCCAGTAAAGTGACTCAACGAGTACTAGCTTGCATTAGACAAAGACGAGAATGGTATGAAGTTTGATCAAAAACTATATAGAAGCATGATAGGCTCTTTACTTTATCTAACCGTGAGTGGATCCGATATTATGATGAGTGTTTGTTTGTGTGCGTGATTACAAGCACAACCCGATGAATGACATCATCGAGCCGTGAAATGAATTTTGCAATATTTAACCAACACCACGGATTACAGACTCTTACATTCTAAAGGCAGCTCGTTTGAATTAGTTTCATATTGTGATGCCGATTTTGCAGGATGTAAGACGAATCAAAAGAGTACGAGTGGAACTTGACACTTTATCGGTCAATCTTCGGTCTCATGGTTTGGTAAGATACAAAATTGTGTTTCATTATCGACTTGCGAAGCCAAGTATAACGCAGCTGCTTTGGCTTGTGCCCATGTTATATGTATGCAACAAACACTTCGAGATTTCAAAAAATATATTAGAAAATCTCCTATATATTGTGATAATACGAGTATAATTAATCTCTTAAAAAATCCTATAAATCATTCTAGAACAAAAATATATTGATTTACATTATCATTTTCAAAGAGATAACGTTGGAAAAAGTTATTTCACTAGAATTTGTTAACACGGAGAATCAAATAACCGATATTTTTACTAAACCTCTTTGCGAAATAACTTTTTTGAAATTACGTAGGGAACTAAGTAGTTGTTTTTAAATGAATTAATTGGATAATCTTTACACATATGAGTATTGTTTGTTAATAATATAACTTTGAATGTTTCATTCTTATAAACTAATTATATGTCTGGAAAAATGCATCTCCACTTATAGTAATATGTCTTAGTTGGTCAACATTAAGCAACGAATTTCTACTATAAATATATTTTAACTATCTTTAGTAAATTTTTACTACATAAACAACCTTCAGAATAAAACGTATCCAACACTTCTTTTGGAGAATCACTTCTTCTGATTCAAAATTTCAACTATAACATGTCGACTTCTGAAGATAACTCCTCGTATATCAAAATCACTTCTTCTCCTTTAGATAAAACTGGTTATTCTCCTAAAGGAAAGAAAATTAAACATTCTCTTAAGTTCGAAGGTCACGTAACTACCACTCAAGATGATTGTATCGATAATATAGCTCATTATCGAGGAGAAGAAATAAAATCACAAAAATAAACATATTGGGAATAGCGATGACAAGGCAAGTTTATGAATTTTATAGAAATGATTTTAATGGGCTTCTTCAAGAAATCATCAACTAAAAACTACATTCGTCCCTAGGGAAGTCCTTCAAAAGAACCCTTAACTCCAATCAAAATTTATAAGCCTAAGCAAGATAAGTCTTGGGAACAAGGACCATCGAAAGAAAAAAAACCGAGCCTTCGAAAAATTAAATAATGACATTTTCATGTATGTTGTATTACAGTTGATCTTATATATGTTTCCATGTTTGGTTCTTTATTTATAAGACTCGAACGTCAGAATGCAACAGACGTCCGTTCTTAGTGTTACATTTTTTATTTTCAAAACAATTGTGTTTTCAAACGTCTGGTCACGATACTCAAATGTCTGAATTCATTGATTTTTACATTATACAAGCTTTGGTCAAAATTGTCATATTTTTAGCTGTCTAATCTCGATATCAAGATGTCTGAATATATTGTTTTTTACACTTTACAAGCTCTGGTCAAAATTGTAACATTTTCAGACATCTGACCTATAAATTCAGATGTTTGAAACCATCTATTTTTACACTACGTAGATCTGGTACATATCTTTCCATTTTCAGACGTCGGAGTCTCCAAGAACAGACGTCTAATTGTCTATAGTTTTTTTAATAAGAAATCCATTCAGTTCTCACTCACTTTTCCTTGCTTCTTTTAGTCTATTTCATTCCCAAATCCCTTTTCACCAAAACCTTATATTCTCAAATCAGTCGAACGGTTCCAAACCTTTCCCTAAATGATCAAAAAGAGGCCAATCCTCTTCCTCAACACCAATCTCTCATGCTTATGATGAGAATACAAGGATTTAGCTAAGAGAAAGCTCTATTGCTGAACAACGGTTTGACGAACTAAAGAAGAAGATACATAATGGGCAATTCTATTGCTTACAGAGTTTTGATAAATATCTCCTTAAGGAGCTAACCGACGAAGCCCAAATCATTACCTTTCTTACAGAGTTCCTTGATGTGAATGAACTGGTTGATCATCGATATAAGCCAAGAAATGTAATAACCCATGAGATTTGGGAAGACTTAATGTCCGAATGGAAAATGTAGCGATCCGTATTTTACGTATCGGATGATCGAAAAATAATTTTATTTAATTAATTTGTGGTCGTATGATTCTAATATTTTGTGATATGGTTTTTAAGATGTTTTGCACATCAATAATTTTTTTCAAATTTCTACGTGACAATTTTGCCCTTGGAGATCTTATTTTGACTATAACTTTTCATAGAAGCCGAATTAGGTGCTTTAACTAATTTCATTGCTCCGGGATGGTGGTTTCCCATGCCGTAGAGTGATTATATAGGAAAATCAGATTAGTGGTTAGAATTTATAGTAGTTTTAAGTAGGGGGAATTAATTTAAAGGACAAAAATTTCTGTATTTTTTGCCTCAAGGACACGACCTCAATATTTTTGCCACAAGGACAAACATTCTTCTAAAATTTATTCACAAGGACAAACATTTTCCAAAATTATTCATAAGGACAACAAAACTGATACCGAGCTAAAAACTGATACCTAAAAACTGCTACCGATAACTACAAACTGATACCTAAAAACTGCTACCGATAACTAAAAACTGATACCTACAGAAAGTTGTCCTTCAGGATAAAATATTGAAGGTCTGTCCTTGAGGCTAAAAAGTTGTGAAATTTTGTCCTTGACAATAATTTCCTGTTTTAAGTATTAAAATTTACTGGCCAGAATTAGAAGGGGATTAATGGGCCGAATTAGCAAGCACATTAGTCTAATTAGGTCTGATTATAAATACAATGTGAGAGAGACCATTTGAATGTTTAAATCTCATTTTAAATCAATCCCAAATCCTAACTCCTCTCTACTTCTCCATTCATCTCATTGGATTTCATCTCAAATCGTCTCCAATTACAAATTAGAGGCTAGATCTTCACCTAGGAGCTTGATCTCATCACTTTGGTTGCATTTTCATCCGATTTATCACTGTCCGGATCAAATCT
This sequence comes from Allium cepa, assembly GCA_030765085.1. Taxonomy (NCBI): domain Eukaryota; kingdom Viridiplantae; phylum Streptophyta; class Magnoliopsida; order Asparagales; family Amaryllidaceae; genus Allium; species Allium cepa. The sequence continues at coordinate 92,628,935 of CM060930.1, read as the reverse complement.
TCATCATATCTCATAAGTTTTATAGATTTGGTAAGTGGTCACGATTCCTTACTTGTTTATGATGGATTATAAGTTGTACTTAGGTTATTATAGGTTAGAATTATCCAATTAGATTGATTAGACTTAGGTACTTTTAGATTTAGCAACCCCAGATTATACCTAATGAAACATGAAATTAGGATTAGATCACTGGCTAGTGTCATTTTTGTATATTTGGCTATGAAATTTAAGTGTTAGATTAGATCTATGTTTGAGTAGTGATGGTAGATTGAATTGGATTATTTGTATGTTCATATTGGATGTAACTGGATGATTTTCTTTGTTTGATTTGTTGTTATATTTGAATTGCTTACTATGCTTGATTTGTTTGCTGCTGTTATGCATGTTTTAGGACTTAGGTTGGTGATCCGAGCATATCCGGAGTAAAGTTCATCGGAATCTCATGAAACTTGAAGGATGGGATTTGGAACACATCAGTAGGAAGTCTTGTGAATTGCACCACAATTGGAGCTAAGCCTTTGGATCAGTATTGATCTGAATGGATCGGATAAGCACCGATTAAAATTTTAAGCTCCAAGTGGGGAGAGATACATATGGGAAACTAGCATGGGTTCTAGAGTGGCTCTATGGTTTCTTGAAGATTGGATGGATAAACTTTGTTAGACCAGCTATGGTGAATAGAAGAGAAGACCTAAAGGTTAAGAGTAATAGCTAATGGTCTTTGGCATCTAGAAGGAGTGCAGTAGAGGCTGGGAGGGAAATGGAGTCCAAATTGGTTAAGTATTTGGATTGGCACCGATCCAATTGGTTCAAATCGGTATCGATCCAAATTAATTAATCTATTGGATGTGAGATTCGAGGTGGAGACTCTAGGGTTTTAATGGATTATGCTGGAAGTTGTTGCTCGGTGAGTGCTTCTATGGTTTGGAAGTTATAGCAGGATGAAATTTTGGCACTTTGGTCGGTGGTTGGATAAGGAGTAGGATCGAAGGAGTACAGCACGGGATAGGACGAGGCTACAGTATGATGGACTGGGTTGAGTGGTAGGACTCATACTCGAAAATGGATTGGAGTTGTGAAAGCTCTAAAGATTTGGGAGTGCCAAGGAATCATTGATAACTTAGAGTGTTCTGGTTGTGTTCAAGCAGGATTACTCTATAAGAGCACACCCAAGGGCTGGTAGCGCTAGTCGTATAACCTGGACCGCTGCGAGAGGGTCTAGTGTCAGACGATATGGAGGTACTACAGGAAACAACCATGCAGGGTCTTGGACCTAAAAGTTTGGGGGAACACAATCGAGAATCGAGATTTTCATTAATCTTTAACAAGCGAGGGCGGGGCCATACGAGTTATCATATATTTTAGGCTTTAAAGATGATAGCTAGATTTTGGTTGATGGATGTTATGGTTGCTATAATTGTTGTGTTTTCTATTTCTCTTGGGTAGGCTATCAACCATAGAAATGCTGGAGAAGGGATTGGGAATAGGGTCAATAGAGGAGGCTGCTTAGATTCTTCTATCCTTTCTGTTACAGTATCCTATTTTCATTTATTTGAATAGCATATTATATCTCATTATTGTCTGCTAACTCTTCGGTTGTAGGGAAAGGTCGGGTATGGTTTTTTTGTACCTATCTAGTACCATATTTTCAAGTATAGCTTTTGATAGTCATTTACCGCTCACACCTGAATATTGTCTAACCCAAGTTTTTACATTTCCTCTTATCATCTTGGGTACTCGTAAATGAGTAGATTAAATGGCAAGTTTGGATTCGCAGCTACTGTAAAAAGACGAGCTTAGAGAAGCTATTGCGTATTATTTTATATTTGTAGTTTCCACTGTCTATTTATGTACTCTGAGGGATGTAATGAGGAAATGTTGTACTGAGATATTATGACATTAGTACCATGACTTCGATTTAGTGGAGATGTTATTCTCATTTTTTATGGCTCACTATATTATATTGCATGTTTTCTATATTATATTTTATCCATGCGTTATGAGATATGCAACGGGTTTCCAACTTTAAATTTCAATCTTGATGATCGTTCCATATCATCATGGCATGGTCATCGCTCTTTTAGGTCATTGATGTGTGGTTGGTATAGGGTGGCCTTCATATTTGGTATCAGAGACCAGAGCTTCGGTTATGAGTTAACCGAAGCAAGTCGAGAGTATACGCTAAAGGAGGGAGCGTACTTGTTAATGAATATATTATGCTATATAGTAATATTAGTATGCATTTGAGTACCATTACAACTTTTCTTGGAATGAGGCTAATCATTATTATTACAGATAAGAGTGAATCGAAACATAAGGAATGATGCTAGGAATAACTCCACTTAAAGAGTGGAAGAGGGAGTGGGATCGGGAGCTGCTACATCCGATTTTCAAGCCATGTTCGATGCAATGGTACCTTCGTGAGTGAGGAGAGCCCAAACTACTTCTGATGTGGCTTTAGGTGGTGGTGCTCCTTTACAAGTGCTCAAGATTGACTTCGCTAAGCTTTGCAAGGATTATTCTACTCTTGGAAGGAAGCCATTTTTGAACAGAATCAGCTATTGAAGTGAAAGATTGGATATATACTTGTGAATGCATTTTCAAGGATATGGATGTGGAAGATGCTATGAAGAGCAAGCTTACTTCAAGACAACTACAGGGTCGAGCAATGAATTGGTGGGATGCTGTTACCATTGCCACTCCAAAGGATTGGATTTCTTGGATCAGTTTAAGGCTAGATTTGAGGAGAAGTTCATTCCTACGGCTCAGAAGTCCATGATGTTTAGGAAATTTGCTGAGTTGAAGCAAGGGAAGATGTCTTTTCTGAGTATGTGGCAGAATTTGATGCTTTGTCGAAGTATGGGATATTTTTTATTGATACACCTTTGAAGAAGAATGAGAAGGTTATCACTGGATTGGACAACCACTTGGGAGAGAAGTTGGTGAATCATATTGAAGTGTCTTTTAAGAAACTTGTGGAGAAAGCACTTAGACGTGAGAGTTTTTACCCGAAGAATAGGACTGTTATTGTTGTTGTTGCTAAGAAAGAGGAACCAAAATCACAGCAGGGTGGTGGAGGTAAGAAGAATTGGAATGGAAAGAGGAAGCAACAACAGAAAGGAAAAAGAGACCGGAAAAAGAGCACGGGTGAGATTATTTGTCATGATTGTAAGGAGAAAGACCACTATGTCAAGGAATGTAAGGCTACCAGAAAGTGCTTCAACTGTGATAAACCAGGTCATGTTAAGAAGCATTGTCTGGAACCTCCTAAGGATTAATGGATTGTGAAGGCATATGCTTTAGATGCAGTCCCGTCTTAATCTTGAGCTCCTACTGCTAAGGATAAGGGGAAAGGAGTCATGGTGCAAGACTAGAATTGGAACCCGAGATAGTAAACCGACCTTTGATTTTGACGAACCCTATTGGAGGTCTACTTTTCTTTGTATAATTTGTCGTGGCTTATTGTTATCGAATAATGGATGTTTCTTTGCTTGTGATTTCTTTGTTCTTAATTTTGTTGGGTTCGGGATTATTTTGGGAATGGAATGGCATAAGAGATATGCGGCTGTTATGGATTATGAGAAGCTAGAGGTGATAATTAGGAATGTGGAAGGGCAAACGGTAGCGATACGCTACTTACTAGAGGATGAGGTATTGGTCAGCTTTGTATATTCGCTTGAGATTCCATAGGATAGATTATCATTTGTGCCTATTGCTAGAGAGTACCCTGATATCTTTGAGGAAGGGATTACTGACGCATAGAGGGATCAAGTTTCAAATCGACTTAGTGGAAGGAGCCAGATCCATAGTGATGCCTTTGAGGCGTATGGAACCCAGAGAGCAGAAAGAATTAGAGGTGCAAGTGGATGATCTACTGAAGAAAGGATTCATTCAGAGAAGCATATCCGAATGGGGCACACTTATTATATTCGCGACTAAGGAAGATAGTTCTTTGAGCTTATGTGTGAATTATCATGAGCTGAACAAGGTTACGAAGAAGAATAAGTATTCACTTCCATGTATTGATGACTTGTTTGATCGGTTGCACAATGCAAAGGTGTTTTCTCAGATGGATTTGGCAACCGGATTTCACCAGTTTAGAGTGGCTAAAGAAAGTGTGCTTATTACTGCATTTCGCACACCATCGGGTTTCTACGAGTGGTTAGTTTTGCCTTTTGTGTTAACCAATGCTCCGGCATACTTCCTAGATCTTATGAATAGAGTTTTCAGAGGTCGGTTGAAAATTTTCGTGCTTATGTTTATGGATGACATTCTGATTTACTCCAGAATTAAGGAAGAGCATAAGGCACACTTGAGATTGTGCGTGAGATTTTGAGAAAGCACAAGTTGAGAGCTAAGTTCTCTAAGTGTCACTTTGGGTCATGTCATGTTAGTACAAGGAATAATAGTGGACCTGCAAAGGTGGCAGCGATCCATGATTGGAACCAGCCCAAGAATGCTACAGATTTGAGAAGTTTTCTAGGATTGGCTGGATATTACAGTCATTTCATCAAAGGCTTCTCAAAGATTGCATCATCGTGAACCAACTTGACCAAGAGGAATAAGAATTTTACTTGGGATGCTAGATGTGAGCATGCATTTGTGGTTTTGAAGGAGAGATTGACAAGTGCACCTATATTAGTTATTCTAGGTGGGAATGAAGAGATGACAGTATACACAGATGCTTGTGATACTGGACTTGTAGCTGTGTTGGTGCAGAAAGGGAGAGTTGTTGCTCATGCTAGTCGACAGTTGAAACCACATGAAAGGAATTATCCACCCATGACTTAGAGTTGACGGCATTGCTTTGAAAATGTGGAGGCACTATTTATTGGGAGAAAGATTTGAGCTATTCACGGACCATAAAATTTTGAAGTGTCTTTTCTCTCAGAAGGATCTTAATCTTTGACAGCAACGGTGGTTAGAGTTTTAGCCTCTTATGACTGATATTTTCTACACTCCAGGGAACGGTAATGCAGTAGCAGATGCACTAAGCAGAAGATATATTAGATTAGGAACTATGTTTTTTTTGAATGGAAGCATATGGAGTGTATAGTTGGATTTTATTTTAGGCCACTTTGTTAGCTTAAGCCTGAGATGTTGGCAAGTCTATCGGCCAGACCTAATCTCATAGAAAAGATTGTACTAGTAAAAAGCAAGATGCTAACCTGGTAGAGATCATGGAAAAGATAGAAATGGGGTGGAATCTGATGATTTGAGGTAGTATGATATTGACCGAGATGGTTAGCTTCGTAAGGATAATAGACTGGTTATTCCAGATGTTGATGGATTACGAGATGATGTACTAAGAGAATGCCATCATTCCAGATTGGCCATTCATCCTGGTGGTAACAAGATGTATAGAGACATGAAGATGACTTACTACTAGGAAGGTATGAAGAAGGACGTTGGAAGAATTGCCAGTTACTAAAGGCTGAGCAGAAGAAGCCTAGTGGATTGCTACAACCAAGGGATATTTTCGAATGGAAATGGGAATAGATATCTATGGACTTAATAGATGGATTGCCAGGGACCGGAGCAGGATATAATAGTATTTGGGCAGTGGTAGATTGACTGAACAAGAGTGCAAGATTCATACCATCCAAGTCTATCAGAATGGCATCCAAGTTGGTAGAATTGTATGTTAAGTGGCTTGTTCGATTTCATGGTGTGCCGAAGAGTATTGTAAGCAATAGAGACACATTGTTTACCGGTGGACTCTGGAAGAGCTTACAAGAAATTTTAGGAACCGAGCCTAACTTGAGCACAGCTTATCACCCACAAACGAATGGCCAGACCGAGAGAGTAAATCGGATTTTGGAAGATCTTCTTCGAGCTTATATTCTAGATTTGGTGTGATCTTGGGAAGATCATTTTCATTTGGTAGAGTTTGCATATAAAAACAGTTATCAATCAAGTAATGGCATGGCACCATATAATGCATTGTATGAACGACCTTGTAATTCGCCTTCATGTTGGTGGGAAGTAGGTAAAAATCGATAATTAGGCCTGAAATGATTTGAGAGACGTCAAATAAATAGAGATCATTCAGCAACAAATGAGGATTGTACAAGACCGTTAGAAGAGTTATGTAGATAAGAGAAGAAGAGATTTGGAATTCTCAGTTCGATGCATGGTATTTGTTAAGATTTCTCCTTGAAGAATGTTGTTCAATTTGGTAGAAAGGGAAAGTTAACACATAGATTTGTTGGACCGTTCCCTATTATTGAGAGAATTGGGAAGTCAGCTTATAGAGTGGACCTACCTCTGAAGATGATGGGTGTGCACAGTGTTTTTCATATCTCCTATCTAGGGAAATTTCTAGATGACTCTGGTATCATGGTAGCACGGGATCAGTTGGAAGAAATAGAGGTTGAGCCAAAAGTTTCAGGATCTCGTAAGACGTTTTGAATCATTGGAAATAAGATGAAACAGTTTAGGAGGAAGTAGTTAAGCTAGTTAAGGTGCAAAGGAGTGAGTATGATAAGATTATGCATTGGAGACTGAAGAGAGTATAAGGATGACCTATCCAAAACTCTCCGGGTGTTAAAACCCATATGTCGTATCTACTTGCACCATTGCATCTTATATTATTAGAATTTTGCATTCTAGGATAAGTTTGGTTTGCTATTATTGATTTAACAATTTAGTTGTATTGTTAAGTGCTTGCTAGTGACTGGTAGGCATGCGAGATAACCTTGGTTGCTTATGTTTGTTTAGGTATTTTGGAGGCGAGATTCCTAAAGGGGGAAATATGATGACCCGTATTTTATGCATCAAGGGATCGTAAAATAATTGTATTTAATTCATTTGTGGCCGTACGATTGTAATATTTTGGGATATGGTTTTTAGGGATGTTTTACACATCAATGATTTTTTCAAAATTTCTACGTAACCATTTTTCCCATGGAGATGTTATTTCGGCTATAACTTTTGATAGAAGCTGAATTAGATGCTCTAGCTAGTTTCATTGCTTCAGGATGGTAGTATCCCATTTCGTAAAGTGGTCATATAGGAATATTGGATAAGTGGTCAGGAAGTTATAGCAGTTCTATGTTTTAAAATATACTGGCCCGATTTAGAAAGGGATTAATGGGCCGAATTAGCAAGCTCATTAGTCTAATCATGTTTAGTTATAAGTATGAGGTGAAGAGACCATTTGAAAGTTGATATCTCATTTCATATAAGCCCCAAATTTTAACTCTCTCTAATTCTACATTCATCTCATTGATTTTCATCCCAAATCATCTCCAATTGTAAATTAGAGGCCAGATCTTCAACTAGGAGCTTGATTTCATCACTTTTGTTGCATTTTCATCTGATTTCTCACTGTTTGGATCGGCTGTTCATCATATTTCATAGATTTGGTAGATTTGGTGAGCGGTTATGATCTCTCACTAGTCTATGATGGATTATATTTTATCATTAGGTGATTATAGGTTAGAATTATTGAATTAAATTGATTAGACTTAGGTAATTACAGATTTAGAAACCCTAGATTAACCTAATTAGACATGTACTTGGGATTAGATAATTGGCTAGTGTCATTTATGTATATTTGGCTATGAAATTATGTGTTATATTAGATCCTTGCTAGAATTGTGATGGTACGTCTAATTGGATGATTTGCTATGTTTGATTCACTGTTATGTTTGAATTTCTTCCTATGCTTGATTTGTTTGCTAGCGTTGTGCATGTTTATAGGACTTAGGACGGTGATCGAAACATATTGGGCGCTAAGTTCGTCGGAATCACATGAAACTTGGAGGATAGGCTCTGGATCACATTAGGAGGAAGTCTTATGAGTTGCAACACAATTGGAGCTAAGTCTTTGGATCGGCACCAATCCAATGGATTGGATAGGTATCAATCCGAATTTTGAGCTCCAATTGAGGAGAGATTCATATGAGGAAAAGAGCATGGGTCCTAGAGTGGCTCTATGAAGTTGGATTGGAGGATAGTCCAAGTGTTGAAGATTGAACGGATCATCTTTGTTGGATTGGCTATGCTGCATAGAAGAGAAGACTTGAAGGCTAAGAGTGATGGCTAAGGGTCTATGGCATGTAGAGGGAATCCACTAGAGGCTAGGAGAGAAATGGAATCAAAAATTGTTAAATATTTGGATCGACACCGATCCAGTTGGATTGAATCAATACCAACCCAAATTGTTGACCGTACTGGATGTGAGGTCCTGGGTGGAGACTCTAGGGTTGTAGTGGATTATGATGGAATTTGTTGCTCACTGATTGCTTCTATGATTTAGAAGTGATAGCATAATGAAGTTTCGGCTTTTCGGTGGGGGCTTGGATAAGGAGTAGGATCAAAGGAGTATAGCTCGGGATGGACACTGCTACAGTATAATAAACTGGGTTGAGTGGCAGGACTCATATCCAAAAGTGGAATGGAGTTGTGAAAGCTCTGAAGATTTGGGAGTGCCAAGGAATCGTCGATAACTCGGAGTGTTCTGATTGTGTTCAAGTAGGGGTACTATATGCGGGGGTACCCGAGGGTTGGTAGCGCTAGTCGTATATCCTAGACCGCTCCGAGAGGGTCTGGTGTCAAACGGTATGGAGGTGTTATAGGAAACAACCATGCAAGGTTTCGGACGCGAAAGTACCGGGGAACACAATCGAGAACCAGGATTTCCATTTTTCTTTTTCAAGCGAGGACGGAGCCATATGAGTTATCATATTTTAGGCTTTAGAAGATGATAGCTAGATTTTGGTTGATGGATGTCATGGTTGTTTTGTTTGCTATTTCTCTTGGGCAGGCTATCATATATAGGAATGATAGAGAAGGGATTAAGAATAGGGTCAATGGAAGAGGCTGCTTAGATTCTTCTATCCTTTTCTGTTACATTATCCTATTGTCATTTATTTGAGTAGCATATTATATCTTATTATTATGTACTAACTGTTCGATTGCAGGGACAGGTTAGGTATGTTTTTTATACCTGTCTAGTACCATATTTTCAAGTAAAGCTTTTGATAGTCATTTACTGCTCACACCAGACTATTGTCTGACCCATGGTTTTATGTTTCCTCTTATCATCTTGGGTACTCTTAAATGAGTAGACTAGATTATAGGTTTGGAGTCACAGCTTCTGTACAAAGACGAGCTTAGAGAAGCTACGGCATATTACTCTATATTTGCAGTTCTCGTTCTTTGTTTCTATGTACTCTGAGGGATGTAGTGAGGAACTGTTGTATTGAGATATTATGATATTTGTACCATAACTCGTGATTTATTAGAGATGTTATTCTCATTTGTTATGGCTCACTATATTCTGTTGCATATTTTCTATATTATATTTTATCCATGCATTGTTAGATATGCAATAGATTTTCTACTTTAAATTTCAACCATGATGATCATTCCACATTATCTTGGAACGGTTACAGCGCTCTTTTAGGTCATTGATGTGTGGGGGGGATAGGGTGATCGTCATAGAAAAGTAACTTCTTTAAACCACGATCTAGGCTACTTAATAGAATGTTAATAAGCACCATTATTCCTCGACTAGGAAGTCATAAACAAATATATGAAAATGTTCACAAGGATATCTACGCTACTTTTGGATGGATAAAGGTTAATTGGGCAGTGTTCATACATGATGAAATTAAGAGCTTTTGGTTTCAAAGAAGGTCGGCTATCATTTATGCACTGTATATTATGAGACTTCCTACCTTCTTTGAGGTCAACATAAATCGTCTAACATTGAACCAATTCCTACAAATATAGTGGAAGATGGTTCTTCGACAACATTATCAACAACAACAATACGGTAAAATCTCTACTTAACCGCTCCACCTCCTCAACAAGCTCCAATTCCTCCTCATCCTATAAAACCCAAGGCCGAATATACCTTTGAAAGTGACCTCGATTATGCTCGCTTCAATCGAATCCAAGTGAATCTTTGACGGACTTAACTCCCCAAAATCATCAGGCTATCACTGATAATAAAAAATCTTTAGAAAAAAGAGTTACAAAGCTTGATATATCATTTTCAATTAGGATGGGAAAAATTGAACGGTTAATGGAGAAAATCGTCTCATCTCTTTCAAAAATAATGAGAAAGATGAGAGGAAGATCAAGCACCACTTCGACATCTTCTCCTTCACATAGTCCACCTCCTTATTATGTCCGTACTCCACCTTCCCTTGCATCCAAACATATTGCCAAATCTTCTCATTGAGACAAAGGAAAAACTATTGAAAAAGAATGTAATGCTCCACCCCAAGACCACACCAACAAAGGGTATTATTGGTAATACAATTTGTTAGTTCAGAGAATAGGACTGGTTAGGAGTGATCATTTTTAAAATTTATTTGTCGAGTCTCGAATACATCAAATAATGTGACTATGTTTTTCTTTTCTTATAAGTGGTAATTCGACATATCTGATCCAAGCGCAAAACAATAATGCAATGGTTTAATCTAATTCAAAACAATATAGGATATATTATACAACATAGAACCAAATGTCGTAATGGAAATTATATATATATCAACAACACTTGAAAGTATGAGTCTACAAAAGAAAATACTAGACCCACGTTTATACTCATCGCATAACAGAAAGTGGGTCTTAAAATATAATACAAATCTCTACCCAAAAAGATCCTATAATCATCACCACCCGAATCCAAAATATCATATACATACATATACGTAGGACACAAACTAACTAAAGAGACAATATATGAAAATCCTGATAATCCAATTTGCAAGATAACAAAAGGCTGCATAACGCGAAATCTCCTCAAATCCAATCATGCACATGAATCCATGGTCAATGTTCCTAAACCTAAAATGTCTCGGTCTAACCTAATCATTAAAATAACACCTCAGTCAGTCTATCTCTAATTATCACAAAAGGTGAGATAGTGATAATAATAAACTTGCATAAATGTTAAGAATATCCATAAATTGTTCTTCACTAACATAATTATACTTCATTTAATGATTCATGGTCTATAATTAAATTTATGCTTATTAACACATTAATGTCATATAAATCATCATAATAAGAGAATCTAAATTATCAATCATATTTGCAAGTAATAGACATGCACTTCACAATTCGACATAATAGACATGCCCTTCGTGCACCAACTCAAGTGGTTGCACTTCACAAATTATAACTCGTTAGAAAATGAGTATCACAAGATGAGTCTAAAATCCCATTTAATCATTCTAAACAAATCATCTAAGAATGAGTCTTAAAACCCATCAATAAGTGTTATTCACTTTCAATCAGTAATCATAAAATTATAGACTAATGTCCTATAACCATTTAACGATACTCAAATGATTACTAAAATTCAGTAAATTTCACTCATGCAAATAAATGTTCATTTGAACAAGTCAACGAATTAATCGGTGAAATATATTCAAGTGCTTTATATCACTTATTTTACTAGACCATTTAATTCAATTTTTCATCCAAGTGAGATAGTGTGTTTTTGTAATAAAATATTTTTGCTTTGAAAATTAATTTAGAAATACTTATAATATATATAGTAGAAAAAAAGATTTAATTCACATCCATACTAATAGAAACATCTTTACATTCCACTTTAAAATTTTAAAGTGTCTATATGTATAACTTATTCTCAAAAATCATTCATGTCCAAAATACACATATTTTCCATATATATATAACATATATATATATATATATATATATATATATAAGTAGAAACCAATTTCCTTCCAAAAGAATTTCCTTTATAAATAGCTTTGCAAACTAGTGCAATTAAATTGTGTATTTAACAAAAAACGATAGAGCAAGACTTCCGTGCCAACAAGATCATCAAAATTAGATTCAAGCACCCAAAATTGCACAAGTAGTTCACCACAAGCAAGCTTCAAAATGATGAAAAAGTACAAGCCAAATAAGGCAAAAAAATGGATGATCGAATGAAGAACCGGGGATTTTCCTGAAGCTAAAACTGCTCCAGGCTTCTACCCACTAGTGCACCGGTGGGCACTGCCGGTGCACTAGTGGTGATGGAATCTAGAACTGTTCCAACTCTAGAAACCACTCCAATCGCTTCCTGGTTGATGGCGATTCACACCTGGGTCACGCCTACACAATTTCAAACATGCATGCAACTAAACTAATCACACGGCATCACAATACCAATTTTAGTCTCAAATTTTAATCAATAATTGGTTGCAACTTTCAAAAAATAAGGTTTTATCTCAATATCAAACTAATTTCAAATTAACAACAAAACAACAATTGAATCAAACTAGCAAACATGCATTTCAAATTATAGAATAGTAGTGAGGTTTACTGACCTTAGTTCCTTTGATTTGTTTAGTAAATTCGTAGCCAAATCCAACTTGACTTCTAACTTGAAGCAAAACCTAGAACTCGGTTTTCAAAGAAATATAAAAGAGCTGAATTGCCTGCTTAAAACTGAAATTGATTGAGCTAGAGGACAGATAAGGTTCTATTAATATACCTTGATTTTCTATAGATTTTTATGGATTTTATTTCTATTTTAAAAATGGAGAATTTGATTGCAATGGAAAGGAGAAGCCAACCCTATTTTTGATATCTTATGTTTTGAACGTGTAGTATATTAGAATGAAGAAGAATGGGAAGGGTACTTCTCTTATTTTCTTAGAAATGGATATGGGTTTAATTTAAGCCCATTAAAATAAAATAGAAAATTCTTATTTATTAAAATAGGCATTTAATTCCAATGCTACTTTATCAAATCCTAATTAAATGCTTAATACTTACCAAAGCTCACATATCCAAATTTATAAATCATTCACAGTACTTTATTTCATATAAATTTTAAGATCTAAAATTATACAACAATTAATTTCCCGTTGATAATATAAAAATCCTTTTAAAATGTTTGTTTACAAAATGATCACTTCATATAATAATAACGAAAAGATTTACCAAACAAAATAAAAATCTCTATATTTTTTCAAAATAGATTTATATATAAATTCCACAAATACTAATTTCAATTAGCTTCAAGTAAACAATTAAATTTATAATTTATCCAATATCAAATACTTGAGAAATCAATTTTTTCATTTAAATTTCCAATTTAAATTTTATTTAAGCAACAGCAAAAATCTAGGTTTTTATAGACTTACCTCCTTAAAGAAACTACGTCCTCGCAAATTCTAATTTAGTGCAAAGTCTATAACTAATAGAAATATACTACTACAATAGTATTTCTATTTTTCGAACTATATACTAACATAAAACAATCAAACATCCGAGCAACAAAATAATCAAGCAATATACAAGAAGATTCTTATATTTATGCTCAAATAAAATCTTTTGACTTATTTTTCAAAAGATTAAAACATCCAATATATCTAAGTTATTTCTATGAATTATATTTCTTCAATCGATTTCCAATTTAATCAGTTCTTTATATAAATATTTCCTTCTTTTAAATAAATATCTCAATTGGCCTTTGCTTAATCTTTTTCAAAAATCGATTTCTCCAAAAATTTGTGCTTTACAAATTATACTATTTTAAAAGCAAAGACTGATTTTTCTAAAAATTTGTACTTCACAAATTGAACTTAAAGTAAAAACGTTCTTATGGATTTATCCTAACTCAAAAGCATATCATGATCGCAATCAACATCCATTACATTCAAGCTAATAATCACTCATGTCATCACAATAAACCAGCATGAAAGCAGGTTATAATTCCATCATATCAATAATGGCATACATTCGAAAGCCAACACAAAAGACAACGCTTTGCATGTTGAATATTTGAAGGCAAGCACTTCACTTGTCTACACAAATGACCGCACTTCGCGAGTCCAATTATAGATTACCGCTCTTTTCTAGTTAGGACCAAGGTTCATCCCAAATAATAGCACTTCACAAGTCAACGCAAATGACTGCACTTCGCAAGTCTAACATAAATGACTGCTCTTCAAAAGTACAACACATATGACTACACTTCGCAAGTCTAATATAGATGACTGCTCTTCGCAAGTCTAACTCAAATGATCACTCTTCGCATTCTAGAACTAAGGCCTATCACAACTGACTACCCTTCGCAATTAACAAAATTGACCGAACACTTCTCTGGTCTAATTCAAATGACATACACTTCGCATGTCATCACAAATGCCATGCACTTCGCACGTCGTCACCAAAAGTATCAAATATCTTATAATAGTAATCAGTCGAGTAACTTCTATGTGTTCCTTAACCATTCGGGTTCACTTGAACATTTACTATAGTCAGTAAGCTCCACTTACTTAAATATTCTAGAAAACAAGTAGTATAATTAACCGATAAAGTGATCCCGAACGTCCCATAACCACTAGGGATTACCGAATTGTTTGATCATGGTTCTTAATCCATAGAAGTAACAATTTGCAACCAAACATCAGCTCAAAGAATTATTTTTCATCACATGAAAGTCACATGTATTCATCCATGATTCATTTTTAATTCCATTTAATTCAAAATTTCTTCATTTGAGGTTCATAAACTAGAAAACTAACTTCTAATAAGAAGTTACATATAACAATCAAATCAAAAAAAAATTCCTTCCCTTACCAAAATATTAATCTTATTAAATTTTATTTTATTTATACTTTGAAGACTTCCACCCACAATTATGAAATGAAAATTTTAATTTAGCATAAGTTAGATCCTTATACTAAAAATCAAACTCATTTACATACCTCTTTCTTTAGTTTATATAAGAACTTCTTTATCTCGTTACTAATAGTTTATAATGCTTCTTGAATTTTGAGATATTCTTCATTTTCTAAAAATTAGAGCTTCCATAAATTCAATTATTTATTTATCATCTACGTTATTGTTCAATAAAGATCCAAACTTCCTTTCAAAATTTAAATGAATTGATTTTTGGATAAATCTCTTCTTCAAAATAATTTTCTAACTTTATATTCTCCAAATAATATACTAACTTCTTATGGTATTATTTACACCAAATCCTATTCAAAAGATTCATCTTTTAGATTCCAAATCATTATAATTAAAATTTAATCTTCTTTTCCAATTAATTCTTTTATTTTGAAATTCCAAGATTATTTTCACGATTACTTATATCCTTTGTTTTAACTTCGTATAGATTTGGACTCAAAAAATTTCATCCATATAAACCATAAAATGATATACACAATAAAGCACAAACTTCTTATAGATTTGAATGTTGATTGGGTTTCCATAAACTTTCTCTTTGATTTTCCAGTTTTCTTCCTCCTAAAGCTTTTGGTAATGGGCAGCCTATATTCTCTTGTAATTTGTTTGTATGAATGAAGAGAGGGAAAAATGAGAATAGGAAGGTGTATGTTAAGGAAATGTATCCTTTTCCTATTTTGCCCTTCACATAATCCTTCTTCTTATCTAAGTTATAACTATCTTATTAACTTATTTAAGGAACACCTATAAGTAATTATCAAATCTCCAGCTCCTTATCATCCTGCCTTATTTTTTAATTTTCCTAATTAAATACTCTAATGATGTTATTAAAAATTAGGGGTGTTACAGTCACATAGGCATCAGATGAGCTTGACATGAAGGCAAAGCATTGTAAGAGTCATATACTTGTGCGAAGGTGTTACATAAATCTATACAATCTCCCTAGAGTGATATGAGCTAAAATATCCACATCGAATAGTTTTTATTCGCCCAGACAAGATTTTTATTAGTTTAGAAATTCCCAGGAACTCAAATGTCTAGGAGCAATATTTAGTTTTCTGAGGTCATGCCTTTTTAAACTACATCTTCTCTAGTCGGTTTTCCACTAAAATCAGATATCTGATTCATAAGACAGACGTTTGAAAACATGCATTTTTAAATTAAAAATGTTCTGGTCTGTTATCTCCAAAAACCAGACATTTGAGCTTAGAAGTCAAACATCCGAAAAGTTGCATTTTTGAACTATTTATTCTCTGGAGTAAAATTTTCAAAAACTAGACGTTTGACTATTCTATTCAGAAGTCTAAGTTCTTCTAACTACTATATTTTTGAAAAGACGCATCTCTTCTTCTTCACGAGATACGAACCTGGTTTCAATGGTTTTTTTAGCAAATCGCAAATCTTAGAAGAGATAATTTTGAAAACTATAAATATGACTATGGCTAAAGTTTTAAACCAGCATCTAACTTTCTACTTCTTTCTTTTAACATATTTTTCTTACTCTCTAAAATTCTTATGTTTTCTTGCCTTCAACATCATCGAAAACTATTCTATATTTCTTCAGGATATACTTCTATAACTCACACGCTTTCACTCATTTAACTCAAAGAGGAGACTATAGGAGTTTTGTACTACAAGTCAAAATCTATATTGATAGAACACAACATATCAAAGACTGCAAACTCATGTATATGCCTATTTCTCCAGGTTAAGTGAGGGTGTTTGGTTTGGGAATTCTAAGGGAAACTTCAGGATTGGATATAGGATGGGAGTTCCGAACCAATATAAAAAGTCTATTGTGATTTCTTCTTACTTTACTTTGCTATTTACTTTATTATATAGCTTCTTATTGCGCCTACACTCACACAGAGATACACACACAAGTTAGCCATATTTCGGTTGATCCTTGTGCACTTTCAATATAGACATGCACAAACACACTAGGAAAATTCTTAATTCAGCAAGAAATACTATCATAGGAAGTCGTCACTAAACATTGAACCTATAGATAGTTGATAACGGCTGAAAACAATAGCTCCGAAGTAGGGAACCACACCAGCCTGATGATACCCAAACGTTAGTGTGATTTTGGCAATACTTAAGAGTCGTAGGGCAAGTCCCCATTCTCCAATAAGCTACACCAACAGTGCCTGTTGCTTCGCCCATTGAACCAGATTCCATCATAGACTTCCCTAAGTTATGTAAGGAATTTTAGAATATAGGTGGATGATTATTCTTAGGCATGGAGGACTTTAGAAACTAAAGCTTGGACCAATGATTGCAACCGCATAGTCAATAAATATGAGTTGGAAGACCGAGTCAGGTTGAAGCTAGCTACATGGCACTTGAGGGGGGAACTGCTAAACTGGTGGACCATAGTAACCGCAGAGAACGCTGAGGAAGGCATAATTTAGGCTGAATTTAAGTTTCTCTTTGATTCACGATTCATGTTCAATGTAGAAGTGAATATACAATTGGAAAAGTTTATCCATCTATAACAAGGGGATTCCATGGTAAACAAGCATATTAACAAGTTCATAGAATTGGCTAAATTTAGGATGAGTTTGATAAACACCCAAGCAAAGAAGGTGATTAAATTTGTGAAGGGCTTGAATTCTCCCTTAAGGGAATTACTCTTAACTCAAGTTCTCATAGGCTCCACCTCTAAGATGTTAGCCGAAATGGCTCTGCTCCATAATGTTGGTAAAGAAGAAGGGGAAAATAGGACAGTCTGGTAACCAGGCTAAAACAAAGAGACGAAAATTCTACAAAGATAAAAATGCCAAGGGAAAATTCAAGAAGATAGGTCTGACATGTCACAGATGCCAAAAGAAGGGACATATTGCTAAGATTGCAGGGCGAGCTTGATAAAGGAGGAGTTCAAGGGAAATGCTCATTGCCACGAAGAAGGGCATTACAAGAACTAGTGTTTGAAACTAGTGAATGAGGAGCAGGTCATGTAGGCTTATGCCATTGATGTTGTACCTGCCTTAAGCAAACCTCCTTCTAAGGACAAGGGAAATCTACTATAGAAGGTATGGCTATTTCCAGGAATATTGTTCACACTCTATTTGATTCAAGAGCATAACATTCATTCATATTTAGGATTGTTGTTGAAGACTTGGAATTAAAAAATCAATTTTTCACTGACCCTATAGTTGTGTCTAACCTTATTGGGGAGTCAACGCATCTTCCTATGATTTGTAAAGAACTAGAGGTGGATATATACAATATTAACTTTATACGTAATGCGTTGGGTTATAAGGGATATGGACTTATCTTAGGAATGTATTGGTTGGCTTACTACGGGGCGGTATTAGATTATGATAGGTGGATTGTTTGGTTGATGAGTTATGAAGGCAAGATATAAAGCTTCAATATATGCCCTTAGGGATCAGTTATGTTGAGCTATTCGTATTCTCATAGCCTGTCATAGGATAAACTCTCATCTACACCCGTAGTTCAGGATTTTCTTAAATATTTTTGAAGAAGTCTCAAGTCTCCTACCATAGAAAGAAATAAAGTTTAGGGCTGATTTGGAGAAAGATGCTAGACCAATCGCATTGCCTTCGAGGCATATAGCCCTCGAAGAAAGGCGATGAATAGATAAGTAGATTTCAGAGCTATTATATAAGATGTTTATTCGTCTTAGAGCTATGCTTCAATTATTGAGCACTCAGCACGTTGACCAAGAAAAATAATTATCTCTTACCAAGTATAGATGACTTATTTGACTAGCTTGTTGGAGCCGAAGTCTTTTGTCGGTTAGACTTGGCCGTTGGATTCAAACAATTGAAATTAGTCGAGGATAGTACGGAGAAGACTATTTTTCGTGCTCTAATAGACAATATGAATATGAGGTAACGCCTTTTGGTTGACAAAGCCTCTGCATACTTTGTAGATTTGGTGAGTAGAGTCTTTATGAGGTAGCTGAACAATTTCATCATAGTGTATGGGTGGTATTCTAGTATTCTCGAAAGGTGAAGGTGAAAATGTAAACCATCTGAGGGAAGTACAAGAGGCTTTGAGAAGGCCCTAGCTAAAGGCCAAATTCTCAAAGTGTTATTTTGAGAGAAAGGAGGTAAGGTTTCTCGTTCACATTGTCTCTAAATGGGTTGTTTATTGACCCTATAAAGGTAGCGCTATTCTAGACTGGAAGAATCCAAAGAATGCTATGGAAGTTTGGGGTTTTATTGGTTTGGTTGTTACTATAGGAAGTTCATAAAGGACTATGCAAAGATAGATGTGCTATTGACTTGCCTAATAAGGAAAAACTAGTCTTCACATGAGATGAGAAATGCACAAAAACCTTCGAGAAGTTGAAGGAGTTATCAACCAATGTAACTGTACTAACGATCCCAGATGGATCAAAGCCTACTCCGAAGCATGTGGTACAGGGTTAGTAGCTGTTCTTATGCAAGATGGTAAGATTATAGCCTATGTAAGTATGCAGTTGAAAGACCATGAAAGCGGTATACCACTCATGATTTAGAGTTAGCAACTGTCATATTAGCATTAAAGACGTGGAGGCATTATCTATTTGGAGAAAGGTTTGAGCTATTACCGATCACAAGTCCCTTAAATACCTATTTTTCCAAAAGAATTTAAACTTTAGGCAGCAAAGGTGGATGAAGTTCATAGCATCATATGACTTTGAGATTCAGTATACCCCCGGAAAGGGAATTTTGTTGCCAACGCCCTTAGCCAAAGGCATGCTATTTAGGTGTTATATATAAGTGGAAGCGGTTGGAGTTCCCCTTGAATTTTAATTTCTAACCTCCATCATAATTCACTCTAGGATATCTGGCAACAATGGAGGTAAGGCTAGCGCTGATGGACTGCATCGGTCAAGAGGAGAAGAAGGATGTAATGATAGTAGATATTTTGGGTTGGTTGAATAACGGAGAGTATTTCCTTCATATCAGCAGGTATTCGGTCAATGAAAGAGGATGGCTAAGAAGAAAAGGATGCATATGTGTTTCAATGATGGACGTTGTTCAAGAGGAAGGTCTGGCTAAGTGCCACCATTTTAAGATGACTATTCATCCCAGTCGAGACAAGATGAATAGTGACATGAAACAGATTTTCTGTTGGTCAAGAATAAAGAGGCAAGCAATGAAATATGTAGCTAGGTGTTTGACATGTTAACGAATCAAAACTAAAGAAAAAGCTTAGAGATCTGGTATTAACATTGGAGGTTCCATGTGGGAAGTAGGAACACATATCGATGTATTTCATAGATGAGTTGCCTAAAAGTCAAAGAGGTAATGAAGCCATTTGGATTATTCTGGATAAGTTCACTAAAAGTTCCCACTTTATTCCGATAAGAAGTAATAGGACTGCAGCATCTCTAGAATAGATTTACATCAAGGAAATGGTCTGATTACATAAAATTCCGATTAGTATTCATCAATGATAGAGACCCCTTATTCACTAGCGAGTTTTGAAGGTTTTTGCAGTAATCTTTAGGGATAATGCCGAATTTTAGCACCATTTACCACTCTTAAACCGATAAATAGGTGAAAAGGGTGAACGGGATCTTGGGGAATTTATTGAGAGCTTGCATCATGAATTTTGAATGAAATTGGGAGCGACATTTACCTTTAGTGGAATTCACCTACAATAATAGTTACCAGGCGACGGTAGGTAGCACCCTTTGAAGCCTTATACAGGAGGCATGTATCACCAAATTGTTAGTTAGAAAACACTGACAAAATTCTATTTGGACCTGATTTAATCAGATAGACCATGGAGATAATTAAAGTAATTAAGGGGTGAATGAAGACCGCTCATGACCAATAGAGGTCCTATGCTGATAGGCCTAGGAAAGAGTTAGAATTCTTAGTTGGAAACATGGTATTTTTTAATGATTTCCTTCTTAGTAAGGTTATGAGATTTGGAACCTCAGAAAAGTTTCCACCGAGATTTGTTAGGCCTTTCCCGATTTTGGAGAGGGCAGGTAGACTTGCATAACGAATAGAGCTTCCAACTAGTTGGTTGGAGCCCATAATGTTCTTTATGTACCGCATCCGAGGAGGTGTCCACATGACACAACCACCATAGTAGAGTCTGATCAGTTAGCAAACATAGAGTTAGATCCGAAAGCATGTTGTGTCATCGCACACATAGTTGAGTACAAAGTTAGGAAGCATTATAACAAAAGATTACGTAGATTTGAGGATAATAGGGAGATAATTCGATGGAGAGAATTTGAAAAACAAAAGAGAAGATAAAGGCTTCACGACCAAATCTTTTCTATGGTAAATTTTATCCCTATATATTTATTATTACATAGTTTTGGTTGCATCGTGTTGCTAGCTTAGATGATAGGGGATGGTTGCCAAACTTTTTCCAGTTATTTTTACACTCATATAGAATTTTGTGCATATTTATGATGTTTGCAAAGATGCCCACATGTCACGATCTTGCATTCATACTAGGGCTGAGCTCAACTATAGATATGTTGCATGCATAATCCCATTACACTTTTGGTCGAGTAAATGGTTGTGTAGAAAAATCGATTGTACAGCATGGTTATAGAGTATATGTAACACTATCCGTCAGTAAGAAATTTAGAGGACGAAATTCTTTTAAGTGGGGAGAATATAAGACCCTGTAAAACTAACAAGAAATTAATTAATAATAATGCAAAAATGAAAATTAGCAAACATTAAAATTTGGCAAAGAATAAACAATAATAACCTTAACATATCGAAAATAATTCAAAAGATATTAAGGAAATAAACATTAACAACCTTAAAAGAAAAGTGAAACGTTAAACTTAACATTTAAGTAAGCGTTAAAAATAACGCTTGGGGGACCACCGGTCGACCACCCATGGGGCGCAATCGACCAGTTATTATCATGATGGTGAGGGATTTCCCTGGCCTGAATGGCCCAGATCCTAAAATATTAAAATATTTTCGATCTGATGGTTCTGGCACTTCCAAACAACTATAAATAAGAGGCCAGTCCCTTTATTCTTTTAATATAAATCTAAAGTCGAGAACGACGGTTTGTTAATTCTCTTCCTCTACAAAAAATCCCTTTAACTCAACATCAAATATATATATATACCTTTAAGGATTAGAAGAAGATTTGAAAGAAGAAAGCCAAAGAGGAAGGTAATATATATATATATATATATATATATATATATATATATATATCCCTAATCGAAAATTGTTGAATTAATACATATAAGTAAATTGGTTATATGTTTACAATAAAAAGATGACAAATTAGAGGAAAATATAAGGCCATCGCAGAAAGCAAATCCAAGGAGATTCATTAGGAATTGTTTGTAGGTAGAAATCCTAGTTTTTCCTTAATTGTATCTTGCATACTATGTTTCTTGATTCATACCGTGCCTTGGGAAATTTGGAATTCGAAAACTTATTTATTAAAAGCCCCAAAAATTCCACATAAAATGTAAGTTGTGAAATTTGTTGGAACCTTAATTGTTTTATTTTAATATAGTGGAATTGGATTTATTATTATTACAATATGAAGATTTTGTATTCCATTTAATCCTACTTCTCAAACTTTGGTTGCAACAATAAAGAATTCTGTGGAAAATAAAAAAGAGGGTGCAAAGTAGGGAAAAAGGATACTTTTCCTCTCGTCCGTAGTTTACACCGCCTATTTCAACGGTTAAAATAAATATGCTTTTTTGTCATTTTAGCGATATACATTTAAAAAGTTGAATGTAGTATAAAAGATTGGAATTGTAAATTTGCTTGGCCACGGTTCTACTATATTAATACAAAATGAGTTGCATGTTTTGGATTCCAAATTGAATAGATACAAGCCTATCTAATGTAGCTAATTTTTCGATGATGTTAGCTATTATATAATTTCTATGTTGGATAGGGGTACATAAATTTGTAATAATTTAGTGTTAGCCATAAATGTAGAAATAACATATTCTTTTAAATTTTGTAATATATATAATAATAGCTATTAACAAAAAACCTACAAAACAAATGATAACTAACCGTTAATAATAAATCAAATAAAATGAATTAAGGATAATTATGGAATTTAATCCATAAAAAAGGCACAATAAGGAGTTTTCGTTACAAGGCCTTTAAATCTGTAATACAGGTGATGGGTGTGTGTGTTTGTTTATTATGTATATGTTGGCATACTTCGACATTTTATTTCATCAAGTGAGAATATGGTTAAGTTTTAGGGATGTGAGGTCAGTAGAAAGCGTAAAAGTCTGCCTAGCTGATCGGCTACCTGTAGTGTGACTATTGTAACTGATGTGTGACATCATCAGTAATAAGTACCCACTGAGGGTGCGAGGTTAGTCCCAAATTTGTAGGGTAAGTCTGCTTAGCTGATATGGCTATCGCCACCTATAAATAGTCAGACTAATGTGGGACGTCACTGTTGGAACCGGACCAGCCCATAGCAAAAGTTGTAAATGAATTTCAAAAAAAAATCATTTATTGGATCTATATTGGTCTTATGAAGTCTAGCTTATTTAGAACATTTGTAAATATAATTTAAATAAAATCTTTTATTTTATCTAAATTCAAAAACCGATATGATTTTATTTAACTTATGTTATGATATATATATATATATATCTGTGTGTGTGTGTGTGTGTGTTTTTTTTTTATGTGTGTGTCTTATACACATGTATATGCACGTGTATGTGTAATATATCAATCTGTGTAAGGTATAATTTGTCCATATATAGATGTTGGGATTTACATCACAATGGATACGTTACCTCATCCAATATGCAAATATATTATCCAAATATATGTGTGTATGTATATATATACTATTATTTATATATAAATACTATAAATATAAATATATATGTATCTATGTAGTAAAGTTTGTTTAAATAATGTTATATAACCATATAAGTACATGTATAAATATAATCATATAAATTAAATATTAATATTGTATATACACATTTTATAATAATTTATTTGAATATGTGAAAATTATTTACAAATACTAAAAAAATTATCAAACCATAAGTAATATATATGTATACATACATACAAATATATTAATGAATTCTTGTTAATATTTTTTAGACATATATACACACACATACTATTATGTGCATAATATATATGTATGTAGATATTGATAAAATACTAAAAATATTTTTTTGATAAATATAAGAGGCCATGCCTTGCACATTGCTAAATAAAGTATTTTTTAAATTTTTAATTTTAAAGCAGATTAAACTTAAATAGCCATTTAAAAATTAATAAAATATTAGTTAAAATAAATCTAAAACTATATCTCAAATTTCAAGTAAATACAAAATGATATTTTATGCTTTGAAATTATTTTCCATAATTTTTCCAATTTAAAATTAGTTTTAAAATCATTTTTCTACTTACGTCTATAATTTAAATTAATTTTTAAAAATAATAAAATATTTTTATTAATTTTTTAAGAGAGTCTTTGCGAACAATATTATTTTATAAAATATAAAATGTAATTTTCATATATTTAAATAAATAGAATTTATTTATGTATAATTGATTTAAACAATATTAAATTATAATTAATATTTACAAAAATATTTTTTCTCTACCAAATATTATTATTGGTTTAGTTTTGTTATATACAAAATTATATTACAATTTGTGATTAAATATAAAGTTATATTTAATTATCAATTATATATTTCAATTTAAATAAATTATATTAATTTAATAAAATATTAAAAAATTATATTTTTTAATCTGAGCCATACCGGCCTGATGTATATTTGAAGAAAAAAATTCTTTTTAAATATAAATACACATGCATGCAATGACCCATAATTTAATCACTTTGAATTTGAATATTTAATATATTTCTAATTATTTAAATAATGGATTTATAACACAAATAAACATGTTTTGAGTAATAAATAATGAAGGTTAACTTATTGTTGAAAACTGTTTACAAAAATAAATAGTTCGAAGAAAAATGTGATCGAAGATCGTTTTTTGATTTTCGACTTTTTATCGAACAAAAGTTGTTGTAACTGGTTGCACACACATTAGCACACATATAATGTACGTATAACATATAGGAATAACTAGTTCGCTAACTAATATATTAATATTAATCACTTTCTAGAAGGTAGTAAAGGAGGAAAGACTTATACTAATCTTTTTCTTCTTTTATGTGGTTTGAAGGCAAGTACTTAAGGCTACATGGATGGCACATGAGTGCAAGATGAGGTTGTTGAAATGACAACGGTTAGAGTGGTAATTTGGCTAAGTGACATGAAGGTAATTAGCCACTTTTTCCAAAGTATATATAAGGACCTCCTTACTTCATTTCCATTTTTACATTTCTATTTCTCTCCTTTGTTCTCTTTTTCTCCATCTTCTTTATTCTTGCCCATATATTTTTTCCTAAGAAAAAATCATAAAAAACACACTGTTTCTTCTTCAAAATTCTAAATAAACATGAGATAATATAATCATTACCGTTCCAAAATCGCAAAGTTTGAAGCTAAAACCCTCTATTCTTGTCATTTGCGTGAGCAAAGAGGGAGATTCCCAGGGCTTTGAGTTGAAGTTGAGCAAGAAATGTGGTGTCTTATGTTGTTACTAGGTTGAGGAAGGCTTATGTTGCTTTGGTTTGGTCTTAGCTTGCTTGAAAGTGAGTTAAACTCATTTTAAAATGGTTAAAAAATTGACAAATTGTTGTAAAATGTAAGTGATTATTTTTTTGTTTATACCTATGTATATATACTTGTTTGGATTTGACTTCTGCTTGGAAGTGAATGACATAAGTAACCAATGTTTTGTAGGGGAACAAAGTAAGTTGAAGTGTCTTCATAGCGAATAATTCACTGCGGAACACTTCGAAATGCATAAACATATACGAGATTTACATGGGACTATTGTCGGGAGAGCCTAAAGGGATTCTTGCCAATGTTGATTAACTTGCATATTCATGTTGTTTGTGAAATGTATGGATGAATATTGACATATATGATGTTTTATGGAAGTGTTATTATAGCGACCATCGCTATACCGACACTTTGAAAATATCGTCTTTCTTGAAATTCTTTATGTTTACCTCATGCTTGGGTTTTTACAAAACAAATATTTGATTGCGTTTTTGCACTTTAGTGCAAAAGTGTGATGGCTCGAAAAAAGTTAAAACCATTAAAATAAAGTTTTCAAAAGTTATAAATGGATTTTTTTATCGATTTCGTGAAAAGTCAAGTTTTTAAAGAATTTTCAAATGTGTATATTTGATTTTATAACTCTCTAAGTTTTTGTGGATGCATTCGAGATGCATAGTATGTTGTCTAAAAATAAAATAGAGTATTCCTACTTCAAAAAAATTTGAAAAAAAATTACATTTAAAAGGGACCGATTTAAAGAAATTTTTGATACTATTTAGCGACATTTTTTTGTGACGTTTTCTCTAATTTTTTATGAAAATGGTTCTAACTTATTTTTCTCTTCATGAGATTTAATATGTATATTGTTAAGTTATTTCCAAGGATTTTAAATGTATTTCACAAATGTTTGTGATGTGAAAACCAAGTGCAAATTCGATCTTAAAAGATTAAAAAGGTTTGATTCGGTTATGGAAAGGATTTAGTTTTATCCTTGGTGCCAAACATCGATATGGTAGATTCTTTACTGCGTGTGAGATGTAATACCGAAGTGTTTAGGAAAGACCATAAGCAACCGGTACCTTAAGTTACTTGGTCCCATTTTTGAGCGAGTGATAATACGAACTAGAAATCGAAGTTTGGTGGTAAGGATAAGATATTTAATTTCCATCAGTGATATCACTTATATGGAAAGGATTTAGTCATATACTTAGCACTAAACGTCGAGGTATAGAAACTTGTCTCTATCTCATAGGTTAAGATGTACATCAAGGAAAGACTTAGAGGTAACACTACTGTAACTTGCCTGGCTACATTTTTAACCGAGGGATGGTGCAAATTTGAAATCAATTAGTGATGGTAAGAGTATGAGATTTAATCTCCATATGCGATCATTTTCATTATCCCTAATAGTGGATTTCTTGACTAATGATTTTAATACCCTTCTTTGTGTTTGGTCAATCTAAGACGATTTGTTGCTCATTTGGAGCATTGACATCCTTTATCAGAAATGTCTAAATAAAGAGCAAGTGGAAGCCAAGCTATGTAGGGTTGCTCCCATTAAGGTATTTTCACATCTACTCTAGAGTCTTTTCTGTTGTATGCACATGGAAATGTGAAATACTTGAATACTCGATAAGGTTGGCGGGATCTTCTTGGACGTGCTCGAGAGTCATCGTAGTTCTCAAGTATATTTTCCAGAGGTATACTTTTGGTAAAGGGGCACATGCTCCTAGTCATTGTAGGAAAAAATCCTACTCCTTGTTTTTGATTCAAACCTTTGAATTGATTCTTTTAAATTGCATTGGGAAGTACCTTGTGCTCTTTGTTAGGTTTAATTATTTGTATCCTTCTTTTATGCTTGAATGTTCTTCTTTTGAGGGGAAACCCGTTCCATTTTTTGTGGCATGGTCTTACATATTGTTTTGTATGTTCCACTTTTATTTGGAGTTTACTCATGCAAGACATATTGTCTAACCCATGTTTTTCATTTTCTCTAAACTCTTGGGTACTCATTCATTTTTTAGTGGTCTAAGAGTGATAGGTTTCTTTGGGTTCTTTGAAGATGGTGGACGAGCAGGACGCTCCTAATTTATCTTGCTATTTATTTTGGCTATTATGAGACGTTTGTTTTATGTATGTTTTTTTTTGTATAAGCAAATGTAAAGACAACTGTTATAATTACCCAGGATGATGGTAGTACTTTTGTTGTAACTTTGATAATTCTATGTTAAGGAGTAACCTTATGTATTATCTTAATATAATCTATTTTGTTTTCGGATTTCGGTTCTCTTCTTTTATTTTACCCTATAACAGTTCATCTTTAGAATGCTTGGGCAATGACACACGAAAACCATAGATGTGTCAAGTATCATTCCCAAGGGCCAGAAAGGTGGATCATCACATTTGGTATCAGAGCTTCGGTTGAGCTAACACCTTAGCCTAACTAGGGTATAACACATTTAAGATCGGGTAAGTGATGCTCTAGAATGAGTTATCTTGAGAGAGCATATTTTTAATTTTTAATAATAAAAATATCTATCTTCTAAATTCTCATTTTAGATCCTTTGGTGTTATTTCCTTAAACCATTTTGATCATATCTTTGTATTCTAAAGATATCTGTCATTTTTTAGGTAATAGAAAATGAATACAAGAAGAGGAGAAAAGGGAGGATCTAGAACTAGCACGACTATTAATAGCATGGCTGCTAGAAATGTGTTGGCTGTATATCTAGTAGAGGAAGTGATAGAGCAAGTTTAGCCCCCTGTGAGCTTTGCGGCCTTGTGTAAGGATTTAAATACTTTAGGCGGGAGACAATTCTGTGAGACTGAAGATATTCTTGGAGTGCAGATGTGGCTCTGATCTTTTGAAATAATATTTAGATATTTTCTGTTGGAGGATGCCTAGAAACAGCTGTTGGCATCGCGACAACTCCAAAAGTCGACAATGGATTGGTGGGATTCATTAATAGCTAATAGTCTAGTACTTCGAAGGAGGAGTTTTCTTAGGCCCAGTTCAAGAAGGTTTTTGAAACATATTCCAGAGGCCAGGAGAACTTGAATGTTTAGGGGTTTCATTGATTTAAAGCAAGGTAATATGATGGTGTCATAATATGAGCATAAATTTAATGCTTTGTCTTATTTTAGACTTGGATTAATAGACACGCAACTCAAGAAAGATAAAATGTTTGTGAATAGATTGCGGCCAAAGTTCCATTGGGAAATGACCAATCATCTTGTGGGTACATTTACAAGCCAGAGTTCCATTGGGAAATGACCAATCATCTTGTGGGTACATTTACAAGCAAGAGTTCCATTGGGAAATGACCAATCATCTTATGGGTACATTTACCAAAATTATCGGCATGGCTTTGAGATTTGAAGCTCTTGATATTGAGGAGGGAGTCCAAAAGGATGTAGTGCTAATGGTGAGTGCCAAGCCTTTGGAGGCAAGCCAAACTTCAAGCATAATTTTAAAGGAAAGAAGCAGTGTGCAGGGAAGGAACCTAGAGATGGGGTTCCAGCAGAAAAGAAGCAACCCAAATTGGCTAATATTCTTTGTTTCAAGTGCAACAATATGGGCCACTTTGCAAATCATTGCCTAATTGTCACCTGTCTCAACTGCAGCCACCAGGGACACATGAAGAATTAGTGCCCTTTTCCATAGGAATCTTTTGGATGGGCTTTTACCATTGAAGAGATACCATCCACTTCTACTAACCAAAAGGGGAGGAAAGGGTCACAAGGTATATTATCCATCCGTGATATTCCTGTAAGAGTGCTATTTGATATAAGAGCTTCCTATAGTTTTATTTCTAATGATCCGATGAACAAATGAAACCTTAAATATGTTAGTATAAGGGATTCTCTTTGTGTGTCGAACCCAATTAGTGGTCCAAAAAATCTTAACACTATGTGTCTAACTATGCCTACTTCTTGTCGAAACATCGTTTTCCTTTTGACTTGTTTGTCCTTGGGTTTATGGGTTTTGGAGTGTTTCTAGGAATGGATTGGTTATTGAAATATAGTGCGGTCTCGGGTTATGATCGAAGGCTTGTCAAAGTTAGTGATGCTGGAAATGTTAGTCTTGATATATGTTGTGAAAAGCCTAACAAGTTAATGAATAATTTTCTCTATTCACTCTAAGTGGCTAAAGCGGAGCAAGGAGATGTACCGATTGTTTTGGATTTCATTGATATTTCTGATGAGGTGCAAGGTTTACTTCCTCACCGTGAAGTTTAGTTCGATATTGATTTGGTTTCAGGAACCAAACCTATTGTACAACCCCTATGAAGGATGGCTCCGAAAGAAAAGAGGGAGTTAGAAGGGCAGACTTATGACTTATTATGGAAGGGCTTGATCCAACGCAGAACCTTGAGCTAGGGATCACCAGTCTTCTTTGTTACAAAGGCGAATGGTTCTCTAAGGTTATGTGTGGACTAATGGGAGTTGAACAAAAGGATTATCTAGAATAAATTTTCTTTGTCAAGGATCAACAATATGTTTTGACAAACTCCAAGGTGCTTGGGTATTTTCTCATTTCGATCTTGCCATTGGTTTCCACCAATTAGGAATAGCTAAAGAAAGTGTGTGCGTAACAGTTTTTCGGACTCCATAATATTTTTATGAGTGGTTAATTATGTTGTTTGACTGAGTAATGCTCCTGCTTATTTTATGGACTTAACGAATCGAGAATTTCAAGATGTTCTTAATAATTTTTCCTTGTGTTTATTGATGAAATTCTTATCTATTAAAAGACAAAGAAAGAGCATAAATATCATCTACATGTCATACTCGACGCCTTAGAAGTCATGTGCTGAAAGCCAAGTTTTCTAAGTGTCATTTCTAGAAACTCGAAGTTAGGTTTCTGGAGCATGTTGTTTCGAGGGAAGTCATATCAGTGGCCTGGCTAAAATTGTTGCAGCTCAGACTGGAAGAACCTCAAATTGCAACGGAAGTTAGAAGTTTCTTAGGATTGGTAAGTTTTTACCGCAGATTTATCAAGGACTTCTAGAAGATTGCTTATCTAATGAAATTAATAAAAAAAGTTGTTAAGTTTATATGGACTCCTAAGTGTGATCGAACATCCAATGAATTGAAGGAGAAGTTGACTAGTGCTCATATTTTAACTATCCCAGATGGATGTTAGTGGAACCATATTGGTAGCAGTTTTAATGAAGCATAGGAAAGTCATTACATATGCGAGTCAACAACTAAATCCACATTTGAAAAATTATGCTACACGCGATTTGGAGCTTTTGGCTGTTATCTTCGCATTAAAGATGTAGAGGCATTATCTTCTGGGTGAATGGTTTGAGTTATACATAGACAAAAAATCCTTAAAATACCTCTCTACCTGAAAAGAATTGAATTTAAAGCAGTGGAGGTGGCTACAGTTTCTTGCTTCTTATGATCTGTAGATTCTTTATACCCCTAGGAAAGCAAATATCGTGGCTGATGCACTGAAATTAAGGATGTAGCAATGGTTGCAAACCTAGCAGTTAAGCTAGCATTTTTAGAGAGGATTACATCTAGTCAAGAGGCAGATCTTATTTTGGCTCGACTTAAGACGGATACTGAAGAAGGTGTTATTTCCAGCTTTGAGATTGATCTCCGAGGCATATTGAAGATGAACGGGCGTATTTGTGTTCCAGACTTTGATGGACTTAGAGAAGAAATGTTAGCTGAATCCCACCATTCAAAGTAGCCTTTCAATCCACGAGTGAACAAGATGTTCAAAGATATGAAGAGGGTATTATGGTGGAAGGGAATAAAGCACGGTATTTCAATCTTTGTGAGTCATTATGCAAACTGCCAGTAGATTATGAGTCACCAGCAGAGGACAACTGGATGCTTCAGCCACTAGAGATTCCAAATTGTGATCGGATCTCTATGGACTTTATTGATAGGCTTCCTAGGTCAAGAAAAGGTAACAAATGCATTTAGGTTATAATTGATCGACTAACCAAGTGTGCCTATTTCATTCCTGTTAAGCCAAATGAGACTGCTACGAGTCTAGTGATTCTGTATGTGAGGCAGATTATGAGACTCCATGGGATTCCTTATAGTATTGTAACCGATCAAGACCCGAAATTCAAAAGCGGGTTCTGGGATGGACTACAAACTACTTTAGGGACTAAGCTAAGTCTGAGTACAACTTACATCCTCGAATAAATTGGCAGATAGAGAGAGTGAACAGAGCTTGGAAGATTTATTGCAAGCATGCATTCTATACTTTAGGGGCATTGGGAAGATCATCTACTCTTTATCGAATCCACTTACAACAACAACTATCAGGCAAGCATTAGTATAGCCCCTTTCGAAGCTCTACATGGTCATCCATTTCATTCCCCTTTGTATAGGGTTGAGTTTGGAGATAGACTTGTTCTTGGACCTGACATGATCTTAGAAGCTAATGCGAAGGTAGCTAACATTAGAAGGAAGATTGTAGCGACCCTGAAATTCAAACAATTCATCTTCGAATATCGAAACATTTTGAATTATAGTTAAGTGCTATAAAAATGATGTTATAATATTGTTAAACATCGTTTAATTAATAGATAACGATAAGAAATTTGTTTTTGAAAATTGTTTACAAAAATATATTCTTTGAAAAAATATCGATAATGTGACCGAAAATAAGTTTATCAATAAACAACTTTTTAACCATCAGAGGTTATTCGGATTTTTTTACATACACTTATTTGCTTAGGACATAAATAAAATGAAATATTTTGTTTTCATTTATGGAAATAAACTTTATGGATGATGTCATGTATTAGGTAAAGGAAGAATTTAGGAAATGAACATAAATAGAAATGCATAAGTGTTAAGGGATGATAAAGGAGAAGTGATAAGAGGCAAAGCTTCCATAACGTGGTAGGGGTGAGTACAAGGAAGGGCACACCCTTAGTTAACATTCACAAAAATTCACAAAGCTTAAGAGTGAAAATCCATTTCTTCTTCTTTTTCATAATAATTTCCTAAAGCAAAATATTTAAAATCAAATCCAAATCATTTCAAACTTGTAGCGAAGCCTTATCACCAAATAACAAAACCTTCTACCAAGTTAGAAGTTGAAAAATTAAAGCATGTATCCTCTACCACTTGAAGGCCGTGAGCTTTAAGAGGGGTTTGGAGGGTAGAACGTAAGTGAAACAAGAAAAGAAAGGAAGGAAAGGAGGGTGTTGGCTTAGATTTGGACTTGGTTTCTTGAATTTTAGTTGCTTGTTGGATTAAAGGTGAGCTAAATCAACATTTTGATTGGAAAATATCATATACATACATACATATATATATATATATATGATGTTGTTTGCTTATATTAATGTTGTTAAAGTATATGGACATATGTGAAAACATTTATTTTTGATCCTTGCTTTGAACGCAAGTGGCATATCTATGGTTTTGAATGGACTTGAATGGACTTGTATGATATATAGCAAGGACTTGAATAAAGCACATCGGTTGTAGTTGAACATAGGCTTGAATATAACTTGGATTTGAAAGCGCACTTATAGCGATGGTCGTTGTAGATGCAGTTGTGAATTGCCTTGATTTTGGCGAATTCTATGGAACTTTGTAGAGAAATCCTTAGGGGTTTCTCACTATTTTTATATGTATGCTTGTTGCTATTAAAATCTTGAATAGTAAAAAGTTAAGTAACATCTCGAGAATGACCGAAATTTCTCTTATGCAAAAACTACCCCATTTAGACTTGATTTACATTTTTAAATTAAGTATTTTGTTTCGTTCTTTTTTTCAAGTATTTACTACTATTATTAGAGTATTTTAAAAGTGGTTTGAGGCCTTTATGAATATTTAAGAATTAGTTGTGTATTTTTGAAGAAGAGATATTTTGTTAAAAATATGTTCTTTTCCAAGTCTTAAAGATTTCACAAACTTTTTATTTTTAAGTAATATTTTGGATAAATGTTTTAAATCTAATAAAGTATTTTCAACTATTTTAAAAGTATGAACAAATGATCGATCTAGGGGAGGATCAATGTGAAGGAGTGGATTAAAACAACCATTACCTATTGTTACAAATAAAATTTTACATCGGTCTAGGAGAAGATCGATACAAAACTCGAAAACAAAAGAACTTGACAACGACCCATGAACGTGCAAATGTGAACAAGAGCCAAGTTAACACACGTGCATATGTGACAAACTATCATTCGATTTTCAAAATTAATCGAAATAGAACACTTACCTGGTGACAACCGAAACAACGAACAACAAATTGGTTGCACTCAGCCTTCAGTTACAACATAACACTACATGATCATTGGCAGTATGCAATTCAACATTTATATTGCTAGAAATCAATCAAAGGTTACGTCTCTTGACAAAATGACAACAACTATTCAAGGAATCGGATAGAACTTTTTCAAAATAAAGAATGCAGCTTTTCAAAGCACGTCATGTTCACACAGGGCATACTTTGGGGAGCAAATGTTGTTCCGTCTTTTGGCAAGGCCGTGACACTAAGGTTGACTAGAGGACCCAAAGATCGGTTATGCACGGTCCACTATGGATACTGGAAAATATGGTTTGAGTCTGGATCAAGAACCAATCATGATGGTACGGTAACCAAAGCTATGAAAAGAAATATTCCAAATTTCAGGTTAATTGTAGTTCATATGCTTAAGTTATGGATCGATCAAGATTCACGTGGAAGAAGTCAGTTCGTATCCATCAAGTTCGTATCCATCACCCTAAATCCATTTCCTTCGTATCCATCAAGTACTGGCATCGCTCAGAGTTCATTTGCTCGGCACCTAACATTTTTCGTAACGATCCCATATCCTCGCATTTCGTATCAATCAGCCAATAGATCGATACGAAACCAACACTTTCATCGATAGGAAGCCAACAACCAGATCTCGATACGAAGGAAGGACTTTGGCGTCAATACAAAGAAACACACAAGCATCGATACGAAGCAACCTATGAGCGTCGGTACAAAAGGAACCACATTGGATCGATACGAGGGAAGTAGTCTGATAAAGGGAGCGGTCGACAAGCATGAAATATGGATCTCCACGAAGTTCCCGCTCCACGTCATTAATGCGAAATCGATTGATATGAAAGCATTGATAAGAATGTTTCAGCCAACTTGCAAATCCAATCTTGGATCGATCGTAACTCAAAAATTACAAGTCCAAATGCCTCTAAATTTTCACAGAAGCTTTATTATCATCTGAAGGAACACCAAGATCTATCGTAGCTTAAATGGAGCTAATATTGATCGGTATGAAGATGATAGAGATCGATCAGGATCGATTCCAAATGACCTCTGATCGATCTGGTGGGCCCACCTACATGTGAGAAAAGGTATTCTGAGCTTTGAGGGAGATATTCTAGATCCACTCCTATAAATAGCACCCTTACGCCTATAGAAAAAGGACTTTGAAACTTCTACATCGCTACTCTGCTGCAACTCTATTTTAACCTGAAAGCTAGTCATTTGTACTGTTGTAATCAGTTATCAATCATCAATAAAGAGAAAAACTATTCAAAGTGGACATAGGATAAAACGCCAAACCACTATATAACTCTTATCTCTTTCTATTTCTGTTTGATTTTATTGATGTGATTATTAGATTAGCTACTTTTTTCATTTGATTTCTTCATTCTAATCTCCTCAATTACATCCGAAGAGTCATGTGCCCAGTTTTGGTACAACTAATAACGTTTTCGTTTGAGCTCTAATTTCAACACTTTTTATATGGAAATTGAACAAACAATGCCCGAACTCAACGACACAACTTTCGGGGCCAAGTTCTAATGTTTAGAAAATTTATATTTTGGTTTGTTATTAATTCTTTTTGTATTAGTTAATTTCTTATTAACTTTTATGGGGTGTTACACCTGCATTCAATATGTCACTACTATTTGGAAACTAGCTTTTGTTATAAAAAGAATTATAAACACATAGAGCAATGAATGCAGCCGAGTTTAACTCAATTCTATGCATTGAGTTTCACTTAGTGTTGAACTAGCATTGAGTCCAACTCGGTGCAAAATTACACTGAGTCCGACACGGTACAAGTTTTCATTATGACTCGGTGCAACTTTGCACTATGACCCGGTGCAAGTTTGCACTAAGTCGGACTCACTTGATGTAAGTTCGCACTGAGTGTCTAACTTGGTGGAAGTTTGTATTAACTTTTTCACTCAGTGAAAACTGCACCGAGTCAAAAAATAGTGCAAACTACACAAATTTTTTTGTTACCTGTTGTCAAAATCAAATTGAAATCTTCAAAAAACCTCACCTCTATTCCCATACTGTCTAAGACTATAACTAAGTAATACTGCCAGATAATACGAAGAATGAGGCGTTACAGGGTACACATATGAATATTCTTTTAGGTTAATACTGGAATGTATTTAAACATCTAATGCAACATGCCATAAAACATGCACAGTGTCGGCAAAAAGCAATAAATACGTGTGCCTTCAAGATAGAATAATACAATATATGTAATAAACAACAGAGATCACAAAGTTAATTGCAGTGATAATATATAATATTGAATATACAATGTATGTCAAATATACATCATAGAAATACACTATAAAAGTCTATACAATACAAAATGATAATATATATAATGAATATCCAGTCTCCTTTATGCCCAATAAGTACAAGATAGTCTAATTGCCTCTGTACATTAAATGTCTTGGACTACCTTAATATTACATAAATAATGACTGGGTCATACTATGTTTAAATCAAGGGTCTATAAACATAAATGATATAGTATAAACTAGGAATAATAATAATATGATAACTTTAGCATAACAACTCAAATCAACGATCACAATGCCAATATATTATATATGTATATATAGTAATATATGCATGATATATAATTCAATATTATATAAAACTCTCGAAACATCACATATTGCTGATATCATAAAATGACGCATAAAGGTGTATCACCCATATAGAAACACATCAAATCATAAATCACACAATTGACATTAAATGGGTAAATCATCCATATCCAGAATCATTACCATATATGAGATATCATCAAGTATAGCTAGGCTAGAAAATGGCCTTGCCTAATTATATCTTTCAATCTCAATAATAAAATACCAAACATCAATATAAAACATAGAAATGTAAGCCATCTATCAAAAGAATCATAAATAGTAAAAGATATAAGACTCTACTATACTCTGGATGTCTATCTAAATATAATTTCATGTCCTTATGTAGAAGTAAATGGTGATGGAAATCAAATCGTAATGTATGGGTTACACCATCCAATAATCTCATAATGTCTGGGTGATGCCATCCAATCAAGACACAACATGGTTGTCCACCATCTTCAAGAGCACTTGGGTTATTCACCCGATCCACTCTAATATTTAGGTGAGATTTATAATAATTTGTACTTATCTACCAATCCGTGTAGAACCAAAAGGGAGACTTACAACTACCTATCTTCTCCATGAGCCTAGGGCTACACTGTTGGGATTCACTTCTATAGCCTTCAACTAGCAACCTGATATCGTGACTATATCCACCACATGTTATAAACACGCTGCAAGACTACGTTATGCATTGATCATGACTCAAATCACTGACTCTATGGTGACAGACTGTTGGCTTTCATGACCAAATGGGCTAGGGTTACATCACCCTAAAGGCTACACTACCCTTTACTCAAATTCCATGATATGCATCTAAAGTATAATAAAAAATGTCATAGATCTAGGGAGCAACCCTATGATTAGGTTGGTATGGTGGACACTGGACATTTGGATCCCGCTAACTCTTAGTCATATCCCAGTGCACTTCATGATAGACGACATACACATGGATATACCCTCCATAATTCAATCATTCATAATGCTCTTCCCCAAGCATAT
The DNA here is from genome assembly GCA_030765085.1 of Allium cepa. Taxonomy (NCBI): domain Eukaryota; kingdom Viridiplantae; phylum Streptophyta; class Magnoliopsida; order Asparagales; family Amaryllidaceae; genus Allium; species Allium cepa. The sequence continues at coordinate 92,591,752 of CM060930.1, read as the reverse complement.
AATCTTGCTCTACCTCGAGCGTTTAATCTTGCTCTACCCCAAGCATATAATCTTGCTTTACCCTGAGCATCACCTCACGTAAATATGGTCCTAGATTTTGTCACTTGAGTGACATCTACTTACAATGAATAATCAAAGTATCACATCGGCATCCTATACCACCGCGTGATGCTCAATCGTTTATTCAATGCTCTTAAAGTACACTCTATCTTCATAAATATTTGATATAGCGAGTTCAAAGAATAACTGAAGCAATATTATCGATTGCCCAATCCAAAACGGTATTATAACTCTTTTTTACTCAAATTTTCTTGTCATACAGAATTAAATCATCACAAATATAATATTCCAAATATAGAAATATCATGAAATCATATAAAAAGATATCATCATCGTCTAAAATATATCAAAGAAATTCCTCAACAATGTCAAGCGGTGAATCATTTACAACATCCATAATAATCACAAAAGAATAGAGTATGAAATATGTTGTATAACTTCATAATTATATTTCTTAACATAAAAGATAATTTAATTTTGGTTTAACATGCAATCTTTATTTACACACAAAGCTTTTTAAATTCACTTTACAAAACAAATATAACTTCAATAAGTTACTTCAATTAAATTCTATTTGAAATAAATTTATAAAATAAATCTATAATTAATGAAAGCATTTATAGGTTTTAAATAGTTAAAATACTAATTTCACAAACTTCTACAAAATAAATAATAATTTAATAACCACAAAAAGCTATTGAAGAACTCATTTTTATCCTACAAAACCTTAAAAATAGCTTGTGAAATCAAATATTACTTTTATCAATCATTTCATAAATTTCTATAATTAAAAACAATTTTTTTGAATGAATTATAATATCTAAATCATCTTTTTAATTCCAAATCCATATATAGTTTTAAAACTTTAAATTATATTCAAAATTCATGAAATATAATTTGAAAATCATAAAATAATAATTAGAAACCCTTTCATATTTTTCTAGAATATTACAGGGCTTTTAAAGATTTACTAAAAATCAAATACTAATTTTCATTAATAAAAGAATATCTTTAATAAAATAATTAACAATCTAATTACATAAAATATTTTTAATAAACTAATTTCATATTTGAAGTACGTCAACTTTCTTTCAAAATCAAATTTCTATTAAATTTTTCAAAAATATTTTTAATTTTTATTTTGTTTTCAAAATGCAGCACACATGGCTTGGAACATCTCTGTTCCACACCCCCCCATCGATCCTTATGGACCAGTCCACCGGGCCATAGCCTGAAAAAGAGACGTTCTAGGTTATGTATGCCATTTCGAGTGGCTTTGACCTCCCGATTCCCCTCTGCTCGACTCTTGCTTTAGAACTACACATCATATGCAAAGAATAAAAGGATACATAAATTGGTGAGTGTATATACTCACATGTAACCATTCTCCTCCTTCTCCCTCTTTGAAAGCACGCACCTAGAACCCAATATAGCCATACCGAAACTTGAATTCCTTCTGGCGGGTGTCAAGGTACATATATCCAGATTTAGGAATTCATAACAATTTATTAGTTATTATATTAAATTCAATGTGATGTGGTTAAGTGAATTTTGATTTTCTAAAGTAAAGTTAAGGAACGTAGAGGGTTGTATTTATAAACGAGAGTGAACTATCCAGAGAAAGAAAAATCTAAAGATGAATATATGAACGTTGTTTGGCCTTGGGCTTTGGAAAATATAAATAAGTCTATATATATATATATATATATATATATATATATATAGTTTTCTCTCTTTTCCATTTCCTTCAAATATAATACTAATTTTAACCTTAATTAAAATTATAAAAAAATTCCAAATAAAAATTTATAATTACAATGCTAAATAGTTTACTCAAAATTACAAAGAATTTCTAAAATTTCTCATATTTAATTCATTTTAATTTTAAATACCCAAAAGTTCATATTTTAAATCCATTAAATAATTAATTTTCTAACTAATTTATTTTACAATCTTTTAAACAAATAATTATTTTCAAAACATTTGATTTCATCACTAATAATCTCATTATAAAATTTCAATATTCTAAAAAAATTATGCATTATTAATTCCAAAAATCCATTTTTCATTAATCAAATATTATATTAATCACTTTAAAATCCAGGTTGCTCCATAATCATTATATTTTCTTGTTAACTTTTTGCCGAAATCTGTTACATTAATTTAAAAAAAGGGTTCATCGTAAAGCAATTATAATATGAATCCTCAACCCAAAAAACATAAGGAAAAAGTGTTCCAATTTTTTTATTCAAAATATAATAAAAGCCCATTCGATGAAATTCCAAAGGCGAGTATCCCCATTGGATAGTGAAGGGAAAATTCCGTATCAAAAAGGACTTCTGATATCCACATCCATTTTGGAACTTGGTTCATTTATTCATTTTAAATGCTAATGCAATGATATTTTGAACATTCAGGCACCAAATAAAAACAAATTAGTATCCAACGCTATGTGTTGGATTAGAATTGAAGTTATAAGTAATCTATGATTACCTTCATCCACAAACATGTAAAACAAAAAGTAAAGAAAGATTGAAATCTTATTGTAAAGCTTTAATACACATAGTCATACATTGGGTCCTACTTGCTACATGAAAAGAGAATTCTAAAATAGTTCTTCATGAAGTTCGTGACAAAGGAAAAAAGAAAAGTTTCTCTAGAGCCTATTCATTTTAAGACATCATTGCTTCGGCCCCGGTAACAAAGAAGGAATCCATAAAAACTTAGGATCCAACACCATGATAAAATACTTCCCTCATGATTAGACCATGTCCCTGAGATTTGATAAAAGAAAGGTGCATTTGCAGTTAATACGTTGTTAAGATTCATGTATAAAAAAATACATCTCTCCACATAGACGCATAGTTTCCTCCTCATAAGAAGAAGGGAACGATAGACGTCAGAGATAGCACGAAGCCACATCTATAACAATTTCTTCTAGTTAACTAGTTCCTTGCCTGTTATTGTTGATCATTTGTCTGTTAAGTAATCAACGGGGTCGATCACTATACATACTTGAGTATTTGTAAGTACATACCTCCCTCAAGTTTTCCAGTCTTTCTAAGATGGGATGCAACTTTCCACACAATGATGATACATCACTAAAATCAAGTTCCTATAAAGGAATTTTGTTTAAACCATAAATTATACCATATAAATAAAAACAAAAATAAATATGGGAAGAACATGACTTAACATCACAAAATTGTAACATACATGACAGAAGGTATTAAATTGACTTAGCTAAAGCAAAAAATATTATTCTAGGACTTGTTGTTTTCTTGAATTTCTTTTATTTTCAAAGCTCTTAATATCACATCATGAAAGAAATCCCATCCATGACTTAACATCTAATTGGAATAAACCGAGTTTAACTGAGCTACGTACTTAACATGAGAATGTACGGAAATGAGGATATCAAAGCTGACTTTAAAAACCGAACTTTTAAATCAGATTTTAACTGAGTTATTTAACACGGTTTTTAAATTGCATTGAATAATCGAGTTAATGGCTCGGTTAAAAAACCGAGTTAAAAGACTCAGTTTAAAAGATGAGTTAAAATACTTTAATTTTCTTACTTAATAATGATTTCAAACCAATGTAAGACAAAAAAATACATAGCATCAAACACATCAATTATTAATATTGATCTATTTAGAAGCAGAAAGAAACATAAATTGTTCCTCTATAAAATCTTGTCAATTTGTATTTATATGTCATCAATGTTTATGTGTGCTAAATTTGAATAAAATGATTAATTGATTTTTGAAATCAAAATATCCGCATTATTTTGCAATTGAGAAATATAATTTATATTAAATAAACTTTATGTTGGAAGTTTTCTTCAATAGCAAATAGATTTGATTTTAGAAGATAGATAAGAGGTTGGAGAAGAAAAAAATGATTTTTTTTAATAAAAAGAAAAACTTTATTACTAAACTTTATTACAAAGTTCATTTTTTTTAACATAAAAGATGAGTGAATCCATCTCTATTTACAGGATTTACGTCATAAATAAAAGGCGGAGATTATCTCAATCTAACGGTTCTCTGTAACTATCTCCTAAATATTCTCTCATAAAGTTTCAAATATATTGGTCCATAAATATCTCCTAAATATTCTCTCATACAATTTCAAACATATTATTCCACATATTCTAGATTCTAGATATTTCTTATATGAAAAATCTAGGTTGCAAAATTAAGTTTATTCCCAACACCCCCCTTAAACTTGATTTTGCTACTCCAAGCAGATTCCTCAACTTAAAAAAATCTTCGTGTTTGAGAGGCTTTGTAACGTCCCGGAAATTTTCGACTTTCGAAAATTCAACATCGATACTCACTTTATCGACTGGCGAGAAATCGAAGGCCGGAAACCCGAAATGTTATGGTTTAAGAAAAGAAAAGAGGTAGAAGAAGAGAGAAAAAGATAGAAAATAGAGAGGAAGAAATATAGAGGGAAAAGAAATAGAGGAAAGAAAATAGAAACTACAACGGAACAGAAAACAACAGAACAATAACAGAATCTCACAATTCGCAGCGGAACAACATATAATAATAAATGAATAATCTTTAAACAAAGAACTATATCAGTTATTACATTTTATACTTTACATCATATCATCAGAGTGTACAACAACAACAACCAAATAGTGCAGCGGAAAAAGAAATATTATATAACTAGTAATACGCCATGCCATCCAGCTTGCCTCCAGCAACTCCAGAATATCCTGATATCCTGATAAACCAAAACTCTTAACTGCCCGTGTGGAAAATTGGTGGGCACCCAGAGTTTAGGAAGGAAAACAATAAACTCCGAGTCAGTCATGTGACTGGTGTGAGAACTCAAAACAGTTTATTTATCTTTAAAATCAAAATAGAGGAATATTTTTAAAGTTAATTCGCAATGCTTTTAAAAATGAGACTACCATAAGGCCTCCCGCACACACACACAATGCAAACGCAGAATCGGAGGAGATTTCTCCTTATGATAGTCAAAGATGCTTGATACGCATTAAAAAAAACATTTGATATTATTACTAGTGCATAGTGTAGGAAAATTCATTTCGAAAGTAGAATATAAATCTTAGCCAACATACGACCATTATCGTATGCCTACTATAGCTACCATCCAAACGGTGGGGCGCCACCATAAGTGAATGATAGGTTCTACAACTAATACCGTACAAGTCACGTATTGTTTCTTTGGATTTCCAACGAATGATCAGGCCAAGGAACTTCCCATTGCCACATGAGAATGCCTCTGGATGAACATCCCCGAGAACCAAACCGAATCTCTGCCAACACAAGGCCGGGTTACCCCTAACTGAGTAACAACTGACCGAATATGCCATCCCCCGGTCCTTTGGGACCTTTCACCGAGCGCTCGCAATCAATTCACACAATCATAACAAAGTGTTTTCAACATGAGTAAGTATCTGGGCTCCATACCATGATACCACCCTTTTCCAGAAGGAAATGCACATATCCTAAAGGGCGCTACCCCTCATAACCTTGCCGCATCTTTCCTGTTTTGACCATTTACGAGGTGTGAGGCTCGACGAAGTCTCGTCCACAAAAACATACTTTATACAAAAGCCATGCTTTGGGTCAACAAATGATCATAGAAATGATCACCAAGATAGACGATCAAATAAATGATCCTATCACAAATAATCAACACAATGATCATTTCACAGCAACACTCAGTATGTCACATTACCAAATTGGGAATATATCGCTGATAACCTTCAACTATATAACCTCTGAGCTCGTACGTCTCAGAGAGACGGTGTTAAGCTAAGAGAATAAATTTTCCGCCACCAACAGAAATATATTTGAAAGAAATCGGCTTTATATCTCAATTTGTAATGTCAGACATACTATCCATACAAGTCTATTCTGGGTTTGAACAAAACCGAAGGCACTTACAAAGAAGTCCTTGCAATCCGGATATTCACAATCCTGATCAGATTTCCCATCACTTAGGGAGTCTCTATACCGTTGCAACTCAGTGCAGAGACAATCGACAGGTCATCCTATCGCTCTCGCAAATACCGGGTCTTCAACACCGATCTTCAAATGCAATTCATAACGACGTATCACATATTCGGAATGGGTTATACGACCCCATGGTCCTTTCCCGGATAACCCGAATAGTGAGCGCTTATTCAAAAATAAGTGTGGCATTCAAATTCAAGCAAATCACAATAAATACCCATTCAAAGGGAAATATTGATAGTCGGTTATTGAACTATCAATGGATATGCACACATCACCAGTTTCCAAATAATTTTCCAAATTATTTATTTTCCAAAATATCTTTACAAGATATATAATTTTCGCACTTCAAAAATAAATCAATATTTATTTTTAAACAACTTCCCTTTTTATTCATAAATTCTATAGTGAATTTTCATTCTAAAATATTCATGAATATACGACTTCAATTATTCATTTCAATATTCCTTTTCAATTTATCTTCAAAAAGATAAATTCTCAAAATATTCACTTTATATTGGAAAACATTTCCATACTTATTTAATAAGTAATTCACAAGTTTTATTTATTTTCAACACTTGGAAAATATTCAATATACTTAAATCGAAATTAAGTATATATTTCATTCTTTAAGGAAATCATTCTCTTAAACATATTTATTTGGGCCAAAACGAATGTTGCGTAAAACATCGTTACGACAACCCAAAATCACTAGTATAGGGATTCGAAATTAAAATAGATATATAAATCCCAATACTATACAAAACATTTCCTTTCGGAAATCATTTACTATAACAACAGTGTTATAGTCCATCATTTCCTTCTATTTCTCGAAAACGTCTATTTCAACAATAGATGTTGAAATCTATGGTTTCGAATCTCAACACATTTAAAACATCGTTAGATCGTTTTAATTCAGTTCAAAACATCACTTTAAAAATCATTTTAAAATTCCAAATTTGGTCCAATGATGCTACACACCAAATAGTCAATCACGACTACAACGATATCATATATCGATATGATAATCCATCAAATATCAAAATATCTAAATTCAAATAAATACTGTTGAGGAATCCAGTTGGATCCCTCCAACCTGTTTTCCTGCATCCAAAAACATTAGCACAATACCAATTTCGCTCCAGTACGAAATTATCGCGGTATATGGGATTTAAAATATTATCCGCTTCATAGACGGCGCAATAGGGTCTCATCCGCTAAACAAAAAAATGCGGGAAATCAATAACTCCAATATATACATATGCCAATATATATATATATATTGCTATTATATATAATACCAATTTCACTGTTTATGAAATATTCGCGGTATATGTTTTTAATAAATAACATCCGCTTACTAACGGCGTATAATGTCTATTTTAACAATCAATTGATATCAATCATCATTCAAACATGCATTCACATATTTTAAATCTAACTATTTAAAATAAAATCGAAACTGATTCGATTGAGTGAGAAGTTCTCACCTTGATTTCAATTTCGTTTTAGCGATTTATTTCGAATAAAATTAAACGCGCGTTTAAATTTTACCCAAAATTCTCACTAACTCCAAACGACTCCAATCCAACTCCATCACGTAGTGCTCGTACATACGATTCCAACGCAAAAAATCTCGTCCGAAACGGACCTCGTATGAAAGAGATATCGCAGTTTAAAGTTTGTACAATTATAATATAAATAAATTTACATATTTCTTTATAAATTTTCAACCTATGCAAATCAGAGCCGTTTTTTTCACATCCCCTAGATCTCGGCCGTGTTTCCCCTTCTCTCCTCTTCACGTTTCTTCCCAGTATCTTTATACGAGGCCGAACCCATCTTATATCAACTAGGGTTTAAATTTCCACCATCAACACTCGACGATACTTCATCATACCCTCACCATCTTGAAGCCCTCCGCTTGCTCTAGGTTCGGCCTCAAGCTCATAGAGCTCGGTCACCCATGTTGCACGCAATTCAAGGCCGAACGGCCGGTCTTCATGGCCAAAATCCCATCGATTTACTCAACAAAACTCGATCATAGCCGTTCAACTTGAAGCTCTCATCTCACTCTTCAATTTTGTAGTTGAAAGATTCTTGAGAAGATTGATGGATTTGAAGAAATTAAGGAGGAAAGACAATTGAATTTCGGTCATTCATGCCTAATGGAGGCGGCTACGTTAGATTAGGGTTAGGTTTAGATTTTTTTTTCTTGTGATTTATGGGGGTATTTATAGGAGATTTTCAATCACTATTCATCCGGGAATTCCAAACTCCGATTTACGCGTCGAAACCGACGTTCTTAGGGTTTATCCCGCGTTCCGGACACAATGGAACAGGTTTCGAAAGCTAATTCGGTCATCTGTGCGAGTTATGGTAATAAACGTTCAATTTAAATTAAACCGATTTAAACGATTTTCTAGGCGTTTTAATTTGTACCGGACAAACGGTAAATCTAATTGACACGAAATTTGAAACCTTACAATAATATCACATTACGGATCCGATGAAACTGGTTTCGTCGAAATCCGAGACTTTTTGAAAAATGGCTATTTTAACTCGACAAATTAAAATTAAAAACAATTCGATGCGTTTCGAGCTGCTACGATCAAACGAAAACTCCGATTGCTACGAAAATTGAAATCCGGTAATAACAAACTATTACGGATCCAATGGAACTGGTTTCGTTCAAATCTGAGACTGTTCAAAATTTGGCTATTTTCACTAGTCGATTTAATATTAAAATATTCAATTTTCACAAATTAACTTTTAATTCGATTTTAAAAGTTCTATAATATCTTTCTAACTTCAACATGATTAAAATAAAATTTTACAAATCATTTTCAATCATATTTAACTCGATTTCCAATTATTTTCATAATTTAACATATTAAATTATTGATTTAATTATCCAATTAAATCCAATTATTCAAAATAAAATTTATTCGAATTATAAATTCACTTATTAATATTTAAAATTAATTAAATATCCAAATTTTAATTAAATAAAATTCTGGGTCGTTACAATCTTCCCCCCTTAAAAGAATTTCGTCCTCGAAATTAACAAGTAAGAAAAGTTACAGAATCTATTAACTTTCCCAAAATCCATAGTTAAACTTCTTATAATACTTTACCAAGTTTTCCTTATCATACTTAGTTATCTTTTCAAAAGAAATTACTATTGTTTAACTTCAATTCCAAATCAAAGTTATAGTTTTCAAAATTTTCAAATTTTCTCAAATTTTTTCTAACGCCTTAAATTTTCGGAAAAATTCGCCATAGTCTCCTTTGCGCGGCTCGATCCGGAAAAAAAAATGACAGTATATATATCACAAATATACATCTCATCAAGTAATGAGGCATCCCGCAGGGAAAAAATTGTAAAAGTACGGTATTTAATCCGAGATATGTACCTTATTTTTTTATTAGCGAGCATATACGGCTAATATAGCGCGAAAGCGAGCTCCAAATGCGAAGCAAACGCGATCCGCACCTACTAAACACTCAACAAACAACATGAGAATCATGTATATATGAAAATAGTATCAATACACAACATATAGCAACGTAATAACTATATATGTCAACATAGCAAATGAAATAAAAGCAATATACTCAACCATCAACCAACTAACATTCATAACCAATAAATATTCATTCATATTCTCATTAATATTCAATGAAATAGGTTTTCAAGTTAATCACATATGTTTCATATACAGTGGATGTTTACTAACATTCATTTTCAATTAGTTTATATTCACTAATTCATATTCAAGTTGGTTCGCTTCCAAATCAAATTCAATTCTATTCAAAATTTACTTAACTTCCAATTGAATTTCAATTACTTTAGCTTCCAATTTCATTAATTCTTAATGAATTATATACAATCAACTAACAATCATATAACAACCAATGTTTATTAATTGCAACCAAATTCCTTTGCTTATAATTGGTTTAATTAAATTGATTTTCATTCTATTATTCAACTTCCAATAACATTAGATTTTAATGAATTAACACCTACATTATTTCATATCAACTTAATTCACATTCAATTGATTTACATTCAATTCATTAATTCAATTCTTATAATTCTTTTGCTTATACAATTATTCTTTTCCTTAGATTATTCAAACAACTAAACAATCCACTTATATACACTTTAATAATTTTGAAAAATTATTTCTTTATATATAAAATATACTCAAGGAAAAATTATTTCATTTACCCAATTTAAAACAATATTGTGTCGAATTGTTCTATTCAAGTGTTTAGAGATCCTTATCAACAACGCTAATTACTCGTATTAACCAGAATCCATATACCACTCAACAAACCAATCATCACAATATAAAACAATTTCATATTCACTAAAAAAATACGCTCTCATAGCTATTATTATACTCAAACTCATTCTAGAGTACTACTGACTCTATCTCTAATGAGTAATACCCAACAGAACCATGGTTGTCGCTTAACCATAAGCTCTGATACCAAATGTAACGTCCCGGAAATTTTCGACTTTCGAAAATTCAACATCGATACTCACTTTATCGACTGCCGAGAAATCGAAGGCCGGAAACCCGAAATGTTATGGTTTAAGAAAAGAAAAGAGGTAGAAGAAGAGAGAAAAAGATAGAAAATAGAGAGGAAGAAATATAGAGGGAAAAGAAATAGAGGAAAGAAAATAGAAAATACAACGGAACAGAAAACAACAGAACAATAACAGAATCTCACAATTTGCAGCGGAACAACATATAATAATAAATGAATAATCTTTAAACAAAGAACTATATCAGTTATTACATTTTATACTTTACATCATATCATCAGAGTGTACAACAACAACAAACAAATAGTGCAGCGGAAAAAGAAATATTATATAACTAGTAATACGCCATGCCATCCAGCTTGCCTCTAGCAACTCCAGAATATCCTGATATCCTGATAAACCTAAACTCTTAACTGCCCGTGTGGAAAATTGGTGGGCACCCAGAGTTTAGGAAGGAAAACAATAAACTCCGAGTCAGTCATGTGACTGGTGTGAGAACTCAAAACAGTCTATTTATCTTTAAAATCAAAATAGAGGAATATTTTTAAAGTTAATTCGCAATGCTTTTAAAAATGAGACTACCATAAGGCCTCCCGCACACACACACAATGCAAACGCAGAATCGGAGGAGATTTCTCCTTATGATAGTCAAAGATGCTTGATACGCATTAAAAAAAACATTTGATATTATTACTAGTGCATAGTGTAGGAAAATTCATTTCGAAAGTAGAATATAAATCTTAGCCAACATACGACCATTATCGTATGCCTACTATAGCTACCATCCAAACAGTGGGGCGCCACCATAAGTGAATGATAGGTTCTACAACTAATACCGTACAAGTCACGTATTGTTTCTTTGGATTTCCAACGAATGATCAGGCCAAGGAACTTCCCATTGCCACATGAGAATGCCTCTGGATGGACATCCCCGAGAACCAAACCGAATCTCTGCCAACACAAGGCCGGGTTACCCCTAACTGAGTAACAACTGACCGAATATGCCATCCCCCGGTCCTTTGGGACCTTTCACCGAGCGCTCGCAATCAATTCACACAATCATAACAAAGTGTTTTCAACATGAGTAAGTATCTGGGCTCCATACCATGATACCACCCTTTTCCAGAAGGAAATGCACATATCCTAAAGGGCGCTACCCTTCATAACCTTGCCGCATCTTTCCTGTTTTGACCATTTACGGGGTGTGAGGCTCGACGAAGTCTTGTCCACAAAAACATACTTTATACAAAAGCCATGCTTTGGGTCAACAAATGATCATAGAAATGATCACCAAGATAGACGATCAAATAAATGATCCTATCACAAATAATCAACACAATGATCATTTCACAGCAACACTCAGTATGTCACATTACCAAATTGGGAATATATCGCTGATAACCTTCAACTATATAACCTCTGAGCTCGTACGTCTCAGAGAGACGGTGTTAAGCTAAGAGAATAAATTCTCCGCCACCAACAGAAATATATTTGAAAGAAATCGGCTTTATATCTCAATTTGTAATGTCAGACATACTATCTATACAAGTCTGTTCTGGGTTTGAACAAAACCGAAGGCACTTACAAAGAAGTCCTTGCAATCCGGATATTCACAATCCTGATCGGATTTCCCATCACTTAGGGAGTCTCTATACCGTTGCAACTCAGTGCAGAGACAATCGACAGGTCATCCTATCGCTCTCGCAAATACCGGGTCTTCAACACCGATCTTCAAATGCAATTCATAACGACGTATCACATATTCGGAATGGGTTATACGACCCCATGGTCCTTTCCCGGTTAACCCGAATAGTGAGCGCTTATTCAAAAATAAGTGTGGCATTCAAATTCAAGCAAATCACAATAAATACCCATTCAAAGGGAAGTATTGATAGTCGGTTATTGAACTATCAATGGATATGCACACATCACCAGTTTCCAAATAATTTTCCAAATTATTTATTTTCCAAAATATCTTTACAAGATATATAATTTTCGCACTTCAAAAATAAATCAATATTTATTTTTAAACAACTTCCCTTTTTATTCATAAATTCTATAGTGAATTTTCATTCTAAAATATTCATGAATATACGACTTCAATTATTCATTTCAATATTCCTTTTCAATTTATCTTCAAAAAGATAAATTCTCAAAATATTCACTTTATATTGGAAAACATTTCCATACTTATTTAATAAGTAATTCACAAGTTTTATTTATTTTCAACACTTGGAAAATATTCAATATACTTAAATCGAAATTAAGTATATATTTCATTCTTTAAGGAAATCATTCTCTTAAACATATTTATTTGGGCCAAAACGAATGTTGCGTAAAACATCGTTACGACAACCCAAAATCACTAGTATAGGGATTCGAAATTAAAATAGATATATAAATCCCAATACTATACAAAACATTTCCTTTCGGAAATCATTTACTATAACAACAGTGTTATAGTCCATCGTTTCCTTCTATTTCTCGAAAACGTCTATTTCAACAATAGATGTTGAAATCTATGGTTTCGAATCTCAACACATTTAAAACATCGTTAGATCGTTTTAATTCAGTTCAAAACATCACTTTAAAAATCATTTTAAAATTCCAAATTTGGTCCAATGATGCTACACACCAAATAGTCAATCACGACTACAACGATATCATATATCGATATGATAATCCATCAAATATCAAAATATCTGAATTCAAATAAATACTGTTGAGGAATCCAGTTGGATCCCTCCAACCTGTTTTCCTGCATCCAAAAACATTAGCACAATACCAATTTCGCTCCAGTACGAAATTATCGCGGTATATGGGATTTAAAATATTATCCGCTTAATAGACGGCGCAATAGGGTCTCATCCGCTAAAGAAAAAAATGCGGGAAATCAATAACTCCAATATATACATATGCCAATATATATATATTGCTATTATATATAATACCAATTTCACTGTTTATGAAATATTCGCGGTATATGTTTTTAATAAATAACATCCGCTTACTAACGGCGTATAATGTCTATTTTAACAATCAATAGATATCAATCATCATTCAAACATGCATTCACATATTTTAAATCTAACTATTTAAAATAAAATCGAAACTGATTCGATTGAGTGAGAACTTCTCACCTTGATTTCAATTTCGTTTTAGCGATTTATTTCGAATAAAATTAAACGCGCGTTTAAATTTTACCCAAAATTCTCACTAACTCCAAACGACTCCAATCCAACTCCATCGCGTAGTGCTCGTCCATACGATTCCAACGCAAAAAATCTCGTCCGAAACGGACCTCGTATGAAAGAGATATCGCAGTTTAAAGTTTGTACAATTATAATATAAATAAATTTACATATTTCTTTATAAATTTTCAACCTATGCAAATCAGAGCCGTTGTTTTCACATCCCCTAGATCTCGGCCGTGTTTCCCCTTCTCTCCTCTTCACGTTTCTTCCCAGTATCTTTATACGAGGCCGAACCCATCTTATATCAACTAGGGTTTAAATTTCCACCATCAACACTCGACGATACTACATCATACCCTCACCATCTTGAAGCCCTCCGCTTGCTCTAGGTTCGGCCTCAAGCTCATAGAGCTCGGTCACCCATGTTGCACGCAATTCAAGGCCGAACGGCCGGTCTTCATGGCCAAAATCCCATCGATTTACTCAACAAAACTCGATCATAGCCGTTCAACTTGAAGCTCTCATCTCACTCTTCAATTTTGTAGTTGAAAGATTCTTGAGAAGATTGATGGATTTGAAGAAATTAAGGAGGAAATACAATTGAATTTCGGCCATTCATGCCTAATGGAGGCGGCTGCGTTAGATTAGGGTTAGGTTTAGAATTTTTTTTTCCTTGTGATTTATGGGGGTATTTATAGGAGATTTTCAATCACTATTCATCCGGGAATTCCAAACTCCGATTTACGCGTCGAAACCGACGTTCTTAGGGTTTATCCCGCGTTCCGGACACAATGGAATAGGTTTCGAAAGCTAATTCGGTCATCTGTGCGAGTTATGGCAATAAACGTTCAATTTAAATTAAACCGATTTAAACGATTTTCTAGGCGTTTTAATTTGTACCGGACAAACGGTAAATCTAATTGACACGAAATTTGAAACCTTACAATAATATCACATTACGGATCCGATGAAACTGGTTTCGTCGAAATCCGAGACTTTTTGAAAAATGGCTATTTTAACTCGCCAAATTAAAATTAAAAACAATTCGATGCGTTTCGAGCTGCTACGATCAAACGAAAACTCCGATTGCTACGAAAATTGAAATCCGGTAATAACAAACTATTACGGATCCAATGGAACTGGTTTCGTTCAAATCCGAGACTGTTCAAAATTTGGCTATTTTCACTAGTCGGTTTAATATTAAAATATTCAATTTTCACAAATTAACTTTTAATTCGATTTTAAAAGTTCTATAATATCGTTCTAACTTCAACATGATTAAAATAAAATTTTACAAATCATTTTCAATCATATTTAACTCGATTTCCAATTATTTTCATAATTTAACATATTAAATTATTGATTTAATTATCCAATTAAATCCAATTATTCAAAATAAAATTTATTCGACTTATAAATTCACTTATTAATATTTAAAATTAATTAAATATCCAAATTTTAATTGAATAAAATTCTGGGTCGTTACAGGCTTGGTGAAGATATCGTCTACTTGATCACGTATCTTCATGTACTGTAGTTGTACGTCCTTTTTGGCGACACAGTCTCTAATATAGTGATAGCGTGTATCAATGTGCTTGCTTCGATCATGGAAGACTAGGTTCTAGGCCAAAAAAATTGTTGACTTATTGTCCATGAAAATCTTTGTCGGCTCCTCTTATGACAAATTCTACTCTTTTAATAGGTTTCGTAACCAAATTGCATTGTAAACACATAGGGTATCAGCTACATACTGCGTTGCACATTTTGGAAGAGTGACAATCGACTGCTTTTTCGACATCCATGTGAAGGTCGTGTCTTCCATGTCGAACACGAAGCCACTTGTTCTTTTTCAATCATCCCTCTCTCCACACCAATCACTATCGCTATATCCCACAAGCTCGTAATTACCTGAAATAGAGTAGTACAAGCCAAAGTTTGTTGTCCCTTTAACATTACAAAGAATCCTCTTTGCTGCGTAATAATAAGCTGTTGTTGGGTTCTCCATATATTGACTGACAACTCCTACCGCGTATAGGATATTGGGTCATGTGTACGTTAAGTATCACAAGCTTCCAACCAAGCTCTTAAAGAGTATTGGGTCCACCTTTTCTCATTCCTCATGCTTTGACAACTTGATTCCACATTCCATTGGCATACAGACCGGGTTAGAGTCATCCATCTTGAACTTCTTCATTACTTCCTTAGCATAGCCTTCTTGAGTGATTGGAATGCATTTGTCTTCTTGTTTTAATTCAATGCTAAGATAGTAAGACATAAACCCAATATCGGACATCTCGAACTCCTTTGTCATCTCTTTCTTAAACTCGTTATTGGATTGCTACCTGTGAAGATCAAGTTATCTACATCCAAGCATACAATCAATGTATCACCGTTTTGGATTTTGATATATAGTGCATGCTTATACAGACACTTGATGAAGTTTCTTTCTTGGAAATACTTATCAATCCGAGCATTCCAAGATCTTGGGGCTTGTTTCAACCTGTGAAGTGCCTTCTTTAGCTTCAAGACCTTATCTTCTTCTCCCTTGATTTTGTAGCTTTGTAGCTGCTCGAAGTAAACTTCTTCTTCAAGAAATCCATTCAGAAATGCAGATTTCACATCCATTTGATGTATCTTTCAATTGTTTTTGAGCTGCCAATAAAATAATTAGTTTAATAGTTTCTAGTCGAGCGACCGGAGTGAATACCTCATCATAGTCAACACCGGCTCTTTGAATGTAGCTATTTTCAACCAATTTTGCTTTGTATCTTTCAACTTCCTCTTTAGCATTCTTCTTTATTTTGAATACCCACTTCACATTGATTGCCTTGTGCCCTTGTGGAAGTGAAGCTAACTCCCATGTATCATTTTTTCTTGATCGCCTTTATCTCTTCAACCATAGCGTTTCTCTCACTCTTATTTTTCCAAGCTTCTTAAAGTTTATGGGCTCATAATCCACAAATAAAAAAAGAGTAAGACCATCTTGGTTTTTTGCCAACTCGTATATTTCTTGAAGGCTTCTAAAGCGTGAAGCTTTTTCACTTAAGCTTTCATCTTCTTGATAACTCGTGGTTAGTGAAGCTGGTGGAGAAGTAGGATTCTCTCTTGATTGTTCCATCCTTGGTTGTTGCATGTCATCTTCTATAAAATGTGGAAAGAAGTTATAGTCTTCATTATGTAAACTCCAATCCCATTCTCCTTCTTCATCGAACACAATATCTCGATTAATGATTATCTTAACCTTATTAGGTTTGTAGAGCTTGTAGCCTTTGGTGTTGGTGTTGTAACCAATAAATATGTACTTCTCACTTTTGTCATCTAACTTGCTTCACTTATCGTTCGATACGTGGACATGAGCTATGCTTCCAAACACTCTTAAATGGGAAATGCCGGGCTTCCTTCCACTCCATGCTTCTTGTGGTGTTCTTTCCCACACACTTTTTGTTGGAGATCGGTTTTATAGATAAACCGCACATGCGACTGCTTTTGCCCAAAACTCATATGGAAGCCTCTTACTTTTGAGTATGCTCCTTGCTATCTCAAGAATTGTCCTATTCTTCCTTTTTTCTACTCCATTTTGCTGGGGGTTCTAGGCACCGTCAGTTGTCGTCGGATTCCATTATTTTCATAATACTTTTGGAATTCCTTTGATGTGAACTCTCCTCCGCGTTCAGATCTCATGGCTTTGACCACATGGCCAATTTTCTTCTCAACATGAGCCTTGAACTTCTTAAATTTCTCAAACACCTCTGATTTTGCCTTTAAAAAATACATCCATGTTTTTCTTGAAAAATCGTCAATGAAAAGAAGGAAATAGTTATGCTTACCAAGTGATCTTGGCTTGGTCAAACCACACACATCCTGTGTATGAGTTCCAATGATTTTTTAGCTCTTGAGTATGACTCCTTTGGAGAGCTCATTTTAAACTACTTTCCAAGAAGATATCCTTTGCACACTTGATTGGGATGGCTGATGCAAGGTACTCCTTTTACAACTTCCTTCTTGGAGGGCAACTCTAATCCTTTGAAATTGAGATGCCCAAATAGAAGATGCCAAAGCCAAGAAGTATCTTTGTAGCACATCCAAAGGCATTGTGCAACATCATTTTGAAGTTGAGAATGAACATTCAATTTTTAATCATCGGAACCTTAGCAATGAAGTTACTTCCACCATCTCTTATAGAAAGGTTTTTATCTTTTAATCGAATATCATAACCTTTCTTTATGAGTTGTCCTAGGCTCAAGATGTTTCTCTTCATGTTTGGAACATGGTAAACATTGGAAATGAATTGGTGATCTCCATTCTTCAATCGAATGAGAACATTTTCTTTACCTTTCTTCTCTAGTTTGGAATCATCTCCAAATGCCATGTTTTCCTTCATCGATTCATCAAGTTCCACAAACATGCTTCTTCTTTCGCATATATGGTAGCTTGCACCACTATCTAGGTACCATTGATTATCCTTACCTCTTTCATTTTCCTTGTAAGCCAGTAGTAAAGTATCATCTTCTTGATTTCTTTCTTCAATGTAATTGTCCTTCTCATCTGTTGTTGTTTGGAGCTCTACATTTAGAAGCATAATGTCCAAAATTTTCACAATTGCAGCATTTGAATTTCCTTTTCCACGACCTCTTATTGAACTTTCTCCTCTTTGGTTGTTGTTGTCATTGTTGTTATCGTTATTAGGTCTCCAACCTCATCCATGTCCATGTCCATGACTTCGTCCTCGTTCTTGACCACAACCTCGTCTTTGTTAGCTTCGATTGCTTTCTTCCAAATCAATTCGTGTCTTGAGTACTTTCTCTACAATCTCTTCCTTCTTCCTTTTCTTTTCTTCATAAGCTTACAATGAACTGAGAAGTTTTTCTATTGTCATTACCTTAAAGTTTTTTGTCTCTTCGATGATGGCGACAATATGTTCGAACTTTAGATCTAGTGATCTAAGAATCTTCTCCATAATTCTTACATCATTTAACTTCTCACCGTTTCTTTTTAGGTTATTAGAAACCGTTAAAACTCTTGAAAAGTAAACAAAGACAAGTTCACCTTCATTCATATGTAAAGTTTCAAACTCTCCTCTTAAAGTTTGAAGACGTACCTTATTGACTTGATCGACTCCTTCGTAAGATGTTCGAAGTTTTTCCCATGCTTCTTTTGCTGACTTTGATCCAAAAACTTTCTCAAAAGTATCGTCATCCAATGCTTGATAGATTAGACAGAGAGCCTTCATATCTCTCGTCCTTGAGTCTCTCAAACTATTCCTTTGAGTTTGAGGTAAACTATATTCATTCTCTTGTTTTACATAGCCTTTCTCAACTATCTTCCATACATCGTGTGCTTCAAGGTGAGCCATCATCCTTAAACTCCAATTGTCATAATTGGCCTTAGTGAGCAATGGGACTTGTAAGGGAACGATGTTATTCGCCTTCCTTTTAGAAGGATCTTCAAGCTCCGATAGCGCTTTGCTAGAAGTTTTCTTCAATAACAAATAGATTTGAATTTAGAAGAATATAGATAAGAGGTTGAAGAAGGAAAAATGATTTGTTTTAATAAGAAGAAAATATTGATTACTAAATTTTATTAAAAAGTTCATATTTTTTTTACATCCAAAATGAGTGAATCCACCTCTATTTATAGAAGTTTACATCACAAATAAATGGTGGAGATTATCCCAATCTAATGGTTCTCCATAAATATCTCTTAAATATTTTCTCATGAAATTTTAAATATATTGGTCCATAAATAACTCCTAAGTATTCTTTCATACAATTTCAAACATAATATTCTATATATTCTAGATTCTAGATATTTCTTATATGAAAAATCTAAATTGCAGAATTAAGTTTATTTCTAACACTTTAGTTATACCGAACAAAGAAATGAAATATTTACTTTGGATAAGATATTTACTTTAGATGGGTTATAATTATAAGAAACATCTAGCTTCATATAAGCATTTGTATGAAATATTGTTGATCTATGCAAAATCAATTCAATTCCAATATAACAAAATTTAAAAAAGATAGGAAAAGCTTCTCTATTATTGTGCAATTACAAAGAGTTAAATTCACAAAATCTAACCGTTGTAGTACATGCATGTGTAGGTATTACTACCTCCTTATTCAATATCTAACTAGTGCGAACCCGTGCTATGCATACGGGTGCAATTATAAAGTTAGGAATTATTAGACTGAAAGACAACTTAGGATTGGGGGCACCATTAAAGTATTTGTTAAGAGGGGAAATAACAAAATTGGGTTTTTATTCTTAGTGATGGAGATATATAATATGGCTAATCTTTTTAGTTTAAAACATTCTACTAAATAAATACTCTAGTTTGTAGCTTTAAAAAAATGATACATTAAAGATGAATTTGTTGACCTTGTTTTTCATTTATTTTTCAGAAGTTTGAATTTTCTAGAATATTGAGATTTTGAAACTTGATAATTACAGGAAACGAAAACTGGGTTTTCAAACTTCAGATTTATGACTTATTTGGTTTTCTAAAACTTTAATCTTATAATTTTATAGTTTAGTATTTTGTAAATTGTTAATTTCCCTTTTTTTTGTAAAACTATTAATAAAGAAACATTATAAGGAAGTTTTTTCCAATAAATAGTATAAGAACAAAATCATTCAGTATTTTTTTTACTAATCAAAAATTGCATGTTTTGAATTTTTTTTTTAACCAGTAGCGCATAACATTCATTGTGAAGAACACGTAGTTAGTGCGGTGATCATAGTTAAAAATCATCTAAACAAAATTAATATTTACCATGAAAAAGATTACATTTAATCCAAGAAAGTAAAAAAAGTAATCAAGCATAGTATCTTATATAGATAATACTTCAATGGAAAAATGATTTATAAATCAAGCATTATATAGATGAAATGGAATATTTTCATTAGTCAATCAATTATATGAATTCAAAGCTTCAAACAGTGCAAGAGTGCCTAATATATTACATTCCAGATTAATTTAACGGGGATTTTCACTTCAAGGGCTTATTTGTGAGGGTAATAAGTTTTAAGGACATTATTTTAAAAAAATTAGTTTTAAGGACATTTTACAGGAAAAAGATAAAAAAAATTATCATTTTCAGTTATACAGAAATAATGATAAAAGGATTTATCATTTTTCTGTATAACTAAAAAAGATAAATGAATTTATCATTATGCTGTAAATTGTCCTTAAAACTAATTATTCAGAAATGTTGTCCTTAAAACTTATTATCTTGCAAATAGAAGCCCTTCAACCTAATTTCCACTTAATTTAACAGTAACCAAAAGTCAAAGTGAACATTATTTTTGTTCTTTGACCAAGAGCTGAATTAAGGTACAAATGTATCCTGCACAAAATTTGGCAACCTTCGCTTTCTGCCAAAACCTAGAAACAATGTTAGCCACATTTACTGAGTAGTGTATTGGATAGCCAGATTTTGAGTCCATTAAAATAAAGAAGCCTAACATAACAATATCTTAATCCTAACTAAGATAGCTTAAAGTGAGTATTCAACTAATTGCTAAGTGTCAAATGCTTATTGCACCTTCATATTGATGCAGGTGTCTTCATTTTTCTATTTCCAAGGTCATCTTAATTTGGAAAGAAGGTATGCGTTGCCCTGTATATGATTCTTTTGTATACAAAATCTTAATCCCTTCATAGTCCAGGTGCTTGCTTGTTATAAAAAGCCTGAAATTGACATGTAACATGTTACTTGCAAAATAATTCGGCCATAATCATAAAACTGAAATCATAGTCAAAAATGAGATGTAAATTAATCATTCACCTTGGCTTCATGTTACGAAAGTTGAGATTTTCCATTTGATTGATTTTCTTAAGTTTTCTACTTGAATACTAGCTTTTTTTTCTTCTGAATCTCCTTAATGGTGGTCGACTGAGCTCTTAGTTCTAATTTTGTTTGTCAATGTTAAATTTAATAAGGAATGGAGAATGAAAGGGTTTAGGGTATTAGAATGAATGATTTTTTCCATTTTACCCTTACTATTCCTCCTACTTTCTTATTTTCAATTCTCTTTTACTTATACATTCATTAAGGCACGACCTCTTATTAATTAACAAATCTTGGTCCCTTAACTATTAACATTACTTTATTTTATTTAATCGATGTTCTAAATAATGTTACTAAAAATTCAAGTCATTACAGTCACATTCAAAATCATACCTCCTACCTTGTTCTAGTAAAAAATGATTCAATCACTAGCAAAGAAAGAAAGTCTTTAAGCAAGTAGATAATTACAAAATGAAAAAATTAAATACAAATACAAGGACAAAACCTGAAATCGAAATCATTTTAAGAAGCAAAATCAATAACAAAGATATCATTTTATCTTTTTGTTTATGTGGATTTATCTTTTAAACACTTATGGATGATTATATTTTGTTTAATTTGACTTAAGTTTAAATGCTTATGGGTGATTGTGTTTATTTAAATGCTTCAAATGCTTTATCTTCTTATTTAATATTTGACATATAATGGTATTCTATTTCAAATTTCATTATATGTGTTGTATTTTTATTACCGAAGAAGCTTATGCTTCAAAGGCTTATGCCTCGCCTCACAGACCAAAAAGCCTAACATAGGCTTTTGCATTTTAAACACAATATAACCTCGTAGTTATGCTATAGAAATGGTTCGATGCTGTCACATCTTGATTCATAAACTTTTTACCATATGAGATTTTGTTTTGGTTGTCAAGCATGTAGCATAATACTTAGATATAAGTACATTTACGATGACACACTAGTAAATTTTTAAGGCAGATTATTTAAGTTTATAACGCAAGTGCATAAAAAAATTTAAGCAACGATAATGCTGATCAATGATAAGATAAAATGCTACAATTTTTTTCACAAAAGAAACAGATGATGAAATATTGTACTTGCATACATTAATAACCATTACTGAAAGAATAAATGGAAATCAAATTCCTATATGGGCAGACCCATTGAAACCAAATTTTCAGATAGGAAAAAACCATAACTCGTGGAGACATGGAAATTGAAATTTCAAAAAAACCATCAATTGGTCATTATTTGGAGATTTGCCAGAGATTAAATTATTATATGGAAATATGAAATCGACTTGTGTAAATTGTGGATAGTATAAGAGAGATATATTTTGTTTAATAAATGAATATCATCGTTCTTAACAACTAAGATAGGTATATAAGAATATTGGTGATGAATTCTATTATTACCGCTGAAAGTTTATATGTTAATATAATAACTCATATACTTTTGATAAGTTAAGTAAAACAAAAAGGACGCAACTTGAAGGTGAAATATGCAATCCATGCTTTCTTAGTTAAGAATTAATTAAATTACTCATCATTTTTTGCTTTAATGAATAAAGAGATTATAAGTTATATTTTTTGGTTCTTGATCTATATTCTGAAATATACCATGACATTGAGATTTTGAGAAATTCACAGCATAATAGGCCAAGGTTGTGTTTTTTATTAAGCAAAAGGGGTTCTTCGAAAGGGGCAGCATGTAAAGGGTAAGTTAAGGAAATGGTATGTGGTTTTCTATTTTAAAAAGGGGTATGAGAAGGGGAAATTATTGTTAATAATGAGGAAAAGGGAAGATCGCCAAATGTTGGTGGAATGCCAATGGGATCAATTTGCTATGTCACTTTAATAGGCCAAATCCAATGGCTATCCCTATTGCGATAATGGAGTAAACATTTATTATGAATGCGCCCTAAGTTAATGTAAAGGTCTATGAATGGTTCAAAACACGTATAAATAAAATTATATTTATGATTTACAATTCCAAATCTACTTTGTTAATTCTGTGTAATCAACTCTAAGAGTACCGTACAACTATTACGTAGGATATGAATGTCTCTACTCTGATCTAATTATAAATATAACCACATTTTTTAAAGAAAGAAAAAACAGCGCTTTCATTTTAACCCAAGTCTTTTAATGATGATTTCTCAAATAAGGGAAACAGATTAATATTTCAAAAGTCATTGAACAAATATGGCACTAAATCAAAAGAAAGGGGGAATGAATAGTTGATTATTTTGCACACTAACATTATTAACATACTTAATATAAGGCATAGCAACATACAAATTCAAATTTATCTAATATTGATTGCAAATAAGGAGGTCCTTGATGTATTGAACGATTACTTGTAGTGATAACACCATAAAAAAATTAGTTTGTTATTGCGCATGCTCATTATGAGAAGTGTTAAACATAATGTTTGTCTTCAATTGATGTAACCCAAAACACCATAGAAATATCATTTTTTTTTAATGTATTATGTTAAACACTTATTGAGTGTGAATAGAATAGTAAATATTAAGCATTTTACAGTATAGAGTTTCCAACATCTTTTATTATCTAGAAAAATATCTATCCTGAACATATTTCTGCAAATGAGTGCGAAATAATACCAATACTGAAAGCTTTTTTGTTGACGTCAAGAATGATTGCGGGTTTAGCTTGTCCTTGAAAAAAATTGGAAATTGATAGCACAAATACAAACCCCCTATATAAATAATTTCTTATCTAACGATAGCAGGTAATAATTAGAATATATACCTTATGCAAGAATAGTCGATCAATGCTACTGTTTATCACCACAAAAGAACATATCCAAATAGTAAAGCATCTACTTTCATTTCCACCACCAATAACACATACATAAAATGAATTATGTGTTAGTTTCCATCAATGAAAAAATAACTAAATAATAAACTAATTAGACATTGTTTTACCTCATAAACTTCGTCGGCACTCTTTATGAAAATTAAAATGCACTAGGATTATTATTTTGATGATCATCCTTATTCTATGCATAATCATGCCACACTTTAGATTAATTTTTTATCAAAATAATTTCATATTTAAATTATTAAGTAAATGCATTTGGAAGAAATTCAATATAGTTTACTTATTGTTAAGAATAATCATAGCAAACATATAACAAATCATTAATTACCTTAGGGTAATAGTATATGAAATATAAAATATCAAAAGAGTTCAATAAATAAATTAGGTTGAATGCGAATCTATGTACAATATGGATTGAAAGTGACCCATTATATCTTTTTAAAGTACTGGATTATAGATTTGAAGAAGCTCTCTATTTTGTGGAAAATACGGTTCCTTTATCTGCATCTAGATTAATTCATAAGACAGTTTTCACCTACTACATTTTGAATCTACAAATCTATCACTATATTTATACTTTATGTTATAGGAACACGACTTAGCTAAGGTAAATTTTTAATAATGAAACTTTAGTTAGTGAAGCATATTAATTGAAAGTAAGTGATGAATCAAAATTTATCCAACAGGTATGGGTAACCACTTGTTCAAACTTTGATGATGTCAATCAAAAAATAATTTGAGATATCAATTGAAGTAATGTGAGATATATGGAAGCGTACGTACTCAAATCAAGCATAAGCACTAAAAATATACCCAGTTCAAATCAAATTAAATCTGCTTCACTTCAAGTAAAAAATATATTATGCTATTGCACTATAGATTGGAGAATAAGCGTTTATGGGAATGCAATATTCTTGCTTTTGGATATATAAAGCCATCAACTTATCAGGTAGTGAAGGTTGCTTGATCAACCTAGGATTATTCTCCTCGAGTGAACCTTTTATAAGACACCTACAATAAACCAACACATTCAAGTAAATTTAATACTTGTACATTGGTTTTGAAATGGAAAATAAGGATTTCTTCTCATTTAAGTACTTGCTACAGATCTTTATAGGTACCAACCCTCTTTCGACCCAAGCAATGAATCAAAGATTGCACAATCAATATTAATTGGTAACTGAATTAAAAATTGTATAACCCAGTCATGTAAAAACTTAAGAAGTAAAACCAAACTAAGGTCATGCAAATGGATGTCTTGGTAACAATGCACTATATCACTTAATCGGTGACTTGTGAAGTAAATGAAGGTCTACATAGAGGAATGGTAAAAAAAAGTTGCACTGCAGCAAGTTCTGCTTAGCTATGAAATAATGACCCAAGGGAAATGAAGCAGAATCATACAACATGTTGCATATTATTTGCAAATATTAGACTTTATACATATTTCAGTTTGCATCGTATGACTAACTGAATAGAATAATCTTAGCATCCACACAAAAAATTTTAAAACACATTGCAAATAAAGTTTCTTGGACCTCCATAACATATGTAATCATAAATATTCAAATATATTTATGATAGTCAACTAAAAAATACATACAACACTTCAGTTAAGCTATAATATGCTTATCGTTGTTTAATATCCAAGCTATAAAATTCTGTTGGTATCGAAGTGTATAGTTGATCAAATGACTAACAAACTTTTATTGATTCTATAACCAACATGCGAGTTTGCAAAATGAGTTGAGAACCTAGATACTTTTTTCATAATCATTAATTGTTTGTTATGGATGGGTATAATGAACTTATTTAAGTAAAAAATTGCAAGCAATTAGAAATTTGAACAACCACATACTTTGGTGGAAAATATGAGTTGCACAACTTAAACCAAAAAAGTTTACCTTTCATCTACTTAAAAATTCCTGTAATGTGCTGATTTCAATCATTTTACAAACTGAATGTTCAGCATCACATTTAGTAGAAAATGATTTAGCTTCAGTTAAACCATTCAAACACATGGGTAAGACATTATGCTGAGTAAAAGATCGACTCATATGTATGCCCAAACACATATGCCTATAATGCTAAATTCTCAATAAAACGCACCCACATCAACATGTGTGTGTATACATCTATTATTTAACTTGATGTAGTAATTTGATTCTTAGGGTTATATGTTTTTTAACTGCACGCAAACATAAAGGATCAATATAAAAAATTCCATTCTGTAGTTTGATTGAAATTTTATTTTCATGTAAAAGAAAGTTACATGAACACTCGTTACAATAGTCAAATTTCCAATAACTTAGTATGACATAAACGACATCAACTATAATTTCCAACACAGTATTTAAATCATATTCTAAATAAATACAAAGTTACAAAGAAGTAACAGTAGCAGTGAACAACTTCACATACACACACATATGATTTGATCCAATGAACTGATTTGATATTAGAAAAGTTGAGTATGCTAGCATTGAGCATTAAAATATTTGTTTACAAATATAGGGGCAAAATCGTGGCATACTTAAAAAAATGTAAAAAAAAGAGATGGAGCTCCTAGTATAATGGATCTAGATCATTCATTATTGGTTGTTTGCAAATGTATAAATAAATAAGAGTGAAAAAAAGAGTAGTCTAAAATTTCAGAAAGGCAGGGAAAGCAAATTCTCACACAACTAATTGCTGGCGTTATATTTCTCAAGAAATATGGAAAAGGAAAAATAATATCAAATAGTTTAATTAAATTATGTATATCAACACAACATGCGTAGGAGGTTGTATTGTGTTCACTTAGTAAGTTATTTGCGAGTTCATTTGAAGTAGGAAAATGTGTTCTTATGCTAATAAAAGCTTATTTCTTTCATAATTCATCTTAACAAACTGGACCGACGTAAGAAATTTAAATAATGAACTAAGTACATGAACACAAATCAAGTAGAAAAGTAAATAAGAGCCCAGTTTTAAGAACATGGTTGTACCTCTTTTAGTTCTGTAGTTGCTAAACTTGATGCTTACGATTAACAATCGCAGTAAAAAATATCTGTAGGTTATTAAAATGTAAAGAAAATAATAAATACACCATAAGAAATTGATAGCATTACTCAACTACCCACATATGACAAATGCTTGCAACTGAAATTTACCGCAATCAAAACGGAAAGTAATTATCATCTTCAATGCATAACAAATCCAAATTCAAAAGTGATAGACTAACGAATGTATATGAATATCTCACTTGCGAGTGTTCTTGGCATTCACGTTACCAGAAATATATCTACAAACAAAGTTACCGATAAGTGTATCATGGAGGGTGGTGCTAAGAACGTATGCACGTCATGGGTTAAAATTAACAGTAACCATCCTAAAATGGGATAGCATCAGAACTTCATAATACCAAATTTTGTTCCAACCATACAGCTGTAAGTTCCATAAAATAAATGAACTTAAAAATTCCAAAATATCAAATAAATCGAAATGTCCACATTATATTTTCCTAACACAATGAAGTAAAAGACCTTTCAAGTAATTTTAAAACATTTTCCTTCACCTTTCAAACTCAATTTCAATAGAAATAAGTGTTTATGTATAGCTAATAGCATAATGTACGTAGCATAGAAAAGTATTTATCCATCAAATTAAATAAAAGGATTTTTTGTAAAATAGTTGCTAAAACTCATTTTGTGAAGAAAAAAACTGAAAGACAAAGTGAACAATAAAAGATATAAAATATACAACCTAAAATTAGGTGTTTTATCTCCAAGGGAACGAACTTTTTTTATAACACATTGAAGAAAAGACCTTTAGGGCAAGTGGGAAACACTTCTACCCACATTTCATGATTTGTTTCAATAGTATATTTGTCTAACAGATATTGACTATAGATAACAATAACATAACCAAATTAAATACATCTATACTATTATATTAAAGCTGAGTTCAGTTTAGAGCTCACACAAGCCCCCCTCAAATTTAGAACCGAAAGGTCACAGGATTTTCTTCAAATTCTACCATTCACGTGAATACAGCTTTCCCTTTTCGTCCTCTTCTATTTCTTTCTCTGCGTACGTAGCTCTACCCCTCCTCCTTCGTTATTCAACCTAATTCCATATTAAATCTCAGCTAAAATCCTCAATTCCTATGGTTTCTGCATCTAATTTTCAATTTAGCCACTCTGCATCAACAAATTATTTCTAATTTTCACATGAGCCGCTCAGCATTAGGAAACAAATTTCAATACATCCCCCTTTTCAAGACAAATGTCTATGTAAAGCAAAATTTCTTGACTGTGGTGAAACACGACTCTTCCTTCGTACTACTGCTCATTGGAGATCGACTGGCTATCGACATATGACGAATGCTCAGTTTGTTTTGCCTTCTATATTCGTAGATCTACAGTGTGATTCAACCTTTTGTTCTATCTGAGTGAAATCATTTGATTAAGATGTATTTTATTATTAAGATTATTTTATTTTTTGATCCATAGCTAAGGTCAAATTTTGGAAGGTTCAGTAAGTTGCAAATACTACCAACTAATACAGGACTAGTCTTAATTTAGGTGGCAAAAACTGGTTTTGAATTGTTATTTTCTTATTCAATCACTTTTAAAGGCCAGTTTCCATGTAAGTTTCTTTCAGTCGTCAACCAAATTATTAGTAAGATCTATTAGTTGCTATTATTTTTCTTTTGTGCCTTTTCTTTTATTACAATTTAGTAGAAACTTTTCAACCCGTAAATTTGCATTTATTCTTTGTTTTCAACATAAATATGAATTAGTTATTAATAAACATGAAAAGAAAAATAAACCTTGGTAGATAAGATGAGAACAAAAATACCATGTTATAACTTCACAAGGTGCCACCATAAGAAAAATTATCTTTGTAAATAAAATGTCTCTATCCAATAAAATTATTCACAACTATGTATTGTTGTAATTAAGTATGAGGAGGGTTCCATTTTTTGTTAAACACATTGTTTTCATCTCACAGATTTCTCCCTTGATAAGTGTAATACACTCAATATGCTACTGTTATGTTCTCCAATTCAACTGTTAATCGTTGTTGATCAATTAATTCCGTTTTGTACAAAAGAACTAGACAACAACTGAGTAGAATATATACAAATCTGATAGCTAGTTGACATGTTTTTCTCAAAAATATCAAGGAAAATTTACTACTCTAAGCTGACAAAGAAGTAAGATCTTAACATATTATCTTTTATTGATATTTACTTATGTCTTCAAGGTGATAAAAGTATCTTAAATATGGCATTTCATTTTTTAAAATATATGGACCTGCTTTTTCGACTCTTCAAATACTGTACTATGCATCATATGCAAATATTATGGGAATATAAATTAGTATCGGGTACTTCATGGTGTTCATTGTCCAACTCTACCCTCTCAAGTTACTTATAGCAAAGTAACATTCTAGGTAAAAAAGAGTAATAGGTAATGTTAATTATTATTCTCTTTAGCTATCTAATTTTTTATATTAATTATTTGTATATTTAGCATGGACAATAGAAAGAAAGAATCACACATTTTGATACACTTTAGGGAAGAATGAAAATAAGCAAATTTTAAAACCTATATCATTAAATATATATACACGCACACATATATTTATATATTTCACAGCTAGTACAAACTAAACTTCTATGAATAAAGAATTGAATGTCATTATGTTGTTGCATTAGTGTTAATTTATTACTCAAAAATATTGACTCATTTTTAGTAGGGTTATACAAGTAATTATGTTTACTTTGGATGAATCACGACCTTGTAGAAATACAGTTATCGTATTTTAATTAAAAACTTTTAGATTGGTTTGACAAACGAAAGCTTCTAGATCATTTTGTAATGATTGCTTATGATAGAGGGGGATTTCATTGTTATATCTGTAGATGAATAAAAACTCATTGTCGGATTCAAGATAGATAGACTATTAATAGCTCACTTTCCTGATTTAAAAGGCAATACTCTATTTTGTGTATATATGGTAACAAATGCACATTTCCTTGGCTGCAGATCCCACTAATTATGCTGAATATTGGAAATTAACCTATTACCCCCTTTGTTTATGAATCAAATAAAAATAGAGGCCAGCTTGAGTGATATGGTTGAACCAAATAAACAAGTTATCTTTATTTCAATTTCGTCGATCAATATTCTATATCAAGGTTCTTAAGCTTTTTAGTTTAGAAACTCTTCGACTACAATACTAAAATTATGAAAATAGAAATAACTTTAAATGAAGCTATGAATTGTTTCTTTCCTATATTCAACAAAATATTTTGATAATGGGACAAAATTTTCTAATAATTTTTGGGTCATCTTATATTTATGTCGTTGGCTATGAAATGACATTATTTTAGTAATTTGGAATATGATTAAGAAAATGTTAAGAGATATCAAATGAATCCTAACTTATATGTTCAACTTGACATGTTACCATTAATGTTCATGTTGATATTAATAATGTTTAGGCATATTGCTTTGTTTATTTCATTTTTGATCAGTTGATTATTAGGTCATAGTTATGCAGTTTATTTTACAAACATCAAATTACAAGGTAACGTATCATGGACACACTATTTTAAATAAACAGTTGGATTCTCTATTGGTTTAACAATCGTGGTCCATAAGCAAAAGTGTTTTAGTGGTGTAGTAGAACATTTCCACATTTCCCATCTGGAAACGATGGTCTGTTGCATACTTGACGATACCTATCATGGTGTGGAGGTAATTTTCTATACATTTTTCACCTAAAGGAAATGTTATCTCTTTCATTATTTATCACATATTGTTTATGAATAGGAAAAAAACTATGGTCATCATTATATCTGAATTCATGTCCTAAATATTTCACTTAAACCATCTTAAAATTCGGCGAAAAAAGAAAAAGAGTAAAGAAACACGCTTTTGTAAACACTTCTTTAAATTTTATAACAAAAAGAAATGCGCTTATATCTTTACATCTAATACAATAAAATAAAATGAAATAAAGTACCTATTATATTTGCTTAAGTATGAGTGTGCTTATCAATAAGAATGGGAAACAAATGGTTCACTTCTCAAGTATGAATGCACAAAAGAAGGATGACCATGTCGAAAAATTATGAAATAGGATAAACTAATTATTAGAATTCTAACTATATACATATATGTCATCTCCATGCATAGATTATATAATGTAAACACGTCGTGTAAAAAGATTATTTTTTTATTTATAATATATAAGTGTTTTTTTTATTTAAAGAACAAAATGTTGGTATGTTTGTTACCCATTATACATGTAACTATGCTATATCACAATGTCGGGTTGGACTAAAGTTGAAGAACTGAAATGATGATGAGCTAGATTTTTTACAAATGTGGTTAACGTTGTACTTAAATAATCTTATGTAAAATAATAAATTAGTCCACTATCATTTAGAATGAAACATAAGAAAAATTTCAATATCACAAGTGTTAAGTTTCAGGTAGAATATATTAGCACTGCCTTTTCTGTTGCATTTATATGATTTTCATAGATTTATCATGCTATAAATAAAATGGGAGACTTGGTGCTTGGTCAAAAATTTCCAATGAGTACTCCTTATTTCTGAATTGAAATGCTTATATACATGCCTATGGTTGCAGTGATCTGCACGAATAACCTACTCTGATGTGGAATAGTGAAACACTCATGTTGTCAGGTAGCTTACTTACCTTGCATGTCAAAGTTAACTGCGAAGACAATGACAACATTTCTCTAAGAAATGTGATGAAGGTAAAAATCAAATTCATGGTATTTGGATGGTGGATTTTAGTCAATTTGTTGGGTTCATTTGTTACATTTAAATTTTATATACCAATGTACTATTAATTTAGTTTAGAATTCAATGTTATGTTAGGAATCTGTGTGCACTTTAATTATTTTTGTTGTGCCATGTGAATCTCCAATATTTTGAGCGTAGATATAATTGGTTAATGTCCCTTTGATGAACTTTTAATAAGCTCACAATCTCTATTATTAAATTGAATACCTCAATATATGAGAAAATCTTCATAATCTTCTAAATAGCACCTCTAATATACCTTTACTTTTGCAGATTCTGTGGACCAAGTGGCAACAAAGTAAGAGCTTTCTTTTGTTTCTTTGTTTACTTTGATTTCCTCAAGACTATGCAAGTATCATGCTGTACATTTGTACTTGGATGACCATATCTGTATAGCCACTTCCTTTTTATGAAAGAATAATAAAATGGCATAGATGGAACTTCGTTGTAACAAACAATATAACTTTGCATGCATAATCCCAAATGATAGTCCAACCAAACAATCACGAGATCTTTGGGAGAGATACATTAGTCGCGCTTTATATTGATGAAGGAATCAATAGATTCTTCTGTACTGAAATAAATCCGATAGCGAATTGAGTACTTTTTTGTCAAAATAAACGAAAATGCATGACTTGATATATTACTCTAACTAGCTGGTAGGGAATGAAGATTGTGAGAGTGAGGGAGTGATTTATGAATTAAAGGGAAGACTAATAAAATTTAAAGATGCGAGAGAGTTAATGGAGGTTTTCACCATGACTTGTGAGTGAGGTTATTTTTCTCCCCTTTTGATTTGGCTTAGTGAATTAACAATCCTAATTTGGCATGGACTACAAAATTTTCTACTTACGGTAAGTAAATGATATTTGTTGAAAAAAGTTTGGCTTTATTATCATGCATGAAAAGTTTTTTCCTTGAAAAGTATAAAAAAATAATACTATTAAAAGTAATAATGATTATGACTTAAGATTAGATTAAATGAATAAGAGAATGTTTCAAATGGTAAATGAAATATACAAGTCTTGCTTTTTTTACCATGAATATATAGGTGTATAAGCTACAAGGTTGCGACTTATACGATCCGCTTATGGAAGACTGTAGATAACCACAACCTATAATCAAGCAAACTAATTTTCTCATTAATGGCTTCATATCTGAAATCTCTCATTTATTTATTTTCTTTCTTTAAGATAAGCAAAAGATAAATATCCTTGCTGTAATATTTATGATCAAGTAAAATCACCAGCGATAGAGATAGATTACCTTCAATCGTAGTAAAGGGAGAAGGTGTTGATATATGTCTACAGTGGATTAGGAAAAAGAGAGGATGGTACAAAAGTGCATGACGCTTTTCCATTAGATGCACACCTATTCTCCATCTTCTTCTCTACCTTTGGTGTTTTGTCGGAAAAAAAGCTCAACAAAAGCAACAAATATTATAGTATCCCTCTTTGCTTCTAACAATTTATCATAGATGCTACTTTAATTATTTGACCCTTTGTCTTCCAATTATTTGAAGATTCATATGTGGCATAAAGATCTATGTGATGTTCTATCAGTGTTCTGAAGCACACCATGATTTGTTTTACTTGGAGTCCTCTTGAGTATGATTTAATATTGTTTTGGATAGCACATATTATACGCAGGTTCCATTTTTTATGCTCGAATTATTATTCGGTTATTAATTTTAAGGATAAGTTAAAAATATCACGCTACCAATCTAATTTTAATTCAGCTTAGGGCACTAATATTGACTAATGGTTAAAGATGTTTTCCCTTTTAGATTTGTCTTCCTCTGTACATTTCTTCTTTGGTACAACCTAAAGTGGATCAATCTATGACGATGGTGCCTATAGGCCGCTTCTAAGCTTGACCGATTGATGCATCCATTAAACCATAGCAGTTCAGCCGATCCCTTTTCCCTTCAGACCAATTTCAAGTATTTTTCTTATTACCTTCGTGTTCTAAAATATTTCTGTTCTTAGCGTTTGGAAAACATGAAAACGATGTCGTGATTTATTTCCTTTTACTATTAGAAAATATTTACACCATCAAAAAAACATGTAACTAGGTCTATGAACACTAGAGAACACTCTATGACATGTAAAAATGCTGGATTAAAGTTCCACTCACTATCAGAAAAAAAATTAGTTACTTAGCTATGGGTCAGCTATTTCTCGTCCCTCTAATATGATTTTTTTGAACTTTGTTCTTTATTTACTGAATAAGAATGCAAATTTTGAATCTTATTTTGTGCAAGCTATACTTATTCGAATTCATGAAGAGTAGAAAATTATCATACTTTTATTGTAGCACCTTTATATTTCTCTCTACTGCTTAGGGTTGTTCCAGTTATGTTCGATTTGATTGTTTTTTTACTTTCATTTTTATAATTTCACAAGGAATGTGGGTACTTTCATCAACAATATTAACAAGCGCAATGGATTATGTGACTAGTTTTCTCTATTATTAATGGTTAATAATTTCTTAACTTTTATTTGCTAATGTACATCTAAATGAGTTTATATAAATGGTGCCATGTTTTATATTTTTGTTCACACATGTATATATATTTGTGTGTATGTGCAACTTTCGGTTGTTTATTAATCTATTTTCTTCGGACTAAAGTTGAATACATTTTTTTGAGACAAATTAATTTCAAGCATCAGTTTCTTTGATACACAATTTGCACAGGTATGTAAGATACTACTTACAAAATAGATATAATATTGGAATAGGTAGTGGAAAACATGTACATATTTTGATTTGTAAACTCTTACAAAAAAAGTAAAAATCAACTCACATACTACGTGAACATTATGCTGTCTTATTTTGTGAAATAAAATATTAAAGTTACCCATATTTACAATAAGAGGAGATTATTTCATTTATAGTGGAGCGCTTCCATAGTTCACAACATTAACATGAGATTATTTTGCTCATAATAGTTGTACTTTTATCCCAGGTGTTTGCATTCTTTGTTCTATGAAGATTTTTGAAATCAGTATACTCTTAGGACAATCTACGATCGGGCATGACAATGGAAATTGACTTTTAAATAGAGCATTTAATAACGTAAATAAAACTGTCAAGTTTGGCATAATTCTTTTCTCAATACTTGGGTTGTTTTTTTGGTTCCACATGCAACTGTGAAAATTGTCCAACTTATCCTAAAATAAACAAATGTGATTATGTCATAGAAACAATACAATTTGAATTGTTTACGGTTTGAAGTTTTCTATTTTTCTATGTGACTCCCTTTCCACTTTTAATACTCACATGAAGGATTTTTTTTCTTCATTATATCCAAGATATATGACAGGTCATTAGTTTACCCATGACAAATCTTCTATGGTTTGAGTAACTTACAATGCACGAGTCCTTTGAACGGGTACAGGAGTTGGAGGGGGCAATAGAAGAGATTTAAATTTAAACATCTTAAGACGACTTAAATTGTCCGGTAAGAAATAAACTTAACGATTAAGTAAACTAATGATAGTAAAAAATATATAACAACAACCCGTATGCGAAGCACGGGTTCACACTAGTCTTAGTTAAACAAATGAATGTTTCAAAAGAATAGTTATTGAAATTCATTTTGCAATACAAAATAATAAAATGTATTATCTAAACATTCATTTTATAGTATAAATATTAAATATTATAAAAAAATTAAGGATAATACAATAAATATAATACAAAAGGTAATTTATTGATAAGGGAACAATTATTTATTATATTCAAAGTGAGTGCCAAATAATCAAAGAAGCAAAGAATAAACCCTAAACCCTACCAACACTAAATTTTATTATCATCTCATTTCAAGTTTGTTCTAATAAATTTGTGGTAACAAATGCGTCATAATCCATTCGATTGCAAATTTCAAACTTTATAATTCCAAATCAATAAGTGAAAACCTTTTAATTATCCGGCAATAGTTAAATCACCAAAACCATTATAAAATCAACCTAACCAAAGGAGGTGGAAGAGGAATAACGACGTCGAATCTCATATTTGAATACAACAATACAAATAAAAGAACCATAATCTATATTATATAAGAAATATCAAACATATTGTAGCTTAAGCGAGATTACTTTTATCATTAATTACCTAGTTTATGATCTGGAAGCAAATTTTGGACAGCTGTACCTGACGTCGACAACAAAAGTCAATCGCTCTCTTATGGGTAGAAGTGCGAAGGCGGATCCATGCTGTGCCCAAGAAAATGAATTTCAGATGGTGGAGATTTTAGTTATGGCTGTGGCAAAAAAAATTGAGAAATAACTGTGATTTAGGTTATAGGAAAAAGATTTTAGGCTATAGGTTGAAAAAGGGGAAAGAATGAGAGAGCGTGGAGGAATGACGATGTTAATATTAAGGATTGGAGGAAATGGATGAAGCAGAGAGATACTTAGAAAAAGAGGAAAACAGAAAACACGACTTTTCATTTTTCAAAGTTAAATGGGGCTTCTACGCTTTTAAAATCCAACTTAGTAATAATAGTACATGGTAGATATGAAAAAATTATTTAGAAATAGGGCAATAACTTAGGTTAAATCAACACCAAACTACCAAACCCCTTGCAGATTCTTAATACGAGTGTAATGGGACGCGCTTCGCACGTGAATTGATTTTCTTATATATTGTATATGTTTAAATCAGTCAAAAAAATTAATTTTTTTATTTTCAAATGATATTTTGTAAAGAAGTATTTTGAATCTCTAAAGAAGGTTTAATTTTAGATCATATTTTTTAAAACCGTTTTGAATTTTAAAGCATATTAAGTTATTAGATTCTACTTTTATGAGCATTTGAATTTGTAAAAAAATTTAGTATTAAATCTATTTTTAAGTAATTAAGATTGAATAATATATAAAAGGGTATTTTTGGTAAACTACCAAAAAAGCGCGACACTAAAACTATTACAGTTATTATTAAAGACGAACGATTACCGTCTAGCTATTTCAAGTGACACCAAGTTGCGGCGATAAACAACTTGAGGTTATACAAAAGGATCCAAATTCAATTTCTCACAACACCAAATATATGAGGTATTATTAAGTGTACAATTATTTCAATGCGAGTGGTATTCTATGCTTTGAGCAAACTACAACAAAAGGCGGTTACCAACTTCTGTCATAAATAGACAACCCTCGTTTGATGAACATTCCACGTTTTGTATTCTGTCGTAAATTCTGTCAAGATTAGGTACCCGAGGACAAAATTACTGTTCTTGCATGGGGCAATATATTATATCCATTTACTCAATTTCATTAAACTGAGTTAGTTTCATCCAACATATATCATCTTTTCAATGTTTTTTTTTTCCTTCCACCTTTTGTATTCGTTTGATGAACATTCATCAATACTAAAGGTATGCTCGTTAAAGGTACATCAATTATGAGAACGTAATCTAGTGCAGAAAGAGATGCAAAATTTTCTTTTCCAAAAAAAAGAAAAAAAGAAAAAAAAAGCTTTAATGTATGCCTAGGGGACAAACCCAAAACATCTAACAGCAACTCAAGCTAGACGCCTTATCATTTGAGACGATAATTAATCATCGGTAAGAGATGTCAAGTTTATAAGAAAGAAGAAAGATGTCAGCTAGTTTCTCTTTACCTATTATCATAACTAATTTCACTTCTAGCTAGTGACATTTTATTTTAACTGCACTTTTGTATGGCCATCTCTTATCCTTTGAACATCTAGTTAGTTGTGAATAGGATGTAAAGGTAAAGAATAATTAATGAACAACTCTTTAGTTTAGAAAGCAAAAAATATCAATCAGCTAATCATACCGGCTTTTTTTTTTCAAAGCAATGATTGAATTTTATAAATAAACACCAAAAGCTGTCAACATGCCTGACATGTAATCAGAACACAAAGGAAATACTAAAACTGCCGAAGCAAGTTAAAAGACAAACCAATAACAAAAGACCAGAGAAACAGCGAGAGCTGGAAAGAAGAAAAGAAAGCCGACCACTGGAAATAGTCGCTGAACGTACCGGATGAATCCCGGGAAAAGACAACCGGTCATGAAAATGGCGAAAACGAGCTCCGGCTAAGCCTCCGTCTGAAGACGAAGTCGGAATAAAAACTAGCTAATCGGCAGCATACAGGGCAAACGAGGCCACCAGAGTAAGGAAAGAACATCACTGAGAAATCCAAAATAAGAAGACGAATAAAGTCCCCGGTGCAAACCTGAATATCCAAAGCCTGAAAACCAAAAGCCACATAATCAGACAATAAAAGGAAGAGGGGGGGGGGGGGGATAGGGGACGAGAAAGCCAGAACCACCTAGCTCGGTAGCGGACTTCATCCTATTCTCGCTCTATAGGAAGACTGAGTACATGTAATAGATAAAAGATCCACAAGACGACTAGAACGCAAGCTGGCCGAACCCTTGAAAGGTTTTCCACGAAAAGCCATGAAAACATCATTTCTAACCCGTCGAATAATGGAAAAGGGATTCATGAGAGATTCCTCAAAAATTGCCTTATTCCGCGCGCACCATAGGTGCCAACAGATCAGACAAGTTATCAAACGAAAGATGATAGAGCGAATAGATTTACCAGAGAGTCCGTACAGCTAATTCTATAGCCTTATGTTACTTCTATTCAAGAGAAACTATATGATAATCTACGCGAAATAAATAAAAAACAATATTCAATATGATATAAAAAATAAACAATAATATAAGCATAAGCGAGCAAATTATCTAATTGGAACAATAGTTAAAGATAAGTAAGTCCATTAATGAGTATAACTATGAGTTTAACCACTCCCACATTCTGAAATTTCATACAAAACAAAGGCATATGTCACCATTTAAAGGTTTAAACGTGTTCATGTTTATTGTATCATAAAGACATGAATGGAAGTGAAAACTGGCTCGGAGGATAAAGTAACTAATACAAGGCACATGTTATATGAAATCTTAGATGTTGAAAGAATTGATGTAAAGAGTATATTGGTAATTATGCTATTATCAGGTACAATAGAATGTTTGGCTTGTATAGTTCGCTTATTATAAAATATATTATCATGAACATAAAACTAAATAGACTGAAATAGTTACCAAGTAAACTTCATCATCTTTATATCAAAATTTGAATTTAGAATGTCTATTTCATGCGTTCATTTTCTCAGCAATGTTTACAATACTTAAAGTTTGGTAGCTAACTATGTTCCCACTCTAACTCGTCCCTTAATAATATGACAAAAAAAATCTGTTTCATCAAATTGCTTCAGCTAACAGTATTGATTGATTTAACTGGCTACCAGGGCCGGTTCCAGAAGTTGGGTTGCCCTAGGCAACACACAGGTGTAAAAATATGAAGTTGGGTTGCCTGGTGCGAAAATATGATTAAAACAAAAAAAAATCCACATGCCTCCGGGAATTGAACTACAGATGTTGTGGAAGACAAATAAACATACAACCAACTTAACCAAAGATGCTTCTTGCAAAATATGCATCAACGTTTAGTTTTTAATAACTCATTGTCTATTATTGTCAGATTTTCCTCGGTTGTTGCCCCGTCTAGGGGGGTTGCCCTAGGCGGCTGCCTGGCCAGCCTAGCCCTGGAGCCGGCCCTGCTGGCTACTATAGTCTACAACATCAGCATGTCTAATAATAACATAAACAACTATTAAGATTATTAACACTTGACTTTAAATATGTGAAAATATAAGGCGCATATAGAAAGAGGATATGCTTTTTTATATTTTAAACTATTCCCAAATTATTTTAAAGGTGTCGGTGTCTATCACGGGATATCAATATTATCGAATAGCATCCAAACGTAAAAATTCAAGAATTTGTAATATAATAAAAATACTACATGTATGTAGTTTAAATTGTTATGCAAACAGAATTGCAGTAAACAGGGAGCTACAGAGAATAGAGTATGTGATCAAATATAGTGCCGTTTTAGATTGTCCAAGTCCGGAATAATCCGTTTCTTCGAAACAATATTGCTTCTTCTACGGCGTTTAAGGATATCGAGCGATTGTTTTTCAAAATAAAACGGACATGTCTTTGTAATGTTGCGCAACAATCACAGAGCAACGACGAATTCAAAAGAATTTAAGTAAGAATAGGGTTTTGTAGGACAAGAAGAAGTGTGAAAAAAACCGAGTACCTTTTTTTTCCATTTTCCTTCTGCCTATATACAAGCACGGGAAGGTGTCTATTCGGCAACAAGTGTCTATTCGAATGGTTGCTACAGTTGGAAAAGTTGTGGTCCTTTAACAAATGAAGCGATCGTATTGTTACTGCTGTTAGAAACGAGTTTTTGAACAATCAAAAACAAAACGTCTGGCCTGAACAACTAAGCCAACTGCAATGTGCTAAGTGCCTCTAATATGTCTCAAACGTCCATTCGTTCATGCCACGGATGCGTGCTCGAGCACGGGCGCGTGCATGCATGGTGATGCAATGCACCAACCGCTAAGATGACCATACTTTCTTGTCTCTCTTTGTCTCATAGTAATTATAACAGAGACCACATCTTACTATATAAACACATAATGTTTATTATATTCTATTATGTGGGCCAACAATCCTCCACATAAATGAGTAATTGCTCAATTTGTTCTTAAATTTTACGAAATATTTATCGTATCGGTTAAAGTAGCACATTAACCATGAACTTTCCTAATATTTATCCTTTGGACATACTGGCGAATCAGTAAATCTAAAATAGACAACACACAATAAGTGTTTTTTAATCTTTCTTGGTTCTCTATTTGTGTTCATTTTTGCCATGAACACCAACTTGGTCTCATGAGTGCTTGGAGAATTTGGCCATACAATTCTCCTTGAAGCGGCGTCTTCGCACTCACGTAGGTGATTCTATAAAGGGTATTTCATAATCCCACTTGGTTTTTTTAATATTACTAAGTATAGACATCATTAAAAGTATCAAAAATTATTCTATTCGCCGGCGAGTAGTGCACTGACTTATCATAGGAATGGTTTGAGTGTATACCAGTACCATCAAGTTTATCTTAAACTTAGTTGCCCCTTTGAACCTAAGTCTTCGGATCTCCAGTCAACTAGATAGGGTTTCAATTTTAGAGAAATTTTTTGTTTATGGGCCTTAACCCCATTCCCATCGATAATAAGATATTAAACTTCTCTCCATGTAAACTTTTGTTAGTGGATCTGCAATATTATCGTTTGATCTTACATAATCAATTGTGATAACCCCGTTGGAGAGAAGTTTTCTAACTGTTTTATGTCTATGACGAATATGTCTAGATTTGCCATTGTAAAGCTTACTATTGGCCCTGCCAATAGTTGATTGGTTGTCGCAATGTAAGCTTATTAGAGGTACATGTTTTTCCTAATTAGGAATACCTTCTAAGAGACCTTGAAGCCAATTTGCTTCTTCTACGACTTTGTCTAAGAAAATAAAATCCGATTCCATGGTAGCTCTTACTATATAAGTTTGTTTGGAGGATCTCCAAGATATTGCCTCATTTGCTAAGGTAAACACATATTCATCAGTGGATTTTGTATCTGATGAACCAGTTATCCAGTTTTCATCATAATACCCTTCTATTACAGATTAGCACCTAGCATAATGCTCCATGATTTTGTGTATACCTTAAGTATCCTAGTTCTTGAATTATAGTTTTCCAGCGATTCTTTTCTGGTTTGCTAGTATATCTATTGAGCTTACTCACATCATATGTTATATCAGGTCTAATGCAGTTCATTACATACATAATGTTGCCTAGTATATGAGAGTACTCAGGTTGGTAAATGTTATCACCGGTATTTTAAACCCATTTTTAGTTCAAATATACGGGTGATTTTGCTGATATTATATTGTGTTGTTTAAAGTTTTCAAGTATTTTTCCAACATAGTGTGATTGGGATGACACATATCCTTTGTCGATTTTATGTATTTTTACACCAAGTATTACATCAGCGATTCCTACATCTTTTATGTCAAATTTGGTGGAGAGCATGTCTTTTGTAGATTTTATTATCTCCTTGCTACTTCTGAAAATTAGCTGGGTCATCTACATATAGCCACATAATGACATATCCTATATTTGTATTTTTAGAATAGACACATTTGTCATATTCAGTTATATGAAATTCGTTTGATATTACAGTTTCATCAAATTTTTATGTCATTGCTTAGACGCTTGTTTAAGACCATATAGTGGTTCTTAATGTATACCTTACTTTCATTTCTAGATTTTAGGAAACCTTCATATTGTTCCATGTATATTCTTCTTCTAGTTCTCCATTCAAAAATGCTATTTTTACATCCCTTTGATGTATTTCTAAATCAAGTGTGGATGCAATTGCTATTAACATTCTTATTGATATTACTTTAGTTACTGGAGAGTATGTGTCACAATAATCCAGGTCTTCTTTTTGTCTGGAGTTTTGAACCACAAGTCGAGCCTTATACTTGTCTATTGAGCTATCATGTTTCAGTTTCTTCTTAAACATCCATTTATTACCTAAGGTCTTGCATAGTTAAGGTAAACCAACTAATTCCTATGTATGGTTTGACATAATGGATTCGATCTCATTATTAACGGTTTCCTTCTAGTAAGGGGGTATCAGTGGTGGTCATAGCTTGTTTATACGTTAGTAGATCGTTTTCTAACATAAAGTGTAGAAATATTGTCCAATTTTTTTTGAGATCCTTGATCTTTTGCTTCTCCTTGATTCCTCCACTTTTTGATGAGCATTGTTTTGCTGAATATTGTCAATATTTTGTTCAGTATCCTTAGGTTAATTAGAGACTTCAGCTTTCCTTGGTCTCTTTTGAGCATAACTTTTAGTATCCTGTTTTAAAAGGTATATATGTTCGAAAAATCTAGCATTTGTCGACTCAATGATGGTATCTACATGAATATCATCAATTTCAGATTTGTGTACAAAAATTCGATAAGTAGCCCTGTTTTGTGTATATCCAATAAATATACAATCAACTGTTTTTGGTTCGATTTTGAATTTCTTTGGTTTAGGTACCTCCACATTCACAAGACACCTCCACACTTTTAAGTATTTGTAGGATGGTGGTCTACTTTTCTATAGTTCGTGGGGAGATTTAGATATTTTATTTTGTGGCAACTTATTTAAAATTTGATTTGCTGAAAGAATAGCTTCTCCTCA
Source organism: Allium cepa (assembly GCA_030765085.1). Taxonomy (NCBI): domain Eukaryota; kingdom Viridiplantae; phylum Streptophyta; class Magnoliopsida; order Asparagales; family Amaryllidaceae; genus Allium; species Allium cepa. The sequence goes on along the minus strand of CM060930.1, from coordinate 92,548,309 downwards.
AAAGTTATCTAGCAATCTAGAACTGATTAGTAAGACATTTATCATTTCCTTAAGAGTTCTATTTTTCCGTTCGGCTATACCGTTGGGTTAAGATGAATATAGAGCCGTAGTTTGATGTATAATACCATGTTCAGTATAAAACTCCTCGAAGGGAAATTCTTATTTTCCTCCTCTATCACTTCTTAAAGCTTTATTTCTTGTTGAGTCAATTCTCAACTTTACTATATAATGTTTAAACATGTTGAATGCCTCATCCTTGCTTCTAAGGAGGTACACATTACAGTATCTTGAACAATCATCAATGAAAGTGATGAAGTACCTTTTACCTCCACTAGTTTAACACATTTTTAAGTCACATATATCCGTGTGTATTGAGTCTAGAGGTTCAGTATCTCTTTCAACATGGTGAAATGAAGTTCTTGTCAATTTTTCTTCTGTACAAACCTGACAATTATAGTTGGAATCTATTTTGCATTTTGGTATGACGTCTATATTAATCAATTTTCGCAGTGTATCAAAATTTACATGGCCCAATCTAGAATGCCATAGGTTATAAGAGTCAACGACATAAGCAGAAGATTTAATTTTATTCATATCATTGTTTGGTACATCAGTGGTTACATTTGCTTTAAATAAACCATCACTCACCTAAACATTCCATACATACACTCCATTCTTTGACAACACAAACTTATTACACACAGTGAGTTTGAAGCCATGCTTGCTAAGCAGCAATCTAGAAATTGGGTTCTTGTGGATCTTTGAAACACGAAGAATATCTTCCAAAGTTAGTTATTTTCCAAAAGTCAATTTCAACACAATCTTTCCCCTGCCTTCTACCTTTGATGCTGATAAGTTACCTATAAAAAGTTATTCATCCTCAGTAGCAGTTTTGTAGGTTGTAAACATTCACTTATTTGCACATATGTGTCGAGTGGCTCTTGTATCTACAAACTATTTCTTCGAATTACCGACAAGGTTGCATTCGGACATTACTGTACATAAATCTATATCAGAAACGCCTTTAGAAATATCAGCCATGTTTTCTTCTGATTTCCTTTTCTTGGGTGGACGACATTCGATGGCTTTGTGCCCTTCCTTTCCATAATTATGGCATAAACCATTAAATTTATTTGATTTCTTAGGAGATGCTCACGTTTCCTTTTGTTGGGTTTCTCTGACTCGACTACATTTACGTTAGCAATCATGGTATGCGAAGTCTTCTTCTCAGACTTCCTGTTATCTTCCTCGATTCTCAATCGAACTACAAGTTCCTCCATTGTCATCTCCTAGCGCTTGTGCTTAAGGTAGTTTTTGAAATCTTTACATGACATAGGAAGCTTTTTAATTATAGCAACAACCTAAAAGGATTCGCTTATAATCATACCTTCATCATGCAATTCATGGATAATGAATTGTAGGTCTTGAGTCTAGTTGACCACGGTCTTCGCATCAATCATTTTGTAGTCGAGAAACTTTCATGCTATGAATTTCTTCATGCTAGCATCTTCAGTTTTGTACTTCTTATCCAATGTCGTCCAGAGTTCCTTAGAAGTTCAAGCAATAAAATTTACATAGTATAGATTGTTGTTAAGTTCACTGAGGATGTAGTTGTTGCACATGAAATCAGAACTCTTTCAGATATTCAGGACTTCTAGTTTAGTTTCATCGGGTTCTAATTCTGCGACTATGGGAGCATCTTCGGTAAGAAACTTTGTAAGTCCAATGTCGTAAAAGAAAACATCATCTTTTGCTACCAACATTAGAAGTCCATCCCTGTGAACTTTCCTAGCCTTTCTCCATGAGACAATGCCATTGTTGAAACCATAGTTGCAGACTGATTGAGAGTTACAGTCTATATTGGTGTAGAATTATTGCTTTGCTGAGACATCATCGCCTATAGAAACGACCAACAATCATTATTATTTCAAATTTGTTGTAAATTGTTATGAAAATAGAATTGTAGTAAACAGTGAGCTACAGAGAATAGAGTATGTGATAAAATATAGTATTGTTTTAGATTGTTCGAGTCCAAAATAAGTAGTTTCCTTAAATCAATGTTGCTCACTTTACAGTGATTAACGATATCGAGCTATTGTTTCCCAAGATGAAATGAACATGACTCTGTGATGTCGCATAACAATCATAGAGCAACGACGAACTCATGAGAATTTAAGTAAGAACAGAGTTATGTAGGAGAAGAAGTGCAGAAAGAAGCTAAGTCTATTTTTTTCCGTTATCCTTCTGCCTATATATAGGCGTAGGGAGGTGCTTATTCGGTAATAAGTGCCTATTTGAATAGTTGCAACAGTTGGAATGGTTGTGATCCTTTAACAATTGAAGCGACCATTTTATTACTGCTGTTAGAAACGGGTTTTTGAACAGTTAAAAAGAAAACTTCTGGTCTGAATAACCAAGCCAACAGCCAACTAAAAAGTGCTAAGTGCCTCTAATAGCCTCAAATACCCATTCTCCCATGCCGGGGGTACTGGTGCGGGCACCGGCTTAGGCACGAGCATGGGCACGAGGCACGAGTACGGGCGTGCGTGGTGGTGCATTGCACCACCCTTTAAGATGACCATGCGTTTTTGTCTCTTTTTGTCCCATGGTAACTATAATAGGGACCACATCTTACTATATAAACACATGAGGTTTACTATATTCATTTATGTGGGACTGTTCATATTCCAAGGCATTTAATGCCTCGCATTTCGTAATGAAATGTTCATTCATTTCTAACAATATATGTAGTAACTAACAAGATGACCTTAATATTACTATGAAGATGATCACACATATGTTATCATCCCTAAATTTATGATATGGTATGTCTTAATGTAGACGTGGAAGCTTGCGATAATTAAACAAAACCATAAGCTACTTTACTTTTTCTAGTATCGATATTATAACAACATTTCATTTACATACAAAAGATTGTTTCCCTTCCAAGCTCAAGAGATTATAATCACACACTTGGAAGCAATAGGGAAAATAAAGCCAACCTAAGCCTCGATGATTTCATTCTTTTTACATGGCTGAAACGAAATTGACATCGTGTTTGATGGCATCTGGAATATCGTGCAACAATTTCATCTTGTACCCTACACACAACATAAACAAAATACATTGCATAGCAATGTTATCTAAAATCAATCAAACATGACAATGGTCATACGTAATCAGTTTTTACTAATATCGAACAACTAGTTATTAAAAATAATATCTGAAGTCGACTGATATTAAGGGAAATTTTGGAGAAGTAAAGGTCGATGTGAGTAGATGCTTGAATAAGATAACTACCACTGGAGAAGGTCGCCATGATTATCATTGGGATATGCAAGTTTCCACGACGATGGATGATTTGTTATAACCAGAAAATCTTAAAGTGACGTCACAGCCTAGAGTAGCTATTGCTATAATGAAGGTCGACATGAGTGTTTTCCTCGATGAACGAGTACGGCGCTGTGATATATGATTTATCGTCGTTGCGAAGAACGATTTTCCAACGGGATAAAAAAATGTAGCGAAAACCTTTTAATGAGATTGGATGGAACTAAATTTTGTGTGACCAAGAGACGGATGAAGCATGGAAGGTGTTACAAACAAATGAAGGTTCTTAAATTGCAAAGTAGTAATTGTTATTAATTTATTTACATATTTATCAATTACTATTATACATTTTGTATTATAAAGATTGGACATAAAATTATTATTTTTTACTAACACTTTTTTCTGTATCCTAACACTTTTTAATTGTTGGTAGTTTGTATCATTTATAAGTGTTAGAAATTAAGAAATATAAAATGCTGTAAAAACATTGACTTGATGTGGTGAACTATTAACGGGTTAAGATTGTTTAGAGGCCCATAAAACTCTATTTATGGCCAGCCATAACAGTGGGGAAGAGAAGATACTTTTTTTATTTTAAATTCATGATGTTGATCTTTGAATTAGTAAGAGGAGAAACAGTAAAAGGAGGACAACTTACCTCCTCCTCCTCTATATATATCAAATTATCTTCTCATTTTTCTAGTGCTTCCTCCTTGCCTCCATTTCATGGACGCGATGTCCACCAACTTTATGATCGACAATTATTTAATACCCAAATTCATTAAATCAGATAAAAAACGTGGCATTCCAAATAAAGGGGAGATTGATTCAAGATGAATATAGGATTTCGTATCGATCAACATGTGTTTAAGGGCTGCATCCCTAAGGTATTAAATTTAATTTATATTTTATATCTTGTTCATCTTGTATGTATGTGTGTGTGTGCATGCATATATATATATATAGATATATATATATATATATAACAAATTTGTATGCGCAATAGTTGTCCCCCATTTATCTATCATTAAATTATACCGACGTGTTTTTATTAATCAAATTCTTGTTTAAATCTTTTATTAAATAAAGAAACAATTTTTTTCAACCATGCATATTATATATTAAATTTAAATTTTAAAATTGATTTTTAATAATTTAATATATGTTATTTACTATTTGTAAATATATATACACATATTTAAAAGGTGTTTGCAAAATTATATATATATATAACATATTTCAGTTTTTTAAAATTATTTTAAACATATATGTGTTTTAAATAATTTTAATATTTTATTTAATAATATATATTCAAATATACATATATATATACACACAATTCTAAATATTTAATTTATTAAAATATAATAAACAGTTTCAGGTTTAAAAAGGTTATGGCCAAAATGCTATAATATTATTTAAACACTTTTAACATTTAATTTATTAGAAATTATATACTTTAATTATTATGTGTTTAACTGTATTTAAAAAAATTTCAATAATGGTATAATGTAATTAGAAATATATAATATTTATTTATTTAACTAAAAGAATATTTTTAATGTTTTATAAATTTATATTTGAATTTTAAACATTTTACCAAGTAAAATTAGAATTTAGGTATCAAACTTGAATTTAAATTTTATCAATTTAATTAAAATCTAATTAAATATTTTAAATGTTTATTCGTCATATATAAATAAATTTCGAAGAATACATGTGTATATATATATTTATAATTTTAAATAATACTTTAGAAATATATTTTAAATGTTTTATAGATCTAGATTTGCATTTTAAAATAGTTTTACCCAATCAAACTTTGATTTTTTATATTAAATTTGAATTTAAATTTATTGATTTAGTCAACACCCAATTAAATATTTAAAAATTTTATTTGTAATATGTAAATAAAATTTTGAAATAATATGCATATATATTAGTAATTTTAAATAATATTTGTAACAACTAATGCATAAATGAATAGTGAATGTATGCATGTAGACACAAATCCCAACATCTATACACGTCACATTATTTTGTTCTACATGCATGTTATGCACATAAGAGTATATAATAATATACTTATATACTACATAAAATGATTTTAATAAATTCACTAATTAATTAAATTAGAAAATTTAAATAGAATTCGACTTTATTTAAATAGGTTAGATCGGATCTAGTACTACCCATACACTTTATAGGCCAACTGCCACCAAAAATAGGGAAAAATTGAAATCTCCATATTTCATGTACTTTCGACTGGTTTGTTCCAATAATGGTATCATAGCCCTAATGGTCTGTGCGGTCTAAATAGCAACTTTAGGGCCAATATATAATGCCTACCATCATTCGGGTGTCTAGAATTCTAGTGTCTAGGCCTGGGGTTGGATAATTAATTGTTCTACCATCTTGGCTACTAGTCTGGCTCAGTGTTGGAGTGAGTCCAAATAGTTGGTCTAACTATAAACGCCTAAATCGATTGGGCCCTTAGGCTAATTTTCAAAATTCTATTTGAAAATTTAAATATATTAAAATTTTAAAGTTAAATTCATAAAATAAATTTTATATCGGTTATAAAATATTGTTTGAAATATTTTTTATGAAAATAATTTAATATTTCAAAATTATTTGATAATATAATCAATTGATTAACTAAATAAATAATTAAAATAAACATATATACTAATATATCTGTTTGTGTATGAGTAATTATCTTAAATTATTTAAGGTAAATTAAAATAAATATTTCTGAATTTATTAAGTTATTTAAATAAAAAATTTAACTAAATAAAAATAATTATTAAAAAGTAACTAATTGTTAATTAATAATACATATATTGATATATTTATATAAAACTATCAGTGTTATAGTTAGTATTCATCTTAAATTATTTAGGATAAATAAATAAAATTTTGAATGTTAAAATGATCTAATTAGTTAGTTAATTAGATTAACAAATCAAAAATAATTGAATAAGATTTCGCTAAAAATACATATAAGAATATTATATGAGTTAATTAATCATGAATAGTTATAAATGAATCAAAATTTTGTAATATGAATGTATAAAACCTATGTAGAACTATAAGAAACACAACTTAGGTATAAGGAACGAGTACATGCATATTGTATACATACCACGATTTCATATGTGTCACAGGGTATTTCATTTTAAATACATTTTGAAAAAGGAAGCTAATGATATCTATAAATAACTTGTTCAGCATCCTTTAAATGATAACTTGTTAAATCGGTACAAGATGAAAACCGCTCAGTTACTTTCTATTATGAGAAGAGTGGCTATAGAAAATGAATAAATAATGAAATTTTAAATACATTACTTGTTAATTTTTTATCACTTAATGTCAATTATATATATATATATATATATATATATAATATAGATTATGAAACCTTAATATATAAGTTTTCCTCAATAATTTGTATATAAATAGGATACATGCATAATATGTAGTTGTTGAGCTTCCTCAAGCTAAAGATGTTATGTATAGTACTATTAACATATTGACTAAATGAGGTAAGATACTTGCATGTATTTGTTGAGCTTCCTTAATGTACGTGCATTATACTTAGGCATCGCAAAATGGTAGGCATGGGCGAATGATCTCATTCCATTTTTGAGCTTCCTCAAGGTCAAGGTTGAAAGAAATGGGTCGGCCTACAATGGGTGAATAGGTAGATTTCAAAAAAAAAATCTATTCAGATCTTTATTGGGTCTATGAAGTCTAAATGGGTTTATACGATATGATTTAATTACTTTAAATAAAATAAAATTTTATTTAATTTTCTGATCAGTCAATTAATAAATTCAATTGCTTGGTTTTTTGATATTATATGTGATTGAGTTGAGGGTATGTCCTAAGGGAAATTCTGTAATTTATTGTAAATGATTGACTTAGTAATAAAATCTCGTTCAAAATTGTTTGAACAAAAAATGGCCCAAACACGAAAATAAATGTAGTAGAGAATAAAAGCGAAGAAAGTAAAGTAAAACTGGTAAGAAAAGAGCACACAAAATTTTATAGTGGTTCGGCAAACTCTAGTCTGCATCTATGTAATGATTTTAGTGATTATTTCTTACTTGGGGTGGAAGTTCTTAGTACTAGGTACAACTTCTACACTTAGATTTTCAGAGTTACACGAATATAGAGAAGACAAGAGTTTGAGTCAAAAGATCCAAAAAATAAGCTCTATCTTCCTATTTATAAAGGTAGGAAGGCTAAATTCTAAAACCAAATAATTCCTAGTTGTTAGCCATGATTTAGACCAGTCTTCCCCAAAAAGTAGGCACCACGTCATCAATGACCAAAAGGTCATTTGGGAGTCGCCATTTTAGGAGTCATCATTTGGGAGTCGCCATTTTGGAGTTCGAATAGATCGTTAGAGAATCGTATTGAAACAACAAAACAACTTTGGAAACAGACTTTTGGCATCCAATTAGGCATGTAGGCAGGAGATGGGTCCACCCAAGCTATATTTGGGAGTCGGTTTCGATCCCTCGGCTGGATTTGGAACTGATCCCCAACTTGGGGAATCCTATTGTTGTGTTGTCTTCTTTTGGATTGCTTTGGATTTTTTTGAACTTGCTTGGAGTCCAATCCGAGAAATTTGAGTGTTGCTTGGAGTTCGACCTGAAGATTTTTTGAGATTTTCATGTTCTGAGTTTCCTTTTGCCTGCTTGGAGTCACACACAAGATTTTTGTGTATCTAACTCGAGTCCTGACATGAGTTCGCTTGCTTGGGGTCAGACCCAAGCTTTCCATGTATTTAAATTGAGTTTTTGGGATTCGATACCGATCCCCAAAGTGGGGATCGGTAATGACTCCTAACTTTGAGTTTTTGCATGGAATGCTTTGGGTTATACTTGGATTTTTTTCAAAATTGTTCTACTTCAAGTTAGACGTGAGGATTTTGTGTGCTTCGAGTTAACCCTTCAAAAACCTAAACTTTCAAATTTTCAAATTTCTCGCTCATTTTTTTATATTTTTGTTTTCTTGTCTTATTATGGTATTCCTAAGGTCCTTGGATCATTTATTCGTCATTTGATCATCTGATTTGATCTTTTAAGTCTGTTCAAATACTTCTTGGTCAAAAGGCCGGATAACAGAAATAAAAGGAGGTTTTTTCCTATTACATACTTGTTATAATGTGTTATATCAATTATTTGTTTTTGATTTATGTATATTTAATACAATATCCTTGAATGATATGTTTTGTGATAGTAATAATGTGTTGTAATTATGAGAAATTTATCATAATGAAAATAAACATGACGTTTTAAACATTCCTAGTCAAGGTGTATCAAGATTGCATATTGATACACTATCAAGAATAGAGTATGTAACGCTCTCTAAATGTTGGATAGTGTATTATCATGGTTGTTGGGGGGCACTACGGGGTTATGTATTAATAGTTATTGGATAAATATAGAGCGACCAACTTAATACTTTTTGGTTAGTTAACATAACTAAGGTCAAATAGGGAATATCGAAGTGATGATATTACATGGTTCTCTCGACTTGAGAATACAGTTGAATTTCAATGTAGATAGTTCAATTTGATTATAGTTAAATCATGGTGCGTTGTCCATCGAATGATTATAGTTGGATCTTATTCGAAACATTGGAAGTGAAATACTATTCGATAGAGAATTCGTCTCCTCGATTTTTTGAGGTTGGTATCATGGTCAAGTATAATCGACTCAAAGTTAAAGTCTCTGGCTAGAGCAATTAGTTAACAATAATTTTTATTATTAAACCAAGTACCTTTTGTTTGGATTATACAAGTTGAATGTGAATGATATTGAGATTTTGACTAAAACCAAATTCATATGTCCTAATATGATATAGTTTTGACAAAAAACATTGGTGTAAATAATCCACTACCGGGGACTGCTTAAAATAGTAAAATTGAATTTGACCAAAATTGTGTAAGCGATAAATTTGACCGAACTATCACACCACCAACTAAGGTGATGTGTGAACGTTAATATTCGAATTGTTTAATATTAATCGCTGATTGAATTACACCATTGAGTCACATAACCATAATGATGAATACTTCGAAATACCACAAGATTTAATTAAATTATAGTTGTTATAAGTTAACTAAATTAATTAATATTTGTGAAATATTAATTATAAAATTTTATTTGATTTATTTGACTCAAATTTTAATAAGATGCGAATATAAAAATTATATATGTACTTATCAATATACGATACCGATGAACATTTAAATTGGACTTAAAATGTATTAATATTGATTAGATTTAGAACTGCATTGGGATCCATTATCCCATCAAGGATGGTCGGCTATACTTGGAGGGGATAGGGTGTGATATTTTTTTGAAATATGAGTTTTGAGTTAGTAAAGAAAAGAGGTAAAAGGGAGATCAAGACCCTCCCTCCCCTTTTTTCTACTTTCTTTTCTTATTTAAACTCACCATCCCTCTTTATTTGCACTTTACTTTTGCCACTAATCTTATATCCTCTTGGCCGCAAGCTATAGACTTCTCCCTCTTCTTTATTTCCAAATAAAAGTTAAACGAAATCAAATACAATACAAATGTAAAGTGATCTCTTTGGTTAGCCGAGTTTTTGGAAGAGAACGGATTCGATCTAAGGAGTCATTAGATTCAACATTGAAGGTGCATATTCAAGGCTACAATATTGGTAACATCTTATCTATTTTGTTATATGTAAATATATTCAGCTATGTTAATTTGCATATGTATATGAATTTATATATTTGTTTGCAATCTTATTTACATAACCATGCACACACTTTTATACTAAAAAATAATTTTAGACACACACGGAGATATATATACAAGAATTCGCTTTAGGCCAATAATTATTAAAAAAATTCGAAAACTAAAATAATTTTTAAAGCATTCTAAATATTAATAATACATAAGATTAATTTATTAATTAAATACATATGTGTGTGTATGTATATTTATATGAAAAAAATTAATTTTATGTATATTTTTTATATGATTAATTTTAAAACATAAAAAAAAAACAAAAAAAAATATTGCTCAACTTAAATAATAAAAAAAATTCAGGTATAAATCCTTACAAATTTAAAATAAAAAAATCAAGTTTTTTAAAATTAGTAAGGATTTCATTAATAACAAATATTAGTGTTTGAAGTCGCATGGATTTAAATTAAAAAGATTATTTTGTTTGTAACGACTTCTGTCGAAACAAAAAAAATTAATTTCTTAAACATATTTTATTTATACTTATAGATTAATATTTTAAAATAATTTTAAATTACACAGTATATAGTTTCGAAAGTAATTTTTGCATATATATATGTATATATTGTTGGGTCAAAATCAATACAACACTTCTGGTGAATCCAAAAATGAGAATAGCATAGCAAAAATAGGGTTAAATAGCTTGCACGCATAAATATTATAATGGTTCGTCCTCAATCATAGCCTACATCCACTTTAATTTTATTTCAAGAGTTTTGGCACGAATACAAACAAGTTACAATGTTTTAGATCTAGAAAACAAGGTAAATCTGAGTTTGATAGAAACTTATGGCCAAGTTAGATTAGGGAAGAGAATAGAAATTAAGATCCTTCTTTTTGTTGCTCTAACGCGGTTATTTATAGATGAAACCACGCTAGCTTACGGAAGACCATGTAAGAGTTCAGATCCATGAGATTAGGAAGGAAAAACAGGTAAATTTATGATCAAAATCATGTTGGTACCGACTACAATACGGTCAATATTGACCAAATTTTCTTGGTGTCATTCTTTTTTTATCCTTCATACTTGTTAACATCGTCAAGATCCTAAGTTTCATTGCCAAAGTTGCCCATACAAATCAAGTCGGTACCGATATAATTTATTTTATATGAGACTTGTCTTTTTCTGCAAAGTAATATAGTAGTTCGTCTGCTTGTTTAAAAGTGGGTCCCCCATGAAATATTAACCATGATTATATCTGTACCGACCATATTTGCCTTGCACTAATCTCGCTTCAACTTCTTATGTCCTAAACAACCCCTTAATTTATTGACTCGTTCCTTCATCATTTTGAAGTCCAGATCTACCAGAAGTTGCTTGGTTCAAAGGCTGGATAACACTGCCCTCCAAAGTATGCTTGTGCAAAAACAAAGCATGCTTTCAAGTAAGAACAGCAATCCGAATATAGCTACATAAAATTCAATAGTTGACTAACCACTATTTTGAAGCATCATGTCTATTCTAATTGTGTCATTTCATCATTTGAAATAGTCATCATAGCATTTCTTCTCTACATCAAAATTAGATCGTCCTGTTTAATGGAATCCACATCATGTCACGATCATGGAATTTCTCTCTTTTTCTTCTTCTTTTTTTATTGAGGAACAAAACATGTCAATACCGACCACAAACATGTTAGTACTGACATGATTTCTTATATGTTTTATATATACTACCAGTTAAAAGAAATTCGTCATCTCATTCATTTTTAGGCCTACTTGTCTTCTATGTAATTTTAACTTTTTTAGTCATTACTACTATCTTACGACCTTTAACATTACCATTGCTAACCTTACCACTACCCGACATCAAGTCAGTGACGACCTTGGTTTACTGCAATCAAATCAACACCGATCTCGACTTACATTATCTGATCTCGATTCTAACTTAGGTGGGTTTTAGTTTTGGGCTTCGTCGTCATGTGTGCGCTGCCATCTTGCTGCTTTCACTCGTGTCATAATCACCGATTCAATTTCAACTTGAGATTATTTCCCCATTTTCCAACATGGCCAAATTGTGTCACTCGTTGGTAAGCACCTAACTTGAAGTCAAAATCGAACTCTTATGGATTTGCTACCAAGTTCTCTCCTTATTTCTTTGGCTTAGTGTTCATTCCGCGTATTCTTAGTTTCCAACTCAGGTTTTCTCTATATCGACTAATGTCTTCAAAAGTGACAATCTCTCACATTATAGAAAATAGGCAATAGACTTCATCGAGTGCGGTTGAATTTGAATTGATGAGTTAACTTCGATAGGACGGTTTCAAGAAACAGTCACATTGAATGCACTCTGGCGTCCAACTGAATCACATGTCAACCCTTCAAGTTGAGCATCAAAATCCTATGTTCCTACAAAGAAAGCTTTATGTCTTTCTAGATAAGGGTTCCATTATCGTATACTTTAAGATAATGGGTATCTGACACATATTTCCATAGAATGATGGAGCACGTTTATCAGCACGAGTGAGCTATCAACATTCATGTACATTGTGCTTTGGGCATAACACATACTGCATAGATTCACACGTTGCACTACCTTGGTTAGTGTGCAGAATTTGATTGGTCGATGTACGTTGACATCCGTTGCATTCTATACATTGGCTACACGGGTTTTAATCAAGGTATAATATTAAAATAAAATATATCTAACCTCGTTCATCATCAAATTTTCCAGTTATAGTGACCGACAATCGACGATCTCCTCATCCTAGAATTGGCACCAACCCTTTCACTCCTTTGGCGGAAGCAGGCTCCTACCTAAGTAATCCAAATGCTACATTTTGCTCAGCTCTCTTTATAGAATTTATACAATGCACCTACCTTGTCCTAATATGATATAACTTTAAATCATCATATACAAAAACTCATAATAGCTTCTTAAAAGCAAAAACCTCCGAAATGATTTGGTGATAATCCAACAACGTTAAATCTTGAAATCTCACAAACAGAAATCCAGAAATCTCATAAATAAGGGGGCACCAAATTCTAAGATTTTTGAAATAAATTCACCTACATGCATGTAACTCCAAGATAGACATATATGTCAATAAACACCAAGATAGGTATGGGATCTATAAACATCAAAATAGGTATGAAACCTATGAACTCCATGATAAGTAGAAACCTATAAACATCGAATAAGAACATATCCTATAAACATCAAGGTAGGTACAAAATCTATAAACATCAAATAGGAACAAGTACTATTAACATCAAAGGCGAGTCATAGCTCGTCAGAAAGTGTTAAATACATTTGTACAACAATCGAATAGATAACGACCATGTGTCTAATACCATACTAGTTTACCCAAACGTTTACTATACAATAGCAGACTCCACTCATGTATAACAATGTTTTGGCCGAACAAGTCTAGAAGTTAGTAAAACAAATGCAAGCATTCCATACCGCTCGTTTTATTTAACCATTTAAATAATTTCTCATTCAATCGATAACATGCAGTTTTATGAAAAAAATTCTCTTTTAATACCACTTTTAAAATGTTTTTTTATAATGTGTGTGTGTGTATATATATATATATATATATATATAAGTAAGACTTCCAAACTATCGTTCCAAAACAATCTAAAACCATTGCACATGCAAATAGATAGTACACACACACACACACACACATATATTACTAAAATTCTTGTGTGTGTGTGTGTATTAGATTGGTTCATAAAATGGTCTTGTATAGAATGATTGGATTTGGAAATCAATCATTTGTAAATCCGGGTTGTAACATGCATCAAAAGTATGTAACTCTCCCAAGATCCACAGAATAACCTCTATGATATAAAACATTAAAATGAATCCAACGATTCATAGGTCACGAATCTGGAAAATATCAATGAAATTGATATGAAATGCAGTATTAAAATTAAGCAATCAACTACAGGAAATCAACTAGGCAAACGTGAGTCAAGCGTGTCGATCGGGAAATGCCGGAACATAGCCTGGATGTTAGGTTCGGGCTATAACCAGTGCACCGGTTCAACCAACCGATCCACCGGTTAGCTCGCCTGGGCTGACATCCAGGCGATTCCAGTGACCTTCCGTCGATCTGTTTTTGTTCGTTCTTCCTATGTTGCTTCTCTAACGATCCAGAGTACCGAATAGGCAGTCATGCAAGAAAATAGACATGTATAATTGGACGAATATCATGATTTCATGTAGTAGTTTTCAGTAAACAGCAAATTCAATTAAATTAGATAATGAATCCATCAACGTATTGAGATCATATACACTTTAAATTCAACCATAATCATGTAACATCAGTAATAATTTATCTAAGACTAGAAATCGTGAGATAAACTCACATAAACAAACCCGAAATGAAAGATTAGATCTTATAATTTCTTATGCCTTTCTAATTCAACCTTGCCCTAGGCTATGAACAAAGATTGGATAGGAATTGATCAAAATTAGAATTCAAAACCGAAATAAATCATTAAATTGATGCATATATAGATAAATAAGATTGCCTTTTATCAAAACATACTAAATAGATTGAAAGACCTTTGATTCACAATCTTATTTGCAAATTTGGGGATTTAGTGTTTTAGTACTTAGAGAAACTTTTCAGCTTCTGGTTTGGAGATAAAAATTAGAAGCGAGAAACAATATACGTATGTTTCCTCATTTCTATTTCTTTTGTTTTAGGCTAATTGGGAAAAGAATGTGGATCCATTAGCCAAATGTTGCTAATTCTTTCAAAGCCAAAGTGTTGCTAATTTGTTATGTTTCATTTTAACACTTTATAAATACTAATTTAATTAAAACAATGTTCTAATTTAGTTAACATTTGTTTTTAAAATTTCCACAATATAAATAACATGTCAAAATCTCGCTTTTTCATTATATTGAAATATTTTCAGAATTAACTACAACTTATAAAATAAAAGTCATTCTCTATATTTTAACAAAATAACCATTAATATAGAAATCATATTTCAACCTATGAAATTTATTTATTCATTTTCTCCAAAATTATCTTTATTTTACTAAATTAAAAGTTAAATAGCATTAAAAAAATTCATTAACTTCCTAATTTATTAAACTCCAAATCCATTTTAGTTTGGAAATAGAAATATTTATGAATTCCCCAAATTCATTCAATTAATTAAAATTAATTAATAATATTTTCAATTCAAATTCTAGATAAATTTGATCGAGGTTGTTGCAGAAAGTCAACACTTTAAACACTTATAGGATTATGAGCACAAACACTTACCACTTGCTCTTAAACCCACGCTTCAGTTCTAACATAATTTATTTCCCTTTAAGATACAATAAGGAGATATCATTTAGGGAAACTTCATCAAGATGTTGGCCAACACCACTCTTCAACTCTTGAATCTTACGATCAATGCCATAGTTTACATAAAGAGTCAGATAATGAAAGGAAAACTAGGATGGAACAACAAAGGTGCAATGTCAAAGAAGGTAACATCGATATGAGGAGAAATGGGAATAGTGTGACTGCACATTACATGACTTTGTTTCCCACCATCAACAACTCACCATACTCACCATTTCTAGCACCGATAATCTTCCTATCACATCCCTCTTACGCCATCTCGACCTACCACAAGTTCAACCTTAGCTCGCTCTCAATCCAAAAGCGTCGGCCAAACCTATTCTCTACTTTCACAGGGGTAGTAAAGAAACTTCTACTAGCCATGCTACTCCTCCTCCACCATTCGAAAGTCAATCTATCACTATCATAATTAAGATGCATCCCGTTCTGGTTGGCAATTGCTTTGTGGGTGTTATGTTCGACTGCTGTTAACGCGAAAAATGGCACCAACATTCAAATATCATATGAAAGCACCAATTATAATAAAATAAAGGTAAAAGCAGAAAAGGAGGCATAATTTTTATAGTGGTTTGGGAAATTCTTCAGCCCACATCCAATTTTATCTTTGTTATTAGTCTTTTTTTCCTAGATTCCAACAAAATTATTAGAATTGACCACATTTCAATGGCTTTCAGATTTATAATGGAATTTCTACAATATCGTTGGGGAAGGAGATAAGAGTAAACAAGACACAGAGTGTGAAACTCCCCTTTAATTGCTATAGGGCTGGTATTTATAGAGAAACTCACCAGTAGATTCAAGAGCCCACGTTGATTGAAATTAAGATGCAATTTCAAGTGTATAGTAGGGAACATACCAGCCTAATCTCTAACAAAAACTTCTCAACACTGAGAAGTTCCTCTTGGTACGCGATGATTTTTCTGGATGAAAATCCTTTATCTTATTTGTCTTGCCTTTCTATCTTCAATTCGATGCATTCCAAACTCTCTTCAATGAACAAAAGTTCCTTCTGAGAAATTCCTTTATATTGCTTATTTATTCTCTAAGAATAGCACTCGATGATGATTTATTGACATAGTGCTTGAAGTACTAGAGGTCTAGGAGGTGTAAATTGCAAGAAAAGGCTCTCGGTATGGAGAGGTCCACCTTATCCAATACTTCGCCAATAACCTCTATTTGTTCTTCTGATCGTGTTTCCAAGTCCACAAGTTGTTTCCGTCTTCATTCCAACCTTCTAATTCCAGTTGAAATCTGCTTGGCTAAAAATCTAGTTAACAACTGCAACGTCAAGGAATTCCCTCATAGTTATGCAACCAAAGGTCTTGCTAGACCGAAGGAGGTCATGGAGCAACTCTATGAGTGGAACCTCACCATAGGACTCTTTGATGTCAACCTGGCTAACCAGCTGATCATCCATTTCTTAAACACGGAGAGGGCTAATCATAATAAAACATGTATGAACTACAACCGAGAACTAGCTAACAAAGAAGGAGATAGAAAAGCAAAATCAGCCAAGGACTTGTGATAAAGAATGAGCCGTCTTAGATTCACACTTAAGAGACCCTAGTTATAAATTCACAATTGAAGATTGCACATGCTACCAATGCTGAGCTTGAAAAAAGAACAAAGTGAAATAAGATCAATATTCAATGCTTCAAACTGAAGTAGAGAAACCCAAGGATAACTTGAGAGGCCAAAAAGAATCAAAAGAACAATTTCAAATTGAGCGAGTTGACATAAAAAAGGAGAATGAGGATCTCAAAGAAAAAGCTATCCAAACTTATGAGGAGATAGATGCTACTCTTTTCTAATTCTTTGTCAACGTTGTAGAAATGAAGAATGTAAAATGGATTGAAAATTGCTCTCTCGAAACTCTAGCAGAAGCTTGGGCCGAAATCTTACGAAGGGCCAAGAGCATATGTTGATGAAACTTTTTTGAAAAAAAAGTTCTTAGATGAGTATGATTTGGTGGCCCTGATAAGGAAAAGAAAATCTTGGTAGCAGATGCTGTAGTTATAGAGCAGGTGCCTATTGAGGCTCAAGCTAGTCCCGTCTTGTTGGTTCATGTGAAACTTCCACTCTAATTCGTAAAGAGCCATCAGCATATATCATTACTTATATGAAGACCACTTGCGAGGTTGCCATTACTGAGATGCATCCCCTACTACATATAGTGTCGACAATTTGGGGCGAACAATCCTGATGCCTCAACTATCTTTTCCATAGTGGATCCTTTGGTCACGCCTTCACCTCATAAGCTTTTAGAAGAAGCGAAAGTCACCAAATCTTTTTTCAAAGGACATGCCGTCCTCCTAGTGGTATGGGTTTAGGGACAACGACCCACTAGACCTTTTTTTGGATGTCACTCATATTTAACAAAAATTACACAACAAACTTATATGATTAAAATTAGAAAAATAGCACCTTTAATATAATAGACTGCAGAATAATTACAAAAACAATTAATAATTGATATTCCAAAACAAAATTAATCATAACATACATATCTTCAAGTTGTTCCTTATGAGTTCTCATATTTTGAAAATGATCGACAATTGCATCATTGTCAATGGTATCAAAAACATCTCTTTCAATATAAGTGATACAACTATCATTCAGCCACTCATCCCCCATTCGATTGCAAAGATCCATTTTAACTATATTTATAGCTGAAAAAGTCCTTTTAACTGTAGCGGGTTGATATTGGTAGAATTATGGATAACATGATGAGTTTATAAACTAAATTATAGACAATATGCTTTCCCTTCAAGACTATCTTCTTAGCTAAATCACTAATGCTTTTAACTTCTTTGAATTCATTATTAGATGTCATATTCATCACATAAATCTCTAATTGATTGTAAAGATCCATACGCTCCACTTCAGAAAAATCATTTGGATAAAGTTCAGATGGACGAACTAGTTTCATGATATCAAAAGAAGCAAATGAATCATTAGGATTCAAAGAAGCCATGTATAGAAGCAATTCCATTTAACCTCATCAAAACGATTATTAAGCTCAATAAGTTGTTTATCCAAACAAACGTAGAACAAATCAACTTGATAATGACGCAAGTTTGTAATCTTTGGCCCTCGTCTTGATCTTCCTAAACGAAGATAATTATCCTCCTTATTTGGAATAAGAATATTTTTTTCAAACAAAAAGAACTTACTTCAAAAAATAGGTTATCCCATCCGTCATTTCTTATTTTTTGTAGTCATTCCTTGGATAATTTCACCAAAATTAAAACATTGACGATATCTTGATCTTTCCGTTGAAGTGCTTTTGAAAGATCATTGGTGATTCCAAGTACATTTTCATCAAATATAATGTGAATATGAAATCAAAATTTTCTATCACTTTTGTCAAATTTAAAGATTCTCCTTTTTTATATCTAAAGACATCTTCCTCCAAATCTTTAAGAACATCTATTACAGAGGAGAACATAACAAGAAAACTAATTAAGGTTCCATATTGAACCCCAACATGTGTCTCCTGGTGATTTCAAACTTCTCTCTTGATTCAATCCTCGACCACTACATGGTTCTCCATTCTGCAATTGGTTGAATACCCATTCTGCTTCTTTTTCTCTTAGGATATCTCGATGCTTACATGACGCTCCAGCAAGATCCACCAAATTATTAACTAAGTAAAAGAATTCAGCAATGTGGTTTATATCTTTCGCGACACGAACAAGTGCTAACTGAAGTTGGTGCACAAAATAATGCATATAAAATGCAAAATTGTTCTCTATCATTATAAGTGTTCTGAGACCATTGAACATTCCTTACATATTACTTGGCCTATCGTAGCCTTGACCATGCAACTTTGTAAAGCTCAACTTGTTTTTGGAAAAAAGCTTCAAATGATGTTCAAAGCAAAATTGCAGTTGTATTGGGAACATGTATCATGCCTATAAATCATTCAATGAGACAACCATTTTTAATGACAAATCGTATAACTATACACATTTTCTCTTTAATTAAGTTATCACGTGCTTCATCAATTAACATTGCAAATAAGCCACCATTAAGATGCTTGAAGATAACATTGACAACTTCGATAACAATTGGTTTACAACATCCTTTTGTATATCGGGTAATGCCATTTTGAAATTTTATGGAGCATTTTCCAAAACAACAACAATAATAGATGAATTTTTCTTTGTAAGCCATTGTAAAAGTTCTAAAATATTTCCCTTATTCATAGATTTTTCAGATTCATCGAGACCACGAAAAGCTAGTCCTTGATGCAAAAGTTATTGAATGCAATCTGTGGTAGCATTTAGTCGAACTCGATAGTCAATTCAACATTGTTCCGTTTGCCATATAATTAGTGGTTCAATGTATCTGGCTTGAATCATTAAATTTTTAGCTTTCATACATGTGGTGTTACTGCTTCTGATTGGGCATGTTCTTGGAATCTTCTACAATTTTTCCAATTTTATACCCACCCATTGTAAAAACATCACTCATATTTTTGTACACCAACGCTGGACGAAGTAATTACAAACAAAAAACTAAATCTTCTTTTACACTATATTATAACCAACTCCCAAATTGACTAAACCAATTTGGATTAAAGTGATGGGCCTTTACTCCAATGATAATTTGTGGAAATACTAATAAAGAAGGTTGACATGGATCTTTCTATAAATAAGCTCTTCGAACTATATCTTAATCATTTGGGTCAAAGTTCAAAATTCGGTTTCGTAATCTTGGATCAGAAGGAAGATTTAACAAATCAACATGAACGCGATTTCAAATCACTTTTTTTGGAATAGCTTCATTTTGAATATCATTATCTATAATGCTGGAAGAAGATACCATATTGTCAGAAATAATATCATGAGCTCGTTTATAATATTTACCCAAATCTGAAAAGAGGATTAACAATAATTGGATAGTCTAACAGTTACAAAAAAATCCTTGAGCTATCGAATTAATTTAGACCAATTTTATAATTATCATTTTTTTCAAAATGATAACATTCATCTTCTCTTCTAAAAAAATAATGAACAATTTTAAGATCAGCAAACTGATTTTTCTAGATGGAGAATTGTCTAAATTAAGTACAAAACAATGAACAAATTTAAAAAGATCAACAACCTAAAAAATGAATAATTTTATGCATTTCTCAATTAAACCATTTCATTATACTAAATTTTCTAAATTAATCAAATTAAACTATCAAGCTTAATCCCTAAAATATGAACATAAAAAAAATCGAAGGAAAAACAAAAAAAGGTTACCCATTTTCCAAAATTTTTGATCTAAGGTTTTGCATTCATAAAAGATATCTTGGCTGAAGTCGAGAAGGGGGAGGATAGTGTGTTAAATTTTTGATGAAGATGATGCCTGATTATTTGATGGAGAAGAAGAAATCTGTTAGCATGCTTTGAGCAGATTGGAATATGAGGAGCAACGATACTTTTCGTTCGTTCTCTTTTTTTCCTTTCTTCCTTTTTTGCTAAGTGACAAACGGCGTTTGCTATGTGTTTTTCTTCTTACCTTTTTATATCAAAATACTGGGGTAGGCAGGTGCCTAAGCCATTTGCATGTGGGCTCCACCCCTACGTCCTCCTAAGGTATATATTTAGTCTCTACTATCTTCAAGAAACTTTAGCTGAAGAACCTCGCAAATCTTTGCATTTCTGTCTGTAAATTTATAGGTCATCCATCACTGCCTCCTCCGCCACCAATTACTCATGCCTTAGGCCCGAGTGCCATCATGACTTCTTTTACTACTACTATAGTAACATTCACCATCTAATTCTCCCTTCTACCTCCGGTCCCAAATCAAATTTAGAGAAAATTGGGGTGTTGGTGGGACTCAAGAATGTTAATCCATCTCTTTAAGAAGAAGTGACAATAACTAGCATAAAGAACCCTGAAACTACGCCTATGGCGGAGAGAATAAAGATCGATATCTCCAAAATTAGGATTAAATAAGAGCCTGGCATAGAAAAGGCCCTTCTCATGATTCCGGCCTCTATTCTTCAGGATGCTGGCATATCCTATAAATCCCCTAAATCTTGCACTGATTCTAATAGCTACTACAATTAGGAGGAAGGCATTAAGGGTCACTTTATAGCACCAAAGTAGGGGGATGGCTTGAAGAGAAAGTCTCTTTCCTCTATGAAGGAAAAGAAGAGGAAGTCGATGATAGGGAAGCACCATTAGGGATGGCCTTGTGGTATTTTCGTATTTTTCTTCTATTTTAGCTTTATTTTGTATATTAGTGGACGTTCTTCGGGAGCTGAACCCCCTCAAACCTTGTATAAGAAGTTGTATAATTAAAAAGAGTTTTTTTCTCAACCATGCTCTTATTTATATTTTTAAATTTTTCATTTCGTTTGCCTATATATTTGCCTGCATGTACAATATAATAATCTATGATTCAATTACTTATATATTACCATGCCTATGTCTATGAAATGCTATTATTTGCTATAACTCTATACATATAATTAACTCTCTGCAATTGCACAAAATAATTTCATTACTTAGTACAATTTTTCATTGCCATGCACATTTTATTTGGTTAATTGAAATTGTACCACTTTGGTTGACTTTACTTATCTTCAATTGAGTGCATCTCGCTCAACCCTAAGTAGGACTATGTTTCTTTAGCCAACTATAAGGCCTCCTTGTTCATCTTTGGCATGATGTATTTCATTCAATCATAAATAAGGTCATATTTGCAAAATATATACTATCACACCGACTCCTATGTCCATGAATCAACAACTCAAGTGCTTGTCTCTAGGAATTAGCCCTCGATTCACCTATCTCCAAGTGATGATTAGAGATACTTTGTTAATCAGCCATATTTATCATCAGCAGATCATATCTTATTGGAGCTTAAACAGAATTATACCTGCAAAAGATTCAATTATATATCAATTCCTATCTCTAGGAATATATGCCATGGATGTCTCTAAACATCCATCTTCAACCTTGCCTATCTCCAAGCGTTGGCTAAGACGCTCTACCAACCACCTTTGCATATTGTTTGCCGAGCGTATCCAGATAGGCCACAAGCAAGGTTATTTCTACAAAAAGAATTTTTTTTACATCAATTCCTATCTTTGGATCTGATGCCTTAAATGCTTATCTTCAGGCACCAATCCTTGACTCTACTTATCTTCAAGCACTAACAAAAGATTAAATATGCAAGGGTAATTGTCCAATTGAACCCAACATGATTATATGCTCAAGCAACAAAATCATGGATCAAAGGAATACATCAGTACCTATATCCGGGTACCTAGACATCTAGTTTTTCAAAACATAGAATGTCTAATTTTTCCATTGATCATGGAGCATAAAGTACAAATTTTAAGAATTAGGTTCTAGAACTTCAACTTTATTTGGAAGTAAAAGAATGGAAGATTATGTCTTAATACAACTCATCCCATACATTGAGAGGTCTTATTTAATAAAAATTCTAAGCGAATAGGGTAGTAAGTGCTTGCTGTTCCATGCCCTCAAAATAAGCATCTTATCAACCGTTGATAGCTTGATATTTCCATCTTCATGCTTCTATTCAATCTCATAGGGACCTTCCCAATTCGGACCAAATGCCTTGGTACCAGGAAAGACCCTTTTCAAAACAGGGTGTGGTTTCTGAACTTAGCATTAAAATGTCTGCTACTCTCTTCTAGTTAGCAGCTACCTCATTTTAGCCTCTTCTTGTTTCTCATCGACCAAGCAAGGGATTCAAGCAAGCGATCATTGTTCATTATGGGATCATATGCATTTTTTTGATGAAAAGGGACTTTTAATTCAATTGGAATCATAGCCTTAGCTCTGTAATATAAGTTAAAGGAGTATGCTTAGTCGTAGATTTATGGGTCATCTTACAAGCCTATATTGTAAGTAATAATTCAATTACCTAGTTGTCATCGACTCTCATTAATCTTTTTTTAATGAGGGTTTTGATGATCTCATCACCGCCTCCAGCTGCCCATTTGCTTGTGGTATGCTACTACCGAAAATCTCTTTTCAATTTGATACCGAACATATAATTCTCCAAACTCATCACTCTCAGATTGAGTTCCATTTCATTATTAGTGATGATCTTTGTGGAACTCCATTTTCACATTAAATATATTTCACCAAAAAGTTGATCAACTTCTTCAAAATGTTCGATGTAAGCGGTTCCCTTTTAGCATATTTGTGAAGTAATCCATAATCCTGTAGAATACTTCACTCCACATCTCTACATCGGAGCATACTAATAATATCAGTCCCCATACCGCAGACGACCATGGTATAATCTTTGGTGTAAGCTCAACGGATAGGGCTCTTGGTATCTTCGTAAACCTTTGGTATTATCGCATCTTCTAGAATAGTCAGCCTCATCTCAACTGATCATTGGCCAGAAGTATTTATAGCAAAGAACCATCTTTGCTAATGTAAGCTCCTAGGGTGATCACCAAAGCTGCACATCTGTAGGAGTTTTCTTAGCTTTGTCTTGGGTGACACCTTACAATGAGCATCAAGATTCTTTTACTATATAGTGCTCCTTCTTGCATAATGAATCGAGGTACCTTACGCGAATACTTTCTTCATGCACGTCTTTCATTCGAGAGAGCCCTCTTCAGCAAATATTCTTTAATTGGAATTATTCACGTCTCCTTTTCCTCATCAACCTCCAAGATCCAATCAACATCCATCTCGTCAGGATAAAACTTTTATTGGAACAAATCCAAAGAGCTATGCATCCCCAGAGTTAGCAAGTTTGGCCAGTGAATCAGGTTCTATATTCCCTCCCTAGGGATATGCGTTATCTTATAGTGCTTAATATCGTTTAATAGTTCCAAAACATTGGTCAGGTAAGGGGAAAGTCTCACACCTTGAGCCTGAAACTACTTTTTCACTTGAAAAACCACCAATTAAGAATCATTGAATATATGCAATAGTTTGATTCCCAGTTCTCTTTCTATATTGGATCTCATAATCAAGCTTTATGTTCGACTTTGTTGTTTATTGCCAGGAAATCTAGCCTTAAAGCATATCATATCCTCCAACCCACTAGGGTTATAAGAATAATACCTGCCCTAGAATCATGTTCAAGGAGGCTCCATTAAAATACAATGTTCATTAAGTCGGTTGGACAAAATCTTGCCCCAGTTCTCCATCCCGAACGTTGAATTTGAAAATGAAAGCCAATGCCTATCCTCGGATCGCTCTCTAGGATGGTATGTCATATCGTATTACCCCACCTTGATATTCCATTTTTTTAATCTTCCTGAGGTCTCAAATCGATGTAGTACTTACCTCAATAGCTGATCAGTAAGCACCTTTATTAGGTGAGCATAAAAGTATGTTGCAACTTGCTTGATGCAACAACAAATAGTACGCCAGCTTTTCTTGCTTTGGATAGTTCTTCTCCGCTCTAGCGAACAATTTGTTGATATAATACACTGACCTTTGGATACGAAAACTTACGTAGTAAGCTACACTTAGCATATGAGCGGAGACTGCTAAGTAAAAAATAAATCTTCTCCTTCGAAAATCTTCGATAACATTGGTGGTCTCTCCATATGTTATAGCGAATTCTAAAAGTACCCAAACAGTTCTTTGTCCAGAAAAACTTTCCTTTTTCCTTCTCGATGGCATCAAAGAGTGGTATACATTTATCGGTCATCTTCAAGATGATTCTACTCAGTGTTGTGACCTTCCCGTTCAAACTTTGTATCTATCTCCTTATTATCGGAGAAATAACCTATTTTAATGTTTTGATCTGCTCAGGGTTAGCTCCAATGTCTATTGAGTTTACAATGAATCACCAGAACTTTACCAATGATACTCTAAAGGAAAAATTTAGTGGATTAAGCTTCATCCCTTAATTTCAAAGCACATCAAACATTTTTGAGAGATCATTCATGTGATTCATCGGTCTTTGTGACTTTAGAAGCATATCGTCCACATAGTTATCCATGGTTTATTCAATTTGATCATTGAACATCTTATTCACTAGTCACTGGTAAGTAGCTCTAGCATTCTTCCAACTAAGCGGCATTGGTTAAAATATAGCCTCATATTCTTGTTGAAACTTGGATACTCTAGATTTGGAACATGCATTGCTATCTGGTTGTAGCCAAAGTATGCATCCATTAAGATAAAAATTCATGATTGGCCATTCCATGCATAAGTCAATGCATATCAGCTACTTTCCATTTGCCTTTTCTGACTAATGTTGTATTTGACACTCATTTTGAACACAGGCATCATAGATGAAGCCATTTTCCTTTAGCTTATCCACTTCTTCTTTCAACACAAAGGATCGCTCTGAGTCCACGTTACAACTTTTCTTCTTCGTAAGAGGGTATCTTGGGTCCACATTCAATGCATGGCATGCTATCTGTGATGAAATTACAAACATATTAGAATGTATCTAAGCAAGTTCATATATGGTTTTTCTTGCCGACTCCTTCCTCAACTTTTAGCCAAGTTGAGATTCGATTTTGAGAACCTAAGTGGGATTGTCATCATCGATCGGATTGGGATTGGCCGTGTTCGAATCCATGAGTTCGTATCGATCAGGATTGGCCGTGTTCGAATCCATCGAGTTCGTGTCGATGGACTTCGAATCCATCAGCAGATGAAGCGCTTCGTATCCATCAGCCAGTATCTGCTTCACATCCGTCAGATCACCATCCTTCGTGTCCATCGAAGGGTTCAAGTTCGCATCGATTGACTTTGTATCCATGGAGAAGCTACAAGGCTCGTATCCATCAGAGAAAGGCTTGTTCGTACCCATCGACCATCAGTTATTCGAATCCATCAGTGAAGCCTTGTTCGAATCCATCAGCGAAGCCTTGTTCGAATCCATTAGTGAGGCTTCATTCGAATCCATCAAGCCAGCAAGCCTAGGTGACGTGTCAACCATCGATGCGAACGCGTCGAGATATATGGAGTCGACGCGGTCAACTCGTAGCAAAGACCAGATCGAGGCGAAGTGTGCGCTCCACATCATTACAAGACCACGTGAGTTGATCGATTCGAAACAATCGATTCGAAGGAATCAATTCGAACCGAACAGCAACCGAAGGATTCCATTTCGTATCCACGATATCTAGAGATCTACTGATCCAAATGCCATAAAATTTTCACTGGAGATTGCACACATGCGGGGGAACGTCTCCACCAAATTTCATCCCAATTGGACATCATCTTGATCGATACGAAATGACTTCGTATCGATCACAGATCGACTCGAAATTTCCTGAGGTTGGTCGCGTGGGCCCACTCACGTGCCAGAAAAAGTCTCCCGAGATTTGAGCGAAGTCTCAACCTCCTATGCCTATAAATAGGCCCCCAGAGCCTACATAAAAGAGGATCTTTTGACTCTCAAGCGCTCAGACTCTGCCGGATCGAGATCTCCATCATCCAACATCATACTTTTACTGTTTCAATTCGAATTTCCAGTTGTAACTTGCTGTAGCTCACTGTAATCACTTGTAATCATTGAAAGAGAATCAATAAAATTGCAAAAACTTTACAGTGGACGTAGGCAACACGCCGAACCACTATAAATCGCTTGTCTACGCATTTATATTGCTGTTACTTGGAGTTTTTGTTAGATAATGCTCAATTTCAATTCACATTCTTCATTATTATCTCTTCAAAGACTCTCGAAGAGTGTTGTGACCAATTTTGGTACAGACACTTTGGTGCTTTCACTGAGAAAACCCAGATTTTCTCCTGCTCTTTGGATTTGTCATCGATACCGGATTGAATAAATCTAAGCAAGAGATCCAGATCACAAATCTAAGTTCCTTCCCTTCTATTCAGATTTGCATAAAGTCTAGGAAAGGAATTCAACTTTTAAGATAGTTAGCACAAGGACCACCTATAACGCTATCAATCAAGAGGAACAGGATAGACATAATCCTGCGCCACTACCTCCCTCTAACCAAGACGCCACTGGACACTCAGAATCATCAGGTCCGGTTACTAGGCAAGAGTTCTAGTTGCTACTCCAAGAGCTGACCCAGAGTCGGCAACAACTAACAGAACAGCTACGCCCTAACGCCGAGCTGATCAACCAGCTGGATCGCCAGAAGCGAAAGAGATCCAAGAGAGACCATGCTTCTCGCTCCTCTAGCGAAAGTACCTCCTCTTCTGATTATCATAATCAATCTCCATGACCCCGGCTAGATGGGATCACATACAAACTGCTGGAAATCAACCGGCAATGACTGTTGGACAACTGAGAGTTGGTCCATCAGCCAGTTTCCAAACCAGGCCCTCCTCCCGAGGAGGTGTCATTCCTCATTGCACCGTGGAATACCGCTCCACGAATGCCGCGGATGAACCAAGGGTCGATGCCCCAAGTCAGTCAAACCCGAACAGTCGCCAGCATGGGCGTACCCCTGAACCGTACGTCCTAGAGGACTACGAGCCAAGAAGGCAAGATTTGGACCGCCAACAGCATCCGGTCCAACTCCAGGATGTGGGATTCAATCACATTCCGGCACAAGCCGCATAGAACATACAAATGCCGGATCTTCCGACCATGGTACGTCAGATGATCCGTGAGAGCCAGGGTCTCACCAATGACGATTGGGGAATTTCCCGAAGTCACACTCCTTTTACGGACGATATTCTTACTACTGAACCCCCACGGCGATTTAGGATGCCAACTCTACCCATGTACGAGGGAAACTCCGACCCCAACCAACATATTCTGAAATATGAATGGTCGATGACCGCTGCCAGAGCTGACGATGTAGTGAAGTGTCGTAGTTTCCCCATATCCTTGGGGGGCATCGCTACCATGTGGTTCACTCGACTGCCACCTCGATCCATCTCTTCATTCGACCAGTTGGCCACAAAATTTGTTGAACAATTCTGCACGCACGTCGTAAGTCCAAAATATGTCAACACTCTGTCTAACGTCACCCAAGCTCCTGGAGAGACGCTCAGACACTACTTAGAGAGATTCCATACTGCATGTGCGGAGATCAGCAATCCGAACGATAACTCCATCCTTATGGCGTTGACTAAGGGGATCGACCCCGATTCTGAGTTTGGCAACTGGTTGGCTGGAAAACCACCTGCATCATTGGACCGTTTCCATGCCAAGGCGGCTCAATTCCTGAGAAGGGAAGATGCGAAACCGTCTTGGAAGTAGAATGAGGCAGGGCCAAACACGGAAGGAATCCAAAGCAATGTCGCAATCAAACAGTCCGGTGAGAGCTCCGGAAAAGTTCAGTTGAACATTAAAAACGAACAAGCTCGGCGGAGGGAGAACGTGAATCAAACTAGAAAACGAGATCAAAATCGTGGCCCACGGCGCAAGAATCCTATGTTTGACAGTTATACTCCTTTGAATACATCACTAGAGAACTTGTATTTACAAACCTGTAATACAATTCAGTACCAAAAACCTGCACCAAAACCGTCGTCAGAGAGGCAAATCCAGACGGGAAAATTTTGCATGTTCCATGAAAGCTACGGGCACAATACGAATAAGTGTCGTCACTTACAAGATCTCGTTGAAAAATTGATCAGAGAAAGGAAGCGGGAACAGCTTGTGCGGGCACCGCAGCCTGGAGAAGCGAGGCCATCAAATCAAAATAATGAACCCAATCGGCCGAGACATGAGGACTCTACCCGCCCCGGCGGGAGATTGGTGATAAACGCCGTTAGTGGCGGACCCGCTTTGTCAGGAGCCTGGAACGACGAGGATCTTCGTCACTGTTACACATGAAAGGCTCTATTCAATCTATGAATACCTTGCAATTTCCTTTGCATTCTGAAGTTTGAATTTGTAATAAGACACTGACTTGCCATGTTTTTCCGTTCCAGCAATAAATTACTATCTCTTCAAGCTAGAGCTGTGATTCACCGAATGCAACATTCAACAATCACGACGCACGAAGAGCTAAGTTCCATCAAACAATGGAACTTATTCAAATAGCGAGTGATTGTGATACGACCGGCCACTCACTAAGTGAAACCTCAGCTCGGGGGCAAGCCATCACATCAAAGGCTGAACTGGATCGACACACGACAGTCCTACAACTAACTCCAAATTCCCAAAGTGCGAATTAGAGTATAAACATCAAATAAATCGTTCCCAGAGTGTGAACGACTCCAAATTCCCAAAGCATGAATTGGAGTATAAACATCAAATAAATCGTTCCTAGAGTGTGAACGGACTCCAAATTCCCAGAGTGCAAATTGGAGTATAAACATCAAATAAATCGTTCCCAGAGTGTGAACGGACTCCAAATTCCCAGAGTGTGAATTGGAGTATAAACATCAAATAAATCGTTCCCAGAGTGCGAACGGACTCCAAATTCCCAGAGTGCGAATTGGAGTATAAACATCAAATAAATCGTTCCCAGAGTGCGAACGGACTCCAAATTCCCAGAGTGTGAATTGGAGTATAAACATCAAATAAATCGTTCCCAGAGTGCGAACGGACTCCAAATTCCCAGAGTGTGAATTGGAGTATAAACATCAAATAAATCGTTCCCATAGTGTGAACAGACTCCAAATTCCCAGAGTATGAATTGGAGTATAAACATCAAATAAGTCGTTCCCAAAGTGTGAACAAATTCCTAAAAAGCCCAAATAGGTGTGACTGACCATCTATCGGCTGACTCCAACTTCCCCGAGTGTGAATTTGAGTATAAACATCTATTCCAGGTTCCCAGAGTGCGAACCAACACATCCATACTAACTCCAAGTTCTCAGAGCATGAAGTGGAGTATAAACATCAATTCCAGGTTCCCGTAGTGCGAACCATATTACAAACATCGATAACTCTCAAATTCCCAGAGTGCAAACCAGATTATCGATCGCAAACTATCCTAAGTCCCCAGAGTGTGGACAGGTGTTTAAGATTTGCAATAAGTGCGATCAACCACCGAAATACAAGTGTTGTTCCCCGAAACTCGGGAGCAAAAAACTTAAGTGTTAATCACTAACCGAAGTGAAACAATGACCGAAGTTCAACTTATTCATCAATCATGACATGTGATCAAGATTTTCAGACTTGGCAACTAAAACGAACTCTACTTGACGGTAAAAACACCACAAGTACACCGGACTGAAAGCCAAACACTGCAAATATTTAAGCACAAAAGAAATGAGAATTAAAACAAAGAAATTGAATTTTATTTCAACTAACTCTATGCAAAGATTCATGTACAAGTTCTTCCAAAAAATTCTTACTAGCAGGGGGCCAAGCCTGCATCTATACATAGCCTATGAAAGAAAAATAAAAGTGACTTCCTAACTGCCAAAAATGCACCAGAGGGGATTGTCTACTTTTTCTTCTTCAGTTTTCTCTTCAATGCGGAACCACTGGAACCACTAACAGTCTTCCGCTTCGACCCCGTACCCTTTGGCGGATCTTCCTCTGACGAAGGCATGATATCGATATATTCCTCCGAACTTGAACTTAAAGGAATATTCTCTTCTGGAGGAGTCGGAGGAGTTGGGTCTACCACCGGGGGAGGAATGGGCACGCTGGTTCCGACTAGCGTGTCCTTAGAAGATGTCACCACAAGAGGAGTTGGGCCTACCGCCGTTGTAACACACTCAGAATTACCACCGTGTGCTGCCGCTTCCATCTCCGCGTCGATTTAAGCCAGTATCTCAGCCTCATGAGCAGCACGAGATTCACGATAGGCAGCGGTGGACCGTAACGATACAATAGAAACAGGTGGGAACGCGCCGAGAACAAATGGCATGTCAACAAAGGGGTCACTGTGCTGGCTCAAGAGTTCATTCATCATCTGTTCGTCGAAAGTAATTGAACCCCCCTGTGTCATCTCGGTCGGCGCGGCTGTCGTCGTGGCGATCGCTTCAGTAATAATGGCCTCCTATTCTTGATGTGACTCTTGGACTGCAGGAGGCGCTGTCGGTGTAACTTTGCTCACCGGACAAGAAAGAAAAGAAGTTGTCAGAACACGCTTCAATACAAATACTTCAGTTCAGACACACAGTAGATTTGTGCTGAGTACCTTCCTCAACTTGACTCGTGGCTGACTGAACATCTTCAGAAGAATGCTCCCTTATGGGAGATAAGCGTGGCTGCTCAGGGTCATAGCCTGGGACCAGTTGCGGCTCAGTCGCTGGCGTCGGCTCCGATCCAGATGAAGTAATCATCTCTGAACTTGTAGCTGGATGCGCAATGCCAGACCCCTCACCAACTTCCAAGTGTTGGGTACCCAGCCTCTCTCTAGCATGAGAGATCATGAAATCGTGAAGAACCTTCTTATCATCATCAGTCAATATACGGTTCTCCAACTCGAACTCATCAAAAACTTCGCCTGGCTGTGATGCTTTCTCTTCTTCGACTAATAAATTCCAGGCGTTGAACAAATGTGTCGGATAATCGTCAATCCACGTCAAATTTCTGTGCCTCAGCACATTAACGTTATAAGTAATGAGAAGTTCTTCTATCTCTATCTCTAGCTTAATCTCTGCTTGACGAACTTTCTCATGGACTTCGGCTTCCGTCTCGCGGACCTTTTCCAAGGCCGCATCTCTTTCCCTTCGAAATTCCACCGCCAGATCACGCGCTTCCTATGCGGAAACGTTAGCGGTGTCCCTCTCTTTCATAGTCTCTGGAACTTTGGCCTTGAGCTCGTTTAGCTCTTTCAAGGTCGCATCCCGCGCGGCAGTTACGATGGTGTTTCGGTGGCCCATGTCCTCCACCGTAGCATAATGCTCACGCTTCATCCTATCCATCGCTGCCTGAGCTTCATTAGATTTTCGAAGAGCTTCAATCTCTGACTTTCGAGAGGACTCGGCCTCACTGCTGAGCGCCTGAATAATACGGTCCTTTTGACCAAGTTCCTTCTCCAACCACTCAATCGTGGCCGCTCGGTCAAAGGCCACCTTTGACGCTTTCTTTGCGGTTTTAGACCATTCCTGATACTGGAAGAATACATCTGATAGGTAATCATGCATCATAGGTGCAACTGTTGTCGGTATCGTTTTTAGATGCGGGGGGAAGACAAAACCATCGAAGAAAATTTTAGGAAAATCTTTCTTCAGCTGTGCAAGCCTAACTGCTCCTTCCCCCAAAGGCTCCGTCAATGTCTGCCCTGTTGACGGGGAGGCCGCGATCTCCGTTCTACGATGAGTACCAGACATCGATTACTGGGAAGACGGCTTGGTCCATAAAGTTTCTGGAGGCCTCGAAACATGAACCGGAGGCGGTGTGGGAGCTCTAGGAGGTGGCATGCGAGATCGAGACCGACGCCTATAATCTTTGTCTCTGTCAGAGCGCTCATGACTCGAGCGCCCATAGTCATACTCTCTATCTCCTTCTCTCCTATATGATTCGTAATATGAAGAAGACTTGCGTTTGCTGCGAAGACTGCTAAGCATCGAGCCTCTACCAGACATGGTATCTGTGAAGCAAAAATATAAAATGAAATTAGTAATCTCTCACAGTGAACGTATTACACTTAGAAATCGTGTAGTGGCGTGAAGTGTGAATGTAGGTGCAACCCCCAACCAACCTGATGTGTCAACCGCACTAGTGGGCAGAGACTCGCTTAAAACTAAGGCTTCTGAAAGTTCGTCTAATCCGACATCATGCTGCAAGGACACATCGTCCGTAGTTGGAATATCGACGAGCCCTTCATAAAGATTCTCAGTCCTTGGGGGATACATCTTCGAAATTCTAATTCCGGAGGCGGGTCATGCCGTGACAACCGATTTCCATCTTCCCTTTTTAGGTGACTCAACAACGGCTGCCTTGCCTTTTCTTTGCTCTTCGATATCCTGGGTTGCATCCGCAGATTCGCCCAATGCTCCTCATCAGTATGAGTTCTCTCAGAGTCAGCCTCCTCAATTATGACAACTTTAGGTTTTCTTCATTTAACTCGTTCTTTCTAGTCGGTTCTTAATGCACCGTCGAGCATTATACTTTGTCTCCGCTCAATCAATCCAAGGATTCTGAGATTCCTGTCTGTCAATAGCAACTCAATATTCCTCTCCTCACTTGGGATTCCTTGAAAAACCCGAACTATCTCCTTGAAATGCTCACCTTCAGGTCGCTGAATTATGGCTGAAAAGGAAAAGAGATGTGAGTTCGACTTCAAATAATCAGTTTTATCAACTACCCGAAAAAATAGCAATACTCACGTCTAAATAGACATCGTCGAGCAAACCTTGGGGGACATCTAACATAAAACCATTCCGTCCTGAAATAGCTCAATCTAGTCCAAGCCCCTGCGATCACTTGGCAATTTCTTACCGCCTCCAGGAATGTGAAAGAAGGACTATCAGCCTGACTCTTGAAGTTAAACAAGTATCTGATCTCAATCGGGAGTGGCGGTCAATAGAGATATTCCATAAATGCAATGAACAAGCTATTGAGTGATGCATATCCGTTCGGATGCATCTGAGATGGGGCGATCCTCAAAAACGACAATACTTCTCTTATATACTGGTTAAACGGAGGGAGTGTCCCAGCCGCGCACGCGTGGCGATTGAATGCAGTATATCCCTCCGGTGGATTGTGCGGTCTATCATTTGCTCCCGGCAGTAATACATCGTCCATCGACAAACCATGCCTTAAGCATATTCTTCCTAGCATGTCTTAAGAAATGTTGGGCGGAACAGAGTCTGATGGTGTAACGACCCGGAATTTTGGAAAAATATTTGAATAAATAATTTAATCTAATTTACAGTAAAATACAAGCTTTTCATTTTATAAACTGTTAAGATCTTGGTCGTTTATCAGTTATATGTGTTTTGTGAAGACATTTTGATTTAAAAATTTGAAATAAAATCTGTCTTATTGAATCAATTTAGAGGGTTCTATATCATTAATATTTGATATAATATGAGTGTATATGTAGTATTTAAACTAATGTTTAATAATAAACACCTTATCAATATTATAATATGAGTGTATATGTAGTCTTTAATACTAATGTTTAATAACAAACAACCTTATCAATATTAAACATAAAAAATAATATAAATATAAACATAAGAGATAAATAGAAATATAAAATATATAAAAAAAAACAAATACAATGTTATAAATCAAATGTTTGAAAATTTAATTACAAATAGAATAAAATTAGATACTATGCTAACAATAACTATAATATTTCTACATATACGTATAGAATAAGTTTAGGAAAGAAGATAAATTAAACAGGATAACTGGTATATCATGTGAACAATGCAAAGAAAAAAAAACAAACAATGACCTGTAAATACATTTGTACAATACAAAATCTTTAACAAAATAATAGCAAGTTTACTATGTAAATCATGTATACAAAGAAGGTAAAGTGTTCACATCAAATACAAAAATATCTTTGTACATCAAATACAAATATCAGCTAATATTAATTAGATGTAAACTAAAACTGTATAATATATGCATAACCAATGCAAAGGAAGATAAGCTACTTACATATACAAATATCCTTGTACAAATATGTAAATATCAGAAACCATAATCATATGTAAACATATTTGAAGACATGCATTTAATTAACATGACATTTTGTCAATTCAAGTTGCAAGAAAATCCATTCAGCCGAAATTTACAATATCATTTCAATTTGCAGCATATTAAACACAAATCTGAGAAAAAATAGGGTGAGCTTGTACTGGTTATAACCTGCAACTGTTCAAAGCCCTTTCTATATATATACATCATTTTATTTTCAGTTCGTTCCATAACTTAACAAACTTAAGAAGCTAACCTGAGCCAACCTGAGAAAAAAAAGAAATCTAAACACCATCTTGTATTTTCAAGCAAATTAAAAACAAGACAGAGGGATCTTCAGGAATTCATCTGCTGCCTTTCAACACTAACTTTGCTTTCTGTTTCAACTGTGTTTAAAGTGAGTAAACATATCTTTTTAAATTTTAATTATGATAATTAGTTTCTGAAGTTTGTGTTGCTATAGTTTGTCAATAAGAGGACCTGTATTTATTTTTGTACCGGGAGCTTTATGTTCTTCATTGTTTTAAGCTTCTGAGCAAAGAACTATGTAAGAATATCAATACTTCTTCATTTAAATCAATTTAAACCTAGGAATTTAAGTTAATTAAGTATGTTTAACTTAAAACATAAGCCTGGAAATTTATTTGAAGCATAACAGAATAATATAGGTACTATTTAATCAAGTTACAGTAAAAAAGAGAAATCATAAGCTAGAATTCGAATGTTTAAATTTGTGAATTTGATTCCATATCTTGATTTAACATACAAATTTAAGATTTTTAAAACAAGAGTGATGATTTTTAGATCAATAATCAAGGTGCAATTTTCAAAGGAACCGAAATGCTTATTTGAGATTATCCGATGATTCAACCAATTTTAGATGTTGAAATTCAAGTTGAATCTTGCTTGACACTTGTTGATGACAAGAAAAATGCTAAAGGATTTTTTAAATGCAAGGATTTTTAAATTGAATCGAATATAGGGTTTGGGTTAAAAAATTTACTGTGCTATGTAAATTTTTGTTTGTGTCACTGTCGCTTGATCGAATGATTCGATATTTTGGGTGAAGGGCGAGGAGGGTCTGGACATGGCGTTGGCGAAGCGGTTTCGCCTCCGGTGGTCAGTGTTGGTGGGGCGAAGCGTTTCTCGCGGTTGTTCGAGCTCTTATGTTCGAGCTCTTATGTTCGAGCTACAGGTACTATTTTTGATTTTGATAATTCGAGTAGAATTGAGTTTTGTTTCGATTATAGGGGATGATTTGTGGTTTGTGGGTGGTGACGAGGGTCGCCGGAGGTGTGGCGAACCACCGTGCACGTGCACGGTGGCATTTGTGACGAGAGGGGGCTGATTTTGGTACCGAGATCGCGCGAGAGTTGCTCGAGTATTTTTGGGCTTTGCCTCGTGTTGAATCTGAAGCGTGCGTAAGTTTAAATACTTCAGTTTTTTTTAACTCAAGCTAAAAAACAAGGTAGTAGTAAAGGAACAGGTAGGCGAGAAGAAGAAGATGAGCACGGGTGAGTGTCTCGGGGCAATGGGGTAAGTAACTCGAAGATCATTCGAGTTAGCAAGGGGGAGTGCTCGGGTTTTCAACTGCAGAGTACTATAGGAGAAAAGTAGCAAAGTTAAGCATATTGATTTAACCAAATTAGAACTCTGTAAACTAAATAAAGGATTAACAGTTTAAGTAGAAAATTTAATTCAAGTTTTAATTATTTAGTTAATGTTTAACAATGTTTATTTTTAACTCTTAATTAATTATTCTAATTAAGTAATTAACTTAAGTATATAAAAAAAAATTGAACCAATATTTAAGTTTTGTAGTTAATAATAAACTGATTTTTCAAAATTTAAGGAAGCCTTTAGAATGTTAATTAAGAAGAATAATTAATATCGATTAATTAGTTTAGGAAGCAATTAAGAATGATGACTTTTAAATAGTGATTAGAGATTGGTTAATTAATAAATAAATTTGTAATTAACTACATAAGTTAGTTAATGAATGATTAGTAATTAAGTAATTTATTAACTGGTAATTAAGGAATACTTAATTTGTAATTAAGTGATGTAAATCAATAATTAAGGTTTATTAGTTATTGGATAAAGAGTAATTAATCTACAACTAAGATTTATTAATTGGGTTTAAGGGCATTTAAGGGATGGATTACCCGATTTAAATTAATTTGTTAAATTAATTAAAGGTAAACTCTTGATGATTAATTAAATATAAATACTTGATGAGATTTAGTGAGGAAATTCATAATTACAGGATGTAATTAATTAAAAGGATTACATATTGGGAGGTAATTAAAGGGTAATTACTTAGTTGGAGTAATTAAGGATAAAATACTTGGTGTACTTAATCAAAAAAAGGATTAATAATTAAGTAAGAGGTTAATTACTTAAGCTAGTAATTACAGAGAGGTAATTACTGATTATGAGTAATTGGGGATGATTAATAGATGCACTTAATTCATGGGTTTGGTTAAGTATAATTACTTAATGAAAGTAATTAGATAATGACGATAACCTTAATGTAATTAAAGAACAATTAATCACGGAAGATCAACTAAGATAATGATTATGGGATGATGAATTAATTGGGCTGTAATTAATTAATGAGCAGGACTTAAAGGTGATTGATTAAATTCAATTATGGATAATAAGATTTATTCGAGATGGTGTGATTGACGTTCTTGCTTATGTATGATAAGTGATTGTTTATATGCCTTGAATTGACTGATACCCCTGATATGAAATGGTTCGTGATATGATGTGTTGGGTGGGCAATGATAATGTGGTTTCTGTCAATGATGAATTGCATTTCACTTGAATAACATGTGTTATAATGGACTGAATTCGAAGAGACCGGAGTTAGGTATTAGTTAATTTCTGAAACCACTTCGATTCTTTATAAATTGATACATGAAATCAATAGGGTGTAATGGAATGAATCAAGTGAATTGGACCATATAGTCTAAGTTCTGGCACTTAGAAATTGATGTGTGAAATAAGTGATGTCTATAGCAACTTGTGAAGTTGTAGATTGATATACGTACCCCGAGTTTATATGAGCTGTATACTTTTGTACTACATGTTAGATGGGTTTACTCACGCTGGTTTCCAGCCTGACTCGGGTATTACTTTGACGTAATGCTCGGGTCAGACCGAGTATTACAGATTTTCAGGTAAGGACGTTCTGGAGCTCAGGGGGCAAGCTGGGTGGAAGGAACGTATAGAGAATTTCCGATGTACTATATTATTGTAAATCTGAGACTTGTTGATTTGTATGGGTCCAGTGTCTGTATATATGTGTAACTCTGATGTATTAAAATAAATCGACAGATATAATATTCTTTGTAAACAATTATTATTTATTTATTATATTTTATCCGCTGCGAATGTGAGATGTTGATTTTGTTCTTCCTCTTCTATTTCTTTCTTCTTTTCCATAACTATCTGTAATTTTCAGGATCAAAAATTATGGGTCATTACATTTGGTATCAGAGCTGAAGGTTAAGCGAGATCCTTGGCTCTGGTGGGTGTACTCATTAAGGATAGGGTCAATAGTACTCTAGAATAAGTTGAGTGTATATATATATGAGAGAGCGTATTTGTTATTTTCTTATATAAAGATTTTAAATGATTTTATCCAAGATTATATTTCAATATATAAAGCAATATTTCACTCTAATAAATATTAAGGAAATTGCATGTTAAATTATTGGAATGAAATTAAGAGGAAATATAATACAACCAAACTGAAATTAAATAAAGATAAGTTTGAAATGGATGGTTTTAGGTATGATAAACATTGGTTATTATCATAAGTGATTGTTGTGTGTTTAATAATAAGATGTGTATTAATGGGTAAGCAAAATGAAATATTCTAAAGAAGTAAACATTTAAGTAAAATATGCCTTATAAATTGAAAATACCTAAATTGTCGAATTTTAAATCTAGGTCCGTAAATTTGGAAAATTGTTTCAAAGTGCTGCAAGAAATAATAAATAAGTATTATTTAAATAAAAGAGACTTGTTGCAAACAATGGGTTGTTTGAAGATTGAACTTGAATTTAAAACCAGAGGTGGTTTAAAACTTAACGTATATCTAGGTAAGCAAATTGCTAAATAAGAGTTGAATTCTTTTAATTAAGTCTAATTTATAGGTTAGGAAGTCCCTATAGAATTCAGTCTTTGAGAGAAATGGCTAAGAGTGAAGAATGGAAGCCAAGGCGTAGGGAACGAAGAGCAGCTGCACGTAAGGAACGGGAAATAGCAATTCAAGAGTATGAAAATTGGATTAAGGAAAGAAATGGACCAGGACCTTATGATAATGTCACTTGCTATAGATGTTACAATAAGGGTCATTACGCAGCTACCTATGGTAAAACAAGGAAGGAATTAAAGGGTACATTCCAACGATTTCGCTCCGAGATATTAAGCTTTAAGTGCCATAAGAAGGGACATTTCGTAAACCATTATCCTGAAGTGAGGAAGGTGAAGCGTAAACCAATGGAACCGGTCAACGAGTCAACCATTTGCTATCATTGTAAAGGGTTGGGACATATCGCGAGAAATTGTCCCAAGAGACAAAAGAAGAAGAAGATTAAGGTTGTGGAACATCCAGTAGGAGGAATGGAGGTCATCCAGATCGATGAGAAGGTAGAAACTTTTTGTGGAAAATGCTATAAGTGGGGACATCCTGTAGAAAAGTGCATGTTTGGGCTTTGCCCATTGGAATGAAGTCCATAAGAAGGATTCTGGTAGAAATGATAGGACTCTAAAACCTAGGTGATGGTGTAAACATCTTAATTTTGACTTTGTAAGGCTTTTATTATCATGAATGGATATAATATTGAACTGCTAATGTACATTCTATCCATATATGAAATATTTTATGGCGGTATGATCTAATAAACCACCTTCTTTTATTTGAGATGGAATTTGAAATTAATTGAAACTGAAATTTAAAAGGTTTAGTTTCAAAATTGAATTTGATTTGAATTAATTGGACTTGTGATTGAAGGTATATAAGTTAAAAAAAATTCAAATGGAAAATTTAGGTTGAATTGAAATGATTGAATTTGAAGGGGGTTCAATTGAGTGGATATTGGTCCAAAGTGATTGAAATAACTTGGGATTGTAATTAAAATTAAATATGTTTAAAATCAAATGGAATCTGATTTGAAGTTGGAAAGAAATTGAGGATTAATTCAACTTGAATTGGGAATAAATCAAGTCCAAGGGAATTTGGAGTTATTTAAAATTGAAACTGGGATAATTTAAATGGAAGTGGAAATTTAAATTGACTTGATGAGAATGGAGATTGGGAATTGAACAGTTTTGACTCTAGACTATTTTCAATATAAATTGTTTTAATATAAACTTATTTTCTAAGCTATTAAATATATACAACCTTTCTTTCTTAAAGCCAAATTATTTTATACCTGTTTTACAATTATTTTTGGAGCCATATAACCAATTTTCAATTGTTTCTTAAACTAATCACTATTTTTCAACTATGTTACAAATTAAATACTAATTTACAACTATTTTGAAATTATTTAAATTTATGAAACTAAAAAAATATTTCTCAACTATTTTATAATTAGTTAACTATTTTATAGCTATTTTGCTAACTAATAATTATTTTTCAACTACTTGTCTATTTTTAAAAATTTCAAGCTATTTTCTAAATATAAACTGGTCGGAGTTAAAACTGTTATTGAATAAATACCCAATTGAGATAAGAATTGAAGTGATAATCCGAATGGGGATTAAGATAAATGTGAATAAGTGAATGAAAATTTAAGTGAATGTGAATAGAAAGAGAAATTGATTCGGCTAATAATCAATGAAGTTAAATACGTAGGATGTACGTATATTATTCTATTCGCATAGTGATTTGATCCAGATTCGAGCACAGAATTTCGAGATAGTTATATCGATCGGAGTTGGGATCTTTCACTCGATTTTCGACGGCGAGCCTGGATATGGATTGTTGATTGGTTCTGCATATTCTCTATCATAGTTATGACTATGCAAGGAGAATGATGGTTTGTAATCAAGAAACCAGATCTGAGTCCGCACTAGGAAGTCGGGTGGACGATACTAGTTCGGAGGTGAAATTGTGTGATCGAGTGAGCAATCAGATTGATATGAGTACGGATGATATGTGTACATTGTACGGATTTGAATAAAATTGATATTGGGAAGAGTAATCAAATTTGAATATTTGATTTTTAAATAAACAAAGTTATATATCTTTGTTATATATAAGATTAAGCTCCCTTTTGTTAAATTTATGGCTGGAAGAAAAAGGATTTTTGAAAGTGTTTAAAGTATAAAAGGAATTTTATACAAGTTTGAAATGATCCAAAGTTTTAAAAATTATATATATTTGAATATATATATATATATAGAGGATCTTATGAGGAATTTGGAAAAGGGTTTTAGGAACCTTTGGATTTAGGAAGGCTTTTGATTTGTGGGTAAAATCAATATTGAATTTGCAAAGCCTAGTTTGAGAATTATCGATTTTGGGATAATCGATTTTGTGTAAAGGAGCTTTGTATGATATCATACTAGGCGTATGATTTGAAAGATACTATATATGTATCGTATAAAGTGATTTGATGATGGCTCTGGGGAAAAAGGCGCTCCCTTGAAATGAACTTCTCAGGAGTGCCACCGGGTGGTGCTGCCTTGAGCCCCAAAGGGGGGTTCTAAAGTTGATCCTGTGAGGAGTTCGGACAAACTAGTTCCTGAGGATTATTGGGTAGCGAAAGTCGAGGGCGCTGATGCCTATAAGGGAATTTGGGTTATGCTGTGACGACAGTGTAACTCGATGTCACTGCGATCTACTGTGGGGACTATCGTGAAAATCGTGTGGAGGATGAGTGCCAACAGTCTACACTTGATTTTGCCGGGAAGGCAACGCAACATCGGTAGACTGCGATCTATGGTCGAGTGGAGTGGAGAAGTTTCATTCTTTTGGCAGCGAAATTCGAGGGCGATGATGCCTACAGTTATATGGGTTGTTGCTGTGATAGCTACGTAAACCCAGTTGTAACTGCGATCTGTAGGGTTCCATGGCGTAATCGAGGGGCGCGGAGGCTTACAATTATCTATGGATTTTGTCGGGATGGCAACGTAACCATCGGGTTAACTGCGACCATGGATGGGTGATGATTTCCAGAGCATTCTCACTAAAGATATATCCTCTATTTTCAAAAACGGTTTTCAATAAAATTATTTTCCCAAGTATTTTCACTGGATGTTGAAACGGGTCTGCCAAGCACTTATAGATTTTCAGTCATAAGCTTGATCAACGTATGACCGAATTTCTGTGAGAACAAGGATTGACTTGTCAAAACATCGAGTTATAAAAGTATTTAAATAAAAAAACTATTTTAGAAATATTAAGATTTTTTAAAGTAGTTTAAAAATGATCAAAAAAAATTATATGATTTTAAGCATTTTAATAAATCTGGTTTCGTTCCTTTTCGAGGACGAAAAGATTCAAAGGGGGGAGGAATGTAACGACCCAAAATTTGGAAAAATATTTTAATAAATAATTTAATCTAATTTAAAGTAAAATACAAGCTTT
Source organism: Allium cepa (assembly GCA_030765085.1). Classification (NCBI taxonomy): domain Eukaryota; kingdom Viridiplantae; phylum Streptophyta; class Magnoliopsida; order Asparagales; family Amaryllidaceae; genus Allium; species Allium cepa. Next base: position 92,505,799 of record CM060930.1, on the reverse strand, counting down.
TCATTTTATAAACTGTTAAGATCTTGGTCGTTTATCAGTTATATGTGTTTTGTGACGACATTTTGTTTTAAAAATTTGTAATAAAATATGTCTTATTGAATCAAATTAGAGGGTTCTATATTATTAATATTTGATATAATATGAGTGTATATGTAGTCTTTAATACTATTTTTTGATAACAAACAACCTTATCAATATTAAACATAAAAAAAATGTAAAATATATATATAAACATAAGAGATAAATAGAAATATAAAATATATAAAAAACAAATACAATGTTATAAATCAAATATTTGAAAATTTAATTACAAATAGAATAAAATTAGATACTATACTAACAATAACTATATTATTTCTACATATATACGTATAGAATAAGTTTAGGAAAGAAGACAAATTAAAAAAGATAACTGGTATATCATGTGAACAATGCAAAGAAAGGAAAAAAAACAAACAATGACCTGTAAATACATTTGTACAATACAAAATCTTTAACAAAATAATAGCAAGTTTACTATGTAAATCATGTATGCAAAGAAGGTAAAGTGTTCACATCAAATACAAAAATATCTTTGTACATCAAATACAAATATCAGCTAATATTAATTAGATGTAAACTAAAATGAAGACAAACTATTCACATTACTGTATAATATATGCATAACTAATGCAAAGGAAGATAAGCTACTTACATATACAAATATCATTGTACAAATATGTAAATATCAGAAACCATAATCATATGTAAACATATTTGAAGACATGCATTTAATTAACATGACATTTTGTCAATTCAAGTTGCAAGAAAATCCATTCAGCCGAAATTTACAATATCATTTCAATTTGCAGCATATTAAACACAAATCTGAGCATAAACAGGGTGAGCTTGTACTGGTTATAACCTACAGCTGTTCAAAGCCCTTTCTATATATATACATCATTTTATTTTCAGTTCGTTCCATAACTTGACAAACTTAAGAAGCTAACCTGAGCCAACCTTAGAAAAAAAAAATCTAAACACCATCTTGTATTTTCAAGCAAATTAAAAACAAGACAGAGGGATCTTCAGGAATTCATCTGCAGCCTTTCAACACTAACTTTGCTTTCTGTTTCAACAGTGTTTAAGGTGAGTAAACATATCTTTTTAAATTTTAGTTATGATAATTAGTTTCTGAAGTTTGTATTGCTATAGTTTGTCAATAAGAGGACCTGTATTTATTTTTGTACCGGAAGCTTTATGTTCTTCATTGTTTTAAGCTTCTGAGCAAAGAACTATGTAAGAATATCAATACTTCTTCATTTAAATCAATTTAATCCTAGGAATTTAAGTTAATTAAGTATGTTTGACTTAAAACATAAGCCTGGAAATTTATTTGAAGCATAACAAAATAATATAGGTACTGTTTAATCAAGTTACAGTAAAAAAGAGAAATCATAAGCTAGAATTCGAATGTTTAAATTTGTGAATTTGATTCCATATCTTGATTTAACATACAAATTTAAGATTTTTTAAACAAGAGTAATGATTTTTAGATCAATAATCAAGGTGCAATTTTCAAAGGAATCGAAATGCTTATTTGAGATTATCCGATGATTCAACCAATTTTAGATGTTGAAATTCAAGTTGAATCTTGCCTGACACTTGTTGATGACAAGAAAAATGCTAAAGAATTTTTTTAATGCAAGGATTTTTAAATTGAATCGAATATAGGGTTTGGGTTAAAAAAAATTACTGTGCTATGTAAATTTTTGTTTGCGTCACTGTCGCTTGATCTAATGATTCAATATTTTGGGTGAAGGGCGAGGAGGGTCTGGACATGGCGTTGGCGAAGCGGTTTCGCCTCCGGTGGTCAGTGTTGGTAGGGCGAAGCGTTTCTCCGGTTGTTCGAGCTCTTATGTTCGAGCTAGAGGTACTATTTTTGACTTTGATAATTCGAGTAGAATTGAGTTTTGTTTCGATTATAGGGGATGATTTATGGTTTGTGGGTAGTGACGAGGGTCGCCGGAGGTGCGGCGAACCACCGCGCACGTGCACGGTGGCGTTTGTGACGAGAGGGGGCTGATTTTGGTACCGAGATCGTGCGAGAGTTGCTCGAGTATTTTTGGGCTTTGCCTCGTGTTGAATCTGAAGCGTGCGTAAGTTCAAATACTTCAGTTTTTTTAACTCAAGCTAAAAAAAGGTAATAGTAAAGGAACAGGTAGGCGAGAAGAAGAAGATGAGCACGGGTGAGTGTCTCGGGGCAATGGGGTAAGTAACTCGAAGATCATTCGAGTTAGCAAGGGGGAGTGCTCGGGTTTTCAACTGCAGAATACTATAAGAGAAAAGTAGCAAAGTTAAGCATATTGATTTAACCAGATTAGAACTCTGTAAACTAAATAAAGGATTAACAGTTTAAGTAGAAAATTTAATTCAAGTTTTAATTATTTAGTTAATGTTTAACAATGTTTATTTTTAACTCTTAATTAATTATTCTAATTAAGTAATTAACTTAAGTATATAAAAAAAATTGAACGAATATTTAAGTTTTGTAGTTAATAATAAACTAATTTTTCAAAATTTAAGGAAGCCTTTAGAATGTTAATTAAGAAGAATAATTAATATCGATTAATTAGTTTAGGAAGCAACTAAGAATGATGACTTTCAAATAGTGATTAGAGATTGGTTAATTAATAATTAATTAGTAAATAAATTTGTAATTAACTACATAAGTTAGTTAATAAATGATTAGTAATTAAGTAATTAAGTAATTTAATTAACTGGTAATTAAGGAATACTTAATTTGTAATTAAGTGATGTAAATCAATAATTAAGGTTTATTAATTATTGGATAAAGAGTAATTAATCTACAATTAAGATTTATTAATTGGGTTTAAGGGCAATTAAGGGATGGTTTACCCGATTTAAATTAATTTGTTAAATTAATTAAAGGTAATCACTTGATGATTAATTAAATATAAATACTTGATGAGATTTAGTGAGGAAATTCATAATTACAGGATGTAATTAATTAAAACGATTACTTATTTGGAGGTAGTTAAAGGGTAATTACTTAGTTGGAGTAATTAAGGATAAATTACTTGGTGTACTTAATCAACAAAAAAGGATTAATAATTAAGTAAGAGGTTAATTACTTAAGCTAGTAATTATAGAGGGGTAATTACTGATTATGAGTAATTGGTGATGATTAATAGATGCAATTAATTCATGGGTTTGGTTAAGTATAATCACTTAATTAATGAAAGTAATTAGATAATGACAATAACCTTAATGTAATTAAAGAACAATTAATCACGGAAGATCAGCTAAGATAATGATTATGGGATGATGAATTAATTGGGATGTAATTAATTAATGAGCAGGACTTAAAGGTGATTGATTAAATTCAATTATGGATAATAAGATTTATTCGAGATGGTGTGATTGATGTTCTTGCTTATGTATGATAAGTGATTGTTTATATGCCCTGAATTGACTGATACCCCTGATATGAAATGGTTCGTGATATGATGTGTTGGGTGGGAAATGATAATGTGGTTTCTGTTAATGGTGAATTGCATTTCACTTGAATAACATGTTTTATGATGGACTGAATTCGAAGAGACCAGCGTCGGGTATTAGTTAATACCCGAAACCACTTCGATTCTTTATAAATTGATACGTGAAATCAATAGGGTGTAATGGAATGAATTAAGCGAATTGGACCATATAGTCTAAGTTCTGGCACTTAGAAATTGATGTGTGAAATAAGTGATTTCTATAGCAACTTGTGAAGTTGTAGATTGATATACGTACCCCGGGTTTATATGAGTTGTATTCTTCTATACTACATGTTAGATGGGTTTACTCACGTTGGTTTCCAGCCTGACCCGGGTGTTACTTTGACGTAATGCTTGGGTCAAACCGAGTATTACAGATTTTCAGGTAAGAACGTTCTGGAGCTCAGGGGGCAAGCTGGGTGGCAGGAACATGTAGAGAATTTCTGATGTATTATATTATTGTAAATCTGAGACATGTTGATTTGTATAGGTCCAGTTTCTGTATATATGTGTAACTCTGATGTATTAAAATAAATCGACAGATATAATATTCTCTATAAACAATTATTATTTATTTATTATATTTTATCCGCTGCGAATGTGAGATGTTGTTGATTTTGTTCTTCCTCTTCTATCTATTTCTTCTTTTCCATAACTATCTGTAATTTTCGGGATCGAAAATTATGGGTCGTTACATTTGGTATCAGAGCCAGGTTTCGATCCTGTGGGATCAGGTTTGCTACATTACAACGTGATAGGGGGTTCTCGCTTTGCGTTAGGTGGCGAACGGTAGACTCTTACCCCTACACGCCCCTGGGGTAGTATAAGGCCTTGCGAGGTTGGTTGCGAGTCGAGAGGCTGGAAGTAAAAGCAAACTCAAGGTATCACTGTGAGCCACACGGGGATGGGATGGTTGAAAAGCCTACCGGTCGTGAGCCGTTGCTGATGGTTGAAAAGCCTAGGACGTTACAGATGGGTTACTAATGAAGGATGCGTCAGGTAACTCGTCCAGAGCTGGTCCGATAACTTCAATCTTAATCTCTGGTACTTTAAGCATGGGAGGGCCTGAACTCTGAGTTTCTTGCAGCTGCGAACTTGAAGTTTCCATAACTAGCTAACTCATGAGAAATCATCGTTAGATGCTAAAGAGCCCATGCATTCCCCATGTAAAGTGCATGAATGTGTCGTGCAGTGCTGTGCATTACTTGAGCAAATTCTACGGAATAAAATTGAAATGTATGAACGATAAAACTCTGAAAATCAAACCGGAAATGACCGTCATCGCTGACCGTCGCAACCGTGCCATCCAGACGCAAGTGGTTGACCCAAGTTAAAGTTTGTTATATTTGTGTTAAGTTGTGGTTCCATCGACGAGCTTCAAAAGGTAATCCAATATGCAGTTCTACGGTCAAGTTCAGTCATGCAAGGAAGAAGCTCGTTGGATTCAAATATTTTTATGTGCAAAAAATTCTCTGAATTCGTCTAATTTCAACTTGGAATCGGTCGCTGCAGTCCAAATTCCTATCAAGTCATAGATATATCATCAACCATTTTTTGAATCGATACATTTCGTATCGATCATGTTCGAATCGATACGTTTCGTATCAATCAGGTTCGACTCGATACATTTCGTATCGATCAGGTTCGACTCGATACGTTTCGTATAGATCCAGTTCGAAACGATACGTTTCGTATCGACCAAGGGCACGCCAGTTCGCATCGATCAGATTCGACTCGATACGTTTTGTATCGATCCAGTTCGAAATGATACGTTTCGTATCGATCGAGGGCACGCCAGTTCGCATCGATCTGAGAACACTGGCTTCGCATCGATCGCCGCCCACGTATTCGTATCGATGCGAAATCATATAATCAGGATCGATTCGAAAACTCCTATTACAGATCGACACGAAACAAAGGCAGAATCGTTCCTCCACAACTCCTTCTCCAAAAAGGCCTCAACTCCATGGCCGCGCTCCATCCCCAATCTTGCTCTCACTCGTCTAGATCTTAAATTCATCGAAACTGGTCATAAAAGGAAGAAGGATGGATTGAAATTTCGAGCTTCAACGTTATAAACAAGATTCTATCCTTTAATTACCTGATTTTAATGTTTAATTTTGAAGGATTAAAGGACTGAATCGGTTCGAAGACTAAAACTATTCTTTCTCTTGGACTCTCTATCAATATGAAAGCAAAAGGCAGCAGTAAAAGTAAAAAAGTGAAAAATGGCTAAGTCCTAACTATTTATACGAAACCTAGAAGTAACTGGGTCGGTTCGCCTCCCAGTCCACTCAACTGGTCGCAACCGGTCAAACTGCGAATCGAATCGAACGCCCTGTTCGAATCCATCGGACCAAGACCCTCTATTGGTTCGAAATGGGCAGTAGATCCATCGATACGAAGCAAGCAGCAAGGACAACTGAAGATTGTGAACTCCATCAGCTCAAAGCCCTCGTTCACATCAACAAGTTCGCAAGTCCATCCACTGCATATCGATACGAACAACAATTTCGTATCCATCAGAACCTATCGATACGAACAGATATTTCGTATCCATCCAAACTCCTCGATACGAACGAATGTTTCTTATCCATCCAAGCTCATCGATACGAACTACCATTTCGTATCCATCATTTCGACTCGCATCGATATGAAAAACTACTTGTCAACCTTTTACATCGATTCAGGAGAGGATCGATACAAGAGGATAGTCAAAAACAACCATCAAGCATTGTTTCAACTCGAATTTCAAATCGGTTCATGAGAGAATCGATACGAAATTCAATAACAAACAAAACTGACAACGACTCGTGAACACTTAACGCTAACGAGGGTCAAGTTAACATATATGCATATATGTCAGACTAATATTCGATTTTCAACATTCACAAGGATCGAATACTCATCTCACTTATAACAACCAATAGCTAAGCACTATCATACAGCAATCAATCATATCAACGCATGGTTAAAACCTTCGACAAAAAAGCAATGCTTGTTCAGAGAGAAATTGCAGCTTTTCAAAGCACTTCATGTTTCCACAAGACGTACTTTGGGGGGCAAATGTTATCCTGCTTTTTGGCAAAGCCATGATACTAAAAGATCGATCGAAAAAAAGGACAGTTTGTCTCAGAGATTGGCCATACTTTGCTTCGCTGTGGATATCGCTGAATTTTGTCCGAGTTCAGATTGAGCTACAATTGATAGGACATGACAAGCAAAGCCATAGAAGTCAGCATCTCAAATTTCAAGTCAATCCGAGTTCATATGCTCGAGTTATGATCGATTCAATCTAGAGGAAACAGCCCAGCAATCGTATCCGGTGCCACCGTTGATTTCGTGTCCATCATCGAACTCCAGTTCGAATCCATCAGCAGTTCGTATCGATCAACTTCGTATCCATCGAAGTGCCGTCGTTCGTATCGATCAAGTTCGAATCCATCATGCCTCGGTTCAACTCAGTCTCATTTGAACCCATCGGTAGAAAGCCCACTTCGCATCCATCGGAAGATGACCTACTTCGTATCGATCAACTCCCATGAGTTCGTATCGATCAGGATTGGCCGTGTTTGAATCCATCGAGTTCATGTCGATGGACTTCGAATCCATCAACGGATGAAGCGCTTCGTATCCATCAGCCAGTATCTGCTTCGCATCCGTCAGATCACCATCCTTCATGTCCATCGAAGGGTTCAAGTTCGCATCGATTGACTTCGTATCCATGGAGAAGCTATAAGGCTCGTATCCATCAGAGAAAGGCTTCTTCGTACCCATCGACCATCGGTTCTTCGAATCCATCAGTGAAGCCTTGTTCGAATCCATTAGTGAGGCTTCATTCGAATCCATCAAGCCAGCAAGCCTAGGTGACGTGTCATCCATCGATGCGAACGCACCGAGATATATGGAGTCGACGCGGTCAACTCGGAGCAAAGACCGGATCGAGGCGAAATGTGCACTCCACATCATTACAAGACCACGTGAGTTGACCGATTCGAAACAATCGATTCAAAGGAATCGGTTCGGACCGAACAACAATAGAAGGATTCCATTTCGTATCCACGATATCTAGAGATCTACTGATCCAAATGCCATAAAATTTTCACTGGAGATTGCACACATGCTGGGGAACGTCTCCACCAAATTTCAGCCCAATTGGAATCATCTTGATCGATACGAAATGACTTCGTATCGATCACAGATCGACTCGAAATTTTCTGAGGTTGGTCGCGTGGGCCCACTCACGTGCCAGAAAAAGTCTCCTGAGATTTGAGCGAAGTCTCAGCCTCCTACGCCTATAAATAGGGCCCTAGAGCCTACAGAAAAGAGGATCTTTTGACTCTCAAGCGCCCAGACTCTGGCAGATCGAGATCTCCATCATCCTACATCATACTTTTGCTGTTTCAATTTGAATTTCCAGTTGTAACTTGCTGTAGCTCGTTGTAATCACTTGTAATCATTGAAAGAGAATCAATAAAATTGCAAAAAATTTACAGTGGACGTAGGCAACACGCCGAACCACTATAAATCGCTTGTCTACGCATTTATATTACTATTACTTGGAGTTTTTGTTAGATAATCCTCATTTTCAATTCACATTCTTCATTATTATCTCTTCAAAGACTCCCGAAGAGTGTTGTGACCAATTTTGGTACAAACATATATTGGGACAGAGTCTTACATAGATTCGAGGACATGGATCCATGGTTGTAAGAGAGTCTTTGGCTTGATCGGTTAGACTGATGAGATGAGGAGGTAATTAACCATATGGCAGTTGCAAGGTGAGGCATTAAGCTGGTGGGAGGTTGTTGACTCTAAGACCAATGAAGGAGATATTTCTTAGGAGGAGTTCTGTGGAGATTTGAGGTGAATTTCCTATCTAAGGCGGAGAAAGGTCTTCAACTAGAGAAGTTTATTCACGTGAAACAAGGGAATCTTTCGGTGAAAGAATACTTCAATAAGTTCAATAAGCTAGCTAGATTTAGGATGGGACTGATCGATACCCCACATATGAAGGCTTTAAAGTTTTCTAAAGGTTGTACCGACCTCTCTAAGGTTTAGCTTTGAGTCAATTCCTATGGGTGTAATGTACAAGGGTCTAATAGAGATGGCCTTGCTAAACACTATCCCATGGAGGGAGAAAAAGAAGAGGAACCTAAGAAGGCTGCAAAGAAGGGGCGTCAGAAAAATCAAAAGAAGGGAGGATTTGGACCCAAAGGAAAGATATAGAAGAAGGATGTGCACTATAAGAAGTGTGGAAGGAGAGGGCACTTCTTGAAGGAATCAAGACAGGTCTTTCAAAAGTCAAATGGTATATCTATGACTAGTTTGGGCATGTGAAGCAAACTTACACAGTACCACTGAGAGCTTCTACATAGACTTCTACTCAGGTAGTTTTGGCTTAGGCATTGGAAGTAGTCCCTAGCTAGAGTGCGCAGCCGGTGATGGAAAAGGGTAAGAAAGTGGTGATCGAAGTGGTGTTGACTCTTTTTGGTTTATCTATTCGTACTTTATTTAATATTGGGGCTTTAGACTATTTCATTTCTTGTAGAGTTGTTGATGATTTGCACTTACACACTAGTATAGTCATGGATCCTGTAGTTGTGTCAAACCTAGGGATGTCAATCGGGTGAAATGTGGTAAATTTTTTGTGCCCTAGCCTCGCCCCGTAGACCCGGTATAGGTTTCGATTTTCGCCCCATACCCGAAACCTATACGGATCAGAGTAGGCCCATCCCACCCCAAGATCCGGTAATGCTTTACATGTTCATTCAAAATTATGTACTAATGTGTGCGCACGCATACATGTAAGAGGTATTGTCACTAAATAATACAATAAATATAGAGATCAATGTGTTTACAATGATAAGTAAGGTAATAAAAATGAGGTATATGACAACGGTTCAAGATAAACATGCATATCTTATCATATAAATTTTATTGATGCAATTAATACCATAAAAACATATAACTTATTGAATGGAACATTAGAATATTTTATTATAATAGCTTATGTATAAAGGAATTAACAAATCATCGTTATAGTAATAAAGTGATTTTATGAGATCTCAGCAATGCGGGTCGGGTTGAGGCAGGTCAGCCAAGCCTTGACCCGACTCTAGACCTGAGCTCTTAAGACCGAGTCGTTGATCTACCCGCCCCAATGACCCAATAGGGTGGTCTTGGCAGGTCAAAAAAGGGGCGGATCTAACGAGTTTAGACTAAGACTCGCACCATTTCCATCCCTAGTCAAACCCGTGGAAGGATCGTCTTATTTGTCTATGGTATGTAGGGGTTTAAAGTTGCTTATTTTAGGGGTCGAGTTTGATTGCGATGCCTTCGTATTGGAATTCTCTAGGTTTGTGTAACATTCTTCATTTTGAGGCCCAAAAATAAACGCTACAAATGTTATCATCCCTGGTAATATTATTCTCCGATGAGAAAATGAGATCAGTTAATAGTATCACTAACATCAGAAGCACAGGAATATGATAACTTTTAAAACACATTTCATTAATAATTTTTATACTCATTACATAATCTCAAAACTTTTGCCCAGGTTCATGTAAAATATAATTAATATGAAATAGCTCAAGAGCAATATGTGAGGGTGCTTTTTGGTTTATTAAACTACTAGATAGATACAACTTCCGCCATTACATGCATTTAAAAACAAAATGATGACACAGTGGACATAAATAGACTCCTATATAGCTAGCTCTACCTCCTACATGTCTTTGGAAGCTTTATATGTCAAACCTAAAATATGAAAACCTTACTTTCGAAATGAGAACCCGAGAGTTAAAGGGGAAAAAAACTTCGAGTCAGACAAAAATTTCGATGTGAATAATAACATGGCATCTCAATAATAGATATCTAGTGAGACCACGCAGCTGAACGGAAACGGGTTTTCCCCTCTCTAGTACCTTCTGAAAATATGTTAGTCACAACCATGCTCCTGCATTCACAATGGTTAAATAAATAAATAAAATCATGTGCATGCATGCTAAATGGGTAAACCTGACCAATCTATCTCAATTAACTAACTGTTTGTCTCTGCTTCATAGTTTTTTAGGGTTACTACAAACCTACATAGTTGATTCGGGCCTAACAGATATACCTAAATTTTCTAACTTGACGTTAGAAGAAACTGGACTGTCCGTCCAAAGACAATCATCTTGGTGTTAACCTGACTGTCTGTTAGTCTCGTAGTTTTGCTAAGCTCAATATGAACCTAATGGATTTACAGGCCAACTAATAACCAACGTACACTATATACTTTTTCTATGCGTAAACCTAATTTTAGTTTTACCCTTAATAAAGTCCTACATAGTGGAATTGTGGACTAATATCAATTAGGGACCAATAGTTGAAGTACATCGCGCTACCCTACACCAATCTCATTACCTGGTTCTCTATTCTCTAAGCTTTGATTCAATTTATGCTATCATAATTTATCTAACAGCGGTAAGAACAACAATTTTACTAGTAAAATTTTGACTAGATACCCTTTTTATTTACTTGAAAACATAATTCTTTATTAATGATTTAACCCTTGAAATTATGATTAAAACCATGAAATTATAGCTTCTTATTTTATCCGAAATTTTATGCCAAGATATATATATATATGCTTTATAAAATAGATTTCATTAACTTCAAAATCACTAGGAGGTTGTTGCACCCCTCTATGTCGCTACTTTGCTAAAGCATATGATTTTATAAAGCATAAGACCGTAAGGCAAATATCATTTATGTCACATAACGTAAATATATAGGTCGCTGAATATAAGTGGCATAGTCTTTGATTTGCATAGTATAAAACTTTAAAACTTAGAAATATGAGAATGCCGACATTGACTACCGTCGGCATAAATATCATAGTCATCGATATCGTTTATGTCGATATGGAAAATAGGCGGTATCATTGCCATTTATATCGATGTCGAAAGTAAGGATTTTACGCGGTGTTACTGCCTAAAGTAATACTATCGAAATTATATATATGTGGCATCTTGCCTTTTAATATCAATATCGAAAATGCAGCAATACTGCCTTATAAAATCGATGTTGGTATAAAAACATGCGGCATAGGAACATGTAGCATAGCAAACATGCGATATAAAAAACATGCGACATAGAAACATGTGGCATAGAAAACATGCGGCATCATTGATAGCTACGGCAAAGATGGACATCGGCATTGATTAATAACGATGTAGCAATCTCATAATTAATATAAAAATTGTTTTATTTCCTTAAAAACCAATTTCTTTTCATCTACTTCAATCCTTTGTTGAATTTCTATTGTACAATAAATTTCTTTATCGAATTCTTTTTAGAAAACTGTTATAGATCAAAATGATCATTCCCAAACTAATTTCCAAATTATTAACTTATATAATTATTTTAATATAATTATTAAGCTTTTCTAGGCTGATAATTTCATATAAAATCTTAAACACTTGGGAAAAATCACAATAAATCAGAATTAACATATTTTTTAATATATAAAAATTTCAAAACCAAAAATATTATTTAATTATTTTTAATAATTATAACCCAAAATAAATCATTTTTCCTAACTTAGGAATTCATAAAATATTCATGCTTGCTTGGAAAATTATGAAATTGAAAACTCACTTCTAAAATAACGTTATGAACATCATATCCAAAATTTCAAGTCAATTGGATGTCGTAAACTATGATTTCACTCTTAAAACCTATTAAATAATTCCATAATAAGTCCATTAAATTATCAATATGCATATAATCATCATTCATTCACAATATGGCATAATAATAATCATATGATTTGGGTTTAATCACAAAACAAAAAATATGCAAGCATATTTATGATATGTAATCATTATTCACCTTGATTTGATGAAGTGAAATGAGATTTGAATTTAGATTTGATTTCCCCTAAGCTTTCCTCTTATTTTCTAGTTTTCCTATTATTTTCTAGCTTTTTCTCCCCTTAAATCTCCAATGGCTGTCCTTGGTTTTTTTTTAGTTTGTATGAAGCGATTGTGAATAAGGAAGTGAGAATGGAAGGGTTTAGGTTTAGGCAATAAAGTATTTTCCTATATTTCCCCTCACATTATTCCTTCTTCTTATTTAAGTTATAATCAATCTTATTAGCTTATTAATTAAGGCGAGACACATTTTCGTTCAAATCTCATTTTCCTTACCACCATACATTATTTTATTTTATTTGTCTAATTAAATGTCTTAAATAACGTTAATCAAAATTAAGGGTGTTACTGACTCTCCTCCTTAAAGAATTTCGTCCTTGAAGTTATGATAAGGTACATAACATCAAACATAATCATAGACATGAAACATACCATTAAAAAAAATTAGGATAAGTGTATTTAATCTAATATTCTATCTCCCAAGTATTGTCTTTCTCATTGTCACTCCTTTGGACCTTCACTAGTCTGACTGTTTTGTTGCTTAGCTTCTACTCACACTTAGCCACAATATGGACTGGTTATCTAATATAGTCATGTCTAGTTCCACCACTAAATCTTCCAATGCAGTCGAAGTGAAGGTAGTCTCAATATCATGAACATACTTCTTAAGTTGGAAAACAAGAAAAATATTGTGGATTATTATGAAATTGATCGGTAACTCTATCCTATAAGCGAGTTTCCTGACCCTTTCTGTAATAGGAAATGGTCCAACAAACATGGGTGCCAATTTCATTGACTTTCCGAATTGGACTCTCCCTTTATTGGTGATATCTTGAAAAAAACATTATCTGCCACTGAGAACTCCAAATCCTTGTGGCTCTTATCTGCATAATTTTTCTACCTCGTCCGAGCTTCCTTCATTCTCGCTTGGATCGACTAAATCTTTTCTATATCTTCTCTCCAAATCTGGACCAAGAACTAATCTATCTCCAATCTCTAACCAACATCCTGTTATTTGCATGGCCGTCCATACAAAACTTCAAGAGGTGTCATCCCTATACTAGTCTGATAACTATTGTTGTAGGAAATTTTAACGAAGTGTCGATGGTCTTCCCACTATCATCCAAAATCTAATGCACAAGTTCTTAACAAGTCTTCCAAATTTTTTTTTACTCTTTTCATTTTCCCATCTGTCCATGGATGGTAAGCAGCACTCGTCTTGAGCTTGCTGCCCAAAACCTCCTGTAGACTCTTTTAGAATTCACTAGTGAATAAAGTATCTTTATCATTGACTATATTACTATGAATGTTATCTAACAATATCCTCCATAAATAACTTTGCTAAAATAGGTGCCTTCCTTTTAGACTTAACGGTAATGAAATGTGAATTCTTAGCCAGTCTATCCACTATAACCCAAATACTCTCATTTCCCTTATTCGACCTTGGCAACTTGTCAATTGAATCCATAGATATAGGATCCCATTTCTATACTGATATATCAAAAAGCTAAAGCAATCCACTTGGCTTCTGATTCCCGACTTTCACTAGTTAGTAATTTAAAAATTTCTTTACGTATAAGCCTACATCCCTTTTCATACCTTCGTAGAAGACACTTCTCTTCATGTACTAGTACATCTTAGTTCCTCTAGGATGAATGGTAAACTTCGATCGATGACACTCCCTAAGAACTTTCTTCCGTATGTCTCCCACATCTAGAACGCACAATCATCTCTTCTTTCTCAACCGTCTATTTTGGTCAAGATAAAAATCTTTCATATCATCCAACTCAACTCCACATTTGAGTCTTCTAACTCGTTCTAACAACAGATCATCTCTCTACTTAGAAGAAATCCTTTCGATCAATACTTGTCGAACTTCTAAACAAGATAACATTGTAGTATTCTGACTAGAACTAGTTGTCGATCTTAACTGCACCCTACAAGTAGTCAATGCCTCCAAATATCTACATTCTGCAACATAGCTAATACCAAAAATTACGATGTTTTCTGCTAAGTGCATCTGCAACTTTATATCCTTTCCTTGGTATATACTCAATACCGAAATCAAAAGCTACTATGAACTCTAACCACATCCACTGTCTCATATTTAACTCCTTCTAAGAAAGTAAATACTTTAAGGACTTATGATCCATATACAACTCAAATCTTTCTCCCAAAAGATAGTGTCTCCATACCTTCAAAGCAATGATTACCGCTGCCAACACCAAAATGTGAGTAGGATACCTAACTTCATATGGTTTGAGTTGTTGAGAAGCATAGGAAGTCACTTTACTTCTTTGCATCAACACAACTCCTAATCCTGTTTTCACACGCATCTGTATACACCACCAAAACCTGATAACACGATCTCATTGGTCAATAAATGTTTTAGCTTCAAGAATGCCTCCTCACATTTGTCGGTCCAAACGTACTTCACCCTTCCTTATTAGTTTAGTCATCGGTGTTGCTATACTAGGTAAATCCTTGTAGAATCTTCGGTAATAGATAGCTAATTTAAGAAAACTCGTTATCTCAGTCATTGTCTCGGGTCCCTTCCAATATTTACAGCTTCTATCTTAGTTGGATCTACTGACAACTCTTTTTCTTGAGACTATATGACCAAGGAAATTCACCTCTTTTTTCCAAAAATGACATTTTAAGAACTTTACTTTTAGTTGATGTTGCTTTAATGTCTCAAGCACTATTCGAAAATGAGCCTCATGGTCTTGCTCATTCCTAAAATATCAAGATGCCATCTATAAATACTAACATGAACCTATCCAAATGCTCAGAGAAGTTCTGGTTCATTAAATCTACAAAGAAAGTAGGCGCATTAGTCAACCCCAATGGTGTTACTAACCACTCATAGGAACCATATCTTATTCGAAATTTCATTAAAGGGATACTATCCTTCGCCACACTTAATTGATAGAACCATGTCGCTAAATCCAGCTGGGAAAATACTTTGGCTCCACTCAACTGATCAAATAAATCGTCTATTCTTGGGAAGGGATATCTATTATTTATTGTCTTTTTGTTCAACTTATGATAATCGACACATAATCTCAACGTCCTATTCGGTTTCTTCATGAACACTGCGACCGCTCCCTAAGGCAAACTACTTGACCTAATGAAATTCTTTCCTTATAAATCCACCAGTTACACCTTTAGCTCCTTCATCCCAGTAGGTGTCATCTGTTAAGCAGTTTTCTTATGGGTTCAGCTCCGAGTACAAGATCTATTTGAAACCCAATAACTCATTTCGATGGTAATCGTATCACTGGCTCAAAGATATCTACAAACTCTCTAACAACAAAAATTCGATTTAACGCATCTTCCTCCTTCATTGCACCTAATAAAACACAGACATCAAATTTCGAGTTCTTAACTGAGTATATAATTTGATCGCTATTATTAGGGTGTTTCAGTGATGTCTCCCTATCTTGGCAAAAAAATATTAGCACCATATTTGATTAACCAAACCATACCTAATATAATTCCAAATCCCATAAAATCAAGCACAAGCAAATTGCAAACAAATATATGACCTAACAACTCGAACTCTAAATGGTCACATTTCATTCCAAGAGTTGTATACCCTCCTATCGGATTCGCAACCCTTAAGGAAGTAACAAGGAATGATGGTTATAAACTAAGCTAATCTATCGAAAAATGAGAGATACAAGAATATATGCACCAGTATCAAACAACACTCTAACAGGTATGCCATAAATCAAAAACGCACCTCCAATTACAACCTTTCCTTTCTCTTTTTTATTTTGGTCTCGAGGCAAATGGTTCCAAAGTAGACACTTTTCCTTTCTCAACCTTAGTCGGTTCTCTACACTGATTCGTTAATGCCCTATCTGGTCACAGTTGAAGCACTTGATGTTCTTCTTTCCAATGACATTCTTTCCCTATATGGTTCAACACTCATGAGAAAAATATCCTTTCTGGTCACACTTGAAGCAAACAATATCAGCTTTTCCCTTCTTGGTAGCTCCACCCTTCTGAGCTCCTTGTTTTTGAAAGAACTTTATTTCTAACTTTTACCGCCCCGAGCCTCTACCGACTTGTTATTACTAAATAGTCAAGCATATCTCCATTCCTCAGTGCCATTTCCATTACTAAATCACAAGGGTCTCTAAGGTACGGTAACACAGCTCTAGCAAGCTCTGGTTTCAATCCTCTAATAAACTTTTCATTCCTCTTGATTACCGTATCCATGACGGCATGTCCATATCTGGACAGCTCCTTAAATCTGGTTGCATATTCAAGCACTGATTTATCACCTTGTTCCAACTCAACAAACATTCTAAGAAAAGTTGATTTGGCTATCTCGGACATGAATCTCTCCTCGAATCTCCTTCTTAACTCTGACCAAGTCAAATTCTCTTCTGGTACTCCTGCGGTTACACTATTCAACCAGTATAATGTAGCTCATTGCAATTGCCTAGAAGCTAATCTCTTCTGCTGCTAGTCATTCAGACCTAAATCAGCAAAAATACTTTCACAATGCAATGTTCAATTCTCAACTTCGATAGCATCATCTATTCTAATAAATGGCTTTCGTCCAAGTCTTGCATAATCTCGACTCAAAATAGCATAATTGTCGACAACTAAAACTTCAGGATTTGTTCCTCTAGCATTACCCACTAACTAATCTAGCTGCAACTCCATCTTACAACGTGCTAACAAAGAACTCGAACATAGCTCCCATGTCCACTGGCAGTGTTCCAGCGCCTACATTAGTAGTTGTATGTCGACCCAAATTCCTCCTAGTATTGGGCTTGATATTTCCATTGGTTGTGGTGCTTCCTCCATCGAAATTTACTTTTGCATTCTCATCTCCATATCTTAATTTCCTTAGATTTACATTCGATCTTTTGTAAGATAGGGAGAAATGGTCTAAGAGAGAAGGAAGAATAGAGATAAGATATATACTTATATATAGCAAATACAAGTATGTTTCTATAGCGTTACCCCATACCCTAATCTCATTCTTCAATACATTAGGATTATCTTTTTAAAAACCCTTTTAAAGTTCAAAATTCTTTTGGTTTCACATAAACCTTTCCTCTGATATCAAGTTGTAACATCCCTCATTATGAGGCTTGAAAATAAACCTATTGATGTTGTAGTTATCAATAGTATTATTCTTCGATGAGAAACTGAGACCAATTAATAGTATCGCTAACATTAGAATCATATGAATATGAAATTTTTTTAAAACACATTTCATTAATAATTTCCTTATTTATTACATAATCCTAAAACGTTGCGTAGGTTTAGATAAAATATACTTATTACAAAATATTCTAGGAGTGACATATGAAGATGCCTACTTGGTTGATTAGAGTTTACTACTAGACAATTACAAATTCTACCATTATACACATTCAAACAAAATGATAACATAATGGACATCAATAGACTCCTATATAGCCAGCTCTGCCTCCTGCACATCTTCGGAGCTTTATTCGTCAAATCTAGAACCTTGAAATCTTACTCTCAAACTACTCAAATGAGTACTCAAGCGTTAAAGGGGAAAAACAAAAACTTTGGGTCAAACAAAAAGTCCGGTATAAATAATAACATGTCATCTCGATAATAGATATCTAATGAGACCATGCCACTGAGGGAAATGGGTTTTCCCTTCACTAGTATCTTCTAAAAATACGTCAATCACAATCAAGCTCATGCATTCATAATGTTTAAATAAACATAAACAATCATATGTGTGCATGCTAAATAGGTAGACCTAACCAATCTGTCTCAATTAATTGACTGTTTGTCTCTACTTCATAGTTTTTCTAGGGTTACTACAAACCTATAAGGCTGACTTGGACCTACCGGATATACCTGAATCTCTAACTCACTATTAGAAAGGAACTAGACCGTCCTTCCAAACACAATCATCTTAATGTTAACCTGATTGTCTGTCTCATAGTTTTGTTGGGCTCAATATAAACCTAATGGTTTTACAGGCCAACCAATAACCTACCTATGTTATATTCCATTCTATACATAAACCTTTAGTTTTACCGTCAACAAAATCCTATGCACGGGAATTATGGACTAATATCAACTAGGGGTTAATGGTTAAAGTAATGGAGGCTACCCTACATCAATCCCATTATCTGGTTCTCTATTGTCTAATTTTAAAGTCTATTTATACTATCACAATTTATCTAGTGGTGGTAAGAACAATAATTTTACTAGTAAAATTATGAGCTAAATACCCTCTTTATTTCCTTAAAAATAAGATTCATTATTAAAGATTTAACCCTTGAAATTATACTTAAAACAAGGAAATTAAATTTTATACCAAGACATATATGCCTTTATAAAATAGGTTTCATTAACTTCAAACCCAATAGGAGGTTATTGCACCCCTCTATGTCGATATTTTGTTAAAACATCTAGTTTAATAAAGCATAAGGTTATAAGGCCAAAATCATTTATGTCGCATAACATAAATATATAGGTTGCTGAATATAAGCGGCATAGTCTTTGATTTGCATAGTATAAAACTTTAAAACATGGGAATGCCGACATTGATGACCTATAGCATCAACATCATAGAGTCATTAATATCATTTATGTCGATAAAGAAAATAGGCAGCATCATCGCCATTCATAGAGATGTGAAAGTAAGGTTTTATGCTGCATTGCTGCCTAAAGTAATAATTCTAAAACTATATATATGTGGTATCATGCCCTTTAATATCAATGTCGAAAATGCGGCATTACTGTTTTATAAATTGATGTTTGCATTAAAACATGTGACATATGAATATGCAGCATAGGAAACATGCGATAGAGAAAATATGTGGCATAAAAAACATACAGCATCATTGATAGTTGCGGCGTAGATGGACGTTGGCATGATGCGACAATCTTGTAAGTAAAAAAAAAACTATTTTATTTCCTTAAAAAATAATTTGTTTTCACCAACTCCAATCATTTATCAAATTGCTATTAGATAACAAACTTGTTTATCAAGTCCTTTTTAGAAAACTGCTATAGATCAAAATTATCATTCCCAAAATAATTTGCAAACCATTAAACTTATGTAATTATTTTAATGTAATTACTAAGCCTTTCTAGCCTAATAAATTCATATGAATTCATAAACACTTGGGAAACTTCCCCAAAATTCACAATAAATAAGAATTTTTATATTTTTTAACATATAAAATTTTCGAGACCAAAAACATTATTTAATTATTTTCAATAATTAAAACCAAAAATTAATCATTTTCTCATTTAGGAAATTCATAAAATATTCATACTTACTTGAAAAATTATGAAATTAAAAATAAACTTCTGAAATAATGTTATGAACATCATATCCAAATTTCAGGTCAATTATATGTCTTAAACTAGGTTTTCACTCTTAAAACCTATTAAATGACTCCATGATGGATCCAATAAATTATCAATAAGCATATAGTCATCATTCATTCATAAAATGGTATCGTAAGATTCGTATTAGATCATAAAACCAAAAATAAACAAGCATACTTGAGATGGTTAATCATTATTCACCTTGATTTGATGAAGAGAAATGAGATTTAAGTTTAGATTTGATTTCTCCTATGCTTTCCTCTTGTTTTCTAGATTTTTCTGCCATTAAATCTCCTAACAATGATTGAGCTTTGTTTTATTCCATTTGTATGAAATGATTGTGCATGAGGAAGTGAGAATGGAAGGTTTAGGAATTAGTCTTTTCCTATTTTTCCCCTTATTATTCCTCCTTATTATTTAAGTAATAATCGATCCTGTTAACTTATTAATTAGGGCATGACCCATTTTAATTATCAAACCTCATTCTTCTTACCACAACATTTTTTTTATTTATCTAATTAAATGCCTCAAATAATATTAATAAAAATTAGGGGTGTTACAGTTTGGGTTATATTAGGCATGGATTGGATGACTATGTATGGAGCTATTTTAGACTGTGATATAAAGGTCGTCAGATTAAGCACATGTAGTGGACATAGCTTGGAGGTTTATCGCACCCCCGAGGATCGGTTATGCTGAGCTATATATATTTTTTAGAACTATAACATGATGGGATACATATGGTGCCTATAGTTAGAGATTTCCTAGTTGTTTTTACTAAGGTTACCGGTCTTCCACCCTTGAGAGAGATTGAGTTTAGAATGCCAGACTCATCGCCTTACCATTAAGGCATATGGCTCTAAAGGAGAGGCATGAGTTAAACAAGCAAGTTAATGAGTTGTTGGATAAAGGTTTTAGCATAAGAAGCATTTCTTAGTGGGGATCACCAGTCATCTTTGCCACTATGGTAGATGGTTCTCGGAGACCCTATGTTGATTATAGGGAGCTGAATAAACTGGGAAAGAAGAATCATTATCCACTGCCCACATAGACGTTCTTTTTAATCGGTTCGTTAGAGCTAAGGTATTCTCATAGCATGAATTGGCTACCATATTCCGTAAGTTACATATAGTCGATGACAGCATTTAGAAGGGTGCGTTCCATATACCTGACAAATTATATGAGTGGTTAGTCTTGCCCTTCGGATTGACCAATGCACCCGCCTACTTTGTTGATTTGATGAGCTGGGTATTTAAGAGGTTCTTAAACAAATTCATTGTGCTATTTGTGGATGATATCCTAGTCTGTTCAAGGAGCGAGAAGGAGTACGCATTGCATTTATGAGAATTACTTAGTACACTATGTGCGTATAAGCCTGAAGGCAATGTTTTCAAAGTGCTGCTTTTAGAGAAAGGAGGTATGCTTTTTAGACCCATCGTCTTTGAAAGTGAATAGTAGTTGATCCCAATAAGCTGGTAGCAGTTCAGAATTTGCATATGCTAAAGAGTGCCACAAAAGTGAGAAATTTCATTGGTTTGGCAGGCTACTATCGGAAGTTCATTAAGGAATTCACAAAGATCTCTGCCCCTATGGAACGTCTTACTAAGAAGAATCTATTTTTCTCATGGGATACAAAATGTGAAGATGCTTTTATAAAATTAAAGAAGGCATTGATGAGTGCACTAGTTTTGGAATTACCTGACAGGACAAAGCCATCTACAGTTCATACCGACGCCTGTGGTATGGGTAAAGGCACAGTGTTGATGTAAGAAGTAAGGGTGAGTTATGCAAATGGCAGCTAAAGATCCATAAGAGAAACTACCCTACCCATGATCTTGAGTTGGCAGCCATTGTCTGTGCGCTTTAGTCATGGAGGCATTACTTTTCAAAAGAGCAGTTTGAGCAATATACAGATAGCAAGTCCCTAAAGTATTTTTTTCTCCCAAAAGGATGAATTTGAGGCAGTAAAAGTGGATGAAGTTCTTATCATCCTATGACTTTTTTATCTCATATACCTTCGGCATGGGTAGTGTAGTAGTCAACGTTTTGAGCAAATGGTATGTGGTATTAAGTTCTATGTTATTTGAGTGGAGGCATTTAGAGGACGTTTTCACTTTAGATTTCCGACCATAATCAGATATTACTCCAGGTTGCCTATTGCTTTAGATGTGCATCCTATATTGATGGAGCATGTTGGGTCTAAGCAAAAGGAGGATAAGGAGCAAGTATACATTATTGAGAAGATTGGAAGAGGGGAGTCATCAAGCCATTTGAGGCGTTATGCCATTGACTCAAGAGGATGGTTACAGAGGGATGGTAGCTATGTTTTCCTCATAGTATGGATTTGGTAGACGTGATACTAGCTGAGTCTCACCGTTCTAGGATGACCATTCATCCCAATGGTGATAAGATGTATCGCAACATAAAGGAGAGTTTCTAATGGCCTGATATGAAGAAGCAAGTGATAGAGTATGTAGCTAGATGTATGACTTTCCAGACAGTAAAGGAAGAGTAGAAAAGGTAAGAGGATTATTGCAGCCATTAGATATTCCTCGATGGAAGTGGGAAAGTATTTCTATGGATTTCGTGGATGGTTTACCGAGGAGTAGTAGAGGGAATGAGAACATTTGGGTTATAGTTGGTCGGTTGATCAAGTGCGCTCATTTCATACCAGTAAGGAGCATGATGATGATGGCATCATTGGCGGCTCTATAAGCGGGAGAGGTTGTTAGGTTACATGGAGTTCCTGCTAATATAATCGGTGACCAAGATATACTTTTTACTAGCAAGTTCTAGAGGAGTCCAAGGAGGCTTTAGGACCAAGTTGAGTTTGAGCATTGCATATCATCTACAGATGGACGAACAGACCGAGAGAGTGAATCGAGTAATGGAGGACTCATTATGGATGTGTATTCTGGACTTTAGAGGCTTTTGGAAGGATCACATACCATTGGTGGAGTATACTTACGACAATAGCTATCAATCATATATTGGGATTGTTCCATATGAGGCATTACATGGTAGACCCTATAGATCACCATCGTGTTGGTGGACCCTACTGATAGGATTATTCTTGGACTGGATATAGTGAGGTAGACATTGGAGAAGGCAGACTTGATCCGTAGGAGAATGAAGACCGCTCAGGATATATAGAAATCTTATGCTGACAGGAGACATACGGAGTTAGAGTTTGTAGTAGGTGGCATGGTATTTATAAAGGTTTCATTCCTTAGGCATGTTATAAGGTTTGGTAGGATGGGCAAGCTAGCATCAAGATTTTTGGGGCCTTTTCTGATAGCTGCTAGGGAAGGAAATTTGGCATACAGAGTAGAGCTTTCAAAAAAGTTAGCAGGGTACATGATGTTTTCCATGTGTTACACTTGCAAAAGTGCTTACACGATACATCTACGGTAGTCGAGCCGAGTCAGCTACAAGAGGTGGAGGTTCAGAGCGAGTCATTTGTGCATCGTGCACTCACTTGTATTCTTAAGAATGGCACAAAGCGACTCTGCAAAAAGGAGATCAGAGTTGTTAAAGTCTAATAGGGAGTAGATCTAGTGGAGAGTACATGAGAGCTTGAAGAGAAGATTCGCTCTACCAATCCATAGCTCTTTTCTTGTACGTTTCCAATTTAATTCATAAGTATAGATTACTTAGGTAGAGACCAATAGATGGTAGGAATGGTTGTAAATATGTCGATAGGACGTGTTATGGATGATGGATGCTAGTGGATGTATTATTTAGATTGCTTGTTATACATAATTATGACAGTATATCCTCTAGGCAGTACATACATATTTATATTTAGCAGCATATTATCTCTTGACTATTGTTATGCCAGTGGACTTATGCATATGGACGTTGCATAGGAGTTGTATGATCGTGCATACATATAGAATTGCAAGTATATTCACTTAGGATGTTGCTTACATTTTGATGTATAGCATGAGCATTTGTATGACAGGAGGTGAACTAGATCAGTAGACAGCCTACTTTTTGCAATAGTAAAGGTCAGGACTCGACGCATTTTTATTGGCCCAGCAACGACCATAATCACCATGAGATCAAACTTCAGAGCTTCTAACTCTTTCGCAACTTATTCCCAAAAATGATATCATCGTTCATCATCCTCTGCTACTTTGCTGAAGCCCTATCCTTTATAGCAAAGTATGTTCCTTAAGGAACATGCCTATACTAACTTCCATAACTTTCCAACTTGTTCCATCTTTTCTCGACTAGATGAGGTCCTCCAGATATAGTACTGATCGAAATTCTCCTCTCAGGTTGTGTTGGTCCTTCTCCATTGGAGCTATCCTAATCCATTTGGGAGATCTACCCTCGGGGTCTATTATTCGTTTGTCGGCCAACCTGCGAATTCCTCACATATTTCTATAACTTTTTTCTTCTAATTAAATTTTCAATAACATCTCGTAAGTGTCGGCATTTATTAGTATTGTGCTTATGTGTTTCATGGAAGCGAAATACTTCATCAAACGCCTTTCCTATTCAGTGGCCTTATCCAAAACGGCTTTTTGTAATTCTCTATACCATGTGTACAATTAGATATTCCCAACTGAGTCATTTAAGGGAGTGTTATTCTCTAGTCTCATATACCTCGTGCACTTCTTGGTGCCATGCTTCTGATCACCAACGCCTTGGTTTTTTCTTTTAGAATTTTTATTGCCAACATTAATAACAATGTTTACAGCACTATCACTACTCTATTTGAAAGCAACGTTGCTTTGCATAACAAAACTTAGTACCTCCCGGCCATCTTTAGCTAAATCAACAACTAAACCTACCTCTTACGAGTGTGGAAAATGGGAAGCCTTCTGATAAAATTCCACCATGGTAGTAGGTAGTTTTCTCTTTAACCATCAACAAAAATCAGTTTGGAATGATACCCTCTAATTAATCCCATAAAAACAATATTCTCTTTGGGATTACTTACTTATTCTATTGTAGCATTGAATCTCATTAAAAAAAATCAGAGTCTCTCTGGGATTTTATTTGACGTTTGACAAGGAAATCACATCCTTCAGTCAAGTACTATGGAGCCTAAACTACTCCATGAATTTCTTTGCTAACAATTCAAAAGACGATATGGACTTCAGCAAGAGCCGATTAAACCACATCATGGCCATACCGTCTAAGAGTATAGGATAGCACCTACACTCTTACTGCATCGATACACGATTACCATCCATGTGTCATTAATATTTTAGTAGATGTTTTTTTGGATCAGTCGTTCCATCATAAGATGACATCGTTGCATTACGAACTTCTTCGTATAACTCTTCTATAGGATGTTATCGATGGATAAGGTTCAACTAGGCAATGTACACCACTCCTTGTTAGTTCTATGCTGATTTTTATTCAGCAACCTCTTTGACATATATTTGTTATATATTCCTTGTTAGTTTTGGCAGTTGGACGGTGAATGTCAGGCACATCCTCGAGTGTTTGACTATGTAAATGCTCTCTATTTGTAGCATTACTTCTATGCCCCCAATCCATGGGAAATACTTTTGTCCATACCCTCTTTGACGCTTTACTGCTTCTATGATATTCGTCTAAACGCCAGCAGTTTATGCATCAGTATCTTATCCTATGTCATTACTCGGCATCCTACAAATCGTCCTCGCTATCGGAAAAATTCAAGGCTTCACATTGTCGTCCATTACAACCTTTAGAAATCAATTCAGTATCGATGTGGTTATGGTCGGTACCGCCCAATTTGCATTGACCAAAACAATTCCATCTCCCACAACCTACTTCTTTGATGCTTCAGCACTATACCTCTTAATTTTCTGCTCTGCATCTTTACTGTTCAAATTTGATGAAGATGAACTTTCTTACCAGAACTTGAAAATGATGAATTCTAATGGCTTTCGTTACACTTTTGAGGTTGCCGAGACAACATAGGCTCTTTTCCATTATTTCAAAGATCGAATTTTGGTTATCTGACATTTTCTTATTCATTTGATCCATCATCATGTCTAACTCAGTCTTTATAACCATTAGTATGGGGCAGAAGGTCCTGATAAAGCACTATTAGGCTGATTAGTCTCTTTACTATGCTGAGAAAATTCTTCTTCTCTAACAGCAACTTTAGATCTCGAGGGATCTTTCCTAAGGGCCATTTCTTCAAGATTCGATATAGATTTGTCATCTAAATAAGTTTAGATCTACAACAAACACTCTTAGATCAACCTTTCAAATACTTCAAAGCCATAGTTTAAAACTAGATCTACACCTGAGAATCTCGTTTCTTAGTGAAAGCACAAAAAATGTTAGGTCAAAAATTAATACAACACCCCATTGAATCCAAAATGAGAATATCATAGATAAAAAAAAGATTAAATAGCTTGCATATATGAATTTTATAGTCAGTCGAAAAATCACTGCCAATGTCAACTTTAGTATATTTCAAGACCTTTGACATGAATACTAGTAAGTTACAATGTTTCGGATAAAAAAAAGGTAAATCCAAGTTTGATAGAAGATTGTAGCCAAGTTAGATGAGGGAAGAGAATAATAATCAAGATCTGTCTTTCAGTTTCTCTAAGATGGTTATTTATAGGCAAATCTACCCGTTGAAGTTTCCAACTCGTGGATGATTGGGTAAGAGTTCAAACTATGAGATTAGGAAGGCAGATCGGGTAAACTCATAGTCAAATTCCTGTCAGTGCCGATCATAATATGGTCGGTACCAACCATATTTTCTTAGTGCTATTCTGCTTTTTCACTTGATATTTGTTAACATCCTCATGTTTCCAAGTTTCGTTGCCAAAGTTGCCCCTACAAATCATGTCAGTACCGATATGATTTATTCTATATGAGGCTTGTCTTTTTCTGCAAAGTACTAGAGTAGTTCACATGCTTGTTCAGAAATGGGCCGCCTATGAAAATTATGTTAATACCGATCATGTTTACCATGCACCAAATCTCACTCCACCTTCACATGCTCTATCATTTTGCCATCCCAGACAATCCCTTAAGCTTTAATTATTTCTTCATCATCTTGAAGCCCAGATCCATCAAGAAATTGCTTGGTTTAAATGCTGGATAACTCACACGCACGCGCGCGCGCACGAACATTCACACACACACATATATATATTAGTGCGTACATATACATACATACATACATATATATATATACTCATATATATAATATTATATTTTAAATTTGAATTTTGAACCCAAATATACTTTTATTCGTGATCAAGATTTATTTCTAAATTTAAATCTACCTTTAGATACTTTAGCTATTAATTTGAATTATTTTTAATCCGTCAACAGTATTCAAATATATATTATAATATATAAATATTTATATATATATATATGTGTGTGTGTGTGTATGTATGTGTATGTATGTGTATATAATTGTATACATATATAAACTTACATAATAATAAATAAAAATAGACAAAAAATACATATATAAAGGGGCTAATGTATCCATTGTAGTGTAATCTCAACACTTATATATGGGAACATTAAACCATATACACATTTACATGTTGCACGTACACTTATACGTATATGTGTATTTGATACAGATATACACTTTACATATTACATATATACGCAAAATCAAACCTTATACTAATTAATTAAATAAAGTAAAGATTTTATTTTGAATTATTCAGATTGGATCTAAGTCAATTTTGACTTCATATGCCTAATAAGATCGAAAATGGAATTGTTGTTAGAAATTCGCCCATTTAACCTGCTGTGTGTTGGCCTTGTTCCATCAGTGGCATCAGAGATCAAGAGCCCATATATATAGGTCTAAATTAGTAATATTATAGCAAACTTATTAACACTTACCATTTAAGTAAGGTGTCTAGAAAGGTAAAGGTTGAGTTAGGGTAATCAATTACTCTGCCTTACCAAGCTACAGCCCTAGCCTAAAAGGTGAAGTAAGCCCAAAGGTTATCTCTAGTATAAAGTCCATAATTTGGGCCTTGAGCTAATTTTCAAAATATATTTTGAAATTAAAATAATATTTTAAATTTAATACGTTAAATTTGACAACAAGATATTTTCAAAATTATTTTGAAAATTAAATAATTATCTATAAAAATTAATTAATAATTAGTCGATTAAATAAATAAATAAAATTTAATTAATTAAATAACATACATATATACATTGATATATGTAAAATTGTCTTAAAATGTTTAAGATAATCAATATAATTTTTTTGAAATTAATTAAATAACTTGATTAAATGTTAATTAATAATAATATTGTATACATATATTAAGATATATATGTATAACTATAAATGTTATAGTAACCATATTCTGTTTAAAATGTTTTATTATGGGTCGTCCATATAGATAAAATTAGAAACGGGTGTCTGACACAAGTGCTAGAAAAGCTTTAATGAAATAAGGCATAGGATGTTGGCAAAAAAGCCTATTAAAGACAGAACTATAACCTAGTTCCTCTCTGAAGAGGAAGAATCACTTTCATCATCCGAATATTCTGGCCCAATTACATGGTAAAATTCTGAAAATAGTAGCAATAAGCTAAGAACAAAGTCCACAAAGTCCGAGTAGTATAGACGTTTCTTATCCCAAGTTTCATCTAATAACAAAATGTGATTCTTGTTACTAACTCACGCAAGTATAGTGAGTGCTAATCCTACTCCATCCACACGGTAAAATAACCGCCAATCTTCCACATCTTTGCTCATATACGTATAAAACGAAATAGCCTTGGGCTATACCTCGTTTTAGAAGGCACATGAATCCAAGCCTGCTCTGATGCTTCCTAAATTAAATCATCTAAGGAAGGAAGATCCACTACAACCTTACCCTATGATATAACTTAAGAAACCTCTGCAAGGGTAATAGATGAATCCTTTGAAACATTTTCGGAAGAAGCAACAACAATAATAGGGTGAAGCTTTAGAACCCACTTCATAACCCGATGAGGAGGAGGAATCCTTTCAATAAGTGGAACAAGAGAAATAAAAGATAGATATTTAGAATTTTCCATCTAGTGATCGAAAGACTGACATAACATGTAAACACTAGGTGTCCAAATGTATTGGACATTGACAACTGCGACACGCCCATCAATAATACAAACTGAAATCTGGAAAGGCAATGGATTATCGTGGATTATTTCAATAACAACCTTGGCATAATCTAACTTATTTCGAGCTACAGTACTTGCATCGAAGCATTTGAGTTTACCAACAATACTGGTTAGCAAGTTCAGCCAATCATAGGCTGCAACATAGATAAGATGTGATTAAAATGAGCCTAGACTAGAATAGAAAGAATTTGCTCTTAGCTTCATCCGTGGAGAGGCTCTATAGAGTAATAATGAAAGGTAGTCCAATGTTGATGGAAGGGTCTTCCTTAAGAACACGAAGCCTTTCATCTTTTCTTGAGAACTAAAAGAAGTACATTGAGGTATCAAAGTGAACTTGAAGACGACCCTTTATTTTCGAAAGCTGACAAACGTGATCTTGAACTAGCTAATATGTAGGGTTGGTGACTAGGAAGAAACCAACTAAATACTTCGGCCAAAATTGAATTCTGCATCTAACTCTTCCATTGGAGGAACCATAACACCATCCATCTTCACTATTTTGAAATGTTGTGGGACAAATTCACCTGCATTTCTTGGTAATGAATCTAAGAGAGAAGTCCACTTATTTCCAGGAAAAACGGGAGCAACATCCTTAAGGAGTTTAGAACATATAAGGGTAGTGGGTTTGGAAAGATTTGAATACTCCTTATTGGCATTAACACAAGCAGCATCAGTGCACACAACAACAACCACTACCGTAGGCTCTGCCTCAACGTGCTCATCATCAAACAACACCCTATCACCTAAATTTTCCGCCACATCACAATTCAAAGTCGGCTGCCATTGTCCTCCTATAGAAAGAGCAGCCAATAAAGGAGATGTGGGTGAAACCATACAGTTGGAGATGGCATTTTCTGACCGACCTAATAATGCAGCACAAGCAAGATCAATGTCGAGCAATGAATTTTCCAAGGCACAAAAGGAATTCACAATTACCAATAGAGGCACGAAATCTACTGGGTGATAAAATTATAAAATATTACACAAGAATTAAACTTATATAATAGGAACGTATAATAAAAGGTGGAACTGTAATAAACCTAAATTAGATTTATGAAAATGGCTAACTCGACGGACCTAACTACATAGACTGGTTAAGTGCAATTAACTATAATAAACGCTTATAGTTATTGACAATAGAACCTCCAAGGGTTAGACCCATTGAAGATACATATCCTAAACTAATAGTAGTTATAACAAATGAGTAGCTGACCTAGAAATCGTCAAAGTTTACATGTTTTCTAAGTTAGACAAACCATTGAAAAGACAACATGAAAACATGTATGTCCATCAAATCTTCAATAGCCTTAAAGCATTGTTTAAGAAGAAGTCTCATTCCACGAGCTATGAGGTTACTAAGAAGTTATTCAACGTGAAGATGTCAAAGTACATGAAAGTGGACGATTACACCTTAATGATGAAATGGTATGTTGATAGACTTTTTTAATTAAGCGTGACGATAAGCAACGAGCTATAATTAGAGATGATCTCAGTGTCTCTTACTCCACAGTTTTAGTGTTTGATATTTAACTATAATATGAACCAATTAAATGTAAGCCTTGTGTAGCGGCTTAATATGTTGATTAATCGAGTCTTTATCCAAGGATCAAGGCACAATGCTTGCTATAAAAGGGAAAGCATCATCTTTGAATGGTTCGAAGAAGAGGAAATAGGTTAATAAGAAATATAAGAAGAATGCTCCAAATGACAAAAGTGAATCATTGTTACAATAATGGGCATTGGAAACAAAACTACCCGAGTTACCTAAAGATTATATAAGAGAGGAAATGGAATAGTTTGGGTGCTACTACAGCATATTTACGATTTAAAATTATTTTATCATGGGTTTAGATTTTGGATCTAGAAACCATATCTGTAATATGTTATTGGGACTTAGGAATAGGAATCATGTGGCTAAGGGTGAGATGAGACTTCAAGTTGTCGATAGATCTTTATTAGATGCAGCTGCAATTGTATACTTGCTTGGCTTTGTCGAATAGATTAGAGTTGGTTTTAAAAATTGCTATTATGTCAAAAAAATTATTTGTGGAATAATTTCAGTATCTAGATTGTTTGTGATTGGATATATTTTTCATTGTGTTCACAATATTATGAACATTATGTTGAATGAAAATAAAATCTACAATGGTGTTTGGATAATGGAATTTATGTTATTAATTCTAATTATGCCTTTGTTACGAATATTTATTTTAATGTTGGCATTAATAACAATTGTCTATGGCATCATAGGGCCAGATTACAGAAGTGTATACAAACTAAAAATCAAAGGTTTTCTACGATCATTTGATTACGAATCATTTGTTATGTGTGAGTCACGTCTTAAATAGAAAATGGCCAAGCATCCCTTTAGCGGGAGTAGAAAAAGAGTTGGTACTGATGTATGTAGCCCAATGCCTATAAATAACAAAGAAAATACTTCATATTTTGTAACCTTTACCAATGATTTCTAAGACAAAGATATGTGCATCACATGAAGAACAATGCCGATGTCTATGAAAAATTTATCGTGTAAAAATGAGGTTGAAAATCAAACAAACCATAAGATTAAAATACTTTGATCAGATCAAAAGAGCTTCAACAATACTTAAAAGATATAGGATTGTCTCTCAAGTTACTTACCCCATACATTGCAACATAATGGGGTTTTGAAGAGAAGGAGTCGAACCTTATTAGATATGGTTTGTTCCACGATGAGTAAAGTTGAGTTTCCCTTTTCCTATTGAGGTATGTGCTTAAACCGCTGTGCAAAATGTTGAACTCGTTACCTATAATATCTGCTTCTAGGACATCGTATGAGATGTAACATGTGAAGAAACCCCAATATGCCTAGGGCACCAATGTGACATGTGAAGAAACCCCACCTTAATATTTGAAGATATGGGGTTGTCTAGTCTATGTTAATAATTTTAGCTCGAACAAAATTGAGGCAAGATCAAAATCATATATGTTTATAGGATATCCCAAGAACTCTACGGGTTTCTACAACATCTGGAATAAAAGTTATTGTTTTGACACACTTCCCACTAAAAGAAATTAACATCGCAGTTGTTGACTTGGATAAAATTTGAGAAACTAGCATGGAGACTGAACTAGTGGGAGAACCAAATCCACCAGTGTACGAAAAACACGTAATCTATTAGAAGGTCTAACAAAGAATCTCAGTACTAGAGATATACTACAGTTTTCTTGTAGATAATGAGAAAGTGGCTATATCTTAGAAGACGACTCTCCTCTATCATTCCAATAAGCACCGCAGAGTAAACACTTTGCACTTTGTCTTTGAGCTATGAAATCAAAAATGGAATCCATTTAATGGAAACAAAGTATGGACTTTGGCTGACGTACCCGAAGGGATAAAAACCACGGGAAACAAATAGATTTTTGAGAAAAGATAAATGCAGACAAGTAGAGACTTACAAAGCAAGACTAGTTATGAAAGGGTTTCATCAAATGCAAGTTTTTGATTATGATGAAATGTTTTAGCTTGTAGCAATGCATAAGTCTGTTCGGGTAATGCAAGTTATTACTGTATCTAAGACTATGAAATATGGCAAAAGGATATGAAAACAGCATTTCTAAATAATGATTTTGAAGTGACCGTTTATATGTCGCGGCCTTGGGTTTTGAGGTCAGTGGATGAGGGCAAGGCTTGCAAGTTTTTAATGTTGGAAACGGGCCAGTATGCAGCAGGTTAAATAGGTGAATTTCAGTTTGTTTTACCATTTTAGACCCTTTTGGGCCTATGAAGTCTAAATTGATTTTGATCCAATATAAATAAAATTTAAATAATATCTTTATTTATTTAATTGATTAATACAAAGGTTTGATATGTTTGTATATGTGAAGTATACTACATACGTGTGCATCAAATACACACATACGTGTATGTGCACATGCAACATATAATGTGCACATTAGCCCTTTTATATGCGTGTTTGCTATTTAATATTATTTGAAAATTAATATAATATAAATTATACTTAGAAACACACACACACACACACACATATATACATATAACTAAATAAATAATTATATACATATACCAATACAATTACGCATATATTTAATTTAAATACAAAATCAATTCAAAATTCAATATTTGAAATAGCTTAAGGAATATTCAAATTTGAAACCAGATCTAAATTCAAAATTATATCTTATTTGAAATTCAAATTCAAATTTAAATATTATACATTATATATATATATATATATTTAAAATGATATGAAAAATATATTTATTTTCTCGAAAATGTATAAAACATGTTCATATATATTTTTTCAAAATCTATAAAATTCTATTTTATAAATATGATGTTATGTAACATAAATATATAACAAAGTGCACTTTTTTTTAACTCTCTAACAAAAATGGTTTCCAAAAGAATTAATTTTTTCAGTTAGTGAGGTTTAAAAAATAATGTTTTTTGTTTAACTTTAAACTCCATATGGATATTTCATTGAAACCTTCTCTTTTTTAATTTTCAAATGTAGTTTATATTGTGTATATATATACACTATAGCTAAAACTTAGAAATACATAAATAATACATATACAAATATATATATTGATTTTAGTTTTATATACATACATACGTACATACATATTGAAAATAGGTTTTCTATTTATTAACGTATAAAGTCACAGGTTTTTTCTGCTCAAAAAATCTTATCAGAGTAGTAAGGAAAAAAGTGCAACAATCTAACGATACAAATAGAATACGTTAGACCATACAACAATATAAATTCCTCTATCACAAGAAAAACACCACCGGCCTTTAATGTGCACCAAACTAACTCAAATAAAAAAACAAGTCAAAAGAAAAATAATGATAAACCCTAACGCACCTTCATTTATTACCAACAAGATCTACTCCCTAGTGTTTCAAAAAGCTACCTCTTCATCATTGTAGTAGCATCGATTCCTAGTGCGAATTATCTGACAAATCACTTAATTATCCAATATTCTAGCATGATGTAGTTCAGTGGATTCCTTTTTCTCAAAACTTCTCCTATTTTACTCTGCCCAGATATGGCAGATTGTTGTGACATAGGAGACAGAAGTTGTACTTTGCATGATGTTTTATTCATGATAGCAGCTTGATTTGCCGAATTTTGTCATGTAAATCACCAGTACTCGAAGGTGAAATCCTCTAGTTGACTTTGATGAAGGATATCAGATACTTGCTATAATAACATCGAAAGTAGAGATGATCATGAGATATGTTCTCTCTACGCTAGAGTGAGCATCGATTATCGAGCCGCATTGCCTAATTCGATAGTCGATCCACTGTAGGTATTTTATTTACCGCCTTATAAGCACATATCGACATATTTTTTGCTCTTAATTTATTCTACATGATGTGATGCCTACATACTATACGATTTTTAGCACAAATTATATTCCAAAAAACTGAAAATATAAATTGTTCTATACCATTCGTCTCCCAATAATTTGCATGTCATTTAAATGCAATTACGATCAGTTGTATGTACTGTTTTACCTCTCTTGTCTTTGGTAATAGATCTCAGATGAACTGATTATTTTGTATGATTTGAGACATTTTTATCTATAGAATCAAAAGTAGCCACTCTATGCCATCCCATTAGATCCGATAATGTTTGATGGTTAATCCAAGGATCAAGCCATAAAGAAGTTTTGGAGCCATCAACAATAACCCTATTAAATAACTTGCTTGCAATATCTCTGTGTTATAGCATATGCTACATACTGACTGAAAAATTATTATTAATCTGCATAGGCTAGAAATTTGTGTGCACTAAATACTTGTTCTTTATCTATTCTGTCCATGGAGTTTGTTTGGTTAGAAGATTCCGGCTTATTTTAAGAATGGTTATAAGGAATTAGAACTGGTTAGATCACTTGGATTATGAGATTAATTAGTTAGAATGCAAGGGGTTTATATGATTTAGGAAATGTAGTAAAATTAAATCTTTTTTCAAAGATAATAATATTGATATAGTTTTACTTCAAAAAACTAAAATTGAGTATCCTGATTATCATATTTTTAGGTGTTTAGGGGCTCATTGTTTTGATCATTGCGCTTTTCTTCCTACTAGGGGTAGTGTAGGGTGTCTTATTTTAGGCCAGAAAGATAATTGTGTTAGACTTTTACAATCTATTATTAAAGATCACTCGATGCATTTGATGTTTTCTGACATTAATGATGATTCTATTGTTAATATCACAAATATATTGGGCTAAATTCAAAAATAGATTGTATGGTTCTATGGAATAAGTTTTTAGATATTAGAACACTCGCTCCTAGACCATGGATTATGTGGGATGATTTTAATGTTACTAGATTTTTGGGTGAAAGATCCTCTAGGGTAGGTGATTTTGGTGCGATGGAAGAATTTAACCAATTTATCGTTAAGTGTAATTTAATACAGATAAAACTAAGTAATAGACGGTTTAATTAGTCAAATACTAGAGAATTTTCATCGATGGCTCTGTTAGACATGTTTTTTATAAGTGAATACAGGAAAATTTTCCTTCTTGTAAGGTTTTAGGGCTTCCGAATATTTATTTGTACCATTGTCCAATAATCCTTTCTTATACTAACACTAATTTTAGGAATAAAATTTTTAGATTTGAAAACATGTGGTTGTTAGAAAATAATTTTAAGAATTTAGTTGAAAATAAATGGTTTTCCACGAATAATTAAAACTGCAAATTTTCAGTTAACACGACAAAAGTTTCGGTTGGAAATCTCAGAGATTTAAGTTTATTTCTCGCAAAATAGAGTAAAGATGTTTTTGGTAACATTAGACTTAAAAAGGAAAAGCTAATGAATGAAATCCTAAAGTTAAATAAAACTGAAGAAATAAGAAATTTAAAATTTTCAAAAAAAAATGTGCTTTGTAATTTAAAAGAAGAATCAAATAAAATTATTGTTCAAGAAGAAATAATGAGGAAACAAAGATCTAGAGTTGAATGGATGGACGAGGGCGATATGAGTACTAAATTTTTTCACAGACTGGCTAATGGTGGAAAATGTAGCAATACCATTAATTCTATTTTAATTAATGATATTGTGATTTTTGAAAGAAAAAGCTTAAAAATGAGTTTACTAATTATTGTAGAGATATTTTTGGAACTATAAATAAACAGAGAATTAAAGCTAACCGGGATAAGCTTTACACATAGCATACTAAGGTTGACTAAGTAGGGTTAGATGATCAATTCACGGAGGAGGAAATCTATAAAGGGTATTCCAAATGATAAAGCCCCGGGTCCAGATGGATTTTCTATTTTATTTTTTGAAACTTTTTGGAACGTGCTAAAGAAGATATAACAAAAATATTTAATGAATTTCATGATGGTTCACTACAGTTAGGTAGATTTAATTTCGCAAATGTAATCCTATTACATAATAAACTAGGTGTTAATCAATTAAAAGGTTTTAGACCTATTTCATTACTAAATTGTTCTTTTAAAATCATTTCTAAGGTTTTAGCTAAGATATTAAATACAGAAAAATGCGTTAACAGATAACACTCAAACTGCTTTCATTAAGAGTAGGAATATCACGGATGTTGTAGTGGTAGTTCAAGAATATATTAACTACTGTTGCAAAAAATATCACTTATGCATATTTACAACTTGATTTTACTAAAGCTTTAGATTTAATTAATTCGATTTTTCTCAAAGATGTATTAACGGCTAGGGGTTTTAGTGTTAGGTGGATAGGATAGATTTTGTCATCGCTTAAAATGGGCAATTCAAGTATTATGGTTAATCGTATATTAGGAAATAAAATTCAATCAAAACATGGACTTAGACAAGGGGATCAATTGTCACCTTTATTATCAAATTAGCTGCTGATGTTTTTTCTAAAATTATCAAATTTGCTACTAGTAATAGAATACAACATAGTATAGGTAATGAGATCATTGGTAATGGCCTTTCTGTTTTACAATTTGCAGATGATACTATGATTTTTACATCATGTTTGCCTAAATATATTATCACGCTTAAATTTATTTTATACAGTTTTGAACTTCTTTCCGGCTTAAAAATTAATTTTTAGAAAAGCTAAATTATAGTATTAAATGATACAGTTATTATTGAAATCAAATTGAACATTTATTGTTTGTAAAACAATGAGGTTTTCTAATTAGGTTGCAAAAAAATAAATATGATGATTTGAATATCATTATAGATAAAATTAATAACCGATTGTTTAAATGGAATGGTAAATTCTTATTGAGAGTGGGTAAGATTATTCTTATTAATTTAGTTTTATCTGCAATACCCATTTATTGGATGTCGTTTTATCATTTTCCTAAATAGGTAATAGATAAGTGATAAAATAAGGAGAGACTGTTTATGGAGTGGAGACAACCCAAATAGTAGCTCTAAATGTCTTATAAATTGAGAAATGGTTTGTAAGTCTAAAAATAAGGAAGGTTTAGAAATTATAAATTTACACAACTTAAATATATCCCATTTTGGAAAATGGATATAGAAATTTAATGATAGTAATGAAAATCTATTATGGAAAGAACTCATATTGAACCAATGGTATAGACGTTCTTTTAATTTGTTTCACTCATTTACAAATAGTACAAACAACATATCTCACTTCTGAAAGTCAATAATTTTAATTTTTGATATATAAAATTTGGGAATTAGTAATGTTGTACATTATGGCAATAACATCTCGTTTGGCATGAATGTTGATTATCAGTTATTCCACTTAAAGTAGAATTTAAACAATTATATGAGATCTACAATTTTAAAAATGTTCTAATTTATAATATTTATAGACCAAATTTAAACCTTCCTTGGGAATTTAATTTAATTCTACATTAACGGGAAATACTTTTGCATAATTTGCTTTATTGTGTGCTCAATTGGAATTATATATTATTGATAATGAAAAAGATATAAAAACATGGTTTTGGGACATTAGTAAGAAACACACATCTAATTCATTTTATAAGTCAATAAATATTCGGGAATTAAATTGAAAATATTTAAATACATTTGGAAAATTAGTTCTCCACCTAAAGCTAAGATGCACATATGGTTACTTTTACATGAGAAGTTTAATACTATAGAATTTTTAAGCAAGAAAACTATATTTAATGATAAAAAAATGTTAGTTTTGTAATAATAAAATGGAAGATATTATGCATTTATATTTTAAATGTACCACTAGATTTATCCTTGTAGAAAATCTAAATTTATTTGATTTTAATATAAATTATATGCATATTAATTGGGAGTTCCACTGGAATAATATTAGATTTTATTATAAGGGTTACAATTTTTACTAGACACCAGTTACATAATTACATGTTGGTATATTTGATTTGAAAGAAATCAATGTGTGACAACTTACCATTTTGGACGATTTAAGTCGATAATAAACCACGCATGTCTAACTCAAATAGTCCAAAAAAGATAGATTATCGATGGGGTTCATACTAAGAATCAATACACAAAATCAAAGACACAGAAGTTACAACATGGAATCTCACAGCGGAAATAAAATAAATACATAAGTAGTTAATGAGGCTACTAATAAAGCTTACATCTGAGTTTCAAAGTTTAAAATAACAAACTGAAAATAAAAAGAAGTTTACTACTACAAGTCCAAACCAAAATAGGAAAATAATACTAGATAAAAGTAGAGTCTTCAACTCAGTCTTTGTCTCCAGAAAAGCACTCCTCAACTCTGTAATATTTAGGCTGACCCGAGCGTAATGATAAACATACATCTGAATCAGAACTAAAAATTCCTATGTGAGTTAATCCAAAATCGGCTGTACAATGTGCAAATAACCTAAGAGATGTTACAGGATTTTCCATCTCTTAAGGATCCGAGAAACTATCTGCATGTAGTCGATACGATACATATGTAATGTCTATCAGTAATCTAAATATTAAAATAGCATTAAGGCTTTACATTAATCCCCCTTAACACATTTTATGCATGTAGTCTATGCAGGTCCTATAACACCACCAGTAACGTCGGCAACTGTCAGTGAGTCCCCTATAGGTACAATACTGAAACAAAATGATAGTGGTCTCATATGGAATAATCATATGACAATGCACGTGAGGTATGCTCAAGTTTGGATTCTACCGGTTTACCCTTTCTGACTGGTCGTAGGCCCCTAACGGTCGACCATGTCCATTAATCCAAATTCAAAGATGCCCACCGATCGAGTTTAAAATCAAGATGGTGATACGAGGCAAAGATGTCCGCTAAATGTAACTAACATATTAGCCAGACGTAGGCTCAAGTTTTGGTCATTTTAAACTGACATAAAGGTTGGGGTCATCCATTATCATTCTCTTTCCTCATTCCAGCAAACGTTCGCCAATTCAACCTCTACATTTTAGATAACATTCATTGCGTTCATAGGTATTAAAGTAGTTTCGGTATTGAATAAGAGTATGCCAATATTCGGTTTTGGTCTCTTTAATAACTAATCGTTCAATATATAAAATATGTTGTTTTGTCCATTTTTATTATTATAGAAACAACTGCTAAGAATCTCAGAAATATTCAATAGAAATAGTCCTTCATTTTACTTTAGGACTTCATAGAAAAAGTTTCAGAAATTTCCAAAAAATGTTTATTGTTTTTAATAATTAAAATACATTAGATTTTACACTAAATAAATATATAAAAAGCTTTAAGATTTACAAAAAAATTCAAATTAAATTTCAAAGTTCTTAAAACACCTTTTTAGAATTTTCAGTTAAGTTTTCGATTTTTTCAAATAAAATGGCTAATTTTTCCAAATTTTCAAACGGCTAATTTCAAAGATTGAATTATTCAAATTATTTGATAACTGAAATAAATATAGGTTTATTTACAAAGTATTCTCTAAATAATATATAGGAGCTATATAAAAAATTTCAAGGTAAAATAATGATTTTACAAAATTTCAATAATCCTACAAAGAATGAAATATAGAAAATACTAGATGATAGAGTTTGGTATAGGTTTCTTTACAAAATATTTTTATCTTTTTAAGATGGAGTTACAGAAAAAATTTCCTATTAAAATGACACTATTTTCCAATGCCTATTTATTCGTATTTAAATCAATAATTTATCCTAAAAAATCTACCCATAAACTTACAACCAAATTTTAGACTATAATATGCAAAATATCATTTATTATAACATGTCAGAAATTTAGAATTAAAAACACATATATGTATCAAAAATTTTCAACAGCGGAATTTGTCAAAACTCACATTTTGGGCCAAAACTCTAACTTTTTCCACATCTCAATATAAGATATCCAATGATTTTTTTATACCACCTTTCGATGTGAAAATGGTCCATATGACAACTTATACAATTACAGTAGTTCAAACAAAGTGTAACAGGTATAAATATAATCAATGGCCAACCATATATATAATTATAATATCATCAATTATTATCCACTTATAGGCCTACGCATTCAACCAAAATTTAAATCAAGTTA
The DNA here is from genome assembly GCA_030765085.1 of Allium cepa. NCBI lineage: Eukaryota > Viridiplantae > Streptophyta > Magnoliopsida > Asparagales > Amaryllidaceae > Allium > Allium cepa. The sequence continues at coordinate 92,465,369 of CM060930.1, read as the reverse complement.
ATTAAACATATATCACAACAATCATCAACTGCAGAATGCCAGGGTGTGTAACTTGCAATGAAATTCAATTTTAATGTCCATTAAAATTCACCAATAGAAAATCAAAATAATTTAACACATTACAAAGACGATTTAACTTGCACTAGAATTATAGTATTCCTGGGTTTGAACATTCAACTTCGTACGCGCGAATTAAAAACAGTATGACTTGAAAAAATGGCGCGAATACGGATCACAACAAACGGAACCAGCAGACACAACAATGGCACGCATGATAAAAGCAACGGAAGGTGATGAAGATGCAGATCTGATGCAGGCTTTTGGATTTTATTTTTTTTTAGAAAATGGAGGCTAATGTGGAGATGGTGAGGTTGAGGCTATTGTAGGCGAGTGAAATGGAGGTTGGCAGTGAGGTCTGGTCGTGAAGGGGCTGCTGGATGTTGGAGGGAGGTCGGTACATCGCTGGAGGTGCTAGGCGAGGAGCGGGCTGACTGGCGGAGGCTAGGATGTGTGGAGGGTTTGGGTATGGCTGATTCGGGTAGAGAAGTAGCAGGCATTTTAGGTAGAGGTGGCGGGTGGCAGGTGACTGGATAGGCGGCGGACGGTGCAGTTGGAGGCGGAGAAGGTGTGGGTTAGGCGGTGATGGGGAGGGCGAAGCGCTGGAAGTAGGATAGGTGAAAAACTGAGTTCTGCAAATAATGGTGCGGAATGTACTGAAGTGAATATGTGAAAATTGTATAAAACGGTGCGGATATTATAAATTCATGAATGCACAGTGCCGTTTCATTTTCAAAATGAAAAGTAACGCCTCGTTAATTAAATTTTAAGCTGACATGTTTGGTGAAAAAAAAAAAAAAAAAAAAAAAAAAAAAAAAAAAAAAGGCAAACATGCTAAACCAATTCTCACCATCTCAAAGATACCTTGGTATTTGTGTACAGGGCTTATTTAAATTTATTGTGTGTCCGGAATCTACATTCAAATAGCTCTATGACACACACCAGGTGTCCAAACATAAAAATAAATATACTAATTTTCTCTACGCTCGAATACAGACGTAATACCAGGCACAATTTTTAATTCTAACATTCGCTCTTAAATTACACTGTTGCCACTAAATACATTACAGCCAACTCTTAAATAATCTTCAAATCGACTTAAATGGAGATAGAAAAATCAAAATTTGACGTAACCAACTTAGACGTCTTACTTAGAAAATTTTCGAGAATTTTTTTTATAAATATATTTACATTTTAAAAATACAATATTTTTCACTAAAATATTAACCGATTTGAATTTAAATTCTGAAACAGCATTTTCCAAAATTGTAACAAATGAGATTTTCGACCCTCGAAAATCGACACTAATACGTCCTCGATATTCAAGTACCGCCAATTCAAGTGCCGGAAAACCCGATCATTAAGGGAAGAAAATAAAGATAGAATATAATCTCACACGAACGGAAGAACATATATTATTAATCACAAAATCTTTTACAGGGGAAATTTTAAATACCTATGACAGAGTTTAACCTATATTCAGCCTACACAGTTATAAACACTCATTCTTACAAATGATGAAAACAACAAAACAAATGCAGCAACAAATAGAATACGTCCACTCATAGATGAAGATCTCCAGCTCCCCTCTGTAAACTTCAAATGTCTTCAGCTAAACCTAAAATTACTCAGATCTGACCCGAGTATTAAAATATCCGGATCAGACATGATAAACCAGCGTGTGTGACGACCCGGAATTTTCAAGCATTCAAAATCAGAATATTTAATTGATTTTAAATATTCAATAGGGTAATTTTAACTTGAATTACGAAAATCACTGTTTATTTGATAATTAAATTATTGAATTAAATAACTTGAAATTGAGTAAAATGTTGAATCTGAAATTTTAAGCCTGTTAAAAATAATTTGAAGGTTTATAAAATTTATATTGATAACACTGAAGATAATAGAAGTTTTAAAATTGAATTTAACAGTGAATTGTTCAGTTTTGAAAATTTTACCGTTTTAAATTGAACTTAAAAATAGCTTTCCGAGGCACAGTTTCGAAATTCGACGAAACCAGTTCCATTGGGTCCGTAATATTGAATTATTATCGGATTTCAAATTTCGTATTAATTGGAGTTATTATGTGAGCGTACGATACATAAACGCGTTGAAATTTAATTGGTAATAACCGATTCAGAATTTAAAAATAATATTTAGACTAGTCAAATACACTTCACATTAACTGAAATTCTTTCCCATCAGCCTTCCATCTCAGCCTCATTTTTTTATCTCTCCACCGTGCTTCACTTCTTTTCATGTTTGAGGCCTCTCTTCCTCAGTAAGCTAAAGGAGACGGAATCAAAAAAAAAACAGTACGAAGTCCAAATTCAAATGGCTTCCAAACAAACTCCCCTTCATTTCAAAACCCATTCCTCGTTCTCGTTTTCATCTAATCGAGCAGAGAAAAGGAAAAAAAATGTTTGAAGGTTTATGTAAATTAGATTTTTGGAATCTATGTAGTTTATTTTGTTTTTTTTTAATATATCTGTAGCTCCCAAGTGAAAAGAAATAAAGATAAATATTTTCAATCACTAGTCTATTTTCTAATAATGGATTATGGAGATTAACCTATTTCATGATTTTAACTTCTAAAATTTTTTATTATAAGAAAATCAGTTTGAACTAAATCAATAGTTAAGCAATTTATAAAAGAGACTAATTGTTCGATTTGTTCGAATATTAATAAATTATATAATGTTTATACAAGGTCTAGAGACGTGAGGGAAAACAAGTCGGAATGGAAATGGACCGCAAATAAAAATAAAAGGTGAGTCAATCTCACTCAGTTAAATTTAAATTTAAATGATTAAATTAAATAATTGATTGTATGGTTGAATTAATTGACGTGATATATGATAGTATAATTTGAAATTGGCATATTATGTGATGCTAACGTCTGTGGATGCAGAGAAAACAGGTTGGACGGATCCAACTGGACCCCTCAACTTTTATTTAAACTATTTAGTATTCTCTGTTCTGATTATTTGATAATTCTATAATGAATTATGTGAAAGTATTGAATGCTATGGCTTGGTTGATATAATTGGGTATAATGAATTACCAGAAATATAAATTTGATTTCGGAAAGAGAAATAAAGGAAATGAATTTATAAGTAAAATAATTATGGAAACTTGAATAAATTTAAGAATGAATTGGAAAAGAAATAAAGTGCCTTTAAAATGCTAAGAAATAAGCCTTAAGTTTAGTAAGGGAAATTTGAATAATCAGAAGATTAATGAATTTTAAGTTTCAGTGTTATTATTTTAAAAAGAATAAAACATTTATTTAAAATTTGAAATTTAAGATCTAATTTATTGAAAAGAATACAGAAGAAATTGGAAAGAAGCTGAAATTGGTATATTTCAGTTAAATGATATAAAATCAATCGGAAAATAAAAAATTAAAAACAAAAATAAAGTCCATAATTAATGAACTTTGAGATAAACTAATAAGTAAAGAAATTTATTTCAAATGAAATAAATTGGGAATCAATTTGGAAATTTGATTTAAGTGATTGAAGTTGGAATTCTCCCTAGATAACCAAGTACGCTTTCAAAGTAAATTTTTGAATATAAGTTAAAAGATTAAAAGTTATTTTAGAAAGCATGTTTTGGAAAATTTCTTATTTCTAATATCTAAATTCTAAAGTAAGTATTTTCTCTTAATTTATTATATTAGTAATTATTTAAAGAATGACTTAATATTATGTTTTTAAAAGTATAAATCTAGTTTTATATTTATTAAGGAACCTTATTTTCAAATATTCATATAGTATGGTATTTTTAATAAATTATTGATGTAGTTTTAACTTAAATGTTTTAAAGTATATTTCAAAGTAAAGTGTTTTAAATTATTTTAAGAAATTTAATTTTGTGCTTGGTGATTTCAGAGGAGATAGAAAACATTTGGGGAAGTTTATTCTGAAAAGAAAGATGGTTTTGAAAATTGTTTTCAAAGGGGTTTGAAATTGGAAATATATCTTGTAAAGATATTTTGAGATAAATAAATAATTGGGGAAATATTTATTGGTTGATGGATGTTTATGCATATTAATTGATAGTTAAATAACCGACTATCAATATTGGACAAATGCGTTGATAGTTTCGAAGAGACCGGGATCGAGATTTATTTCTCGAAAATCACTTCGATCCGGTTTGTACGTTTCGTGGAAAACGATTTTGGATTCGAAGATGGAGCAGTGAAGTGCAAAGGCTAGTCGCTACTAATCCTGAGGATATTTCCAAAACGGATGTAGTAGGAATAGTGCCTTCGGTTCCTTTCGAACCCGCGACGGACTTGTATGGATGAATGCTTGCGAAACATCGTCAGGTGGATGATGGGCATTCTAAGGGATATGTTCTATAAAGGTAACGCTTAGCCTCAAGCCTCATCAAATGGGAATGACTGAAAATCAGGGGTTATGCAGCAAGGCTAGGTGGGTAGCACCCAAGCAGGGTGAGGTCATTCCAGTCTAGATGTCCCTTTTTGTTTCGGCTTAGTGGGCGGTTGCTGATCCCAACCGCGGGGTGATCTCACTCGGGATTATCCAGTAAGGGGTAGTCCCCGCCTTGTGTTGCAGGGGAGCGGGCGTACTCCTCGGTACGGTGATCTAGGCCCCGTAATGTGACAGGTGGTACCCCAGTGCCTAGTCATTAGTTGGAAATTCATTCTCCCTACGAGCCTTGTACGAGCTTTGTTTGTATTACCCACTCTGTGGCTAGTAGCTGGAATTTAATGAATGTAACAATTTCGGCTATTTTATAAGTATTTGTAAATAGACCCTATTATAATATCAGAGGATTTCTATAAAAATTGTTTTAGCTATCGTAAGGTAAAAACCCGACATGTTTATTTGTGGCGTGGTCTTACGAGGTGCTTTTGTTTTCAAAGGATTTTTGAAACTTTAATAATCAATTGGGTGTGATTTTCTCACGCTGGTATTCCAGACTGTCTCGGGTGTTATTTAACTATAATGCTCGGGTCAGACCGAGTATTATAGGATACAGGATATGATGTTGTGAGCTTAGGAGACGAGCTGGATGTTGATACGTACTCTCGTACTTATTTATATATATATTTCCGCTGTGTTGAGTTGTTGTGTATCCATTTGTATGATATTGATGTTGAGCTATGATTGATGTACTCTGATGATGTAATAAATGTAAACAGATATATTTGATTTTGAGTAAACATTATTTACTATCTATTATATTTTATTCCGCTGCGATGGTTTGATTCTGTTGTTGTTTTCTATTTTCTTCTTCTACCTCTTCTTCTTTAACCCAAATGGTTCGTATTTCTGTACAACCTGAGTTGATTTAGGTAGAATAGAGTTGACTCAAGGGGTACGGATTTGCGGATCGTTTCAGCGTGAGCCACGATTTATAAATATATATGATAGTGCCATACATCGACTTTGTTGTTGAATAAAAACCTCTTTGAAAAAAAGAAGAGTATCTCATAAAACCACCTCGTGCATAAACATGGATAGGTTTTTATCTTATGATAACTAAGACACTTAGTACTTAAACCATTTGGTATTATTTCTAATGACATTGCTTTGACAATCCTTTTCAAGTAAACATATATAATCTTGGCTGAAATTGTCACATTATTAAATTCCAGCAAGGGTAGCTGAATGTTTCCAAGGCATTACAGCTATTTTGGGAATACAACCAAAACCATAAAGCTCGTGTTGGAATTGGAATTGCAATATGATAAGGAACTAGTGGTATTTCCCTTCCTTTGCAGATTTTCCACGTATACCAATCATAGCACCCGATGCCTTTTCGTACAAGGACTCATACACCACTATATATCTCATATTGCTACACTATTATGTATCTGGTGACTTTTCGTGCAAGGACTCATACACCACTATACCATAAAATATCAAGGGTCTAGTCGCTACTGGCCTTTAGGCAACATATGTCCTTTTCTTTCCATATCCAGAATAATCGATAGTCCAAAATATATATCATGTAGATCATATAATTACCCATATCATTACAGAGATGTAAGGCTTAAGAGGCTACGCTTAATTTCTACAAAGCCACTCTTTTCTTTTATCATAACCAATTCCACTTTGAATGCGACGTTGCCATTTCTAACAACAGATTATTACTTTCCACAAATGTATAACCGTTGAGCTCCTATGTCTCAGAGAAGTGTGTTAAGTATAAGAGAGTTGCAACCTACACCACTAAACAGATGTACGTTTGTAGAGATCAATGTATGTGGTTTTAGAAATGCAATGTCAAACAATCATCCATGCAATTATTCAGAAACAGGACAAACCGAAGGCACTTCTCTTACGACATCGTATCGGTAATTACCCCTAGTATTAGTAGCGAGTAGTCCTTGCATTTTGAAAATTTCAGAACGAAGGGACCACTGCTATTTATTTTATTCTACGAGCTATCCAGAGATTATCAACAAGCAGCATTTCCATTATGAAGATCTCCTGTCTTCAAAAATCACTGTCTTCAACATGTTTTTTTTCTTTCAAATGCATATACTGGTTCGAAGTGGTTTTTGTAGGATCGATTTCACCATAGAGGGGGGGGGGGTGAATAGGGTGATGCTATTAATTATAAAAATTAATTGCGGAAGTTTTAAAATAATTTCAACTCAAATCATAGAACAATAGCAGCACAGATAATAACAGAATAATAAATGCAGAAATAGAATGACACAGAATTTATCCAGCTTCGGCAAAACCCTGCCTACATGCTGCCCCCAAGTTTTCTACTAGAAATTAAGTAGTCACACTCTTACACACGTAAACTTGCGACACCCGCCACTGACTAAACTAACTCTACGCTCAAAACTCAGCCACAACTCAGCCACTGAGTTGCGAATTCTCATACTACGCTACGTAGTTTGTCCCCTAGTCACACGACTAGAAATTTAAACGGTTTAAAAAGAAATTACAAATTAAAAAAAATTTAAAGTAAAATAACCCTAAATAAAAAATTAAAAGCCCTTATTAAAAAAGAAATTCGGCCCCTTTTATATTCTTTAGCCCCTTCCTTTTTGTTAGTGACGGCTTTGTTCTTTCTTTTCAATTTAGGGCTTCGTTCCCTTTGTTCCAATTTAGGGTTATTCTGTAATTCGAAGTAGCCGTCTTTGAGTTGATTGATTGTGGATAATTGCGAGTACCTTCGATCGTTTCCTCGTTGCTTACTTTGGCTGCTTCGTTGGTCGAGTTCTATCTTTGCTTCGGTATGTAATTTATGCTTTTGTGCTTTAGAGTTATCGTACTTGAACTCCATACCTAATAGCCGATGATGATTCTGGGTTATATATGTGTTCGATCTCCTTTATTTGCGTTCGTATAAATTTGTTAGAATTTGTCAATTACTTTGCTCGGCCGTTCGATTTCGCTTTGATGCTGATGATTTCTCTGATTTCTTCAATTCATTTTCTTGATACTCACAGTGTTGATTCGTGACTTGGTCAAATTACTTGGTCACTACGGTTTTGGTTTGAAACCATTACATTTGATTTTAATCTTCGTTTCCTTTGACTCCGGTCAGATTTTGTATATGCAAATCCACGTCTTCGACCATTTTTGATTTCTTAAAAAAACTGGTGATCACGTTCAAACTGTACCATCTATTCAATGACATTGCTAGTTTGATCCATGACTTAGTTCACTTTATATTCATTCTATTTAGTCTGCATTAGCTTGTACTTCGAGTTTGTTACTTTTCACTATGGCATTTGTTTGAACTGTAGTATGGTCATGGTTTTGAGAATGCGACTTCATCCCATTGCGTTGATATCTAGCAGCAGTAACTTCACTGAATTGTAACTATGCCCTGTCTGGTACATTGATCTGCATTTGGTATGTTGTTGCATTGCATCATGTGTATACATTCATTCATGTATGTATATAGGTGTATGTCAGCATTCATCTTTTCTACTCTGTACTTGCATGCATCCCACTGATCATATGTTACTCTCTGTTTTGAGTCACTTCCATACTTGGTCGTACTGTCCACCTGAGTTTGCTTTGGTTTCATGTTATAGTTGTAGTCTGGTTGTTTGCTTGATGAAGAGGCTGAACCTGTTAGTCGAGCTTGCATACGATCTTCTACATGCCTTTAGTGTTCATTAGCTCATGTGTGTAAATGTTTGCGTACTTGTTATCTTCACTTGCATATTTGTTCATCATGTAGTCTTGGTTGAACTGGTTGAGACTGGTGTATTGATTTGGGCTTGCCTATTCTGGACCTGCTCGAGTCTGATTCATGTCTTCACTGATCTTCTGATTTGGTGCCTGTAGTGTTGCAGTCTTTGACTTGTTTCATGCATCACTGATCTTCTGATCTGGTGCCTGTAGTGTTGCAGTCTTTGACTTGTTTCATGCATCACTGTATATCCATATTGTTGGCATTGTTTATGTTGGTTTTGGATTTTGACCATTTTATTGAACTTGCATTGTTTATGCGAGCTGCTGCAGTTTGTAATTTAACCCAAACTTCTTCATGTAGCTGATGTCTACATGCACTTGGTTTCAATATGCAAACTGTACTAGTTTGCATTAATTTGTGTATATACTTGATGCCTTAGTTATATTGACTAGTCGACACTGTGCATGTTTGTTTGTATATTGACTTGAAACTGCATTGTGCTTTATTGTGACCTTTGTGCATTTTGATATGTAAGCTTGTCTTGGTTTGTCGAATTACACCTGAGTTGAATCCAGCTTGAAGATCGGATTTGACCTTGTGCTCACCTGTCCCTGTAAATTTATCAAGTGTATATTTCGGTGTGCACGACCTTGTGGCATATACAGTGATACACTGTGTATGTCACAAGCTGTTCGTGTATGATGGATTCAAAATTAAATGATGACGAACAACCCAATTAACTGAGGCAAATATTATTTTCAAAATCACATTTTGTTTTATATTGTAAAAATATTTCCTTTTCAATTTTACTGCATCAATATTTATTTTTGCAGGTTGCTCAGATGCTGGATTCAATTTGGAATAAAGTTGAAGATAAACACGAGTGTGAGTGATAAGTAGTGAGGTCAACTGTAAATGTGAAATTGTGATGTAATTGAATTTATACTGCAATCAAAATTGTGTATGTATAGTGAGAGCTCGAATTTGTACTATTCAAAATTGTAATAAATATTTGTTTGAATAAAAATTCTGTTTGAATTCAAATTATGTGTTATTTATTTTTATTCAGCAAATATTTATTTAATCTATGAAAAAATAAAATAGTACATCAACAAATACATTTAAACGAATATATATATATATATATATGTTTATTATCATCAAACAAAAATCAAATAATTGCATATTCAACAATCTCCCCCTTTTGATGATAACAAATATATATTTAAGTTTTGAATATGTTAAATGTATTTGATCATTGATATGCTCTAATTGCTCCCCCTATTTAAATGCTTCCTCTCTACACAAAGCTCCCCCTACATATATGCATACAATTAAAAAATATGCAAATGAGCCTAGATGCAAATAGAAAATATTTGACATTTGCTTGATTTTATTTGACCAAAATCTTAACTTTTCTCTCCCCCTTTTGTTATCAGCAAAAGAGTAATAGTGTTAGAGAAAATAGAGGTAAAGTGATCGATATTAATCCAATATTAAAACTCATGAATATAAATATTAAATTTCAATAAAAAATCAAACAAAAATCATAAATATTTTGTTAGGCGTATATTCCACTTTTAGAATGATGGGAATGATATCATCATATAAAACCATACGGTTGTGTCTATTTGTGGTATATTTATATCAGGGATTTGAATATCTACTAACCATGCATAACCGTTAGGACTTTTAAATGAGATTAGTAGTGTTCCAATTTTATTTAAAAAAAAAATTCAAGTCTCTTCTAACCGCGCATAACCGTGAGGAATTTTAAATGGGATTAGAATCAACTTATTTATTTTAAAAATCAATTTTTGATATGCATTCCATGCATGCATAACCGTGAGGACTATTAAATGAGCATGGAGCACATAACAAATTCCAAGTAATTCACCCATGTATAACCGTGAAGACTTTTAAATGAGAGTTAGTACTTTGGTATTTATTTAATTTTTTACTATATAAATTTTTTCTATTATTTTAAAAAAATGTAAAATGAAAAACGAATGATTCCTGTTTAAAGTACCACATATCGACAAACTATATAGAATTTCGGTGAGTGATGGTCGTTAGAAATATGATAGACATAGAGATGGTCATGGAATTTTTACCAACAAAAATTTTATAACTCCTATTTAAATTTCTAAAGATATTTACTAATTATACCGTCTCGAGTCATAATATATGATAAATATCAACACTCATCACTTTTTCAATCACTATTTGTCTTTTCGATTATTATTAGGGAGTCAGATCAGTCAGAATGGTCATTTAAAATCAAATTAAAAAATAATTATGAAATCGATTTTTCAAAATGACTAATCTGAAAATATGGTCAAAAATGATTTTCTCGAGGGGGTTATATGAGAATTTTTTTTGCTATTTGAAAATTATTTGAATTGAAAAATATGAAGATATTTTCCTTGAAAAACGATGCAGTTACTAAATGTCTCAACTAAAATCACGTTCAACTAGTAATTTTTCTATCAACTAGATTACAAGTGTAATCTGCGTCTGAATTTCTCTTTCACTCAAAATTTTCATTAATTGAATTTGATAGACCAGGCCATGAAGTATGCAACAAAATATCTCAAAATCAATTTTAATAGCTTTTCAAATGACATTCTCTTGCATTTGAAATGAAGCCATGTAAATAATCAAAAATCGTGAAGATATAGTCAGCCGTATTATAACCAAATTTATTATCATCCAATAAAACACTATTTTAATCCAAACTAATATATATGAAGTAATTCAAAGAATCTAGAGATTTTTATAGTGTTTTTGGCATAAGAATATAATTGGCCAACTATTTTGAACAAGTCAGAATCTAAATCATCATCTCATTATTGGCTGATTTAACTCAGATTACGGTGCAGATTATCACATTTAATATATCTTTCAAATAAATATACCATTACCTGTTTTACCTTTACGATATTTTCGTTGTTGCCTATTGTGATTCTGTCACCTTTGTACTAGGCTAAGGAACTTTGCTTTTTCGCTCGGTGTGCTCTCGGAACAGCCAGAATCCAAGTAGCACTATTGTTGTTCCTTAGCCTGCCACCACACCTACATGATGAAAGATTTTTGTGACCTATTTGTTTTTATAGGTCCATGGTAGTTAGTGGCAGAATATTTAGAAAAATAATTTTATGGAGACCCAAAACTATTTATAATTGTTCCCTTCGGCACCCAAATTTGTTTAACTTTGAGAGATTTTATATTTGTGCCTTTTGAAACCCAAATTGGTATAGTTTTCACGTGTTTGGGTCTATACCAACAACTATTGTAATTGTGTCCAAATTTTCTACAAATTGTGCACATAGAATTTTCTTGATTAATATCGCTTTCAACATTTTCAAATTGATTATATCCAAGTCCTTGTCTAACCGTATTAACAGTTTGCTTTCCTAATAGCATATTCAATGATTTTTCGCTTTTTGAAAATTTGTCTAAAGTCGTTGACAATTGTTGGACTTGTGTTTTGAGAGATTCGTTTTCGTTTAACAATTGTGTGCACTTTTTAACAGAATTCTCTCTCCTAGTACTTTCACTTTCTTTCAAAATCAGAATTTCATTTTCAAGTGATTTTATATTGATTTTTGATTTTTTAATTTCTTCTTTGAATTTTGGACACTTATCACACTTATGGATCCTACTTTGATAGTTTTTAACTAATTGGTCAAGTTGTTCATTTAATTCTATCAAAGTATCTTTTTGTGATTCAAGTTTGGCATACTTCTCCCTAAGTCGGTCAAAACAGCCATTTACTTCGTGGAAATAAATAAGTAATTCAGAGTGAGTGTGTTTTGATACCTCGCTTGGCTCATCATCGTCGCTATCAGTTATATTTACATGAAGGCACATATCTGCTTTCTCACTCTTACTGCTAGTACTTTGATTATCTTCATCACTTGTATTCCACGTGGCTGTAGCATTTCTCCTTTTTGATTTCTTTTCAAAATCGCGTTGAAATCAGGGATAATTGGGCTAGGTATCACAGGGTTTGTTACAAATGATCCCGTGTTCTTCCGAGTTGTCTAGTGCTTTGATTATTCTGCTTTTTAATTTTTGATTTAGAGATGGATTTCCGTATTTGCGGTTCCACCTTTTGAATTTCTTCATTATTAACGCCAGCTCAGCTGCTCCATCATCATCATCCTCATCACAATTGCTTTTTACAAATCCTGTTAAGCACATTTCTTTAACTGAGTAGGTTGTGGAAGATTTCTCATTGCTGTTGACTTTTGCACCATATATTGCATTTAAAGTATTCCAGATTTCCTGTGCATTTTCACAATGAGAGATGAAATTAAAATTATCTTGATTAATATAAGAATATAATAAATGCATAGCCAGAGCGTTAATCGAGATAATTTTCTTATCTGTTATATCACACCCATTTTCAACAATATCCCAACATTTATTATCAACAGATTTTAATTAAAATTCCATTTTCAATTTCCAATTCAAAAAATCTGTTCCATCGAAAATAGAAGGAATAATATTGGAACGATCCTCAACAAAAGTATTATTAAAAGAAGCCATTTTAAAATTTTAATTTTTTAAAACAAAAACCGATTTTTAAAACACAAATTTTTAAAACAAAAATTGACTTTTATTCCTAGCTCTGATACCACTTGTAGGATCGATTTCACCGTAGACGGGGGTGAATAGGTGATGCTATTAATTATAAAAATTAATTGCGAAAGCTTTTAAAATAATTTCAACACAGATCATAGAGCAATAGCAGAACAGATAATAGCAGAATAATAAATGCAAAAATAGAACGACACAGAATTTACCCAGCTTCGGCAAAACCCTGCCTACGTGCTGCCCCCAATGTTTCTACTAGAAATTAGCCTGTTCCTTTTTGTTAGTGGTGACTTTGTTCTTTCTTTGCAATTTAGGGCTTCGTTCCCTTTGTTCCAATTTAGGGTTATTCTATAATTCGAAGTAGCCGTCTTTGAGTTGATTGATCGTGGATAATTGCGAGTAGCTTCGATCGTTTCCTCGTTGCTCACTTTGGCTGCTTTGTTGATCGAGTTCTATCTTTGCTTCGGTATGTAATTTATGCTTTTGTGCTTTAGAGTTATCGTACTTGAACTCCATACCTAATAGCCGATGATGATTTTGGGTTATATATGTGTTCGATCTCCTTTATTTGCGTTCGTATAAATTTGTTAGAATTTGTCAATTACTTTGCTCGGCCGTTCGATTTCGCTTTGATGCTGATGATTTCTCTGACTTCTTCAATTCATTTGCTTGATACTCACAGTGTTGATTCGTGACTTGGTCAAATTACTTGGTCACTACGGTTTTGGTTTGAAACTATTACATTTGATTTTAATCTTCGTTTCCTTTGACTCCGGTCAGATTTTGTATATACAAATGCACGTCTTCGACCATTTTTGATTTCTTAAAAAAACTGGTGATCACGTTCGAACTGTACCATCCGTTCTATGACATTGCTGGTTTGATCCATGACTTAGTTCACTGTATATTCATTCTCTTTAGTCTGCATTAGCTTGTACTTTGAGTTTGTTACTTTTTCACTGTGGCATTTGTTTGAATTGTAGCATGGTCGTGGTTTTGAGAATGCGACTTCATCCCATTGTGTTGATATCTAGCAGCATTAACTTCACTGAATTGTAACTATGCCCTGTCTGGTTCATTGATCTGTATTTGGTATGTTGTTGCATTGCATCATGTGTATACGTCCGTTCATGTATGTACATAGGTGTATGTCATCATTCATCTTTTCCACTATGTACTTGCATGCATCCCACTGATCATATGTTACTCTCTGTTTTGAGTCACTTCCATACTTGGTCGTATTGTCCACCTGAGTTTGCTTTGGTTTCATGTTATAGTTGTAGTCTGGTTGTTGCTTGATGAAGAGGCTGAACCTGTTAGTCGAGCTTGCATACTTTGATCTTCTACATGCCTGTAGTGTTCATTAGCTCATGTGTGTAAATGTTTGCGCACTTGTTATCTTAACTTGCATATTTGTTCATCATGTAGTCTTGGTTAAACTGGTTGAGACTGGTGTATTGATTTGGGCTTGCCTATTCTGGACCTGCTCGAGTCTAATTCATGTCTTCATTGATCTTCTGATCTGGTGCATGTAGTGTTGCAGTCTTTGAATTGTTTCATGCATCACTATATATCCATATTGTTGGCATTATTTACGTTGGTTTTGGATTTTGACCATTTTATTGAACTTGCATTGTTTATTCGAGCTGCTGCAGTTTGTAATTTAACCCAAACTTCTTCATGTACCTGATGTCTACATGCACTTGGTTTCAATATGCAAACTATACTAGTTTGCATTAATTTGTGTATATACTTAATGCCTTGGTTATATTGACTAGTCGACACTGTGCATGTTTGTTTGTATATTGACTTGAAACTGCTTTATGCTTTATTGTGACCTTTGTGCATTTTGATATGTAAGCTTGTCTTGGTTTGTCGAATTACACCTGAGTTGAATCCAACTTGAAGCTCGGATTTGACCATGTGCTCACTTGTCCCTGTAAATTTATCAAGTGTATATTTCGGTGTGCACGGCCTTGTGGCATATACAATGATACACTGTGTATGTCACAAGCTGTTCGTGTATGATGGATTCAAAATTAAATGATGACGAACAACCCAATTAACTGAGGAAAATATTATTTTCAAAATCACATTTTGTTTTATATTGCAAAAATATTTCCTTTTCAATTTTACTGCGTCAATATTTATTTTTGCAGATTGCTCGGATGCTGGATTCAATTTGGAATAAAGTTGAAGATAAACACGAGTGTGAGTGATATGTAGTGAGGTCAACTGTAAATGTGAAATTGTGATGTAATTGAATTTATATTGTAATTAAAATTGTGTATGTATAGTGATAGCTCGAATTTGTACTATTTAAAATTGTAATAAATATTTGTTTGAATAAAAATTCTGTTTGAATTCA
Organism: Allium cepa; assembly: GCA_030765085.1. Classification (NCBI taxonomy): domain Eukaryota; kingdom Viridiplantae; phylum Streptophyta; class Magnoliopsida; order Asparagales; family Amaryllidaceae; genus Allium; species Allium cepa. The sequence goes on along the minus strand of CM060930.1, from coordinate 92,450,197 downwards.
AATTCTGTGTTATTTATTTTTATTCAGCAAATATTTATTTAATCTATGAAAAAATAAAATAGTACATTAAAAAATATAGTCAAACGAATATATATATATAGATATATGTTTATTATCATCAAACAAAAATCATATAATCGCATATTCAATAGTTTTCGAATAGGAATCACACAAATCTAACCCCTGTCTCTCCGAACCTGTAACAACCCGGGATTTTAGAGATTACTATTAATATTAAATTATGAAGAAAATTATAATTTAATATTGTTTTTAAAAATTAACTGGATAATAAAATAGGGGATTATATTGTTTATTTTATATAAATAATATCTTGATGAATATAATATGGGATTCGAAATTTAAATAAGTCATATTATTTTACTTGACGCTTATTTGAACATTTGATGGTTGAAATAAGTGCAAATGAATGAAAATAAAGTTTGGAAAACTTTATTTATGGATTTGTGTTGTAAATAAATAATTGTGATGGTTTAATTTGAGTTAATTAGTAATATCGAAAATTTATTCCAATGTTAGCCTTTTATTGTAAAATAAAGGAATAATATGAAGAAAATAAAATTTAGAAGTGTAAATAGGCTTGGAATGATGTTTTAATGTTATAAAAATGTAAAAACATTATAATACACTTAGTTAGACTTAAAAATAAATTTTATTTGGTTGAAATAGAAGAAAATAGTGATTTTTCACTAAAAATGAGAATATTGAAAAATATTGATAAAAAATGGATGAAAAATATACATTACTTAGAAATTTACTAAGTATAATTGCCTTTGCTCTTATTGGGTAAGGTTTTAGATACAAAATCCTAAATCTAGAAGCATCTAGTGAGAAGGAATTGCTTCTATTCCTCTATTCATTCCTTCTTCTCAAAAAATAAAATAAAACTTACAATAAACCTAAAACAATGGCCTCCATATGAGGAAAAATCAAAATTCACTCATTCTCTTGCAAATTCAAGGTTCAATTCAAGTTACACACATAAGATAAGCTTCTATAGGTTTCTAATTACTAATACAAGGCTAAAGCTCCTTTCTTTGCAAGTAAAATCATTTAATTTGCTGAAAACAAACCCTAAGGTGAGTAACCTCAATCACGCTTGCTATATACAATCTTGTTTATTCATATTTAGTGTAAAATTGAATGCTTGGAACTATAAAAATCAAGTTTTGATCATATTTTGTGCTCAATCCAAAAACTGAATTATGTCCATCTTTGAAGCTAAAACGATTTGACTATAACTTTTCCGTTTCTTAACCGATTTTGATAATTTTAGATGTTTCGGAAAACTTAATTCTTGTGCTACAACTTACATGTTTTATATTTTCTGTAATTTTGAAGTTAAATGTGTCAAAATTGAATTTTTCTATTGTAATCCCGAGAGCAAAACCAATATTTGCTCTGTGCTTAAGGCTGAAACTAAATTGGCCATAACTTCTTTGTTTCTTAACCAATTTCGATAATTTTAGATGTTCCGGAAATCTTAGAAACTAAGCTACAACTTTTGTTTTATTCATTTCTCTAGATTTTGAAGTTACCTATGATATAATTGCAATTGTTTGTCGCTGTCCAGCAAATACATAGATTCAGGCTGAATTTGATGTTTTGTGTAAAATGATCATAACTTTTGAACCAATGATCGGAATTTGAAGATCTTGGTCATTATGGAAATATTAGAAGCTAAACTACAACTTTCATTTTATTTATTTTGCCTTATTTTGAGGTTACTTATGTTATAATTGCAATTGTTTCTCGCTGTCCTACAAATACATAAGTTCAGGCCGAATTTTATGTTTTGAGTAAAACGATCATAACTTTTGAATCATTGATCCGAATTGATTGACCTTGGTCATTCTGGAAATCTTGAATCATATGCAACAACTTTCATTCAGAATGTTTTTAAATATTTCAATGTTTGCTAGCTCAAAACAACGGATTTTATCCGCTGTCCTGTTTTTTGTTCCATGTTGTTAGTGCACTTATTATTTTCAAACCACTTGAAAATTATTTTGCATCCATGAACATGTATATGCATGTTCCGCCTTGGTAATTATGGTGTTAAATATTTTATTTTAAATATTTTTAAGAGTATTTCTAAATAATAAAAGTAGATATACTATATTCATTTTATATAAAAAAGTAGAATTTTAATAAAAGGATTTCTTTGGGTTTCGAAAAATTTATTTTAAAACCCGGCCACCTTAGTAAATTATTGCGCAAAGATCATAAACTATTATTTTTCCCTTTCGGATGTATAAGAATGGGAATTAAACGATTTAGTACGGATATATGGTATGAGACATGTGTTCTTGCTTTATCGCTTAATATCGGACTTCTACGACCGAAACTAATTTGAATTATTATTTTGAGATGATTTAGAAGTTGCCAAATTTTAACGAACATTATTGGTTGGAGAATTACTCTTTTTGAGTACGTTTGATGGCGAACCAATCTAGATGTTTTTACAATCGCTGATGAGATGAGGCGACCAAGACGAGAATTTTCCGTTTGGAGAATTATGATTAGAAATAACCGTCATGATGTTGTTTTACTTACCGATGAGACGAGGTAAGTCTATTTATGAAGTATTCATGAAGTTAAGATGTTTATGATGATTTAAGAAGTTAAGATGGTATTGATGACTTTTACTTGTCGACGAAATGAGACAAGTCACGATGGAACCATTACTCGTCGATGAGAAGAGATGGGTATGATATTATATTAACTTGCCGATGAAATGAGGCAATACTGATGTTAAGTTTTAATTTGAAACTATGGTTAGAAATAACCATCACAAGTTCTTTTACTTGCCTAGGAGATGAGGCAAGTTGTTATGATGGATTGATGATGATTTCGATATTTATGATGAATTTTTAGTTGTCAATGAAATGAGACAAGTCTCGATGTCACTTAAAACTCGTCCAAGTAAGAGATAAGACGAGTTAGGTATCTTACACTTGCCGATGAGATGAGGCAGTGTTTATTTGATGATGTTTTATGATGGTTTTCTAATGTGGCATCGACTAACGATTAGTAAACCAATAGGTATGAACGTAAGGTATGGGACGTACGTTGACGCCTATTGGGTTTCTATTCGAGAAGTTGAGACACATTCACGATGTTACTAGTGCTACAGACCGAGTACTCGATTGGAATCATCACGATGTTCATGAAGTTATTACTCGACTCCAATCATCACGATGTTATTACTCGGGTTTTTATGACTGGTGTCATCAAGATGTTTCCGACTATAGTCAATCAAGATGATCACGATGTTATGATGTTATGTGACCCCAAGTCATCACGATGAATGGTACCAAATAATGGTAGTACTAGTCAAGATGTAAATGCACGTGCTGCTTTCCATGAGGTTTTAGGTGTTTCGATTTCACTAGTTTGATGATGATGCTTTAGTATAGCCTTATGTATGAAAAAGGCTTATTGACATACATGGTTTTATTTGTGATTTCGAATATGATGTTTTGGATTCTTTTCGGGCTCTATCAAGATGGATTTGAGACATTGTATATATTTATACCAATGAGATGAGGTATAAATTATGGTAATGCTTTTATGATGAGTGTTGATAATAGATTTAAGATATATTTATATTTATACCGATGAGATGAGGTGTAACAATTAAGAAGTTTCTATTAGATGGGTTTTATTTATGATGGATTCTTGAAGTTTTAGTTATCTTATGAAGATTTACTCTATGGTCCATATCCTCACCCATTTCATTCGGTTATATATATATAATTAGGTGAACCATGTCAATATAATATACATATTGTATTCCTCTATGCATTCATGACGAACCATTGATGTATCACTCTAGAGATAACTTGATGACTTATATCATTCCATTGGTAACGATGGAATGTTTTTCCCCTATCTCTTATCATCACCTGTACTAATGATAAGTTCTAGCTAGCTTGACCCGTGTGTTTTCACTCGGGTCAGACCGAGTTGTTTCAGGTATCATCTATTGGACTTAGCTTGAAGTTGATGTTGGATATCAGCTCTTCTTTCTCTTGAGTAGTTTTTGTTCTTTCGCATACTCTGATGTAGTTATATTTGATTCGATATTTATGATGTGGTCGAGTACCACCTTTATCTGTATTCATATTGTATTGTACTAAACATGTATTAGTATATATATATATATATATATATATATATATATGATGTTGATTACTGTTCTATGATGTGCTTTACATTTAGTTATTGTATTTTGTTCTGATAGATCCGTTAGCCACCTATAGTTTTGGATTAAGCATTTACTGTGTATGTCGATCCATTGAGATAAAAAAGAAAAAAAAATTATATTGCATTTATCGATGTATTCAGTAGATGTTTAAGACAAAGTTATAGATGGTCGCCCTTAACCAGCCCTATTCTCCGCTTTAGTAGACGGAATTACTTGTTAATTCTCTTTACTAAGGTGGGTCTCGGGGTGGGGCGTCACAGCTTGGTATCAGAGCTGCGGTCAGAATAAAGTAGAATAAACACAGAACAGTATGTATATCATGATACATCGAAATACAATACGAGTGAATCATTTTCCTTTATTCAAGCTTGTTTTCGAATCGAGCCTTGATTCTTTTTCGAGTTTTAGGATTGTTAAGATGGAATATGTCTAGGAATATAGATATATTGTATTCTGTAGTATTCCATAATAGAGAGTTTGATGTCATCTTGTCTTATATAAAATCTTATTTGGGATTGTTCTATTCTTATTTTTATCGATACGAGTGAATTCGTATCGATGAAGCTGATTGATTTCTTTGAGCATTCTCGTTGCATTCCTTTGAGAGTTATGATCCTATTAAAGGGATCCACAACGATTGGCTTGTTGTAAGCATTCCGAGTTCTCTATTTGTTGCTGCTTTAGTTAGTATTTGTTTATTACTTACCATCTTGAGATGTATCTGATTTGAGATGGATTGACTTATTTGATGTTAAGTCTGATCCTTTTGTTGTTATATGATCCTATATTTATTTAGGCATCCTAATTTGATTAGGTTATTATTTCTATCACTTTGAAATGTTAGTGATGATTCCGAAGTTTCTGTATTCACTCTTGAGTATCGAGATGTTGATGATATATCTCGAATTCCAGTCAAGGTGACTTTGTTGAGTTTTGTGAGTCCGTTTGTTTGACATCCAATCGGGCAATCAATTGTTGAGGTAACCTTATTCCTAGCTCTTCGGTTATCCTTCCACGAGGATTTTCACTAAGGAATGAGGTGAGTTTCTAGATTGTTCGAGTTTGATTGAGTTTATCATTCAGCTTCGTTTGAGTGTTCTTTTCATATACTCAATCAATGTTATCCTTTAGCATTACTCCGATTGAAGTAGTGATTCGTGGATTGTGTGCTTCTTCTCCTTTGAGAAGAATATCTTGCTTATCCTGTATCTTAATGATTTTTGGGAGTGGCTCGTGACATCGTAAGATTGACGAACACTCTATCTTCTTCTGTTGATTTTGAGAATCGAGTATTCAGGGAATATCTCGATGCATTCTCTTAATGTTCTTTGGTCTGAGTTTTGAAGCTATATAAATATGAGTTTTAAAGAGAATTTAAGCTTTGAGATATAAAAAAAAATATCAAAGAAAATTTTGAGAATATATTTACATGAGTAGTATTTCTTTTATAGAAATAATTTGGGAGTGTTGGGTTGTCCATCGGGTAGTTAAGAGTTCTAGTCGATACGCCTGATCAACGTTATCGATAGGAATCTCCTAAATGCTATGATGAGATAATCAGACACGATGATTTGTGTTTTAAAAATTGAGATTTTGAAAATAATATTTGATGTTAAATATTAAATTTATTTTTGAATGGTAATTGCAGCCATTGATTTTAGAGACGAGTATCAGAGTGGCGAGGCAGTTTTGATCGTTCGATCGACTCTGCAGCCAACGAACATATCTATTTATTAGAGATTCAGTGGCAAGGCAATGCCATTTATTTATATATTTATTTTGAAATTATAAAGATGAGAATATGTGAGAAAATTATTGAGCTATACTTTATTTAAAGTATATTTTGAGATTTTAGAATTATATTATATACATTGGATGTTTTAAGAGAAGAGTTATAAGGAGATTTGAAGACCGTTTCAAACTATTTAAGTGGTTTAATAAAAAGACTAAAGAGAATTTAAACTCTTAATTTATTTTAAGGAATATTATTATGGATTTACAAAATATTTTGAAAATTAATTTTGAAGTATGAGAAGAAATTTGGACTTTTAATTTGAGTTTTAAATTACTTACAAAGTAATATAGTAAAGAGTTTGAAAATTTTCAAATGTTGAAAATTGAGATTTAAAATTTAAAAGATGTTGAGATTTATCAATTTTACATATCTTGAATTGAAAAGTAGTTTGAGCTTATATCCTTGTTTCTTGAGTATTTTCTATCCCTGAGCTGATAGCAACGATGTGCATTTTTCGCAGTCATTCGAGTTTGGCGGTCTTGTGAGAAGCCATTTTATGCGATTTATCAATCTTGTCTATTGAGTCTATCCTTGGTAAGAGGGCGTTCTTTCCGTATTATTATGCGGAAAATTGTGTTGTTGGTCATTTTTGTTGCTTAAAGTTCGGGTTTGAATGAGTTTGATCCCGACTCTATTCATAGAGTTTTGAGAAATCTATCTTTTTTGATAGATAATTTGTTGAGCTTTTTATTGAGTATTGTTTCGAAGACGAGATATCTTCGAAATCCTTTCGAGTTACTTGGAAAAATTCGATGATTTGCTAGTCGCTATATTGGCATATGATGGACTATTGGATTAACCAAGAAAGTTTTTCCTTATCTCTCTCTACCATTCTATGTTGGGAGAATGAATGGTTTGAGTTTTGAGCTTGTCTATCACCTTTGTTGATTGAATTTTTATGTTGTTTACAGCCTTTTCCTTTAGAAATTGCGAGGACGCAATTTTGTTAAGGGGGAGAGTCTGTAACAACCCAAGATTTTGGAGATTACTATTAATATTAAATTATGAAGAAAATTATAATTTAATATTGTTTTTAAAAATTAACTGGATAATAAAATAGGGGATTATATTGTTTATTTTATATAAACAATATCTTGATGAATATAATATGGGATTTGAAATTTAAATAAGTCATATTATTTTACTTGACGCTTATTTGAACATTTGATGGTTGAAATAAGTGCAAATGAATGAAAATAAAGTTTGGAAAACTTTATTTATGGATTTGTGTTGTAAATAAATAATTGTGATGGTTTAATTTGAGTTAATTAGTAATATCGAAAATTTATTCCAATGTTAGCCTTTTATTGTAAAATAAAGGAATAATATGAAGAAAATAAAATTTAGAAGTGTAAATAGGCTTGGAATGATGTTTTAATGTTATAAAAATGTAAAAACATTATAATACACTTAGTTAGACTTAAAAATAGATTTTATTTGGTTGAAATAGATGAAAATAGTGATTTTTCACTAAAAATGAGAATATTGAAAAATATTGATAAAAATGGATGAAAAATATACATTACTTAGAAATTCACTAAGTATAATTGCCTTTGCTCTTATTGGGTAAGGTTTTAGATCCAAAATCCTAAATCTAGAAGCATCTAGTGAGAAGGAATTGCTTCTATTCCTCTATCCATTCCTTCTTCTCAAAAAATAAAATACAACTTACAATAAACCTAAAACAATGGCCTCCATATGAGGAAAAATCAAAATTCACTCATCCAAGGCAAAGCTCCTTTCTTTGCAAGCAAAATCATTTAATTCGCTGAAAACAAACCCTAAGGTGAGTAACCTCACTCACGCTTGCTGTATACAATCTTGTTTATTCATATTTAGTGTAAAATTGAATGCTTGGAGCTATAAAAATCAAGTTTCGATCATATTTTGTGCTCAATCCAAAAACTGAATTCTGTCCATCTTTGAAGCTGAAACGAATTTGACTATAACTTTTCCGTTTCTTAACCGATTTTGATAATTTTAGATGTTTCGGAAAGCATAATTCTTGTGCTACAACTTTTATGTTTTGTATTTTCTGTAATTTTGAATTTAGATGTGTCAAAATTGAATTTTTCTATTGTAATCTCGAGAGCAAAACCAATATTTGCTCTGTGCTTAAGGCTGAAACTAAATTGGCCATAACTTCTTTGTTTCTTAACCAATTTCGATAATTTTAGATGTTCCGGAAAGCTTAGAAACTAAGCTACAACTTTTGTTTTATTCATTTCTCTAGATTTTGAAATTATCTATGATATAATTGCAATTGTTTGTCGCTGTCCAGCAAATACATAGATTCAGGCTGAATTTGATGTTTTGTGTAAAATGATCATAACTTTTGAACCAATGATCGAAATTTGAAGATCTTGGTCATTCTGGAAATCTTAGAAGCTAAAATACAACTTTCTCTTTATTTATTTTGCCTGATTTTGAGGTTACCTATGTTATAATTGCAATTGTTTGTCGTTGTCCTACAAATACATAAGTTCAGGCCGAATTTTATGTTTTGAGTAAAACGATCATAACTTTTGAATCACTGATCTGAATTGACTGACCTTGGTCATTCTGGAAATCTTGAATCATATGCAACAACTTTCATTCAGAATGTTTTTAAATATTTCAATGTTTGCTAGCTCAAAACAACAGATTTTATCCGTTGTCCTGTGTTTTGTTCCATGTTGTTAGTGCACTTATTGTTTTCAAACCACTTGAAAATTATTTTGCATTCATGAACATGTATAGGTCCGTCTTGGTAATTATGGTGTTAAATATTTTATTTTAAATATTTTTAAGAGTATTTCTAAATAATAAAAGTAGATATACTATATTTATTTTATATAAAAAAGTAGAATTTTAATAAAAGGATTTCTTTGGGTTTCGAAAAATTTATTTTAAAACCCGGCTACCTTAGTAAATTATTGCGCAAAGATCATAAACTATTATTTTTCCCTTTCGGATGTATAAGAATGAGAATTAAACGATTTAGTAAGGATATATGGTATGAGACATGTGTTCTTGCTTTATCGCTTAATATCGGACTTCTACGACCGAAACTAATTTGAATTATTATTTTGAGATGATTTAGAAGTTGCCAAATTTTAACGAACATTATTGGTTGGAGAATTACTCTTTTTGAGTACGTTTGATGGCGAACCAATCTAGATGTTTTTACAATCGCTGATGAGATGAGGCGACCAAGACGAGAATTTTCCGTTTGGAGAATTGTGATTAGAAATAACCGTCATGATGTTGTTTTACTTACCAATGAGACGAGGTAAGTCTATTTATGAAGTATTCATGAAGTTAAGATGTTTATGATGATTTAAGAAGTTAAGATGGTATTGATGACTTTTACTTGTCGACGAAATGAGACAAGTCACGATGGAACCATTACTCGTCGATGAGAAGAGATGAGTATGATATTATATTAACTTGCCGATGAAATGAGGCAATACTGATGTTAAGTTTTAATTTGAAACTATGGTTAGAAATAACCATCACGAGTTCTTTTACTTGCCTAGGAGATGAGGCAAGTTGTTATGATGGATTGATGATGATTTCGATATTTATGATGAATTTTTACTTGTCAATGAAATGAGACAAGTCTCGATGTCACTTAAAACTCGTCCAAGTAAGAGATAAGACGAGTTAGGTATCTTACACTTGCCGATGAGATGACGCAGTGTTTATTTGATGATGTTTTATGATGGTTTTCTAATGTGGCATCGACTAACGATTAGTAAACCAATAGGTATGAACGTAAGGTATGGGACGTACGTTGACGCCTGTTGGGTTCCTATTCGAGAAGTTGAGACACATTCACGATGTTACTAGTGCTATAGACCGAGTACTCGATTGGAGTCATCACGATGTTCATGAAGTTATTACTCAACTCCAATCATCACGATGTTATTACTCGGGTTTTTGTGACTGGGTGTCATCAAGATGTTTCCGACTATAGTCAATCAAGATGATCACGATGTTATGATGTTATGTGACCCCAAGTCATCACGATGAATGGTACCAAATAATGGTAATACTAGTCAAGATGTAAATGCACGTGCTGCTTTCCATGAAGTTTTAGGTGTTTCGATTTCACTATTTTGATGATGATGCTTTAGTATAGCCTTATGTATGAAAAAAGCTTATTGACATACATGGTTTTATTTGTGATTTCGAATATGATGTTTTGGATTCTTTCCGGGCTCTATCAAGATGGATTTGAGACATTATATATATTTATACCAATGAGATGAGGTATAAATTATGGTAATGCTTTTATGATGAGTGTTGACAATAGATTTAAGATATATTTATATTTATACCGATGAGATGAGGTACAATAATTAAGAAGTTTCTATTAGATGAGTTTTATTTATGATGGATTCTTGAAGTTTTAGTTATCTTATGAAGATTTACTCTATGGTCCATATCCTCACCCATTTCATTCGGTTATATATATATAATTAGGTGAACCATGTCAATATAATATACATATTGTATTCCTCTATGCATTCATGACGAACCATTAATGTATCACTCTAGAGATAACTTGATGACTTATATCATTCCATTGGTAACGATGGAATGTTTTTCCCTTATCTCTTATCATCACCTTTACTAATGATAAGTTCTAGCTAGCCCGACCCGTGTGTTTTCACTCGGGTCAGACCGAGTTGTTTCAGGTATCATCGATTGGACTTAGCTTGAAGTTGATGTTGGATATCAGCTCTTCTTTCTCTTGAGTAGTTTTTGTTCTTTCGCATACTCTGATGTAGTTATATTTGATTCGATATTTATGATGTGGTCGAGTACCACCTTTATCTGTATTCATATTGTATTGTACTAAACGTGTATCAGTATATATATATATATATATATATATATATATATATATGATGTTGATTACTATTCTGTGATGTGCTTTACATTTAGTTATTGTATTTTGTTCTGATAGATCCGTTAGCCACCTATAGTTTTGGATTAAGCATTTACTATGTATGTCGATCCATTGAGATAGAAAAGAAAAAAAAATTATATTGCATTTATCGACGTATTCAGTAGATGTTTAAGACAAAGTTATACATGGTCGCCCTTAACCAGCCCTATTCTCCGCTTTAGTAGATGGAATTACTTGTTAATTCTCTTTACTAAGGTGGGTCTCGGGGTGGGGCGTCACAGAACCGATCATCGATAAAAGGTGTCAGATATATAGGTATTATCAACCATCATCCAATTGATTTAACTTTTAATTTATTTAAAATATCTTTCAGATATATATTCTTTTAAACTATTCCATTTATCTTCTCAATAGTATATGGAATCATTAAGCCTCATTAATCAAATCCTTTGGTTAATTAAACCTTTTTTTCTTGGAAATTTTCCAAATCATCTCACCTTTTACTTAGGAGAAACATTTCTAAATCATTTATTCAAATCTTAACAAAGAATTCTTAATTTCAAATCATAACTTTTAAATGGGTTAAAAATAATGTTATTTAAGACATCGTTTATTATAAACCCAAAGAATTAGTATTGAGCAGAAAAGGATCCATAGAAATTATACTAGTTCTACTCTATCAATTTCTGTATTCAATCTTTACTCTCCATCGAATAACGGGGAAATGACCTTTTAAATTCACATGAATAGCATGGGTTTCCTCCTTGAAATTTAATACCAAGTATAAGAAGATTATTTCTATACAATCCAAGTTGTATGAAATTAAATTTGTAAATTTGTTTCTTTTATACTCGTCTCATTTTCGACATTTCGGCCTTATATATCCCTCGCTCAGGAAAAGGCTAGGTGAACCAAGGCATTGATTTCTCCTGAACATCTCCTTAGCCTACACCTCACATCCATTTGTCACAAATAGAATAATCCAGCATACTCATTGGCCTTTAGAGCTAAGATTTGATCACTTATTTATAACAACTTTTCTTCTAATCATTTATTTAAACTCTTTTACACTAAAACCTCCAAATCATATTTAAAATACTTATTCATTTATTTGAAAACATTCATAAATGATTTGGGAAAGAATATTCAAGTTTAAAGTCATTTTCAAAATTTAGTAAAAACCGCTGCAAAAAGTATTGCGATTAGTGTTTCGAATAGTGCTTTTAAGGCTCATTTGATCAAAACAAGTTTTCTATCATTTAGAAATCCATTTTTATAACTCATATATCTTTTAAAATATTTATAGAATTTATTCCGTATTTTTATAAAATTAAATTATCAGTTTTAAAGAATTCATCGCTTTGGTTTTTGAACTGTCAAACCGCGATTATTTGAAAACTTGATTTGCTCATATTTCAAAATCAACTAAACGAAATCTCTATCCTTTTAATTTGTGTGAAAATTATGATTTCAAGAGCTCGGGAAATTTTTATTCTAAATAATTCCGACTTTGATTCCATCGTATAATTGGAGTTAAACTTTTACGGCGCGAAATCGCGAACTACCTTACTCGACGCGTCTATTTTTGATTCAATTTTCATAACTTGTCAAAACTTCACCAAATTTGGTTTTAGAGTTTATAAAACATTCATAAACCATTTTAAACCATTTCAACTAATATTTTCCATATTAAATCTCATGTTCACTTTTAAAATATTTCATAATATTATATTATTATAATATTCATTTTCAACCTTTTTATAATTCAAAACCGTTAAGAGGCTCAATAAAGTCCATACACATATTTATATGGATTTATTTTCCATAAATTAACCATGGTTTATTATAATGATTTCTCATGATTTAACTCAACCAAGTTATTAACCATATAATCAACCAATTTTCAACCAAGCATATCAATTAACTAATTAAACATGCATATCTTCATTTTTAGTTTTAAATATTTAAATAATTAAGGTAAAACTCGAGGACTCATGATTTATATCCACTCCACTAAAAATTTCCCGTAGTTTTCTAAAGTCGAACCGATGGAAATCCGACACAGCTTCCTTATCTTTTTCTTTACTCTAAAGCTCCCGAACTTGCTTCCTTTCTTCCTAAAGGGCTCGGCCTTGGCGTAGAAGGATGGATGCTTTCGAATTTGATGGGGATGGAGTTAGGCCGTAAGTTATAGGAGGGTAATAAGTGGTTTTGGTTTGCTTTGGGAAGTGAAGTGATGATGTATGTTGTGTGTGTATTCATTTATCATAATTTTCTTATGAATTTTCTCAATATGAAGAAGCCATTAAAAAGCTACATAAGAAGAAGGAGATGAAGAGATGAGTGAATGGAAGAGTGAAAAAGTGCACGTATTTATAGATTTTTCAAGCCTTAGTTCATAAGCAACTTAGCCAAAATATATTGCTTCCTCTCCATCACTTATAGCCATGACTTCTACCCTCCATCACCCTCCATGTGCTCGGCCCGTACCCCCTTCCGTCATCACCATCATAGCATAGCATGTGCATTGACTTTTATATGCTTAAAGGTGAAGTATAAGAGAAATATCATGATATTTATTTCATTTGCATACATGTATGTATGTTTATTTATATGTATATGTGCATGTATGACATGCATATATTAGTATATATGTGTGCATATTTATCTTATAAGGTTGCAACGGCTTAAAACAACTTTTATTCGTTAAATCATTATGAGTTCCGATTCCGATCTCCGGTCCTATTTTTACTTCTTAGTTAACATATATTTATATATTTTAGACAAAACTTGAAAACTAATTTCTCATCATCATTATTAATTAAAATGATCTCATTTGAATTGTGAAACAATTAAAATCCATATTAATTAACTGTTTACAAAAAGTGCTATTATATCGATAAAGCGATATCAATTTTCCTTATGATTTCAAAGGAAATATATATCTTTATAAAATTATTGTAAATGATTTATTACCATACATGACTCACTAAAATGAATTATTATCATTTTAAAACAATTATTTGAATAATTAAATAGTTATTAAATCATTAAAATCTCAATGTAAATTCATTAATTAATCATTAAATATCATGACATTATTAATAATGTCATAAATGCATTTTATTTCCAATAATAAAATAAATAATTGTATTTCATATTCTTATATGTATGTAGAGATAAGTGCATGTATCCAGTCTCATGCGCGACTTCTGTTGATTATAGAGCTGTTTATCGGTAAAACGACTTTCGGTTATTCTATCGATATTTTTCCAAAGTATATAAATTTTTTGTAAATCCTTTTTTAAAGTAAGTTTACCATTCTTATTTATTGTTCTAAACATCATAATTTATGTTAAAAATGCTTATATTTGAATATTTTAAAAATGAACATAATTTATCAAAGTGATAAATTGTGGGTCGTTACATATTTACCCCTTAAAAGAATTCCATCTTCGGAATTACAATATAAAATCCAAAGGTGTTTGCCTAAAATATTTATTTTTAAACTTGCACCCATATGATGTATATAGATCACACGTATGCAATATTTGATTCGATCTACTATTCAAACCTACACTTTACTTCTGAACAAGTATTGATCCCCCGATCTTCTTGTGCAGACCCCGATTAAGCTTTTCGATCAGAATTTTAATTTTCCTTGCTTAGCTCTCAACTATGATAGAAAACTCAAGTATCCAACCACAAACCCTCATCAATGTTCGTCATCAAGAATCGAGTGACAAGCCCCTTTTCGGACTGGTGTAAACACCTCAAAGTTTCGTTCTTGTATCTTAGATCAAAACTAGATGACAAAATTATCTACATACAATATACGTACTTATTAACATACAAAAATCTTTATGAAAACTTTCCAAAAAATTTCTTGTCTTTTATTCAAACATTTTATAAAGATGCTTCTTTATATGTATATAATCACTTTAAATATTAATTTCCAAACATTTCTTCATAAAGGAAAACTTTTCATTCCAAAAGATAAATATCTTTTCCACTATAATAAATGTCTTCTATTATAACACTTCTCTTTTCTTAAACAAATCTTGACGGTTTAAAAAAAATCCTTTTTGAAAATAATTAATTAAATCGATTAATTGTCTTTTATTTCTAAAATTATAATAAACTCCTTATATTTTAATTTATTTAGTTTATAAAACACTTTTTATAAATCAAATTTATAAAATTACTTATTATACGCATTCATAAAATTTATTTTTCTAAAAGAAATTCCTTTAATCTTAAACCAGCATATTACTTACCGAACACCACATAGTCAAATTGTGAAACTAAATTCACGAGGAGTTCGTATTTAAACTTTTAAATAAAACAACCAATCCGTTAATGATAACTACGGAACAGTATCATTCCTTAACTACCAAACATGTAACAAATTAGAATTTCAGCCATTCGAATTTGAAATGTTTAATGGATTTTAAAATATTGAAAGTTAATTTTGTAGCTTAAGTAACTTATATTTCAAATATAGCGATTTATTTAATAATTTAGTCGTTGAATTTAATATTGGAATTGTTTAAATAATTGAATCTTGAATTTAATATAAATGAAAACGATTTCGAAAGCTGATTTAAATTCTATTTAGATAATAATGAAGATAGCGAACTTTAATTTGATTTAAAAGCGATTTAACTGATTTTTTGAAATTATCTGTTTTAGTTAACATATATAAATAGTCTTTTGGGGCACTATCTCAGATTTTAATGAAACCAGTTTCATTAGATCCATAATAGTGAGTTATTGTATGCCGATGATTTTTATGGCCATCAGACGTATCGATTGATCGTGCGATATCGAAATGCGTAGAATTTAATATCGAAAATTTAGTATAATAATTGGGTTCAAAAACTATCTTCTACATACATTGATTTAGGCCTCGAGACTAGTTCCACTGCGTTCAGAGTAGGGGTATAACTTTAGAACGTCAGGCGGCACGAAGTTTGAAAATTTTGAACGCTTTGTCACTTGATATTTTAAACTAAATATATATATATATATATATATATATTAGTTTATAACCATATCCCACCATACATTAGTCATTCCTCTACCTATTCATGACCATACCCCCTTTTCCTTTTTAAATACATCTTTCCACTCTCTCGCTTAAAAAATTAAAACCAGAAGAAAAAAAGAGTATCGTGACAGTAGTAAGCGGTGGCATGAGGCGAGGCACGACATGACTGGAGGAGGCGGAGGCGGGTGAGGCGGTCGGTGGCGCACTGGTGGCACGTGGCGAGCGGCGGCGATCGTTTGAAAATATAAAAAAACAAGAAAGGAAACTTAACAAGCCTGGAGGGGAAATTTTGAAAGAGAAGAAGGGTTACAGAGGGTATTTAATTTAAAAAGTTATTTATTTTATTTAATTAATTTAAATCATATCAAATGTTCATTTATCCATATCAAACTCGTATGAGGTCCAAATTGAACGCAACGAGTCGCTTGCAATTGTGATCGTATCAACGAAGGCTACACCATGGAATTAGATTGGACGAATTTGGAGCTAGTTGGAATTTTGGATTAAAATGGGATGTTCATTCAATTTTAATTCACAACAAAATGTTTCGACGAAACAAAAATCAAAGCGGGTTAATCTCAGCTTTTGGGCTAATCCGAAAATTTATATAGTCAATAAATATTATTTATTGGACGTTTGGATATTTATTTCTGATCGTTATTGATTATTTGGATAATATACTAATTATATTGTTAATTGGATATATTTCCTCATATTGGAGCGGATGAGACCCTATTACGTTCCCGTGTAAGAGCGGATGACCTTGTATACAAATCTCGCCTCGAAGTGGTTGATTTATACTTTTATGATTTTATACTGTATGTGATGTAGGAGGATAGTTTGGAGGGATCCAAAAGGATTCCGCACACTATTGATTTTATTTTTCATATAAATTGATATATGATATGTTGGATGCAATAATTGATGACATGAATATGATGTTGTTTATTTAGTGCTTAGGCAGCACTAGGCCTTATTTTTGATATTTAAATACTAAAAAATAACGACTTGATTTAAAATGGAATTTCAAAGTGATTTTGGGAATTTTGTATGTTTAATAATTTTCTAAATTTAAAGTTTGATTTTTAGAGATTATAAATTATAGTTTTATAAAATATTTTATATAAAGATTTTGAACTGTAAAATAAAGGTTTTTAAAATCTTTAAACATAAGTCAATCTTTTATACTAAAGGGACATGGGTTTAAAAAGTAAATAGAAATATTTTGATTATAAATAATTTTTATCCACTATATATATAAAGTGATATATGTAGGTACATTTAATATAATTTATTTTTAAATGTGATAAATTATAAAAGTGATATTTTACAAAGAAGTGTAGATTTATAATATCGTATTTTGTTATAAAAGTACGAATTTATAAACGGTGTTATCAATCAAAGGAAATTATTATAATTTAACAAATTAGTGAAATAAATCAAGTGGTGAATTTATTATAAGACAAGGAATGATATTTTATAAAATAATTGATTATATTTTTGAAATTTAAGGTGGGTAAGAATTTAGAATGTCAAACGGTATTTTATAAATTGAAGGAAATTTATAAAAGATATTTATACCTATTGAGCAAGGTTAAAACAGTTGGAATTATGTTTTCGAAGGGGTTTTATGAATAAGCAGGATTTATAAAGGAATAACGGTATAAATGGGTTCATAAATAAAGAAACTTTATGAAAGAAAGTTTTATAAAATGGAAAGAGATTTATAAATATGGAAATGGTCATGCTGAAAATTAAGTATGGATTTTTATCATAGAAATATAATTATGTACTAAAGTGGTTAATATATATTTTTATTTTTTAAAAGTGATTCATTAATATTTTAATGCTTTGAAGAGTTAATTATTTAAAATTATTTATATGGTTTGAAATTAAAATAATCATTTATCGATAAGCTTTTGGAAATTAATTATTATTATTTATAATAACGTTTAAGATAAATTATTATTGTTTTATTTAGAATGTTTTGAAACTTATTTTTATTTTAAGATGTTTTAAAATTAATATTCATTTTTATAACGTTTATTTTTATATAAAAGAATTTTAAAGTAAATATAAATTATTTATTTATATGTTTTCGATACTTATAAATAAGGTTTTATAAATTGATTTGGGCTTTATGAGAGAAGTTTGTCAAATATTTTAAAGACTTAAAAGGAGAATCATTTATAGTGTATGAAAGGAGTTTTATAAATGATTTTAGATACTTATAAAAAGAATTTTAGAAATGAGTTTATAGATTTATAGAAGGAGTTTATAAATGGTTTTGTGGAATATAAAAAGGTATATAAATGGTTTTTGAATTTAACAATAAGGGGGAATCTTCCAAATTGTTGGTGAATACACTTATACCATCGAGATAAGTATATATGTAACGACCCAACTTCCAAACTCCAGGAAGTCGCATCGCTAAGAAGAAAGAAAGGGATAGAAAAGAGAAAAGAAAGGAAAGAAGAACAGACAACATCAGAATCTCACAGCGGAATCGAATAAATTATAATATATCACATAATACTTTACATAGTATCATATACATCAGAGTTATACAGCTAATACAACACAAACTAAACAGTTATAAACGTCTGTCTAGCAATTACAATTCAAGTACATCAGAGAAATAGATACATCACAAAACACAGCGGAACCACTACAAATATCTACACGCTGAAGCCTCCTGCTCCATTATCTCCTCCAGAACTCGTCAAAGCAATCCTGAATCACTTGACTACCCATACGTAATATGAGTACCCAAGAGTTTAATAAAACAGAAAATAAACACTCAGGTCAGATAGGGGTCTGGTGTGAGTAAACAGGGATAAAAGTTGTTTAACTTTAGAAAATCCTTTGAAAACAAAAGGTATCGCGTAAGACTTCCCACACATAAACATGGAAAAGTTTTTACCTTACGCTAACCAAAACATTTGATAGGAAATCCAGTGATATTATAATAGTGTCTAGGGTTTTCAAATAAATAAGAAATAGCCGAAATTGTTACATGATTAAATTCCAGCTACTAGCCACAAAAGTGGGTAATACAATCAAAACCGTAGGGTCTCGTAGGAAGAATGGGTTTCCATCAATGGCAGGGCTACTGGGGTACCGTCCATCACAGTACGTGGCCTAGATCACCGTACCGAGGAGTACGCCCGCTCCCCTGCAACACAAAGCCGGAACCATTCCTTACTGAACAGTTCCGAACAAGACCACCCCACAGATTGGCCGTCGCCAACTGCCACACAACCGAATTTAAAGGGACCTCTAGACAGGGATAAATCTTGCTCTCCAGTGGGAGCTACCCACGAAGCCTTGCTGCACCTCCCCTGTTTTAGCCATTCCCGGTTGATGAGGCTTCAGGCTACGATTACCTTTATAGAACACATCAATCTTAGAATGCTCATCGTCCATCTGACGATGTTCTGAAAGCATTCAATCCATACAAGTTCGTTCCGGGTTCGAACGAAACCGAAGGCATTATCTCGTTACACTCGTATTGGAATCACCCTCATAGTTAACGACGATAACCCTTGCACTCTATATCTCCATCTCGAATCTATAAGTGCTATTCCGTCAACTCATTACGGAATCACCCATAGAGTTATACTGACGTATAGCCCTTACACCTCGAGTCTTCACTTGCTTCACTTGGATTAACGACCTAACGTTTAATTAGAATCGATGTGGTTTTCGGAATTCCAAATTTGGAAATCCGATCCCGGTCTCATCGAAATCCAAGCGCCATCTTAATGTCCAAGTTGTACTTAAGGGTTTTAAACAAATAACTCATTTCATTATTATCTAATTCATATAGATAGATAAACTACATCTAACAATAGATAATCACATTCATATCATAAACAGATAATCTGTATCATCACAAACAGATAATCATCACAACCAAATAATCCATCACAAACCATCATACTTAAACCAATCATCCATATCATACAAATACAACTAATCTCATTACTGAGATCACAACCATTCAATCAATAGCATCTATAAGCAATGAGTTATTAACCATCAATTATAATTAATTTAAAATAAATAAAATTAATTACAATCATCTCTAATTAATTTAAAATAAATAAAATTAATTAACACTTATATAAATCCTGCTTAATATCCATAAATTAATTAATCCAGTTAATTAATAATCCACTAAGTATTCAACTAGATTAAACACTTTGATTAATCACCCTCTAATTACAATAAGTAATTAGTCTTTAATTGATTTCATAAATTAATTAACCTTAAACATAAGTAATTAATATTTAATTACTTTATTTATTAATTAATTATAATTAATTATATTTATCCTTAATTAATTACAATTAATTAATCACTTAATTAATTATTTCTTAATTAAACAATCATTTATTTTATTATTAATATTAATTAATGATCTCTAATATTTAAATAAACAAATTAATTAAAATTAATTACATTTATTAATTAATCTATTTATTAATCACTTTGATTAATATTCAATTCAGTAATTATCTATCTTTAATTACTCATTAATCAAATTAATTATCCAATAATTAATTATCTTAATTAATTAATTAATCACTTGATTAATTACAAAAGTAATTATCCAAATTACTTATTACATTTCAGTAACTACCATTCATTACTTCTCTAAGTAATCTTGCTTCACTAATTACATTAAGTAATTACACTCATTAAATCATCAAATGATTTACTTAAATTAATTAAACTAAATTAATTTAATTAAATAAATCACATATCGAAATTAATTACAATAAGTAATTAATTCCTTAATTGCTTTAACAATTAATTATACTTAACAAATTACAATTAATTAGATTCAATTAATCAATCTAGTTAATTATCAAAATTAATTACATTAATTAATTACTAAATTATCCTTAGATAATTATCACCATTTATTAATTAATAACATTTCAATAATCACATACTTAAGAAAATTTGAATTAGATTAATTATTAATAAATCATTTCTAATTAATATTAATCTAAATCATTATTTAAAACCAAATAATTAAGTAAATTCTTAATTATCTTAATTATAATTTTATTTACTTATCAAATGACTCATTTACATTCAAAATATATTAAAACAATACATTTCTAAAATTAAATTTAAATTCCATTTAAAGATTTAATATTTATAATGTTTAACTATTTAAACATTAATCTAAATTTAAATAAATATAATCTTAAAATAAAATGAATGTTAAAGAACATTCATTACTTAAATATAAAAGAAAGATTTAAAATAAAATTTAATAAATCAGGCTTTGAAAATAAATTGATTGTTTTAACTTTCAAATTTAAATTAACATTTCATACTTCAAATTCAAATATTAAAGGAAATAAATCATTTCAAGTTTAAACCATATTTGAATCAAATTTCATTGTCAAATTTACTTTAAAACAATTTGAATCTGCCTATTATTTAAAAATTTACAACACTGTTTTGAATCAAAATCTATTTTTAAAGGTAAACCTGAAAACTGCTTTTGAACTTGATTTAAAACAAAATTTAAATCTTGTTTAATTTTTAAATTTTCATTTTTTAAAAACCTTGAATTCAAAACTTCATTTGAATTTAGATTCAACTTATACTTGAATCAAAATCCAACTTTAAAAATATGAATTCATTCAAATTTTTAAAAACTGCAAAACTTCAGGTTTATAAACCTGGAACAATTCTACCCGAGTAACCCATCCATTTACTTCGTGTTTCCAAACCCCCTGCTTCGAGTCAAAAGCACAAAAACCCGAGTCAAAATACTACACTACCCCACAAAGTTCACCAGACAAGTTATGTGCACGGTGCATATGCACCGTCACTCCGATGATCTCCAACCACTCAAAACCACCTCGCCATGACACCGACCATCACCCCACACGATCACGGACTCCATCAATTTACTGCGGCTAAGAAAACAATTCAAGACAGTTGAACTCAAACCAGGAAACACTCCAACACCATATACACCAAACCTGTCAACATCACATGAGCTCGCCTCCGACCATCATCAACCCTGAGATCCCGGCAAACCCTTCCTCGATGACTCCTCTGCAACTCCCCATAATCTCGAATCACTCGAAGCAACAGAGGAATCAAAATCTTCAAAAAAAAACCCTATCTTCAGAAACTAGGGCTTGAAACCTAGAAATCAAAATTTCCATCTCCTGCTTCCTCTGATCACTTATTGCTTAGTCTTTCCTCATTCTTACATCAACACTCTACCTACAGGAAGCATTCTAACCCTTAAAATTCACTAGCCTATCAGATACTTCCTAAATTCTTAATTCTGTTCAAAACAGAATGCTAATTCCACTGTCAATTTAAAAAAGTGGAATTTTGTTTTAAAATTTCTGATTTATAACATACATTCATGTTAAAATCTTGTAATTTATAATTAATGATGTTTATATTTTTTTTTTATTGAAATACTTACTGCTGTATTTGCTTCAGAAGTAACAAATTTTTCAAAACAACTAAATTATGATTTAAGAACATAATTTATTATTAAACAACATTATTTGTTTGCTCATATTAATTCTTAACAGAAATTAAACAAGTGAATAAATTTTTTCTATTAAACTTAGTTTAAACAGAACATTGTTAATAAAGATTACTGTAATCCCGTATATATGTATATCTATATATATTCACACATCATATTGATCACAAATAAAATCATACAAGCATACACAATCTTACATATTCACATGCAACAGATAGATTCAAAATTTTGCATTGAGGTTCTAAAAAAATAAAAATAAATAACAGAGCAGTTTTAATCACCAAGATTTTAATTAGTGTGAACTAATACTTTCATTCAGGAAATTTTATATAATTTTGATTTAAAAGAAACTGTTTTTAAGATAAAAAGTTTACTCACCTTCAATTTGAAGAAGCAGAAACAATTTAGGTTCAGATTTCATTTTCCAGGAACTGTTTTGAAACTGCATGTTGAACCTGGGCTTGCATTTGCTAGTTGAAGTTGCTTTAACTTGTATTTTGATTGCTGAGTTCTTCCAGATTTGATTACTGAAATTAATTAGATTTGAATTGTTCTTCACTTGCTTGAGTATGAGGTTAAAGATTGCTTTCAGATTGCAGATTTTTAAATGGTTTTGGTTTTGCAGAATTGAAGTTGTAATTTGCAAATTTTTAAAACATGCATTTTGTTTGAATTTTTTTGATTTTACTGAAATCTGGGAATCAGATTTCAAATGAAAATAAGGGTTGAAACAAAATGCATTTGTTATATTTCTTATCAATATAATTTAAATAATAAGTTTTAAAAAAAATGCCACTTGTTATGTTTAATTTGTTACATGATTACAAGTGTCCATTTTATGGTTTAAAAATCTAACACATATGCATTTCAATATTTAAAAGCAATTTCTTAATTCATAATTGTATTTAAATTTAGCCTAAACCATTTTTAATTTATTTTAGTATGTTTCAATTATTTATTAACATTAGCCTTGAAAATGATTACATGTCTACTTAAAAACTTATTTTAAAACTATACATTTCAAATGTTTGCTTGAATATTTTTAAAAATAATATTCTTTCAAAACTAATTTCGAAAGAGAAGATTTTTAAAAGAAGAATAAAGTTGAGTTTATCTTATTCAAGAGTTTTAAATCAAATGTTATACTTTAACATGAATGAATTAAATTTATTTCAAAGAAAACAACTTTCTTTAAAATAAACAAAGTAAAATTTTATTATAAAACAAAATTTAAACTATATTTATTTTTAAACAAAATATTATGTTTTTATAAACAAAATAAATATTTATTTATATTTCTTAGAAGATATAAGAAAAACTTTTAAATTTACCTTTGAAAAGTTTTCAATACTAATTTAAATCAATTTAATCAATTTACAATTTATACATTTATATATAATAATTAGAAAATATCCTTTATTAATATTTAAATTTTGAATTAAAATCAAATCCTCTATTTACAATGTATACACATATATACATTATAAATAAATATCTTTAAATCAGTTTAGAAAGATGAATTTTATTACTTAAATATTTTTAACATTTGAAAACAATCAGATTCCCAATTTAAATTAAATTATTATTATAATTATTATTTTGAAAAGAAAATCATTTGACAAATTAAATGATTATTAATCTTCAAAAGAAAATTCCTGTTTGAATTAGATTATTAAATCAATAGTTCACATTTTAAAATAATTATTAATGAAATTATTAAATAAATATTGCCTAAATTTCCAGGACATCACATTCCTCCCCCCTTAAAAGAATTTCGTCCCCGAAATTTAAAAGTAAAGGTAATTTAATAATCCCATATAGATTTTAAAATTTAAAAGAGCAAACATATGTTATCAACCAAATACTAGCAACCAATTCAAACAAACAATTCTAATTATCCAGATAAAATTCTGGATAAGATTCCCTAGAGTTTGCCAGGTACAAACACCGGGACATTCGCCCTACAGAATCTAAACTAGCTACACCACTCAGATCTAGAGCCCCTTTATATCTAGATCTACAAATCTAAACAGAGAACTGGACCACAGACAAGTCCTGATCAACTTCCAAACCTCTCAGAACTACTGATTCTAAAACCAGAGATAAACCATCCACGTACTCCCTCAGAGATACGAGAAAAACAAAACAAATTCCATCCATCTGAACTGAAAATTCAATCCTGTAGACCAAACACTTAATCCTTAAGAGAAGACAGAAAGATCCAATCTCTTATCCACACATCTTTCCTGTCGATCCTGGGCTTCCTTCAACTTCTAGATCAATCAAATCTACCACACAACTCTTCTACACAAATATCAGAAAACTTCAGACAAACTACTCTTATTCTGAAAACAGAACAGATGCACAAGACATCCAAGTCTCCAGATTAAAACGAATTTCCTGTAGAAATCCTCTGATCCAAGACAAAACTCAAATTCCCAAAGAATCGGTGTTGCTTCAATTCTGGAATAGCTACCACCATGCTTCCACTGCGCAACTCTGATTTGAGAATGCTGTTGACGAACACAAGTATAAACTTGATCAACTCACTTCGAAAACATTGTTCATCAAATTCCATAAAATAAAATCTCAGTAACCTATCCGATTCGGTCACAAACACACAGCAAAAAATCAACCAAAAAACTTGATCCAATTAACCAGTCAGCTTAAACAGATCTCTTCCTCAAAGAGCCTCCTACTAATATGATCCGCCGGTAAAACTCCAAGAACCAAGTCGAATCAGAACTCAAACTCTCGATATGGATGCAAATCTTAACTCCTTCGAAGATATCTAGAAAATACCACTTTGATAACTCAAACATCCTCTAGAGATGCTTCAATCCAAACAAAGATCACTCGGAGAACTTCCGAACCATCGCAAGTCACTTTTGCAATTCCTCTTAGTTCAGATTCCAAGAAATCGTTCTCACTTCAACAAACAGAACAGCTAAGCCCTTCAAATCAAAGAAGAAACTAGTGGTCTACCTCTAAACCACTAACATCACTCCCAACTGGGCTCCCAGAAGAAATGGACAAGCTCCACCATCTGCCCGGACTACTGACAGAAGAATCACAGTGATTTCCAAATCATCGAAGAACAGGCCACTCACTGCTGCTACTGCTGCCAAAAACTTCCTTATCCAAAAGCTCATCGAACCTCAAAGCTTTACCAGCCTCTTCGCAATAGAGCCTTCCTAATAGACAGATATCTCTCAGGAAACTCGCTCCCAAACCAAGCTCAAAACACTCTGCCAAACTGAGTCTCAAACTCAAATACAGACTGAACTCCTTCCTAAGGTTTCCAAGATACCATTGCTGGCTTCTGCACTCCCAACTAATCCAAACTCAAGGGAATCCACTCACACGAGTGAAATCTAGCCTACAATCCAAAGATATATAAACTCCGAATCTTGAAAAGATTTCCTTCAGAGATTGGTGAAAATCATCCACACCAAACTGCAGAACTACTCAAGATGCCCAATACTGCCCTAGCAGACCTCTTCCAACCTCAAACACTCGAACTCCAACCATTGTAGTTATGCTACACACACCACTACCCTATCTACCTTTATTACTTATATTGGAAAACCTGAACAGGTAACCCAATCTAATAGGTAGAAATAAATAAATATATATTCAAAATTACAAATACGCTCTCTCAAGAAGGACATCACTCCAGAGTCTAGGTATTCACTCAACCTAGAGCTCTGATACCACAATGTAATGATCCAACTTCCAAACTCCAGGAAGTCGCATCGCTAAGAAGAAAGAAAGGGATAGAAAAGAGAAAAGAAAGGAAAGAAGAACAGACAACATCAGAATCTCACAGCGGAATCGAGTAAATTATAATATATCACATAATACTTTACATAGTATCATATACATCAGAGTTATACAGCTAATACAACACAAACTAGACAGTTATAAACGTCTGTCTAGCAATTACAATTCAAGTACATCAGAGAAATAGATACATCTCAAAACACAGCGGAACCACTACATATATCTACACGCTGAAGCCTCCTGCTCCATTATCTCCTCCAGAACTCGTCAAAGCAATCCTGAATCACTTGACTACTCATACGTAATATGAGTACCCAAGAGTTTAATAAAACAGAAAATAAACACTCAGGTCAGACGTGGGTCTGGTGTGAGTAAACGGGGATAAAAGTTGTTTAACTTTAGAAAGTCCTTTGAAAACAAAAGGTATCACGTAAGTCTTCCCACACATAAAGATGGAAAAGTTTTTACCTTACGCTAACCAAAACATTTGAAAGGAAATCCAGTGATATTATAATAGTGTCTAGGATTTTCAATAAATAAGAAATAGCCGAAATTGTTACATGATTAAATTCCAGCTACTAGCCACAAAAGTGGGTAATACAATCAAAACCGTAGGGTCTCGTAGGAAGAATGGGTTTCCATCAATGGCAGGGCTACTGGGGTACCGCCCGTCACAGTACGTGGCCTAGATCACCGTACCGAGGAGTACGCCCGCTCCCCTGCAACACAAAGCCGGAACCATTCCTTACTGAACAGTTCCGAACAAGACCACCCCGAAGATTGGCCGTCGCCAACTGCCACACAACCGAATATAAAGGGACCTCTAGACAGGGATAAATCTTGCTCTCCAGTGGGAGCTACCCACTAAGCCTTGCTGCACCTCCCCTGTTTTAGCCATTCCCGGTTGATGAGGCTTGAGGCTACGATTACCTTTATAGAACACATCAATCTTAGAATGCTCATCGTCCACCCGACGATGTTCTGAAAGCATTCAATCCATACAAGTTCATTCCGGGTTCGAACGAAACCGAAGGCATTATTTCGTTACACTCGTATTGGAATCACCCTCATAGTTAAAGACGATAACCCTTGCACTCTATATCACCATCTCGAATCTATAAGTACTATTCCGTTAACTCATTACGGAATCACCCACAGAGTTATACTGACGTATAGCCCTTACACCTCGAGTCTTCACTTGCTCCACTTGGATTAACGACCTAACGTTTAAATGGAATCGATGTGGTTTTCGGTATTCCAAATTTGAAAATCCGATCCCGGTCTCATCGAAATCCAAGCGCCATCTTAATGTCCAAGTTGTACTTAAGGGTTTTGAACAAATAACTCATTTCATTATTATCTAATTCACATAGATAGATAAACTACATCTAACAATAGATAATCACATTCATATCATAAACAGATAATCTGTATCATCATAAACAGATAATCATCACAACCAAATAATCCATCACAAACCATCATACTTAAACCAATCATCCATATCATACAGATACAACTAATCTCATTACTGAGATCACAACCATTCAATCAATAGCATCCATAAGCAATGATTTATTAACCATCAATTATAATTAATTTAAAATGAATTAAATTAATTACAATCATCTCTAATTAATTTAAAATAAATTAAATAACACTTCTATAAATCCTGCTTAATATCCATAAATTAATTAACCTAGTTAATTAATTATCCACTAAGTATTCAACTAGATTAAACACTTTGATTAATCACCCTCTAATTACAATAAGTAATTAGTCTTTAATTGATTTCATAAATTAATTAACCTTAATCGTAAGTAATTAATATTTAATTACTTTATTTATTAATTAATTATAATTAATTATATTTATCCTTAATTAATTATAATTAATTAATCACTTAATTAATTAATTATTTCTTAATTAAACAATCATTTATTTTATTATTAATATTAATTAATGATCTCTAATATTTAAATAAATTAATTAATTAAAATTAATTATATTTATTAATTAATCTATTTATTAATCACTTTGATTAATATTCAATTCAGTAATTATCTATCTTTAATTACTCATTAATCAAATTAATTATCCAATAATTGATTATCTTAATTAATTAATCTCTTGATTAATTACAAAAGTAATTATCCAAATTACTTAATACATTTCAGTAACTACCATTCATTACTTCTCTAAGTAATCCTGCTTCACTAATTACATTAAGTAATTACACTCATTAAATCATCAAATGATTTACTTAAATTAATTAAACTAAATTAATTTACTTAAATAAATCACATATCAAAATTAATTACAATAAGTAATTAATTCCTTAATTGCTTTAACAATTAATTATACTTAACAAATTACAATTAATTAGATTCAATTAATCAATCTAGTTAATTATCAAAATTAATTACATTAATTAATTACTAAATTATCCATAGATAATTATCACCATTTATTAATTAATAACATTTCAATAATCACATACTTAAGAAAATTTGAATTAGATTAATTATTAATAAATCATTTCTAATTAATATTAATCTAAATCATTATTTAAAACCAAATAATTAAGTAAATTCTTAATTATCTTAATTATAATTTTATTTACTTATCAAATGACTCATTTACATTCAAAATATATTAAAACAATACATTTCTAAAATTAAATTCAAATTCCATTTAAAGATTTAATATTTATAATGTTTAACTATTTAAACATTGTTGGATGAGATTCGGCCCGACCAACCCCCTCTCATGCATGCCGAACCAAAGACGCTCCTCCTCATCCACCGAACCAGCCTACTACCGAGCCATCAACCCACCGAACCAACTTCACCCATCCACAACCGGACCGAAGCATTACCCGATCGGTACCTATCCGAACCAACCCACGACCTTCTCTCTGCCAAACCAACCCACGTCCTCCTCTCTGCTGAACCCACCCACGTCCCTCTCTCTACCGAACCAAAGAGAGGGAAGGTACCCCCGAACCAACACTCCTCCTCAGCCACCAGATCAAGGTAAGGCCGAACCAAGAAGTTATTCCAACCATCACCGAACCGAGGCGCTGCCGAACCAACACTGCCAGGCCAGATTGCATCAGCCCAGGCCCACCAGCAGCTATATACTTCCAGGACCTCTTCCCCAGGCCTCACTCAATAAATAGAGGGGCAGGGGTACAACAATGCAGAAAAGTTTGAGAGCTCAAGCACGGATAGAACTTTAAAACAACTTTCAGATACTTGTAATCTAAGCTTTGTACTTGTAATCTGAATAGAAATGGAGAATAACATATAAAGTGGACGTAGGCACGTTCTGGCTGAACCACTATAAATCTGTGTGTCTTTTACAGTTTAGTCCTTGCTTTCTATATATTTGCATAAATCACCCAAATCACTGAAAGCATCACAAAATCAACTAATTCATATGACTTGGAGGTGTTTCCCCATTTTTTGTGCAAACATTTTTGGTGCTTTTCACTGAGAGGGGAGCTCGAAGCTTCAGCTTCAGCTTCAGCTTCAGCTTCTCCTAATTAACCCTTTTACTATCGGCATCGTTCATTTCTTGATAAACATGCCTCCTGGACGGAAGAAAGATGCTAACAAAGGAAAGAACGTCGCAATTGGCAATATCCCAGATCCATTGATCAAAGACCAAGACAATCGTCCGGTTCCAACAGCAAATTTAAATCAGGCAAATCCGACAGCCCCTGCTATGGAACAGCCAATTACAAGGGTGGATCTGGACAGGGTTGTGGCTGAAGTAACTAACCGCTTCGCATCTCAAAAGAAGCCTTAGTGGATCAACTCATGTCACGCTTAAGGGATGTTGAAGAAACCAACCGCAACACTGAATCATGGGGTGAGTCCTAGTCTGGAGGATCTAGGAGACGATAAGGGTCTTTCTTCTTCGAAGAGGCTAACAACAGGAACAACTATGGTAGGAGCCGAGCCCGGACTCAGCACAAACCCCGACCCGAGGAAGCGCTAGGAACCGAGCCCAACATGGGAGGTACCAGGCAAGGGTCGGGTGTAGCTGAGCCCGCCATGCTACCTAACCATGGAAATACCAAGGGACGGGGCCGAGCTGGAGTCCAGCCTGAAGTTGGACCCGAGGAAATGCTGAGGACAGAACCCAGCAGGGGAAGATCAAGGCAATGGCCAACTGTGGCTGACCCCAGCATGCCTCCGGAAGACCAGAGGCAGCCGTTGGAGAATGTTAGGAGTGATAGACGATACCATCCTTACAGGTCATCTGGACGGAATCAATCCCGCAGAGAGGAAACAAACTCATTTCTATCCGCTCCAAGTTCTGATGAAAGGATGGAGCGATTATTCAGAGAGTGCATCCAACGGGATCAAAGAGATCGAGGGATAGGCGCTAGGGTGACCAGCCCCTTCACCCGCAATATCGAAATCGCCATCACCCCCCGAGAATGGAAAATGCCAACAATGGAACCTTACAAGGGAACCTCTGACCCCGTCGTACACCTACAAAGATACACACAGCATATGCTCATGAGCGGATTAACAGAGGGAGTGTTGTGTAAATGCTTCCCACTATTCTTGGCAGATCTAGCAACCTCCTGGTTCTGCCATCTACCCCAAGGGTCCATCAGCTCGTGGGAAATGTTGAAAGAAAAGTTCATCAGCCAGTTTCGCATTCATGTGAAACAGCCCAATGACGCTTATTCCTTATCTAATATCAAACAAAAGCCTGGAGAGACAGTGCAGCAATATTTAACCCGATTCAATGCCGCAGCGGCTGCAGTTCAAGATGCCGATGAGAAACTTATCCTAGTGGCCCTTTTGCAGTGGCGTGCACCCGGATACTAAATTTGCTAGAAGACTAACAAAAGAAAAACCAGCTACTTTGCCCGATTTCTTCCATGAATCTGGAAAATATATGAGACTTGAAGACGCTGCCACTGAGAGGCAGTTAGGACAACAGGCTAAGGTAACTCCAGACAGTGTTCCCGCTGCAGCAAAGGATATTCGGAGAAATGACTCTAGAGACAATTCTGGGGGCAAAAAGGGAGAAAAGCGTTTATATCGACCAGGACCGAGGTTTGACTCTTACACCCCTTTGAATGAAACAATCGAAAACATCTTCCTGGCCACCCAAGACGAAGTTAGATACAAATGCCCCCCCGCACAACAAGGAATCGGATAACGCAATTAAGTCGGAAAAGTTCTGCCGTTTCCACGAATCTCATGGGCATGATACTAATGAATGTCATCATCTCCGGGACTTGATTGAAGAGCACATCCGAAGGAAGAAACTGGAACGCTATGTAAGAAGTCAAAACAGGACTCCGGCTCCTACCAATGAGAACCCAAGGCACCCCCCTCAGGAAGCGGGCAGAGGGAATCATAACACTAGTGGCTCCAGTCAAGAAAAGATAGTGGTTCATAATATATCAGGGGGACCACACATCATCGACAGAAGCTGGGCAGAGATGGAGAGATATAGGCAGTCGCTTAGAAACAAAGAAGATTGCGTTAACTCCGTTGTAGAAGAACGCCACCCGAAGCGGAAAGGAAATGATGACATCACATTCAGTAGACGTGACCTAGAGGGAAGGCAATACCCTCACATGGACCCTATGGTCATCTCTGCATGGTTCGGTCCAGCCGAAGTTTTTCGAATTTTAGTAGACATTGGAAGCTCTGTAAACATCCTATTCAAACATGCCTTCGACAAAATGAAGCTATCTATGAAGGATGTGTCTCCCTGCAACAAACCACTACACGGTTTTACTGGAGATGCAAAGATGCCCCTCGGGCAATCGGACCTCTTTGTTGAAATAGGAAGTCATCCCCGCTCCGCCGTACGGAAACAGACATTCGTGATAATAGATAATCACTCGGCCTACAACACTTTCTTGGGAAGACCAGCCTTGGCCGACTTCCAAATTGTCCTAGCCCCATGGTGCCTGAAGATGAAATTTCCAACAGACAACGGAATAGGGGAAGTAGAGGGAGATCAAGACGCTGCTCGAGATTGCTATGTGACTGAACTTCGCAATAACTGCAGGAAGGATAAAGGGAAGGATGCAGAGACTTCCCTCTGCAAGAAAAATTTGGAAGCATAGCAATTAAAGAAAGCCCCTCCTCTTCGATATACCAGCGATCCTTTCAACGAATTAGACCCCAGGGACAAAGAGGAGGAGGCCACCACCGAGCCTGAAGAGGCTATGGAATTTGTGACTGCAGACAAACACGACCCAAGTGGACTGCTGAGAGTTGAGTCTCAGTTAAGAGCGAAGTTGAAGGGTCAACTCGTCGATTTTCTTCGCCACAACATGGATGTATTTGCATGGACGCACGCCGACATGACAGGAATCTCCCCAGACGTAGCATGTCACGTACTGAACATCGATCCCACCAAGGTGCCCGTGAAGAAGAAAAAAAGGAGCATGGGGGCAGAACGATCAGCAGCCCTCGAGGAAGAAGTAAAGAACTTACTTGCTAATGACTTCATACGAGAAGCCATCTACCCAGAATGGATCGCCAACCCGGTACTGGTAAAGAAGGCTAACGGGAAGTGGCGAACATGCATCGACTTCTCCAACTTAAATGACACTTGCCGAAGGACTGCTTCCCACTCCCCCGAATCGATCAGCTCGTAGACAGTACAGCCGGACACGAACTCTTATCCTTTATGGACGCATACTCAGGATATAACCAGATCCCTATGCACGCCCCCAATCAAGACCACACTAGTTTCATCACTGACCAGGGATTGTACTGCTACAAAGTAATGCCTTTTGGACTTAAAAACGCCAGAGCTACTTATCAGCGCCTTGTCAACAAAATGTTTGCGGAATTAATAGGACAAACTATGGAAGTCTATGTGGATGACATGCTGGTAAAATCGAGGAAAGCCAACGATCATATAAACCACCTGGATGAGATGTTTCAAGTACTTCGCCAATATGGAATGAAGCTGAATCCTCTAAAGTGCTCCTTCGGAGTATCGTCGGGAAAGTTCTTGGGATTCATCGTCCATGCCAGGGGGATTGAAGCAAACCCCGAACAAGTCCGGGCTTTGCAAGATATCAATATACCATCCACTCGAAGAGAGATGCAAAGCCTAAACGGGAAGGTGGCTGGCCTAAGCAGGTTCATCTCTAAAGCAACTGACAAATGCATCCCTTTCTTCGAAGCTCTTAAGAAAGACGAAGGAAAGTTCGAATGGACTGACGAATGCTCGACAGCCTTCCTTAACCTAATCGAACACCTTCAGAGACCACCAGTACTCTCAACTCCAAATGAAGGTGAAGAACTATACCTATACCTTGCTGTATCATCCCATGCTTTAAGCGCCGCTCTGGTAAGAGAGGACAACCGTGCGCAGCGGCCCGTATACTTTGTAAGCAAGAGATTTACAGGGGCAGAAGCCAAATACCCTAAACTTGAAAAGCTAGCATACTGTTTTCTAATCACGTCACGGAAACTACGACACTATTTCCAATCTCATTCCATCAGAGTTTTAACCGATCAACCGCTAAGACAGGTACTCCATCGCCCTGACACTTCCGGGCGACTACTTAAGTGGTGCATTGAACCGAGTCAATATGATATCACCTATCATCCTCGCACCTCCATCAAGGGACAAGCCATGGCCGACTTCATTGCCGAATTCACTACCAACGAAGGTAAGGAGCCATCTGGAATAGCGGAAGACATCAAGTGGAATCTCTTTGTAGATGGAGAATCAAACGAACAAGGCTCGGGGGCAGGCATTTTGATAATCACCCCCAGGGGAAGGAAGCTCCACTATGCCCTAAGATTGGAATTCGCTGCCACCAACAACGACGCAGAATACGAAGCAGTGATAGCCGGATTAGAGCTTACCCTAGAGATTGGAGTCGGTTCTTTATGTCTCCATAGTGATTCTCAACTTATTGTAAATCAAATATTGGGAGAATTCCAGACTCGAGGAGAACGACTCACAGCATATCTAAAGAAGACCAAGCTGCTGCTCAATCAATTGGATCACTATTTAATCAAACACATTCCTCCATGAGAGAATTAGGAGGCCGATCAACTAGCAAAGCAAGCTAGCATGAAGGGCGGCACCACTTCCAGAACAATAACCATCTCAAAGCAACTAGCCCCGAGTTTCGAGCCAATGAATCTGATAGCTGCAATCGAAGAGGAAACTTGGATGACTCCCATCCGGAAGTACTTACAAAGTGGCACACTACCCGACGGGCGTAGCGAAGTTAAGAAAATCCTGAGGAAAGCTTCTCGCTACACAATAAAAGAAGGCATCCTCTATCAGCGCGGCTTCTCTAACCCCTTATTAAGGTGTGTCGCTGGAAGGGAAGCCAAGGAAATCTTATCCAACATCCATCAAGAAAGTTGCGGAGACCACACCGGAGGGCAGACTTTGGCAAAGAAGATACTCCGATATGTATATTTCTGGCCCACCTTAAATAAAGATGCTTTGGACTTCGTCAAAAGATGCGACAGGTGTCAGAAATTTGCTAAGATCCCTCGACTGCCAACCAATGAGATTACTCAGATGACCAGCCATTGGCCCTTTGCAATATGGGGGATTGACTTGATTGGCGAACTGCCAATGGGCCGAGGCGGAGCCAAATATGCAATAGTGGCAGTCGACTATTTCCCCAAATGGGTGGAAGCGAAACCTCTAAATAAAATATCTTCGGCAAAAGTTATTAACTTCTTGATCAAAAATGTTTTATGCAGGTACGGGGTTCCACTCAAAATCATATCGGACAGTGGACTTCAATTTGACAGCAAGGAATTCACTGACTGGTGCCGAGAGCACGGAATTCACAAAAGCTTCTCATCTGTAGCTTATCCCCAGGCAAATGGACAAGTCGAAGCTGTCAACAAAATTCTCAAAACTCTAATCAAGAAGAAACTTGAAAAGTCGAAAGGCGCTTGGGTGGATGAACTTCCTACGGCACTTTGGGCCTACCGCACATCTTACAGAACATCAACAGGACATACTCCTTTCTCTTTGACATACGGATCGGAAGCCATGCTCCTAGTTGAAACTGTAGTGCCCTCCCACCATAGGATCCACTACAACCCAGAAGAAAATGAAGAACTCCTACACATGTCTTTGGACCTAATTGAAGAAAGAAGGAATGATGCAGCGCTCAAGGCGGCAGCTCACAAACAAAAAGTGGCAGCACAATACAACTCCAAGGACAAACACCGCAGCTTAAGAGAAGGAGATCTTGTTCTCAAAAGGATCTTTTCGCGCCCCGGAGCGCTAGATCCTATCTGGGACGGACCCTATGTAATTCATAAAGATCTCCACAACGGAGCCTATATTTTGTCAACAGTGGACAAAGAGGTGTTCCAGAGGGCATGGAACATCCAACACCTTCGTCGATACTTTTCTTAACTTGTACTGCCCATATGAAGTAAATTAACAAAGAGAATCAGTGGACGTAGGCACTTACGTGCCGAACCACTTTAAAAATCCTGTCTCTTTTTAACTTGTTCCTTTATATCTTGGCTGCTTGTTAAACTTATCCTTTTCTGTTGAACAAAATCCTGTATAACGACATTTCCATTCTGGACACTTTACGGCACAACCTCACCTGGACAAGACCTAACAGGTACTATACGAATCTATGCCCTCGTCAATGAGACACTTTTTCTCCAGCATCCCTCTGCTGCGGGTTAACCCATTGCTCGCGACGACCCTCAAAGCCAACTGTAATGAGCCGATCATAAGCCACCGAGAAGGACGACTATAGCCGAGGCAGCTCATTACGGCGTTCGGCTCGCCGGCGACTATGAACCGATTATAAGCCCCAACATAAGGTGTGGCCAGCCAGGGGCAGTTCACAGTTGACGATCGGCACCCACGCTAGCCGGCCACGGTAAATCGAATAATACCCACGATTACGGGCCATAATGGCCCGGGTAGTTACTGTGCGCGATCTCGGCTCCGATGTGTCTTAAGTGCGGCTGTGGTAAAAAAGAAAACTCCCCGCGGAGGCGTAAGATGGGTGACGAATGTCTCCAAGACCCACAGCTAGGGAAAGTAACTACAAAACCCGTTTGCCACGAACTTAAGCACATCGAAGGCCTTCCGTGATTGGAAGTTTTACTATTTCTTATATTTCCATTTGATTTATATAAACTTTGCTCCTATCCTATATGACGATCATTAAAGTACAGGACATAAAATAGGAGACGCTCGCTAATGGGAATAAGGACTCACAGCTGGATGGCAGGTCGCTCAGCTGCATTCCATATTCGATTACACAAGGCATTCAAAGCTACCGTCTGCAGCCAAAACTTGGAGGGCGGTACCTTTTTCCCTTGTACATAAATGTGTAACTATAATATATTCACACATCACATTAACATTGCAAGACATGAGATTATATTTTAAGCAAGAGCTTAGCATCAAACACGATTAAAGCACATGCAGAACGCATCAAAATAACGATAGCATTCAAATATGACAGAATCAGCTTATGTTATAAAATTATATAAGAATAAAGTCGTTCGTTGCAATGACATAACTACAACACGAAAGTACATTAATATTTTGGAACTAGTATATACAGGAATGTCAAGTAAAACCAAAAATGCCCGGATCAAGTCAAAATAGTCGGCAGCATCAGAACTTCATCTCTATCTTTCCGACCCCCCAAAACCTACTTGACCGCAGGATCAGAACTCCCAGCATGCTGACCAGAGGTCCCACCCGTCCAATTCAGGGGAAGAATCTATTAGACAAATGATAAGCAATCAAGTTAAGAAAAAAATTAAAAGGGAAGACTTACCAGCGTCTGCTCCCTGATCGTCATCCTCCAATTGCACACGCACTTCCTCGGCGGTAAGCAGCCGCATGCCCTCCTTCACGGCCACCTTCTCCTCCTTGGTAAACTGTGCGGTAACCACATCCATTCTGAAAGCCGCACCACCCTATTTATCCGCCTCAGCCTTGGCCTCCTCCAAAGCCCGGAGATATATCCTAGCCATGACCCGGGGATAATCGTCCATCCAGGACAGGTTGCCCTACTTCCAAGTACGGAAGTACATGTCCTGGAGAATCTCATCCATCATCCCCTCATTCTCCTCAAACTCCCTCATCCGGGCCTCGGAAGCCGACAGCCTTCCAATGGCAGCATCTCTCTCCAATCGGTATCTCGAGCAGTCAGCCTGAAGGGATTTCTGCATCGCCTCCATCTCCTCCTTCAACTTCGCTTGAGCAAGCTCTGCGGCCTCAAGATTGCCAGATAACTCCTCTATCTGCTCAAGATCCGCTCTCCGAACCTCATCCACAGTGGCAATGGCCATATCAATTCGTTCCTTGCAGGTGGCATCCATCTTTCGCAGCTCGGCTTTGCTAGCCTCCTCCATAGTTTTCTTCAATCGTCTGGAGGTCGCCTCATGCTGGGAGATCTGAATGGCCTGGTCGTCAAGCTGTTTGGCCTGATCGGAAACCATTAGCCGCAGGCGAATGTTAGCACTTCCGATTTCCTCTCCAGCCTTGACCAGTCGGGCGTGATGCTCCATCAACCTCTTGTCTCTTCAGCCACCCGATCGATGTTTGCCTTGGCCTCGTCCCCTATTGTCACAATCCGAGTGGTCAACAAGTCGAGATCCAAAGACTTAGCCTCGTCAAGCACCCTTACCATAGGATTGCGGGGCAAGGGGTGCTCACCGGTAACCTCATCGAAGGAAATATCATGAGAACTCGGGTCCAAATCTGGATGACCCGCAAATGGGTTACGAGCCAAGCCGGGACGATCAATATGAGTAACGAAAGGATTCTCTGATGGATGCGGAGATTGTATGGACTCGGTATCTTCCTCCGTGATGTCATGAATAGGCTGGGTTGGGGGCTGAGGTCCAAGTGAAGGTTCGAACATGGAACGCCTCCTCTTTCTCTTTTGAATATCCTCTTTGATACCTCCGAGAAGAGGATAGTAACTGACTACGCTCCCGGAACGGTCAGTCGAGGGCTTCGGTTTAGCAGAAGCCTTGAAGAGTTTGAATTGCTCAAGGTGGTGCCGAATGTCTGATGTCTTGGCCGCCTTACCCGTTCCTGAAATAAAAACCAAGTGTTACAAGCGTGTATGATACTACAATCCAAGAAACATGTGAAGTTAAAAGAGGAGTCAAGAATTCACCTTGAACCGCCGGAGCTGAAATATTCTCAGAAGATGGACTGGCACTAGTCCCGGCCTTATCAGATTTCTTCGTTTTCTCCACCAAAGCCAACCCTTCCTCCAACCCCTCGAAGGCTTGGCGGAAAGCATCATCCGTCCACTCTTGAATCTCACCCGCTTGCCCAGAGGTCAGGGCACCAACGCCACTACCACCTTGACCTTCACCACCGTTACCACCATCACCTTCTCCATCGCCTCCGCTCTCCTCCTCGCCTCTTTCCTCCTCTCCACTTTCCTCCTCTGGAGCATCTGGGCATGTGATGGGAGAGGGTCCATCAGATTTCTTGAGCTTCTTCCCCCCGATGACTGGAGGTACCGAGAAGGGTCTCCTCTTGCTGCTCTTCGTCATGGCCCCGCCTTTAGCTTTGGCAGCCCTCTCCTCGGCTGTATCTCTCTGCTTAACCACAGACTGACGTGGCAAAATCAAGTTGTGCTCCAGGAGAGTGGCATTCCTGATCAGGTAAGAAGCTGACCCATCCCTTCCTGAGATGGCCTCTATCTCCACAGCCATTTGTACCAGGCGATCATTCTCCACGACCGCAAAACCACCTATCGCTAGCAAGAAACAGAAGCATATAAGAAGAAGCATTGCAGTCGGGACAGAGAAATTACAAATGAAATCCAACTTACAGCCAGAAGTGAAAAGGCGAAAAGAAACAGAGCCGTCCTTGACGAAGAACCATTCCTTTTTAAACATGGTGAACTTCGAGTATAAATCCAAGACCGGCTTGAAGGACACGGCCGATTCCAAACTGATGTATGGGGACCCCTTCTTGTAACCTCTCAAATTATATAGGTACCGAATCTCCCGGTTGGAAAGGGGGCGCCCGTACTTCCTCTGGAAAATGATGAACAAACACACCAGGATAGCATAGGAGTTGGGCTGAAGCTGGAATGGAGCCACCTTCAAGTAAGTAAGGAAGCTGACTATCCAGGCATTGATCGGAGGAATGGCCCCGCACATGCAATGGTATCGTCTATAGGCGAAATATCCTTTAGGAGGATCATACGGCATCACACGTCTCCCGGCAACAGCATACTCGCTCTGTCAATCCCAAAGGAACGAGCGATGACATCAAGTTGTCCTCTTTAAGGGAGCTCGGAAAGCAATCGGAAGGAGAGTTCAGAAGCTCTTGAGGGCCATATCCATCCACTAATGACCTCGAGGCAGGTCCATGTCGCGCTGGTCCTGGCTGGGAAGGGGGCACAACGGGAGGCTCATTTCGGTCCGTAGATTTTCTCTTTTCTGAACGAGTTTCAACTCTGTGAGACATTTATCTGCAATACAAGAAAGTACATCGTTAGAACAGAGGTTATAAACAAACGAGTGTATATAGTCTGCAACTTCACTCGAATTCAAAACTCAAAAAATAAAGGTTTTCAGGATCATTCGGCACATAAGGTCCCTGAACTCATTCGGTACTAAAAGATTTCCAAGTCCATTCGGCGTTGAAAAGTTTTTTAGTTCATTTGGTACTGAGTGTCTTTATTCTCATTCGGTGAAACGAAGAAACCTCATTCGGCGAAAGAAACACACCTGATTCGGCACTAAGATGATTCGGCACTAGGATGATTCGGCACTAGGTGATTCGGCACTTATGTGGTTCGGCTGTCTCAAATGATGGAGGTTGAACGAAGGCCTGAAGCCCATACTTATAGGCAATTACGAATGACCGGACCAGTTGATTCGGCACGCAGGGCCGAGTGAAGATATCCTAGCTAAAACAAAGCATGCCATGTGTATACACCTGCCCTACTTTAGGGGGCAAGTGTTGGATGAGATTCGGCCGGACCAACCCCCTCTCATGCATGCCGAACCAAAGACGCTCCTCCTCATCCACCGAACCAGCCTACTACCAAGCCATCAACCCACCGAACCAACTTCACCCATCCACAACCGGACCGAAGCATTACCGGATCGGTACCTAGCCGAACCAACCCACGACCTTCTCTCTACCGAACCAACCCACGTCCTCCTCTCCGCCGAACCAACCCACGTCCCTCTCTCTACCGAACCAAAGAGAAGGAAGGTACCCCCGAACCAACACTCCTCCTCAGCCACCAGATCAAGCTAAGGCCGAACCAAGAAGTTATTCCAACCATCACCGAACCGAGGCGCTGCCGAACCAACACTGCCATGCCAAATTGCATCAGCCCAGGCCCACCAGCAGCTATATACTTCCAGGACCTCTGCCCCCAGCCTCACTCTATAAATAGAGGGGCAGGGGTACAACAATGGCAGAAAAGTTTGAGAGCTCAAGCACGGATAGAACTTTCAAACAACTTTCAGATACTTGTAATCTAAGCTTTGTACTTGTAATCTGATTAG
Source organism: Allium cepa (assembly GCA_030765085.1). Classification (NCBI taxonomy): domain Eukaryota; kingdom Viridiplantae; phylum Streptophyta; class Magnoliopsida; order Asparagales; family Amaryllidaceae; genus Allium; species Allium cepa. The sequence continues at coordinate 92,409,378 of CM060930.1, read as the reverse complement.
AAAAGGAGAATAACATATATAGTGGACGTAGGCACATTCTGGCCGAACCACTATAAATCTGTGTGTCTTTTACAGTTTAGTCCTTACTTTTTATATATTTGCATAAATCACCCAAATCACTGAAAACATCACAAAATCAACTAATTCATACGACTTGGAGGTGTTTGCCCATTTTTTGTGCAAACAAACATTAATCCAAATTTAAATAAATATATATCTTAAAATAAAGTGAATGTTAAAGAACATTCATTACTTAAATATAAAAGAAAGATTTAAAATAAAATTTAATAAATCAGGCTTTGAAAATAAATTGATTGTTTTAACTTTCAAATTTAAATTAACATTTCATACTTCAAATTAAAATATTAAAGGAAATAAATCCTTTCAAGTTTAAACCTTATTTGAATCAAATTTCATTTTCAAATTTACTTTAAAACAATTTGAATCTACCTATTATTTAAAAATTTACAACACTGTTTTGAATCAAAATCTGTTTTTAAAGGTAAACCTGAAAACTGCTTTTGAACTTGATTTAAAACAAAATTTAAATCTTGTTTAATTTTTAAATTTTCATTTTTTAAAAACCTTGAATTCAAAACTTCATTTGAATTTAGAATCAACTTATACTTGAATCAAAATCCAACTTTAAAAATATAAATTCATTCAAATTTTTAAAAACTGCAAAACTTCAGGTTTATAAACCTAGAACCATTCTACCCGAGTAACCCATCTATTTACTTCGAGTTTCCAAACCCCCTGCTTCGAGTCAAAAGCACAAAATCCTGAGGAATACCCGAGTCAAAATACTACACTACCCCACAAAGTTCACCAGACAAGTTATGTGCACGGTGCATATGCACCGTCACTCCGATGATCTCCAACCACTCAAAACCACCTCGCCATGACGCCGACCATCACCCCACACGATCATGGACTCCATCAATTTACTGCAGCTAAAAAAACAATTCAAGACAGTTGAACTCAAACTTGGAAACACTCCAAAACCATATACACCAAACCTGTCAACATCACATGAGCTCACCTCCGACCATCATCAACCCTGAGATCCCGGCAAACCCTTCCTCGATGACTCCTCTGCAACTCCCCATAATCTCGAATCACTCGAAGCAACAAAGGAATCAAAATCTTCAAAAAAAAACCCTATCTTCAGAAACTAGGGCTTGAAACCTGGAAATCAAAATTTCCATCTCCTCCTTCCTCTAATCACTTATTGCTCAATCTTTCCTCATTATTACATCAACACTCTACCTACAGGAAGCATTCTAACCCCTAAAATTCACTAGCCCATCAGATACTTCCTAAATTCTTAACAGATTTTTCAAAACAACTAAATTATGATTTAAGAACATAATTTATTATTAAACAACATTATTTGTTTGCTCATATTAATTGTTAACAGAAATTAAACAAGCGAATAAAGTTGTTCTATTAAACTTAGTTTAAATAGAACACTGTTAACCAAGATTACTGCAATCCCATATATATACCTATATATATTCACACATCATATTGATCACAAATAAAATCATACAAGCATACACAATCTTACATATTCACATGCAACAGATAGATTCAAACTTTTGCATTGAGGTTCTCAAAAAAATAAAAATAAATAACAGAGCAGTTTTAATCACCCAGATTTTAATTAGTGTGAATTAATACTTTCATTCAGAAAATTTTATATAATTTTGATTTAAAAGAAACTGTTTTTAAGATAAAAAGTTTACTCACCTTCAATTTGAAGAAGCAGAAACAATTTAGGTGCATATTTCATTTTCCAGGAACTGTTTTGAAACTGCACGTTGAACCTGGGCTTGCATTTGCTAGTTGAAGTTGCTTTAACTTGTATTTTGATTGCTGAGTTCTTCCAGATTTGATTACTGAAATTGCTTAGATTTGAATTGATCTTCACTTGCTTGAGTATGAGGTTAAAGATTGCTTTCAGATTGCAGATTTTTAAATGGTTTTGGTTTTGCAGAATTGAAGTTGTAATTTGCAGATTTTTAAAACATGCATTTTGTTTGAATTTTATTGATTTTACTGAAATCTGGGAATCAGATTTCAAATGAAAATAAGGGTTGAAACAAAATGCATTTGTTATATTTCTTATCAATATAATTTAAATAATAAGTTTTAAAACAAATGCCACTTGTTATGTTTAATTTGTTTTATGATTACAAGTGTCCATTTTATGGTTTAAAAGTCTAACACATATGCATTTCAATATTTAAAAGCACTTTATAAATTCATAATTGTATTTAAATTTGTCCTAAACCATTTCTAATTTATTTTAGTATGTTTCAATTATTTGTTAACATTAGCCTTGAAAATGATTACATGTCTACTTAAAAACTTATTTTAAAACTATAGATTTTAAATTTTTGCTTGAATATTTTTCAAAATAATATTCTTTCAAAACTAATTTCAAAAGAGAAGATTTTTAAAAGAAGAATAATGTTGATTTTATCTTATTCAAGAGTTTTAAATCAAATGTTATACTTTAACATGAATGAATTAAATTAATTTCAAAGAAAACAACTTTCTTTAAAATAAACAAAATAAATTTTTATTATAAAACAAAATTTAAACTATATTTATTTTTAAACAAACTATTATGTTTTTATAAACAAAATAAATATTTATTTATATTTCTTAGAAGATATAAGAAAAACTTTTAAATTTACCTTTGAAAAGTTTTCAATACTAATTTAAATCAATTTAATCAATTTACAATTTATACATTTATATATAATAATTAGAAAATATCCTTTATTAATATTTAAATTTTGAATTAAAATCAAATCCTCTATTTACAATGTATACACATATATACATTATAAATAAATATCTTTAAATCAGTTTAGAAAGATGAATTTTATTACTTAAATATTTTTAACATTTGAAAACAATCAGATTCTCAATTTAAATTAAATTATTATTATTATTATTATTATTATTATTATTATTTTGAAAAGAAAATCATTTGACAAATTAAATGATTATTAATCTTCAAAAGAAAATTCCTGTTTGAATTAGATTATTAAATCAATATTTCACATTTTAGAATAATTATTAATGAAATTATAAAATAAATATTTCCTAAGTTTTCGGGACATCACAATATAGATACTTTTACAAGTATAGGGAAATCAGAATTTTGGGTTTATAGCAATCTTGGTAAAAAGAATTTTTGATTCAAGTATTACAAAGTGAATTTATTTAATAGTGGCTTAGTGTTGCTTGTTGCTTAACCAATGTTTGTTTTCTCTATAGAATTAATTCCCTGATTTGAATGTTTGTTAATTGATGGTTAAATAACCGACTATCGAAATTGGACTCAAACATAACTTCGGAAATATCTAGGAGAAACACGTGAGTTATATGTCATAGTCATCTTTGGTGATGTTGTACTATTGGTATAAATCTCGTTTCGTTCTCCTAGTACAATGATAAGGAAATCCGTCCATTAATGGTTAGGAGATGATCTCTGATCTTATCTTTGACTATTTATTTCCTAAACAACTAGGGTTGAGTTTACCATGAATTATCGAAAAAAAATTCGAAGAGACCGGGATCAGATATGTTATTTGGAAACCAATTTGATCTAACGAATGCGTTTTGAGGTGACGATATCTTAAAGGTGATGGAATTGGAAGACGGAGATCTAAAGTGTTTCGTTCAGGCGCAGAACGAACTTGTATGGATAGATGGTGTTATTTCATTGTTGCTTGTAGGACAGTGTTAGCATTCCAATTGGAAAGTGCTACAAAAAGGTAAAATGTAGCCTCAGACTCATCAACTGGGAAATGACAAAAATCGGGCATGCAGCAGGGCCAAGTTGATAGCTCTCAAGTAGGGTATGGTCTTTCCAAATGAAGATAAGTTATTTTCTATTCTTTTATGCTTGGGGCCCATGTAGGGTGATTATATTCAGTACTACTAGTCAAGTGGTAGGCCCGTCCAGTGTGGCAGAGGTGCAAGATGTTCTTGTCAAACCCTGGTGCATTTATCTAGAGATATACCTTCGAAAGGCAGTTCCTTACATTGTCATAGTATGGAATCCAATCTCCAATACGTGTCTTTTAGGTTTTGATCATAGAATCCTAGTATGCTAGAATTTAATAATGTAACAATTTAGGCTAAGATTAATAAGTATTTGTATTTAGATACCATTATAATACCAGAGAATTTTTTATAAAATGTTTGGGTTATCGTAAGGCAAAAACCCGTCCGTGTTTATATGTGGCATGGTCTTACGAGATACTTTTGATTTTCAAATGGTTTTCTATAACTTTGAAGTCCAGTTAGGTGTGTTCTCTCACGCTTATTTTCCAGACTGACTCGGGTGTTATTTTATTATAATTCTCAGGTCACACCGAACATTATAGATTTGCTTTGGATTCACTGGAGCTTAAGAGGCAAGTTGGAGGTACACAGGTTGTATTCACGTATATGTCCATGTTCCATATTTTTGTTGTTGAAATCATGAGCATTTGTTAGGACGGGCTGTAATAACTGTCCAGGTTGATGATCGTTATTTGTGTTATACTATGATGGATGAAAGTATATAACTGTTTCTCTTTGTAAAGATGTTGATATTATTCATATATATTGTTCCACTACGATTGTGAGATTCTGTATTTTTTTTAATTTCTTTTCTTTCTTCTCTTCTTCTCTATTCCTTTCCTCTTTCTTTCCCACAACTACCCGTCCTTCCATTCGATTTGGATTGGACATGTGTGGTTTATTATCAATTTGAATAGTATGGATTGGCAGGTCGTTGCAGTTGATATCAGAGCTAGGTTGAGTGAAAACCTAGGCTTTGGTGGAAATTTACACATTTGATATAGGGTAAGCGAGACCCTCAGATGAGTTTGAGCGTATAGACATGAGCGCGTAATTGTTAATGACATAAAAATGTTTTATATTGTGTTAGTTTATCTGTTGAATGGCTTATGAATTCTGGTTGCGGTTCCTGAACACTTAAACAAGGTAAACCGAAACAGAAAATTATAATTTTATATACAAAGAAATAATTTTTACAAATTATTATAAGTTGTATATATATAGAGTGTTTGGTTGTTAGTGGATAATAATATTTGATTATTATCATTTTTCGTTGTTGATCTAATAAAAGTTGTATTATTTTAAATTGAACAAAGATAAACAATTGTAAATTGAGTTATATAAGAAAGAAAATTTATAAGTATGAATTATAAAGTATTGAAACAATCAACATTGTATAATAATATTACATAAGAAGTGAGATTTTATAAATATGATTTATAAACGTGATTTATAAATGGAATGGAAATGGAATTGCCTACGTATATTTATAAATATGATTTGTTAATAAAATTGGATTTAAAACAAGAAGTTGGTGAGTTTAAAACCCATTAATTTTGAATATTGTTTTCCATGGTTTGAAAAAATAATAGCAGTATTATTTTGAAAGTATTTGGGTAAGAAATATTGTAAAAGGGATTTGAAAGAGAACAAAAAGACTAAACTTATTTCAATCGTTGGAAAATAGTTTCAATGATGACTGCAGCATCATCAGCGTTCATTTTCGAGTTTTTAAGTGAGGGTTTGCTACCATTGAAGTTTTATTTTGGTAAAACAATTTTTTTTTAGATTCCAAAAGTGTAATAAGAAATATAAAGGAGTTATATACAAACATATATGTATGTATGTATATATTGATTTCAAAATGATTTGAAATAAACTGGGTGTTTAAAATCCTGAAATTTCTATATAAATGTTTTGAGAAACATAAGATTACAAGTTTTTGAACTTAAAATTTGGAAATAGTATAGATATGAAATTAAAATTTTGGCTTTAATGAAGTTAAATAAAATTGAGTAATGAATTAAAAGGAATGAAGCTTAACTTAAGGAAAGGTTAAATGAAGTTGAGTTGATTTGGAATGAATTTAGCTAAGTAATGGAGTGAATGAGAATTGAATTAAAAATGAACTTAAGTTATGAAAGTGAAATTAAAGTGAATAATTGGATTTGATTTAAATTGGATGTAAATTAACGAAATGAATTAATGAAGTAAATTAGTGAAATTAAATATGAATTTGAGTTGTAAAATGAAATTTAGTTTAAGTGTAAAATGAATTAAATATGGAATAAAATGTTGTTAAAAATATTGTGAATAATTCAATGTGAGCCATTGATTCTGAATTAACTGAATATAGATTAATTGAATGTGAATGGATTGTATGTAAATAAGAAAGTTAATGATTGACTAAGACTCAACTGAATGAGAATAAATGAGTACATGTGAATTTAATGTGAATAGTTGAATTTGATTTAAATTCAATATCAATCAATTGAATGAGAATAAAAATAATGTTAACTAATTGGATGTCAACCAATTGAAAGTAAAGAAATTGAATGAGAGTCAATTGAATAAAAATAAATTGAGCGTGATTCAATGAATGTAAGAAATGAAACTATATGATGTTGATATTTGGAAATGCAAACTGACATGATGAATAAATTGGATGTATATTATTTGATTATGGATTCTCTTGTTACATTGTTTTTAATTGCATATAGTGATGGTATATTCTATGTTATATAGTGATGTTACGTTCTATATACTTGTTCTCAATGTTTGTCGAGTGATTAGTAGGTGCGGATGGCGTATGCTTCGTATTTGGTGCTCGCTTTCACGTTATATTTATTGTATATGCTTTGCTAATGCTAAAATAAGGTACACATCTCGGATTACACATTGTACTTTTATATTTTTCACTATGGGATGCCTCATCGTCGAAGATGAGATGTATATTTTTGATATACACGCATACATACATACATATACATACATACATACATACATACATACATACATACATACATACATATATTGTGATTTACTATGATCGAGCCGTGCAAAGGAGATGCTGCCGAAATTTTCCTTAAATTCAATGCGTTGGAAAAATTTTGAAAAAAGTTTTTTATAACTAAAATTTTGATTTTGAGTTATTAGATGGAATGAATGAATGAATGATATTAGTTGATTTTGGAAAAGTTAAAAGGTCTAAATGAATTTCGTAATCTATTTCAACAAATTGATTTTTGCAAAGTTAATGGATTTTGTGGCATTTTTCTTACTTAGTAATTTCGTGGACAAAATTCTTTTAAGAGGGGAGAATGTAACGATCCAGAATTTCAGTCATTTGAATTTGGAATATATAATTGATTTAAAATATTGAAAAGTTAATTTTGTAGCTTAAATAACTTATATTTCACATATAGCAATTTATTTGATAATTAAATTATTGAATTTAATATTGGAATTGTTTAAACAACCGAATCTTGAATTTAATATAAATGAAAACGATTTCGAAAGCTTATTCAAAGTCTTGTAGAATAATAATGAAGATAGTGAACTTCTAAATTTGATTTAAAAGTGATTTAACTAATTTTTGAAATTATTTGTTTTAATTAACATATAAAAATAGCTTTTCGAGGCACTGTCTCAGATTTTGACGAAACTAGTTTCATTGGACCTGTAACACTGAGTTATTGTATGCTGACGATTTTCGTGGCCATCAGACATATCTTCGGTCATGCGAGATCGTAATGCGTAGAATTTAATAACGAAAATTTAGTATAACAATTAGGTTTCAAAAGCTATCTTCTGCATACGATCGAATTAGGCCTCAGGAATAATTCCGTTGCATTTAGGATAGGAGTATAACATATATAACGCTAGGCGGCACGTCTCGGAAAGAGTTCAAATTTTTGAATCCTTTGCAACTTGATATTTTAAATTTAAAATATATATATATATATATAATTATATATATTAGTTTATAACCATATCCAGTCGTACATCAGCCATTCGTCTACCTATTCATGACCATACCCACTTTTCCTTTCTAAATACTTCTTCCTTCTCTCCCGTTGAAGAAATTAAAACTAAAAAAAGAATATCACAATAGCAGGAAGCGGCGGAGTGAGGCAAGGAGCGACACGACTGGAGGCGATGGCGTGACGCGAGGGGTGGCATGATAACAGGCGATAGTGTATGTGCACGCGTGGCATAGAGGCGGATGAGGCGGTAGGTCAGCGGCGCACTAGTGGCAGGTGGCGAGCGGCGGTGATTGTTTGAAAATAAAAAAAACAAGAAAGGAAACTCAACGAGCCTGGAGGGAAAATCGCGAACGAGAAGAAGGGTTGCAAAGGTTAATTAATTTAAATATTTATTTAGTTTAATTAATTAATTCATATTATATCAAATGTTCATTTACCAATATCATGCTTGTACGAGGTCCAAATTGAACGAGACGAGTCGCGTTGCGATTGTATCGACGAACGCTATGCCATGGAATTAGATTGTATGGATTAGGAGCTAGTTGGAATTTTTGATTAAAATTGGACGTTCGTTCAATTTTAATTCAAAACGAAACATTTCGACGAAACAAAAATCAAAGTGAATTAATCTCACCTTTATGGCTAATCAGAAAATTTACATAGTAGATATTATTTATTGGATGTTTGGACAGTTATTTCCGATCGTTATTGATTGTTTGGATTATATACTAAATTATATTGTTAGTTGGATATATCCCACCTATTCGAGTGGATGAGACCCTATTGCGTTACTGTGTAAGAGCAGTGAACCCTTGTATACGAATCCCGCCTCGAAACGGTTGATTTATATTTTTATGATTTTATACTAAATGTGATGCTGGGGGATGGATTGGAGGGATCCAATAGGATTCCTCACACCATTGATTTTATTTTTCATCTAAATTGATGTATGACACGTTGGATGCAATAATTGATGACATGAATATGACTTGTTTTAGTGCATAGCTAGCACTAAGCCTTATTTTTGGTATTTAAATACTATAAAATAGTGACTTGATTTAAAATGGAATTTCAAAGTGATTTTGGGAACTTTATATATTTAATAATTTTTTAAATTTAAATTTTGATTTTTAGAGATTATAAATTATAGTTTTATAAAATATTTTAAATAAAGATTTTGAACTGTAAAAGAAAGGTTTTTAAATCTTGGAAAATAAGTCAATCTTCTATACAAAAGGGATATGGATTTAAGAAGTAAATAGAAATATTTTGATTATAAATAATTTTTATCCATTAGAAATATAAAGTGATATATGTAGGTACATATAATATAATTTATTTTTAAATGTGAAATTTATAAGTGTGATAATTTATAAAAATTGATATTTTACAAAGAAGTGAAGATTTGTAAAATCGTATTTTATTATAAAAGTATGGGTTTATAAACGGTGTTATAAATCAAAGGAAATTATTATTGTTTAACAAATTAGTGAAATAAATCAAGTGGCGGATTTATTATAAGACGAGGAATGATATTTTAGAAAATAATTGATTCTATTTTGGAAATTTAAGGTGGGGGTAAGAATTTGGATTGTTAACTTGAATTTTATAAATTGAAGGAAATTTATAAAAGAAATTTATATCTATTAAAGCAAGGTTAAACGGTTGGAATTATTTTTGGATGGGGTATTATAATATTCAGGATTTATAAAGGAATAATGGTATAAATGGGTTCGTAATAAAGAAATTTTATGAAAAGAAGTTTTATAAAATGGGATGAGATTTATAAACTTGGTTTATAATATGGGAATGGTCATGTTGGAAATTAATTATGGATTTTTATCATAGAAATATAATTATGTTTTAAAAATGGTTAATTTATATTTATATTCTTTTAAAAGTGATTTATTAATATTTAATGTCTTGAAAAGTCAATTATTTAAATTTATTTGTATGGTTGAAATGAAATATAATAATTTATCTATAAGGTTTTGGAAGTTAATTTTTATTATCTATAATAACGTGTAAGATAAATTATATTGTTTTATTTAGAATGTTTTCAAACTTATTTTTACTTTAAGAATGTTTTAAAATCGATATTTATTTATTTATAATGTTTATTTTTATATGAAAGTGTTTTAAAGTAAATATTTATTACTTATTTATAAATGTTTTCAAGACTTATAAATAAGGCTTTATAAATCAATTTGGGCTTTACAAGAGAAGTTTGTAAAATGTTTTGAAGACTTAAAGGAGAATCATTTATAATGTATGAAAGGAATTTTATAAATTGTATTAGATATTTATATAAGGAATTTTAGAAATGGGTTTACTGATTTACAAAAGGAGTTTATAAATGGCTTTATGGATTATAAAAAGGTTTATAAATGGTTTTTGAATTTAATAAAAACGGGGAATCTTCCAAATTATTGGTCAATTCACTTATACCATCGAGATAAGCATATAGATATTTTTCCAAGTATGGGGAAATAGGGATTTTGGGTTTATAGCAATATTTGTAAATAGAATTTTTGATTCAATTATTACAAAGTGAATTTAATTAATAAAATATTAATTAATAGAGGCTTAGTGTTGCTTGATGCTTAACCAATGTTCGTTTTCTCTATAGAATTAAATCTCTGATTTGAATTTTTGATAATCTATACTTAAATAACCGAGTATCGAAATTGGACTCAAATGTAACTTTGGAAATATCTAGGAGAAACACATGAGTTATATGACACAGTCATCTTCAGTGATGTTGTCTATGCTTACAAATCTTATTTTGTTCTCCTAGGACAATGATAAGGAAATCCGTCCACTAATGATTAGGAGGTGATTTCCGATCTTATCTTTGACTATTTATTTTCTAGAGAACTAAGGTTGATTTTATCTGGAATTATCGACAAGTTCTTTCAAAGGGACCAAGATCGGATATGTTATCCAAAAACCACTTCAATCCAATAAATGCGTTTTGAAGTGAAGATATCTTGAAGATGATGGAATTTTAAGACGAAGCTCTCAAGTGTTTCGTTCAGGCCCAGAACAGACTTATGTGGATGAATGTTGATATTGCAATTTTTCCTGGAGGGTAGTGTTAGCATTCCAAGTGAAAAGTGCTATAAAAAGGTAAAACGTAGCCTTGAACCTGATAAACCAGGAAATGACAAAAATCGGTCATGCAGCAGAGCCAAGTGGGTAGCTCTCAAGTAGGGTATGGTCATTCCAAATCTAGATTTGTTACTATATATTCTTGTATGCTTCGGTACCTAAGCGGGGTAATCATATTCGGTACTAATAGTCAAGTGGTAGGCCAGTCCTATGTGGCAAGGGTATAAGCTGTTCTTGTTAGACCCTGGTGCATTTATTTACAGATGTACCTACGGAAGGTAGTTCCTTAACTTGTCGTAGTATGGAATCCAGTCTCCAATGCGTGTCTTTACGGTTTTGATTGTAGAATCCTAGTATGCTGGAATTCAATAATGTGACAATTTTGGCTAAGATTAATAAGTATATGTTTTTAGAGACTATTATAATACTAATGAATTTCATATAAAATGTTTAGATTATCGTTAGGTAAATATTTGTCTGTGTTTATGTGCAGCGTGGTGTTACGGGATACTTTTGATTTTCAAATGATTTTCTATAACTTAAAAATCTAGTTAGGCGTGTTCTCTCAAGTTGGTTTTTCAAACTAATTCGGGTGTTATTTTATTGCAATACCCGAGTCAGACCGAGCATTAAAGGTTTTCTTTGGATTCATTGGAGCTCAAGAGACGAGTTGGAGGTGTACAAGTCGTATCCACGTATATGTCCATATCCTGCTATTTTTGTGGTTGAAATCATCATAATTTTCGAGGATAGGTTGTTATAACTGTCTAGGCTAATGATCGTTATTAGTGTTGTACTCTGATGGATGTAAGTATATAATAGTTTCTCTTTGTAAAGATGTTGATATTATATTATATATTGTTCTGCTACGACTGTGAGATTCTGTATTGTTTTAATTTCTTTTCTTTCTTCTCTTCTTCTCTACTTCTTTCCTCTTTCTTTCTCATAACTATTTGTCTTTTCGTTCGATTTGGGCTGGACATGTATGGTTTATTGTCAGCTTGAATAGTATGGATTGGCGGGTCATTATAAAACACAACATATATAACTATATCTTTTGAAAGATATTCCTTTGTATTCAAAATATAATCCTAGGTAAAATTATTTCATTTACCAATTTTGTCAAAACAAAATTCATTTATGTATAACATTAAGAAATACACGCTCATATATATATATATATATATACACACATATTACACTCAAGCTCATTCTAGAGTGTTACTAACCCTATCTTTAATGTGTCACTCTTCTAGGATATTACTCACGTTATCTATTATGACTTTTACCTCAACAAAGCTTAATTGTTCGCTCAACCTAAGCTTTGATATGAAATGCAATGAACGAGATTGTCGACCCTAAAAAATCGACACTGATACATCCTCACTATTCACATGCTGCAAATTCAAGTGTTGGAAAACCCGATCGTTAAGGAAAAGAAGAAAATAAAGACAAACAGAATCTGACACGAGTGGAATAACATATATTATTAATCACAAAATCTTTTACAATGGAAATGTTAAATACCTATAAACATCGGTCCTTACAAATGCTGAAAACAACAAAACAAATGCAGTGGAAAATAAATACGTCCATACGTAAATGAAAATCTCCAGCCCCCTGTGGAAACTCCAAGTTTCTTTGGATAAACCAAAATCTACTCGGATCTGACCCAAGTATTAAAAATACCAAGATCAGGCTTGATAAATCAGCATGATTTGTGATTTATAAATATATATGATGGTGCAATAGATTGAATTTATTGTCGAACAATACCCTTTTATGAAAAAACGAGTATCTCAAAAGACCACGCCATACATAAATACCAATGAGTTTTTACCTTATGATAACCAAAACACTTAATACTTAAACCATTTAATATTTTCCTAATGACATTTCTTTGAAAATCCTTTTAGACATATATAATCTAGGCTGAAAATGTTACATTAATAAATTTCAGCAAGGGGTAGCTATATATTTGCAAGATATTACAGCTATTTTGAGAATACAACCAAAACCGTAAAGCTTGTATTGGAATTAGATTTTCAACATGATAGGGAACTAGTTGCCTTTTCCTTCCTTTGTGAATTTTCCATGTATAGCAATCATATTACCCAGTGGCTTTTTGTACAGGGACTCATACACCACTGTACATCTCATATTACTATACTACTATGTATCCGGTGGTTTTTCGTACAAGAACTCATACACCAGCATATCATAAAATATCGAGGGTCTAGACACTACTGGCCTCTAGGCAACGAATGCCCTTTTCTTTCCGTTTCTTGCAATAACCGATGGCCCCAGATATGTATCATGTAGACCATATAATTACCTATATTATTACCAGGATGTGAGGCTATGCTCAATTTCTACAAACCCAAACTTTGCTTTTCGTAAAGCCGTGCTTTGATTTTCTCATAACCAATTCCACTTTGAATGCCACGTTTCCATTTCTAACAACACACTATTGATTTCAACAAATATACAACCTCCATGCTAATACGTCTCAGAGAAAGGTGTTAAGTATAAGAGAGTAACCTCCTATACCACTAAATAGATGTACGTTTGTAGAGATCAATGTACGCGGTTTTAGAAATGTAATGTCAGACACTCATCCATACAAGTTGTAACACCCCATATTTTTGATAACATTATTTAGGATATTTAATTAGGTAAATTAAGTAAAATAATGTGTCGATTAAGAGATTGAGATTTGATTTTTATTAAGGTATAGCCATGCCATTTAATCTGTGAATTAAAGGTAGAGTTTAAAATGAAATATATGAGGGGCAAAATAGGAAAGATGCCATTCCTATATCTGTATCCCTAAGCCATGTATCTCCTACACGTTCACATTCATTTCTTCAAAATTATAAAAAGCTAAGGCTAGCCACCATTAATAAGAGCAAGAGAAAGAAAGAGAAAGGGGAAGCTTAATCAACATCAAATTCATTGAAATCTCATATCTTTAACTCTAGAAGCTAAGGTCTCATTTGTTTTGTTTTCGATTTTAAGGAGAAATCCAAAAAGTTTTGCAATGCTTTGCCATGTTTTTGAATGATGGAATGAATATATATACACTTGTTGATAATTTATACATGTTCATATTGATTTTATGATATGTTTTAAGGTAAACACCCTATTAAATGACGTCTAAATACCTTAAGAAATTTTATATGGACCAGAAATAAAATTTTGGAGACGGGTTTCAATTTTTAGAATTTTATGAATTTCTGTGGATTTTATATGAATTTTCTAGTAAAGAAAAGGTCAATTTGGGTTATAAATTATTTATGGTTAAATAATAAAAGCATTGGGTCTGAAATTTTTATTTGTCAGAGAACATATTAAAAGAGATTTTTTGGAATTTTTGTAGAATTTTCCTAAGTGTTTTAATGGTTATATAAAATTACGCAAGGTATGAGAATCAAATGTTTTATATAATTAAGAGAGGAGAATGGGCTTTTTGTAAAATAATTTAAATTATCAAATCCGGAAAATTTCCAGCACTTTTGAAAAAGTACAATGGAAACCAATAGATTTAGACAAATAACGCAGGTTAGGTACAAAAGAAATAGTTTTAAAGTACAAATAAACATGTTTTTTGTTGTTTCAATGCTTTATACATTAGGTTTCGCCTCCTTACCTTCACCTCCGACACAGTCGAAACCAATGCACAAACTATCAGGTAACTGGTACGTAGTAAATTGGATGCAGGAAGAAAGCATTGAGTCGAAACCAGGGGGTACCGAAGGGGTTGAGGCAATACTTTGGTTTTAAAGGAAAATGCGCTTGCTTGCTTTCGACTAAGATGCTTTCGACTTGGTTAGCTTTCGACCAGGTCAAATGGTTTTAAAAGAATGTTTTCGATTAGGTTGCACTTTTTTTTAAATGACTACTTCCGACTGAGTCATAGCCTTTAGTTGCCACCTTTTTACCTTTCGACCTAGACAGTTTTTAAGGGATTGTTTTGTTTTCTAAAATTTGGCCACTTCTCCAATGCTTTCGAAGGGATGGTTTCAACACCATCACTTTTTTGCTTAGGAACGCTTTCAAACGGTAGGTTTTCAATTGAAATAATTAAATGACCCATTTGCTCAATTGAAGTATAACCCAAACAGGTTTGAAAGAGTCGGTTTTGAATGGTTTCGAAAGGTTTTTTCTACTTGTTTTAAATTGAACCCAACTGCTTTTGAAAGGTTTATGTTTATTAAAGTTTGATGCTTTCAAAAGGTTTTAAAGGAAGGTTTCGAAGGGGCGGTTCCCAGTGGTTTCGAAGTAGTCGAAAGGTTTGGTTTTTCTGGTTGTTTCGAAAGGATTAAAAGAAAAGATTTTCCAAAGGTTTCGAAAGGTTTGAAAGGAAAGGTTTTTCCTATGTTTTTGAAAGGCAATATTTAAAGACTTTAAAAGAAAGATGTCTAAGGTTTTTAAAGCTTTCGAAAGGAAGGTTTTCCAATGGTTTCGAAAAGATTCCGAGAAAGGTTTCGAAAGGAAGGTTTTGGCCTTTCAGCCTAGATAAAAGAAAGGGTTTTACTTGGTTTAGAAAGAGGTTCTTTCAATGGATTCGAAAGGGGGACTTCAGAAGATTTAAATGTTTTCATCAACTAGATTTAGGTAGAGTACATATAACATGGCAAGGTGATTTTGAGTAAAGCATAGAGATTATATATTTTCCTTGTTTGAGTTTGATTTAAAGGTTTTAAATCATTTTGAAAAGGTTTTCAAGGAAAATTTTGGAAAGGTATCCCTAGTAAAATGACTTAGATATTAGAATACTAGATGGGACTGGTATAGGGTCGTGTTTTATACATTAGCTATTAGCCCCAGCTAATTTTCTCTAAAATTCCAATATGTAAGGCTTTGTCCTAGGTAAGACTAGAATTGTGATTACACACAGAAAGTAATACATGTTTGTATACTGATAGGTTATTGGTGAGCCCATAAAACCATTAGGATCAGGTGACCTTGGGAGATGTTCAGTTAGAGACACATCGTCCAGAAGAGAAGTATTTAATATATAGTTAAGGACAGACCATCCAGAAGATGAGTGTCCAATAGATGTTAGATAAATTTTGATATATTGTCTGGTAGGCCCGAGTCAACTAAAGGTCAGTAGTTAGCCAAACGAACCTATATTGTTCGGACATATAGTCCATTTGTTACCTGATATATATGTTTATATAATTATGCTTTACATATATTAACCAGTTTTGGTTGTAAGAAAAGATTTACAAAGGATATGTTTTAAAAGGATGTTAGTGAGGGGAAACCCATTCCGCTAAGCGGCGTGATGTAACTTAATATAAAATAACAGAGATAAACAGTATTATTCACACCTAGCTTTATGTCTGACTCGAAGTTTTTGTTTTCCCCTTAAACTTTCGGGTGCTCAAAATTGATTTGAGTTGGCTGAGGGTTGAGGCTTTTAAGTTTAGAAATTTTGACGAATAAAGCTTCCGAAGACGAGTAAGTGGATGACGGATAGCCATAGAGGAGTCATAGTTTATTTTTGTTTTCCGTTGTATATATTAAGTCAGACATGATTATATTTATTCTGATCAACCAATGGGGCATTACCATGTGTCTCTCTTGGTGTATGTTGTAAATGATATATTTAATCATTGCCTAGAAAATGTTAAGGGATTATGTAACATGGATATGAATTATTGTTTTGAAGTGTAATCGGAAAAATATTGTTTTGAAATCTATGATTTTGTTCATATTCATGTGCTTTTGATATTATGGATACATCACCGTATTTTGTCATCAGAAGTTAATACTATGGATGACTGCAGCATCTGTAGCGCCTAGCTTTTGGTCTCCAAATATGGGTTGTTACACAAGTTGTCCAGGAATTGGACAAACTGAAGTCACTTCTCCTACTACATCCTTTTAGGAATTACCCCAAGGATTAGTAGCGAGTAGTCCTTGCATTTCGAAGATTTTTAGAATGAAGGTGCCACCACTAATTTTTGTTCTAGGAGCTACCAGAAGGTTATCAACAAGCAGTCCTTCCATTATGAAGATCTCCTATCTTAAAAAATCATTATCTAAAACATATCTTCACTTTCGAATGTGTACACTGGTTCGAAGTGTTTTTCGGATAGCAATCACCCAAATCCGACCCTGGTCTCTCCGAACCAATCATCGATAAAAAGATATTAGGAATATAGGTGATTATCAATCATCATCTAATTAATTTAAATTTTTATTCATTTAAAATATCTTTCAGAGATATATTCTTTTAAATTATTCCATTTATATTCTCAAAAGTATATGAAACATTAAGTCTCATTAATCAAATGCTTTAGTTAATTAAACCTTTTTTATTTTGGAAAAATTTCCAAACCATCTCTTCTTTTACTTAGGAGAAACATTCCCAAATCATTTATTCAAATCTTAACAAAGATTTCTAAATTTCAAATGGTCAAAAATAATGTTATTTAAGAAATCGTTTACTATAAACCCAAAACAATCAGTATTTAGCATAAAAGGATCCATAGAAATTATACTAATTCTACTCGATATCAATTTCTGTATTCAACCTTTTCTATCCGTCGAATAATGGTGAAATAACCTTTTAAATTCACACAAATAGTATAGGTTCCCTCATCGGAATTAACACCAAGTATAAGAAGATTATTTCTATACAATCCAAGTTATATGAGATTAAATTTTTAAATTTGAATCTTTTATACTTGTCTCGTTTTCGATATTTCGACCTTATCTATTTCTCACCCATGAAGAAGGCCAGGTGAGCCAGGGGCGCTGGTTGCTCCTAAACATCTTCTTAGTATCAGCACCTCACATCCGGATCTCACGAATATAAAAATCAAATCTACTCATCGGCTTTTAGAGCCAAGATTTAATCACTTATTTATAACGGTTTCTCTTCTAATCATTTATTTAAACTCTTTTAAAATAACTATGAAACCTCCAAATCATCTTTAAAACACTTATAAAAGATTTGGAAAATAATACTTAAGTTTAAAGTCATATTTTAAAAGTTATTAAAAAGTGCTGCGAATAATGCTTTTAAGACTTATTTGATCAAAAAAACTTTTCTATCATTTAAAAATCCATTTTATAACTAAAATCTGTTTTAAAAAGTTTAAAATAATTATAGAATTTATTTCATATATTTAAAGAATTAAAAATATCAATATTAAAGAATTTATCGCTTTGGTTTCCGAACTGCCAAACCGCGATTATTTTGAAATTGCTCGTATTTCAAAATCTAATAAAGAAAATCTCAATATTTTTCATTTGTTTGAAAACTATGATTATAAGAGCTCGGAAAATTCCTTTTCCAAAGAATTCTAAACCGACTCCATTGTATAAATGGATTTAAACTTTACGGCGTGAAATCGCGAACTACGATTACGCGATGCATCTATTTTTGACTTAATCGCAAGTATTCAGGGATTGATACGAACAGAGACATGGATACAAAATGATGGACATAGGACAATTGAATATGATGGATATGCACTGTTCGATGGATACGAAGGTTCCAGCCTACTCACAAATGCAAACTTAGATCGATCATAACTCTCATTCTACAACTCCAAATGCTATGAAATTTTCACAGGAGCTTCTGTATGCACTGAAGAATGTTCATAATCGATTCCAGCTTGATTGGAGCCAATTTGGATCGATAAGAATTATACTTGGATCGATCCTAGATCTCTCTGGATCGATCTAGTGGGCCCAACTGCACATGGGAAAAGGTATTTCAAGTTTTGAGGCGGATATTTTCGGATCTACACTAATAAATATGGTCCTATGGCAACTAAAAGGGGGATCTTCTACTCTTGACATAGAAACTCTACTGTTTTGTTTGTTCAAAGGCTTGTAATTGTAATCTAAATATAAAATGAATAAAGGATCAACTCAAAGTGCACATAGGCCAGGGATAGACGAACCACTATAAATCTTGTGTTCTTTCTTGCGTTCTTAAATATTAATTTTTCTATTTCTTTACTTTTATTCTCTACTTTATCCAAACCTGGGATCTGTGCTTGGATATTGTGTATTTGTGTATAAACACTGGTGCTTTCACTATTTCTGAGGTTTGTGACCAATTTTGGCGCAAAACACTTTGGTGATTTCATTGAGAATGACTAGGGCCAGCTATATCGGATTTGGAGTTTAGATTAGGAAAGTTAAAGGATTAGATCTGAAAGGAACCATGACATAGCGATCAACAAGGAGACAAAGAGTGGAAAGGAGTTAGCACAAAGGGAGTAAGGAGGCTTCTCAAGAGCAAATCAGGCCTTAGTCTTCATCACCAGAGATGAGATGGGGATGACGATGGGAGCTATGCAGGAAGAATTGTTGAAAAGGTAAAAGGAAATGATGCAGAACATTCTCATACATTTTAGACAGGCAGGAGCTGCTGGAGTTTAGATCCACGAAGCTGGAATAGAAGGACTTACCAGGTAATAGGGTAGAGTAGCTCAACAGGGCACAGTCCCCAATCAGCACACAGTTACCAATTTTGATGGATCCAGACTCAGGGTACACTACCATGTAATGATAAACCAATTCATGGAGGAATTCTAGGTGATAGCGCAACAGGATGCCGGCAGGAACACAAGAGTACGTGATGAAGAGTATGCACCAGAATTCCCTCTGGGACCCAGGGGGCAACCCTTGGTGGACAATGCCGGATTAGCTGAGATTATAAGGCGAACTATGCACGGAGGTTTAGCAAAAAGAGATTTGGAAGGCGTAAATAGGAGTCTGTTTACCCGTGGTATCAGAATAGCTAGGAATCCACCAAAGTTCAAGCTACCTACTCTGGAGGTATACAACGGCAGGGCTTATCCTACCGATCATTTGATGAGGTACATGAGACACATGGAAGTGTTGGGGGCATCGGAGGAAGTTATGGCCTAATGTTTCGTTCTGTACTTGATGGATATAGTTGCTGTGTGGTTCAGGCAGTTGGAAGTTAGATCTATTAGGACATGGACAGAATTGGTGGACAAATTTTTGAAGCAGTTTCAGGTTTATTTCAAGAGGCCGAAAAATGTAATGACACTGACATCGGTAAAACAAAGGATATGGGAATCACTCAGAACTTTCTTTACTCGGTTCAAATCAGTGGTTGCTTCAGTGGATCGGCCGGATACTTCTTGGTTTAGGTTTCACTTGACAAAGTATGTTTCTTGACTTCTAGAAAGCTTTAGGTTCTTCTATTATCCATATCATGACATTTTTATCTTCTAACAATAACATAGTATTCTTGTAACGACTCATAATTTTATCACTTTGATTTTGGAATATTTAATTAATTTTAAATATTCAAATCTTGGTTTATTAAACATAAATAATCATGTTTTATGTGATAAATAATAATGGTAAATTTTTTTGGAAAAATGTTTAAAAAGTATATTCTTTCAAAAAATATCGATAATATGATCGGAATACGAATTCCAGATTTTTAATAGTTTGTCAAATAGAAGCTGTAATCAAATATTGCACCATGATTTGTCAAGTGAAATATATATATATATATATATATATATAGACACACACACACACACATGCACATGACATATGCATGCATATAAGAAGTTACCATGTGCATTTACAAATTTACATAAATTAAAAAAAAGAGAAAAATTCATGATATTTGTAAAAAAAAAAGTCAAAAGATGCTTTACTTAAGCATTAAGAGAGGGGACAAGATGTGACGGCAGTGAAGCGAGAGGAGGAATCACTACCAAGAAACTGATGGGGGGATGCATGATGATGTTGGATATAGTTTTGGTGGTTACATCATGGTTAGGGTATGGAAATGCTATAAATACCCAACTACACCTCTTGTAATTTATATGTTCAACTTCCAAGCTCTCTTCTTCTCTTTTGAGATCTCTAATGGCTTCCATAAAGGCCTCTATTCCTAATAAAAAATAATGCAAAAGAATATAGCAAGAAGAAGACACACACACAATATCGTTTTAAGTCCAAACAAGTGCCAAAACACTCCTCTACCTGTATAAAACCCATAGCCGCTGCCGCCGTTCCACCATAGCTAAGCATTCACCTCCATCCAATGCAGGGCGGAGCTCTCTTGGGGTAAAGAAGGGAGACCCTAAAGCTCTAGAGTGTAGTGAGCGGAGAGAATTGCTACCAGAATGCCCCTGGATTAATTTGGAGAAGTTACAGAGTGAATGCTACAATTGTGAGTACATGATTAAAAATAAACTTCTTATAATTATAAATTAATTATGAAATGGTTTTAAATTATTTAGCATGACCATCGAAAATGGTTATGTTGTTTGGTTGGTTGGTTAATTAATAATGCTTGATGGTTGCTTAAGAAATAAATAGTGATATATAGTTAAATATGTCATATAAAAGTGATAATTACTCCTCTAGTTCATTTTATTAAACTATGTAATGATATGATATGTTTTTCCATGTTTATTTCATATGCTTGATCATCATGTTTTGGCTGTTGATTATATGCTTGCTAGATATGGAAATGATTGATGGTTAAATACATGTCGAGTTTACACAAAGGAATCACTTCCCTTTATAAATTATAATGGTATATATAGCATTATTATCCTATTTAAAAATGGATAAAAATGGTTTATAAGTGTTTTATAAACATTAAAACTTATTTTGAAAAAGTCAGGTGAAATTTGAAAAATTGGGTGAAAAAAAGCCGTCGTGTTTCGGCAATTCATGATTTCACGCCATAAAAAATTAAATCAATGCGCACGATGAAATATAAGTTGGAGTTTATTGAAATAATAATTTTTGGGACCTTATTTCAAATGAAAAAGAAAAATCAAGATTTCGTTTAGTAATGTTTGAGATATGTCCATATCAAGTTTTCAAAATCATCGTGTTTTGGCAGTTCGTAAAATATAGTTTTCAACACTTTAAAATTAGACATTTTTAGTCATTAAAATATGAAATAAATTCCACAAATATTTTAAAATATTTTAAAAGGAATTTGAATTATAGAAATGGGCATATAAGTAATGAAATTGGTGTTTTAATCTATAAAACTTTAAAATCATTGTTCGCCGACAATTTAGCAATGGAATTTGATAACCATTGAATAAATGGATTGAGCTTGGGTTTTCTTCACCAATCTCTTTGAAATGTTTTTCAGATGATAAATCAAATACTTTAAAAGTTTAGAGTCGATTAAATATTTTGACCAACTTTTAGATGACAGAGAGATAGTCTCTAGGTTGGAGTTTGAAAAACCAGTTGCCTGCTCTCCCTAGCTATCCGAACTGGTCCTTTGGATGGGATAGTTAATTTACTTCACTCCAAACTATTTTACTCAAGATAAAATTAAAAGTATTATAAATTTTTGATAGAATGAAGTGTTGATTATCATGTTTAATTCATAGATTGATTGTTTGAATTAATGTAATGACCTGCAATTTTGTCACTTGAAGTTGGAATATTTAATTAATTTTAAATATTCAAATATAGGTGTATTAAACATAAATAATCATGTTAAATAATAATGGTGATCTTGTTTCTGAAAAGTGTTTACGAAAAATATATTCTTTTGAAAAATATCGATAATATGACCGAAAACCGTTTTATCAATAAACATCATTTTAACCATCAAAAATCGCTCACGATTTTTTTACCTACACTTATTTAACTATTTAAACAAAAATAAGGAATAAAAATAATTTTCCATTTTGTAAATAAAATGATCAAGAGTCATTGATGATGTCATCATCTTCATAAATGAGCGTATAAGGAAAGTTTTGGTATTTTGGGTATTTAAATATCCAAATAATTATTGTAAATGATGAATAATCCATTTCCATTATTATATAGTGAAAATAATTGATTTATAATAGTTTATTAATGTATAAACTATATTTATAATGATATGCAAATTTCGACTTACCTTGGTTGTTTAACTGGAGGATTTTGTAGCACTTATTTAAATATTGTATAGTTTTAACATTCAAATGAGCACATTTTTATTATTCTAGATAATAATAAATATATTTCAAGATTTGTTTACACACACACAAATATATATATATATATATATATATATATATATATATATATAGTGTACCTGAAAAGTAAAAGTATGGCCGGAATTCGGATTTTCAACGATTTATCAAACAGAAGTTACAATCGAATGTTGCACCATGGTTTGTAAAATGAGACATATATGTGCATATATATAGGCATATAACATTTGTACAAACATACAAGAAGTTACCATATGCATTTACACATTTACATCAAGTAAAAAATATATTCAGCTACTTTCGAAATTAAAACAAACCAGATCATGACATATCTCAAAGCACATGCTAAGATGTGGCGGTGGTGATGTAAGGGGAGATGCACGACTAAGAGTGATGGAAGAGGTTGTGATGATGACATTGGAGATATTTTACATTTTACTTAGGTGTTAAGGTTCCAAAATGCTATAAATAGCACCCTACCTCCTCACTTATTCTCACACCAATTCTCTTCTTCTTTCTCTTCTATAAGCTATTTAATGGCTTACCAAAGTCATGAGGAAGTTATGTAAAGTTAAGGCTAAAAAATAGAACAAAGTTATATACATATACCTACATACCCATAAACCTAAAAAGCAAGTTCATTCTCCTCTTCTGCGCATCATAATATCACGAACACCACCACCATTCACCCTTGGCTGAGCTAACACCCTAAAGAGGGTCATAGACAAGCATGCTAGAAGAAAGGAGGAAGATTCAGGAAGCTCCAAAGTGAAGATAATGGAGAGAAATGCTACCGGGATATCGCCATAATTTCAAAGAGCTATGAAGAGGAGCGGATATGATAGTGAGTACCTGACGTTTATAATTGTTAATAATCTCTATAATTATTTCAAGTATGTTAACTTGACTATTAATTAGTTTTGATGTTAAATATGGATGTTAAACAGATGAATATTGGTTGGTTAAATTGGTTGATAACTTAGTTGTGAATTACAATTACTAATGATGTGAAAATAAGATTCACCATGATAGTGATGGTTAATTAATTAGCCAGATACTTCATAAAGATAATTAATCATATTTTAATGCATTTATGGAAGTACTAAGCCATTTTATGGTTTTGAATCAAGAAAAAAAGAGAAGTTATTTGGATGGTTTAAAATAAAAAGATATCACTTTGAAAATTTATTTAAAAAGAGGAGCTTTGATTTATTTTGGAAAAATAAATTAAAATGTCTGATTTGAAAAATAAGAATTTGAAAATTTGAAATTTCATATAATATATCATATGAGAATTTTATTAATGGATTTTCAAATAAGAAGGTAGTACATTGAATATTATAATAGTATAATATTATAATATGAAATAAAAGTGAATACGAGTTTTAATATGAAACATATTGTCCAAAAATAATTTAAAATGATTTATTATGATTTCAAAATAGTTAAAAAGTGTTTCGAAAAAGTTCCATAAAATTTGACTAAAGTGTTAAATATAAGCCATCGCGTTTCAGCGGTCCGTGATTTCGCAGCCTAAAAAGTTAAACAAATATATATGGTGCATCATAAGTCGGAATTCTTTGAAATAAAAATTTCCAAACCCTTGGGGTTATAGTTCTCAAATGAAAATAAAAAATTGAGAATTCATTTAGTAGAGTTTGAGATATGTCCAAATCAAGTTTTTAAAAACATCGCGTTTTGGAAGTTCGAAAACCGAAGTGGTAAATTCATTAAAAATGGATATTTTTAATCTTAGAAAAATATGCAGTAACTTCCATAAATATGTTAAAATATTTTAAAAGAGATTTAAGTTATAAAAATAGATTTATATGAAATTGGAAAGTGATTTAATCAAAGAAGATTTAAAAACACTATTCATAGCAGTTTTTGCGACGGTTTTGGTAACTTTTTAAATCAGAGCTTTAGCTTCATTATTCTCTCCCAATCTTTCTAATAGTCTTTTAAAATGAATAATTAAGTATTTTTAAAGATGATTTGGAAGTTATATAATTATTTTAAGGATTTTGGTTAAAAGGAAATTGTTTATAAGACTTGGGTTTTTCTTTCCAAATCTTTTGTGAATGTTTTTTAAATAATTAATCAATTCTAAAATAAATTAAAAAGTTTAAAAAATATTAAGGTTAGAGTCGATCAAAAAACTTGATCGCCTTATGGGTGACAGAGATATAGTCTCTAGGCTTGAGTTTAGAAAACCGGTTTCCTTCTCTACTTAGCTATTCGGACTGGCCCAACGGAGGGGATAGCTAATTTGATTTACTCAAATCGCATCTCCTTAAGATAAGGGAAAAAGAGATTTGGATTTTGGAAAAGATAAATAAGATATTAAAATAATAAAATTTTAGAAGTATAGAAAGCATTCTAGTTAAACTTTGTCATAAATTCCAAGAAGGAAACTTGTACTACACAAGTGAATTTAAAAGGTGATTTCAACATTATTCGACGAATAGTACGGGTTGAATTCAGAAATTATTATTGAGTATAATTAGACTAATTTCTATGGATCCCTTTTTATTCAACACTAAATGGTTTGGGTCTACAATAAATGATGTCTTAAATAACATTATTTTTGACCCATTAAAGATATATTTTGGAAATATGAAACCTTCATTAAGATTTGAATTATACTAATAATAGAATATGGAAATATTTTTCCTAAGTAATTAATGAAAAATGATTTAGTATTTCCAATATGGAAAGGGATTTTAATTTAATAAAGGATTTTGTAGCGAACGCGGTTTTGTCGGGATCCAAAGTTCGGCATTCTTACATCCACTGTATCAAATGCCGCGCAATCGAATGCCGGATAACCGAATCGTTAGGGTTAAAAAGAAGAGCTACAAGAAAAAGATAGAAGAATTAGAAAATAGAACAGAAACAATATCAGAATCTCACATATCGCAGCGGAACAACCTATAATAGATAAATGAATAATCTTTAAAACAAAGAACTATATCAGTCAATACATTACATTACATCATCATTATCAGAGTCAATATGCAACACAATACAAGAATGGACAGCTATAAAAACATGTCCCTACCAGTGAATTTACAGCGGAAAGATAATATCATATACAAGTAATACGTCTCGCCATCCATCTATCCACTTGAGCTTCATAGCACTTCTGAATCCAGAACGACCTGATAACCTGACTCTAGACTGCCCGTGTGGAAAATTATGGGCACCCAGAGTTTAGGAAGAGAACAATAAACTCCAGGTCAGTCATGGGACTGGTGTGAGAACTCAAAACAGTTATTTATCTTTTAAAACAACAACAACAAGGGAAGTGAAAAATATCCGCAGTGCTTTTGTAAAATGAAACTACCATAAGGCCTCCCCGCACACACACAATGCAAACGCAAAATTGGAGGAGATTTCTTCTTATAATAGTCAAAGATGCTTAATACGCAAAAACAAATCATTTTTGATGTTATTATTAGTGCATAGTGTAGAAAGCATTTCGAAAATAGAATATAAACCTTAGCCAGCATAGACATTTCGAACTATGCGTACTATAGCTACCATCCAAATAGTGGGGCGTCACCATAAGTGATTGGCAGGTAATACAACTAAAACCGTACAAGACTCGTATTATTTCTTTGGATTTCCAACAAATGGTCAGGCTAAGGAACTTCCTACTGCCACATAGGATCGCCTCTGGCGGGACGTCCCGAGAACATAACCAGATCTCTGCCAACACAAGGCCGAGTTACCTTTGTAACTAGGTAACTACTACACGAATATGCCACCCCCCGGTCCTTTGGGACCTTTATCCGAGGGCCCTAGATCACCAAGCAACAACCACACAGAAAAATGAGATAGGAGCAACCACATAGGTTAAGCATCAGGGCTCCATACCTGACACCACCATTTTCCAGAAGGAAATGACATACCCTAAAGGGCGCGACCCTAATAACCTTGCCGCATATTCCTGTTTCGACCATTTCCGGGGAGTGAGGTCTGACGAAGTCTCGTCCACAAAGCTACGCTTTTTCACAAAGCCACGCTTTGATCAACAAATGATCAAATAAATAATCATCACACAGCAACACTCAGCATGCCACATTACCAAATTGGGAGTATATCGCTGATAACCTTCAACTACAAAACCTCTGAGCTCGTACGTCTCAGAGAAGGGTGTTAAGCTAAGAGAATAAATTCTCCGCCACCAACAGAGATGTATTTGAAAGAAATCTGCTTTATATCTCAAAATGTAATGTTAGACACGTAACCATTCAAGTCTGTTCCGGGTTCGAACAGAACCGAAGGCACTTCAAAAGAAGCCCTTGCAATCCGGGTATTCACAATCCCGATTGAATTTCCCATCACAAAGGAAATCTCCATACCGTAGCTAACGGTGCAGGGACAATCGATAGGTCATCCTATCGTTTTCACAAATACCCGGTCTTCACCACCGGTCTTCAATGCTATCCATTACGTCGTATCACTATTCGGAATGGGTAATCCGAATAACGAGCGCAATAATTTAAAAAAATAAGTGCAGCAACCAATTCACAACAAATAGTCACTTAAGGGTCAATATTGATAGTCAGTTATTTAACTATCAATCAATATTCACAACCCGATTTCAAATAATTTCTCAAATTATTTATTTTCAAAAATATCTCTACAAGATATAATTTCCACACTTCAACCATTTGAAAAAAAATTTCAAATCATTTTTATCCTTTACAACTTTCATTTCAAAATGGTTCATTTAAACCAATCAAAAAAATCCTTACCGATTTACTAATTTTACGTTCCAAATCCGTAAATTTATTTCCACACTTTTAAAAATAAATCAATGTTTATTTTTAAAACAAATTTCCTTTACAAATTTCCACTGTGAATTTACATTTCCAAATATTCACTTTTTATACAATTTTTCAAATCGATTTCAATTATTCACTTTCAATTTATCTTTAAAAGATATAATCTCAAAACATTCACTTCATATTGGAAAACTTTTCCATACTTATTTAATAATAAGTAATTCACCAATCTATTTATTTTCAATATTTGAAAAATATTCAATATACTTAAATCACAATTAAGTATAAATTTTATTCTTTAAGGAAAACTTCTCTTAAGCACATTTATTTGGGTCAAAACGAATGTTGCATAAAACATCGTTACGACAACCCGAAATCACTAGTGTAGGGATTCGAAATTTAAGATAGATATATAAGTCCCAATACTATACAAATCTTTTCCTTTCGGAAATCATTTACTATAACAACAGCGTTATAGTCCACCATTTCCTTCTATTTCTCGAAAACGTCTATTTCAACAATGAATGTTGAAATCTGTGGTTTCGATACTTAACACATTTAAAAAAAAAATTGAATCGTTTTAATTCTATTTAAAATATCACTTTCCCAAAATATTTCTTTAATATATTATTCACTGTCCAAAATCGTCAATATACTTCGTTAACCAAATTCAATTTCTACATATTTTATTTAAAGGATTATCCACTGTCCCAAAATCGTGGATATATTTCCTTTAATAAGCTATAATAATTAAACATATTAAAATGAGTCGATTTCGGATTTATAAAACAACGTTTATAAATTCCATTTATACTTTATAACAACTTCAACTTATAAAATCACTTTATTAACAAATTCTATCCATATCTCATTTACACGCCAAAATCCAGTTTATAAGTTAATTACTCATAAATCTTTTGTTTTACAAAATCTATTCATTTTATAACTTCACAATTTATAAATCTATAGATTTCATCCACTTATGAAATCCATTTATATTTCATTTTAAATACTTATAAAAACTCGTTTTATAATTCCAATATTTTAATTTATAAATATCAATTTTATAAATCTTTTGTATAAATCATTTATAATAATTCAAAAGTCCCCATTTAAACCATTTTATAAATTAATCAACTATTTATTTCAAAAATCACATTTTGGTTATATTTCACAAAAATCATAATTTTTATAACATAAAATTTCAACATTTATTTATTTAAAATGAATCAATTCCAAAATTAAATTTTATTATGAATTCTCACATTAAATTTTCAAAAATCCAATTTTATTTATTTTCGGCATCTAACGATACAAAAAATATATACGGCTAAATTTTAGCCTTTAACGATTTCAATCACAAAGATAATCACGCAGATTATAAATAGATCAATAAATAGATCAACACACAACATTGAAACAAATTCAAATGTTTGAGGAATCCAGTTGGATCCCTCCAACCTGTTTCCCTGCATCCAAAGATGTTAGCACAATACCAATTCCGCTGCGAGACGGAATATCATGGTATATGGGATTTATAAAATATTATCCGCTATTATGCGGCACGATAGGGTCTCATCCGCTATATAATGCGGGAAATCAACTCCAAGTACATATGTAATACCAATTCCATACAAGTTGGGATTATCGCGGTATATGTTTTTAACAAAAAACATCCACTTAATATACGGCATATAGGGTCTATTTCAAACAACAGATAACAATTATCATCCAATCACACAATCAAGCAATTTTAAATCTAACTATAAAAATTTTAAATCGAAACAATTCGATTGAGTGAGAAGTTCTCACCTTGAGTTTCCGATAACCGTTGTAGCGTTTTATTTCGAATAAAATTAAACGTGCATTTAATTTTACCTGAAATTTTCACAAGCTCCAAACGACTCCAAACCATCTCCATTGCGTAGTGTTCGACAAAACGATTGCAACGCAATTTGTTTCGTCAAATTCCGACCTCGTATGAACAAGTTATCGTATTTTAAACATCGTACAATTTATAACATAATTTAATTTACAAACTAATTTTAATATTTTATACCCAAAACATCAGGGCCGTTCGTTTTTTTTTGAATTGCAAATCAGGCCTTGAGTTTCTTTCTTCCTCCTTCTCCAGGTTACGAATGCAACACTAATCCATAGGCCGTGATATTAGGGTTGAACGCCGCTCCACCATCAAGCAACCGGAGATCGATCAAGTGCTTTCATTTGAATCACCATGATGAGAGCCACCTTCGGCTAGAACATTGTCAAGTTCGGCCCCATATCCACATTGGAAAACATGTGTGAATGCACGGCGTTCAAGCCCAGTTTGTCGTCAATCCATCATCTCAATTTTGATCATAGCCGCTGAAATCGTAGAGCTCGCGAAGCTTTACAAGTTTGCATTTGGAAGCTTGTTGAATTATTGCACGAATTTGAAGAAATTTGAGGAGGAAGAAGAGATTTTTTCGCCCATTGAAATATCTAGGCTTGGCGGCTGAAGCCTGTCTTCTAGGGTTTTGCGAATGAGATGATGTAGGGTTCTTTTATAGAATTTCAACGAAAAACACTATTCACTCGATTTTCCGAACTCCGAATCTCGCGCGGTGACTGGCGTTTCTAGGATTTACCCCGTATTCCGGACACAATGGAATAGGTTTTGCAAGCTAATTTGATCATATGTGCGAGTTACGGAAATAAACGATCAAATTTAAATTAAATCAGTTAAACTAATTTCTATGCGTTTTAGCTTGCCCCGGACAAACCGTAAGTCCGATTGACACAAAATTTGAAACCTTATAGAAATTTGACATTACGGATCTGATGAAACTGGTTTCGTCGAAATCCAAGACTGTTTGAAAAATGGCTATTTTCACTAGTCGATTAAATATTAAAATATTCAATTTTCACAAATTATCCTTTAATTCAATTTTAAAAGTTCACAAACATTGTTCTAACTCAAATGTGATTTAATATAACTTTATAAATCATTTTTAACCACATTAAACCCAATTTCCAATTATTTCTGTAATTTCAAATATTAAATTATCGATTTAATTGTCCAATTAATTCTAGATATTCGAAAAATAAATTATTCGACTTATAAAATTTACTTGTTGATATTTAAAATCAAATTAAATATCTGAATTTCAAATGACAGAAATTCTGGGTCGTTACAAACTTCCTCTCTTAAAAGAATTTCGTCCTCGAAATTACCAAGTGAGAAAGATTTTTGAAATCCATTAACTTTTCAAAACAAACCGTTCAAATTTGATTTACAAATCTCTTAAGTGTTTAACTTTCCCAAAATCCATAGTTAAACCTCTTACAATATATTTACTAAGTTTTCAAATCCATATATAGTTATCTTTTCAAAACCAACTATATCGTTTAACCTTTAATCTTCAAATCAAAACTTAGTTTTCACAAAAAAATTCCAAAATTTCCCAAAAATTTTCTAACGCCTTAAATTTTTAGAAAATTTCACCATAACCTCCTTTGTACGGAGGAGCTTTTACAATATCACAATAGATATAAATATATATACATCGACCCACCCGTTCAGAAAAACAGAAAAACAGTTCATATTTCCTATTTTTATTGCGTAGGCATACCTTTTTAGCATTTTAAGCAAAGCAGTTATTTATTAAGCATTTTGCGCAACCAAATCCCGCTAATGGTAGCCCCGATACTTGTACTTACTCAATATAAACACGTAAGTGACATATATAAGAAGTTATTAACATTTTACTCTTTTAAACAACTACAACGCATGCATATTAAAAGAAATGCACACTAAACAAGGTTTATAAGCAACTTATATGATTTCAACATTACTTGTAATTGTTTACAACCAATTTATATACAACGACATTCAATTATTCATTTTCAATTAGTGTACATTCACTAATTTTCATTCAAGTTGGTCCACTTTCAATTTAAACCAATTTCCGTTCAATTTAAATTTACTTAACTTCCAATTTGAATTCAATTGCTTTAGCTTTCAATTTTATTCATTCAATTGCATATGAATTTCTATTCAATCAATTAACAATAATCTAACAACCAATGCATATCCAATACAACTAAATTTATTTAATTCACTATGTTTGTATTCAATTTTGGTTTAATATTAAATTAGTCTTAAATGAATTAACACTTATATCCATTATTCTATATCAATTCATTACATTTTATTGATTAACATTGAATCCATTTGTTTAATTACTAATCTATTTTACAAATAAAGTTGAATCTCCTTTATATGACTCAAATTCATATCTATTTAATTTACTTCATTATTTTATTCGATACCAAAATCAACTTCATTCAGCCTCACTTAAGTTATATTCCTTTTAAACATTATTTATTTAACTTAACTTAAATTTCCATTTCAACAACATATCTAATCCAGTTAAAACCCAATTCAAATTCCAACTCCAAAGTAAATTCTATTTAACTTTTACCAAAGTCAATTTTATCACTTATTCAGATTCATACTTCGTTTTGCTTAACAAAGTTGTTTAACCATTTTGATAATTGGTTTTACTTACATTTTCACATTTTATAAGTTATACAACTTCTTATTCAACTTCCAAATCTGATTTAATTTATTTGACTTACTTTAGTTAAATTTCACATCATATATTTTATTATACTAATTCAAATTTATTTCAACTTTACTAAAGTAAAATCTTTATTATCTCGCATTATAATTTCAGAACTTGATAACTTATATTCATCAATTTTAACTTGGATTTAATTTCAAATTTGTTTATCACAACAAAATTCAATTTCAATTTACTATGGTAGCAAATCCATCACACAGAAACTCGAAAATGATACTGATGATGCTGCAGTCATCACCCTTATTGTTCCCCAGCAACAGTAGTGAATCCAATGCTTTAAATTCTTTCAAAAATTTCTTTTATCTATAAATCAGATTTATAAATCTTTTCTTATAGAATTTCACCATTTTCCTTTACTTATACAAGATTACTTCACAACTGTAAATCATTTCAATTATAATTCTATACTTATACAATTGTTGCTTTTATATAATTTATTCTTTCATAATTGTTGTTTTTATATAATTTATTCTTTCACAATTGTTGTTTTTATTTAGATTATTCGAACAACTTTAATTCACTTATATATTTTTACATTTTCAACAATCAAACAATTCAATTTTACATACACTTTGACAATTCTGAAAAATTATTTATTTATATATAAAATATAATCGAGGTAAAATTATTTCATTTACCCAATTTAAAATGATACTACATTGATTTATCTCGTTTAAGAGTTTAGAAACCCCTATCGATGACAGTTAGCTAGACTGCACCGACTAGAATCTATAAACAATCAACAGATAAGTCAACACAGTACAAAAAAATTTCATATTCACTAACAAATACGCTATCATATCTATTATTACACTCAAACTCATTCTAAAGTACTGCTGACTTAATCTCTAATGAGTAATCCCCAACAGAGCCAAGGATGTCACTTAACCAAATGCTCTGATACCACTTGTCAACGAACGCGGTTTTGTCGGGATCCGAAGGTCGGCATTCTTACGTCCACTATATCAAATGCCGCGCAATCGAATGCTGGAAAACCGAATCGTTAGGGTTAAAAAGAAGAGGTAGAAGAAAAGATAGAAGAAGTAGAAAATAGAACAGAAACAATATCAGAATCTCACATATCGCAGTGGAACATCATATAATAGATAAATGAATAATCTTCAAAGAACTATACAGTTAAAACATTACATTACATCATCATTATCAGAGTCAATATGCAACACAATACAAGAATGGACAGCTATACAAACATGTCCCTACCAGTGAATTTACAGCGGAAAGATAATATCATATACAAGTAATACGTCTCGCCATCCAGCTTGCCACTTGAGCTCCATAGCACTTCTGAATCAAGAATGACCTGATAACCTGACTCTAGACTGCCTGTGTGGAAAATTATGTGCACTCAGAGTTTAGGAAGAGAACAATAAACTCTAGGTCGGTCATGGGACTGGTGTGAGAACTCAAAACAGTTATTTATCTTTTAAAACAACAACAATAAGGGAAGTGAAAAATATCCGCAGTGCTTTTGGAAAATGAAACTACCATAACGCCTCCCCGCACACACACAATGCAAACGCAAAATTGAAGGAGATTTCTTCTTATGATAGTCAAAGATGCTTAATACGCAAAAACAAATCATTTTTGATGTTATTATTAGTGCATAGTGTAGAAAGCATTTCGAAAATAGAATATAAATCTTAGCCAGCATAGACATTTCGAACTATGCCTACTATAGCTACCATCCAAACAGTGGGGCGCCACCATAAGTGAATGGCAGGTAATACAACAAAAACCGTACAAGGCTCGTATTATTTCTTTGGATTTCCAACAAATGGTCAGGCTAAGGAACTTCCTACTACTACGTGGGATCGCCTCTGGCGGGATGTCCCGAGAACCTAACCGGATCTCTGCCAACACAAGGTCGGCTTACCTTTATAACTAGGTAACTACTACACGAATATGCCACCCCTCGGTCCTTTGGGACCTTTATCCAGGGGCGCTCGATCACCAAGCAACAACCACACAGAAAAATGAGATTGGAGCAACCACATAGGTTAAGCATCAGGGCTCCATACCTGACACCACCCTTTTCCATAAGGAAATGACATACCCTAAAGGGCGCGACCCTCATAACCTTGCCGCATTTTCCTGTTTCGACCATTTCCGGGGTGTGAGGTCTGGCGAAGTCTCATCCACAAAGCTACGCTTTTTCACAAAGCCACGCTTTTTCACAAAGCCACGCTTTTTCACAAAGCCACGCTTTTTCACAAAGCCACGCTTTTTCACAAAGCCACGCTTTTTCACAAAGCCACGCTTTTTCACAAAGCCACGCTTTTTCACAAAGCCACGCTTTTTCACAAAGCCACGCTTTGATCAACAAATGATCAATAAATAATCATCACACAGCAACACTCAGCTCGCCACATTACCAAAATGGGAGTATATCGCTGATAACCTTCAACTACAAAACCTCTAAGCTCGTACGTCTCAGAGAAGGGTGTTAAGCTAAGAGAATAAATTCTCCGCCACCAACAGAGATGTATTTGAAAGAAATCTGCTTTATATCTCAAAATGTAATGTCAGTCACATAACCATAAAAATCTATTCCGGGTTCGAACAGAACCGAAGGCACTTCAAAAGAAGCCCTTGCAATCCGGGTATTCACAATCCCGATCGAATTTCCCATCACAAAGGAAATCTCCATACCGTAGATAACGGTGCAGAGACAATCGATGGGTCATCCTATCGTTTTCACAAATACCCGGTCTTCACCACCGGTCTTCAAAGCTATCCGTTACGTCGTATCACTATTCGGAATGGGTAATCCGAATAACGAGCACAATAATTTAAAAAAATAAGTGTAGCATTCAATTTCAACCAATTCACAACAAATAGCCACTTATGGGTCAATATTGATAGTCGGTTATCTAACTATCAATCAATATTCACAACATCACCCGATTTCAAATAATTTCCCAAATTATTTATTTTCAAAAATATCTCTACAAGATATAATTTCCACACTTCAACCATTTGAAAACAAATTTCAAATCATTTTTCACCTTTACAACTTTCATTTCAAAATGTTTCATTTAAACCAATCAAATAAATCCTTACCGATTTACTAATTTTACGTTCCAAATCCGTAAATTTATTTCCACTGTATCAAATGCCGCGCAATCGAATGCCGCATAACCGAATCGTTAGGGTTAAAAAGAAGAGCTAGAAGAAAAGGATAGAAGAATTAGAAAATAGAACAGAAACAATATCAGAATCTCACATATCGCAGCGGAACAACCTATAATAAATAAATGAATAATCTTTAAAACAAAGAACTATATCAGTTAATACATTATATTACATCATCATTATCAGAGTCAATATGCAACACAATACAAGAATGGACAGCTATACAAACATGTCCCTACCAGTGAATTTACAGCGGAAAGATAATATCATATACAAGTAATACGTCTCGCCATCCAGCTTGCCACTTGAGCTCCATAGCACTTCTGAATCAAGAATGACCTGATAACCTGACTCTAGACTGCCTGTGTGGAAAATTATGT
Source organism: Allium cepa (assembly GCA_030765085.1). Classification (NCBI taxonomy): domain Eukaryota; kingdom Viridiplantae; phylum Streptophyta; class Magnoliopsida; order Asparagales; family Amaryllidaceae; genus Allium; species Allium cepa. The sequence goes on along the minus strand of CM060930.1, from coordinate 92,373,479 downwards.
GCACCCAGAGTTTAGGAAGAGAACAATAAACTCCAGGTCAGTCATGGGACTGGTGTGAGAACTCAAAACAGTTATTTATCTTTTAAAACAACAACAACAAGGGAAGTGAAAAATATACGCAGTGCTTTTGGAAAATGAAACTACCATAAGGCCTCCTCGCACACACACAATGCAAACGCAGAATTGGAGGAGATTTCTTCTTATGATAGTCAAAGATGCTTAGTACGCAAAAACAAATCATTTTTCATGTTATTATTAGTGCATAGTGTAGAAAGCATTTCGAAAATAGAATATAAATCTTAGCCAGCATAGACATTTCGAACTATGCCTACTATAGCTAACATCCAAACAGTAGGGCGCCACCATATTGAATGGCAGGTAATACAACTAAAACCGTACAAGGCTCGTATTGTTTCTTTGGATTTCCAACAAATGGTCAGGCTAAGGAACTTCCTACTGCCACATGGGATCGCCTTTGGTGGGACGTCCCGAGAACCTAACCAGATCTCTGCCAACACAAGGCCAGGTTACCTTTGTAACTAGATAACTACTACACGAATATGCCACCCCCCGGTCCTTTGGGACCTTTATCCGAGGGCCCTCGATCACCAAGCAACAACCACACAGAAAAATGAGATTGGAGCAACCACATAGGTTAAGCATCAGGGCTCCATGCCTGACACCACCCTTTTCCAGAAGGAAATGACATACCCTAAAGGGCACGACCCTCATAACCTTGCCGCATATTCCTGTTTCGACCATTTTCGGGGTGTGAGGTCTGACGAAGCTCGTCCACTACGCTTTTTCACAAAGCCACGCTTTGATCAACAAATGATCAATAAATAATCATCACACGACAACACTCAGCATGTCACATTACCAAATTGGGAGTATATCGCTGATAACCTTCAACTACAAAACCTCTAAGCTCGTACGTCTCAGAGAAGGGTGTTAAGCTAAGAGAATAAATTTCCGCCACCAACAGAGATGTATTTGAAAGAAATCTGCTTTATATCTCAAAATGTAATGTCAGACACGTAACTATACAAGTCTGTTCCGGGTTCGAACAGAACCGAAGACACTTCAAAAGAAGCCCTTGCAATCCGGGTATTCACAATCCCGATCGAATTTCCCATCACAAAGCAAATCTCCATACCGTAGCTAACGGTGCAGAGACAATCGGTAGGTCATCCTATCATTTTCACAAATAACCAGTCTTCACCACCGGTCTTCAATGCTATCCATTACGTCGTATCACTATTTGGAATGGGTAATCCGAATAGCGAGCGCAATAATTTAAAAAAATAAGTGTAGCATTCAATTTCAACCAATTCACAACAAATAGCCACTTAAGGGTCAATATTGATAGTCGGTTATTTAACTATCAATCAATATTCACATCATCATCCGATTTCAAATAATTTCCCAAATTATTTATTTTCAAAAATATCTCTATAAGATATAATTTCCACACTTCAACCATTTGAAAACAAATTTCAAATCATTTTTCACCTTTACAACTTTCATTTCAAAATGGTTCATTTAAACCAATCAAATAAATCCTTACCGATTTACTAATTTTACGTTCCAAATCCGTAAATTTATTTCCACTGTATCAAATGTCGCGCAATCGAATGCCGGAAAACCGAATCGTTAGGGTTAATAAGAACTATAATAGATAAATGAATAATCTTTAAAACAAAGAACTATATCATTTAATATAATATCAGAATCTCACATATCACGGCGGAACAACATATAATAGATAAATGAATAATCTTTAAAACAAAGAACTATATCAGTTAATACATTACATTACATCATCATTATCACAGCCAATATGTAACACAATACAAGAATGGACAGCTATGCAAACATGTCCCTACCAGTGAATTTACAGCGGAAAGATAATATCATATACAAGTAATATGTCTCGCCATCCAGCTCGCCACTTGAGCTTCATAGTGCTTCTGAATCCAGAATGACCTGATAACCTGACTCTAGATTGCCCGTGTGGAAAATTATGGCCAATCAAAGTTTAGGAAGAGAACAATAAACTCCAGGTCAGTCACGAGACTGGTGTGAGAACTCAAAACAGTTATTTATCTTTTAAAACAACAACAACAAGGGAAGTGAAAATTATCTGCAATGCTTTTGGAAAATGAAACTACCATAAGGCCTCCCCGCACACACACAATGCAAATGCAGAATTGGAGGAGATTTCTTCTTATGATAGTCAAAGATGCTTAATACGCAAAAACAAATCATTTTTGATGTTATTATTAGTGCATAGTGTAGAAAGCATTTCGAAAATAGAATATAAATCTTAGCCAGCACAGACATTTCGAACTATGCCTACTATAGCTACCATCCAAACAGTGGGACGCCCCCATAAGTGAATGGTAGGTAATACAACTAAAACCGTACAAGGCTCGTATTGTTTCTTTAAATTTCCAACAAATGTTCAGGCTAAGGAACTTCCTACTGCCACATGGGATCGCCTCTGGCGGGACGTCCCGAGAACCTAACCGGATATCTGCCAACACAAGACCGAGTTACCTTTGTAACTAGGTAACTACTATACGAATATGCCACCCCTGGTCCTTTGGGACCTTTATCCGAGGGCCCTCGATCACCAAGCAACAACCACACAGAAAAATGAGATTGGAGCAACCACATAGGTTAAGCATCAGGGCTCCATACTAGACACCACCCTTTTTCCAAAAGGAAATGACATACCCTAAAGGGCGCGATGCTCATAACCTTGCCGCATATTCCTGTTTCGACCATTTCCAGGGTGTGAGGTCTGACGAAGTCTCGTCCACAAAGCTACGCTTTTTCACAAAGCCTTGCTTTGATCAACAAATGATCATCACACAGCAACACTCAGCATGCCACATTACCAAATTGGGAGTATATCTCCGATAACCTTCAACTACAAAACCTCTAAGCTCGTACGTCTCTGAGAAGGGTGTTAAGCTAAGAGAATAAATTCTCCGCCACCAACAGAGATGTATTTGAAAGAAATCTGCTTTATATCTCAAAATGTAATGTCAGACACGTAACCATACAAGTCTGTTCCGGGTTCGAACAGAACCGAAGGCACTTCAAAAGAAGCCCAATCCGGGTATTCACAATCCCGATCGAATTTCCCATCACAAAGGAAATCTCCATACCGTAGCTAACGGTGCAGAGACAATCGATAGGTCATCCTATCGTTTTCACAAATACCCTGTCTTCACCACCGGTCTTCAATGCTATCCATTACGTCGTATCACTATTTGGAATGGGTAATCCGAATAACGAGCGCAATAATTTAAAAAAATAAGTGTAGCATTCAATTTCAACCAATTCACAACAAATAGCCACTTATGGGTCAATATTGATAGTCGGTTATTTAACTATCAATCAATATTCACAACATCACCCGATTTCAAATAATTTCCCAAATTATATATTTTCAAAGATATCTCTACAAGACATAATTTCCACAATTCAACCATTTGAAAACAAATTTCAAATCATTTTTCACCTTTACAACTTTCATTTCAAAATGGTTCATTTAAACCAATCAAATAAATCCTTACCGATTTACTAATTTTACGTTCCACATCCGTAAATTTATTTCCACACTTTTAAAAATAAATCAATGTTTATTTTTAAAACAAATTTCCCTTACAAATTTCCACTGTGAATTTACATTTCCAAATATTCACTTTTTATACAATTTTTCAAATCGATTTCAATTATTCACTTTCAGTTTATCTTTAAAAGATATAATCTCAAAACATTCACTTCATATTGGAAAACATTTCCATACTTATTTAATAATAAGTAATTCACCAATCTATTTATTTTCAATATTTGAAAAATATTCAATATACTTAAATCACAATTAAGTATAAATTTTATTCTTTAAGGAAAACTTCTCTGAAACACATTTATTTGGGTCAAAATGAATGTTGGATAAAACATCGTTACGACAACCCAAAATCACTAGTATAGGGATTCGAAATTTAAAATAGATATATAAGTCCCAACTATACAAAACTTTTCCTTTCGGAAATCATTTACTATAACAACAATGTTATATTCCACCATTTCCTTCTATTTCTCGAAAACGTCTATTTCAACAATGAATGTTGAAATCTATGGTTTCGATACTTAACACATTTTAAAACATTTTTGAATCGTTTTAATTCTATTTAAAATATCACATTCCCAAAATATTTCTTTAATATATTATTCACCGTCCAAAATCGTGAATATACTTCGTTAACCAAATTCAATTTCTACATATTTTATTTAAAGGATTGTCCATTGTCCTAAAATCGTCAATATATTTCCTTTAATAAGCTATAATAATTAAACTTATTAAAATGAGTCAATTTCGGATTTATAAAACGACGTTTATAAATTCCATTTATACTTTATAACAAGTTCAACTTATAAAATCACTTTATTAACAAATTCTATCCATATCCCATTTACATGCCAAAATCCATTTTATAAGTTAATTACTTATAAATCTTTTGTTTTACAAAAATCTATTCATTTTATAACTTCACAATTTATAAATCTATAGATTTCATCCACTTATGAAATCCATTTATATTTCATTTTAAATACTTATAAAAACTCGTTTTATAATTCCAATATTTTAATTTATAAATATCAATTTTATAAATCTTTTATATAAATCATTTATAATAATTCAACAATCCTAATTTAAACCATTTTATAAATTAATCAACTACTTATTTCAAAAATCACATTTGGTTATATTTCACAAAAATCATAATTTTTATAACATAAAAATTTCAATATTTATTTATTTAAAATGAATCAATTCCCAAATTAAATTTTATTATGAATTCTCAACTTAAATTTTCAAAAATCCAATTTTATTTATTTTCGGCATCTAACGACCCAAAAATATATTCGGCTAAATTTTAGCCTTTAACGATTTCAATCACAAAGATAATCACGTAGATTATAAATAGATCAACACACAACATTGGAACAAATTCAAATGTTTGAGGAATCCAGTTGGATCCCTCCAACCTATTTAACTGCATCCAAAGATGTTAGTACAATACCAATTTCGCTTCGAGATGGAATATCGCGGTATATGGGATTTATAAAATATTATCCGCTATTATGTGGCGCGATAGGGTCTCATCCGCTGTATAATGCGGGAAATCAACTCCAAGTACATATATAATACCCATTCCATACAAGTTGGAATTATCGCGGTATATGTTTTTAATAAATAACATCCGCTTAATATACAGCGTATAGGGTCTATTTCAAACAACAGATAACAATTATCATTCAATCACACAATCAAGCAATTTTAAATCTAACTATTTAAAATTTTAAATCGAAACAATTCGATTAAGTGAGAAGTTCTCACCTTGAGTTTTCGATAACCGTTGTAGCATTTTATTTTGTATAAAATTAAACATGCGTTTAATTTTATCCGAAATTTTCACTAGCTCCAAACGACTCCAAACCAGCTCCATTGCGTAGTGTTCGAAAAAAGATTGCAACGTAATTTGTTTCGTCAAATTCCGACCTCGTATGAACAAGTTATCATATTTTAAACATCGTACAATTTATAACATAATTTAATTTACAAATTAATTTTAATATTTTATACCCAAAACATCAGGGCCGTTCGTTTTTTTTTTGAATTGCAAATCAGGCCATGAGTTTCTTTCTTCCTCTTTCTCCAGGTTACGAATGCAACACTAACCTATAGGCCATGATATTAGTGTTGAACGCCGCTCCACCAACAAGCAACCGGAGATCGATCAAGTGCTTTCGTTTGAATCGCCATCATGAGAGCCACCTTCGGCTAGAACCTTGTCAATCTCGGCCCCATATCTACATTGGAAAGCGTGCACGAATGCAAGGCGTTCGAGCCCAGTTTGCTGTCAATCCATCATCTCAAGATCATAGCCGTTGAAATCGTAGAGCTCGCGAAGCTCTACAAGTTTGCAGCTGGAAGCTTGTTGAATTATCGCACGAATTTGAAGAAATTTGATTAGGAAGAAGAGAGTTTTTTGGCCATTGAAATATCTAGGGCTGGCGGCTGAAGCTTGTCTTCTAGGGTTTTGCAAATGAGATGATTTAGGGTTTTTTTTATAGAATTTCAATGAAAAACACTATTCACTCGATTTTCCGAACTCCAAATCTCGCGTGGTGACCGGCGTTTTTAAGGTTTACCCCACGTTCCAGACACAATGGAATAGGTTTCGGAAGCTAATTTGATCATCTGTGTGAGTTACGGAAATAAATGATCAAATTTAAATTAAATCGGTTAAACTAATTTCTATGCGTGTTGGCTTGCCCCGGATAAATCGTAAGTCCGATTGACACGAAATTTGAAATCTTACAAAAATTTGACATTACGGATCCGATGAAACTGGTTTCGTCGAAATCCGAGACTGTTTGAAAAATGACTATTTTCACTAGTTGATTAAATATTAAAATATTCAATTTTCACAAATTAACTTTTAATTCAATTTTAAAAGTTCACAAACATTGTTCTAACTCCAATGTGATTTAATATAACTTTATAAATCATTTTTAATCACATTGAACCCAATTTCCAATTATTTCTGTAATTTCAAATATTAAATTATCGATTTAATTATCCAATTAAATCTAGATATTCGAAAAATAAATTATTCGACTTATAAATTTACTTGTTGATATTTAAAGTCAAATTAAATATCTGAATTTCAAATGACTGAAATTTTGGGTCGTTACAGATTTGATAAAAGAAACTTAGTGTTTCCATATAATTTTGGAAAGATAAAGGTATATTTTAAAAGAATATATATCTGAAAGATATTTGATTTGATAAAATGATAAATTGATTAGATGTTGTTTGATAACCACCAATATACTTGACATCTTTTTGTCGTTGATTGGTTCGAAGTGATTGGGATCAAATTAGGATGATTTCTATTCAAAAACCACTTCGAACCAACATATGCATTCGAAGTGAAGACAAGTTGAAGATGATGATTTTTAAAGATGGAGATCTTTATAATGTAAAGCTGCTTGCCACTAACCTCTGGGGTAATTCTCATGTTACATATATGGTGCAGCAGTGCCTTCTATGACGACCCAAACTCGATGCCCGACAAAGGACATCGAAATTTGTATCGCCGGAGCTTATAACAACATTAGATGATAAACAACACAGTGGAAACGCAAGATGAATATCATTGATCACAACATAGATACAACTTTGATACAATATCCATAACAACATTGATCACTAATATCAGAGTGATACGCAAAAGATACTACAACAAAATAACCACTCCATAGTGGAACAATAGAGACTTCAAAAAGTTTCCAACATACTTCAACTTCAATAAGGTCTTCAAAAACTTCAAAACTCCAAGCACTTCGAAAGATTCCCAAATCCAAAAGCTTTCCAAAATCTGACAGCTTCCAAAAGACTTTCGAATCCAAGCTAGCTCCAAAACACGGTATGTAGGCTGCCCGTATGGAAAATTATGGGCACCCAAAGTTTAGGAAGGAAACAATAAACTCCAGATCAGTCATGGGACTGGTATGAGTAAACAAAAAAAAACAGTTGTTTGCACAAAACAATTTATAAAAAGGAAATCCCTTCATGCCTTTCTGAAAATTAAAACTGCCATAAGGCCTCCCACAACACACACAATGCAAGCGCACACTTGGAGGATATTTCTCCTTATGATAGTTAAAAAATGCTTGATACACGAAAACCATTTGATATTATTATTAGTACATAGTGTAGAAAACCTTTCGAAAGTACAATATTAATCTTAGCCAGCATACCACATTTCGTCGTATGCTTACTATAGCTGCCATATTCAAAAGCAGGTTACCGCCATATTCCATGGTAGGTTATACAACTAAAACCATACAGGACGCATATTGTTTCTTTGGATTTCCAACAAATGGTCAGGCAAAGGAACTTCCTATACCGAATGGGTAAGCCTCTGGAAGGACGCCCTCGAAAACCTAACTGGATCTCTGCTAACACAAGGCCGATGCTACCTCACGCTTTAACCAAGCTATAACAAAGGTAACTACCACACAAGCATGCCATCCCCGATCGTTACCGACCTTTATCCGAGAGCTCTCAACACCAACAACCACAAAATAATAAGTTTGCAGCAACCACATAGGTTAAATATCTGGGCTCCATACCATGATACCACCTCTTATCCAGAAGGAAATGGACATACCCTAGGGGCGCAATCCCTAAAAACCTTGTTGCAACATTCCTGCTTCGACCATTTCCGGGGTGTGAGGTCCTGATGCAGTCTCATCCACGAAGCTACGCTTTTTCACAAAGCCATGCTTCGATCAACAAATGATCAGCAGCACTTCGTATGCCACATTATCAAATTGGGAATGTATCAGTAGTAACCATCAACTACATAACCTCTAAGCTCATACATCTCAGAGAAGGGTGCTAAGCTAAGAGAATAAATCTCCGCCACCAAACAGAAATGTATTTGATAAAAACCAGCTTTACATCTCCAAGTGTAGCATCAGACATACATCCATACAAGTCTGTTCCGGGTTCGAACAGAACCGAAGGCACTTCAAAAGAAGCCCTTACAAATCCGGGTATCCCCAATCCCAATCGGACTCCCCATCACATATGGAGATCTCTATATCGCAGCTACTCAGTGCAGAGTCCTTTGACAGGTTATCCTATCGTTCTCAAAGACACCCGGTCTTCACCACCGTCTTCAAATGCTATCCATTTTGGCGTATCACTATTCGGAATGGGTTATATGACACAAAGGTCCTCTCCCGGCTAAACCGAATAGTGAGCACAATATTTAAAAACATATGGATACTGGGATCTTAGTTAAGTCACAACTTATTATCCAAAACCTTTCTTTCAAATGGTTTAAACAAATTACCATTTCCAAATCTTTTAAACAAGAAGATTCACTTCACAAACTTCACCAATCTTTCACCAAGATTCTTTCATAGCTTTTTCAAAACAATTCCCCTTTCAAATCTTTTATAGAAAGGTTACACTTTTAAGATCCCTTTTCAATTTGAAACAAAGTATACCAATCTTTAACGAAGATTCATTCATATTTTTCAAAACAATTCTCATCTCAAATCTTTTATGCAAAAGATACACCATTTAAATTCCTCTTTAATTTCAAAACAAGGTCCAACCATCTTTCACAAAGATTAATTCATAGCTTTCAAAAAAATTTCATTTCAAATTTGAAATCTTTTCAACATAAATTGGAAATCCTTTCTTTATATGAAAGCTAATATTATTTGAAAACAAATAATTTTCATTTCGGAAAAATCCGATTACATTTACAAAATTTAAAGCTTTCAAGTATAAAACTTGGGTTAAATTTAAATTACCAAAACAATACTTTAAAAAATGGTTAAAAACCTATATAAATACATTATATAACTTGTTAAACTATAATTCAAATCTTGAATTTGCATTTAAATCAAACCATTTAAATTTTTCAAAACTTAGTCAGGTTATTAAAAATAACTTTTATCTTTAAAACTCCTTTTCAAAACTTTCCATATTTAACCCAATCCCCTTTCCAAAACCATTTGGATTCAAAATTCAATTTAAAAATCATTTCAAAAATCTATGACTTAACCAATTTCCTCGTGCAATCAATATTTGTGTGTGTATGAGTGTGGTCCGGGGGGTTTTACACAATAGTGCACAACATCAACCACCACAGATTCAATCATATCAATATCGACAGGAGGTATAATCTATAACGCTTATCTTTATTCATCGATTCACAGATAAAGTAAATTTATCGATCACAAAGATTCACCATTACGATTCGATGTGGTTTTCGGATAACCAACTGGAATCCGACTCCCTGTCGCATCGAAATTCAAATGTCGTTTTACGGGCCAAGGGGTTTTCACATTTATGCATATACATATCACATGAACAGATATCACAGCTCAGAACAAAGCAATTCACATTACATAGCATCACATCACATATCAGAAATATCAATCCAACACACAACATTCAATAACAATCAAACATCTTCAATTAAGATGAATAAATTGTGTGGTATTAAATTTATTAACCACATAATTACTTTCATTAGTAATCTTAAATCAATGATTAATTATCATTCATTACAATTGATTAAGTCTTAATCACCTTCATTAATTCAATTGACCCTTAATTGTTAATTAATTAAATCTTAATTACTTTTATTAATTAATTTTTCCTCAATTAATTAATAATTAATTACAAATTAATTAACCTTAATTATTTATTAAATTAATCTGAATATTAGGTAATTAATTACGTAATTACTTCTTAAGTAATTATATTAAATAAATCATTAATTGTCCAACCTTTAATTATTATTAAGTTAAAATAAACTTTTCAAAATAAAGGTTATATTCATTTTAAACCATTTTAAAACTAGGTTAATTAAAACAATTTATTCAAAACCCTTCTTAACTAGTTTAAAAACTTAGATAACCTTTAATATTGAAAGAAAATCGATTTTAACAATTTTTTTTTTCAAAAACTTGCTTTTTCTTTAAAACTTAATACTGTTTTTGCCAAACATCAACAAACCCGAGAAAATCCCTTATCACTCGAGTTTGAAACCCGAGCAAACCCCTGCTTCACCCTGCTTCGAGAAAATCGATCAAAATAACGCGCTCCCCTTCGAGATTCTTACCTTCTTCCCCAAAATCTTCGAACCCAGATATGTACGTTTGCACGTATACGTGCACAAGCACGTCGACCATCGTCGATGGACGACGACGACATTTGAATACCCAGATGACCTCCAGCATCGATTCAGACACCCACAAACACGAAACTGCTATAAAATCAAAATCGAGCCAAATTCGAACCAAATATTACTTTCTGGAACCACATGCTCATCTGAAAACCCCTCCGCCTCGCCACCACACGCCACCAGAACCCACGCCATTCCTCCCGAAGGTGCTCCGACCCACCATGAACTCGACCCCCCAGTTACGATCGCCTGCATCGTAGTGTCGACGGCGAGATTTCCTCACGACTACAACCATCCAAACACAGGTCTCAAACCCTAATTTGATTCAAACCATCATCCACAACGAATTAAAAATTCCTTTCGAATTTTTCCTATGATTATTGATCATCCCAACACCCACTGCCACGATCCCAAAGTCCAATTCGTGCTCGATCACCAGAAAATCGCTATCACCCATTTCCCGTTCATCCCATAATTACAACCTTAACATGCAACTAAAAATTCTAGTTTTTTTTATTTTAAAAAACATTGTTTTCGAAATGGGTTTAGATGATATAATCAAATCTGGAATTCATGCAAATCAAAATTTGGGTAAATCTTGGATTTTTCATTGTATCTCTTCTTTCGGACAAAACCATTCCATATTATATTAAAAATATATTTTTAAAATTATGTTATGATGATTTTAAACATGTTTTGTTTTAATATTACAAGCTGGAAGAGATTAAAGACGATAGAATTGAATTTTGAACTTAATTAGACCCTGTAATTTTTAAAAGAGACGATTCCATATACATGCACACCATTATACGTACATACATACAGGCATGAATATATATCCATTTCAGCATATTTAATTCATAACTTTCCATATCATCACATGCAAACTAGTGATTCAAACAAATTCAAGTTTAAAAATGAGTTTACTCACCTTTACAAGAAGAAAACAAAGAGCTTGAAACCTGGAAGTTGATTTACTTTGAAAATATGAAAACTTGTTAAATTCTGAAAAGATGGATTCTTGATTCTGAAAAACTAGGACAAGTTTGATTGCTAACTCTTTGATCTGGGCTTGATTTTGTAACTGATCTTTAATTTGTTGAATTGAGTCTTTTCTTTGTTTTACAGGCTTGAGCTTTTGTTTACAGACTTGAGTTTGAATATTTGTTTTAAAAACTTGCTTGATGATCTAGTTTGAGAATTTGATTTGTTTTGCAGGATTTTGCAAATGAAGATAAAAGAATGCAAAGGAGGAAGATGTTGTGTTTTTATAGCTTGTTTCTATTTTAACTAATTTTCTCAAAAATAAGCGCAACAAAATGACACTTGTTAAAATATAGACAAGATCACTACACTTGTTTAATTCCACCATAAAACCATTACACTTGTATTATGCATGCGTTAAAGGTTTTAATTAAATTTATATTACATTTTTCTTATTTATATAAATACATTCCTTTTATATTATTATATACTATTAATCAAAGAAAATGCTTTTAAAACAACTATACATTAAATAATGTACATAAATAATACTTTTAAATCTAAATCATTTTGCTAATTAATTTATTTAAAATTTAAATTCAATACTCAAATTTTAAAGTCAAATTCAAATTTACTCATATATATATATACACACACATACATATTTAAATTCAAATTAATTCCAAAATTAATTCCAAAATTTACATCAATTACTAAATTAAATTAAATTCAAAATTGGGATCGTTACAGATTCCCCCCTTAAGAAAATTTCGTCCTCGAAATTTGAAAGAGAGAGAAAGACAAATAAAGAGTATAAGATCACCAAAAAAGATAGAGAAATGGCTTATCAGACTAAGCCGGAATATCCACAATTATAGAATAAACTTACTTAACATTCTACCAGATATTTGGGTCATCTGATCTATGAAATATGCAGGGACAATGGGGCATTGTTAGTCTAAAGGAATAACTAACCGTTCGTAGAATATATCAAAACCCAATGATATAGTTCGTCTACGATCTCAGATTCAAGATTTAACTCACTGGCGATTTGCTGAGAAATAAAAATGTGTAGTTCCCGTATCGAACAAAACTTGAATTTTTTTATCGTAAATGAGAAGGTTACCTTCTAAAATTCCTTATCAGCCTTTGAGGTTGAAGGATCATCTTTGATTTCATACACCTTTGCTACATGAGCTTGCTTCTTCTTCGGGCAATCTTTAACTTCATGACCTGGCTTGTGGCAGTTATAGCATTTCTTAACTCCCTGACTAGTCTCCATAGGTTGTTCTTTCTTAACTTGTTTCTTCGGATTCTTGCAGTTGTTTGAATAGTGGCCCTTTTCATAGCAATTGTAACAAGTTATATCTTTCGTCGGGTTTTTCTGATTGTCCTTCTTTTCCTTGCCTTGATATGGTTTCCTCAAACTTTCTTTTTTTCCAATTTTGATTGCTCGTATTTCCTCCTTCCCTCGGGACTTCCTACATATCCATGGTAGCATACCTATACCCCATATCTATGAAATCTGAAAAAGATTCTTTGATGTGTGCTGTCATCCTTTCATGGTACTTCTTATTCATCCCATGAATGAATCTTTCATTTTTCTTTAGAGGCATGTTCACCAATTCTGGGCTGAAAGGAGATAATTCGTTAAATTTGTTTAAGTACTACTCAAATGACAAACTCCCCTGCTTCAAGTCCATGAATTCTTGGTACATTCGGGAGATACCAGCCGACAGCATATAGCGCTTCTCAAACACCTCCTTAAATCGACTCCAAGTAAATTCTTCTTCTGGCTCATCCACAGTAACTGTCTCCCACCAGGCTAGGGCTTCTTCTTGGAGTTTCCAAGAAGCTATTAGTCGCATCTGATTATCTTCCAATTTTAGTCCCATGAAAATCCTTTCACATGATCGGATCCAGGCTTGGGCTTCGATAATGGATTCTTTTCCAGTGAACGGCTTTCCACCCAGTCTGGAAAACATCAATACAAATCAGCCAGATCCGGCTGAGGTTGAGTGGGAATAGCTGCTATTACAGGGACTTGGCCAGATGTAGTGGTATTTCCCCATCCCCTACCTTGTCCTCTTCTTCCGCTCATTCTCACTATCTGTAAATAGTAAGAAAAGTTGATTGAGGCACATTGACAAGATATCTTAGGGATATCAACAGTTTAAATAAATAGACTGAGTAATTCGGGTTTTCGTTTCACGGATTGTACTCATTCTAAGGTATACTTCACCCTACCTTGAATTAGCCATCTAATGTGCTATACTCCGTAGCTAAAGTTCTTACTTAACCTTTAGCTCTGATACCATTTGTGACGACCCGAACTTGATGCCCAACAAACGACATCGAAATTCATATCACCGGAGCTTATAACAACATTAGATGATAAACGACACAGTGGAAACACAAGATGAATATCATTGATCACAACATAGATACGACTTTGATACAATATCCATAACAACATAGTGTCGACGGTGAAATTTCCTCATGACTACAACCATCCAAACACAGGGCTTAAACCCTAATTCGATTCCAACCATCATCCACAACGAATTAAAAATTCCTTTCGTATTTTTCCTATGATTGTTGATCATCCCAGCACCCACTGCCACGATCCCGAAGTCTTATTCTTGCTCGATCACAAGAAAATCGCTATAACCCATTTCCCGTTCATCCCATAATTACAACCTTAATATGCAACTAAAAATTCGAGTTTTTTTTCTAAAAACTATTATTTTCGAAATGGGTTTAGATGATATAATCAAATCTGGAATTCATGCAAATCAAAATTTAGGTAAATCTTGGATTTTTCATTGTATCTCTTCTTTTAAACAAAACCATTCCATATTATATTAAAAATATATTTTTAAAATTAAGTTATGATGATTTTAAACATGTTTTGTTTTAATATTACAAGCTGGAAGAGATTGAGGAGGATAGAATCGAATTTTGAACTTAATTAGACCTTGTAATTTTTAACAGAGACATCATCTTCTTGATTCCAGATGCATGCACACCATTATTCATACATACAGGCATGAATATATATCCATTTTAGCACATTTAATTCATAACTTTCCATATCATCACATGCAAACCAGTGATTCAAACAAATTCAGGTTTAAAAATGAGTTCACTCACCTTTAAAAGAAGAAAACAGTGAGCTTAAAACCTTTAAGTTGATTTACTTTTGAAAATCTGAAAGCTTGTTAAATTCTGAAAAGATGGATTCTTGAATCTGAAAAACCGGGACAAGTTTGATTGCCAACTCTTTGATCTGGGCTTGATTTTGTAACTATTCTTTAATTTGTTGAATTGAGTCTTTGCTTTATTTTACAGGCTTGAGCTTTTGTTTACAGACTTGAGTTTGAATATTTGTTTTAAAAACTTGCTTGATGATCTGGTTTGAAAATTTGATTTATTTTACAGG
The DNA here is from genome assembly GCA_030765085.1 of Allium cepa. Lineage (NCBI taxonomy): Eukaryota > Viridiplantae > Streptophyta > Magnoliopsida > Asparagales > Amaryllidaceae > Allium > Allium cepa. Next base: position 92,358,254 of record CM060930.1, on the reverse strand, counting down.
ATTTTGCAAATGAAGATAAAAGAATGCAAAGGAGGAAGATGTTGTGTTTTTATAGCTTGTTTCTATTTTAATTAAATTTTCTCAAAAATAAACACAACAAAATGACACTTGTTAAAATATTGATAAGATCACTACACTTGTTTAATTCCACCATAAAACCATTATACTTGTATTATGCATGTATTAAAGGTTTCAATTAAATTTATATTACATTTTATTTATTTATATAAATACGTTCCTTTTATATTATTATATACTATTAATTAAAGAAAATGCTTTTAAAACTACTATACATTAAATAATGTACATAACTAGTATTTTTAAATCCAAATCATTTTGCTAAGTCATTTATTTAAATTTTAAATTCAAATACAAATTCAATATTCAAATTCAAATTTTAAAGTCAAATTCAAATTTACTCATATATATACATACATTTTTAAATTCAAATTAATTCCAAAATCTATTCCAAAATTTACATTAATTACTAAATTAAATTTAATTCAAAATTGGGATCGTTACACCTTCATTCTGAAAATCTTCGATTTGCAAGGACTGCCTGCAACTAATTCTACGGGTAATTCCCAAACAGGGTTGAGTAAAAGGAGTGCCTTTGGTTTGTCCTTCACTTGGATAACTTGTATGGATGAATGTCTTGACAGTGCATTTCTAAGACCACGTACATTGGTTTTTACAAACATACATCTGTTTGTGGTGTAGGAGGTAACCTCTCTTATACTTTACACTCTTCCCTGAGGCGTATGAACTCAGGGGTTGTACTTTTGTTGAAACCAATAGTATGTTGTTATAAATAGCAATGTGGCAATCTTTGTGAAATTTGCTTTGTGAAAAGCAAAGCATGGATTTATGGAAAATAGAGCATAACGTCATGAGCCTTACATCCTCGAGATGATATGGTTAAGTATGTGGTCTGCATGACATATTTCGGGCTATCGGTTTAATGGTCGATAGAGAAGTTTAGTATCTGGGCCCTTAAGGTTTTTAATGGATAGGTACTGGAGGCTCGACTGAGAAAGAGCAAAGCCACTGAGATAAGTTGTTTCATAGTAGCGTAACTGTAATAACCTGTATTTTGGAGTATCTATTAATTGATAATAATTGGGTTAATTAATAAAATGCTGAATTGTAGATTGAACAAATGAATCTAATCAAGAAAATATTTGTATTTGTAATTGTGTTGTGTATATATATGCATAGATTTTAAATAGAATTATTATATACAAGTTGAAATTGTATTTGTTTAAAATATATGTATATATAAAACTGTTCTAAAATTTGATTTATATTTGGATATTTAAATTCAAAGGATAGATATCTATATCTTAAATCATAACTTGGTTTTTAAAATGTATCTTTATTTTTACTAAGAACATAAGTTATTTGTATTATTTTCTTAAAGGAATTTATGTATATAAATTAGAATATGTATGTATAAATTAGAAAATTAATTACAAAAGCTTTATAAACAAATAAATTATACATAATTGCAAATGAAAGTATAGGAATGTATCTAATTACAGGTGAAAATGAATTATAAATTGTAATTGACAAATATTAACTAAAATCTATAAAAAAAACTTATATTTATATTAAAAAAAACATTATATACATGTAAATATTACATAAATACATAGATATGGCTTAAATAAATTAATGAAAGGCAAGTATAACATTTGTAAGTATATTAAAGGGGGTTAAAGACATTTGTAAATTTAAAATGCATATGTGTAAGCTAATTAACAACTAAAAGGACAAATGTCAACATTTCCTTTTGGATGATTTTATTATATAAAAAAATGGAAGAAGGAATTTGCTTCCACTTTTCAGCTGAATTCTTTTCTCCACTTCAACAGAAATCTAAAATGGAATCAAAGAAAGAAGTGAAATCTGAAATCAAAGCTCAAAGAAATAAAACCTGAAAACTAAATCTGAGACAAGAGATTTCAAAATCAAAACCTGTCATTTAAGCCTGTAATCAATTCTCAAGCAAAGTTCTATATAAATTTGCAACCTGGAAAGCATTTCAATTTAAAGGAAACAAAGCAATGCGGAGTTTTCAGGATCAAAACAAAGGCATGCAAGTTTTAGAATCCAGCTTTCAAAAACTTCTGCATTTTTATTTCAAAGGTGAGTAAATCTGCCTTCTTAAAGCTAAATTTCTAGTTTATGACCATTTGCAATTTATAATCGAAAAAGTGTCTCGATTTATTTGTTCGCATGGATTTCCTGGGTGTATAGTTGATTTACTGTAGATTTTCTTGTGCATGTCTCTGTCCGGTCTTAACAGATCCAATTAACATTTTAATTCAACTTCTTTTTATCTCAGCATATTTGGGTTATAGCGTATAAATGTCAGATTAAAACAAAACCCAGATCAAAGATTTTCTTTCAGCTCTCTGTTTATTATCAAACAGTGAGAAACTTCTGTTTTTACTAAAATCTGAGCATACATGTGATTTTATGTGATGATCCTTAAAAAAAAATCCTGGGTAATATGCTTTGCATGATTGATTAGGGATGATTGATTATATGGATGTATGTGAATATGGAAATGCATGTCTGTATATATGTGTATATGCAGAGATCTGTTTCAAGCTTTTACAGGCTAGTCTTTATCAAATCAATATTCTTCTTCCTTAATCTCTTTGCATATGATGTTTAAAAAAAAGAGAAACTTGTTAAATGATGTTGATACAAATTTTAAACAAATAATTGTAAGTGGAATTTTTAGTAAAAAATAATAATCTCAGAAGTGTGTAATTATTGTAAATTTTGTACAAATGAGGAAAACACAAAATCTTAATTTCATGTTTTAAATTTCATAATCGAATTTGTAAGAGCAAACAATGAATTTTAACAAAAGTTTCAAGATTTTTAAGATTGTATTTTTGAATGGAATTTTGGGGTGGTCAGAAATTGGGAATTCACCAATTCACGGTGATTGAGGTTGCTGGAGATGCCGAGGTTGATGCTGTAGTGGGCTTATGGGTCTAGGAGCTAGGCAAAATTGCTGGGAAGATTTATTGATCACCGGGGTAATCGAACTAAGGTAAATTAGGGTTTTAAGTTGTGTTTGGGGCTGATGTTGGTTTCGAGCCCATTGTGGCATCGTTGGCGCGTCGAACTTGATCGATGCTGGGGGAATAGAAAAAGGGAAGCAAAGCGAGATTCTGGTAGTGAGGGGGAAGTTCCAGATGATCGGAGGAAGGGAAATTCGAGGTTGTTAACGATCACGTTTCCTGCTTGTTTGCGTTCTGGTGGTTCATTTTTTGATTTATTCGAAGGAATGTAATTTTGATAGGTCGCTTGTGTTGAAGGGGTTGTCGTCGACTTGGAGGATGGCCGGTGAGTTGGTCGGAGGGCGAGGGTGCGACGTGTACACGCACGTGCACGTTGATGGCGGTGTTGAGATGGGTTATGTTGTTTCAGGGAGATGACGTTTTGGCACGGGTGGATATCAGGGAAGATTGCTTGCTGACTCGAGATTTTGGGATCGTGATTTTTGCTTAGGTTTTGGATCGTGGAATATGGCGTTTGACTCGGGTTTCTCAAGCCTGCATAAACGAATCTTTAACCAATTTTCAAACTGGAAATTTGGTGACTAGAGTTTGAGACAGGAATCAATTTTTGTTAACCTGATTAAATAAAGTTTGTAGTATCAGATGCTAAGCTCATACTTTTATGAGTATTAAACTAAGTAGAATGTATCTGAATTTAATTTGTTTTGATTTAAAGGATTTATTAATTGAGATAATTAATTAAATAAAAGGTTGGTTAATTAAGTAATGAGATTTATTAATAAGTTAATTAATCAAAGAAGTGATTATAGAATAAGTAATTATTGTGATTAATTGAGAGTTAAGGAAATAATTTTAAATAATTAATTTTAGGAGAAATTAAAAGCTAATTACTTATTGAAATAAAAGGGTAATTAGTCAAGGGTGATAAATTAGATTTATTATGATTACTTTAAGTTAATTAATTAAGTTTAATTAATTTAAGATAATTACTGGATGATGGGTTAAGTGTAATTACTTAATGTAATTAATGAGGCGAAATTACTTAGTGAAGATTTAGTGATGTAAATTACTGGATGTAATTAATTAGAATATGGATATAGTTTGGGTTAATTACTTTGTGTAATTAATATAAAGGATAATTACTTAGTGGAAGTAATAAATAATTAATTACTTAGTGTAGTTCATTTAAATTTTGATTAATAATGTTATTTGAAGATAATTAAGTGATGTAAGTAATTAAGGGTTACAGAATGGGATAAATCAAGGACGATGAATTAATTTGTTTGTAATTAATTAATGTTAGGTAAGCAAGATTAAGGATGATTGAAGTAGTTAATTTAATTTGTTTAAATTAATTAGAATTGGTATAACTAATTTATCTTGCTTATGAGTGATTAGAAAATATTGTATGCCTTAGACTGATTGATATCTCAGATATGTGATGTGATATATTGGATTTAAAATGAGATAATATAGTTATCTATCGATGATGAATTTGCTGTGTAATGAAAGTGGCATCCTTTATTAATAATTAAATTGTCTTTCCCTTGATTAACTTGGATTAAGGGGTATTGATTTCGAAGAGACCGGAGTCGGGTATTAGTTAATACCCGAAACCACTTCGATTCTATAAAGATTGATATGTGAAATCAATAAGCTGGTTTGGAATGTTTTAAGTAAATTGGACCATTTAATCTAAGATTAGCACTTAGAAATTGATGTGTAAAATAATAATGTTTAAAACAGCTAGAATTTGTAAATTGATACCAGTTAACCCGGGTTTATATGAGTTGCATGTTATTGTATTCCATGTTAAATGAGCTTACTCACGCTGGTTTCCAGCCTGACCCGGGTGTTACTTTGATGTAATTCTCGGGTCAGACCGAGTATTACAGAATTTCAGGTAAGGACGTTCTGGAGCTCAGAAGGCGAGCTGAAGTGCTGTAACGTATGGAGAGCTTCATATATGATATATTACAGTATCTGAAACAAATTGATTTATTTGTTCTGTGATTGTAAATCTGTTGTAACTCTGATATATATATATATATATATATATATATATTAAAGTGTAATTTGACAAGTACAGTTTCCTTTGTATAACTATTATTTATGTGATATTATATTTTATCCGCTGCGAAGGTGAGACTTTGGGTTTGATTTTCTGTTTCTTCTTTTATCTCTTCTTCTTTCCCTAACTATCTGGAAGTTTCTGGATCGAAATTTCCGGGTCGTTACATTTGGTATCAGAGCTGAAGGTTAAGCAAGATCCTTGGCTCTGTTGGGGCATACTCATTAAGGAAAGGGTCAATGGTACCCTAGAATGAGTTGAGTGTATAAATATGAGAGAGCGTACTTGCTATTTCTTATATAAAGATTTTAAATGGTTTTATATAAGAATATATTTTAATATGTAAAGCAATATATCTTTCTAACAAATAGTAAAGGAATTGGTTGTTAAATTATTAAGTTAAATTAAGAAGTAATAGAAATACAACCAAACTGAAATTAAATCTTGAATTTGGGAAAGGTTTCAGGATAAGGATAATCAATTAATTTATGAGATTAACTAATGGATAATAATTGGAATTGATAAATAAGAAGGAGTTACTTAATGAAGTAACTAGAGGTAAGTAATTTAAAGGACAATTACTTAATGAAGGTAATTAAGAAATAAGTTAATTACCGAATGTGATTAGTTAATGATGGAATTAATTTAAGGAAATAACAAATAATATTATTTAATGTATTTGAATGAAATGGTCCTATTTGGGAAAAGTTAAATAAGTTGGAATAATCAACCTGATTTGGAAATTTTAAGATGAAATTAAGATTTATCTTAGGAAATTAAATGGTTGATTAGAATTGAGAGTTTGAGTGATCTCAAATTGGGTTTGAGATCCGAAAATTGGAAATGGATTGATGTTTTGAAATAATTGTATGATATCATCATATTGTTGTCAAAAAAATCTTTAAGTTGTGAATTGGAATTGTTTAAATGAATGAGAGATGGAGTATGGTAATCCATTGTAGGGGTAAAAAGGTTAATTTATTTAAAGGAATTAAATCAACATTTGAAGTATTAACTCGAATTTATATAATTCGAGTTGGTTTAAATTTGAAATTTGAAATTAAGTTCAAATTGAATTTGATTTGAACTAATTGAAATTGTGAATGAAGGTGTATAAGTATAAAATTCAAAAGGGAAAATTTGAATTAGATTAATTTGAGGCAATTTGGAATTGAAGTGGGTTCAATTTAAAATTAGTCCAAGTTGATTTGAATAATTTGGAATTATAACTAAAATTGAATAGTTTTAAATTCAAATGGAATTTGAATTGAATTTGGGAGGAAAGTTAAGAATAATTCAACTTAATTTGTAAATGGAGTATGAAATTGGGATTAATTCAAATTGGAGTTGAAATGAATTGAAATTGGAACTAGTTCAATTGAAATTTAATTGAATTAGTAGAAATTGAGATCAAGGTTGAATAAAGTTAAATTTTGGTAAGAAACTAAGGAATTCAACTTCAATTGGGTTAAATAGATTTCAATGGAAATTGAAGTTATTTAAATTGGAATTGGGTCAATTTAAATTAAATTGATGAGAATGGAGATTGGGAAGTGAGCAGTTTGACTCTGGACTATTTTTAATATAAATTATTTTAATATAAACCTATTTTCCAAACTATTCATTATATAAACAACCTTTCTTTTTAAAAAGCCAAACTATCTTATACTTGTTTTACAATTATTTTTGAAACTGTTTAACAATTTTCTAACTATTTTATAAACTAATTACTATTTTCAACTACTAATTACTATTTTATAGCTATTTTGCAAATATATAAAAATTTCTATGACTATTTAACTATTTTCCAATTATTTTACAATTACTGAACTATTTTACAGCTATTTTACAAACTAGCAATTATTTTTCAATTACTTATCTATTTCTTTAACTTTTCAAGTTATTTTCTAAATAAACTGGACAGAGTTTAAACTGTTATTGGTTAAATACCCAATCGAGATAAGAATAGAGGTGATAATCCAAATGGATTGAAGTAATTGTGCGTAAGTGAATGAAAATCAAAGTGAATGTGAATAGAAATAGAATTGATTTGGCTAATAACCAATAAAGATAAATACGTATGGTGTATGTATGTTATTCCATTTGCATAGTGATTTGATCCAGATTCGAGCACAGAATTTCGAGATAGTTATATCGATCCGAGTGAGATTTTTCACTCGATTTTCGACGATGAACCTGGATATGGATTGTTGATTGGTTCTGGATATTCTCCATCATAGTTAGACTATGCAAGGAGAATGACGGTTTTTGATCAAGAAACCAGATCTGTGTCCGCACTAGGAAGTCGGGTGGAGAATACTAGTTCGAAAATGAAATTGTGTGATCGAGTGAGCGATCAGATTGGTACAGCGTACGGATGATATGTGTACATCGTACGGATTTGAATAAAATTGATACTGGGAATTTGTGGATAAGAAATGTGAAATGGTTTTTGAAATGAAAAATATATTTTGTGAAATATATGATGAAGTAAAGTGGAAATTGGATATTTCTATGGTTGAAATTTTGTTTATGGAAGTAAGTGATATGGTAAGTGGTTTTGTAAAGAGTAATCAAATTTGAATATTTGATTTTGAATAAACAAAGTTAAATATCTTTGTTTTATAAAATGAAACTCCCCTGTTGAATCCTTTGCCAGAAGAAAAGGATTTTGAAGGTGTTTTGAAGTATAAAAGGAGTTTATACAAGTTTGAAATGATCCAAAGTTTTAAAGGATTTTATATATCTGAATATATATATATATAAAAGATCATATGAGGATTTTGGAAAAAGGGTTTTGGGAACCTTTGGATTTGGAAAAGGCTTTTGATTTTAAGTAAAATCAATATGAGAATTTGGAAAGCCTAGTTTGAGAATTATCGATTTTGGAATAATCAATTTTGTGTAAAGGAGCTTTGTATGAGATCATACTAGGTGTATGATTTAAAGATACTATATATATAGTATAAAATGTTTTGATGATGGCTCTAGGGAAAAAGACGCTCCCTTGGAATGGACTTCTCAGGAGTACCACCGGGTGGTGCTGCCTTGAGCCCCGGGGGGGGGGGGGGGGGGGTTCTAAAGTTGATCCTGTGAGGAGTCCGGACAAACTAGTTCCTGAGGATTATTGGGTAGCGAAAGTCGAGGGCGCTGATGCCTACAGGGGCATTTGAGTTATGCTGTGACGACAGTGTAACTCGATGTCACTGCGATCTACTGCGGGGACCATAGCGAAAATCGTGTGGAGGATGAGTGCCAACGGTCTACACTTGATTTTGCCACGAAGGCAACGCAACATCGGTAGACTGCGATCTATGTTCAAGTGGAGTGGAGAAGTTTCATTCTTTTGGCAGCGAAATTCGAGGGCGCTGATGCCTACAGTTATATGGGTTTTTGCTGTGATAGCTACGTAACCCCAGTTGTAACTGCGATCTGTAGCGGGTTCCATGGTGTAATCGAGGGGCGCGGAGGCCTACAGTTATCTGTGGATTTTTTCGGGACGACAACGTAACCATCGGGTTAACTGCGACCATGGATGGGGGTGATGATTTCCAAAGCATCCTCACTAAAGATATTTCCTCTATCTTCAAAAACTGATTTCTATATTTTCAATAAAATTATTTTTCCAAGTATTTTCACTAGGTGTTGAAAACGGGTCTGCTAAGTACTTATAGATTTTCAGTCATACGCCTAATCAACGAATGACCGAATTTCTGTGAGAACAAGGATGGACTGGTTAAAACATCGAGTTATAAAAAAAGTATTTTTGTATAAAATCATTTTATAATATTATGTAGATTTTAAAAAGTGCTTCAAAGAATAATTTTTTTCTAAAAAATAAGCATTTTAATAAAGTCTTGTTTCATTCCTTTTCGAGGACGAAAAGATTCAAAGGGGGGAGGAATGTAATAACCCGTATTTTGGAGTATTTATTAATTGATAATCATTGGGTTAATTAATAAAATACTGAATTGTAGATTGAACAAATGAATCTAATCAAGAAAATATTTGTATTTATAATTGTGTTGTGTATATATATGCATAGATTTTAAATAGAATTATTATATACAAGTTGAAATTGTATTTGTTTAAAATATATGTATATATAAAACTGTTCTAAAATTTGATTTATATTTGGATATTTAAATTCAAAGGATAGATATCTATAGCTTAAATCATACCTTGGTTTTTAAAATGTATCTTTATTTTTATTAAGAACATAAGTTATTTGTATAATTTACTTAAAGGAATTTATTTATATAAATTAGAATATGTATGTATAAATTAGAAAATTAATTACAAAAGCTTTATAAACAAATAAATTATACATAATTGCAAATGAAAGTATAGGAATGTATCTAATTACAGGTGAAAATGAATTATAAATTGTAATTGACAAATATTAACTAAAATTTTAAAAAAACTTATATTTATATATAAAAAATACATTATATACATGTAAATATTACATAAATACATAGATATGGCTTAAATAAATTAATGAAAGGCAAGTATAACATTTGTAAGTATATTAAAGGGGGTTAAAGACATTTGTAAATTTAAAATGCATATGTGTAAGCTAATTAGCAACTAAAAGGACAAATGTCAACATTTCTTTTTGGATGATTTTATTAAAAAAAAATAATGGAAGAAGGAATTTGCTTCCACTTTTCAGCTGAATTCTTTTCTCCACTTCAACAGAAATCTAAAATGGAATCAAAGAAAGAAGTGAAATCTAAAATCAAAGCTCAAAGAAATAAAACCTGAAAACTAAATCTGAGACAAGAGATTTAAAAATCAAAACCTGTCATTTAAGCCTGTAATCAATTCTCAAGCAAAGTTCTATATAAATCTGCAACCTGGAAAGCATTTCAATTTAAAGGAAACAAAGCAATGCGAAGTTTTCAGGATCAAAACAAAGGCATGCAAGTTTCAGAATCCAGCTTTCAAAAACTTCTGCATTTTTATTTCAAAGGTGAGTAAATCTGCCTTCTTAAAGCTAAATTTCTAGTTTATGACCATTTGCAATTTATAGTCGAAAAAGTGTCTCGATTTATTTATTCGCATGGATTGCCTTGGTGTATAGTTGATTTACTGTAGATTTTCTTATGCATGTCTCTGTCCGGTCTTAACAGATCCAATTAACATTTTAATTCAACTTCTTTTTATCTCAGCATATTTGGGTTATAGCGTATAAATGTCAGATTAAAACAAAACCCAGATCAAAGATTTTCTTTCAGCTCTCTGTTTATTATCAAACAGTGAGAAACTTCTGTTTTTACTAAAATCTGAGCATACATGTGATTTTATGTGATGATCCTTAAAAAAAAATATCCTGGGTAATATGCTTTGCATGATTGATTAGGGATGATTGATTATATGGATGTATGTAAATATGGAAATGCATGTCTGTATATATGTGTATATGCAGAGATCTATTTCAAGCTTTTACAGGCTAGTCTTTATCAAATCAATATTCTTCTTCCTTAATCTCTTTGCATATGATGTTTAAAAAAAAAAGAGAAACTTGTTAAATGATGTTGATACAAATTTTAAACAAATAATTGTAAGTGGAATTTTTAGTAAAAAATAATAATCTCAGAAGAGTGAAATTACTGTAAATTTTGTACAAATGAGGAAAACACAAAATCTTAATTTCATGTTTTAAATTTCATAATCGAATTTGTAAGAGCAAACAATGAATTTTAACAAAAGTTTCAAGATTTTTAAGATTGTATTTTTGAATGGAATTTTGGGGTGGTCAGAAATTGGGAATTCACCAATTCACGGTGATTGAGGTTGCTGGAGATGCCGAGGTTGATGTTGTAGTGGGCTTATGGGTCTAGGAGCTAAGCAAAATTGCTTGGAAGATTTATTGATCACCGGGGTAACCGAACTAAAGTAAATTAGGGTTTTAAGTTGTGTTTGGGGCTGGGTTTCGAGGCCATTGTGGCATCGTTGGCGCGTCGAACTTGATCGATGCTGGGGGAATAGAAAAAGGGAAGCAAAGCGAGATTCTGGTAATGAGGGGGAAGTTCCAGATGATCGGAGGAAGGGAAATTCGAGGTTGTTGACGATCACGTTTCCTGCTTGTTTGGGTTCTGGTGGTTCGTTTTTTGATTTATTCGTAGGAATGTAATTTTGATAGGTCGCTTGTGTTGAAGGGGTTGTCGTCGACTTGGAGGATGGCCGGTGAGTTGGTCCGAGGGCGAGGGTACGACGTGTACGTGCACGTGCACGTTGATGGCGGCGTTGAGATGGGTTTTGTTGTTTCAGGGAGATGACGTTTTGGCACGGGTGGATATCAGGGAAGATTGCGTGCTGACTCGAGATTTGATTTTTGCTCAGGTTTTGGATCGTGGAATATGGCGTTTGACTCGGGTTTCTCAAGCCTGCATAAACGAATCTTTAACCAATTTTCAAACTGGAAATTTGGTGACTAGATTTTGACACAGGAATCAATTTTTGTTAACCTGATTAAATAAAGTTGTAGTATCAGATGCTAAGCTCGTACTTTTATGAGTATTAAATTAAGTAGAATGTATCTGAATTTAATTTGTTTTGATTTAAAGGATTTATTAATTGAGATAATTAATTAATTAAAAGGTTGGTTAATTAAGGAATGAGATTTATTAATAAGTTAATTAACCAAGGAAGTGATTATAGAATAAGTAGTTATTGTGATTAATTGAGAGTTAAGAAAATAATTTTAAATAGTTAATTTTAGGAGAAATTAAAAGCTAATTACTTATTGAAATAAAAGGGTAATTAGTCAAGGGCGATAAATTAGGTTTATTATGATTACTTTAAGTTAATTAATTAAGTTTAATTAATTTAAGATAATTACTGGATGATGGGTTAAGTGTAATTACTTAATGTAATTAATGAGGCGAAATTACTTAGTGAAGAATTTAGTGATGTAAATTACTGGATGTAATTAATTAGAATATGGATATAGTTTGGGTTAATTACTTTGTGTAATTAATATAAAGGATAATTACTTAGTGGAAGTAATAAATAATTAATTACTTAGTGTAGTTCATTTAAATTTTGATTAATAATGTTATTTGAAGATAATTAAGTGATGTAAGTAATTAAGGGTTACAGAATGGGATAAACCAAGGACGATGAATTAATTTGTTTGTAATTAATTAATGTTAGGTAAGAAAGATTAAGGATGATTGAAGTAGTTAATTTAATTTGTTTAAATTAATTAGAATTGGTATAACTAATTTATCTTGCTTATGAGTGATTAGAAAATATTGTATGCCTTAGATTGATTGATATCTCGGATATGTGATGTGATATATTGGATTTAAAATGAGATGATATGGTTATCTATCGATGATGAATTTGCTTTGTAATGAAAGTGACATCCTTTATTAATAATTAAATTGTCTTTCCCTTGATTAACTTGGATTAAGGGTTATTGATTTCGAAGAGACCGGAGTCGGTTATTAGTTAATACCCGAAACCACTTCGATTCTATAAAGATCGATATGTGAAATCAATAAGCTGGTTTGGAATGTTTTAAGTAAATTGGACCATTTAATCTAAGATTGGCACTTAGAAATTGTTGTGTAAAATAGGTAATGTCTATAACAGCTAGAATTTGTAAATTGATACCAGTTAACCCGGGTTTATATGAGTTGCATGTTGTTGTATTCCATGTTAAATGAGTTTACTCACGCTGGTTTCCAGCCTGACCCGGGTGTTACTTTGATGTAATGCTCGGGTCAGACCGAGTATTACAGAATTTCATGTAAGGATGTTCTGGAGCTCAAGAGGCGAGCTGGAGTGCTGTAACGTATGGAGAGCTTCATATACGATATATTACAGTATCTGAAACAGATTGATTTATTTGTTCTGTGATTGTAAATCTGTTGTAACTCTAATATATATATATTAAATTGTGATTTGACAAGTACAGTTTCCTTTGTATAACTATTATTTATGTGATATTATATTTTATCCGCTGTGAATGTGAGACTTTGGGTTTGATTTTCTGTTTCTTCTTCTATCTCTTCTTCTTTCCCTAACTATCTGGAAGTTTCTGGATCGAAATTTCCGGGTCGTTACAGTAACAATGTAGTACAGAGGCTTTTTTGAGACAAGTGAATAGTCACTAGGGACTAGGATTGTTATGCGTGGTCCGCATTGGAGGAAATGGCCACTTGTTCCCTATCATGTTGGAAATCCAATTCCAATACAAGCTTTATGGTTTTGGTTGTATTCATAAAATAGCTATAATGCTTTGCAAACATTTCAACTACCCCTTTGGTATCATATACACTGTTTAACATCATCTAGGTATTCATACCTACTTTGTATATGTATTTATTTGAAAAATATTTACAAACCAATGCCATTAATGATAATATTGGAAAGTTTAAGTATTAACTATTTTGGTTATCATAAGGTAATTACCTGTCCATACTTATGTGTGGTGTGGTGGTAAGAGATATCCTATCTTTTTAGAAAAAAGTTTCGTTTAGCATTGGTTCGATCTATGAATCCGTCATATGATTGTGGTTCAAGTTTCTCACTCTGATTTACCAAGTCTGTTCTGGGTATTTTAATACTCTAGTCGGATATGAATAGTTTTGGTTTTAGCTGAAGACACTTGGAGTTTCTAGAGGGAGTTGGAGATAGTCATCATAGACTGAGATTATATTCCCGATATAATTTGTTTTGGTTTTCCAACAGTTGTAAGGATGGAGATTTATAACTGTTCATATTGGGCTTAGGTTTGACTTTGATAAATGTATTTTCAAATTTTCTGCCATAAAGATTATTGATATTAAAAATTATTCCATTCGAGTGAGATTCTACTCTGTCTTTATTTTGTTTTTACCTTTAACAATCAGTTTTTCTAGCACTTGAATGCTTGCCATGCAATGCAGTGGACATATTAATGTCGGTTTTAGAGAATTGTAAATCTCATTCGTTACAATTGCTCAGCTAGTTTATGAACAATATTCCTTTTTTATAAATGGGCTGGGTAGACAATAAATTGAGGATGATTAAATGCGGACACCTTGTGATCAAAATTTCACGGTTTGACTATGATTTGTTCGATGAGAATATTAGTTAAGCAGATATTATAATAAAAGATGTTTATTATAATTTTGGAAATAAAAGAAATTTTATCTTTTGAATTGAAATGATTTCTTTTGGTAAGTAATACAAATATTTTAAGAATAATTTTTTTGAAGGGATTATATATAATAGTAATTTTCATAAAATGGTTTATAAAATTATTTTATAAACGAAAAGAATTTTGAGGATAAAAAACCAGTTTTTAAAAAATGATTTCAAAAGGTTTTAGGAAATGTAAATACTATGATTGAAAGTAATTGTAAATATTAGTGAAAATGATTTATCACTTTGGAATGTAAAATGATTTGTTATGACATCAATGATTCGGGTAAACCATAACTAAAAAGAGAGGCAAGGGGGGTGCAGATGTTCTGTAGCCTTGGTATAGTCCGTTCGACAAACAAAGGGATATACAGGTCTATTTTCTTTGAAGATTGGGACCCAGTTGCCTTGTTTTGGCTAGAAACCTCTCGATTCGGTTGCGTACATTTTTATATGCTTTTATATAGAGTACTTGATGCCATTTTCAAAAGTGATTTGTTTTAAAATCCCAAATTAAGGTATAATTTGATACAAAAGATTTATATATTATTTCAAAGGTTTTGAAATAGAATCGGGAGTTTGGTCCAAAGAAGTTATTTTCAAAATTGATTAAATTTTAAAAATAATAAAGTTAATTAAATTTTGTAAATCTAAATGTGAAGATTAAGACAAAATGGTGGTTTGGGAATTGCATATTATTTGTTTGTGCATCGTAGGCTCCTTGAGTCCTATTTATGAATAGGAGAACTACATTGGCTTTATCCTGTATCTAATTGGGTACCTAATTAGACAGGGGTACGCAGGTAGTCACTAGTGGTAGTGACGCAGCCCTTATAATATATATATATATATATTCATTGTTTGCTATTTATCATGTGATGTTGTATCTTTCGCGCTTATCATTTTATTGTGCATTGATTTGTTTGTGCAGCGTTGCACACTATTTTGCAACCGCTTAGTCTTCTTCTTAAAAACACATTTATGGCCAGTAGATCATATCCCTTTGGGTACAATTATCAAAATCATATTTTGCTACTGTACTTGGAATCTGTACAGGATGTGCGAATCATAACATATGGCAGAGCCAATACTCGTAATGATTTTAATGACAAATTAGGAAATTCTTTTCGACATTGATATGAAACTTATAGTTTCTCTGCAATGTGCATGAATACCTTTTAGACATTATAATGTGTTTTGTCCGATTAGGGTCAGTTAATTTCATATAGTCCCCCATAACCAGTTTATCATGGATCGTATTCAAATCCATTCTGCTAATAATTTATAAATAAATTCTTCCAATGTGAAGTTGGTGTTTTTGAAATAACAGTTGTTTCTCAGTGTGACAGAATAGGTATTCATAAACATTTTATGAATTGCTTACATGTATACAAAATTGATTTGGTTTTAGTTTACAAAACTTATGTTCAAAACAAAAATAAGTCAATATTGATCGGTCTCAAACTCTTTTGGGGCATTCCACATAGGATCCCCATAAATAACTATTTTATGCAGTCATTCGACTAGCACAACTTGTTGACTCCTTGACCTAGGATATGTTTGGCTTTCTTATAAACTCTTATCTTATATGATATCGTAAGTAATGCTTTAGATGAAATTAATTTTAACCTTATGTACTACTCTTAAGTACACGACCTTAAAGAAAGAAGTTTAATCAACTTCACTCATTATCAATAATACTTTGTTTAAAAAAGTCCAATCACTTCTTATTGATACACCATTATCTATCATAAGGAGGAGTGGTTTTTAAGATACAATCTTTATTCATTTTTGGGTACATTTGGAACTCTTTTCAATATACTCACATATTCAATCAAATCAAACAATTTTATTTCCTTTTGCATGTTACATTACTCAGTTTTACTTTATATTCTATGAACTTATTGCAGACATATTACATATGCATCAAATACACATGTTCATTTCTATGATAATTCATTGATGAATTTCAATGAAGTACGTCGATCTACTTTAGTATCATTAGACTGATCACTACTTACATCGATATGCATCAATATAAGGAGTTCATCAACTTTATTGTTGCCCCCACTTAACGGGTGTTGTTCCCTTAATCGTTTGAGATACAATTCACTAGTACCATTTGATTCATAATCATATGATTAATGAATTATTTCTCAAAACTACGGCCTTGCCCATAATTTCAAAATAATTGTAAAATTTTAGATACTTTTGTATTTTATATTACATCATTTCGTTATGAAAACAAATACCATAATTATACTTTGAGGGAATTAGGCTAAAAAACAAATGTAACAGCCCGCTATTTTGGACCATTCAAATCGACAATAAAACCGTACATGTCCGACTTGAATAATTCAAAATACCGAATTGTTAATAAAAATTTGGCAAAACTTAAAATATACAGTAATAAATCAATCATAGATCACTTACACAGAGTAATACAATGCAGCGGAATAGATAAAAATAGTAGTTCATGAAGCTACTATATACATTAAAGTTAGAAATAAAATACAACCGAATAGTTCAAATGCCATGAAGTCTCCAATGCAACAGATGGCTTCTCTGAACCAATCAACTGGATGACTGAAGGGATAGATAGCTGGATCTTCAAGCAAAGCTCCAACTTCGAAGATGAGTCTCAAATGCTGTATCCCTCAGTCTGACCCGAGCGTAAAGCAAAACACAAAACACTCGAGTCAGGATTAACATTCTTATATCTATAAATCTAACTCAAGTGAAATATCAACTAAAATATAATTAACTTAGAGGATGTTTGGGATAACCATCCTCTAAGGGTCCATGGAACTATCTATAAGATAGAAATATACACTATAACACCGTAGTCTTCCAACTTAATTTATACTTCAAAACCAACTATCATTTTCACTTCAAAAATCTCTATACTTCCCAAATAGTATTTATATATATTAAATAATTTATTCAGTAAAGAAATTTCAATTCCCTCAACTTAACCAATCGTTTAACATCAACCCGACCTTCCCATTTAAATCTTTTCAATCTCAATTTATCAATTTAAATTCAACTCAATTTCTAAAGTAACCATTTCAATTTTATTGATCTCAAGTTCGGATTTGAAATCACCAAATACCCTTTATATTTCAATATATTTCAAAACTTTAAGTAATCAACGTTTCAAACTAAACTTTATTCAATTTAGTTTTCTAAATAATAAATTCAACTTATATCGATTCAAATACAGATCTGAAACACCCATTTATATTCTAGTATAGTTCAAAGATTTAATATTCTACATTCCCAAAGTTCAATTTTACAGTTTCATAAGATCTTGATTTAATCAAATTATTATTTAGCCTTGAAATATTTCCTCCTTAGATTCAACATCATTTAAGTAAACCTGAAATTACCCTTTTACTCAATATTTTCTTTAATTTATTTAAACATGAAACATTCAATAAATCACTTAAAACAAAAATCCAGTTACAAAATCATACCCTTAAATTTCCCATTCAATAAATTCAAATTGATTTAATTAAATAAATCTTCATTTGAATACCATTTTTAATAAACCAAATTTATCTCCCAATCTTAATTATTAAAATTCTTTACACGGTAAAATTTGAAATATAAATCTTAAATAATACTTAAACATATTTTATGGATTAAATCAGTCTAAAATATTATTAAATTTATATATAAAGTTTCCATTTATATATAATATTTTAAGAACCAATATTTATTAATTCACATATGTTTCTTTTCAAACTGTAGAAATTTATCTTTAAATTATTTATATGGACCAACGGTGTCGGTATATATTTCCTATCATATAGTCAAATGCTACGGATATTTATCATTTCAATCCGTACACTAAATATATACGGGTGGATATCATTTCAACCCGTAATCCCAAATTCAATTTAAATGAAAATCGTTTGGGTTTATCATTTCAACCCATAACGATTTTCTCCTATTCTAAAGTCCGTTCGGGTATGTATCATTTCAACCCATAGTGATTTTTATACTAACAGGGAACTTGCAGAGTGATAGCAGATATGAAAATAATAATAATAACAACAGGTATATATCATCAAAATAAATATAAACAATAGGATATGGTGTCATATCCCATAAGTGAACTATTACAGATAATAGCATAAATATAACAATTTAAATAACTACAGCAGCATCTTTCAATTGTCATTTCAATTGAAATCAAATTTAATAAATAAAAGAACGTTAATCGTGAGTAATTGCTCACCTTTCGAGGCTAGAGATATATGATGATGAAATGAGCTATGAAATCCAAAGCAACGCTGGATGGACAAGATTTGATGTAGAAAATAGGCACGACGGACAAGGCTGATAATGGGAAATCGATGAGAATGAATCGAATCAATTTTGATATTACAGAAAAAAATATAAATTATTATGATATTAATTCTCCCAAAACCAATTTTCAAATTAAAAATGTATATTTAAAATCTATATATACCTATATGTAATTTAAACATAATTCGTCCAAAAAAACCATCGTATTATATTTTATAGTCAATAATTATTATAAAAACAATATAACCACTTATTGTAATATATATTACTTAAAAACCCCATGAAAGCAACCTATATATGTTCATAATAAAAATGTATATATAGAAATTCCAAATGCATAGCCTATATTCGGTTATATATATATATTACGTAAGTCTGAAACAAACACCTAAACGCATATATATGTCTCGAGATTTATAAACAACAAAATACTTATAATGACACATGCACTCATATACTTATATAGACTGTGAACAAGTATACATACTATGCCGTATAAAATCCAACACTAAAAAAAAAGTAAACTCACACTGAAAACATTTTAGTCAATTATTAAATATATATATTAACTAGCGTATAAAACTAGCGTATCCTGTAACTTTATAATATATAAGCTATATCAGATATGAAACTATCATTATATCAGATATATAAATAGTTAAACATTTTATACAAAACTATCATAACTTTATTAAATTAAACATACATTACACACTTACACAAATAGACCGTAAACTGTAAAACTTCACCCATTTTAAAGTGGTAACAATACGCTTGCTAAAAATATAACCCACATAGCTCGTACTTCCCTATAAAACTATATAAATATTTGTAAGCTAACCATTAATATAGTCTAATTCACAATATGCATACCTTTATAACTTTAAATCAAATGTGTATATATATACTTATAACCAGTTATTCACAAAATACATAGCTTTAAACATATCATATATTTAAATACATATACAATCGACTGATAAGATGAGTATGCTTTACGTTTTATATATGTACTAACTTTTTATATAATATTTATATATACACTTATCAAATTTTATAACATGCGAACAAAATTTTATATTATATAGAATCTGAAAACTGCAAACATTTCATACTTGGAACCATACTATATTTATAAGATGTATATATGATATCTTAAATCAAAAAAAAAAAAAACTTACTTTGCTATAATACATACAATATTACTGCATAGATATACATTACTGACATATATTAAACTATATATTAACTAATATATAACCTTCAAACTTTTAAAATTGAATACAAACGTGACACATAAAGTATAAAACAATCAAGTTATCAAATCTCTATACATAGTATAATATCATACACACTATGAACGAAAGAAAAAAAAAGAATACTTTTATGAACTCATATATATAATACCATATGATACATAACTAACATGAATTTAAAATCATGTAGGACAGATCACATATTCCAAATACAGACTTATAGAAAATATACAATAACACATATATATTATAAATATATGCTAACCTATTACTCAAAGATAACGTGTGGCATGATTGTTGATGGTGAAGGCTCTGAGGATGGCTGAGCATGCAGGCGATGACAACACGTGTAGAGAGATATGTGCATGAGAGGAGGAGAGAAAAACGCGGAGGGAGAGGGATGAGTTGGATGTGGTGGGTGACGAAGCGATGGGAGGTGGAAGCACGGTAAAAGAAGGGAGAAAATAGGTGGATCTATAGAAAGAAAAATGGAAGAAGGAGGAGGAAGAAAACTTAAAATGAGGAATGAGATTGGAAGTGACAGCAGTTTGCAATATGAAAGAAACGAAGTCAAACAAGGTTATAAAGGCAAAATAAATAAAGAAAAGAACCGTTGCATACGAAACGTATACAATAAATATGAATTGATTTGAATAGTAATGGTCAAATTCAGCTGAAAAGATTAAAGCGAATAAATACGGAGCATTGGTCATGGTAAAGTAACGCACACAATTAGGGGAATAACAAAGGAAAGGACTGGTCAAAATAAATGAATGTAAACGTGCAACGAATATAAAAATCTATATAATTGAACCGATGGAAACGAAGGAAGCAAATAAAAGAAAGGGAACGAAGGAAAAAAAATGAGCTGTGTCCCGAGCATAAATAAAGGTGGTAACGTATGAGAGGAATGAGAAAAACAAACGGGCACAATTTGAAATCAATGCAATAAAACGGCCAAAAGCTGATTTTTAGGAAAATTATTAAAGAAATATTCCTTGGGCTGTGCGTTTGAGATCCGAAAAGGCATGGAAATCAAAAAGTTATAATTTAGATTGGAATGAAAATGTACAGGAAATAATAAAGGAAAAAAAAATAAATGCGAAATAATCATATAGCATTTATTACGTTTCAAACTTTTGACATGGCATGGGATGGAAACAGCTGTACGCTAATTGAGAAGCTATTAAAGCAATTTATTGTTAGTGGCATGTTATACGTTTTTATATTTATTTATTTCCTAGATCTCAATTCATATCTGATTATACTATGCAGATTTATCTTTATTACTAAACGTTCAAAAAGAATAAAACGTATACAAATTTTCTTGATTTTCGAAACAAAATTAACGGCTAAAAGATGATGAAGGGACAAAATATAAGAAAGGGAAAGAGATGAATGCGTACAATTATTTATAAGAAAAGAGAGAGAAAAGAAAAACCCACAATTAAAAATGAATGAATGAACGCTGAAAGTCAGTCAGGAATATAGAAGGTACAATATGAAATAATGGTAATCACAACTACTTTTTTTAATGCAGACCTTAAATCAACCCTTAAAACATATACTTCGTATATGTAGTTAAATATAGTATATACTTCTCTTCTTCTTTGGTTCATATGATATATGAAACCCTTAACTATCGTATTTATAGCTGACGACATATGTATAGATATACTAAATATGCACTAAAATAAACTGGAAATGGTGACATAAAAACCCAAAATCAAATATATATATATATTTAACATGACTAGAAATCAAACTTCAGTAAAACTATATACTAGTATCAAGACTAACATATATATATAGCTATTATAACACATATAAATTAAATAAAACTTGGTATGAATACGCTTTACTATATATACACTTCAAATAGACCATCATACATATACAGTGGTTTTCCAAAATAACTATATATGGAACGTACTCAACATACTTAAAATTTACACACCTTGCTGAAAAGCAAAAGGAGACCGTAAATTTATTACCCACGCTATTGATATTTATACCCAATAGAAATGAACTATGCTACCAAATTTACATCAAACATAACTTATATTATAGTATAAATAATAGTTTATAAAGTTTTTGTACTAGATCTTATAGGTATAACCACAACCAAACTTTAAAATATATGTACACAGCTCGTACTACAAATCATTAATATACATAACATATTTTCTTTTTTTTTTCAAAATTTTATTATTAATAATTTCTCAAAATCCAATTCAATACGTTAAATACCAATTAAAAATTGCTAAAATTTTATGGGTCGTTACACTCTCCCCCACTCAAAACTTTTCGTCCCCGAAAAGGAATAAAGTAGGAGAATAGAAACAACCAGATGAAAAATTTAGACTTTGAAAAACAAATTAAAAAAATTTATTTAAAACCATATACTTTTTCTTTTGTTATTATTTAAATTGATTAATATTTAATAGATTACTCATTTTATCAAATCCATTCAATTAATTATGAGATCAATTATTTATAAAACACTAATTTTTCTCTCTTATTAAACCAGGTAGAATATAAATAAACAATGTTTTAAAGGATATATTCAAAAGAAGGAAAGAAGGAAAGAAGATAGATTCGGAAAAGAGAATATAGTTGAATAAATAAAGCAGGGCAGATAAGGTAGATTCAAAAGAATAGAATCGGGCAAGAATCGTACATTTCAAACCATGAGAGTTTCAATTTCAAATATTAACACAAAATTTCTTTGTTGGAAATACTTTTATAATAAATACCTTTTATATCGAAATAAATCTTTTCTTTCAAAAATATTTTTATAACTCGATGTTTCAACAAGTTTATCCTCGTTCTTGCAGACTCTGGCCATGCGTTGATCAGGCGCAAAGCTAGAATTCTTCAAGTACTTAGTAGACCTGTTTCAACAACCAGTGAAAATACTTGAAAAAAACTTTAAAAACAGATATGGAAAGTACAATCCAAACAAAACAACCAAACCAAAACCTTTGTCCGATCATGGTTCGCAGATACACAATGGTTACGCCTGGGTCCCCCAGGAAACAATCCATATCCGTAAGCTTTCTCAGCCCTGCGAGTTACGCCATGATGACTAGTAGAGTGCAGGATACACAATGGTTACGCCTGGATCCCCCAGGAAACAATCCGTACCCCTAGGCAAGACTCAGCCAGGCACTTGCGCTACTATTCGCGACCTACACAGATTGCAGGATACACAATGGTTACGCCTGGATCCCCCAGGAAACAATCCGTACCCCTAGGCAAGACTCAGCCAGGCAATTGCGCTATGCATTCACGAGAGAAAAAAAACCATGGGTTACGCCACGGTGGGAAACACTCGAGTATTACATCCGGAAAACCGAAAATCAGAGAGAATAATATCGATAGAATGAATCCACGATGTGGCCACAAAGCGGATATCAAGCAGAAGGCACTTTCCATATCTTTACTTCGAAAATATATATCATATAGTACCTTTTCAAATCACTTTCAAATATTGTACTTATATAAAGTCCATATATATAGGATTCCTTTCTCAAATCGAATACTTTCCAAATCAATAGTAGATCAAATCATACTTATATAGATTTCGATTAAATAAAATCTCTTTCCAAATTGAGTACCTTTCAAATCAATAGATTTCAAATCAACCTCATACTTATACAATCCATTTTATATAAGTTCGACCACTCCCAAATCAAGTGCTTAGTAATCTAAGGTTCTCAATTTCAAATTATTTCAATACCAATTCAGTTTCAAAATCATATATGATTTCACCAAATTTTCTTCCAAATTAAATGTCTGAATTTCAAAGTTCCCAAAATAATAGGTGTAGAAAATTATCCCAGTTTCCAAATTAAAATAATTCAAGTCAAACAAATTCATTTCCAAAATCACCATATAAGTACTGGGTTTTTTTTTTCAATTTAATTTTCAAAACCAAATATTTTTCTCAAAATCAATTATATTCAAAATGGTTTCCAAATTTATAATTATCCCTTTAAAACCTTTAAACTATTTACTTCGATTTGAAATATCCAATTTACCTTTTTGAAAACGATTATTTAAAACTAAAATTCTTTCAAAACATTTAAAAACTAAATTCCATATTAGTATAATTAAAATAGCCATATTCTCTTACTTAATAAAAGGTTTAACCTCATACAACAAAACTTGCATACTTTATCAAATATTTTATACCTTTCGAAATATCTTGGTTTTTAAACCTTTAAACCTTGATTTGGAAGTGCTCGAACCTTCAAAATAGTCGGTGAAAATCAATTTCAAATCCAAGAGATGGAAATCAATTTTTATAAATAGAGTTATTCTAAGTCAAATCAAAAACTCGAGGAGTGAACACCGGTCTTACTTCAAATTGTTTCAAATATATACATATATCTTTCGAAAATATCAAATTATACTTCGGAATTTGAAATCAAAAACGGTTTTACAAAATCACTCGCATAGCGAAGCTATTAAAGTGGCCTCTCCCCCACTCTGAAACTCGAAAATCAATGTCGATGATGCGTGCACTCATCACCGAAATTATTCTCCAGCGACATAAGTGAGTTCTGGACTTCTATTTTCTTGAAAACTTCTTTGAAATTTCTTCAAAATTATTGGAATTCATTTGAATTCATTTGAAATATTTCTTATTCGGAAAAATACTTTTAAATCGTATTATTTATATATAATTTCCAAAATCTTAAAACCAATTTCAAAATACCGGAATTCAATTCTCGAATTTCAAATTTAACACTTCAATTATAAATCATTTTTATATAAATCAATTTCTTATAATTTTTTCAAAATTTCAAATCCTTTCAAAACCCTTTTTATATAGAATAACATTTCTTATTTGCTTTATATATAGGTATATAATCTCTACCGAAAACATTTTCTTTATATATATAGAATAAAATCATAGTTATCAAAATAATAATTTCGGTATAAACAATTTCTAAAATACAAACAAAACCCGATTTTCAAAGGATGATTTAAGGATGGATTTCAAAACAAAGATAGAGATTTAATTTAAAGGAACTCTAATCAATAGAATCCTGATTCGAAGATAGACTCGATCGAAGATGAGATAATTAAGTTACAAAATAGAAGATGGATATACTTCTATAAATCGCGGGCGACCTTTACCTGTCAACCGTGATTCCAAAATTAGATCGGTGTAGAATTCTGAGGCAATTCGACATTCGATCGTCGGAGATATAGAATTCGGCATAACAAGATATATCAGCATCGTAAACCGAGGATACAGGAATCTTCGGTGAGTCAATGCCAATTGAAAAGGAGTTTTCACCCCCTTTACAAATCATTCAATGGAGTTATGGGATACTCCAGAATCAAACGAATATAAATAGGGAGAGACAGAATGAATTTCGAAACCGAGGGACATTCCAAAACTCAAAGGAAATTGAGTCAAAAAGGAAGAGATTCAACTCGAACGAAAGTGATTCTGTAAATAAATTTACCATATATGCTAAGTTTTGCCTAGAGCCAAAGCTCTGATACCAACTGTAACAGCCCGCTATTTTGGACCATTCAAATCGACAATAAAACCGTACATGTCCGACTTGAATAATTCAAAATACCGAATTGTTAATAAAAATTTGGCAAAACTTAAAATATACAGTAATAAATCAATCATAGATCACTTACACAGAGTAATACAATGCAGCGGAATAGATAAAAATAGTAGTTCATGAAGCTACTATATACATTAAAGTTAGAAATAAAATACAACCGAATAGTTCAAATGCCATGAAGTCTCCAATGCAACAGATGGCTTCTCTGAACCAATCAACTGGATGACTGAAGGGATAGATAGCTGGATCTTCAAGCAAAGCTCCAACTTCGAAGATGAGTCTCAAATGCTGTATCTCTCAGTCTGACCCGAGCGTAAAGCAAAACACAAAACACTCGAGTCAGGATTAACATTCTTATATCTATAAATCTAACTCAAGCGAAATATCAACTAAAATATAATTAACTTAGAGGATGTTTGGGATAACCATCCTCTAAGGGTCCATGGAACTATCTATAAGATAGAAATATACACTATAACACCGTAGTCTTCCAACTTAATTTATACTTCAAAACCAACTATCATTTTCACTTCAAAAATCTCTATACTTCCCAAATAGTATTTATATATATTAAATAATTTATTCAGTAAAGAAATTTCAATTCCCTCAACTTAACCAATCGTTTAACATCAACCCGACCTTCCCATTTAAATCTTTTCAATCTCAATTTATCAATTTAAATTCAACTCAATTTCTAAAATAACCATTTCAATTTTATTGATCTCAAGTTCGGATTTGAAATCACCAAATACCCTTTATATTTCAATATATTTCAAAACTTTAAGTAATCAACGTTTCAAACTAAACTTTATTCAATTTAGTTTTCTAAATAATAAATTCAACTTATATCGATTCAAATACAGATCTGAAACACCCATTTATATTCTAGTATAGTTCAAAGATTTAATATTCTACATTCCCAAAGTTCAATTTTACAGTTTCATAAGATCTTGATTTAATCAAATTATTATTTAGCCTTGAAATATTTCCTCCTTAGATTCAACATCATTTAAGTAAACCTGAAATTACCCTTTTACTCAATATTTTCTTTAATTTATTTAAACATGAAACATTCAATAAATCACTTAAAACAAAAATCCAGTTACAAAATCATACCCTTAAATTTCCCATTCAATAAATTCAAATTGATTTAATTAAATAAATCTTCATTTGAATACCATTTTTAATAAACCAAATTTATCTCCCAATCTTAATTATTAAAATTCTTTACACGGTAAAATTTGAAATATAAATCTTAAATAATACTTAAACATATTTTATGGATTAAATCAGTCTAAAATATTATTAAATTTATATATAAAGTTTCCATTTATATATAATATTTTAAGAACCAATATTTATTAATTCACATATGTTTCTTTTCAAACTGTAGAAATTTATCTTTAAATTATTTATATGGACCAACGGTGTCGGTATATATTTCCTATCATATAGTCAAATGCTACGGATATTTATCATTTCAATCCGTACACTAAATATATACGGGTGGATATCATTTCAACCCGTAATCCCAAATTCAATTTAAATGAAAATCGTTTGGGTTTATCATTTCAACCCATAACGATTTTCTCCTATTCTAAAGTCCGTTCGGGTATGTATCATTTCAACCCATAGTGATTTTTATACTAACAGGGAACTTGCAGAGTGATAGCAGATATGAAAATAATAATAATAACAACAGGTATATATCATCAAAATAAATATAAACAATAGGATATGGTGTCATATCCCATAAGTGAACTATTACAGATAATAGCATAAATATAACAATTTAAATAACTACAGCAGCATATTTCAATTGTCATTTCAATTGAAATCAAATTTAATAAATAAAAGAACGTTAATCGTGAGTGATTGCTCACCTTTCGAGGCTAGAGATATATGATGATGAAATGAGCTATGAAATCCAAAGCAACGCTGGATGGACAAGATTTGATGTAGAAAATAGGCACGACGGACAAGGCTGATAATGGGAAATCGATGAGAATGAATCGAATCAATTTTGATATTACAGAAAAAAATATAAATTATTATGATATTAATTCTCCCAAAACCAATTTTCAAATTAAAAATGTATATTTAAAATCTATATATACCTATATGTAATTTAAACATAATTCGTCCAAAAAAACCATTGTATTATATTTTATAGTCAATAATTATTATAAAAACAATATAACCACTTATTGTAATATATATTACTTAAAAACCCCATGAAAGCAACCTATATATGTTCATAATAAAAATGTATATATAGAAATTCCAAATGCATAGCCTATATTCGGTTATATATATATATTACGTAAGTCTGAAACAAACACCTAAACGCATATATATGTCTCGAGATTTATAAACAACAAAATACTTATAATGACACATGCACTCATATACTTATATAGACTGTGAACAAGTATACATACTATGCCGTATAAAATCCAACACTAAAAAAAAAGTAAACTCACACTGAAAACATTTTAGTCAATTATTAAATATATATATTAACTAGCGTATAAAACTAGCGTATCCTGTAACTTTATAATATATAAGCTATATCAGATATGAAACTATCATTATATCAGATATATAAATAGTTAAACATTTTATACAAAACTATCATAACTTTATTAAATTAAACATACATTACACACTTACACAAATAGACCGTAAACTGTAAAACTTCACCCATTTTAAAGTGGTAACAATACGCTTGCTAAAAATATAACCCACATAGCTCGTACTTCCCTATAAAACTATATAAATATTTGTAAGCTAACCATTAATATAGTCTAATTCACAATATGCATACCTTTATAACTTTAAATCAAATGTGTATATATATACTTATAACCAGTTATTCACAAAATACATAGCTTTAAACATATCATATATTTAAATACATATACAATCGACTGATAAGATGAGTATGCTTTACGTTTTATATATGTACTAACTTTTTATATAATATTTATATATACACTTATCAAATTTTATAACATGCGAACAAAATTTTATATTATATAGAATCTGAAAACTGCAAACATTTCATACTTGGAACCATACTATATTTATAAGATGTATATATGATATCTTAAATCAAAAAAAAAAAAAACTTACTTTGCTATAATACATACAATATTACTGCATAGATATACATTACTGACATATATTAAACTATATATTAACTAATATATAACCTTCAAACTTTTAAAATTGAATACCAACGTGACACATAAAGTATAAAACAATCAAGTTATCAAATCTCTATACATAGTATAATATCATACACACTATGAACGAAAGAAAAAAAAAAAAAAGAATACTGTTATGAACTCATATATATAATACCATATGATACATAACTAACATGAATTTAAAATCATGTAGGACAGATCACATATTCCAAATACAGACTTATAGAAAATATACAATAACACATATATATTATAAATATATGCTAACCTATTACTCAAAGATAACGTGTGGCATGATTGTTGATGGTGAAGGCTCTGAGGATGGCTGAGCATGCAGGCGATGACAACACGTGTAGAGAGATATGTGCATGAGAGGAGGAGAGAAAAACGCGGAGGGAGAGGGATGAGTTGGATGTGGTGGGTGACGAAGCGATGGGAGGTGGAAGCACGGTAAAAGAAGGGAGAAAATAGGTGGATCTATAGAAAGAAAAATGGAAGAAGGAGGAGGAAGAAAACTTAAAATGAGGAATGAGATTGGAAGTGACAGCAGTTTGCAATATGAAAGAAACGAAGTCAAACAAGGTTATAAAGGCAAAATAAATAAAGAAAAGAACCGTTGCATACGAAACGTATACAATAAATATGAATTGATTTGAATAGTAATGGTCAAATTCAGCTGAAAAGATTAAAGCGAATAAATACGGAGCATTGGTTATGGTAAAGTAACGCACACAATTAGGGGAATAACAAAGGAAAGGACTGGTCAAAATAAATGAATGTAAACGTGCAACGAATATAAAAATCTATATAATTGAACCGATGGAAACGAAGGAAGCAAATAAAAGAAAGGGAACGAAGGAAAAAAAATGAGCTGTGTCCCGAGCATAAATAAAGGTGGTAACGTATGAGAGGAATGAGAAAAACAAACGGGCACAATTTGAAATCAATGCAATAAAACGGCCAAAAGCTGATTTTTAGGAAAATTATTAAAGAAATATTCCTTGGGCTGTGCGTTTGAGATCCGAAAAGGCATGGAAATCAAAAAGTTATAATTTAGATTGGAATGAAAATGTACAGGAAATAATAAAGGAAAAAAAAATAAATGCGAAATAATCATATAGCATTTATTACGTTTCAAACTTTTGACATGGCATGGGATGGAAACAGCTGTACGCTAATTGAGAAGCTATTAAAGCAATTTATTATTAGTGGCATGTTATACGTTTTTATATTTATTTATTTCCTAGATCTCAATTCATATCTGATTATACTATGCAGATTTATCTTTATTACTAAACGTTCAAAAAGAATAAAACGTATACAAATTTTCTTGATTTTCGAAACAAAATTAACGGCTAAAAGATGATGAAGGGACAAAATATAAGAAAGGGAAAGAGATGAATGCGTACAATTATTTATAAGAAAAGAGAGAGAAAAGAAAAACCCACAATTAAAAATGAATGAATGAACGCTGAAAGTCAGTCAGGAATATAGAAGGTACAATATGAAATAATGGTAATCACAACTACTTTTTTTAATGCAGACCTTAAATCAACCCTTAAAACATATACTTCATATATGTAGTTAAATATAGTATATACTTCTCTTCTTCTTTGGTTCATATGATATATGAAACCCTTAACTATCGTATTTATAGCTGACGACATATGTATAGATATACTAAATATGCACTAAAATAAACTGGAAATGGTGACACAAAAACCCAAAATCAAATATATATATATATATTTAACATGACTAGAAATCAAACTTCAGTAAAACTATATACTAGTATCAAGACTAACATATATATATATAGCTATTATAACACATATAAATTAAATAAAACTTGGTATAAATACGCTTTACTATATATACACTTCAAATAGACCATCATACATATACAGTGGTTTTCCAAAATAACTATATATGGAACGTACTCAACATACTTAAAATTTACACACCTTGCTGAAAAGCAAAAGGAGACCGTAAATTTATTACCCACGCTATTGATATTTATACCCAATAGAAATGAACTATGCTACCAAATTTACATCAAACTTAACTTATATTATAGTATAAATAATAGTTTATAAAGTTTTTGTACTAGATCTTATAGGTATAACCACAACCAAACTTTAAAATATATGTACACAGCTCGTACTACAAATCATTAATATACATAACATATTTTCTTTTTTTTTTCAAAATTTTATTATTAATAATTTCTCAAAATCCAATTCAATACGTTAAATACCAAATAAAAATTGCTAAAATTTTATGGGTCGTTACAACAAACATTGAAAAAAAAATTAGACTGAAGGACATCAAGTTTCATTTTTAGGCTGAAGGACAAATGCTAGTTATAATTAGCATTGTATTCAACTTTTATACTATACAAAATGCTAGTTATATCTAGCATTATATTTAGTTTTACACCATACAAAATGCTAGTTATAACAGCATTGTCCTTCAGCCTAAAAAACAAACTTGTTGTTCGTCGGCCTAATTTTTTTTCCTAAATTTGTCCTTGTGCCTATTTTTCTGTTATACTTTTGTCTTATAGTGAATATTCATAATATTCATGTTGGAATAAACTCTGCCTACTTTCAAACAATACTGAAAATGGTTATCTTTTCACAAATAATATTTGGTACTACGAAATAACTTTTTGTAATTTGATGCGTCCACTAAGGAGTGTAATATGGTATGCTCCTATTATTCCCACAATTAATATAATAGCATATGAAATATGATGCTCCATTCAACTAATTATTACTAAATTTTGCTTCATACATTGTAGATCAAATATTTTACACTCAAAACAGTAACTCATAGAAACTATTTTCTTTATGAAAATATAATTTGGAACATAAATCATATGTTTAATTTCTTGTTAAGTAAGTCTTACTATTTTATACAATTGTCAGTTTCCAATGTCTCTTCATGAAGCAAAGGTGACCATTCACACTATTCATCCCAACTATGCCTCAAGTCATATCTACTCTCAAACATTCACTTTTCTTTTCAAATAGTCAAACCATTCAATAGGAAACCCATATTGCGGGATCATAATGATTTCTTTACAAAGGTACATTTGGCTAACTTAACATTTAAGGATATCAGATAAGTTGCACTTTATGTAAACTGATCAAATCGATGTTTCAGTGAAAGAGCTCCTAGATTCATCTTGTAGTTCTTGGTCTAGAGCTACATTTGACATAACAAGATCTTACCTGTACCCAATCATATTGAATACAATCTCGCATTTTGGTCCACTTCTTTTTTCAGATTGACTAATTTCATCGAGGTTTCATAAACTACGAATTTGGACCATTCATCATATAACATTTATGTGGTCATAAACTTATATAAAATAATACATAACCTCGATAAGTTAACATGTAAGATACCAAGTTACGAACGTACTTTGTAGTGTAAAGTTAGGCTCTTGCATGGGTATTGAAGTGACAACATTACAAAAAATTAAGGTAAGTATATTTTATATTTCTATGTTAATTTTTAATTCGGTCCATTTACATATTTTAATTGATGAACATTTTATTATTATGTTAATTACACAAATTTATTAATATGGATTATTCTAAATTTATATAGCAAATATTCTTACAGTATTAGAAATGTTAAATGTTACCATTTTATTTTTCTTATAAGGCTCCCACTTGTAACGACCTGTATTTTTAACAATTAAAAATATTAAACAAAATAAGAAATTTTGAAATAAAAATAGTTAGAAATGAAAATTTATGAATTATTAATGTGTCTTTTATTAGAATGCAAATTATGACCACTTATTACAATAAGAAAATGATGAGAACATATGTTAGCGTGTATTTTAACAACCTTGGTTTGAATTTCAATTGATTATAATAATAAGTTTTAATTTAATAAATAATAAAATAAATAAATCGATTAGAGGAGTAAATATATATTTATTTGTTTGAAATGTGTTTTAACTTATAGATCGATTATCGGGATGAGAAAATATTATTTAGAAAGTAGTAAGAAATGTATAACTACATGTTTGTATCCAATAGTGCATAAATATTTTTAAATTACTATTAGATAAGAAATAATTGTTTTATTTCTCATTACATTTATTTAGACCATTCTGAAGTTCATCTTTATGGTCAATTGAAATTATTGTAATTGAATTTCAATTAGTACGAGAGAAGGAACTAGATTGTAAATTAATAGGTGCAATTAAACGTAGCTTATATTTTGCGAAAATAAGTTTAATTTCACTACAATAAAGAATTAAATTTTATTGTACGTTTGTAGTTGGAATATTTAATTTATTTAAATATTCATACTTGATTTGATTTGAATTTATAAAAAGAATAAAATGTTAAGAAAACAACTTGATGGTTTGGTTAAAATTTTGATTTGGAATAGTTATCATGTTACATAGGAAATTTATTTCATTCCAAATTTCAATTTGGAGTCCCCGTTCATTTTTTATTGCATGTATTAGCATACTCTCTGTCAGTATAGGAGCCACTTTGACAAATGTGTACGCGGTGGATGATCTAGAATGAAGTGGCTGGATTTGGTGAATGTTTGCTGGATTTGAAGAAAAAGAACGATGACGGATAAACCTGGACACTTGAGTCAGTTTGATATGACTAAAACAAGATGACTTTTCCTGACTATTAAGGCTAGCTACCTCTAGCGGACATCTGTTCTTCATATTACTATGTCTATTTTGGACTTGATTGGTACACGTTGATTTGATTATGTGATGGATGTTCATGGTGGACCGTTAGGGGTTACCACTAGTCATGCGATTCGAAATGGTAGTATCCTACCTTGAACATTTCCTTACGTGCCTTCTCATATGATTATCCTTATACGAGTTTACTATGATTTTGTTTTAATATGGTACCTATAAGGGACTCATTAGCTTCCGATGTTACTAGTTGTGTTATAGGATCTACATAGACTACCTGCTTAAAAATGTATTAAGTGGGTATAATTAAAGCCTTTATGCTATTTTAATACTTTACTGATAGACACTACATATATAGCATATCTTACTGTGTATATATATAGATAGTTTAACGACTCATTATGAGGAGGAAATCCCCGTAACATCTCTTAAGTAACTTGTAACCTTATTTTCATGATATTGATTTATCTTACATAAGAAGTTTTTTTTTGACTCGAGTGTTTTGTCTTTTCATTACGAGTGGGTCAGCCTTAGTATTTCAGTGTTTGAAGACGTTATTCATTGAAGATAAAGATGGAGATCGCTAATCGTACTTTTTAGTATTTTTCCGTTACAATATTTGGTATGTTTGTTTATTGTACTTTGATTATGTTGAAAAATGAAAGTTAAATTATATTGTAAAAGAGCTTCATGAACTATTTGTGTGATTATTATATTTTTTCATCCCGCTGTGAGATTCTGATTTTTTTTTCTTCCTTTTATGTTCTTATTAAGCCCACTGATAATTTGTCTTTTGAACCGTTTGAGTTAGACATGCGTGGTTTATTGTCGCCTTAAATTGTCTAAAATGGCGGGTCGTCCTAGTTGGTATAGAGATACCTTAGCATGTTGGTGGTAAACTCATTAGAGATAGGGTTAGTACTGCCTTAGAATGAGTTAAAGATAGAGTGGTGTGTGTGTGTGTAAGAGTTTGTACTTGTTAGTGTTATAAAAATGTTTTACATTGTGTTAATTTGTCTATTGAGTAATTTATAAGTTCTGGACAGAACATGAGATGCCATGATATCGGTAGGGATTTCTAGATACTTAAAAAAAGACAAATGGACACAATATTTTTTGAAAATAACTAATCGAAATTATTTTACCTATGTAACAACCCTAGATTTTTGAATATAATTTTAAATTTGACTTTATTTTTGGTTGAAATTATTTTAAATTTGTTTTATTTGTAAGATTTCATTTCTAAATATTTTTAAAATGATCGCGGAATTTTTCCAAAATTTATTGCATTTATTTTCTATTTTTAAAGGCTAGCTTCCATTTTTCTAATATTTTCTTCGTTTAATTACATTTAATTCAAATTTATTTATTTATTTTTATGAATGCATTTTATTTTTGTGTTCTTATCTTTATTTATACATATTTTCAAGTACATAAAAATTTTCCCAAAATTTATTTCATTTATTTTCAAATTTTCAAGACTAGTTTACAATTTCTTCTATTTTTCTTATTTTAATTATATTTAATTAATATTTATTTATTTATTTTTGTTTATTTACTATATTTTCGTGTTTTTATATATATTTATAAGTATTTTTCAGTTATTTAAAATTTGAAAAAGAAAAATGGATATTTGAAGAGTTTTGTGACCTTTGATTTGCTTAAGCCTTTTTATATTCTTGTCTTTTCACATTTCAACCAACGCCTTAATTCAATTTGCTGCCATAACTCCCTATCTTCAGCCGATTACTCTTCCATTTCATTTTAGGTAAATTTTTCTTCTCAAATTCTGAAAATTTCATCCATGTTCATTGTGGAATTTTTTTTTGGTAAAACTTCTATTTTCTTTTTCATTTTTATACTTGATTATGTGATTTGCACTTGCTCTCTTCATTTCTAGGCTCGGCTTCTGCCATCTCCAGCCATGTTGCCGCCTCCACCAACACCTGAACCAGCCACCACCACCTCCTCTCCAACCCTATAGCCAAGCCGAGCCATCCCATGAGGTAGATCCACACATAAATGCACCATACTCCACTTGTATATGCATAGCCGATCACCATAGTTGCCACCACCTCTAACTCCTCCTTGGCCGCCACCTACACCACACCACCAGCCAACACTCAACCTGACACCCTCTGCCACATCACCCCTGACCCCACCTGAACCTGGCCATGCCCATATGCCTTTGGCCGTGACCCATTGTTGCATTGAAACCTTGTTTTGTTGCATTGGCTTGTAGTTTCATGCATCACCACTTTGCACCATCTTCTTTCTATGTTAGGCCGACCCCGTTTGAACCCAAACCAGATCTAAACCCATGCTTTGGCCATGCAAATCTGACCTAGGGATGTAGCATATGTTGTTGAAAGCAAG
Organism: Allium cepa; assembly: GCA_030765085.1. Taxonomy (NCBI): domain Eukaryota; kingdom Viridiplantae; phylum Streptophyta; class Magnoliopsida; order Asparagales; family Amaryllidaceae; genus Allium; species Allium cepa. The sequence goes on along the minus strand of CM060930.1, from coordinate 92,322,556 downwards.
TGCAATAGCTTTGGTTTTGTTTTATGCAATCATTTATATCATTGTTTTATTATATTTGGGTTGAAAACTTGTATTGTTTATACTGTTTTGTTTGAATGTGTTCAAGGCAATTAATCGTTAGCTCTCCCACACTCGAATCTTTGTCATGTTATCGTGCCTTAAAAGATCTCAGTTTGTGCATTTGATTTGTTGTCTTCAGCTTATACCAGCAAGTTATTCTCACCAGACAGTTTCATACTTATATGACTAGTAAATCGATCACATTTGAATCTGTAAAATGCATCACCATATTATATCTACTATGTTATGATCATATGATGTTCAACCACGCTTATTTACCTGTTATAACATCTGTTACTGTTATATTATGCTATTCTGTTATTTATATCAGTTTATCACACTGCAAGTTCCCTTTAGATTAGAATCACTATGGGTTGAAATGATACATACCCGAACGGACTTTAGAATAAGGGAAAATCATTATGGGCTGAAATGATAGGCCTGAACGATTTTCAATTATTTCATTTTACTTGGGACTGGCGGTTTGAAATGATAAAATCTAGGTTTTCTTTGTAAATTACAGATTGAAATGATATATTATCTGTATCACTTTACCTAGTGTAGAAAATGATATACAGACCCGTGGTTAAAATATACTTTTCTAAATTTTTTTTAAATATGTTCGAAATGTAAATATTATAATATTTTGATTTAAACTTAATTAAAAATGATTTTTGTAAAGTATTATTGATTTTCTAAGAATATATAAGTGAAATAAGTTAATGGTAAAGTTAGAAAATCTAAATTTTAAATTATTTTGGAAATTATAATTTGGTGATAAATGGAATTTAAATTAAATATGAAAATATGATAAATTTATGATATTTTGAATTAAAATGAATTTACAATGATTTTATAATATATTAATGTTTTTTGAATAAAGTTAAAATGTGAAATAAACGAATATTTAAGTTGAAACTTGAGATGTAACTTAAATTGGAAATTTGTGAATTTGATTTAAAAGTGAATTTTTAAGTTAAGTAAATGAAATAAAATTAAGTTATATTTGAAAATTTAAATTTAAGTGTTAAGTTAAAAATTTAATTATATGAATTGAAATTGAATGTTGGAATTTAATAATTGAATTATTATTAAATATTGATTTTTGAATGGAAATTCAACTTTATAAAATCATGAATTTAAGGAAAATTAAATGATGGTTATAAAAGTGAAAAATATATAATTTTATAAGTTTGAAATGGTTTAAATGAAAATTTAATTGTTTATGAAATTATATTGGATATTTGAAAGTTAATTAACAGCAATTTTTATAATGCTATTGTTTCTAATGTAAATGATGTTACAGCATTTGTAAATGCTGTAGTTGATATAAATGAACCAAATGGCTAAATTTTAATAAAGGTTATTATAGTACTTCGTAAGTGCTGTAATTGCTAAATTTAACTAAGTTTTATTTGGAACTAAAGTAACCCTATTACAGCATTTTAAATGCTATCTTTGTTAAATTGAACTGTTTTAAAAGTAACTTTCCATAGCACTTTCTAAATGTTGCGAAAGGTGAATTTTCACTGTTTTGATACATTTAAGTGAATTAAGGAACTTTGGAAGGTTTAAAATTTTGGAAATTTAATTATTAAATGTAGTAACTTCATTTTAATGATTTAAATGAAGTAACTCGACTTGAAATATAAACTATTTTGAAATGTGAATTGAAATGGTATTTTAAATTTGAATAAAATGAATGTGGTTTTGAAATGATATGATAAGTTGGATATTTTGAAATGGATTTGAAATGATATTGAATTGTTAAATGATATTTGATTTTTGAAATATAAATACCCTTTTTAAATTTATAATTACGGGCTATAATAACGATTGGTTGTTAAAGAGACCGGGATCGGATATGGACATACTCTCTGTCGGTACCGAAAACCACTTTAACAACTGTGTACGTGGTGGAGATTCCCGATTGAAGTAGGATGTTGACGACGTTCCTAAGGTATATTACGTGGACCTGAATCCCGTGAGTTAGCTTAAGGTGGCTAAAACAGGAGCGATCTCGGGCCAAAGGAGGTAGCACCTCTGGCTGGACACACTTCTTCGATACCATTCTATACTATTGTGATCGATTGGGTGCACCCCTTGATTTTGGAGCGTTGTTCGAGGTGGGCGTAATGGCTGCTACGTTACCATCAGCCTTTATACATAATTGGTATATCTACCCTGGCATTGCCTTGTGTGCCGTGTCACCTACCATACCGAGCATTTACTACGAGTTTGTTTTTCTCCCGTAGCCCATGGGGCATTTAGGGTAGTCTCTCGATCTGGAGATATGCTGATACTGGACTACTGGGACTATTATGTGTGAAGGGTGATATGGGTAGCTTGGAACGCTATTTTAAAGTAAGTTTATTTTACTGTAGACATTATTATAATAGCGAAATATTACTATATAGTAAATAGTTTGACAGATCCTTAGAGGATGGGCGGTCCTCGGCATCCTTTAAGTTACTTATATCTTTATTACAGTTCACTTGAGTTGGTTTACATTATATAAGCATATATTGCCTGACTCGAGTGTTTTGTGTTTCTGCTTTACGCTCGGGTCAGCCTGTGTATTCACAGCTTTGGATTCTCTTTCTAGAGCTGGTCTTTGCTGGAGTTTCTGCCTATCTACATTTATATCTATTTCTGTTTCAGGCGTTCTAGTTTATCTCATGTATTAGTGAACTTCTATGTAATTGGGATTTCTATTATGTTGTTTTCAGACTGTTATTATGTATTTGGTTTGAGACTCCATTATAGTAGCTTCATGAATTACTATGTTATTTTTTTATATTCCACTGCGAGTTATTCTGATTGTTCTGTGTCTATGATTCTGTGTACTTGATTTCATTTGCTCCAAATTTATTTACAATCTATTATTTTGCATCATTCAAGTCCGACATGTGTGCATTATTGTCGATTTGAATGGTTCGAAATGGCGGGTCGTGACAACCTAGAATTATAATTTATATATAAAAGAATAATTTTTATAATTGAGATAGTTATTTATGATGTACTTGTTTGTTAGAAAATGATAATATTCAATTATTATCATTTTTTGTTCGATTAGTTATGCATTGCCAATTTATGAGCATTGACTATGGTGTGTTGATTTTTGAACTGTGTTTAACTGATTTACAATTAATTTGCCTTTATTAAAGTAGGAAGAGGTACATTGCAATTTATGGAACACATATTTGATATGAAATATCTTATAATTTTAATTTCTAACATGGAATATAAATATGATAAAAAGAAGAAGGATTTATTGCAACATATGTATTATACTCATTTGTTTTAATTCCTTTTAAATATATCTTCAAGTAAATAATCTTTAGCTAATAATTTATGGATATATTTATGTTTTAAACAAAAGTATTTGGAAATTAAAAATAAGTATAAAAATAATTGAGAATAAACGAAGAAGAAATTTAGAAATAAGAATGTTTAATAACAATTGCTGATATCACTTGTCTTTTATTAACTATTGATTCTAAATGAAATATTTTGGATACGCACTTATGGGATAGTTTTCATGAAGGATATTTTATATTGTTTATTAAACAATTTTACAAAGGATTTGTAGGATATTTATTTATGAAATTTGATGGTATTATATAAAGGAAATTTATATACATATGATTTATAAATGAAATTTATAAATAAAACAATCTTATAATAAGGAATATATTTTGAACAAAGATGTAAAGATTTTGTTGTATGATTTATGTGTTGAAGATTAAAAATAAAGGAAGTGGTTAAAATTCTAAGAAAAGATAGATGAAATTAAGAAATATATCTAGAGATTCATTTGTGGAAGTTAAATAAATTTTATAAATACAATCTATATTAATATAGTTTATGAAACATTGTTGTAAATACAAATGAAAATAAAATTTTAAGTAATGTTTATTTGAACTTAAGTACTGGTAATTTAAATAGCTTTGAATGATTTTAAAATAAATGGTAGTAAATGATAATTAATGACAACAATTTAGATATTTATTTCATTAATAATAATTAAGGACAATATTGAATTGATATTAATTTATTGATGACGTTGGATGGGATATTATTTGATAAGACTGTTGATTTGAACGTTAATTTCTAACAACAACTTAAACATTTCACAGTGGACGTTAAGGTTTAAAGGGTAAACTTAAATGAAAAAAATTAAGGTGAATTTTTTTAAAAAAGGGTAAAACTCTAATACTAAAATGGTGTAAACTTCAAATTAAAGTTTAAAAGTGTAAACTTAAGAATGAAATTAAAATGTAACGTAAGCAAAGTTCAAATATATGTTAAGAAAACCTTATGGAACCTATATTTGATGACATTACTTTGTATGATTTCCTATTGTATTATAAGCTAATTCTATATTGAATAAAAGGTTAAGATATATATGTATGAAAAATGGTATTTATAATATGAAATATTGTATAAAAAATGATACTATAAAGGTTCGTTTATAGAATAATGGTAAGTGTTGGTTCGTTGTTTGTGATAAACTTTGAGTCGTTATATTCCTCCACTCTCTTAAAAGATTTTTTCCCAAATTTTAAAAATAGTGGATTTAATAACTTAAATAGTCATCTTTCTAAATATAGTAATGATATAAATAATTATTTTCAAATATTTACATATATTTATAAGGATGACTATGGTGAATATTTATATGGTATTTATAAATGAAATTTATTTTACGTGAAGAAAGGAAATTCTACAAATGAATTTGGTAAAGTATTCAAATTAGGAAGATTATTGATTTTGGCATAAATGAGATTTATATTTATTTTCTTCAGGTACAAAATTGGAGATATTGTATAAAAAATGTCCATACATTTTTCCATTTAAATTTGTAGTATGGAAGAAATGATTTGAAAAGTGATCATATGAGATGTTTGAAGATTTTCGAATATTTATTTGAAAGGAAAGTTTTTTAAGTATTTTGCTTGGTGTAAAAACTGTTCTACCAAGTATTTAGGATTTTTGACATAAGCCCGATCAATGTATGAACTAAATTTTGTAAAAACAAGGATATGTGAAACATCCCTCATGAGACAGTTAATGAAATGACCCAAAACCCCGCACAATTCAAGCTGACAATAAACCTCACATGTCCAACCCAAATCAAGCAAAGATGCGAATAGTTATGGAAAAGAAAGAAGAAAGATGAAGAGAAAAGAAGAAAAAGAGAGAAAAAGGAATTAAAAACAACACAGAATCTCATAATCGCAGTGGAACAACATATAATATAATATAATATCAATGATCTTTACAAAAGAGAAATTGTAATATAATTTACATACATCCATCAGACTACAACTACAAATCACTAATCATCAGTCTGGACAATTATAATAACATCCCTCACAAATGTTGATAATTTAAAGAAATATGCAGAGGAAAATAAATAAATGCACGATTGCGACCATAAGACCTCCAGCTCGTCAGCTGAAGCTCCAAAGCATCCAAATCCAAATCTGTAAATATGCTCGGTTTGACCCGAGCATTGAGGGGGAAGAAGACTCGGATCAGTCCGATAAACCAGCGTGAAAAAACACAACTCAATTGAATTTTAAAGTTATAAAAATGTTTCTTTGTCAAAATAAAGGTATCTCGTTAGACCACGCCACACATAAACATGGACGGGTTTTTACCTTATGATAACCAAAACATTTCATATCAAATCTTGTTATATTATACTAGTGTCTATTATAAAAATAATATTAAAATAGCAAAAACTGTTAGATTGGTTAAATATGATGGCATAATAAGTTTACAAACAAAATGGAAGGAACATATTAGAAAGTGGATTTCCATACAATGGAAGGTACGGGACTACCTTTCATACAATACATCTCTAGAGGAATGTACCGAGAATACACAAATAATCCTCCATATCTGGCAAGACAGGTCTATCCCTATTTGGCACTCATACGTGGCCTGGATGGAAATCGAACATGTCATCATCTGGTCGTTACCGACCAATCCGAGACGTCTCATAGCATACACCACATACCCGACATATAAAGGGTTATCTAGAAAGATGATGATTTTACCCTTATGGTTGTAAACCATATAGCCTTACGGCGTACCCTGCTTAAGCCATTACTGGGTGGTACGGCTTAAGGTGATGTTTACCTTTCACATTGTACATTCCACTTTGAATGCCACATTGCTATTCTCAAAATCACATAACTAATTTCTATAAACGTATAACTGTTGAGCTCGTACATCCCAGGAAAGGGTGTTAAGCTAAAACAAGTTGCCTTCTCTGCCACCAAACAGATGATATGTTCATAGAGATTAATCAATGTAATTATAAATGCAATGGAAGACATTCGTCCATACAAGTTGTTCAGGAACAAGAAAAACTGAATGCACCCTCCTACCACATCCTGTCGGGGATTGTTGAATATGCTAGTATATGATTTTTGTTTGATGATAATAAACATATATATATATATATTCATTTAAATGTATTTGTTATTGTACTATTTTATTTTTCACATTTTTAAATAAATATTGTTGAATTAAATTAATAACATAGAATTTAAATTCAAATAAATATTATTCAAACAAATATTTTATTACAGTTTTTAATAGTACAAATTTGAGCTCCCACTATATATACATAATTTCAATTCAATACAATTTCAAATTACAACACAATTTTTCACTATACAATGTTTACATACATTTTCACCTCACTATATATTATTCATTCACTCGTATTTATCTTCAACTCTATTCCAGATTGAATCCAGCATCCGAATTATTTGTAAAATGAACACTGGTGCGGTAAAATCGAAAAGGAAATATTTTTGCAGTGTAAAATAAAATGTGTGTTTTTGAAAATATATTTTCCTCAGTTATTTGGGTTGCTCGTCATTGTTTTCTTTTTGAATTCATCAAACATGAACAACCTATGACATGCACAGCGTATCACTGTACATGCCACAGGGCCGTGCACACCGATATACACTTGATAAAACTCAAGGACATGTGAGCACAAGGTCAAACCCGAGCTTAGGCCGGATTCAACTCAGGTGCAATACAAAAACATTACAAAATTGTCAAATATAAGTTCTCATGCAACCAAAATCAGGGCCAACCAACACAAACCAGACCATGTAACAAGTGCACAAATATGTACATATGAGAACAGACTTGACAGTAAAGTCATGAAGCAATATTTAATGAAAACAACTCAACCATTCAAACTCAAGGCGAGTGCAATAGACATGAGCATGCACATCTGTAACGACCCAGGATTTTTAGTAATTAAAATTTGAATATCTAATTAATTTTAAATATTAATAAGTGAATTTATAAGTCGAATAAATTTTATTTTGAATAATTAAATCAATAATTTAAAATGTGAAATTATGGAAATAATTGAAAATTGAGTTAAATATGATTGAAAATGATTTGTAAAATTTTATTTTATCATATTGGAGTTAGAACGATATTATAGAACTTTTAAAATTGAATTAAAAGTTAACTTGTGAGAATTGAATATTTTAATATTAAATCGACTAGTGAAAATAGTCAATTTTTGAACAGTCTCAGAATTAAACGAAACCAGTTCCATTGGATCCGTAATAGTTAGTTATTACCGAATTTCAATTTCATGTCAATCGGAGCTATCGTTTGATCGTGGCAGCTCGAAACGCATCGAATTGTTTTTAATATTAATTTGGCGAGTTAAAATAGTCATTTTTCAAAAAGTCTCGGATTTCGACGAAACCAGTTTCTTCGGATCTGTAATGTGATATTATTGTAAGGTTTCAAATTTCGTGTCAATTGAATTTACCGTTTGTCCGGTACAAATTAAAACGCCTAGAAAATCGTTTAAATCGGTTTAATTTAAATCGAACGTTTATTGCCATAACTCGCACAGATGACCGAATTAGCTTCCGAAACCTGTTCCATTGTGTCCGGAACGCGGGGTAAACCCTAGAAACGCTGGTTACGGCGCGTAAATCGGAGTTCGGAATTCCCGGATGAATAGTGTTCAACGATTTCCTATAAATAGACCATTTTTTCTCACAAAAATAAATAAATAAAATAAAACTAAACCCTAGCCGGCCGCCACCATAGAAACCGAAGGCCAGAAACGCGCGAGCTTCTTTCTCTTCGATCTCCTCATCCATCCACTTTCATCGAAAACTTCCAATTAGAAACTTATAGAGGACACCAAGATCCATCTATTCAACGGTCAAGATCGTCATCGGAGCATCATGGTTGCCAGAATCTGGCCGTGAAGTGCACACGTTCGGCACGCAATTCGAGGCAATATAGGTGACCGAACTTCTCATGCTTGCAGCCGAGTGTGTGTGGAGTCATGGCCGTTAGGATGGAGTAACCTGATCGACTTGGAAGTTGGCGTGGTGGTTGCAAAATTAAATCCTAAATGGGTATAGATGGGTTCGGCGGCTTCGTGATTTCCTGGAGAAGGAATTGTCGCGTGAGAAGATGGAAGGGAGCGGCTAGGATCTGGAGCAAGAAAGAATCAACGGCCCGTGTTCATAGGTTTAGAAAATATAAATAAAAGTTGTAATTTATATGCTTTATAAAATCGGGTAACTTCATAAAATCATAACCTTTTCATACGAGGTCGAAAACGCGCGAAACCAGTTGCGTTGGAATCGTATGGACGAGCACTACGCGATGGAATTGGATTGGAGTCTTTTGGAGTTAGTGAGAATTTCGGGTAAAATTAAACGTCCGTTTAATTTTATTCGAAATAAATCGCTAAAACGAAATTGAAATCAAGGTGAGAACTTCTCACTCAATCGAATCAGTTTCGGTTTTTATTTTAAAAGTTAGATTTAAAATATTTGAATGCATGTTTGAATGATGATTGTTATCTATTGATTGTTAAAATAGACATTATGCGCCGTTAGTAAGCGGATGTTATTTATTGAAAACATATACCGCGAATATTTCATAAACAGTGAAATTGGTATTATATATAATAGCAATATATATATATATATTGGCATATGTATATATTGGAGTTATTGATTTCCCACATTTGTATAGCGGATGAGACCCTATTGCGCCATCTATTAAGCGGATAATATTTTAAATCCCATATACCGCTATAATTTCATACTGGAGCGAAATTGGTATTGTGCTAATGTTTGTGGATGCAGGAAAACAGGTTGGAGGGATCCAACTGGATTCCTCAACAGTATTTATTTGATTTCAGATATTTTGATATTTGATTGATTATCATATCGATATATGATGTCGTTGTAGTCGTGATTGACTATTTTGTGTGTAGCATCATTGAACCAAATTTTGGGATTTTAAAATGATTTTAAAAGTGATTTTTGAAAGTATATGTTTATAAAATATTTTTGGAATTGATCCATTTTAAATAAATAAACGTTATAATTTTTAAAGTTATAAAAATTATGATTTAGAGAAATATGGGTTAATGTTTTATAAAATAATTAAATTGGATTTTTGAATTTATTATAAAAAGTTTAAAAAATAGGATTTATAAAATTTGATTATTTTATAAATCAAGAGAATGGTGAAATGATAAAGAAGTTTAAAGATGTTTTAAAGAATAGTATAAATTGATTTTATAAAGGATTTATAAATCGATATTTATAAATAAATAAAAAATATTTGAGTTATAAAACGAGTTTTTATAAGTGTTAGAATGAATTGAGAATGAATTTCATAAGTGAATGAAATTTATAGAATTATAAACGGTGAAGTTATAAATGGAATTTTATAAGCAGTAGGTTTATAAAATTTATAAAGTTATTGAAAGAATAGATTTGGATAAATAATTGAATCTTATAAGTTATAAGATTTATAATTATGAAGTTCAAAGGAACGATTTTTGCAAACAAATAAATTATAAGTGTTTAACTTATAATATGAATTTTAGTATAAAATTGAGTTATAATTTGAAATAGGTTAATAAAGGAGATTTATAAAGGAAGTAGTTATAAAATAAATAGAAATGGAATTTATAAACGTTGTTTTATAAAATTCGCAAACGACTTATTTTGATAAGTTAATTTTTATAACTTATTTATGAAGTTATATTCACGTTTTAGACAGTGAATAATTCTTTAAAATGAAATGTATAGAAATGATGAAATTGGTTAACGTAGTATATTCACGTTTTAAATAGTGAATAATATGTTAAAGAAAATGTTTAGAATGTGATATTTTAAACAGAATTAAAACAATCTAATGATGTTTTAAAACGTGTTGAGATTCGAAACCATAGATTTCAACATTCATTGTTGAAATAGACGTTTTCGAGAAATAGAAGGAAATGGTGGACTATAACACTGTTGTTATAGTAAATGATTTCCGAAAGGAAATGTTTTGCATAGTATTGGGATTTATATATCTATTTTAATTTCGAATCCCTATACTAGTGATTTTGGGTTGTCGTAACGATGTTTTACGTAACATTCGTTTTGGCCCAAATAAATATGTTTAAGAGCATGATTTCCTTAAAGAATGAAATATATACTTAATTTCGATTTAAGTATATTGGATATTTTCCAAAGGTTGAAAATAAATAAAATTTGTGAATTACTTATTTAATAAGTATGGAAATGTTTTCCAATATAAAGTGAATATTTTGAGAATTTATCTTTTTGAAGATAAATTGAAATGAATAATTGAAATCGTATATGCATGGATATTTTGGAATGAAAATTCACTATGGAATTTATGAATAAAAAGGGGAACTGGTTTAAAGATAAATATTGATTTATTTTTGAAGTATTGAAAATAATATATCTTGTAAAGATATTTTGGAAAATAAATATTTTGGAAAATTATTTGGAAACTGGTGATGTGTGCATATCCATTGATAGTTCAATAACCGACTATCAATATTTCCCTTTGAATGGGTATTTGATGTGATTTGTTTGAATTTGAATGCCACACTTATTTTTGAATAAGCGCTCACTATTCGGGTTAACCGGGAAAGGACCATGGGGTCGTATAACCCATTCCGAATATGTGATATGTCGTTATGAATTGCATTTGAAGACCGGTGTTGAAGACCGGATCTTTTTGAAAGCGAAAGGACAACTCGTCGATTGTCTTTGCACCGAGTAGCTACGGTATAGAGACTCCATATATGATGGGAAGTCCGGACGTGATTAGAGATTATCCGGATTGCAAGGACTTCTTTGTAAGTGCCTTCGGTTCTGTTCGATCCCGGAACAGACTTGTATGGATTGTATGTCTGACATTACAAATTGATATGTAAAACCGATTTCTTTCAAATATATTTCTGTTGGTGGCGGAGAATTTATTCTTTTAGCTTAACACCCTTCTCTGAGACGTACGAGCTTAGAGGTTATGTAGTTGAAGGTTATCAGCGATATATTCCCAATTTGGTAATGTGACATGCTGAGTGTTGCTGTGAAATGATCATTGTGTTGATTATTTGTGATAGGATCATTTGTTTGATCGTCTATCTTGGTGATCATTTCTATGATCATTTGTTGACCCAAAGCACAGCTTTTGTATAAAGTGTGTTTTTGTGGACGAGACTTCGTCGAGCCTCACAAACCGGTAATGGTCGAAACAGGAATTGTGCGGCAAGGTTTTCAGGGATCGCTTCCCTAGGGTATGACCATTCCTTCTGGAAAAGGGTAGTATCATGGTATGCAGCCCAGATACTTACTCATGTTGAAACACTTATTATTATGGTGTGATGTTGGTTAGAGAGCTCTCGTTTAAAGGTTCCAAAGGACCGGGGATGGCATATCTGAGGGTTTGTAATATCCCTTGGGAAAAGGGGTTCCCGGCTTTGTTTAGCAGAGAACGGTGGTTCTCGGGGCGTCCTTCCAGAGGCGTTTCCATGTGGCAATGGGAAGTTCCTTGGCCTGACCATTTGTTGGAAAATCCATTCTTCAAATACGAGCCTTGTACGGTTTTAGTTGTATAACCTGCTATGGAATGTGGCGGTAACCCGCTATTGAAGATGGTAGCTATAGTAGGCATAGTTCGAAATGTCTATGTCGGCTAAGATTTATATCTTTATTTTCGAAATGAATTTTCTCTACACTATGAACTAGTAATAATATCAAATGTTCTTTTAAATGCGTATCAAGCATCTTTGACTATCATAAGGAGAAATCTCCTCCAATTCTGCGTTTGCATTGTGTGTGTGCGGGAGGCCTTATGGTAGTCTCATTCTTAAAAGCATTGCGAATTGACTTTAAAAATATTCCTCTATTTTTGATTTTTAAAGATAAATAAACTGTTTTGAGTTCTCACACCAGTCACATGACTGACTCCAGTTTATTGTTTTCCTTCCTAAACTCTGGGTGCCCACCAATTTCCACACGGGCAGTCAAGAGTTAGGTTTATCAGGATATTCTGGATATTCTGGAGTTGCTGGAGGCAAGCTGGATGGCATGGCGTATTACTAGTATATAGTATTTCTTTTTCCACTGTTTGTTGTTGTTTGATGTTGTACACTCTGATGTAATGAAATGTAATGTGATGTAATGTAATAACTGATATAGTTCTTTGTTTAAAGATTATTCATTTATCTATTATATGTTGTTCCGCTGCGAATTGTGAGATTCTGATGTTGTTCTGTTGCTTTCTGTTCCGCTTTATTTTCTATTCTCTATTTTCTTCTCCCTCTATTTTCTACTATCTTCTTATCTCTTTCTACCGTTTTCTTCTTCTTAAAACCCTAACATTTCGGTTTTTCGACAACGAAAAAATCGTTAACGTTACAACATCACAAGTGCAGACCTCAACTTCAACATTTACAAGTTTATATGCAGTGTCATACAAATATACATATATATATAGTATAGACAACATATACAGACTCGAAATTACAGCAATGACAATTTAACTCAACAAACAACAAAGGAGTGCAAAGCATAACATAACCACAATACAACTTAGATGAAAGAAAAACTAACCAAGCTCAGTTACAACATGAACCAGCATAGTGGAGTATTAAAATAGGTTAACTTCAAGTGAAAACAAAATGAAAAGTGACATACATAATTGAAGCTTTCAAACAGAGACCAGAGCATATGCATTAGATCATACACAGGTATACATATTTGAATATATACATATAATAGTTCAAATAACAGAGAACTCAGCCGCAACAAAAGGACCACTAGACCAGAGTATATGGATACACAAGCACTACACACTGGAATAAGCAAGCAAAGTGACACATGTATGCACATATGCATATAAGTACATACATATGTAACAGGTCAAAGACATGAACAACCAAAGTACAGGATGCAAATGCAACAGAGGTGACAACAGAGCATCAAGCCGAGCAAGGCATCACAAGCATACATATATACATGCGCAAACACACATGTATATGTAGTGACAATACGAGATGGAGTGAAGCATTAAACAAAATGACATATGCATACATATGCATATGGACATGTAACCGAAGCAACCCAGCAAAAATAACCAATCTTGTACGCAAGTTGAGTTTTAAACATATAGTATAAATACACAGTGGAGCATGCTTCAGTTCAAGTATGAAAGCAATATAGGGTAACCCAGCAAACAGTGAATGAAATTCAACGAAATGAATATGGAGTTTGACAAAAGCTATGCAATAGTCGAGACAGTGGTGAATACAATAAGAGAGCCTGCATATATACACATGTGTGTGTGTATATATAAACAAGTGATTCGAGAATTATAGTACAGACACATGAATGAGCATAAGCATGGTGACATATATACATTCAATAATCACACACATATATACATACATGTGTATGTATATACATGAAGATGACACACAAAAGAGAAAATAGATGGAGCTCGAAGCATGTTAAATAGCCTACACAATGCAGTAATGCTCTGAAACAAAATCAAAGGCAACCAGATTATGAAAATAGAAAAGCCTCAACATACATATATACATGAATACACATGAATTCATATATATATATATATATATATATATATATATATATATAGGTCTAATCAAACAAAGTTCAAACTAGAGAATGGACAACAGTCAACAAAAATTCAAAATGCCAAAGAATCAAAGCTGTGGTGACCTAAGTAGAGTTCAAACAAGTCAAAGTCAAAGTCAAAGCCAGGTGATAGCACGAATTGAACAATTCCAGATAATATCACAAGTACGATGAACAAGTCGAGGCTGAAATAAACAAAGCAAATTCAAAGTCATGGAACAACACACATGAATGAAAAATCAGAAAACCAAACAAGCCATGGCAATCAAACAAAGCACATCAAAAAAATATTCGAATTGAACCAGTCTAAACTAATCACATGTATTCAAGTAAAATCGAACGGCCGAGCAAAATTAGGAGATGAATTCAAAATAATTGAACGAAAATTAAGGGGATCGATCCCTATAAATTCCCTTAACATCATCGGAAGAGATTAGAAAATCGAGTTCAAGTAAATTAACCAGAAAGGCAAAAAGAATAAATCACATATCAATTTCATGTTATTCGAATTCGATAAAACTGGAGCGACCGAAAGCATATCACAGCCAAAGAATTGATTGTCCATGCTAAAAAAGAAAATAATCATTGCGATTGATCTAATACAATCGGCGTCTACAATTCCAAGCAAAGCCCTAATTTTTGAAAGAGGTACGAACGAAGGAAAGAACATGATGGGCATTGTTTCTGTGAAATAATAATAAAGGGAAGTTTGCACTTCTTCTGTATATAACTAAAGTGGGCTGTCTAGTTTAACTTGGGCTTAAGAATAAAAAGGTGTTTTGTTTTTTTGTTAAGTGGTTTAAATTGTAATCTTACTTTTAATTTTTCAAACTCTAGTGTATTTAACTAGGTTACGAACTACAGTTTTTGTAGTTCGAAAATTCGCAACTCAGTGGCTGAGTTTTGATAGGGTTTTGAGCGTAGAGTTAGGTTAGTCGATAGCGGATGTCACAAGTTTACGTATGTAAGCGTCTGGCTACTTAATTTCTAGTAGAAACCTTGAGGGCAGCACGTAGGCAGGGTTTTGCCGAAGCTAGGTAAATCTACGTTGTTCTATTTCTTCATTTATTATTCTACTATTATCCATGCTACAATTATCTTCTATATTTCCGCGTTAATTTTTATTATTATTAGTATCACTCTATTCACCCCCTCTAGAGTGAAATCGATCCTACAGGGATCAGCTCTAGGATTAGTAGCGAGAAATCCTTGCATATCATAGATTTTCATAAGGAAACACTACGATCACCATACATATAATAGGCATCATGATTCTAGTGGCAAGTAGCTTTACATCATCAAGATTTCCATCTTCAAAACTGTCATCATAAACATGCACTTCTGAACGCATACATTGGTCCGAAGTGGTCTCAAATAAATCAGATCCCGGTCTCTTCGGACCAACAACGATAAAGAGGCCCTCAACTTCATATAAAAATCAAGTCTCATAGACTTATCATGTTTTAAACTCTTAACTTGCTATGCTTCGACTAAGAAGGAAACCTGGTAGATTAGAGTGCCATAGACACTCTACACCACTTGAATCAATATTCTTAATCCAAATGATAATCAAGCCTACTCAGTCGGCTACGTGCTAAGCGCAAGACTAATTAGTTCCCACATTAAGTCAAGGAACCAAAAATGGCCAACTTTGGTAGTCGGTTATTTAACTATCAAAGAAACAAACAATACCTGGTACATAAGTAGTCACTTAGGCCATTTAACTAATCTTTTGTTATTTAAATTAATTTCCAAATATTTACTTCAAATTATCTTTTAAAAAGATACATCCTCTAAACCATTTCAATCCTTTGATATTGGAAAACATTTCCATGTATTTATGTTGATGGTATAAATATATTTATTAACACTATCATTTTGAATACAGGCCAAATAGATTTTTATAATCGTATAACTCTAGAGTTCGTACGCCTTTGCACAGGTATTAATTATAAGAAGCAATGCTTTTGATACCACCAAGCCTTTAGTACGATCATAAGAACCAATTCGTGTATTTCACAATGGAAGGTCAAAACACAATTTACTGGACGAATGTTGTGCAAAACATCGTTACGACAACCTAAAAACACTAGTATAGAGATTTGATTATATATATATGTACATACGTATGTATATATATAAATCCCACATACTCTATAAGACATTTTTCTTTCGGAAATCATTTACTATAACAACAGTGTTATAGTCCATGCCTTCCATACTCCCCCGAAAATGTCTATTACAACAATAGATGCCGAAATTCATGTTTTCGATACATAATACATTTTAAATCACTTTTCAAAACCATTTAAACTCCATTTGAAATTAATATTTTCCAGAACATTACTTTAAAAGATAAATTGCTTTTTAAAATCATTAACTCCATCAAAAATATTACTTTCAAACATTCATTTAAAAGATTATTTAACTTTCAGAAACTTGAATGTATTTCCATTATATAAATATCCATATTTAAATCTTAACATAAATTATTTCCATATTTAAAAACTACGTTTATAAATCTCCTTTCTATTTTATAAAACATCTATTTAATAAAATCTCTTTATTTATAAAATTCTTTTTATAAATCGTTCTTTTATACAGACTCGATTTATTATCAAATTCCACTTATAAATCCATTTATTTATAAATCTAATTTATTTATAAAATCCATTCATAAATTCCTTTAGCAACTAAGTTTCAAATCCATTTACAAAATATTTACAAATTTCGATTATAAGTCTATCTCTTTATTTATAAAATATCACTTTTATAAATTCTTTTTGCAAGCTTATTAAAAAATCTCTATTTAAAAATATTTCACAAAACCATACATTTATAACATCAAAAATCATACTTTTTATTTGTTTAAAAATATACTTATTCTTTTTAATAATTTAAAAATTATTAAAACATAAATACTTCCAAAACTGCTTTGAAAATCATTTCAATTCAAAGTCACTATTTTATTGTATTTCAAAATACTAAAAATAGGGGTAAGTGCTACCATAGCACTAAATAAGCCAAACAATCCATGTCATCAAATATGGCATGCAACACAACATATATCAAAATATATGAAAAGTAAAATCAACAGTGTGAGGAATCTTATTCAATCCCTCCAACATGTTCCCCTACTTTAGATACATCATAAAACCAAATAATATAACTCACTGCTTCGAGGCAGGATCGTATACAAAGGTTCAACTTCTCATGCACGAGAACGTAATAAGGTCTCATCCACTCCAATCGGTGGGAATATATCCAAACCAACTAATAAATATAGTAAACCACCAAACAAGCAAAAAAACACAAATAAAATTATCCATACTTGTATAAAAATATAAGTGGGCCAGAGAGGTGAGTAAGCTCATAAAAATTTCAGAAATCTCCAAAGCACTCCAATTTGGATTAAACTTGAACGGTCGTTCAATCTAACCCAAATTTCTACTAGCTCCAAATTCATCCAATCCGACTCCATTATGTAGTACTCGTCAATACGATCGTTTGCAACTTGTCGAGCTTAAAATCGAACTCGTATAAAAAAGTTATGAATTAACGAACACACGAGATAATTAAATTAAAGTTAACTTTGATTAAATAAAATTTTAAATTAAACCATATTCTCACTCTCCCTCCCTCGTGCTCACCCAGGCAATGTGAATTCTCTTTTATAAACATCGATCGCGATAAACCCAAACGCCACCACCGTCGTTCGCTTGCACGCACCTCGCAAGCCGCCGCTCCCCTTGCCACCGCCTTGCCACATGAGCGTCCAATTGTAAAAAACGAATCCATCAACATCTTCAAACATGCCCTCTAGCCACCACCATTGTTCGTTGATCGACGATCGACCTATATGGATGGGTTAGTGAGGATGAAAGCAGCAACTTTTGTGTTAAAGGTTTTGGCTAATTTTGCCTTGATTGTGTTGAGAAATGTTAGCCGTTGGAGGTTAAGGTATGGGGAATGATGGTTGAAGCTTATTTTTAGGGTAGGTTGCAAATGAATAAAGTCTATGTCCTTATATAGAATTTTTTTTAAGGCATTAATCATTCCTAAAAATTTCAAACTCCAAATGATGCTTGCCATCTGGCATTCTATATGTTATACCCCTATTCCAAACACAATGGAATATATAACGAAAGCCAGTTCCATCATATACTGAGTTAGCTTTTCAAACCCAATTATATTAATTTAAATCCCTTTAGTTAATTTTTATGCATTTCTAGCTTGCACGACCAAATGATACATCCGACTGCCCCAAAATTCGACAACGTATAGTAATTCACTATTATGGATCTAATGAAATTTGTTTCATCGAAATCCAAGACAATGCCCCAAAAGACTATTTTCACACGTTAATTAAACGAGTCATTTCCAAAATTAGTTTAAATCACTTTTAAATCCAATTTAAAAGTTTATTATCTTCCTTTATTGTTTAAACATAATTTAAATCAGTTTTTGTGATGACCAACCTTTTTGGACAGTTAAAGTCTTTAAAGTCGACAATAAACCACATATGTCTAACTCAAACCATCCAAACGGGAGGATTATCAATGGGGTTTAAGATGAAAATAAGAAAAAAGAAGGAAAGAAATACACAGAATCTCGCAGCAGAATGACAAAATATAATAATCAAATAAACAATTCATGAAGCTATTTTACCATGTACATTTGGTTTCAATTTTTACAATATAATCAGAGTACAATCAACAAACATACCAAAATAATGTAGTGGAATAATAATATTAAATACGGTCTAGCAAACTTCATCTTCAAGGAATTATATCTTCAAATATTGAAATACTCAAGCTGACCCGAGCGTAATGAAAAAACAAAATACTCAAGTCAGAACTAAAAGTTCTTCTGCAAGTTAAATCGATAAAAAGTAACTATGAGTGTAATAGCTACAGAAATGTTTATGGGATTTTCCATCTCCTATCAAGTGAACAACGTGAGTGAAATAACTTAAGATATGTTACGAGATTTTCCATCTTCTAAGGATTTGTTAAGCTATCTATATGTAGTAAGATACGCTATATATGTAGTGCCTATCGGTAAAGTATTAAAGTAGCGTTAAGGCTTCGCATTGATCCTCCTTAACACATTTTTAAATAGGTAGTCTATGCAGGTCCTCTAACACAACCAGTAACGTTGGTAGCCAGTGAGTCCCCTATAGGTACCAAACTAAAACAAAATTCGTAGTTGGCATGTACAAGGATAAAAGCATGAAAAGGCATGTGAGGCAATGCCCATGGTAGGATTCTACAAATTTACCCTTTCTTACTGGTCATAACACATTGCTGTAACGACTGCCGATCGAGTCCACCCTCCAAAAATAAATTAAGATGCAACAATCGAGTCAAAATCAATATAGTACTATGAAGTGGTGATGGCCCCTAAAGGCAGCTAAACCCTTGGCCAAATATAGGCTCATGTTTTGGTCTTTTCAAATTGATACAAGTGTCGGAGTCATCCATCATCGTTCTCTTTCTTCATTCTAATAAACTTCGCGATACAACCTCCACGTTCTGGATAACATCTACCACGTACATAGTCATTAAAGTGGTTATGGAAGAATAAAAAAGAGTATGTCATTCATCTAACCCTGGTCTCTTTAACAACCAAATGTCATTTTACACACCGGTCGGTTCTTTAAAATTTCAAGAACAAGTCGTACTTCGTATCAAAATATCAGATTTACTTCAAAATAGTTTCAAATTCAAATAGGTTATACCTTTAAAACATTCGCATTTAGATCAATGATTTAAATTTAATTATTTTCCCTATAAAAAGTATGTATATTGGAAATGGTTTTGAATAATTAAAATAGTTTGAATATTGAAAATAGTTTGGATAACTAAAATAGTTTAATATTGAAAAATAGTTTTGAATAATTAAAATAGGTTGGATATAGTTTTGAACTTGAAATAGTTTAAATTTTGAAAATAGTTTGAATGGTTAAAATAGTTTATATATTAAAATAATTTGACTATTAAAATAGTTTATTTATTAAAATAGTTTATGTTAAAATGTTTCTTTATTTCACAATAATTTGAACTCATATTCCAAATCACAACGAAATCATTTTTTTTGCCTTCCAATTCAAATAAACTTATTATTCAAAATTCTATTTGAATCAACCTTAATTTAGTGATTTTAAAGTTTACTTCAAATTCAATTTAAACAGTTCTATTCAAAGGTTGAAAGTTCCAATTCAATTTCTTATTTTTAAACAATTTAGTTTAGATCCATTTCATATCCAAAACTTGGAATTACCAATCCAAACCATTTTAATTAAGGTAAATTCAACATTTAAATAAACTTTAAACCTTTAAAATAATTCACTTCAATAAATTCAAATCAGATCTCAATTTCAACTTTAAGATTTCAATTTAAATCCTTAAACATTTTCATTCAAATAATTTCAATTTCAACATTTCAAATCTCGAATTAGAAAATAATTCAATTCATATAAATTAAATTTTATTCTTTTTAAAATAATATCATTTAAAAAAATTTAAATTCAAGATTTAAAATCATTTAATTTAACCAAATCCGGTGTTCGTATATAATTTTTTACCCTATGGCCAGGTCAACAGTTATTTCATTTTAATCACATGGATGGACATATATCATCTCAACCCGAAATTAAATGACATTGGTATATATCATTTCAACCAATTTCTTAATTCGTTCCAAATATTACAAGTGACAATTTATAAGATGTGAAATAATAAATAGGATAATAACAGGGATATATCAAAATAAATAACAACCATACATCCAACATATCAATCAATAGGCATCCAATTACAATCAACATCCAAATTGTGACGACCCGGAATTTCTGTCATTTGAAATTCGTATATTTGATTGATTTTAAAATATTAACAAGTAAAATTTGTAAGTCGAATAAATGTTATTTCGAATATCTAGATTTAATTGGATAATTAAATCGATAATTTAATATTTGAAATTACAGAAATAATTGGAAATTGGGTTTAATGTGATTAAAATTGATTTGTAAAGTTGTATTAAATCATATTGGAGTTAGAATGATGTTATAGAACTTTTAAAATTGGATTAAAAGTTAATTTGTAGAAATTGAATATTTTAATATTTAATTGACGAGTAAAAATAGTCATTTTTCAAACAGTCTCGGATTTTGACGAAACTGGTTTCATCGGATCCATAATATTATATTATTGTAAGATTTCAAATTTTGTGTCAATCGGATTTACGGTTTGTCCGGGGCAAGCTAAAACGCGTAGAATCGATTTAAGTGAATTTTAAATTTAAAATAGTCGATTTGAAAACCTATCTTCCAAATACTTTCGAATTGGCTCCCGATATATATTCCACTGCCTTCGGAATAGGGGTAGAACATTATAAACGCCAGGCGGCACGCTTCGTTTGGAGTTCGAAAAAAATCGGGTGAATAGTGTCGTCGAATTTTCTATAAAAGGCCCCCTAATTTCTCATTTTCAACGAAATCCTAGTTTCAAGCTTCAGCCGCCACTTGATTTTTAATGGCCGATATCTTTTGAAATTTCTCCCCTCAAACTTTCTAAATCCACCAACAATTATCGAAAACATTCAACTAAAACGTTGTAGATCTAGGTGAGACCTTCAGATCCATACGGCTTTGATCATCATCGGAGCGACGTGGTGATGGAATTTTTGTCGTGAAATTAGGCCTTTCAATTGTGTTTTTTGAGTAGAATATACGACCGAGCTCGTCTAAATTCAGCGTGAAGGTGGAGCAAGGGTTGGCCGTTCAAATGAAGTTGGCCGATCGCCTTCAAACTTCAGGGTATAGTTGCGCAAATTTATCAAAGAGACGGAGGCGTGGGTTTCATTTGAAACCTGTACGTGCGTGGAGGAAGAAAGAAGGGGGCAGCCAGGATCTAGGGCAAAGAAATCAACGGCCTGATTTAATCTAAGGTTTAAAAATAATTTATAAAATAGTAAATTGATTTATAAAAATTCGTATAATGTTTAAAATGCAATAACTTTTTCATACGACGTTCGTTTCGTACGAAACGACTTGCGTTGGGTTCATATGGACGAGCACTACGCAATGAAGCTAGATTGCGATCGATTGGAGCTAGTGAGAATTTTGAATAAAATTAAACATGCGTTTAATTTTATTCGGAATAAAACACTACAACTGTATTTGAAACAAGGTGAGAATTTCTCACTCAATCGAATTTGTTTCGATTTAAATTTTAAATAGTTAGATTTAAAATTGCTTGATTGTATGCTTGGATGACAAATTGCTATCTTTTATATTGAAATAGACCCTATACGCCGCATATTAAGTGGAGGTTATTATATTAAACACATATACCACGATATTCCAACTTGAAGTGGAATTTGTATTATATATGTACTTGGAGTTGATTTCCCGCATTATATAGCGGATGAGACCCTATTGCACCGCATAATAGCGGATGATATTATATATAAACCCATGTACCGCGATATTCCGTTTTGAAACGGGATTGGTATTGTGCTAACATTCTGTGGATGCAGGGAAACAGGTTGGAGGGTCCAACTGGATTCCTCAACAGTATTGATTTATTTATAGATATTTGCGATATATTCTGTTATCATATAGATATATGATGTTTGGATGTCGTGGTTGATGTATTGGTGCTGTTGCAGCATTGGGCCTATTTTTGGAGTTTTAAAAATGTTAAAGTAACGATTTCGAATTTAAAAGGATTTTCAAGTGATTTTTGAAAGTATACATTTTATTGAATTTTGGAATTGGTTCATTCTAAATAAATAAACGTTATAATTTTTATGTTATAAAAATTATGATTTTTGTGAAATATAACCGAAATGTGATTTTTTTTAAATAAGTAGTTGATTAATTTGTAAAATGGTTTAAATTGGGATTTTTGAATTATTATAAATTGTTTATATAAAAGATTTATAAAATTGATATTTATAAATTAAAATATTGGAATTATAAGACGAGTTTTTATAAGTGTTAAATTGAAGTATAAACGGATTTCATAAGTGAATGAAATTTATAGATTTATAAATTGTGAAGTTATGAAATGGATAGATTTTGTAAAATAAAAGATTTATAAGTAATTAACTTATAATTTGGATATTGACGTGTAAATCGGATATGGATAGAATTTGTTAATAAAGTGATTTTATAAGTTGAATTTGTTATAAAATATAAATGGAATTTATAAATATTGTTTTATAAATCCGAAATCGACTTATTTTGATAAGTTAATTATTATAGCTTATTAAAGGAGATATATCCATGATTTTGGACCGTAGATAATCCTTTAAAATAAAATGTGTAGAAATGTTGAATTTGGTTAACGAAGTATATTCACGATTTTGGACAATGAATAATATATTAAAGAAATGTTTTAGGGAAGTGATATTGTAAATAGAATTAAAACGATTTAATGGTGTTTAAAATGTATTAACTATCGAAACCATAGATTTCAACATTCATTGTTGAAATAGACGTTTTCGAGAAATAAAAGGGAATGATGGACTATAACACTGTTGTTATAGTAAATGATTTTCGAAAGAAAATATTTTATATAGTATTGGGATTTATATATCTATCTAAATTTCGAATCCCTGTACTAGCGATTTTGGGTTGTCGTAACGATGTTTTACGCAACATTCGTTTTTGACTCAAATAAATGTGTTTAAGAGAATGTTTTCCTTAAAGAATAAATTATATACTTAATTGTGATTTAAGTATATTGAATATTTTCGAAATGTTGAAAATAAATAGATTTGTGAATTACTTATTATTGAATAAGTATGGAAATGTTTTCCAATATGAAGTGGAATGTTTTGAGAGTATATCTTTTAAAGATAAATTGAAAAGTGAATATTTGACATCGATTTGAAAATCGTATATCAATGGATATTTGAAAATGTGAATTCATATGGAATTTATAAAGGAAAGGGAATTTGTTTAAAAATAAACATTGATTTATTTTTGAAGTGTGGAAATAAATTTATGGATTTGGAAGATAAATTTAAATTAAATCGGTAAGGATTTATTTAATTGGTTTAAATGAACCATTTTGAAATGAAAGTGTATTCTCCTTGGAAAGCCGAATAAAATTTCTGAATAGCTTTGAAACATATATATATATACACACACATATATATATATATATATATATATATATATATATATATAATTCTAGAATTGGTTTTGAAAAGGATACCTTGGAGAAATTAACTTCTTAAATTGTTTTAAATGCTTTAAGTAAAGATTTATTAAGTTGATATAGAAATGATTATTTCTAAGATTTAAATCAATAATATTTTTAGAAAATGGTTATTTAAATAGTTATATTCTATCTACTAATTTTATGTTGAAAATTAGTTTGGACTTAAGTTATATGTAATATTGGTATAATATTTTTATAACTAATATTTTAAATAAAGTGTTTAAAGAAAAATAGTTTATTTCAAAGTGTTTTCCAATATATTTTGGATAAGTGTTATAAATTATTTTAAAGTATTTGAACTCGGCAGATTTGCAATGAAAATGAATAAATATTTGGAAGTGTTTCTGCGTAAGGAAAATGATTTGAAAATTTATTTTCAAAAGCTGTAAAGGTGAAAAATGATTTGAAATTTGTTTTTAAATGGTTGAAGTGTGGAAAAAATATATCTTGTAAAGATATTTTTGGAAAATAAATAATTTGGGAAATTATTTGGAATCTGGTGATGTTTTGCATATCTATTGATAGTTAAATAACCGACTATCAATATTTACCTTTAAATGGGTATTTGTTGTGATTTGCTTGAATTTGAATGCTACACTTATTTTAAAATAAGCGCTCATTATTCGGTCTAGCCGGGAGAGGACCTTTGGGTCATGAATCCCATTCCGAATAGTGATACGTCATAATGGATAGCATTTGAAGACCGGTGTTGAAGACCGGATATTTTCGGAAACGGAAGGATTACCGTCGAATGTCTCTGCATCAGCTGATCTCCGATATAGAGATTTTATCACCCTTTGTGATGGGAATTCCGGACGTGATTAGTGAATATCCAGATTGCAAGGGCTTCTTTGGAAGTGCCTTCGGTTTCGTTTGATCCCGGAACGGACTTGTATGGATGTGTGTCTGACGTTACAATTTTGAGATGTAAAGCTGGTTTCTATCAAATACATTTCTGTTGGTGGCGAAGAATTTATTCTCTTAGCTTAACACCCTTCTCTAAGACGTACGAGCTCAGAGGTTATGTAGTTGATGGTTACTAATGATACATTCCCAATTTGGTAATGTGGCATACGAAGTGTTGCTGATCATTTGTTGGTCAAAGCATTGCTTTTATGAAAAGCGTAGCTTTGTGGATGAGATTTCGTCGGACCTCACACCCCGGAATGGTCAAAACAGGAAAGATGCAGCAAGGTTTTAGGGAGTAGCGCCCCTTAGGGTATGTGCATTTCCTTCTGGATAGAAGTGGTATCATGGTATGGAGCCTAGATACTTAACTTATGTGGATGTCGCAAATATATATGACTTTGTGATTGATGTTGGTTGAGGATCCCCGGATAAAGGTTGTTTACAACCGGGGGATGGCATACTCGTGTCAGTAGTTACCTACTTTTGCAGAGGTAACCCGGCCTTGTGTTGGCAGAGATTCAGTTAGGTTCTCGGGGCGTCCCTCTAGAAGCATTCCCATATGGCAATAGGAAGTTCCTTTGCCTGACCATTTGCTGGAAAATCCAAAGAAACAACACGAGCCCTGTACGGTTTTAATTGTATAATCTGCCACGGAATGTGGCGGTAACCTGCTATTGAACATGGTAGCTATAGTAGGCATACGATAATGGTCGTATGTTGGCTAAGATTGATATCATACTTTCGAAATGTTTTTCTGCACTTTGCACTTATAGTAGTAATATCAAAAAAAAAATTCCGCGTATCATGCATGTTTGACTATTATAAGGAGAAATCTCCTCCGATTCTACGTTTGCATTGTGTGTGTGCGCGGGCGGCCTTATGGTAGTTTCATTTTCCAAAAGCATTACGGATCTATCTTAAAATATTTCTTTGTTTGTTTTAAGATAAATTGTTTTAAGTTCTCACACTAGTCCCATGACTAGCCTGGAGTTTATTGTTCCCTTCCTAAACTCTGGGTGTCCATCATTTTCCACACGGGCAGTCTAGAGTCAGTTATCGGGTCATTCTGGATTTCAGGAGGTGCTATGGAGCTCAGGAGGCACGCTGGTTGGCGAAACGTATCACTTTTATATGATATTATCTTTTTCGCTGTGTATTAAGTTGTGAGGACAGGTTTACATAACTGTCCATTATTGTGTTGTGTTGTATATTGACTCTGATGATGTAATGTATAAAATGTACAGTTCTTTTGTTTTAAAGATTATTGATTGATATATTATATGTTGTTCCACTGTGATTGTGAGATTCTGATATTGTTTCTATTGCTTTTTCTTTCTTTCTTACTTCTTCTATCTTTTTCTTCTTCTTAAACCCTAAGGGTTCGGTTTTTCGGCATTCGATTGTTCGACAGTTGATACAGTGGACTTATTAATGTCAACTTTCGTGAGTCGAAGAATCGGGTCTTTTACAGTTGGTATCAAAGCATTTGGTTAAGCGACAACCTTGGCTCTGTTGGGTGTAACTCATTAGTGATAGAGTCAGCAGTACTCTAGAATGAGTGTGAGTGTAATAATAGATATGATTGCGTATTTTTTAGTGAATATAAAAATTGTTTTAAATTGTGTTGATTGGTTTGTTGAGTGGTATATGGATTCTGGTCAATACGAGTAATTATTATTGATAGGAATCTCTAAACACTTGTACAGAAAAAATTCGACACATTATCGTTTTAAAATAGGGTAAATGAAATAATTTTACCTAAATTATTTTCGTATATAAAAGAGAAAAAATTTCTGTGAATTATTATAATATATGATTGTTTGGTTGCTAGAAAGTGATGATATTAAATTATTATCATTAATGTTGAAAAAGAAATTGAAATCGTAACTCCAAAGTTAAGAAATAAATTCACATACAAATAGAATTGGAGAATATAAATTGTAAATGTGATTTGTAATTTGAAGTAAAATTCCAGAGGAATATTTGGAAATGTTTTGAAAGGGTTTGCAATTTGGAGAAGATTAAATTTCTTTTTGAGTTTGAAAATGGTTTTCAAGGGTTTGGAAAAATGTTTTTTGAGGGATAAAAGCTCTAAACTCTTTTCGGTCGCTGGAAAATAACTTCGGTAATGACTGCAGCATCATCGGCGTTCATTTTCGGGTTTCCAATAGAGGGATTGCTGCCAAGTTGTTTTGAATGAAAGTTGTTTGCAAACTGGGTTTGGTTTTGAGAATTCAAAAAGGATAATTTGAATTGATTTCAAAAAAAAATGAATTTTTAAAGGTTGGAAAGACTCTAGAATCTGATAAAAACAGTTATGGAATAAAATTTATTGAGTTGAAAATAAATTGGGGTTGAAATGAATTGAATTCAACGTTTATGAATAAAGGGTAAATTAAACTCATATAGAATTTGAAATCCAGTTTTAATATAAGTGGTTATAAATCGAAATAGTAAATTGAAAACTGAATATCGAATACAAATTTGAATTGTGCGAAATGAAATGGGTTAGAACTTGTAATGAATTAGTAAAAGAAACTAATTTAAAATAGCAAGATGAATCGGTTGTGAATGAAAAATAATCGATAAAATTCAATATTCAGAAGGTAAATTGAATCCAAATAGAATTGAAATTGTAAATTGAATTCAAATGAAATTGATAATGTGAGATTGAATGAAAATGGATATTATGCTTAGCAGGATATGCAGGTGGATTAAAGGAAATTGGGATTTTGATTTCGAAGATAGATAAAAAAAATTGAATTGCTCGACAAAAGGTATGTATTTGAATTTCAGTATGAAATTTGATGATTTTCTTGTCCAGCCACTTGGCTTTTTCTTTTCTTTTTGAAATCTGGGGGACCGTGGTGCCATTTTTGTAGTCGTACCGAGCTAGCCGCGCAAAGGAGACGCTGATGAAATTTTTCGAAAATTTAAGGCGTTGCAATATTTTTGAGAAAATTGGAAATTTTTGAAAACAATAACTTTGATTTTGGAGTGAAAAGTTAAACGATATAGTGGTTTTGAAAAGATAACTAAGCATGATTTGAAAACTTAGTAAAGTTATTGTAAGAAGTGTAACCATTGGATTTTGGAAAAGTTAAAATGTTTAAATGAATTTGAAATTTAATTTGAACAAATGGTTTTAAAAAGTTAATGGATTCTGTAACTTTTCCTTACTTGGCAATTTCGAGGACGAAATTCTTTTAAGGGTGGAAGTTTGTAACGACCCATAATTTCTATCATTTGAAATTCGTATATTTAATTGATTTTCAATATTAACAAGTAAAATTTGTAAGTCGAATAAATGTTATTTCGAATATCTAGATTTAATTGGATAATTAAATCGATAATTTAATATTTGAAATTACAGAAATAATTGGAAATTGGGTTTAATGTGATTAAAATTGATTTGTAAAGTTGTATTAAATCATTTTGGAGTTAGAATGATGTTATAGAACTTTTAAAATTGGATTAAAAGTTAATTTGTAGAAATTGAATATTTTAATATTTAATTGACGGGTAAAAATGATCATTTTTCAAACAGTCTCGGATTTCGACGAAACTAGTTTCATCGGAACCATAATGTTATATTATTGTAAGATTTCAAATTTCGTGTCAATCGGATTTACGGTTTGTCAGGGGCAAGCTAAAACGCGTAGAAATCGGTTTAAGTGAATTTTAAATTTAAAATAGTCAATTTGAAAACCTATCTTCTAAATACTTTCGAATTGGCTCCCAATATATATTCCATTGCATTCGGAATAAGGGTAAAACATTATAAACGCCAGGCAGCACGCTTCGTTTGGAGTTTGAAAAAAATTCGGGTGAATAGTGTCGTCGAATTTTCTATAAAAGGCCCCCTATTTTCACATTTTCAACCAAACCCTAGATTCAAGCTTCAGCCGTCACTTGATTTTTAATGGCCGATATCGTTCGAAATTTCTCCCCTCAATCTCTCTAAATCCACCAACAATTATCCAAAACATTCAACTACAACGTTGTAGATCTAGGTGAGACCTTCAGATCCATACGGCATTTATCGTCATCGGAGCGTTGTGGTGGTGGAATTTTTGTCGTGAAGTCAGGCCGTTCAATCGTGTTTTTTGAGTAGAATATACGACCGAGCTCGTCTAAATTCAAGGTGAAGGTGGAGCAAGGGTTGGCCATTCAAATGAAGTTGGTCGATCGTCTTCAAACTTCAGGGTATAGTTGTGAAAATTTAACAAAGAGATGGAGGCTTGGGTTTCATTTGAAACCTGTATGTGCATGGAGGAAGAAAGAAGGGGGCGGCCAAGATCTAGGGCAAAGAAATCAATGGCCTGATTTAATCTAAGGTTTAAAAATAATTAATAAAATAGTAAATTGATTTATAAAAATTCCTATAATGTTTAAAATGCAATAACTTTTTCATACGAGATCTGTTTCGCACGAAACGACTTGCGTTGGGTTCATATGGATGAGCACTACGCAATGAAGCAAGATTGGGATCGATTGGAGCTAGTGAGAATTTTGGGTAAAATTAAACGCGCGTTTAATTTTATTCGGAAGAAAACACTACAACTGTTTTTGAAACAAGGTGAGAACTTCTCACTCAATAGAATTTATTTCGATTTAAATTTTAGATAGTTAGATTTAAAATTGCTTGATTGTATGCTTTGATGATAAATTGCTATCTGTTGTATTGAAATAGACCCTATACGCCGCATATTAAGCAAATGTTATTATATTAAACACATATACCGCGATATTCCACCTTGAAGTGGAATTGGTATTATATTTGTACTTGGAGTTGATTTCCCGCATTATATAGCGGATGAGACCCTATTGTGCCGCATAATAGCGGATGATATTATATATAAACCCATGTACCGCGATATACAGTCTTGAAATGGGATTGGTACTGTGCTAACATCTGTGGATGCAGGGAAACAAGTTGGAGGGATCCAATTGGATTCCTCAACAGTATTGACTTATTTACAGATATTTGCGATATATTCTGTTATCATATTGATATATGATGTTTGGATGCCGTGGTTGATGTATTGGTGCTGTTGCAGCATTGGGCCTATTTTTGGAGTTTTAAAAATGTTAAAGTAACGATTTCGAATTTAAAAAGATTTTCAAGTGATTTTTGAAAGTATACCTTTTATTGAATTTTGGAATTGATTCATTTTAAATAAATAAACGTTATAATTTTTATGTTATAAAAATTATGATTTTTGTGAAATATAACCGAAATGTGATTTTTTTAAATAAGTAGTTGATTAATTTGTAAAATGGTTTAAATTGGGATTTTTGAATTATTATAAACAGTTTACATAAAAGATTTATAAAAATGATATTTATAAATTAAAATATTGGAATTATAAAACGAGTTTTATAAGTGTTAAAATGAAGTATAAATGGATTTCATAAGTGAATGAAATTTATAGATTTGTAAATTTGTGAATTTATGAAATGAATAGATTTTGTAAAATAAAAGATTTATAAGTAATTAACTTATAATTTGGATTTTGGCGTGTAAATGGGATATGGATAGAATTTGTTAATAAAGTGATTTTATAAGTTGAAGTTGTTATAAAATATAAATGGAATTTATAAACATTGTTTTATAAATCCGAAATTGACTTATTTTGATAAGTTAATTATTATAGCTTATTAAAGGAGATATATCCACGATTTTGGACAGTGGATAATCCTTTAAAATAAAATGTGTAGAAATGTTGAATTTGGTTAACGAAGTATATTCACGATTTTGGACAATGAATAATATATTAAAGAAATGTTTTGGGGAAGTGATATTTTAAATAGAATTAAAATGATCTAAGGTGTTTTAAAATGTATTAACTATCGAAACCATAGATTTCAGCATTCATTGTTGAAATAGACGTTTTCGAGAAATAAAAGGGAATGGTGGACTATAACGCTGTTGTTATAGTAAATGGTTTTCGAAAGGAAATGTTTTATATAGTATTGGGATTTATATATCTATCTAAATTTCGAATCCCTATACTAGCGATTTTAGGTTGTCGTAACGATGTTTTATGCAACATTCGTTTTTGACTCAAATAAATGTGTTTAAGAGAATGTTTTCCTTAAAGAATAAATTATATACTTAATTGTGATTTAAGTATATTGAATATTTTCCAAATGTTGAAAATAAATAAATTTTTGAATTACTTATTATTAAATAAGTATGGAAATGTTTTCCAATATGAAGTGAAATGTTTTGAGAGTATATCTTTTAAAGATAAATTGAAAAGTGAATATTTGAAATCGATCTGAAAATCGTATATTAGTGGATATTTTGAAATGTGAATTCACATGGAATTTATAAAGGAAGGGGAAATTTGTTTAAAAATAAACATTGATTTATTTTTGAAGTATGGAAATAAATTTACGGATTTGGAACGTAAATTTAAAGTAAATCGGTAAGGATTTGTTTAATTGGTTTAAATGAACCATTTTGAAATGAAAGTGTATTCTCCCTGGAAAGCTGAACAAAATTTCTGAATAGCTTTGAAAGATATATACATACATACATATATATATACATATACATATACATACATACATATATATATATATATATAATTCTAGAATTGGTTTTGAAAAGGATACCTTGGAGAAATTAACTTCTTAAATTGTTTTAAATCATTTAAGTAAAGATTTATTAAGTTGATATAGAAATGATTATTTCTAAGATTTAAATCAATAATTGTTTTAGAAAATGGTTATTTAAACAGTTATACTTTATCTATTAATTTTATTTTGAAAATTAGTTTGGACTTAAGTTATATGTAATATTGGTATAATATTTTTATAACTAATATTTGAAGTAAAGTGTTTAAAGAAAAATAGTTTATTTCAAAGTGTTTCCCGATATATTTTGGATAAGTGTTATAAATTATTTTAAAGTATTTGAACTCGATAGATTTCCAGTGAAAATGAATAAATAATTGGAAGTGTTTCCGCGTAAGAAAAATGATTTGAAAATTTGTTTTCAAAAGTTGTAAAGGTGAAAAATGATTCGAAATTTGTTTTCAAATGGTTGAAGTGTGGAAAAAATATATCCTGTAAAGATATTTTTGGAACATAAATAATTTGGGAAATTATTTGGAATCTGGTGATGTTATGCATATCTATTGATAGTAAAATAACCGACTATCAATATTTACCTTTAAATGGGTAGTTGTTGTGATTTGCTTGAATTTGAACGCTACACTTATTTTAAAATAAGCGCTCGTTATTCGGTTTAGCCAGGAGAGGACCTTTGGGTCATGAATCCCATTCCGAATAGTGATACGTCGTAATGGATAGCATTTGAAGACCGGTGTTGAAGATCAGATATTTTCGAAAACTGAAGGATTACCGTCGAATGTCTCTGCATCGGCTGATCTTCGATATAGAGATTTTATCACCCTTTGTGATGGGAATTCCAGACGTGATTAGTGAATATCCGGATTGCAAGGACTTCTTTGGAAGTGCCTTCGGTTCCGTTTCGATCCCGGAACGGACTTGTATGGATGTGTGTCTGACGTTACAGTTTTGAGATGTAAAGCTGGTTTCTGTCAAATACATTTCTGTTGGTGGCGGAGAATTTATTCTCTTATCTTAACACCCTTCTCTGAGACGTACGAGCTCAAAGGTTATGTAGTTGATGGTTACTAGTGATACATTCCCAATTTGGTAATGTGGCATACGAAGTGCTGCTGATCATTTGTTGATCAAAGCATAGCTTTTGTGAAAAGCGTAGCTTTGTGGACGAGACTTCATCGGACCTCACACCCCATAATGGTCAAAACAGGAAAGATGCAACAAGGTTTCAGGGAGTAGCGCCCCTTATGGTATGTGCACTTCGTTCTGGATAGAAGTGGTATCATGGCATGGAGCCCAGATACTTAACTTATGTGGATTTCATAAATATATATGACTTTGTGATTGATGTTGGTTGAGTATCCTCGGATAAAGGTTGTTTACAACCGAGGGATGGCATACTCATGTCAGTAGTTACGTACTTTTGCAGAGGTAACCTGGCTTTGTGTCAGCAGAGATCCGGTTAGGTTCTCGGGGCGTCCCGCTAGAGGCGTTCCCATGTGGCAATAAGAAGTTCCTTAGCCTGACCATTTGTTGAAAAATCCAAAGAAACAATACGAGCCCTGTACGGTTTTAGTTGTATAATCTGCCATGGAATGTGACGGTAACCTGCTATTGAACACGGTAGCTATAGTAGGCATACGATAATGGTCGCATGTTGGCTAAGATTTATATCATATTTTCGAAAAAAAATTCTGCACTTTGCACTTATAGTAATAATATCATATAAATTTTTCTACGTATCAAGCATGTTTGACTATCATAAGGAGAAATCTCCTTCGATTCTACGTTTGTATTGTGTGTGTGTGCGGGAGGCCTTATGGTAGTTTCATTTTCCAAAGCATTGCGGATCTATCTTAAAATATTTCTTTGTTTGTTTTAAGATAAATTTTTTCAAGTTCTCACACCAGTCCCATGATTGACTGGAGTTTATTGTTCCCTTCTTAAACTCTGGGTGCCCATTGTTTTCCACGGGCAGTCTAGAGTCAGGTTATCAGGTCATTCTGGATTTCAGGAGGTGCTGTGGAGCTCAGGAGGCGAGCTGGTTGGCGAAACATATCACTTGTATATGATATTATCTTTTCCGCTGTGTATTCAGTTGTGAGGACATGTTTGTATAACTGTCCATTATTGTGTTGTGTTGCATATTGACTCTGATGATGCAATGTATAAAATGTACAGTTCTTTTGTTTTAAGATTATTCATTGATATATTATATGTCGTTCCGTTGCGATTGTGAGATTCTGATATTGTTTCTGTTGCTTTTTCTTTCTTACTTACTTCTTCTATCTCTTTCTTCTTCTTAAACCCTAAGGGTTCGGTTTTTCGACATTCAATTGTTCGGCAGTTGATAAGTGGACGTATTAATGTCAACTTTCGTGAGTCGAAGAATCGGATCTTTTACAAAATCCACCAACATATCATAACAGTTACTAATTATCAATTATTGGTGTTTAACTAACAATTAAATTCAATGTTAATTTAAACGTAAATTTAATTTAATATAAAATTAAAATTAATTTAAATGTCGATTTAAACACCAAACTACAATTAATAAAAACTTATCATTTCAGGATTTCAATTTAACTAACATAAGAAATTTTAGTATTGCATGAGTGGGTTAAATAATTCACCTTTGATTTAAACCCCATTAAAAATCCAACAAAAGCCCAAATTTCCAACAGTCTTCAAATTTAACCAAACCAGTGTCATATTGTTTGGAATTTCAATGCGAATCCAAAGGAAGAAACCGTGCATTAGTCGAAGTTCGTATGAAAAAGTTATGCAAGTTAGAAGTTTGAATTTTAAAATTTTAATAAAATTAATCAAAGGCAAAATGATAAATGTTTAACCTTCCCAACCCTAACGAGCCAGCACGAAACGCACGCAGAGTCACCCATCTGCCACCACAATCTTCCTACCACCACCGACGATCCACGCCACAATCACCAGATCGAACCACTGCTGTGCTCCCCAAGCCACGCCGCCCCTCTAGGCCCAACGCGACCACCCCAACCTCATAGGAATTGCTTCACCGTCGTTCGCCTTCCACCACCGAATCTAGCAAATCTATGCTCAACTAACAAGATCCAACCATATGGATCTGCCCTCTAGGCCTCCTCTACATTACAACGCTTCCCGATCGTTGAATGATCGACGATTTACCATTAAACCAAACATAGTCGATGAACGACTGATAATAAAATGTTGATTTCTGACCAAATCAAGCTTCGATTGCAAAAGAGAATTGTAAGTGCTGATTCCATTCATCGAGAGCTTCACGATGATATATTATATGATGGGATTGGAGCAGTTTGAATTTTTGGATTAGATTTGAAATTGGAAATTTAGGGTTTTGGGATATTCACTATTGGAAAGGAGGTGATGAGATTAAAAAGTACGTGCAGAAAATAAAATAGAACGCTGTTAGGGTTTATAACAACATATATATATAGGCAAAGATGGATAGGAATGGACGGAATAGATATCGATTGGGCCAAAGTGATAACAAAGGCCCAGAAATCCCGTTTCGTTCCCAAAACGACAATAGGTCATCCCATATATAGAAATATAGGTTTTTAAAATTTTTAAATTCAGCAAAACTAATTTCAAACCCTAATTCTACTATATATATACAAGTTAGCCCTAAAATCAAATTACATTTATTTTTATGCGTTAATTAAATGAATTATTATTAACTGGTTTAATCACTTTTGAATTCTAAATTAAAAGCTCCTATCATCATTCTTTATTAAATGGGAATATATAATCTTTTAAATCCAATTTTCCATGTTAAATCCAAGATTTAAATATTAAATTAATTTCAAGATTTAATTACAACCATAATAAAATTCGTTCATTATATTTTAAATTTCAAACAAATTCTTTTATTCCGATTTACATTCTTATTACTGATTCAACAAATACCTTATGAATTTATTAAACATAAGTTTGCATGTTATTAAACTGATAGTCTATAGTTAACGTCTTTGTTAATATTAATTGGAAATATTTAATTACATTAAATTTTATTGATTACAAAATTAATTTCAAAATGGATTAATAATAAGATGAGAAATAAAACAACTGTCACATCTTAGTAATTTAAACACATTTATAAATTTATTGTTTGCAAACAAAGATTAATAAATTTACTTACTAAATAATCGATTTCTTATTGTATGCTAACATATTTATTATATTTTTTATCTCACTCTTTATTAACATTTATTATTACAATTGATTGAAATACATTAAAACAGTTATTGCTTGTATTCAAATCAATATCATTAAATTATATTCTAATATTCATTACCGTCTTTTATCTCATTGAAATTGTCGTTTTAGAATTTATCTAAGAACAAGTTATATATTCTAACAAATTTTTATATTTAGAAATCATAATTTTTAATTTTTGACAATATCAAATTCCAAAGTATGATTTAATTTAATTTTTTTAATTACCAAAATTACGTGTTGCTACAGTTTTCGAAATCATTTTCATTCACTTTAAATTCAAGATTCAACTATTTTAACATTTCCAAACATTAATTTAACGATTTAATTACCCAATAAATCTCTATATTTGAAAATTGAGTTATTTAACTTATAAATTTAACTTTTCAATATTTAAAATCAATTATATATTCCAAATTCAAATGATTGAAATTTTGAATAGTTACATTCTCCCCTCTTTAAAAGAATTTCTTCCCCAAAATTGCCAAGGTAAGAAAAATGCCCCAAACACATTAACTTTTCATAAACAACTTGTTGAAATGGATTACCAAATTCTTTTAAACCATTTAACTTTTCTAAATAAATTAGTTAAATCTTTGTTATCACAATTTCTAAATCTTTAAATTCATAACTAAATTTCCAAAACCAACTAATACCATCCAAGTTATAAAGCCAAAATCCAAATTTTAGTTATCAACATTATTTTCAAAATTCTTAAAAAAATTCTAGTACCTTAAATTTACGAAAAATTTCGCCAATGTCTCCTTTGCATGGTTTGATATGAAAATTTTACAATATATATAAATGCAAATATACATCTCATCTTCGAGGTTGAGGCATTTTGTAGGGGGAAAAAATATAAAAGTATGATATGTTATTCGAGAGATGTACATTTTATTAGTATTAGTAAGCATATACAATCAATATATTGCGAAAGAGAATTCCAAATGCAAAGTATATGCCATCTGCACCTATTAAACACTCAACAACCAATGAGAACAAGTATTGGGAAAGTAATATCAATATATAACATAGATTATACAATAACTATATGCAAATGTAATAAGAGAAACCATAAAACAAATAGTATCCATTCATTTAATACATAACCACATCAATCTGCATTTTCGATTTCAACATTATATTTATTAAAGCTAGTACAATGTACATATATCATCTGTATGCAAAACCATAGCCAATCGCTCGCTCGATCACACAATTTTACTTCTGAACTAGTATCGTTCCCACGACCACTCTATTGCAGACTCAGCTTCAGTTCCTTGATTAGAAACCGCCATTCCCCTTGTATAGCCATATACTATGATAGAGAATATTAGAATCAATCAAAATCCCATGTGCAGTGTTCGCCGTCAGGAACGAGTGAAAAATTCTAAATCAGATTGGTGTAAATCACCTCGAAATCGTATATTCGAATCTGGATCAAATTGTTATGCGAAAATAATATATGTACAACTTACGTAATTATTTTAATTGGTTTCTTATTGTACCCTATTCTTCTTTATTCATTATTCAGATTCATTTATTACTTTCATTTTTCATATTCATTTTCATTTACATTCATTTTATGTTTGAGAACATTTAACTCCATGCTAAATCCATTTATGAATCATTTTCATAAAATTTTACTTAAGTTTATGAATATTTTCTTTAATAATATTATCATTTATATACCATTACTTAAGCTTATTATAAACTTTATGTATAATATTTATATTTATTTCTAGCAAACAACATTCCAAAACATATTCAATTCACTTTACAACTTCTTCTGAATTTCATTTCATAACTCAAGTTCTTATCCATTTCATTAATTTATTATAAATCAAATTCAATTTCGTTTAACTTTTCTTAAGTCAAATTTTATTTCAATTTTTATTTTATTTTACTTAACTTAAGCTAAATTTCATTTCATAATTCAATTTTTAAATTTACTTTTCTTAAAATTTATTTTCAACAAATTTTTAGAATTTGTATTACTTTACTAATTCTCAAATGTTATAAAACTTAGTTTTTTATGCTTTTAGCAAAACACTTAGATGACAACCTTCAAAAATTTAAGCACCCAATTTTTTTAAATCATTTTGAAATCATATATATAGACACACACACACATAATTCCTTTTTATTTCAAATCATACTTTTGAATTTTAAAATCAAAACTAGTTTTACCAAAACAACTTCAATGGTAGAAATTAATCATTTAGAAAATCGAAAATGAATATCGATGATGCTGCAGTCATCACCAGAATTATTTTCCAGTGATCGAAGTGAATAAATCTTTTTTATTTGTAAATCATATTTATAAATTTTACTTAAATATAATTTCACTTTGGTCATATAAAACCATCTCTTAATTGTTTATCTTTATTTATATAACAACTTTATTAGAACACAAATAACAAACAACAAACGATAATAATCAAATATTATCATTCACTAACAACCAAACACATCATATATAACCATAATAATTTCTGAAAATTTATTCCTTTGTATATATAAAATATAATTTAGGTAAAATTATTTCATTTATCCAATTTCAAAATAATACTATGTCGGTTTGCCTTGTCAAGCATTTAGAAACCCTATCGATAATGTGGCATCCCACGCACCGACCAAGATTCATAAGCCACTCAAAAAATAAATTAACATAATATAAAACATTTTTTATAATCATTAACAAATACGTGCTCATATCTATAATATACTCAAACTCATTCTAGGGTGCTACTGACCCTATCTACAATGAGTACCCAACCAAAGCCTAGGTATTCGCACAACCTAAGCTCTGATACCAGCTGAAGTGACCCACAAACCCGCACCATTAAAGCTGAAAATAACCTCACATATCTAACCCAAATCAAGCAAAGAAGCAAATAATTGTGCGAAAGAAAGAAAAAGGAAGAAGAGAATAGAAGAAGACGAGATAAAGAGGAACTAAAACAACACAGAATCTCACAATTGCAGCGGAACAACGTATAATATAATATCAGCGTTCTTTCCAAAAGCGCACTGCAATATAATTTACATACATCCACGAGAGCACAACAACAAATCATTAATCATCGCCTGAACAGTTATAATAACATGTCCTTATAAATGCTGATAATTTAAACAATGATGCAGCAGAAAATAAACATATGCATGAATACGACCTGAAGACTTCTAGCTCGTTTGTTGAAGCTCCAAAGCATCCAAATCTGAATTTGTAAATATGCTTGGTCTGACCCCAAGCATTGAAATGGAAGAACGTCCGAATCAGTTCGGTGAACCAGCACGAGAAAACACATCTCAGCTGAATTTTAAAATTATAAAAAAAATTCTTTATCAAAATAAAGGTATCTCGTAAGATCACATCGCACATAAACATGAACGGGTTTTTACCTTACGATAACCAAAACATTTCATATCAAATTTTGTTACACTATACTAGTTTCCAGTATACAAATAATATTAAAATAGTCGAAATAGTTACATTGGTTAAATTTGATGATATAATAGTTTGCAAACATAATGGCGGGCACGTATTAGGAAATGAACTTCCATACAATGGCAGGTGAGCGAATATCTTCCATATAGTACATCTCTAGAGGAATGTACCGAGGATACATAAATAATCCTCCGCATCAGGCAAGACCAGTCTATCCCTATTTAGCACTCATATATGGCCTAGGTAGAAATCGAATATGTCATCACCCTGATCGTTACAGACCTATCCGAGACGTCTCATAGCATACACCACATACCCGCTATATAAAAGGTTATGTAGAAAGATGATGATCATACCCATATGGTTGCAAATCTCATACCTTATGGCATACCCTGTTTAAGAGATTACCTAGTGATGGCTTAAGGTAACATTTAACTTTCACATAACACATTCCACTTGAAATGCCACATTGCCATTCCTACAATCACACAAATAATTTCTACAAGCATATAACTCCTGAGCTCATATTCCCAGGAAAGGGTGATAAGCTAAGAGAAGTTGCCTTCTCTGACACCAAACAGATGATACATTCATAGAGATCAATCAATGTAACTAGAATGCAATGTCAAACATTCGTCCATACAAGTTGTCTAGGAATAGGACAAACCAAAGGCACTCTCTTATCACATCCTATAGGAAATTACCTTCAAGATTAGTAGCAATAAGTCCTTGCATATCGTAGATTTTCATAACAAAGCACTACTGCCAACATATATATATATATATATATATATATATATATATATATATATATATATATATATAATATGCATCATAAGTCTAGTGGCATGTAGCCCTGCATCATGAAGATCTCCATCGTCAAAATTATCATCATAAATCTGCACCTTCAAACGCATACATTGGTCCGAAGTGATTCTCGGCTAAGTCCAACCTCGACCTCTCCAGATCAACAGGGATAAAGAGGCCCTCAACCTCATATGGATATCAAGTCTCGTAGACTTATCACGTTTCAAACTCTCAATTTGCTATCATTCGTCCAAGAAGGAAGCTCGGTAGATTGGAGTACCATAGACACTCCACACCACTCGAATCAACATTCTTAATCCAAACGATAATCAAGCCTACTCAGTCAGCTTCATGCTAAGTGCACAACTAATCAGTTCCCTCTTAAGTCAAGGAACCAAAAATGGCTAAATTTGATAGTCGATTATTTAACTATCAAAGCAACAAAAAATATCTGGTGAATAAGCAGTCACTAGGCCCATTTAATTAATTTTTTATCAATTAAATCAATTTTCAAATTTTTAATTAAAATTATCTTTCAAAAAGATTAATCCTCAAAACCATTTCTTTAATGACAAGGTATTTTCGACCCATGAAAATCGACACTAATGCATCCTCATGTCGCAAATCCAAGTGCCAGAAAGCCCGAACGTTAGGGTAAAAGAAAATAAAGAAGAACAGAATCTCATAAGAATGGAATAACATGTATTATTTCAATATAATCTTTACAGTGGAAAATTTTGAGTACAATATCATTGTCTTGCCTAGATTCAGCCTGGACAATTATAAATCCTATTCCCTTACAAATGCTAAAAAACAAAAACAAATACAATAGATGTAGTGGATAATAGAGTATGTCCATACGTAAACGAAGATTTCCAGCTATCCTCTGGAAACTCTAAGCGTCTTCCGCTAAACCTGTAACTACTCGAATATAACCCAAGTATTAAAAATACCCGAATAGGCTTGATAACCAGCGTGCGATGCTCAATTTATAAATTGATGCCAATTAAAAATCTTTGAAAAGAAGGGTATCTCACAAGACTACACCCACACATAAATACGGAAGGGTTTTTACCTTCTGATAACCAAACACATTTCTGCCAAAAAAATACTTTGATATAATCTTTAATGACATTGGTTTTGAAAACATTTTTCAAATAATAAATCAAAATAAAGTATTAATACCAGGACTAAGACTATGGTAATACATCCGGACTAGGTCAAATGGAATATACTTACATGGAGTATATGATACAAAAGGGGTAGCTGAAATGTTTGCAAAGTATTACAACTATTTTGGGACTGCAATCAAAACCATAAAGCTCGTATTGGAATTGGATTTCCAACATCATAGGGAACTAGTGGCCTTTTCCTTTGATTCACGCATATCAAACATAGTTGCCGTGGTGCCTTTATCGCTTTTGTCAAGTAAATCACTTGGAACTGTGCATGCTACACTACTAATATCTGGTGGCCTTATTACTTTTCATAAGCAAGCCACTATATTAAAATAAATGCATTGAGGATCCATATTCCACTAGACTCCTTAACACTCATACAACCGATAGCCCGAAATATATGTCCTAGAGACTACATAATTACCAGTATCATCTCTGGGATGTGAGGCTCGTGAGG
Organism: Allium cepa; assembly: GCA_030765085.1. Classification (NCBI taxonomy): domain Eukaryota; kingdom Viridiplantae; phylum Streptophyta; class Magnoliopsida; order Asparagales; family Amaryllidaceae; genus Allium; species Allium cepa. Next base: position 92,280,626 of record CM060930.1, on the reverse strand, counting down.
CTATGCTCAATTTTAACAAAGTCGTACTTTTCTTTTCACAAAGCCATGATTTATTCTTCCATAAAGCACATTCACTTAGAATGTCACGTTGTCATTCCTTAATCACACAACTGATTTCTACCAATGTATAACTCCTGAGATCATACCTCTCAGGAAAAGGTGTTAAGCTAAGGGAAGTTGCCTTCTCTGCCACCAAGCAGATAATATGCTGATAGAGATCAACAAATACGATCATAAATGCACTTTCGGGTATTCATCGATACAAGTTCATTTTGGGACTGAACGAAACCGAAGGCACTCCTTCTACTACCATTAGTAGCGAGTAGTCCTTGCAATGCGAAGATTTCAAAACACGATAGGACCACTGCTAGAATTCTCTCTATATTGGAAGATACCCAAAGAATGTCAACAAGAATTCCTTCTGTTGTGAAGATCTCCAATCTTAAATACAATGAGGATTTCAGAATGCAGACACCACTGCCATATAAATATAATATAGGGTAAACCTCAGGACGTAACAACAATCCCTGCATTAAGAAGATCTCTTGTCTTCAATAATCATCATCTTCAACATGTCTTCACTTCCGAACGTATACATTGGTTCGAAGTGGTTTTCAGATAGGAGTTACCTAAATCTGACTCCAGTTCCTTCGCATCAATCATCGATTAAAAAGATGTTAAGTTCATGTATGACTATCAATTATCATTTAATTTAATTCATCTTTTTATTCATTCATAAATATCTATTAGTAATATATACTCATTAAAATTTTTCTTTATCTTTTTTTGAATATATGGAATCATTAAAGCTCATTTATCAAATCATTGGGTTAATTTTAAAACCTTTTTAATCTTGTAATAATTCCAAATCGTTTCACCTTTTATTTAGGAAAACATTTTCAAATTATTTCCATGCAATCCAAGTTATTTAAATTTGGAAAATTATATCTTTATACTTTGGGACATTTTGATCCGAGTAAACTAAATTTACTATCACCTCCATCAGGCCAGTTCAGATAACCAGGGAGAGCAGGAAACTGGTTTTTCAAACTCAAGCCTAGACATTATCTCTTTGTCACCAATAAGGCGGTCAAGTAATTTAATCGACTCTAAATCATTCAATATTTAGCCATTCCATAAATCCTTAAAATCACCTTAAAATAGTTTATTTCAAAAGTTATAGAATAGTGCTGCGAAAAAGAGCCATGGAAAGTGCTTTTTGAGCTATATTTATCAAAACGACTTTTCTATCATTTGGAAATTCATTTTTATAACCGAGATCACTTTTAAAACATTTTGAAAGATTTCATATTTTTAAATAATTTTTAAATATCAATTTTCAAAAAAAATCCTTTTATGGATTCAGAACTACGAAACCATGATTTTTCCAAAAACTTATTTTACTCATATTTCAAAATCTACTTATCGAAATCTCGATTTTCGGTCTTTATTTGAAAATTAGTGCGTGGCTCGTGTCTAGCATATGGGCAGCTTTGGAATTCGAAAGACATGTTAACTTTTTCTCATTTATTCTGTGTTTAAGGTTTTGACAAGAAATCGAAGTAGTTTTTTCATATTTAGGGGATTGCTTGAATAACGTCTGACTGTTTGGTGATTTTTATATTGCATATTCATCTGTTGAACAAATGAAAGAATCGGACTTCAATGTGGTAAGTTATAATGATGGTTCATTAGGTAAGGTTTTTTCAGTAATAATGTGTAAAATAATGAGTAAATAAGGGCTGCTACTAAATGAGGTCTGTATAGTAATAAGTAGTAGTTTGTCATGCAAGTGTTAATTTTATAGAATTTCCCTACTAAGATTATTTTTGATTTTGGTACTTTGAATCATACAAATTAATTTTATAGAAAAATAAGGCACAGATAAATCATATGGTAACAACACAAATTTGCATGAATACAAGAAGAATGTGGATTAACTCTATTGAACCTTTTTTCTAGTGTTTAACAATACTTTAAAGAGCAATAAGTTAGAAGCATATATATTAAAAAAAGGAAGCATAATTCGCTATAGCCAAATTTGCAGTGCAAACAAAATGGTAAAAGCATTATTTACGTAAATACCTCTTGTAGAATAAAATGCCCAATTTTTTAAGTGAAAAGGCCGAACATAAGTAAACAACAGGACCATTGCATTTCTAACATTGTGTATGATTCGAGGTATAGCACAAAATTGTTTGCATCTCAAATGGCAATGAAGGAAGATGATGAAAACACTACAAAAGTTTAATGTCAATTAGTGGCATACATGTTGTACCTGTTTATAATCAAATTGCAAATGAGTACCATATAGCTAAACGAATAAGCGTGAGTTATTTCAATTAGTGGCATGTTGTTGTAGAAGAAATGCCATAGAAAAACTGCCTTGAGTAGGTGTAAACTTATGCATGCAAACCAAAAATTGTATCTAGTGCCGTTCAAAAAAGCAATATTGAACCACCTGCAACATTGAAAATAAATTGGTGGAGAAGATGTGAACTTTAAACACCTTTGTCACCTTGGATATGATGTATAGTGAAGGGAAGAAACTTTCTATTTCACCCAAAAATTTCGGGGTTCAAAAGTATTAAAATGAAGGTTGACATATAGTGTAATATCATGATTTAGATGTCAACAATAATAATGTAATAATTGCCAACATGGTCGACTCAGTTGGTAGGTAGATCAGACTATATATGAGATTAAAAGACACGAGTTCGAACCTCGAGATTGACACTTGTTTGGCACTAATGAACCTTGTGAAAAAAGATTGTAATACTTTTACATAAAAATAAATATGAAAAAGGCCATAACTATCAACTATCACCTAATTTGCTTAACAAACAGTGCAAGTTATTTTTATAGAAATAAAGTAAAATAACTTCAAAGATACAATGACAAAGTGTAATGAGAGTTCAGAAGAGAATATGATAATGCAGAATTGAGTTGGTAAACACAGAACATAGTAAGAACTAATTTACCTTGTTCTAGAAAAGTAGAATTTAGCATCAAATGGGTTGAAGAAGTAATAACAACACAGAGGTATGTTCTTGGAGTTGGTTCACAACTGATCATAATCTGAGGTAGCTTATTGGTTAACTGCAAACTTAGGTTATACACCAAATCATCCTTTAGGTATTTGACCCACAGTATGTTGATGCTACTCTTCTACTGCTATGTTGCAACATTGCTCCTTGCAACACCAAACCATACATTTTTATCTAGCCTTGCTTCTCTACTGGCCCATGGCTTGCTCCACTATGCGATTGCTCATTCTACTAACCATTCATTATGTTCTTCAGTTTTAATTCATTTTAGTTGTTCTTAAATGGAACTCATGTAACTTGCTCCATTGCACATTCGATTCATGTCCTACCAAGTTAGGTCATGTATCAACATATGGTTCTGGTGCAATTGTAGTTGTTAAGAATGAACACATACGTATGTCATAATTTGTAAGTTGATTATAGGTGTTTTAATAAATTAATAAGGTTGTACTTTGCCATGTGTTGAAGTAAAAATATATTACCACTATCGTTTCACTTTTAGCTTAGTTATTAATCAAGATCATATTTAATACAATATCAATGGCTTATTCACTTGTTAATTTTAACATGTAAAGTTTGCATTAAATAAACTATGATAACCTAATGTAAAGCTAGTAAACTAAGGGAAAGCAGTAGTTACCAAAACTTATAACTGATAGACGGTTGATCAGGGTTAGTTTTCTGCTTAAGAATTGCAAGGCCTTTTTCATTCCTCCACTCTTTTTTATGTTACTCTCTTGCTATCATCTACGACTACTAGAACATTAGGACATGCTCTAATTTTTCCTAATCCTACCGCCTTCAAATTCACCTTCAACCTGACCCATTTGTATTCCCGTAGCTCCTCTCCTTTCCAGTTTATCTTTGTTTTTGCTAATCCCTCCAAAATCTGTAACGACCTGTAATTTTTGATAATTAAAATATTGAATTCAGTAAGATTTTGTAATTTAATATTGGAAGAAATTAAAATTTGTGGTTTATTAATAAGAAATAACTAAAATGTAATGTGAAAAATGTTAATTCAATACAATTGATAACTACTTTAATGTGTCCAATTAATTGAAAATGATTATAAAGTTAAAATTGCTTATAGATTGTAAATAAAGATATAGGGTTTAATAATGTAAATTTAATATAATAAATAACTAATTGAATTAAATCTCAAATAATTGTAATAAATTGTAAAGTTACATTGGTTAGAAATTGTAAATAAGAAAATAAAATCAATGTGATGTTATTTCTTTTGTTAACTAACAATAAACTTGGAAATGCATTTGAATTAGCAGATTATAACAATGGTTAATTAACCATTGAAATTTTATTATTTATAAATGGTAAATAAGGGAAAAAATTAAATGTTATAACTAATTGATGAAATAATACGTTCATAGTAATTGGGAAAAATCAGGGTGGTGTAAGTAGTTATAACATTTATTTGAAGATAATAAACTTATAAGTGTGATTAGATTAAGAAAAGGTGACAATTGTAACGACCCGTATTTTACGTGTCAATAAATCGTAGAATTTGCAGGTCGATAGTGTTGTTTGTGTTGCCTCTAACTTGAGTCGTTTAGGAGTTAACCCGAGTGCAAGTGATGAGTCGTGACCGACTCATAGGGGACCGACTCAAGGAGGGGTAGCGGTTTAAGTGTTGGCCGAGTTAGTAGGCAGCGACTTAAGGAAGTTGCCGAGTTAACGACTTAGAGTTAGGTCGTTCAACGACCTTAGGGCTAGCGTTAGGTCGGTAGTGTTTTAGGTCGTAGGTCGGTCATAAGAGTAAGTTGTTAGGTCGTTTGTATGATGAGTCGTAAGTCGTTATGGTTAGGTCGCATGAAGGCCTGGGAAGTTAGGTTGTTGACTCGGTTGTGTTAGGTCGGCAGCTAGATAGGTCGGCAGCCAGATAGGTCGTGTGAAGGAGTTAGGTCGGCCGTGTTCGTAGGTCGTATGATGTTGAGACGTTGGGGACTTAGGTCGTGGGTCGCGTGTGAGTTAGGTCGCTGGGTAGTGGCAGTGCAGTTAGGTCGTGGAAGAGCTTATGTGTTAGGTCGTAAGTTTTTAGGTCGGCACTAGGCTAAGCCGATTAGGTCGTAAGTCGGCATGATGTTAAGTCGTGCGACCTGGGTTTGGATAGGTCGTGGAGGCGGGCTTGTTTTAGGTCGTATGGCTTTGGGATTGGTTAGGCAGATAGGTCGTTGGGTATATAGGTCGGCAACGACCTAAGATAGGTCGGAGATTCTTAGGTCGGCCACGACCTAATACCGAGCTACGAGTTACGACCTAAGGGGGGATTCAGCCTATAAATAGACGACTTTGGCTCACTTTTTGGCACCGATTTTTGAAGCGACGAAGTGCTGCCATTTTGAAGACTAGACTACAACATTTCTTCATCTTCTTTTCTCCATTCCAATCAAGTGTTAGCATCCATCCAAGATCGAAGATCGGGATCGAAGATTCAAGTGTCCAAGTTGAAGATCTTCATCCGTTCGAGCTAGATTTCATCGTTTCAAGTGAGATTTCGCCGGATCAAGCCTTGATCTCCGCTGTCCAGATCTGAAGTGATAGGTTTTGAGGTGTTTGAGTGATTTGGTGAGTGGTAGTTATCTCTCACGCGGATCCAAAGGAGTATATTGGATTGGTGGCATGTTTGGGTGTTAAAGTTAGAGATTTCATGCATTTTTCTTAGATCGAAGTCTAGATCCATGGTTTTTGAAGATGTTTACTTATGCAAGTTTGTTTAACAAGTATTAGAGACAAAACCCATGTTTTATATTTGATAGATCTATGCTAAAAACCATGATTTTCACATATGTTGGACTTTTGCTCATTTATTTACGAAATTGCCATTATAATGAATATTGCTTATTAGATCTTGCTTAAATGATTGATTGTTTGAATGTATGATTGATTTGATTGTTTCCAAGTTAGCTAGTAGTTGATTTGGAACAAGATGATTGAAGATGATTCAAAAGCTATGGAAGAAGGCTCTTGAATGGTGAAAGTTGCTTAAGGCATATGTAGCGGATGTTGAAGCTCATATGTATGATGTTGAGATGGAACTTTGCCATGATGCGATGAGGCAAACCATGTTGTTGAGTTGAGACTTTGCTTTGGTGCGATGAAGCGAAGTAAGATGTGAGTCTTGGCTTAATCCAGGCAGGGATCATTCCAAGCATGTTGATAACTTGAAGGGTAGTTCAAGTATGATGTGAGTCTTGGCTTAATCCAGGCAGGGATCATTCCAAGCATGTTGATAACTTGAAGGGTAGTTCAAGTATGATGTGAGTCTTGGCTTAATCCAGGCAGGGATCATTCCAAGCATGTTGATAACTTGAAGGGTAGTTCAAGTTGGTTGATAATGGATTGCTCAAGAGGTAGCTTGGGCAAAGTTGAGAATAGTCGTCGAGGAGGATGACTAGAAGGCTTGGATTTCATCGTTGTTGAAGGTTCTAGCAAACTTAAAGCAAGAGTACATAGGGACGCCTAAAAGACTACAGGCAGGTAGTCGAGTACTCTGGGCCAAGTAGATTAGTCCTAGGCACAAGGTAGTGTGCGGAGTTTTGTCTAGAACCGGGGTTACCATTAGCCCTTGACAGATGGCTCAGGAAGGAGTCGGTCATTCAATTAACGGTGATTTCGAAGCAAGGTTAACAGTGATAGCCAGAGTCATGGATGTTTGGTTGTATCATCATTCGGTCTCAAGAGCGGTATTTTCTGGGTGCTTATCTGATCTTGGTTTAGGCCTTGGGGGTTTGTATTCGGAAAACATCACCCTTGACTCGAGTGATTATTGCTTTACTTAAATTACCTGCTATGTTATGCTTGTTTCTCCTTAGTATGTGTCTGGGGGCTATCACTGTAGAAAGAGGTGGAGTGGGATGGTTTGGTTCCTATTCCTTTTATCCCTTATGCTCTTTTGGTATGTTTGATTGTTAATTTACTGCTCACTAAGACTTTGTCTGACTCAAGGTTTTATGTCTCCTCTTATTACCTTGGGCTGTTCATCCATGTTTGGGATGGGCAGAGTAGGTAGCAGGTGACAGGTGCTGTGCTTGGAGTTCTACGCTGTAGATGACGAAGACGAGCATGAGGCTTTGCATATTATTTCTTATGTACTGGGTATCCGCTGCTGTATTTGATGAGTGTTTTGTAGTGAGGCCTTGATGTATGGATTTGTTGAGATGATTGTATAAAACTACTGTGATGCTTATATGATGATTTTCTGTTATGAGGCTTCACTATATATTTCTCTATTGTATTTTATCCATGCGCTGTGAGTTACGACAGATATCCTGCGATTTTATTTTACCCTGACTATCGTCCATGGCTGCCTTGCACACCTTTCAGCGCACTTTTCTCTTGTTTTGGTGCGGGAGTCATGGGCGGTCGTCACATTTGGTATCAGAGCTTTGGTTAATCGATTTTAGCCAACGCTCGCTGACGTAACTACGTAAGAGAGACGTAATTGTATTTTGATGGATGATTACTATATATAATATAGTAGTTTAGATGGATTTGAATTCCTTATGCAGTTGTTTCTTAAGTTGTTCTAATCATTTCTTTTTGTAGATATTAAGGATGAGTATAGAAGAGGGACAAGCTGCTAAGGAAGGTTGTGCAGCTGAAGGAGTTGTTGATCATGCTGCTGAGTTCGAGGCTATGGTGTCTTCAATCGTGAAGAGACAGATGGCGGATTATCTGGACAATTCATTTGAAGAGCTTATGGAGAAGGCTTCCAGGCACAGGAACTTGTTTCCTAAAGAAGAACCTGCTGTTGTTTTAACCAAGGAAGGGTTTAAACCACCACAAGGCGGAAACAAGAAGAAGAGGCAGCAACAGAAGAAGGGTAAGAGTGGCCAAAAGAAGCAGAAGGGCGAGGTGACCTGCTACAATTGCCAACAGAAAGGCCACTTCTCCAGGGATTGCAAGAATCCAAAGGTGCAGGGAAAGTGTTACAACTGTGATAAGCCGGGACATATCAAGAAGAATTGTCCAGAGCCGTCAAAGGTTGAGCAGGTTGAGCAAGGCCATGTGTTGAGAGCTGTTCCTTCAACTTCACAAGCTCCTACTATGGAAGGGAAGGAGAAGAGTGTAGTGGTCTAAGGTGCTCTTTGTGGTGTTCCAGTTAGGGTATTGTCTGATACTGGAGTGTTGTATTCTCTTGTTTGTAATAATCTTGTAGACCGGTTAGGTTTGAAACCGGACATTGTTGATAGGCCATTGGTTGTGACTAATCCAGTTGGGGGTTCGTCATGTTTGTGTATGATATGCCGTGGTCTAGTTGTATCGAGTCATGATTGCTCGTTTGTTTGTGATTGCTTTGTTCTGAACTTTGCGGGATTCGGAATTATTTTGGGTATGGACTGGCTTAGGAAGTATGCGGCTAGGATTGATTGTGAGAGATTGGAGGTGACAGTCGGGAATGTGGAGGGGCGAAAGGTTGTGATACGATGTAAGCATGAAGAAGGCGTTTTCATGAGCTTCATGTATTCGCTGGTTGTTCCACGGGATGGACTGTCATCGATGCCAATCGTGAATGGATTTGAGGATGTCTTTGACGAGGTCAAAGGGTTACCGCCGCATAGGGAGATCGAGTTTCGTATCGATCTAGTTGAGGGAGCCAGACCTGTTGTGATGCCACTTAGGCGGATGGCACCGAGGGAGCAGCAAGAGCTGAAGGTGCAAGTTGATGACCTTTTGCGAAAAGGATTCATTCGGAGAAGTGTGTCCGAATGGGGTGCGCCAGTTGTGTTCGCAACCAAAGCGGATGGATCGTTGAGGTTGTGTGTTGATTATCGTGAGCTGAATAAGGTGACTAAGAAGAACAAGTATCCATTGCCGAGAATAGATGACTTGTTTGATCAGCTTCACGAGGCTAAGGTGTTTTCTCAGATGGATTTGGCAACAGGATTTCACTAGTTGAGAGTGGCGAAGGATAGTGTGCCGAAGACTGCTTTCAGGACACCATCCGGGTTTTATGAGTGGCTGGTAATGCCGTTTGGATTGACTAACACACCAGCATATTTTGTGGATCTTATGAATAGAGTGTTCAGAGATCAGTTGAATAAGTTCGTGCTTGTGTTCGTGGATGATATTCTGATTTATTCCAGAACTGAAGAAGAGCACAAGACGCACTTGAAGGTTGTTTTGGAAATCTTACGGAAACATCAGCTGAAGGCTAAGTTTTCGAAGTGTCACTTCTGGAAGAGTGAAGTGAGGTTCTTAGGCCATGTTATCTCTGGAAGTGGAATAGCGGTTGATCTCGCTAAGGTGGCAGCAATCCAGGATTGGGTTAGGCCTAAGAATGCATCTGATGTGAGAAGTTTTCTTGGATTAGCAGGATATTATCGTCGGATTATTAAAGACTTTTCCAAGATAGCTGCACCGTTGACAGGATTGACAAAGAAGAACCAAGTGTTCAGCTGGGATGATAAGTGTGAGCAAGCTTTCGTAATCCTGAAAGAGCGACTGACGAGTGCTCCTGTTTTGACGATTCCAAGTGGGAATGATGAGATGGTGGTTTACACCGATGCATGTGGCACTGGACTGGGAGCGGTGCTAATGCAGAAGGATAAAGTTGTTGCGTATGCTAGTCGACAACTAAAGCCGCATGAAAGGAATTATCCGACTCATAATTTGGAGTTAGCGGCGATTGTTTTTGCTTTGAAGATGTGGAGACACTATCTATTGGGAGTTCGATTCGAGTTGTTTACGGATCATAAGTCGTTGAAGTATCTGTTCTCCCAAAAGGATTTGAATCTTCGACAGCAACGGTGGTTAGAGTTTCTAGCATCTTATCATTTTGGTATAGCCTATACTCCAGGGAAAGGTAACGCAGTGGCAGATGCGTTAAGTCGAAGACATGCAGGATTGGGAGCCATGTTTTCGGAATGGAAGAGTCTTGAGTATTTGGCTGAGTTTGATTTCAGGCCTAGATGTGAATTGGAACCTGAGATGTTGGCAAACTTATCGATAAGACCTACTCTAGTGGAAAGGATTGGCGAGAGCCAAAAGAGAGATGATAAGCTTGTCAAGATTATCCGTGATTTGGAATCCGGATTGGACCCGGAGAAGGATAAGGGATTCGAGGTCGATCGGGAGGGTTGGCTTCGAAAGCAAGGACGATTGGTTGTTCCCAATATAGATGGATTGAGAGATGAAGTTCTGAGGGAGAGCCATCACTCGAAGTTGACGATTCATCCAGGTGGAAATAAGATGTATCGGGATATGAAGAGAGCTTACTACTGGGAAGGTATGAAGAAGGATGTTGGAAATTTTATTTCCAAGTGTATGAACTGCCAGTTGGTGAAAGCTGAGCAGAAGAAGCCCAGTGGATTACTTCAGCCATTAGAGGTTCCTACATGGAAGTGGGAGCAAGTGTCGATGGATTTTATTGATGGTCTACCTAGAACCAGGGCAGGGAATGAAGGGATTTGGGTCGTTGTAGATCGTTTGACCAAGAGTGCAAGGTTCATTCCTGTTCGATCGACTAGGACTGCATCGAAGTTGGCTGAGTTGTATGTGAAGTGGATTGTTCGATTTCATGGTGTTCCGAAGAGTATAGTGAGCGATCGAGATCCATTGTTCACTAGTGGATTTTGGAAGAGCTTCCAGGAAGTTTTGGGAACTGAGTTGTGTTTGAGTACAGCTTATCACCCTCAAACAGATGGTCAGACTGAGAGAGTCAACCGAGTTTTGGAAGATCTTCTTAGAGCATGTGTTTTGGACTTCGGAGGATCATGGGAAGATCACCTTCATTTGGTGGAATTTGCATATAATAACAGTTATCAGTCGAGTATTGGTATGGCACCATATGAAGCATTATATGGAAGACCGTGTAACTCTCCGACATGTTGGTTAGAAACTGGGGAAAAGTTGATACTTGGGCCAGAAATGATTCGACAGACTTCGGATTGTATAGAGATCATTCGGCAACGAATGAAGGCAGCCCAGGATCGTCAGAAAAGTTATGCAGATAATCGTCGAAAGGATTTAGAATTCGACGTAGGTGATATGGTTTTTGTGAAGATTTCTCCATTGAAGAATGTTATTAGATTCGGGAAGAAAGGAAAATTGACTCCGAGATTTGTTGGACCATTCCCGATCATCGAGCGGATTGGAAAGCTCGCTTAAAGATTGGAGTTACCGGAAAAGATGGCGGGTGTGCACAATGTTTTTCATGTATCTTATCTACGGAAGTATGTGCACGACCCAACTACAGTGGTTTCTGCTGATAGCTGTGAAGACTTGGAGGTTGATCCAGTTGTTTCGAGACCTCGTAAGCCGCTTCGTATTGTTGAAACCGATACGAAACAGCTTAGGAGGAAGACGATTACGTTGCTCAAGGTACAATGGAGTGATGATGTTAACGACTGTACGTGGGAGGAGGAAGAGAGGATGAAGGCAGCTCATCCCGGACTCTTCGAGGAATGGCCCTAAAGTGTCGTGACATCTCATGAATTTGTAGCTTGTTCTAAGTCTTAGAATTCTGCATGCTAGGCTAGAATTGGTTGCATGGTTTGATTGATTGCTTTGGATGGTAGGCATGCGGAATATCTTTGATTGCTGTTGTTTGCTTGGAATTTCGGGGGCGAAATTCCTAAGGGGGAGAGAATGTAACGACCCGTATTTTACGTGTCAATAAATCGTAGAATTTGCAGGTCGATAGTGTTGTTTGTGTTGCCTCTAACTTGAGTCGTTTAGGAGTTAACCCGAGTGCAAGTGATGAGTCGTGACCGACTCATAGGGGACCGACTCAAGGAGGGGTAGCGGTTTAAGTGTTGGCCGAGTTAGTAGGCAGCGACTTAAGGAAGTTGCCGAGTTAACGACTTAGAGTTAGGTCGTTCAACGACCTTAGGGCTAGCGTTAGGTCGGTAGTGTTTTAGGTCGTAGGTCGGTCATAAGAGTAAGTTGTTAGGTCGTTTGTATGATGAGTCGTAAGTCGTTATGGTTAGGTCGCATGAAGGCCTGGGAAGTTAGGTTGTTGACTCGGTTGTGTTAGGTCGGCAGCTAGATAGGTCGGCAGCCAGATAGGTCGTGTGAAGGAGTTAGGTCGGCCGTGTTCGTAGGTCGTATGATGTTGAGACGTTGGGGACTTAGGTCGTGGGTCGCGTGTGAGTTAGGTCGCTGGGTAGTGGCAGTGCAGTTAGGTCGTGGAAGAGCTTATGTGTTAGGTCGTAAGTTTTTAGGTCGGCACTAGGCTAAGCCGATTAGGTCGTAAGTCGGCATGATGTTAAGTCGTGCGACCTGGGTTTGGATAGGTCGTGGAGGCGGGCTTGTTTTAGGTCGTATGGCTTTGGGATTGGTTAGGCAGATAGGTCGTTGGGTATATAGGTCGGCAACGACCTAAGATAGGTCGGAGATTCTTAGGTCGGCCACGACCTAATACCGAGCTACGAGTTACGACCTAAGGGGGGATTCAGCCTATAAATAGACGACTTTGGCTCACTTTTTGGCACCGATTTTTGAAGCGACGAAGTGCTGCCATTTTGAAGACTAGACTACAACATTTCTTCATCTTCTTTTCTCCATTCCAATCAAGTGTTAGCATCCATCCAAGATCGAAGATCGGGATCGAAGATTCAAGTGTCCAAGTTGAAGATCTTCATCCGTTCGAGCTAGATTTCATCGTTTCAAGTGAGATTTCGCCGGATCAAGCCTTGATCTCCGCTGTCCAGATCTGAAGTGATAGGTTTTGAGGTGTTTGAGTGATTTGGTGAGTGGTAGTTATCTCTCACGCGGATCCAAAGGAGTATATTGGATTGGTGGCATGTTTGGGTGTTAAAGTTAGAGATTTCATGCATTTTTCTTAGATCGAAGTCTAGATCCATGGTTTTTGAAGATGTTTACTTATGCAAGTTTGTTTAACAAGTATTAGAGACAAAACCCATGTTTTATATTTGATAGATCTATGCTAAAAACCATGATTTTCACATATGTTGGACTTTTGCTCATTTATTTACGAAATTGCCATTATAATGAATATTGCTTATTAGATCTTGCTTAAATGATTGATTGTTTGAATGTATGATTGATTTGATTGTTTCCAAGTTAGCTAGTAGTTGATTTGGAACAAGATGATTGAAGATGATTCAAAAGCTATGGAAGAAGGCTCTTGAATGGTGAAAGTTGCTTAAGGCATATGTAGCGGATGTTGAAGCTCATATGTATGATGTTGAGATGGAACTTTGCCATGATGCGATGAGGCAAACCATGTTGTTGAGTTGAGACTTTGCTTTGGTGCGATGAAGCGAAGTAAGATGTGAGTCTTGGCTTAATCCAGGCAGGGATCATTCCAAGCATGTTGATAACTTGAAGGGTAGTTCAAGTATGATGTGAGTCTTGGCTTAATCCAGGCAGGGATCATTCCAAGCATGTTGATAACTTGAAGGGTAGTTCAAGTATGATGTGAGTCTTGGCTTAATCCAGGCAGGGATCATTCCAAGCATGTTGATAACTTGAAGGGTAGTTCAAGTTGGTTGATAATGGATTGCTCAAGAGGTAGCTTGGGCAAAGTTGAGAATAGTCGTCGAGGAGGATGACTAGAAGGCTTGGATTTCATCGTTGTTGAAGGTTCTAGCAAACTTAAAGCAAGAGTACATAGGGACGCCTAAAAGACTACAGGCAGGTAGTCGAGTACTCTGGGCCAAGTAGATTAGTCCTAGGCACAAGGTAGTGTGCGGAGTTTTGTCTAGAACCGGGGTTACCATTAGCCCTTGACAGATGGCTCAGGAAGGAGTCGGTCATTCAATTAACGGTGATTTCGAAGCAAGGTTAACAGTGATAGCCAGAGTCATGGATGTTTGGTTGTATCATCATTCGGTCTCAAGAGCGGTATTTTCTGGGTGCTTATCTGATCTTGGTTTAGGCCTTGGGGGTTTGTATTCGGAAAACATCACCCTTGACTCGAGTGATTATTGCTTTACTTAAATTACCTGCTATGTTATGCTTGTTTCTCCTTAGTATGTGTCTGGGGGCTATCACTGTAGAAAGAGGTGGAGTGGGATGGTTTGGTTCCTATTCCTTTTATCCCTTATGCTCTTTTGGTATGTTTGATTGTTAATTTACTGCTCACTAAGACTTTGTCTGACTCAAGGTTTTATGTCTCCTCTTATTACCTTGGGCTGTTCATCCATGTTTGGGATGGGCAGAGTAGGTAGCAGGTGACAGGTGCTGTGCTTGGAGTTCTACGCTGTAGATGACGAAGACGAGCATGAGGCTTTGCATATTATTTCTTATGTACTGGGTATCCGCTGCTGTATTTGATGAGTGTTTTGTAGTGAGGCCTTGATGTATGGATTTGTTGAGATGATTGTATAAAACTACTGTGATGCTTATATGATGATTTTCTGTTATGAGGCTTCACTATATATTTCTCTATTGTATTTTATCCATGCGCTGTGAGTTACGACAGATATCCTGCGATTTTATTTTACCCTGACTATCGTCCATGGCTGCCTTGCACACCTTTCAGCGCACTTTTCTCTTGTTTTGGTGCGGGAGTCATGGGCGGTCGTCACAACAATTGTTATATATTACTTATTTAATCTATCCGTTGAATTTAATTTGGAACAAATTGCAACTAAATTAAATATTGCGTTAATGTAAATTAAGTTGAAATCGGAGAATATTAATGTAATAAGATACAAACCATAACTATGCCCAAAGAATAACGATTGATTGAAATAATAGATGTTAATATAAGAATGGAATAATTTAAGAAATAAATGCTGAAATATGAAGTGAACAGTAAATAGTTGTGGTATAATGAGAATTCGTTTGAAATCTAATATTGAATATAACTTGAATAATAATTGTTGGAATCCTTTAAGTGAAAAGGAAACAGAAGTGCACTATAACTAATAAGTTCAACATACGAACTTACATTTTAAATTAAATTAAGATAAAGATTTTAATGAAATTTAAGATTTGACTTGAAAAGAATAAATTGTATGTTTTCTTCTAACCGGTGTTCAATTTGAATAAAGGATGGAGTGAATGTTTTAATGAAAGAATAACATAATTTGTTATTTGAAATGCATCTTGGAGAAGTTGATTTTCAATAAGATAAAAACATTTATTTTGTAAATAGTGTATAAATTTTGTTGTATATGAAATTTTATAAAGCGTTTTTGAATTGGTATAAATGAAAAGAAAACAGTGTTTATAATTATAATTTGTTGAAATTAGTAATGAAATGAATTGGAACTAGATTAATTGGAATGTTTAAATTAAAAGGAAACATAAATGAAATTGTAATGAATGAGTTAATATGGAAACTTGCATTTTATGTCAATATGGAATGAACATTTTAATTAAGATAATTGCATGTTTTGAGATGTATAAAAATAAAGCTTTCATTTTGAATAAGTATGATTTTGGGAAAAAATGAATTTTAGGGTTATATATACATAGACATTAATATCCAAATTTCTAAATATATAAGAGGTTTCATGATTGTGTGAATATTATGGAATCAATAAGAATTACCTTAAGTTAATAATTGTACATTAGTTACACATGTTCACGTATATTTATTTTCCATTTCATATATGGTTAGAACTTGTATATTTTTTCATTAGAATCAATTAGAAACTATTCTCCATTTTTGAAGTTTATTTTGTTCATGCGTTATTAGTTCTTTTAGTTTTCCTTTCATTAGCAACACTTTCTTCTGAAGCTTCATATTAAAGAACGGAGGATTTATTTTTTATCATTTTTCATATATTTATTTCTTTACTTTACCTATTTGAATACTAACATTTTAAGGCTATTTATATTTTTACTTTATTTCAATTGCTAATTTTTATGCATATACTTTATTAGCTTTTCATTTGTTTCCATCTTTATCCCTGTAGCCTTATTTCATTTTTCAAATCTCATCTTTGGTAGTTTCATTCCTCCAAATAAACTTCCATCTCATATTTTTTCTCTCTCTCTTCATTTTCCTCCTCCATTTTTTTCTTCCTCAAATCTTTTTTTTAGGCTTCACTTTCTTATTCTTTTTCTTCAAATCTTCTTCTTTTTCAAAGCTTCCTTTTCTTTTTCAGTTCTTCGTCTTCTTTAAATTTTCTTCTTATTTTCCAAACATTCTTCTTTTTCCAAATCCTTTTCTTGAAATCCAGATCTATACAAAAAATTTTGTCTCTTCCAAAACTTTCTATAAAAAAATAACAAGGAAACGAATCAAAAGGGAAAGTAGTAGCGGATCCAAATCCGACTAAAAAAGGGAAATCCATAAGGTGAGTGTTTTAACCGACTCATAACTACTTAATTATCTTATGTTAGTTAAATTGACTTTATGAAATGACTTGGAATTGATTGGTTGATGTTTGAATATTTAAATTGACATTCTAGTTAAATTTAACTTTTATTGCATTTGGTCGTCGTTTAATTTAACATTGAATTTAATTGTCAATTTAATTCCTATTAATGAAAATCAAATATCTATGGATGTTTATTGGTTGATTTGGGTGGTGATTGTGATGTATGTTTAATTGTTGATATTGGTGATTTGATGTTATATTTATATTGTTATAACACTGCAAGTTTCCTTAGTTATCGTTAGAAAATCCCTATGGGTTGAAATGATACATACTCGAATGATCATATAGTATAAGAGAAAATCGTTATGGGTTGAAATGATAAACACAAGAGTTTTTCATTGATTTGGAATTTAGGATTGCGGGTTGAAATAATAGATACCCATAAATTTAAATTCTTGCGGACTGAAATGATAAATATCTGTATCACTTGACCATAGGGTAGAAAATTATTTACGGACACCGGATTGGTTAAATTTAACGATTTTAAAACCCTTAAATCTTGAATTAGATTAAATGGTATTTTGAAGGAGATTGATTTATATAATTTGAATTACTTGAAAATCCAAATTTGAAGGTTGGAATTGGAAATTGGTTTAAATCAAAATTCTTAAGTATTTTAATCTATTTTAAATCTATTTAAAGTATTTTAATCCATTTTAATCTATTTTAAATCTATTTAATCTATGTTAAACTATACTAAACTATTTTAAATCATATTATTTTATTTTAATCTGTGTTAAACTATATTAAACTATTTTAATCTATTTTAAATTATATTAATCTATTTTAATTTATTTAAACTATGTTAATCCTTTTTAATCTATTTTAAACTATATTAATCAGTTTTAATCTATTTTAAACTATTTTTAAAACTATTTTAAATTATCTAAACTACTATCTGAATTTCAGTTTTGTAAAGTGGGAGTTTTATATTTAAATCCTTGATTTTTAAGTAGAATACGGTTAAATGATGATACAACATAAGTAGTGATTAAATGACATATTGGAGGAATATGATGATTTTAAATGAGATATAATCTATTTTGGAAATATGAATTCGAAAGTGATATGATTTCAAACATGATATAATTTTGAATGTAAATGTGATTTCGAAAATGATACGGTTTTGAGAATATGATATTTTGATATATGAAACAGTTTGAGAAATTTTAAAGAACCATCCGGTGTGAAATAAGTGTTTTGTTAAAGGGACTGAGATCGCATATTGTCATACTCTTTGCCAATATCAAAAACCACTTTAACAACTGTGTACGTGGTGGAGATTCCAGAATGAAGTAGGATGGTTTGGTGTTCGATTCTGTATGAGGTATTTACGTAGCTCTGACTCCCTTGAGTCAGCTTAGATGCGACTAAAACAGGAGCTATATCTAGGCCAAGTGAGGTTGCATGTCCGATCGGACATGCTTTTTCGATACCATATTATGACTTTGTGATTGATTTGGTGGTCACCCCTTAGTTTGCTTATGGGAGTATGTTTCGAGATGGGCGGTAGTAGCTTTGTGTTACCACCGACTCGGTTCTACAAAAAGGTAGAGTCCTACCCTAGCATTGCCTCGAGTGCCGTGTTCACATGCCCTATCGGGCATTCTACGAGTTTGTTTTGTACCGTAACTATGGAGTGCCCTCTGGGTAAACCTTACGGAGGAGCTTACAGTACTATATAGACTATGGGAATATATAAAATGTGTTAAGGGGGATATGGGTAACGCCTTAATGCTATTTTAATACTTTACTTTATTGTAGACACTATTATAATAGTGTATTGTACTATGTATGAAAATAGTTTAGCGGATCCATAGGAGATGGAAATCTCGAACATCTCTTAAGTTACATCAGTCACGTTGGACACTGGATAGGAGATGTCAAACCCCATAAATAACTTCGACGCCATTACACTTATATTTATTTACCGTTGATTTAATGTACATAAGATCTTTTAGTTCTGACTCGAGTGCTTTGTCTATTCATTATGCTCGGGTCAGTCTGAGCTTTTTAGTTTATCAAATACTACTTTTCTAGAGAACGAAGATGAAGATTTAATACTATTACTATTTCTTATATCCATACCACTCCATCTTGTTATTCCACTGTATTATTATTTATTTCTGTTGTATGTAACTCTAATCTGTATTGTAAATGTGTTATCAAATGTTATTTGTAAAATAGCTTCATGAACTGTTTATTTGATTATTATATTTTGTCATTCCGTTGTGAGATTCCGTGTTTGTTTGTTTCTTTGCTTTTTCTTATTTATCTCGTAACAATATGCCCTTTTGAATGGTTTGAGTCCGATGTGTGTAGTTTATCGTCGATTTAAACCATTCAAAAATGCAGGTCGTTACAGAATCACTGAACCTTTCACATCCGATATGCGAAGATGGTATAACATGTATAGAGAAGACATATTTCTTAATGCTCATAGTTATAGTAGTTAAACAGTTAAAAATATCAATATAAGAAAACCTGATAGCCATTTGACCACAAATACATGTTGATGACACTTTAATTTCATTTCTGAAGCAGATAGGGACGCAATACCAAATAGCTAGAGTAGTTTGATTTGGGTTTCTCTACCTAAATCTTTGCTTTTGTTTGGTTGTTTTTGTTCAAATGCTATTGATGTTGGGATCAAAAACAACTCGTCAGACTTACATAAAGGAGATCAGCAAAAACAAAGATTGGTAGAGGACTAAAAATAGCAAATCAAATTAACTATTAAATGGATTATTTCTTTGTAGTATTATGGTAAACAGTGATAGCACTACTAACAAACTATTACAAATAATTCGCAGTTACATCTGGGAGGCAAATACATAACATGTTTGAACGTTAATATCGAAAAATATAACATGAATCGAGTTATCCATAACGCGTTATGAGCACAACATGTCGAACTATCAGGCATACTTTATAGTTGTCTTTTATGTTTCAGTAAAATGTGTTGACACATTTTGTTAGGAGAATTATAAAATACGAAGGTGAACTGTGAACACGACAGCAAGGCTTCATATTCCCAATCTTGCTTATAATGTTTGCAACACATCCCATAACAATATTATTCAACTTTACCACGGACATCCTTACTATAAACCAAAACATATATATTTAGTAGCATTATAGAATAAGATTAAGGGAAGACGAATGTATATTTGTCCATTAGAATGGTGAAATGAGTATAAGCACCTAGACCAAGTTAGTTTATATGTCTTCATAAATATGAGGAATAATGATTTATGACAATATAATCTACAACTAGTTGATTAACATGCCGTAGCACAAATAAAACTTGCAATCTCTCTATTGAATAATTGGGCATAAATAAGGAATACAAACACAGAACTACATGCATGACCAGACACAAACAACCCAAACGTAAATGGTTTTGTGTTTGTAGCAAATGAAAGATTAACTTGTTCACTTTTTAGCCTTATAAAATCATATCGTTGATTTATGATAAAACACAACTCGTAGATTGTACTTAAAGATAAGATCAAGGATAGGTTCCAGATAAAGGCGTAACTAATCATTCTTTTACAGTATAATTACTTGCACACATCTTATTAATTTATTTCATAAAAGCTTCTTAAAATCATAATATACATATTTTTCGGAGCTAAAAATGTGGTATAATGAAAAATCTCGTTATATTTTACCCAAAGCAGCAATCTTGGAAAGCTAATATAGTACAACTCTTAAAAGTGTTTTGTAAGTAGGAATAAGAAAACGATGACCATCTTACTACAACTGGCAGTTAAATAAATAATTATCGTAAACTATAATGTTCTTTTGTAGCGCAGAGCTGTAGAAATGCACATAATTCATAAAAATATCATGATTGAGATAAATTTATTCATTAACGTTTTTTTTAAGTACTTGGTTAGTTATTCCTTATGTTGTTCCCCTTGTCTTTATAGATCCACGGTCATTTAGGACTATCCCATTTCTTTACATCTGTTGCTGATATCCTTCATCAAACCTTTGCATGTTCATCCTATTATCACAAAGCACCTACCATATTAACAAACATAATCAATACAGTTCATAGATATACATTTAGTCAACCTAATATCCTCCATATATCACTATTACATAACACAATTACATACTGCAATAAATATCAAACCTCTATTGACATATCTTACAAAATATATTAGCATTTCAAATAGTCATGCAAAGTCCTATTTCTCATTGATTATTGTTTTCAATTATCCCATCATATATGAAGTTCTATTTTTATAGTGAAATAATGGAATTTATCATTGTGGCTCTGTCAAATTCACGGTGTTTAGGCTTTCGCTTTTAGAGTTTAAAACGATATTACCCTTAATTCAGATACAATTTTTTTTATCATAAACCTTTTTGTTCATAATATTTTCTACCATTTTAAGAGTTTAAGTAACCATAAAGCATTAATATGCACTCAGAATAGGCTAAATGTTTAAACTTAAAGGATAATGTCTTACAAATAATAAACATATTAACGATTATCAGAAAACTAAAAGGATAATTCAAATCTTATATACGAATAATTCAAATAGTATATAATAGTCAGACTTTGTGTTTTAATTCAGATCTTCTCCTTCCTCAAACATAAGCTCTCATACATACTAAACCATAACTATACTGAGATAAAACAAAAGGATAAACAAATACAATATTTGAATCCAAAACATGTAAAGAAATGAAAAAAATTAAGGAAACAAAGAGAAATGTTTTAGTCTATCATTAGTTATGACAGAACAGACTTTTGTTTATTCATGAAGTCATCACATGAAAGTCAGTATGATGTTGCATTTACTACAAATTACTTATCTAGATTGAAGGAAAAATGCATAATAAAGACAAAACTTAAACTGTACTTATAGTATTCAAAATAGTATAAACATCTAAAACTGACCGAATTAAAATTCAGACAGACTGCACAAAGTATGGATCCCGACGAGGTTGATGAATCACCCATCCTATCAGCCGTAAACTAAAATGAGTAGTAGTTACAAAAGGGGAAGTGGGCTTAAAAAAACTAAATTCACAAATATCATAGTGGAAACTTGATCGCTTTAAAATCCCCAGAACTAGCGCTTATCTCAACTGAATTGCGAATACTCAAATTCAATAAAGAAGTCAAAATTACTTACGTGGAAAACCCTAGCTTTCAAAATCCTCGTTATAGCAGCAGATGAATACATCAGCGCACGCGTATGTGTGGTAGGATTATAAGGTAGGGAAAGCAACATTGGCAAGCATGGAATTTTCAAACGGTTGGTCACAATGGTGTTTAGTCATGACGCAGTTGCTGGGAAAGGGAATGTCTAGGCATGGAAGACGCGTATTGGTGAATTCTGTTTTATTTATTTAGATAGATAGAAAACGGCGTATTCTTTTTCAGGATATGTGTAATTGCACAGATGTTTTGGTTTCTCTTTTTCTAAATAAGTAATAGATTATGGATATAATAGTTTGGAAAAATCTTATTACAAAGAAATCCGACTCCAATTCCATACTACTGAAGGATTTCACTTTTACGAAGCGAAATCGAGAACTACCATTACGCGACGCACCAATTTTTGACTCCAAATTCATTATTTGAAAAAATTTCTCCAATTCTAATTTTAATGTTTTTAAAACATTTATAAACCATTTTCAAACAATTTAACCAATATTTTCCATATTAAATCTCTTTTTCATTTTTAAATCATTTCATAATATTATTATAATATTCATTTTCAATCTTCTTATATTTTCAAAGCCATTAGGAGGCTAAATAAACCCCATATATACATCCATATGGATTTATTTTTCATTAATTATTCATGGTTGATTTCTTAATCATTTTATTATGATTTCTCATAATTTATCACAAACATGTTATCAACCATATCGACATCCATATAATCAACCATATAATCATTCAAGTTATCAAACAAGCATTTAAATTTATAACTGAAACATTCGTATAATTAGCTTCTAAATGTAATAAATCTAGTAATCACTATTATCAAACTTAAACTTTCTACCAACATTCAAATCACCACAGCACTTCATTAAACCATTTAAACTTCATGTTACCATCACCAAACAACTCTACTTCTCTTTCAAGTGCTCGGCCATCTTCACCTCCACTTGCTTTTGTCTCCACCATGCCCTAATCATTACCTCATGCTTATGCCATCACCTCCAACTATCTTCCAATGCTCATGGCCATGCCTCCCTACCTCCATATTGCTCACGACCAAGTGCATTAAAGAAGAAAAGAGGTAGATTAAGAAGAGGTTAGAGAGTAATTAGCTGATTAGTGCTTAAATACTCCACTATTTTTAACCCTCCTACCACTCCAAAAGAGAAGTAGCCATTAAAGGGCATTTAGGAGTTCAAGAACGGTGAAGAAGAATGAATTTGTGAAGAATGAAGGAGGATACAGGGGGTATTTACAGCCTTTTTCAAGCCTTAACCCTAGAGTAAAGTGTAAAATATCTCCACACATCATCATGCATGCATCATCCACCCTTACGTCATCCCAGTGTACCCCTTTACACGTTGAAACCATCCCCCCATGTACCACCATCTTCTCATAACACATCATGTTCTAATTGTTGACTTATGCAAGCTTAAGGGTGAAGTTTCATAAAATATCTTTGATATTTTTAACATGTGTGTGTGTATTTGTATATATGTTATATGTATGTATATGTGAGTTAGTGATATGTATACATGCATATAAATATGTATTAGTGTCATTTATAACGTTGCAACAACTTTGACCAACTTCTGTTCGTTAAACCCTTAGAAATAAGGAACCGATTCCCGGTCACATTTTCACTTCTAATTTAAATTATATATATATATATATATATATATATATATATATATATATAAATTGAAAATAAATTCCTTATCATTATAAATTAACTAAAATGTACTCATTTAAATTATAAAATCATTTAAATCAGTATTAACAATTATTTACGAAAACTGCTATTATAGCGATATTGATTTTCTTATATTTTCAAACCGATGACATATCTCTTTATAAAACTATTATAAATCATTTATTATCACTTTATAACTATTTAAAATGAATTACTATCATTTAAAACAATTATTTGAATAATGAGAATATTGTTAAATCATTAAATCTCAATTTAAAATCGTAAATCAATTATTAAATATAAGGGAATCATTAAGGATGTCACATATACTTTTAATTTCCCATAAATAAATAAATAAATTTATTTCACTTTCTTATTTAATTATAAAATAAGTGTATGTATCAGCTCCACGCGCGATGTTTTCAGATTATAGAGCTGTTTATCGATAAAATGGTTTTCGGCCATTTTATCGGTATTTTTCCAAACTTTATATTTTTGTAAATACTTATTTACTATTATTATTTATTGTTCGAAACAACGTAATCTATGTTTTTAAAGCTTATATTTGAATATTTAAAAATAAATGTAATTTATCAAATTTATAAATTTTGGGCTCCTTAAAGACTTCCCTCTTAAAAGAATTTCGTCCTCAAAATTACACCAAAACAAAACTCAAAGTATTTGCCTAAAATATTTATTTTTAAACTTACATTCGTATTGTATATATACAGAACATCCAATTTGATATACTATTCGAATCCATGACTTTACTTCCAAACTAGTATTGGTCCCTCGATCATCTGGTGCGAACTATTATAAGGTTTTTTATAAGAAACTTTATTTCCCTTACATAGTCCTCAACTATGATAGAAAACTCAAGTACAAGATCATAAATCCTCATATGTTCATCGTCATGAATCTAGTGATAAATCCCATTTCGGACTGGTGTAAACACCTCAAAGTTCCATACTCGAATCTTAGATCAAAACAGTGTGACAAAATGATCTGTGTACCTCATATGTACTCATTCAAAAATCTTTATGAAAACTTTTCATAAAACTTCAAAAAAAATTTCAAAAATGCTTCTTCACATATAATCACTCTAAAAATTTGTTTTCAAATGTTTTTCTTGAAGGAAAATATTTCATCTCAAAAGAATCATTTTAGTTTAAAAGGTAATTTTCCATTTATTTTCCTAAATTACAATCAACTTTTCTCCTTACAATATTTTTTTAGCCAATCTTGATATTAATCAATCAAATAATAATTCAAAATTATCCTTATTATTTTACTTAAGAGAAATTATACAGATTAAATAACTCCAAAATAATACCAAGAAACTGAGTACTACTGATAGTATTTTATATTCTCTTAACAAGAAGGGTAATACTTAAGTGAATTGTTTACCATCTGAACATATCTCATGCCTATTTTTAGTTATTTTCGAGCCATTCAAACTAGTTACCATTTGAGACTTAAAAAAATGTTTGAAATTTCTTTTCAAAATTCCATGAGAGATTATTTCGTTTATAAAACCCATTTTATAAATCCTTTTCATAAAATCATCTTATATTAACTACTTCCTTTTAAATTTTTATAACTCTTTTCCAAAATACCCAAAATTTAGTTTCTCAAAATTTATATAACATACCTTTCATATCCATCTTTTACAAAATTATTTGTGTAAATTACATTTTTATACTACATGCTTATTTTATTAACTTACACAAATTCATTAACCTTAACCTCGTATTCTTATCGAACATCTTATAGTCAAATCGTGAAACTTAATTCACAAGATGTTTGTTCAATCAACAAATGATAATAACGGAATATTATTATACCCATAGCCATAAAATAACATACATAAATATCTATATCTTTCAAAAGATATTCCTTTATGCTTAAAATATGATCCTTTTAAAACAGCGTGTCAGTTTGTCCTGTTTAAGTTTTTAGAAATCCCTATCGATACCGATGATCAAGCGCATCGACCAGAATCTATAAAGCACTCAACAGATAAATCAACACAAAACAATTTTATATCAAATAACAAATACATGCTCATATATATAATACTCTTAAACTCAGTCTAGGTTGTTACTAACTCTATCTATAATGAGTTGCTCATTCTAGGGTATTACTAACCCTATCTATAATGAGACTTACCTCTAATAAAGCCTAGGTGTTCGCTCAACCTAAGCTCCAATACCAAATGTAACGACCAGGTATTTTCGACCCTCGAAAATCAAAACTAATACATCCTCATGTCAAAATTCCAAGTGCCAAAAAGCTCGAACATTAGGGGAAAAAGAAAATAAAGATAGAATAGAATCTCACATGAATGGAATAACATATATTATTTCAATATAATATTTACAGTGGAAAAGTTTGAATACAATATTGAAGTCTAACCTAGATTCAGCCTAGACAGTTATAAATCCTCTGTCCTTACAAATGCTAAAAAATAAAAACAAATACAATAGTTGCAGCGGATAATAGAATACGTCCATACATAGATGAAGATCTCCAACTCTCATTTGGAAACTCAAAGTGTCTTCAACTAAACCTAAAAATACTCGGATCTAACCGAAGTATTAAAATCACCTGGATTAGGCTTGATAAACCAACGTGAGATACTCGATTTATAAATTAATGCCAATTAAAAAACCTTGAAAAGAAGGGTATCTCATAAGACCACGCCTACATATAAATAAGGATGAGTTTTCACCTTATGATAACCACACGGTTTTATACCAAAAAACACTTTGATATTATCTTTAATGACATTATTTTGAAAACACTTTTCAAATAATATATCAAAATAAAGTATCAATGCCCGGACATAATCTATGGTAATATATCTGGACTAGGTAAAGTGGAATATGCCTGGATGGTATATATGATATAAAAGAGGTAGCTTAAGTGTTTGCAAAGCATTACAACATTTTTGGGACTAGAATCAAAATAGTAAAGCTCGTATTAGAATTGGATTTCCAACATGATAGGGAACTTGTGGCCTTTTCCGTCGATCCACGAATAACAAATATAGTTCCCGCAGTGCCTTTATCGCTTTTCTCAAGCAAGTCACTTGGAACTGTACTTGCTACACTACCAATATCCGGTAGCCTTATCGCTTTTCATAAGCAAGCCATTATATTAAAATAAATGCGTTGAGGATCCAGATTACACTGGACTCCTTCATACTCATATAACTGATAGCCTGAAATATATGTCCTACAGACCACATAATTACCCATATCATCTCCGGGATGTGAGGCTCCTGAGGCTACGCTCAATTTTTACTAAATCCATGATTTTCTTTCACGAAGCCATGCTTCATTCTTCCATAAAGCACATTCTACATAGAATCCCACATTGCCATTCCTTAATCACACAATTGATTTCTACCAACGTATAACTCCTTAGCACGTACGTCTTAGGAAAGGGTGTTAAGCTAAGAGAAGTTGTTTTATCTGCCACAAGTAGATAATACATTGATAGAGATCAATTGATATGATCAGAAATGCACTGTCAGACATTCGTCCATACAAGTTCCTTCTGGGACTGAATGAAACTAAAGGCACTCCTTCTATTACTATTAGTAGCGAGTAGTCTTGGCAATCTAAAGATTTCAAAACATGATAGGACCATTGCTATAAATGTCTCTATATTGGGAGCTACCCAAAGAATGTCAACAAGCGGTCCTTCCGCTATGAAGATCTCCGGTCTTCAATACAACGAGGGTTTTAGAATGCAGACACCACTGCAATATAAATATAATGAAGAGTAAACCCCTATGACTCATGACAGCAATCCATACATTATGAGGATCTTCTGTCTACAAAAATCAACATCTTCAACATATCTTCACTTCTAAGCGTATACATTGGTTTAAATGGTTTTTGGATGGGAGTTACCTAAATCTGACCCAGTTCCTTCGCATCAATCATCGATTAAAAGGATGTTAAGTTCATATGTGATTACAATCATCATCACCATTCAATTTCATTAATCTTTTTATTCATCATAAATATATCTTAGAGATATATCCGTTATCTTTGCTTTATATTTTTTAGAGTGTGTGGAATCATTAAACCTCACTTATCCAATCATTTGGATAACATTAAAGCTTTTTCAATCTTGGAATAAATCCAAATCGTTTCACCTTTTATTTAGTAAAACATTTCCTAGTCATTTCTATGCAACCCAAGTTATTTAAATTTGGAAAAGCATATTTTTATACTTTAGGAAATTTTGATCTAAGTAAACCAAATTTACTATCCCCTCCATCGGGTCAGTCCAGATAGCCAGTAGGAAAGTGGTTTTCCAAACTCAAGCCTAGACGCTATGTCTTTGTCAACCACAACGAGGTCGAATAATTTGATCGACTCTAAATCATTTAATATTTAACCACTTCCTAAATACTTTAAATCACCTTAAAATAATTTATTAATGATTTAAAAACATTTAAAAAAGATTTCGAAAATAATGGTTTCGTTTAAAGCTATATTTCAAAAGTTATAGAAAAGTGCTGCGAAATATTGCATTGGAAAGTGCTTTTTAAGCAATATTGATCAAAACGACTTTTCAATCATTTTAAAATTCATTTTTATAACTGAAATCACTTTTAAAAAAATTTAAAAGATTTTTGGAATTTATTTCATAATTTAAAACAATTTTAAAATATCATTTTCAAAGAAGTACTTCTATGGATTCCGAATTACGAAACCGGTATTTTTCCAAAATTTTTTTTACTCATATTTCAAAATCTACTTATCAAAATATCGATTTTCTTTCTTTATTTGAAAACTATGGATATAATAATTTATAATTTTTTTATTACAAAGAAATCTGATTCCAACTTCATCCTACAGAAGGATTTAACTTTTGCGGCGTGAAATCGCGAACTACCGTTACGCGACGCGCCTATTTTTGACTCCATATTCATTAATTGAAAAAACTTCTCCAATTTTAATGATAATTTTTATAAAATATTTATAAATCATTTTCAAACAATTTAACCAATATTTTCCATATTATATCTATTTTTCACTTTTAAATCATTTCATACTATTATAATATTCATTTTCAATCTTCTTTTATTTTTCAAAGCCATTAGGAGGCTAAATAAACTCCATATACACATTCTTATGGATTTATTTTTCATAAATTATATGTGGTTGATTTCTTAACTATTTTTATTATGATTTCTCATAATTTATCACAATCAAGTTGTCAACCATATCAATATTCATATAATCAACCATATAATCATTCAAGTTATCAAATTTCTAAATGTAAGTAAATCGAGTACTCACCATTATTAAACTTCCTACCAACATTCCAATCACCACAGCACTTCATTAAACCATTTAAACTTCATCTTAACATCACCAAACAACTCTACTTCTCTTTCAAGTGCTCGGCCATCTTCACCTCCACTTGCTTTGCTCTCAACCATGCCTTCATCATTACCTCATGCTTATGCCATCACCTCTAATCACCTTCCAGTTCTCATGGCCATGCCTTCCCACCTCCATATTGCTCATGGCCAAGCACCATTAAATAAGAGAAGAGGAAGAAGTAGATTAAGAAGAAGTTAGAGAGTAATTAGCGGATTGGTGCTTAAGTATTCTACTATTTTTAACCATCCTACCTCCCTTAAAGAGGAGAAGCCATTAAATATCATCAAGGTGCTCAAAAATGGTGAATAAGAATGAATTTGTGAAGAATGAAGAAGGATATGAGTGGGTGTTTATAACCTTTTTCAAGCCTTAACACTTAAGTAAAGTGGAAAATATCGCCACATATCATCATGCATGCATCATCCACACTTATATCATCCAAATGTACCCCTTAACACATTGAAACCAGTCCTCCATGTGCCACTATCTTCTCATATCACATCATGTCCTAATTGTTGACTTACGCAAGCTTAAGGGTAAAGTTTAATAACGTACCTTTGATATTTTAACATATGTGTATGTATTTATATATATGTTATATGTATACATGCATATAAATATGTGTTAGTGTCATTTAAAATGTTGCAACAAATTCAATAACTTCCGTTCGTTAAACCGTTGAAAATCGAAAAACCGATTCCCGATCACATTTTTACTTCTAATTTAAATTACATATATATGTAAAGAAAGTTTGAAAATAAATTCCTTATCATTGTAAATTTATTAAAATGATCTCATTTGAATAGTAAAACCATTTAAATCAGTATTAACAATTATTTACAAAAATTGTTATTATAGCGATAAAGCTATATCAATTTTCTTATACTTCAAACTGATTATATATCTCCTTATAAAACTATTATAAATATTTATTATCACTTTTTAACTATTTAAAATGAATTACCATCATTTAAAAATAGTAATTTGAATAATTATTAAATCATTAAATCTGTATTTAAAATCATAAATCAATTATTAAGCATAAGGGAATAATTGAGGATGTCATACATACTTTTAATTTCCTAAAACTAGATTAATTAATTTTATTTTATATTCTTATTCAATTATAAAAATAAGTGTATGTATCCATCTCCCTATGCGGTGTTTTACGATTGTAGAGCTTTTTATCGATAAAATGGTTTTCGGCCATTTTATTGGAAGTTTTTCAAAGTTTATATTTTCATAAATATTTATTCAAAATAAAAATACCATTATTATTTATTGTTCAAAACATCATATTATATTTTTAAAATCTTATATTTGAATATTTTGAAAATTAAATATAATCTTTCAAATTGATAAATTTGCGGGTCGTTAGAATTTAACCCCTTAAAATAATTTCGTCTCCGAAATTGCACCAAAACAAAACCCAAAGGTATTTGCCCAAAATATTTATTTTTAAACTTACATTCGTATGATGTATACGGATCATCCAATTCGATATACTATTCGAATCCATAACTTTACTTCCAAATTTGTATTGATCCCACGATCCTCTAGTGTGAACTCTGATTAGGCTTTTTCATCAAAAATCTTTGTTTCCCTTGTCTAGTCCTCAACTATGATAGAAAACTCAAACCATATGATAGTAAGTCATATGATATTATACTAGTGTCATCTGATATTAGTTCCCTAAACTTGGATGAGATTTTACCTTACAATAACCTAAACAATTCATATCAAATCGTTTGATATTATATTAGCGTCTAATATGCAAACAATATTTGACCATAGCTGAAATGGTTACCATTATTAAATTCCAGAATATTTTAGGTTCTATAAACAAAATGGCAGGCATGTATTGGAGAATGGATTTCCGTACAATGGTAGGTAAGGGACTACCTTCCGTACAGTACATTTCTAGAGGAATGTACCGAGGATCGACATCTTCAAATCCTCTACACTTGGCAAGACTAGCCTACCCACAGACCCGCATGGTGGTAGATGGAACTAAATTTGACATCACCCCGGTCGCTCCCGACCTACCCGTAGCTATGAGCATACACAACATACTTGACATATAAAGAGTAATCTAAAAAGCTGATGACCATACCCTATGGACACGACCCAATTAGCCTTACGGTATGCCCTGTTTAAGCCATTACCGGTTGATGAGGCCTGAGGTAGCGATTACCTTTCACGTGGCATATTCCACTCTGAATGCCACATTGCCATTCCATGAGCACACAATTGATTTCTACAAACTTATAACTCCTGAGCTCGCACGACTTAGCAAAGGGTGTTAAGCTAAGAGAAGTTGTCTTCTCCACCACCAAACAGATGATACTTTCATAGAGACCAATTAATGTAGTTAGAAATGCAACGTCAGATACTCATCCATAAAGGGTGTCTAGGAACAGGATAAACCGAAGGCACTCTTCTACCGCATCTTGTCGAGAATTACCCCTAGGATTAGTAGCGAGAAGTCCATGCTTATCATTGATTTTCATAATGAAGCACAACTACCACCATAAATATGTGATATGGTAAATTTCACCTCGAAGGACTAATTGCAAGTAGCCCTTCATCATGAAGATCCCCGTCTTTGAAATCATCATCGTAAACCTACAATTTTGAATGCATACATTGGTCCATAGTCGTTCTTAGGTAAATCTGACCCTGATCTCTCTGGACCCACAACGTTAAAGAGGATCTTAACTTCGTACGAAACCAAACCTCGTAGACTTATCATGTTTCCAACTCTCAACTTTCTATCCTTTAGCCAAGGAAGCCCGGTAGATTGGAGTACTATAGACACTCCACACTACTCCAACAACATTCTTAATCCAAACGATAATAAAACCTACTCAGTCGGCTTGGTGCTAAGTGCACGACTAATCAGTTCCCATATCAAGTCAAGGAATCAAAAATGGCCAAAATTGATAGTTGGTTAATTAGCTATCAAAGCCACAAGTAAATCTAGAACATAAACAGTCACTTGGCCCATTTAATTAATATTTTATTAATTAAATCAATTTTCGAATACTTATTTTACTTCAAATTATCTTTAAAAAAACATATCCTCAAAACCATTTCAATCCTTTGAAACTGGAAAATATTTCCATATACTTATATCAATGGTATAAGTATATTTAATAACACTACCATTTTAGAGACAAGCCAAATATATTTCTAAAATCGTACAAGTCCGGAGTTTGTATGCCTCCATACGGGTGTCAACTATAAGAAGCAATGCTCCTATACCACCAAGCCATTAGTACGGCCATAATAACCAATTCGTATATTTCACAATGAAAGGTCAAAACACAATTTATTAGGCAAAAACAAATGTTGCGTAAAACATCGTTACGACAAACCAAAACACTAGTACAGGGATTTAATTAATTATATATATTAACTCCCATATACTATATAAAACATTTCCTTTCGGAAAATCATTTACTATAACAACAGTGTTATAGTCCATACCTTCCATACTTCCTCGAAAACATCTATAACAACAATAAATATTGAAATCTATGTTTTTGATACATACCAAATTTTAAATCGTTTTTCGAACTATTAGATTCCATTTGGAATCATTACTTTCACTAATTTAATTTTAAAGATTATCGCTTTAAAAACCATAACTTTGTCAAAAATATTACTTTCAAAATATTCCTTTAAATTGTTATTTAACTCTTTAAAAGCTTGATTGTATTTCCTTTATATAAAAATCCATACTTAAATCCCAACATAAATCATTCCCATATTTATAAAACTAAGTTTGTATATCTCATTTCTATTTTATAATGCTTCTATTTTGTAAAATCTCTATATTTATAAAATTCTATTTATAAATCAACTTTTATAAAAACTCATTTTCAAATCAAAAACCATTTATAAATCCATATTTTTATAAATCTAATTTATTTATAAAATCCATTTATAAATCCATTTAACAAATAAATTTCAAATCCATTTGCAAAATAAGTATAAATTTTGACTATAAATCTATCTCACTATTTAAAAAATATCACTTTTATAAATCCTTTACATAAATTTATTCAAACATCTATATTTAAAGATATTTTAAAAAACTGTCAATTTTACAACATCAAAAATCATACTTTTTTGTTTATTCCAAATAAGTCATTAATTTTAATAATTTGAAATTTGTTAAAACATATATACTTCCAAAATCACTTTGGATATCATTTCAATTCAAAATCACTATTTTATTGTCTTTCATAATACTAAAAATATGGCCCAGTGCAACTATAGCACCAAATAAGCAAAAACAATCTGTGCCATCAAATAGGGCATCCAACACATCATATGTCAAAATATATGAAAAGTAAAATCAACGGTGTGAGGAAACCTATTGGATCCCACCAATATGTCCCCCTGCATCATATACAACAAATAATCAAACAATATAAAAATCAACCGTTTCGAGGTGGGATTTGTATACAAAAAGTCATCCACACGTACAGGTGAATGTAATAGAATCTCATCTGCTCCAATAAGTGGGAATGTATCTAAACAAACTAATAAATATAGCAAGTCATCCTAATAAGCAACAAACAGCATAAATAAAATTATCCATATTTATATAAAAATATAAGTAAGTAAGAGAGGTGAGCTAACTTACAGAAATTCCAGAAATCGCCAAAGCGCTTCGATTTTAATTAAAATTGAACAGTTTTTCAAATTAATCCAAGATTCCTACAATCTCCGAATCCATCCAATTCAACTCCATAGCGTAGTACCCACTGATACGAATGCAACATAAGTTTCCGCGCTCAAAACCGACCTCGTACGAAAAAGTTATGAATTAACGAACGTATGAATAATTAATTTAAAATTAACTTTAATAAATAAAAAAAATTTAAAACAAAATTCACCTTTTCTCGTCTTATGTTTGATTTCCAAGCGAGGCATTTTTTGTACAAATCGACTGCGACAAACCAGAACGGCCGCCGCCTCCACCTACGCCGCTCCGCCGCAATCGCTTGCCGCTGCCGCAACCTCTGTAACAACACGATATTTTCAACCATTCGCATCCGCACATGTCAGACTTGAATTCCTCAAAATACCGCGTTGTAAATAAAATTTGGCAAATCTCAAAACATACGGTAAATAATAATCACAGAACACAGACACAGAGTAAGAAATGCAGCGGAAGTAAAAGAGATAGTAGTTCATGAAGCTACTATGTAAATATTTCAGAGTTAAATAAAATACAACAGAATAAATAAAGTACAACGGAAGTCTCAAGATGATAACCAAGTACAAGTTGAATAGAACAATAGAACTGGAATAGATAAAACTAGATAAGCAGATAATCTCCAGCGATTCCAATCTCCAGAAAGTGGAATCCAAACCTGTGAATAACTCAGGCTGACCCAAGCGTAAATAAAAATACAAACACTCGAGTCAGGACAATATATACTTATATAATGTAAACCAACTCAAGTGAACTGTAATAAGGTACAAGTGACTTAATGGACGCCTGGAACCGCCCATCCTCTAAGGATCTGTTAAACAATTTACTATGCAGTAATATTGCGCTATTACAATAATGTCTACAGTAAAATAAACTTACTTTTAAATAGCATTCCGGGCTACCCATATCACCCTTCACACATAATAGTCCCAGTAGTCCATCCAATATCATGATATCTCTAGATCGGGAAACTATCAGAGGATACCACATGGGCTACGGGAGAAAAACATACTCGTAGTAAAGGCTCGGTATGGCAGGCGACACGACACACAAGGCAATGCCAGGGTAGATATACCAATTACGTACACATGCCGGTGGTAACGCAGCCACATACGCCCACCTCGGAACACACTCCCATATCAAAATCGGAGGATGACCATCTAATAAATCACAAGTAAGAGTATAGTATCGAAGGAATGTGTCCGACCAGAGAAGCTACCCCTTTTGGCCCGAGATCGCTCTTGTTTTAGCCACCTTATGCCAACTCACGGGAGTTGGGTCCACGTAATATACCTCAAGAACGTCGCCACCATCCTAATTCATTCTGGAAACTCCACCGCGTACACAGTTGTTAAAGTGGTTTTCGGTATCGACAGAGAGTATGTCCATATCCGATCCCGGTCTCTTTAACAACCAATCGTTATTATAACACGTAGTTATAATTTAAAAGTCATAGTTTATACTTTCAAATAAAGTATCATTTCAAATTCAAATCGTTATCAAAATAAAGATCTAATCATTTTCAAACCATTTCGAAAACATCATATCTTTCCAAAACTTCCTTTCAAATCGTTTTAATATATCAAAATATCATATCTTTCCAAAACTTCCTTTCTAATCATCTCTATATATCAAAATATCATATCTTTCCAAAATTACATTTCAAATCATTTTAATATATCAAAATATCATATCTTTTCAAAACCACATTTCAAATCATTTTAATATATCAAAAATATCATATCTTTACAAAAATCCATTTCCAATCATTTTAATATATCAAAATATCATATCTTTACAAAACTTCATTTCCAATCATTTTAATATATCAAAATATCATATCTTTTCAAAACTTCATTTCAAATCATTTTAATACATCGAAATATCATATCTTTTCAAAATTTCATTTCAAATCATTTTAATATATCAAAAAATCATATCTTTACAAAACTTCATTCATTTCAATCATTATTCATTTTATTTAATTTAAAATACCATTTCAATTCACATATCAAAACAGTTTATATTGCAAATCAAATTACTTCATTTAAATCAAAAATGAAGTTATTACATTTAATTATTAAATTTCCAAAATTTCCAGCTTTGAAAGATCATTTATCCACTTAAGTTTATCAAAACAGTGAAAATATACTTTTCGCAACATTTAGAAAATACTACGAAAAGTTACATAAAAAACAGTTCAATTTAACAAAAGACGGCATTTTAAAAATGTTGTAATAGGGTTTACTTAAATTTCAAATAAACTTAGTTAAATTCAACAATTATAGCACTTACAAAAAACGCTATAATAGCCTTTAATTCAATTTAGCTTTTTAGTTCATTATCATCGACTATAGCATTTACAAATGCTGTAATATCATTTACATTACAATTAATAGCATTTCAAAAATGCAGTTAATTAACTTCAAATATTCAATATAATTTCACAACCAATCATATTTTATTTAAAACGTTTTTAACTTAATAAATCATACATTTTCACATTTATAAACATCATTTAATTTCCCTTAAGTTCATGGTTTTATAAAGTTAAATTTCCATTCAAAAATCAAGATTTAATAATAATTCACTTATTAAATTTCGACATTCAATTTTAAATTCATTGAATTAAATTTCAAATTAACACTTAAGTTTAAAATTTCAAAATATGACTTAATTTCAATTTTATTTACTTAACTTAAAAATTCACTTTTAAGACAAATTCACAAATTCCCATTTTGGTTATATTTCAAAATTTCAACTTAAATAATCATTCATTTCACATTTTAACTTTATTCAAAAATCATTAATATATTATAAAAACACTTTAAATTCATTTTAAATTCAAATTATCATAAATTTATCGGAACTTCATATTCATTATAATTTCCAGTTATAATTAAATCAAAATTTCCAAAATAACTTACATTCGGATTTTCTAACTTTTCCATAATTTATTTAACTTATAAATTTCCAGAAACTCAATAGTACTTTACAAAAATTATTTTTTATTAATTTTAAATCAAAATATAGTAATATTTACATTTTTAAAATATTTTAAATTTTTTAGAAAAACATATTTTAACTACGGGTCTGTATATAATTTTCTACGCTAGGTAAAGTGATACGGGTAATATATCATTTCAACCCGTAATTTACAAAGAAAAACCAGGTTTTATCATTTCAAACCCGCAGTCCCAAGTAATTGAAATAAATTGAAAATCGCTCAGGCCTATCATTTCAGCCCATAACGATTTTCCCCTATTTTAAATTCCGTTCGGGTATGTATCATTTCAACCCATAGTGATTCTAATCTAAAGAGAACTTGCAGTGTGATAAACTGATAAAAATAACAGAACAGCATAATATAACAGTAACATATGATATAACAGGTGTTCAAGCATGGGTGAACGTCATATAATCATAACATAGCAAATATAATATGGTGATGAATTTTACAGATTCAAAAGGGGTCAATTTACTAGTTATATATGTACATATTGTCTGGTGAGAATAACTCACTTGTATAAGCTGGAGACAACGATCAAAAGCACAAACTGAGATCTTCAGAGGCACAATAGCATGAAAAATATTTGAGTTTGCGAGAGCCAAAGATTAATTGCCTTGAACACATTCAAACAAGACAATAAAGACAACATAAGTTTTCAACTAAAGATACGATTAAACAATGTTAGAGATAAATGCAAAATCATCTCCAAAGTCTTTGCACTTGCCTTCTACCACTAATGCTTCAGATATACGTCAGAAAGGCACGGCTAAAGCAGGGACAAGGATCTGGTTTGGGTTCATAAGAGGTCGGCCAAACATGTATGGGATGGAGCAAAAGTGATGATGCATGAGATATGTGCAAGGATTACAACTACAAGGCAAAATATCATGAATGCAAGGCAACATTGGCTCGTCCCAAGCAAGACCAGGCACGGCCATCTCTGTAGGGGGATGGAGGATGGTGTGGAAAAGGGTTTTAGGTCGTCCATGGGTGGTGGAGGTGGAGTCGGTGGCGGCCAAAGGAAGGTTGAAGGTGACGAAGGCATAGGTGTTGGCTATGGTGCATATAGGTGAAGTTTGTGTAGATTTAGGTGGAGTTTGATCAACTATTGGACACGGTTAGTGGCTTGGGGCTGGAGAGGAGGTGGTGCGTGGTTCAGGTGGTGGAGGAGGCGGCCATGGTGGCTAGAGTGGTGGGGCCAAACCTGAAGTAGAAGAGAAGGCAAGTAAAAATCAACATAAACAAGTAGAAAAACAAGAAGAAAAACAATGGAAAAAGAAAAAAAAATTACCAAACTCTTGGAGATGATGGAGACCGAATTTTTTTTTAGATGGGAATAAAAATGTTTTACGTGAATGAGAAAAAAAAATCAGCGTATGAAGAAATGAGGAGATGTGGCCAATTGAATGAAAAGTAAGGTTGAAATGTGAAAAGGTGGGAGATAAAGAGCCATTGGAAACCAAAAGTCAAAACCTTTTCACATTACCTTTAATTTATTTATATAAGTTTAAATTACTGAGAAAAATAAAAGTTTCAGTAAAAATTTCGAAAATTCAACATAATATAAAGTATAAATAAATAATTATTAATAATATAAGGTAAAAAAAAAGAAAATAGCTCAAAAAATGCAAGCTAGTCAAGCAAATTTGAAAATAAACAGAATAAATTTTGAAAAAATTATATGGACATGGAAAATTTAAAAATAAAGATAAGAACACAAAATAAACATGTATTCACAAAATAAATAAATAAATTTTAATTAAATATAATTTAAATGAAGAAAATAACAAAGAAAATAGAAACTAGGCTTTAAAATAGAAAATAAATACAATAAGCTTTGGAAAAATTAAAACATCACTTTAAAAATATTTAAAAGTCAAAATATACATAATATAACATAAATATACAAATTAGAATAAGATATATCAAGTAAAAATATCATTTATATAAATTAAAACAAAGAATATTGTTAAATAACCCTATATACACACAATATTGTAAATGGTATAACTTTCACAATTTAAATCAAATTTCAATGAAACGAAAAGCAGTATTCATGATATTAAATCAATTTTCATAATAAAATATAAAATTCAAGAATTCAAATATTTAAATTTAAAATTTAAAAGTCAAAGTTTGACCAGTTTTGACCACAATTCTATTTTTCAGGAAAATATTCAATTTATACCAGTTTGAAATTATAATTCATATAATAATCAAAATTTATATTTAAAAATGAAATGTTTGAAATAAAACAAGTTTAAAATAATTTCAAAATAAAATAAAGTCAAATTTAAATTATGTGCAAAAAATCTAGGGTTGTTACACTCTCCCGCACTCAAAACTTTTCGTCCCCGAAAAGGAATGAGGTACGGTAAAGCACAGAAAAAATAAAGTGAAATAAAATTAAGACAAGATGACAAGGAGATTGAAATTATACCTGATTGCTATTGTTGTAGGTAAGTTTAACAAGATGGAGATTATCAAAGATTATAGATAGATTTCTAAACAGAAAAATTATAGAAAAATGCCTACACCAGCCTGAAGCAAGACAAGGAAAAATAAGAACAACCAAAAGATAGTTTGAAAAACCAAATAAGATAATAAGTTAGAAACCATGAAAATTTCAACTTAAATAGATAATTAATTTTTTTACACAAGTTAAATAAACCTTAACTATCTCAAATTTTTATTATCTTATCTTCTAATCATCTTAAATCAACAATTTCTATGATCATGGATTTGAAAAATAATCATTCATTATACTCATAATGTACTTAATAAATTTAATTCTTCTTTATTCCTACTTAAATTTAAATTTATCCTTCTCAATATATTTTATCATCTATCCCTTTTATACTTACTCTTTTTATAACTGCTTTAATTTATTGTTTGTTCCATTAATCATCATTTTATATCGTAAATTATTCAATTAACCTTTTATTCTATTTACTCCTGTTAATAATTTTTTAACTAAAATTTAAGTGTATAACATTTATTTTAACCATTCAAATTTTATTTATAAAATCTTTTTATATTATATATTATCCAATTACATTGTTAACTTCTGTATAATTTGGGTAAGTTATATTACAATTGAGTATTATACAAATAAAACTTTCTAATTCCCTCATCTCAAGTTTGAATCATTTATCTAAAATTTTGATTTTCTTTTTATAATTGAAATGATTCTTTAAGATAAAGTTTAAGAACAAAATTTCTGATTCCTTCAAACCATTTAGAAATAAATATACTGAAAAATGTGTACGTGCTAATATAGTACACACGGATCGTGTAATATGATGTATAACACACAAAAATACGACTAATCACAGATAATAGAAAATTCTTTAAAATAGAAAAAGCACACCAGAGATTTTTATACTGGTTCGGAGCACCGTCCTACGTCCAGTCCCAGACTTCTATCTGGATTTTCACTACCAACTACCTTGCTTCACCCGGAGGAACAGGTTTACAACACCCGAGCAGACGAACGGGATTTCACGCCTCTTACAACACCGAGGACTTCAACACTTGCCTCTTACAACACCGAGGACTTCAACACTTGCCTCTTACAACACCGAGGACTTCAACAAAGATGAAAAAAATTGTTTGTTGACGGTATGTGTTCTTGCTAACACTATTTTGTCCCTTGTAGTACAAACTTCCTATAATCTTATCCTCAAATAGAATATTTGTATATATGAAGATTTTGAAGTGGATATCGTATTGAATCAAAAGAATGTTAAATAAATTTCAGGATTCAAAAACGATATATGATAGAATATGAGCAATTTGAGCGCTTGGGAGTATAAGATTGAGATCAATAGAATAGAGATTAGAATAATAGAATTGGGTTTTTTGGAATAATGATTTCATGATATTTATATAAGAAATAAACAGTTGTAAACCTTTGTGAAAAGGTACAAACAAAGGTCATGATCATTGGTGAAGAGAAAGAGAAGCAACCGTTGAAGAAAAGGAAGTGTCTATTTGAAAAGTTGCTTTCTGTTTGAAAACGGTCGATAGGTCAAAAAGGACCAGTAGAAAGGAATTTGAATATATATATATATACACGTTATGTACACTTGTGCACGTTAACTGAGCATTCTGGGCAGAAACGGTAGACTGCCTTGTTTTAACCGGTCGACCGGTTTAGCCCAGATTGCACAGTTAATGTGCACTCATTCATATATATATATATATATATATATATATATATTCAAAGATTGAAGGTATAAGATTATTTGAGGATAGATTTTAACATAAATAACATTACTAACATACCAAATAATCAACCTCTAACATATGGAGCTCTTTGTGACTCTTTAATGAATAACTTCTTTTTGTCGATCACGGCTTATCCCTTTGTCTTGTCGATCACGGCTTATCCCTTTGTCAGAAATCAAAACTCTATAAAGATCTTGACTCAACATTCTCCCCCTTTCTGATTGATGACAACATAGTTATGAATCTCCTCCTGTATATGATATCCCCCCGAGATTGTGTCCTGCATATATACTGTTAGCATAATTTTCTCCCCCTTTGTCATCGACGAAAAGGAGTTGTTAAGTGGAGGATGTAAATGAGATTATAAGCAACATAAAACTACTACCATAGATCAAGAGTAACATTCACACAAGATGATAATACACACAAGTCTAGTACGAATTAAAACACGACACTATTTAGTACAAGTGCCAGATAATGTCTTTAAAGCAAAAACAAAAGTCATAAGAACGCAAAAAAATAAACTAAAAGAGACTTAATATGACTCCGTCTCACCCTCTTCTTCTTCTTCTCCTTCTTCTTCAACAAGCTGAGATTTTCCGTGTCCATGTTCATGACTAGTTCCCGAGCTTGTACCCTCCTCCGAAGATGTCCAAGCAAAAGTAGGAGGAGCTGGGCGCTTGCCAAGGTCTGGAGCTTGCATTGATGAAGATGATGCACCACATGATATTGCTTCCCATATAGAAACGAAGAAAGACTTAAGTTTGTTAAAGCGTTTATCCATTTTTGTATCCATGCGCTTAAGTCGTGCTTCGAGAAGGAATTGATTTCGAGCAATAGTGTCAAGTGATTCTTTTGTTGAGGAAAATGGTCGTAAAAGTTTGACTTCCTCAGGTTTAGGGCGGGATGATCGTGATAAAGCTTCTTTATGTCCTCGTTCATTCCATTGTTCAAAAGGCATAATATTAAAGTATCGAGCGGGAAGCTTCATTCTTTTAATCGATGCTTTGTTGATGACTTTTGGTTTGGAAATTGAAGACTTGGGAGGTTCAATGCCACAATCAAGCAAGAGACGCATAATATACTCGTTATAGAACAAGTATGGCCTAGAGCAATCATTTACATTCAAGATCTCATCAAAGATCATACCAATCCAATTTATACGAATACCCCCATAGATTGAGTATAATACCTTGAAATTTTCTTTATAGACGGCATCAAAATTTCCTATTCTCGATAATAGAGAGTGCATAAGAGTATGATGAAGAATTCTTGCAGAAGGCCGCAAACCAATAGACTTAGTGCTATCCTTGTCATCTTCAATAAATTGATGGCTAATTTGATTACGGACATGAACATTGCAAAAATTACTTGAGAATTTTTCACCGATAAACGAAGAACCAAGAACGGTTGCCATCCTATCACATGAGATAAACACTTCTTTGCCACAAACAATGGACCAAAGGCAATAATTAGGATTCTCTGGCTTGTTTTTCTCTAAATTTAGGTTAGCATAGAATAATTTGATCATTACATGGTTAATTTCCACATTGTTTTGATCAAAGTCGATTAGGTTTTCTATGTCGGTATCCTTTGCTAAGCCAAGAATACGATAACTAGAGAAATCTGAAAATTTAACAAAAGAACCTGGATGGATTGTAAAATCCCTCATCTCATTCCACCTTTTGATTGCGATTGGATCCACAAGCCACTTCCTGACAGAGAGATCGATTGGTTGAGTTTCGGAAGTAGAAGCTTGCTTTAATTTCTTTTGTGGAGGAGCCATTTGGGTGAGATTGGTAGAAGAATTTAGTTCTAGGGTTATGAGAGTTTGTTGAAAAGAAATGAAGAGATGGAGTGAAAAAAATAACCGTATGTGCCTTTTAAAAAAACAAAACTGCTCGAAACCGGTCGACCGCCCTGAAATCATCGGTCGACCGTTTTCATACAAAAGCAAAAACGGTCGACGGTGGTATCTGGCCGGTCAACTGGTTTGCCTGTGAGTTGTCTTTCCTTCTCCTTGCTTGTATTTCTGAGTGTTAACGGTCCATATAATATTGAGTTTATTCAAAACATGATATATATATATATACACACATATATATCAGTTCATAAAAACAAATACGAGAATACAATCATAATTTTGAAACAAATTTAATGAGAGGTAGAGGAATTATGGTCGGAAGTCTCTTCTTTGACATCGGTAATGCGTGGTTTCCATGGCGACCATTTTTCTTTCGCTCCTTCATTCTCAGCATAGTTTTTATCCCATGAATTTGGCCTTCTAGAGGATGAAGGTGCATGAGGCATTGGCTCGTATACGCCATGTTTGTTTGAACCACAAAAGAATGATGCCATTCTTTCTAGAAGAGATAGTCGTTCCGAAGTCAGTTGTTGCTCATAATGCAGCTGTATTTGAAGATCGATTTGATGTTTTTGATAATGATGAATCTCATTGATCTTCTCTCTGGTACGGGGTGAACAAAACAACACCTTCTTTGCTCGTTTCGAAGTTGGCGTATTGCCAGGAGTATGAATGCATTGATGATGACACTTTGATTTGTGTTTTGGAGTTTCAGGAGAGTAATATTCTTCTGGCTCAGAACTTGTGACCGAAATATGGGACTTTTGAGTATACTCATCACAAATATGTGCCATAATGAACTATATGTATAAACTTTTAGGCTTAGATAGGAAGTGATAAAAACAATATTTTTTGTCAAGCATATATAAAAAAAATTCCCATATATAAGCTTGTGGATGAGAATTGTCATGCAAACTTGGCGGTAGAAAAAATTAGAAGCTCATATTCAATTTCCTAATATAGCAATAGCAAAAATAATTCGAAAAGAACTTAAGAATATAACATTTAGTGATTACTTATCAAGTTCTTTTCTAGAAATTAAACCAAGTTCTCTACGAAATTTAATGAAACTAGACTCTAGTAGAGGCTTAGTAAAAATGTCCGCTAGTTGACTATCAGTTTGGACATATTCGAGACATATATTTCCTTTTTCAATATTGTCTCTAAGGAAATGATGACGGATATCAATGTGTTTGGTTCTGGAGTGATTCACTGGATTCTTAGAAAAATTTATAGCACTTGTGTTATCACAGTATATAATAGAACTTGATAAATGAATATCAAAATCTTGAAGTGTTCGTTGCATGTATATTACTTGAGTACAAGCGAGAGCCGCTGATATATATTCAGCTTCACATGTTGACAGTGAAACACAATTTTTTTTCTTACTAAACCAAGAGACAAGTGATTTTCCAATAAAATGGCACGTACCACTTGTACTCTTTCTATCCGTTCGAGAGCCTCCAAAATCAGCATCACTATATGATACCAACTCAAATGGACATTCTTTTGGATAAAAAAGACCGAAATCTTTGGTATTATTAAGATAACGAATTATACGTTTCACTGCTCGTAGATGTGATTCCTTTGGATCTGCTTGAAAGCGTGCACATTGACAAACACTCATCATTATATCTGGACGACTTGCTGTAAGATAAAGAAGAGAACCAATCATGCTTCGATATAGTTTCTGGTCAATATTCTTACCATTTTTATCTTTTTCAAGATGTGTAGTTGTACTCATAGGAGTAGGTTTACCAGATGTGTTATTTAACCCGAAGCGTCTGATAAGATTTCCGCAGTATTTTTCTTGATTAATAAAGATACCATTCGGAAGTTGTTTGATTTGAAGTCCAAGAAAATATGACAGTTCTCCCATATGAGACATTTCGAATTCTTTGGTCATAATATTTGCAAATTCCTTACAGAGTTTATCGTTTGTTGAACCAAAGATGATATCGTCTACATATATCTGAATAACTAGAATATCCTTTTGAGAATGTTTGATAAATAAAGTTTGATCGACTTTGCCTATTTGAAATCCTGAGTTAATAAGATAGCTACGTAGTCGTTCATACCAAGCACGAGGTGCTTGTTTTAAACCATACAGAGCTTTCTTAAGTTTGAACACATGGTCAGGATATTTTTCATGTACGAACAAAGGAGGTTGTTCGACATCTACATTCTCTTTGATAAATCCATTGAGAAATGCACTTTTGACATCCATCTGATAAAGTTTGAAATTATGGTGACAAGCAAAAGATAATAGGATTCTAATAGCTTCTAATCGAGCAACTGGTGCAAAAGTTTCTTCATAATCGATACCTTCTTCCTGATTATACCCTTGTGCTACTAATCTTGCTTTATTTCTGGTGATATTTCCTTGTTCGTCGGCCTTATTTTTATAGACCCATTTAGTACT
This sequence comes from Allium cepa, assembly GCA_030765085.1. NCBI lineage: Eukaryota > Viridiplantae > Streptophyta > Magnoliopsida > Asparagales > Amaryllidaceae > Allium > Allium cepa. Next base: position 92,235,707 of record CM060930.1, on the reverse strand, counting down.
AATAACTGACTGATCAGTTGGTCTTGGAACAAGTTCCCAAACGTCATTGCGCTCGAACTGATTTAGTTCTTCCTGCATGGCAATGATCCAGTAATCGTCTGCAGTAGCTTCTTTTGGATTCTTAGGTTCGACATTTGAGAGAAAAGCGACATGACCCATTTGGTTGAGTTGACTCCTTGTTCTGACATGTGATGTTACTTCACCGATTATATTTTGGGCTGGATGGTCTCTTAATATCCTTGGTGGTGATTTTAACTCACATATTTGAGGAATATTCTCAATAATTATTTCCGAGTCAGAATCAACATTTGTGATGATTCGATTATCAGTGACTATTGATTCGTCATCATCTGATATATTTTGAGGATGCTGATAGAATTCATCGAAAGAGACATGAAGTGATTCTTCAATAGTTTTGGTTTGTTTATTAAATATACGATAGGCCTTGCTTCGTTCCGAATAACCGACAAATATTCCTTCATCGGCTTTTGGATCGAATTTGCCAAGCTGGTATTTCGTATTTAAAATAAAGCACTTGGAACCAAAAACTTTGAAGTATGAGATTTTAGGCTTTCTTTTGTTAAATAATTCATAAGGAGTATTCTTGGTAAGAGGTCTTATGGACACACGATTTAAAAAATAACAGGCAGTTGCGACGGCTTCTGCCCAGAAATGTTTTGGTAGGGTGGTTCCATTCAATAATGTTCTTGCACATTCTTGTAAAGTTCGGTTCTTCCGTTCTACAACTCCGTTTTGTTGTGGAGTTCTGGGAAACGAAAAATTATGATATATACCTTTCTTTGTACAAAAATGTTCAAATTCATTATTTTCAAACTCTCCGCCATGATCACTTCTTATATTTTTAACTTTAATCCCTTTTGATTTTTTAATTCTTTTGACGAAAGATTTGAAATGATCGAAAGTGTCACTTTTGTTTTTTAAGAAAATTGTCCATGTGTAACGGGAGAAATCATCAACAATTACAAGCACATATCGACTGTGATTTATTGACTAAATCCTAGTAGGTCCAAATAAATCCATATGTAGTAAATCAAGTGGTTGTAATGTTGATATGACTTTCTTGGATTTAAAAGATGATTTGGTCAATTTTCCTAATTGACATGCGTCACAGATGTTGTTAACCTTAAAACTTATTTTGGTAGTCCTCTAACTAGATCGTTTTTGGCTAGCTTGTCAATAGTTCTGAAGTTTATATGACAGAAGCATTTGTGCCATAACCATGGATCATTATCATTAGCCACAAGACACATATCTGAATTATGATTAATATTCATATTCAGAATATATATATTTCTGTCTCTATAACCTTAGAAAGCTAAATCATGGTCTTTATCTAAAATACTACACTTATTATCCGAAAAGGAAATTGTAAAACCCTTGTCACATAACTGACTAATACTAAGTAAATTGTGTTTCAAATTTCTAACTAGCATGACATTAGTAATGAGAGGTAAGTTAGATGTACCGCAATTGCTCACATCGCCTTTGCCGATGATATAGCCTTTTGAATTATCTCCAAAAGTGACGGAGCCACCATCTGAGTATGTAATATTTGTCAATAAGCTCTTGTCTCCAGTCATGTGCCTCGAGCAACCACTGTCCAATATCCACTTTCCTCTATTCTTAAGTGAGACCTGCAAAAAATAAAATTAAGTCCATGGTACCCACTTTTTATGGGGTCTTAAGAGTTAGGTCTTAGGAGTCCAAACCCATACGGGTCCGGTATCCAGTCCATGGTACCCACTTTCCTCTATTCTTAAGTGAGACCTGCAAAAAATAAAATTAAGTCCATGGTACCCACTTTTTATGGGGTCTTAAGAGTTAGGTCTTAGGAGTCCAAACCCATACGGGTCCGGTATCCCCTTTATATATATAATTTGTATTAAGATGCACAGTATTCATGAAATTCTAAATATATTTGTTCCTAATCAAATTGTTATTTGTTTTAGGAACCCATATTTTGATAGTCTTGACATTTTTCTTCTGAAATTTCACAACTGCTTTTGGTTTGGAATACAATAAACTAAGATTTTTCTTAGCTTCAAGCTTTTGTACTTTCTTCTTCCTTTCATTACCAAGATGTTTCTTGGTTTCTTGTTTCTTATATTCAGAACCTTGTTTATTTGAAATAAATTGTGAACTTTCAATGATTTTTGTCAAATTTTCTTGTCCTTTGTTAAAGTTAGAAACATTTTGAGTAATGTTATCTAACTTAGTTTGTAAACTAGCCCTTTCTAGGTCCAGAATTTTGACTTTTGCCTTAAGCTCATGATTTTTAGTAGTGAGAGCATCATTTTTCTCTTTTTGAGTTTCAATTTCTTGACTCAAAAGAGATAATTGAGAGTCAACATTAGATGATGATCCTTGAAGTTTTTCAAGTTCTTCTTCTAATATTTTCTTCTCGTCTTTTAACATATCTCGTTCAAATTCTGCTCTACTCAAATCTGCTTTGGCTTCTTTTAGCTGTTGTTTTATGTCTTTATATCTAACTATCAATTCATCATTAATATCAAGTACTTCATCAAATGTAGGAATTTGTACCTCATCTTCTGTTGCCATGAAACAGACATTTGCTCGTTCATCTTCCGTATCATTATCACTTTCTGATGAGTCTGTATCATCCCACGTTACCGAAAATGCTCGTTTTTTTGATTTGTCCTTCTTATATTTTAATTTGTCATTTTCTGACTTCTTCTTTTGCTCCGGACAATCCTTGTGCATGTGCCCCTTTTTGTGACAGTTGAAGCATTCTATAGCGGATGATGTTGGTTTATTTGATCTAGATTTCTTTCCGTTATAACGACTGGCTTTTCGCTGTTTTAGCAATTTTTTGAAACCTTTTGCTATGAATGCCAGATCTTCATCTTCAAACTCTGATTCATTTTTGTCTTTTTCAGCATGGAATGCCATGTTCTTCTTTTCTTCTTTTTGTTCCTTTCTAGTCTGCAAGTTAGCTTCATAGGACATTAGATTTCCTATCAATTCATCTGGCTTCATGACGGAAAGGTCATTAGCTTCTTCAATTGCTAATACTTTTCCTTCCCATTCACTAGTCAGAGAATGTAGGACTGTTGAAACAACATCAAAATCAGAATACTTTTGTCCTAAGCCAATAAGTGCATGGTAGATAGTTTGAAAACGTGAATACATATCATTGATTGTCTCATTTGGTTTCATTTTAAAATTTTGAAATTGACTTTTCAGCATGGCTATTTTGGCTTGTTTAACCTTGTTAGTACCTTCATGAGTGGCGTTTGCCAAATTTGATATGCAGTAGTGCAGATACTAACACGGTTATATTCATTTTGGTCTAATGCACAAAACAACATATTTATTGCTTTTGCATTTACGGCTGCTGTCGTTTTCTCAGCCGCTGTCCATTCTGAATAATCAATTGTTGGATTCACTATTTCTTTTTGAGTAGCATTCCAGGCATCATAACTGTTTGATTGCATAAAGAATGACATACGTGTTGCCCAATAGCTATATTTAAGACCATTGAAAAATGGAGGTCTTTGTGTCGATTGACCTTTCGTGTAAGTGGTGTTTTGAGTGCTAGTACTTGCGTTATTTGCCATATTATAAGAATATACCAAATAACTGTGTTACAGTTATATGATGACCGTGCTCTGATACCAAATGAAAAATGTGTACGTGCTAATATAGTAAACACGGATCGTGTAATATGATGTATAACACACAAAAATACGACTAATCACAGATAATAGAAAATTCAGTAAAATAGAAAAAGCACACCAGAGATTTTTATACTGGTTCGGAGCACCATAATACGTCCAGTCCCAGACTTCTATCTGGATTTTCACTACCAACTACCTCGCTTCACCCGGAGGAATAGGTTTACAACACCCAAGCAGACAAACGGGATTTCACGCCTCTAATACACCGAGGACTTCAACACTTGCCTCTTACAACACCGAGGACTTCAACACTTGCCTCTTACAACACCGAGGACTTCAACACTTGCCTCTTACAACACCGAGGACTTCAACAAAGATGGAAAAAATTGTTTGTTGATGGTATGTGTTCTTGCTAACACTATTTTGTCACTTGTAGTACAAACTTCCTATAGTCTTATCCTCAAATAGAATATTTGTATATATGAAGATTTGGAAGTGGATATCGTATTGAATCAAAAGAATGTTAAATAAATTTCAGGATTCAAAAACGATATATGATAGAATATGAGCAATTTGAGCGCTTGAGAGTATAAGATTAAGATCAATAGAATAGAGATTAGAATAATAGAATTGGTTTTTTTGGAATAATGATTTCATGATGTTTATATAAGAAATAAACAGTTGTAACCCTTTGTGAAAAGGTACAAACAAAGGTCATGATCATTGGTGAAGAGAAAGAGAAGCAACCGTTGAAGAAAAGGAAGTGTCTATACGAAAGGTTGCTTTCTGTTTGAAAACGGTCGACAGGTCAAAAAGGACCAGTAGAAAGGAATTTGAATATATATACGTTATGTACACTTGTGCACGTTAACTGAGCATTCTGGGCAGAAACGGTCGACTGCCTTGTTTTAACCGGTCGACCGGTTTAGCCCAGATTGCACAGTTAATGTGCACTCATTCATATATATATATATATATATATATATATATATATATATATATATATTCAAAGATTGAAGGTATAAGATTATTTGAGGATAGATTTTAACATAAATAACATTACTAACATACCAAATACTCAACCTATAACATATGGAGCTCTTTGTGACTCTTTAATGAATAACTTCTTTTTGTCGATCACGGCTTATCCCTTTGTCTTGTCGATCACGGCTTATCCCTTTGTCATAAATCAAAACTCTATAAAAATCTTGACTCAACATATACATACATACATAATATGTCAAATCAAATTTAAATCATATATCTATATCTAATATAAATCCAGTCTTATTTTAGAGATTCAAAATCAATTAAATTTCCTAAAACAAAGCTATAGCAAGACTATAGAACGGTCTCTTCACTTCGAAACTCGAAAACGAACATCGATGATGCCGCGGTCATCGTCGAAGTTATTTTCCAACGACAAAGAGAAGAGCACTAATTTTAAACTTTAAAATTTCTTGGAAACAAATTTCTATTAGAAAATATTTTAAATAATATACCCATTTTAAAACTTTAAACACAAGGTTTGAAACCATTGGAAATTAAATTCTCAAGTTTCTTGTTTTAAACTCATTTCAGTTCCCAAATCAATTTATAAACAACTATTTATAAATTCATTTATAGAACAATAAATGATAAATCAAGTATTATCATCTCAAATGATTAATTTAAATCACTTTATTAAGTTTCATAAATTTACCTATATCAAAATTTATTTCGTTAACCAAATTTTAGAATAATATTATGTCAGTTTGTTCTGTTAAAGTATCTTAGAAATCCTATCGATAACGTTGATCGGACGAATCATTCGGAAACCCAAATCAACATCAACAACTTAAACAACACAATATAAAACAAAACATTAATATTGATTTACAAGTAAAATTCAAAATGTCTGGAAGATAGATTGGAAACAAAAGACAAGATGATTAAATAACAAAATAGGGAAGTAGATAAGCTTAAATAAATCGCGGGCAACCTTAACCGGGTTAACCGTGACCTAAAGAATAAGATCGATGCGGATTTTCGAGGATAAATCTACATTTGATCTCAATAGATAGAGTTTGGAATAACAAAAGATATTAGCATCTAAACCAAGGATAGATAGAAATCTCTGGTGAATCGATGCTAATTGTAAAGGAGTTTCCCCCTTTACAAATGAATTTTTTACGAGATTGGCGGGACCGCCAATTCACTATAAAGCTCATTCGAAGTGAAGTTATGGGATACTCCAGAATCAAAAGGAGATGAATAGTGAGGGACACGAATGAATTTTGGAACCGCAGGGAACGTTCCAAAATTCAAATGAAATATCAACCAAAGAGGAAGAGATTCAAGTTTGGATGAAAGTGATTCTGTAAATAAATTTACCATACATTCTAAGTTTTGCCTCAAAGCCAAAGCTCTGATACCACCTGTAACAACCCGATATTTACAACCATTCGCATCCGCACATGTCGGACTTGAATTGCTCAAAATACCGCGTTGTAAATAAAATTTGGCAAATCTCAGAACGTATAGTAAATAATAATCACAGAACACAGACACAGAGTAAGAAATGCAGTGGAAGTGGAAGAGATAGTAGTTCATGAAGCTACAATGTAAATATATCAGAGTTAAATAAAATACAACAGAACAAATAAAGTACAACAGAAGTCTCAAGATGATAACCAAGTACAAGCTGAATAGAACAACAGAACTGGAATAGATAAAACTAGATAAGCAGATAATCTCCAGCGATTCCAGTCTCCAAAAAGTGGAATCCAAATCTGTGACTAACTCAGGCTGACCCAAGCGTAAATAAAAATACAAACACTCGAGTCAGGACAATATAAACTTATATAATGTAAACCAACTCAAGTGACTTTAATAAGGTACAAGTAACTTAAAGGATGCCTGGGACCGCCCATCCTCTAAGGATCCGTTAAACTATTTACTATGTAGTAATATTGCGCAATTATAATAATGTCTACAGTAAAATAAACTTAATTTTAAATAGCATTCCGGGAACCCTTCACACATAATAGTTCCAGCATTCCATCCAATATCATGATATCTCCAGATCGGGAAACTATCAAAAGATACCACACGAGCTACGGGAGAAAAACAAACTCGTAGTAAAGGCTCGGTATGGTAGGTGACACGGCACACAAGGCAATGCCAGGGTAGATATACCAATTACGCACATGGGCTGGTGGTAACGCAGCAGCCACATACGCCCACCTCCGAACACACTCCCATATCAAAATCGAAGGATGGCCATCTAATCAATCACAAGTAAGAGTATAGTATCGAAGGAATGTATCCGACAAGAGGAGCTACCCCTTTTGGCCCGAGATCGCTCCTATTTTAGCCACCTTATGCCAACTCACGGTAGTTGGGTCCACGTAATATACCTCAAGAACGTCGCCACCATCCTACTTCATTCTAGAAACTCCACCGCGTACACAGTTGTTATAGTGGTTTTCGGTATCGACAGAGAGTATGTCCATATCCGATCCCGGTCACTTTAACAACAATCATTATTATAACCCGTAGTTAAAATTTAAAAGTCATAGTTTATACTTCAAATAAAGTATCATTTCAAATTCAAATCTTTATCAAAATAAAGATATAATCATTTCCAAACCATTTCGAAAACATCATATCTTTCCAAACTTCCTGTCAAATCATTTCAATATATCAAAATATCATATCTTTCCAAAACTTCCTTTCTAATCATCTCAATATATCAAAATATCATATCTTTCCAAAACTACATTTCAAATCATTTTAACATATCAAAATATCATACCTTTACAAAACTTCGTTCATTTCAAATCATTTTAATATATCAAAATATCATATCTTTTCAAAATCACATTTAAAATCATTTTAATATATTAAAAATATCATATCTTTACAAAACTTCATTTCCAATCATTTTAATATATCAAAATTTCATATCTCTACAAAACTTCATTTCCAACCATTTTAATATATCAAAATATCATATCTATTCAAAACTTCATTTCAAATCATTTTAATATATCAAAATATCATGTCTTTACAAAACTTCATTTCAAATCATTTTAATATATCAAAATATCATATCTTTACAAAACTTCATTCATTTCAAATCATTATTCATTTTATTAAATTTAAAATACCATTTCAATTCACATTTCAAAACTGTTTATACTGCAAATCAAATTACTTCATTTAAATCAAAAATGAAGTTATTACATTTAATAATTAAATTATTAAATTTCCAAAATTTTCAACTTTGAAAGTTCATTTATTCACTTAAGTTTATCAAAACAGTGAAAATTTACTTTTCGCAACATTTAGAAAACGCTACGAAAAGTTACATTCAAAATAGTTCAATTTAATAAAAGACGGCATTTTAAAAATGTTGTAATAGGGTTTACTTAAATTTCAAATAAACTTAGTTAAATTCAGCAATTATAGCACTTACAAAAAACGCTATAATAGCCTTTAATTCAATTTAGCTTTTTAGTTCATTATCATTAACTACAGCATTTACAAATGCTATAACATCATTTACATTACAATTAATAGCATTTCAAAAATGCAGTTAATTAACTTCAAATATTCAATATAATTTCACAACCTATCATGTTTTATTTAAAACATTTTTAACTTATAAATCATACATTTTCACATTTATAAACATCATTTAATTTTCCTTAAGTTCATGATTTTATAAAGTCAAATTTCCATTCAAAAATCAAGATTTAATAATAATTCACTTATTAAATTTCAACATTCAATTTTAAATTCATTGAATTAAATTTCAACTTAACACTTAATTTTAAAATTTCCAAATATGACTTAATTTCAATTTTATTTAATTAACTTAAAAAATCACTTTTAAGCCAAATTCACAAATTCCCATTTTGGTTATATTTCAAAATTTCAACTTAAATAATCATTCATTTCACATTTTAACTTTATTCAAAAATCATTAATATATTATAAAATCACTTTAAATTCATTTTAAATTCAAATTATCATAAATTTATCATAATCTCATATACATTATAATTTCCAATTATAATTAAATCAAAATTTCCAAAATAACATACATTCAGATTTTCTAACTTTTCCATAATTTATTTAACTTATTAATTTCCAGAAAATCAATAATACTTCACAAAAATTATTTTTTACTAATTTTAAATCAAAATATAGTAATATTTACATTTCTAAAATATTTTAAAATTTTTAGAAAAACATATTTTAACTACGGGTCTGTATATAATTTTCTACGCTAGGTAAAGTGATACGGGTAATATATCATTTCAACCCGTAATTTACAACGAAAAACCGGGTTTTATCATTTCAAACCCGCAGTCCCAAGTAAATGAAATAAATTGAAATCATTCAGGCCTATCATTTCAGCCGATAACGATTTTCCCCTATTATAAATTCCGTTTGGGTATGTATCATTTCAACCCATAGTGATTCTAATCTAAAGGGAACTTGCAGTGTGATAAACTGATAAAAATAACAGAACAACATAATATAACAGTAACATATGATATAATAGGTGTTTAAACATGGGTGAACATCATATAATCATAATATAGCAAATATAATATGATGATGCCTTTCACAGATTCAAAAGGGGTCAATTTACCAGATATATATGTACATATTGTCAGGTGAGAATAACTCACTTGTATAAGCTGGAGACAATGATCAAAAGCACAAACTGAGATCTTCAGAGGCACGATAGCATGACAAAGATTCGAATTTGCGAGAGCCAAAGATTAATTGCCTTGAACACGTTCAAACAAGACAACACAAACAATATAAGTTTTCAACTAAAAATACGATTAAACAACGTTAAAGATAAATGCAAAATCATCTCCAAAGTCTTTGCACTTGCCTTCTACCACTAATGCTTCAGATATAGGTCAGAAAGGAACGGCTAAAGCAAGGACAAGGATCTAGTTTGGGTTCATAAGAGGTCGGCCAAACATGTATGGGATGGAGCAAAAGTGATGATCCATGAGATATGTGCAAGGATTACAACTACAAGGCAAAATATCATGAATGCAAGGCAACATTGGCTCGGCCCAAGAAAGACCAGGCACGACCATCTCTGTAGTGGGATGGAGGATGGTGTAGCAAAGGGTTTTAGGTCGTCCATGAGTGGTGGAGGTGTTGAATATGCGCTTATATGATTTTTGTTTGATGATAATAAACATATATACATTCGTTTAAATGTATTTGATAATATACTATTTTATTTTTCATAGATTAAATAAATATTTGCTGAATAAAATAAATAACATGGAATTTGAATTCAAACGAATATTTTATTCAAATAAATATTTATTACAACTTTGAATAGTACAATTTCAAGCTCTCACTATAACTATACAACTTTGATTACAATAACATCACATTTCATATTTACAGTTCACCTCACTACATATCACTCACACTCGTGTTTATCTTCAACTTCCTTCCAGTTTAAATCCAGCATCTGAGAAATCTGCAAAAATATAAACTAACGCAGTAAAATTGAAAAAGAAATATTTTTGCAATATAAAATGAAATATGATTTTTGAAAATATTATTTGCCTCAGTTATTTGGGTTGTTCGTCATCATTTAAATTTGAATTCATCATACACGAACAGCTTGTGACATACACAGTGTATCACTGTATATGCCACAAGGCCGTGCACACCGATATACACTTGATAATGCTACAGGGACAGGTGAGCACAGGTCAAATCCAAATTAAAAAGACGGGTTCAACTCAGGTGCAACATAAATAAAATCTCGACTTCGGCACACGGTCAAACCCGAGTTGTGAAACTGGATTCAACTCAAGTGATACAAGTTCGAACAATGCTCAATGCACAGCCAACAGATGTCACCAAAAACCAAACAAGGGACAGGCTAACAGGTGCAAACAAAAGACACAGTGCAGACTCGATAATGTTCACAAATGCATATTCAAATGCCCATGCTACATGAAATACATGGAGACAAAGCAACTGCCACAAGACGACAATGCAGTATACATGAATACAATTACAGGTACAAGTCCAAATACAACAGTGTGTAGCAACAGTCACTAGTGAACATGTCACAGTGAAAGACCAAGACTACAAATGTGCAGTCAAATGAACAGAGGCAACAAAGAATGGCAAGACATAAGACATGGGGGCACTGGACTACAGCTCGACCAAATGGCCAATATGATCAAGAAATATAACATGCAGTTTGTTGTGATACGAGCTCAAGACAGTACAACTACAACTCGATGCAACTGACAGCAAACACAAATGGAATGCAACAGTGAAGTTCAACATTATCAGAGAGCATATGGAAGGGTCAGTGACATGAACCATGCAACAATTCAAATCAACACAGCAACAAACTCAGCAATGATATGGAGTGCACCAGTGATGCAAGAAATGCCCAACACAAATGGCTAGGGATATATTCAATATTAAAGAAAAAAATTCCAGCCCAAAGTCAGTGCCGATAAAGATCAGAGACAAAACTCAAATGAATAAAATGAACAACTACAATGTGCATAGATATGCAAACAAAACAAGCTACAATGAATGCATCAATAAACCAGTTACAACAATGCATCAGTGAGCAACACAGCATTGGAGTTTTGCAGTGATACAAATGCAACACAGTGGCAACGTCAAGAAGACTACAAGATGAACAGCGACCATGCTACCGAAATGAATGTATACAGCAGTGATATCAAGAGTTAAAATGTGAAACACATGAGTCAGTGCAGTAATACATGAAATCATATGAACAAATAATCAGACAACATCATGCAATGCTAAATTGAAATTCAGGTAGCCAAAAATGCAATTCGAAGTAATATAATAGCAAGCTACAAGTTATATGAAATCAAAGTGACCAAAGTCAAAACATCAGAGGGAATCATCGATATCCAAACTGCAGATACAAAGCTAAATGTATCAAAGCCGTATTTTTAACAAGTCAACAGAAAAAGGAACGAAAACCGTGGTCATCACGAAATTGATTCAAAAGCCGCGTCAACCAAGGAATGTGAAAAATACGAAAGTGACAAAGTCAGAATAAATCCCAAGCATCAAAGCATCATCGAGTGGCCGAGGTGAATCAGTTGACAAATTCAATTAGAAAATATACGACGCAAATCTAGGGTTACAAACCCTATATAAATTGACATCATCATCGGCAATTTTCGGTATCAAGTTCAAGCAAGTCAAAACCAGAAAAAGCAAAAGCAAAAGTTAGCATACCAATTATAATTCGAACTTGATCGAATTGAAGTAGCTGTCTGCAATTCAAAGTAACATCTGATCGAACAAGCTAGCATCGAAAATAATCATCTGCTTCGATCGAACATCTTGAAGCAGCGCTTCAGTTAAAAACCCTAAATTGGAACGAAGAAGGGACAAATCCCTAATTCAATTTCACGAAAAGCCGAAGCCCTAAGTCAAATCTCTCGAGAGCAATTTTACACAGCATCCATTGATTAGAGAAGAGAAGGAGTCGAAAATAATAAAAGGATACGGGTTAAGGAAATCAAGCACTTGGGCCGGCCTTGTTTACATAAAGGGATAAGAATTTAAAAATAGGGTTTTTTATTTTAATTTGTTTTTGTTTTGTATTTTCATTTTAAACTGTTTAAATTTCTAGTCGTGTGACTAGGGGACAAGCTACGTGGCGTAGCTTGAGAATTCGCAACTCAGTGGCTGAGTTGTGGCAGGGTTTTGAGCGTAGAGTTAGATTAGTCAATAGCGGGTATAGCGAGTTTACGTGTGTAAGCGAGGGACTATCTAATTTCTAGTAGAAACCTTGGGGGCAGCACGTAGGCAGGGTTTTGCCGAAGCTCGGTAAATTCTGTGTTGTTCTGTTTTTTTTCTGTTATTTATATTCTGCGATATCTGTGCTGCTATTCTATGATCTGAATTGAATATTTTATAAGCTTCCGCGATTAATTTTTATAATTAACACTATCACCCTATTCACCCCCCCTCTAGGGTGAAATCGATCCTACAGGAGGTGGAGTTGGTGGCGGCCAAAGGAAGGTTGAAGGTGATGAAGGCACAGGTGTTGGCTATGGCGCATATATGTGAAGTTCGTGTAGATTTAGGTGGAGTTTGATCAACTATTGGGCACGGCCAGTGGCATGGGGCTGGAGAGGAGGTGGTGCATGGTTCAGGTGGTGGAGGAGGCGGCCATGGTGGCTGGAGTGGTGGGGACGAACCTGAAGTAGAAGAGAAGGCAAGTAAAAATCAACATAAACAAGTAGAAAAACAAGAAGAAAGACAGTGGAAAAAGAAAAAAAAATTACCAAACTCTTGGAGATGATGGAGGCTGAAATCTTTTTTAGATGGAAAAAAAAATGTTATACATGAATGGGAAAAAAAATAGACGGCTGAAGAAATGAGGAGATGTGGCCAATTGAATGAAAAGTAAGGTTGAAATGTGAAAAGGTGGGAGATAAAAAGCCATTGGAAACCAAAAGTCAAAAGCTTTTCACATTACCTTTAATTTATTTATATAAGTTTTAATTACTGAGAAAAATAATAATAAAAATTTCGAAAATGCAACAAAATATAAAATATAAATAAATAATTATTAATTATATAAGGTAAAAATAAGAAAATAGCTCAAAAATGCAAACTAGTCAAGCAAATTTGAAAATAAACAGAATAAATTTTGAAAAAATTATATGGACATGGAAAATATTAAAAATAAAGATAAGAACACAAAATAAACATGCCTTAAAAAATAAATAAATAAATTTTAATTAAATATAATTTAAATGAAGAAAATAGCAAAGAAAATGGAAACTAGGCTTTGAAATAGAAAATAAATACAATAAGCTTTGGAAAAATTCAAACATCACTTTAAAAATATTTAAAAGACAAAATATACATAATATACCATAAGTATACAAATTAGAATAAGATATATCAAGTAAAAATATCATTTATATAAATTAAAACAAAGAATATTGTTAAATAACCCTATACACACACAATATTGTAAAGGGTACAACTTTCACAATTTAAATCCAATTTTAACGAAACGAATGCAGTATTCATGATATCAAATCTATTTTCATAATAAAAAAATAAAATTCAAGAATTAAAATATTTAAATTTAAAATTTAAAAATCAAAGTTTGACCAATTTTGACCACAATTCCATTTTTCAGGAGAATATTCAATTTATACCAGTTTGAAATTATAATTCATATAATAATCAAAATTTATATTTAAAAATGAAATGTTTGAAACAAAACAAGTTTAAAATAATTTAAAAATAAAATAAAGTCAAATGTAAATTATATGCAAAAAATCTAGGGTTGTTACAACCTCGCCATGCACGCGCCTCATCGCATGAACCCCAAAAATCGTATGCAGCTACACTCAAACGCTCCGCCCTAGCCACTGCCTTCTTTGACGATCCAAGGGTATGGATGAACTTGCAGGGATGAGGGTAACAACTTTCATATTGAAGGTTTCGGCTAATTTTTCTTTGACTGCATCGAGAAATGTGGGTTATTGATTAGGTTTAATGGCCGCTGAGCTTTAGCGTTGTGGTTTTATCAAATGAAAAAAATGGATGTCCTTTTATAACAAATTTTCAAACACTATTCACACTTAAAAATTTCGAACTCTAAACAAAGCGTTCCGTCTGGCTTTCTATATGTTATATCCCTATTCCAAACATAATGGAGTATATATCAAAAGCCAATTCCATCATATGCAGAAGTTATCTTTTCAAAATTAAATTATATTAATTTAAGTTCCTTAAATTAATTCTTACGCATTTTGAACTCGCATGACCAAATGATACGTCTGATCGCCACGAAATTCGACAGGGTAAATTAATCCACTATTACGGATCCAGTGAAACTAGTTTCGTCGAAATCTAAGCCAATGCACTAGAAGGCCATTTTTACACGTTAATTAAAACGAGTTATTTCCATAATCAGTTAAATCACTTTTAAATTCAATTTAAAAGTTTACTATCTTCCTTCTTATTTAAATAAAATTTAAATCAATTTTCGAAATCATTTTTGTTCATATTGAATTCAGGATTCAATTATTTGAACATCTCCAAATATTTAATTTAACAATTTAATTATCAAATAAATCACTATATTTGAAATTCAAGTTATTTAACTTATAAAATTAACTTTTTGATATTTAACATAAATTAAATATTCTAATTTGAAATGACTAAAATTATGGGTCGTTGCATTCTCCCCATGTTAAAAGAATTTCATCTCCGAAATTACCAAATAAGAAAAATGTCACAAACCCATTAACCTTTCAAAACCAAATTACTAAAATGGATTACCGAATTCTTTTAAACCTTTTTACTTTTTGAATTCAATTAGTGTAAACTTTGTTATCACATTTTATGAATCTTTAAATTCATAATTGAATTTCCAAAACCAAACAATACCATTCAAAGTTAAAAAACCATAATCCAAATTTTATTTACTAGAAATTTTCAAAATTCTCAAAAAAATTCTAGCGCCTTAAATTTACGAAAAATTTCACCAGCGTCACATTTGCGCAGTTCTATCAAAAAAATTATATAATCTGTAACAACCCGCATATTTTACGATTGAATATTTAAATATTTTATTTTAATATTTTATCATTAGTCGGATTTTAGTCCGAAAAGTTACTTTTTGCATACGGTCAAATTAGAACTCGGGACCACTTCCATTGGGTCCAAAACACCGTTTGCGATCTTTTTGAGTATAAACTTTGATATGTTTAAAGTTAGTGGAATTTTGCCACTTTTTCACTTTGGGCTTTGGGTTTGGTTTAGCCCATTAGCCTAAACTATTAACTCTAGCTCAACCCCCTTCCCTTCATAACTTTATTTTATTTCCTAACACTCAAGCTTCATCAAAAATGGAGGGAGGAATGGAAAATTAAAACTCCAAGCCCTTGTTCATTTGCAAATCCAACATCTAACTCCAAATTCAAAGAGAAGCCATTGATTCTTCCTTTGCTTTCAAGCTTCTTCTTCATTGATTTTGTATAAAGGTAAGATTTTTATCTCACATCTTTGTCTATAACTATCTTTAATTGTTGGGTATGAATTCCTAACACTTTTTCATATGCATTTGCTCTTAGTTTGGAATGAATTGGTGAAAATCCCCATTTTTTTAGTGTTTTGGGTTCAAGTCTTTAAAAATCCTAACTTTGATGTTTGAACACGTTTTTGGTTATGCAACGAGGAGCCAATAGGACCGGGTAGCCTATGGGCATAATCCCCTAGCGTCCGTGCTCGATCGGTTGCAAATTGAGAGAGTTTTTGCACTTCTATGCCTTAGGTCGTTCGGCCTGCCCATATGATTCTTGGCCTGCAATTTAGGTCGTTCCATGCCATCGGTCGCTCGTCTTGTGTTAGGTTGTTCCATGACTTAGGTCGCGACAGGTTAGGTCATTCCATCTATGTCGCTCGGCCTTCTCTACCCAATAGGTCGTGCCATTTCCCCAGTACCTTAGGTCGCTCGGCCGTGTTAGGTCGCACCTGCCAACTTAGGTCGCAAAAAGTTAGGTCGCGCCATGGGATAGGTCGTTCCACCACTTAAGTCGCTCGGCCATATGTTATGCAGCTTGCATCACTTAGGTCACTCAACTAGGCCGCGTCTCTTAGGTCGCGCCATTGGTCTCATTTAAGTCGCTCGGCCATGTTATGCCGCTAGCTCCTTAGGTCGCAACCCCTTAGGTCGCTTGGCCTGCTTGCACCATTAGGTCGCGCCATACCTTGGGTTGTCCCTGCTATATCTCGCACCCATTAGGTCGTGCCACTCCTTAGGTCGCTCATTACTTAGGTCGCGACATGCTAAAGGTCGCGCCAGGCTATTGGTCGCCCCATATTAAGTTGCTCTGTTAGGCCGTATGCTATTTCTTGAGCCGCTGATTTCTTGTGTTGACTTATGATAAGTCGTAAGTCGTGGCTGTTAAGTCGCAAGGGCATTTTCACTTTGATGGATTTGGAATCGAGTTCTTTGGATTTTTATTCACGTCTTCGAATGTGAATTTTTGTGATTTATTGTTTCTACAATCATTTTTGTGATTTGTCACTTTATCTCACTCGTACGAGAAATCTAATTAAACGGCTTAGTAAAACAAATGGTATGAAACGCTTGCATTTACTTCGTCGGTTAATTCTTGGACTTGTTCGATTGAATCTCTTGTGACAATTTTTGAGTGGAGATATACAATTTGTTCGTAAATATTTAAGTTAGGCTAGTGGTTATGGGACACGAAGCTAAGCTTATATATTTACTTGCTTACTGTAATTGACACTTCTTGATGATCGTTGATGATCATTTTTTGTGATTTAGACTAGCAAATGTACAATGTCTCTTTTCTACAAGGGAGACTAAACCCCGTTTCTGTGGAGCTTCGGCTCAATTTGGTGGGGTAGCGACCCATGGTCTTCGGGCCGTTTTTTGAAGCTTCGGCTCAAAATTAATGGTTAGCAACCATGGAATAGCGTTCCATTTTGTGATACACGTGTTAGTGAGTTTTCATTCTCCCGTTTTATGATAGGCTTCCCCCTTTTTGTGATTTCTGGATTTCCATTGATGATTTCTAGAATTTTGTGTTTCACCAATTTTCGTGATTTACATTGATAAGTTTTATCAATATTTTGCATTGGTGAATTTGTGTGTCATTAACTTTTGTGATTGGCATTGATATTATTGTCAATATTTATGGTTTGGTGAATATAAATAAAGAGTATGACATTCCTTTTGATCTTTGAGAAGATTCTTGTGATATTGATTAATCCCCAGTTGATTTTCAATTGCATACTTATCACAGTATGGCATTATGGTCATCATATGTTTATGTCATATCTCTTATTCTATATCATTTTATCTGATATTTATAGCTAGACTGATCCGTTTATTATTTTATTATTAAATAAACCAAGTTGTTACAGGTGCTTCTGCTTGACTTCACATCTAGGATTATCACCCTGACTTTTGGCTAACTACTTAGATTAGTAGTTTTTGTTGTATACATTTGAGATATAGACTCATTGATGTATCCATATTCTTTTGTCTAGCACTTGTAGCTATTCTTTTGTGACATTGTGGATCTTGTTTGACCACTACTCTGATGTACACTTTCATGTGTTATATATTTATATCTATTTCCGCCTTTGTGATATGAATGTCTGTGACTGATTTGTGTTATGTTTATTTCTATATTTGTTTCCGAAGAATATATATAGCCACTAGGTAGTTGCTTTGAGTTTGTATCGGCATGCCAGGTTTTCGCCTGAAATCAAATAGGTTTGGATGGTCGCTCCTCAACAGCCTTATTCTCCGCGCTAGTTGACGGCATTACACCGTAGTGTTCTTGACTAGAGTGGGTATAGAGGTGGGGCATCACATAATCACAAATATACATCTCATCTTCAAGGATGAGGCATCCCGTAGGGAAAAAAAATATAAAAGTACGATATGTAATCCGAGGTGTGTACATTTTACTATATTAGTAAGCATATACAATCAATATAATGCGAAAGCGAGCTCCAATTGCAAAGCATACGCCCTCCGCACCTACTAATCACTCTACAACCAATGAGAACAAGTATAGGGGAAGTAATATAACATAGATATATAATAAATATATGCAAATGTAGCAAAGGTAACAAGAGAAACCATAAAACAAATAATATTCATTCAGTTAATTCATATCCATATCAATTTACATTTTCCAACGTCAACATTATATTTATTAAAGCACGTCGATGTACATATACCATCCTTATGCAAAACCATACCCGATCGCTTGCTTGATCACACAATTTCACTTCGAACTAGTATCGTTTGCACAACCACTCTAGTGCGGACTCAGATATGGTTCCTTCATTAGAAACTGTCATTCCCCTTACATAGCTATATACTATGATGGAGAATATACAAATCAATCAAAATTCCATATCCGGTGTTTGCCGTCGAGAATCGATTGAAAATCCTAACTCGGATTGATATAGATCGCCTCAAAATCATATATTCGAATCTGAATCAAACAGTTATATGAATAAATAATATACGTACAACTTACGTATTTATTTCAATTGTTTCTTAATATATCCCATTCTTTTTATCCTCATTCATTTCTTTTTCATTATTCACATTACGTTATTCACATTCATTTATTATTTAGTATATTTCTTTCAATGCTAATATAATTTATAAACCATTCCATGAAATCATTACTTAAGTTTACAATAAAACTACATACAACATAACTCATGTTTATTTGCACTTTACAACTTAAGTTCATATTATTTTTAGCAAACAACATTCCAAAACATATTCAGTTCATTTTAAAACTTAAGTTGGATTTCATTTTACAAATCAAGTTCATACCCATTTCACTAATTTATTTCATTACTTCATTTAATTAATTCATTACAACTCAAATTCAATTTAGCTTAACTTTGCTTAAGTTAAATTACATTTCAAATTCAGTTCATTAATTCATTTTCAATAACAATTAATTTCATTTCAAAAATCACTTCATTTAAGTTAACTTAAGTTAAATATCATTTCACAAATCGATTTTGTTTTGCTAAATCAAAATGTTTATCCATTTTAATATTTGATTTTAATTTCCATTTTCTCAAATTTAAAAGTTATATAAACTTATTTACTTAGAATTTCATAAATCTTTATTTAAGTTCATTCACATCCTATAATTACAACTTATGGTATGTAATCATTTTACAACTTAAGTTTAAATTCATTTTACACTCTACTATATCTAAAATTATATAAATTTCCAATTAATTTATTTTATCAGTATTTTAACAAGTTTAAAATTTGTTTTAACTTATTATTTTTCAAAATTTATAAGTAATAAAACTTATTTTCTCATATTTTCACAAAGCACGTAAATGAAATTTTTTTAGAGTCTAAACACCCTATTCTACTATAAATATTTTCTTTTTATTTCAAATCATACTTTTGAATTTTTAAAATAAAAACTAGTTTTACCAAAACAAAATTTTAATGGTAGAAATCAATCACTTAGAAACTCGAAAATAAACACTAATGATGCTACGATCATTACCGGATTTATTTTCCAGCAATCGAAGTGAGTTCAGTGCTTTTTTATTTCCTTTTAAATCCTTTTTATTTACAAGTCATATTCATAAATTTTTCCTCATATATAATTTCACTCTGGTTATGTAAATCCAATTCTTTATTGTTTATCATTGTTTATAGTATAATAATAATAACCTTTATTAGAACATAAACAACAAATAACAAATGACCATAATCAAATTTTATCATTCACCAACAACGAAACACACTATATTTAAATATAATAACTTATGAAAAATTATTCCCTTATATATAAAATATAATCAAGGTAAAATTATTTCACTTACCCAATTTTAAAACAATACCATGTCTTTATGCCCTATTCAAGCATCTAGAAACCCCTATATATAATGTGGCATCCCACGCACCGATCAAATTCATAAGCCACTCACCAGATAAGTTAACACACCATAAGACATTTTTATAATCACTAACACATACGATTTTACGTATATAATACACTTAAACTCATTCTAGGGTGCTACTGACCTTATTTAAAATGAGGTACTAAGTAAATCCTATGTGTTCGCACAATCCTAAGTTCTAATACCAAATGTAACGGTCGGGGTTTTTCGACCCTCGAAAATCGACACTAATACAACTTTGGTAATCTTGTGCCACAAATTCAACTGCCGGAAAAACCAATCGTTGTGGGAAAGAAAGAAGAAGAGAAAAGAAGAAAAAGAGAAACTAAGACAAACACAGTATCTCACAATCGCAACGGAACAACATGTAACATAATACCAATGAGCTTTACAAAAGAGAAACGGTAATCTTTAATATACGTACATCAATCAGAGTACAGCAATCAAATCACAATCATCACCTGGACAGTTATAATAACCTTTCCTCACAAATGTTGATAATTTAAAAAACAACGCAAAGGAAAATAAACATGCACGTGAATATGACTGGAAGACCTCCAGCTCATCTACTGAAGCTTCAAAGCACCAATCTGATTCTGTAAAATATGCTCGGTCTGACTCGAACATGGAAAGGGAAGAATGCCCGAATCAGTCATGTAAACGGCATGAGAAAACAAATCTCAAGTTTATTTTAAAGTTATCTAAACTTTTGTTTGTCAACATAAAAGTATCTCGTAAGACCACACTGCACATAAACACGGATGGGTTTTTACCATATGATAACCAAATCATTTCATATTAAATCATATGATATTATACTAGTGTTTGGTATACAAATAATATTTAATCATAGTTGAAATTGTTACCATTATTAAATTCAGGAATAAATTAGGTTCTACAAATAAATGGTAGGCACGTATTAGAGAATGGATTTCCATACAATGGCAGTTAAGAGACTACCTTCTGTACGGTACATTTCTAGAGGAATGTACCAAGGATGACACATTCTGTAACGACTCATAATTTATTCATTGGAATATAGAATATCTAATTTATTTTAAATATTGAAAAGTTATTATTATAAGTTAAATAACTTGGATTTCAAATATAATGATTTATTTGATAATTTAATTATTAAATTTAATAATTTGGAATTGTTTAATATTCAAAATCTTGAATTTAAATGAATGAAAATGATTTCGAAAATTGATTTCAAATCTATTTGAATAAGAAGGAAGATAGTGAACTTTAAATTTGAACTTAAAACTGATTGAACTAATTTTAGGAAATAATTCGTTTTAATTAACATATAAAAATAGCCCTTTGGGACACCGTCTCGAATTTCGACGAAACCAGTTTCATTGGATTCGTAAAAGTGAATTATAATATGTCGTCGAATTTTGTGGCGATCGGACCTATCATTTGGTCGTGTGAGTTCGAAACGCGTAGATATTAACTGAAGGAAATTATATAATAATTAGGTTTGAAAAGTTATCTTCTACATATGATCAAAATAGGTCTCTAGACTAGATCCATTGCGTTCGAAATAGGTGTATAACATGTAGAACGCCAGGTGGCATGTCTCGATAGGAGTTTGATATTTTCAGACGTTTAAAGCATAATATTTTATTTTATATATATATATTAAACATATCTTGTCCATGCCCAAGCCATACCCTAGCCCTTACCACAACTATGCAAGGCCATAATCCCTTCCACTATATAGTGTGTTCATATCAGAGAATCAGTTCGTTTCCCTTTTTATTTATTTAAGTCGAGCACATCCAACAATCTTCGTCGCATGGACCACAAGGGTCCGAGTTGGCTGAGAGTCCTAAATAAAAGTTGGGCATCTTGAGATGGCGAAGGAGATTGTAACATCCCGGAATTTTTAACAATATCAATTTAATAATCTGTGGTTAAAATTAAATTGATATTGATATTCTGTAAATAATTATTCAAATAAATTTAATAATCTCTTCAGTAAATATTTGAATTGGTTATTTTATCTTTTAAAAATAATAAATTGATTCTATTTCCAATATAAATACTTGGTTTATATTTTAATAGAATTAGCTTTGTTTAAATTTTAATAAGTAAAACATATTTTCTAGTTTTTATAATTTGAGAAATTTATTTTATTTAATATTTGTAGCAATTTGGAAAATAAGCTTTTCAAAATCTAATAAATGATTTTGGTTTAACTTAATAATTAAATCATGTTTTAAATTCTAATATGCATACATTTTAAATTGGAAATTTTAATACAAACTAGTATTGAGTTTTCAAAGACTATTTCATAAATAAATATGATTTTAAGAATTGATAAGGAAATATTTAAATGTTTTAATTAAATTAGATTAAGTTTTAAAATTTAGAGTGATCAAATAAAATGGATATTTTATTGGTAAAAATGTAATTTCTTTTAAAATGATTTTTTTTTATTTCAAATTTAATTTATATTTACAACTTGATTTGAAAATGATTGATTCTTGAATTAAGTTTGAATTTAAGTTCAAGATATAAATTAAAAATTGTTTAATTGTTTTAATTTTTATTTGTGTAAGTTTTATAAACTTGATTTGTTCTTATTTCATTTATATATTCATACACATATTAATATAAACTAACAACTTAAACTTAAACTAATATACATTGATTTGTATAAGTGCTAATTACTTTTTAAGGTGAGAAACAAGTGTTAAAAATATATGCATTTTAATTGACAAGTGTTGAAAATATAGACAAGTGTTAAAATGTTGTTTTTATTTTTCTTTTCATTTGTTAAAATCTGAGAATACATTTGTATGGTTTACAATCTTCATTCATATCTCATTTTCATTCTTCATTTATCCAAAGAAAATCACCAACTTCTCAGATCAAATCTTCTAAAACCTGAGTCATTTTTCCCTGTAATTCTCCTCATCATCAATCTGTAGCTTGCATTTCCTCTTCAAATCAAAATAGAAACCTGCATACCTCAAATGCATTAACAAGCCACAAAATCTGCAACATCTTTCCTCTGCAATCTGGAATCAAACATGTAGTAGTGTTAAATTAAGCATAGGAGAACCTGCATTTTTATCTGCACATCTTCAAGTATTGAAAGCAAATACCCTCTTCAAAATTTTGGAGCCTGCATATTCAAATCCAGAGTCTGCAAAATCAAAATAAAGAGCATCTGCATGTATTTGAGGAGTTAACAACTGCATATCAATTCAACAGAGGAGGCAAACTGCATATTTTTGTTTCTGCATAAATGAGCACAGAGGGATCAAAACAGCTCTGCATTGTTAATATGTGAGTAACTTTAAAATCTAAAACTTTAATTAGGATTGCATGCTAATGATTTGATATTAATAAGTATTATTTGAGCATTTATTAAAGTCTGATGAAATATATTTGTGTATGCATACTGTCAGTGCCCTTCTTTGTTCCCTGATCCATCTTTCCATTTAAGAACCCTCTACACTTGATTTAAATTGTGATTGTGCCTGAATTTTTAAACTAAAGAAGTTGCTTATCTTAGATTAGAAAAAAAATATTAAATCAAAATAAACAGAGTCTGTTGGCCTCTGGTAAATGTGAAATGTCAGTGCATGTTGATGCAAACCAAAAATCTAAACTGTGTAATTCCTTACTTAAGCATTTTAAATTGGAAGCATTAACTAAATCATGATTTTCAACATTGAAATCTGGATTTTTAAAAATGGGATGAATGTACAGTTTGCTATTGAACTTAATATGAATTTTGGGGTTTCCCTGGGAGTTCATGAATCTGGAGGAGAAGAGTTTCGGCATGGTGATGGAGGATGGATCAGAGATGATAGGAAAAATAGGTGATGGTGATGAAAATCACCATGGTTGCAGAAATGTTAATTTGTTTTCTGTAACCCTAGTTTTACAGTGAAATAAGGATTTGATCACGGCAGCCAATATAGTTGATCGAGTGTCGTAATATTTTGGGAATTTTTAGTCTAGCCATAGTTGAAGATGTGGACGGAGGAGTTCATCGACAGGTGGTCGGAGGGAAGAGATTTGATTGTTGACAGGTTTTGAATGGAACTGTGTTTTGTTTCCCAGGTTGGGATTTGAAATCCTCAAACTCAAATTAGAGGTTTGAAACATGAATTGATGATAGCATCTGAAGGTTGGGGTGTTTTATGATGAAGGGGGATCGGCTCTGATGGTCAACGGTGACCGGAATCACCGTGCATATGCACGGTGAAGGAATTTGCAGGGAGAAGGAATTGTTTTTGTGTTGTTGGTTTAGCAGTGAAAGTTCTCGGGTGAACTTCTTTTTGACTCGAAGTTTTGTGATATGTGACTCGGGTATGTGGGGTTGCAGACTCGAAGAAGAGTTAGTGAGGGGGAGGTTCAGGTGTTAGTTTACAGGTTTTGCAAACCTGTAATTTTTGGGTTTATGATTTGTAAATCCTGAAACTTTTAACTGATTAAGAAAACTTAAATCATATTTAAATTCAAGTTTGGATTTATTGGATTCAAATTAATTTAACATTTCAGTTTAAATAAATAAAGTTAAAAAGAAAACTTATTCATTTTTACAGGTTTTAATAACCTGAAAACTGTTTTACCAAAATCTGAAATTATTTGAGTTTTTTTTTAAAATTTAAACTGAATAAAAAAAAAAAATGTAGAGCATGTCAACAAGTTTAAAATTTTAATTCAAAATGGGTTTGAATTATAGATTCAAAAATATTTAAGTTTCATAGAAATATAAGGGTTTTAACAACTTTGATTTTGTTAAAGTGTTTTTATAAAATGTTTTAAAACCTGAAGTTTAAGGTTTAACAGAGTTTAAAATTTAAATTTAAATCTGAATTCAAAGCTAGTTTGAATCTTACGTTTAAAATGTGGAATCATAGTGAATGTGTATTCAGTTTTTGAAATTGGAAGAAAGTTTGAAATTGCAAGATTTAAACTAAGTTTTAATTGAGTTATTGAGATGTTAAAGTTTTAAATTTTTAAACTTTGTTAAGTTTAAACTATCTTCATTTCAAACTTATACTTTAAATGAAATTTGGAAATAAGTTTAAAGCACTTTGTTTTAAAACATAATTTAGAAAAGTTTTATTTTAAGGTTAAGTGAGGAAATAATGTTTGAAATTAAATTATTAAGAAATAATTAATTAATTTATTTAATTAATTATTAAAGTCTAATGCATATTGATTTAGGGGTTAATCAGTTTGAAATTTAGATCATTAATTAGATTATTAATTAATGATTAATAAATTATTAATTAAGTAATTAAGTTTTAATCAAGGTTAATTTATTTAAATAACTAGACTTTAAATTATAGATAATTAAAGATAATTAAATTTGTAATTAATCTAAGTTAATCACTTTATAAAATAATTAGGGAAGGGTTAATGATGGTCATTAACCAGGATTATTTAAATAATTAATTAATGTGGTTAATTTTTATAATTAATTAGATTAATTAATTTATTAATAATCAATTGCAAATGGTTTGAGTAATTACTTAATAAAGTAATTAAGAATTAGTTACTTAATGTAATTAATTTAGTTTAATGGGGTTGTTTAATTTAATTAATTAAGTTTAATTAATTTTAAACATTTGGGTTTTAAATAATTACTTTATGTAATTAATAATTTGGGAATTTACTTAGTTAAGTAATTAATTAATAATTACATGATTGTAATTAAGTGGAGGTGTTTAAGTATGAGTAAAATGGATTAATTATTTAGTAATTAATCAAATAATTAATTAAGAAATTAATTATTAAGGATCATTAATTATTTTAATTAATGATGTAATTAAAGTTGATTAATTATGATTAATTAATAATTGGTAATTAAAGGTAATTAATTAATATAATTAATTAAGGATTAAGGTAATTAATTATGATTAATTAATTAATTGAAGTAATTAAGGTTAATTACTGTTTGGTTGAGGATAATTAATTTGTGAAATTAATGAAGGATAATTACATGAATGTAATTAAGAGTAATTAATCAAGAGTGATTAATTAGGAAGATTTATTTTGAATGATTAATTGATTGTAATCAATTAAATAGATGGTAAGCAGGTTATAATTGGGTGAAGTAATTAATTTAATTTATTTTAATTAATTATAGATTAAGTAATTAATTTAATTCATTTTAAATTAATTATAGATGGAGATAGTTAATTTAATTCATTTAAATTAATTATATTGTGATGAGTAAATCTTTGCTTATGTATGAATGGATGTCATTGTTTGACTTAGATGCCGTGTGATCTCAGTAATGAGATAAATGATATTGTGTGGTATGGATGCTTGATTGTGTTGTGATGATAACATAGGTTATCTATTGTGATGATATATGGAATATCTATTTGATATTGATTATGTGGGTTCCCTATTATGTGATAATGTTGATTATCAGTTATGATTTATGAGTTATCTATCTGTGTGTATATAGATACTATATTGAAATGTTTTAAAAACTTTTAAACAACTTGGACCTAAAAGACACGCTTTGGATTTCGATGAGACCGGGATCGGGTTTCCATATTTGGATATCCGAAAACCACATCGATTCCAAATAACGTTAGGTCGTGAATCAAAGTGGAGCGAGTGAAGACTCGAGGTGTAAGGGCTATACGTCAGTATAACTCTGTGGGTGATTCCGTAATGAGTTTGACGGAATAGTACTTATAGATTCGAGATGGTGGTATGAAGTGCAAGGGTTATTGTCGTTAACTCTGAGGGTGATTCCAATATGAGTGTAACGAGATAATGCCTTCGGTTTCGTTCGAACCCGGAACGAACTTGTATGGATTGAATGCTTTCAGCACATCGTCAGGTGGACGATGAGCATTCTAAGATGATATGTCCTATAAAGGTAAATCGTAGCCTCAAGCCTCATCAACCGGGAATGGCTAAAACAGGGGAGGTGCAGCAAGGCTTCGTGGGTAGCCCCCACTTGAGAGTAAGATATACCCCTGTCTAGAGGTCCCTTTATATTTCGGCTGTGTGGACGGTCTTTTGAGCTCTTACCGTCGGGGTTATCTTATTCGGAACTGTTCAGTAAGGAACGGGTCCGGCTTTGTGTTGCAGGGGATGAAGGGAGTAATCCTCGGTACGGTGATCTAGGCCACGTACTGTGACGGGCGGTACCCCAGTAGCCCTGCCATTGTATGGAATCCAAAATCCAATAAGTGCCAACGGTTTTGATTGTATTACCCACTTTTGTGGCTAGTAGCTGGAATTTAATCATGTAACAATTTCGGCTATTTCTTATTTATTTGAAAACCCTAGACATTATTATAATATCATCGGATTTCCTATCAAATGTTTTGGTTAGCGTAAGGTAAAAACTTTTCCATGTTTATGTGTGGGAAGTCTTACGTGATACCTTTTCTTTTCAAAAGGGTTTTTAAAAGTTAAGCAACTTTAACCTGTTACTCACACCAGACCCATGTCTGACCCGGAGTTTATTTTTGTTTTTCATAAACTCTTGGGTACTCAAATTTTTATGAGTAGTCAAGAGAATTCAGGTTAGGATTCGGGTTTGCTTTGACGGATATTGGAGGAGCAATGGAGCAGGAGGCTTCTGCGTTAGATATTAGTATTCCGCTGTGTGTTCTCTGAGATGTTGTTTGTATTGAGTTGTAAACTAGACAGGTGTTTATAACTGTCTAGTATGAGTTGTTTATGCTGTGTATCTCTGATGTATATGATACTATGTAAAGTATTTGTGATTAATATAATTTATTCGTTCCGCTGTGTTAGATTCTGATGTTTGTTTCTTTCTTCTCTTCTTTCTTTTCTCTTTTCTATCCCTTTCTTTCTTAAAGATGATGCGATTTTCCGGGAGTGGAAAGTCGGGTCGTCACACTTGGTATCAGAGCATTAGGTTGAGTAAATACCTAGGCTCTGTAGTGGTGTCTTTCTTGAGAGAGCGTATTTGTAATTTTAAATAAATATATGTATTTATTTCTACTTATCTATTGGGTTACCTGTTCAGGTTTTTCCAATATAAGTTATAAAGGTAGATGGGGTAGTAGTGTGTGTAACACGACTACCATTGGTTGGAGTTTGAATGTTTGAGGTTGGAATTGTATCTGACGAGACTGTAGACCTAATACCATCTCGAGTGAGTTTTGTAGTAATGAAGAACTTCATTGATCTCTGAAGGAAACCTGTTAAGGTTCGGAGTTCATTTCTGAAGTTGATGAGTAGAATGTGGATCTGTTGGATTGGGCAGAAGCAAGTGATGGTATTTTGATACTTCAGGGAGTAGTAGCTGCGAGATGAGATGCAGTGACTATGGAATGTTCCCGAAGATGTTTTCTTTGGAACAAGTTAAGGAAGTAAGTCTGCTTCAGTGTTGTGGCTGTGGTCAGCTTGAGTTTCTGTTTGCTTTGAAGTCCGAGTTTCTCGGAGAACTTTGATTTGGAATTCTTTGGCATCTGCGGCAACAGTGCAGTTTGGTGTGTTCTCGGTGTTGGCAAGAGACCTTTTGGCTTAGAAATTTTTCTGAAATGGAGTTCAGAAGCAGCTGAGTGGACCCGTTCCTTTGATGGGTTGGCCAGTCAAGTTGAAGTTGTTCCGTTTGGTTAAGGAATAACAGTTTTCTTTGGATTTGGTTTGGGTGGTTCGCAAAAGTGACTTGCGATTGTTTGAGAGTTCTTTGGGGTTATCTGAGTTTTCTGGATATCTTCAGGAAATCAGAGTTTTGTCCGCATCTGGAGATTGAGTTTTCTCATCGACTGGAATTCCGGGAATGGTACTGGTGGTTCAGCTTTATAGTAGAATGGTTTCTAGGAGATTGAGTTGGTGTAGCAGCTCGGAGTTTTGGAAGAACTTCTGGATGATTCTTATGGATTTGTTGAACCATATCTCTGGGGTGTGTTATCCTGTTGTGCTTGTGTTCTTCTTCAGCATTCTCTTCGGATCAGAGTTGAGCAGCGGAAGCAGTTTGGAAGTGCGTCTGCTTTTCTTTTTCAGGACAGAAGAAGTTGTTGTCTTCTGATATTGAGGAGTAGAATTTGAGTTGTTGGTTTCGGTTGATCTTGAGGAGATCATCTTGTTGGGTTGGTTGGTCTAGTTTGTTTCTAGAAGCATCAGCGAAGGTTGAGCTGATCAGTAAGACTGCGGACAACTCAGGATTTGTCTGTAGAAATTTTGGTAGATAGGAGTCGAAGGGATTTGGACTCTGAAGTCGGAGATTTAATTTTGGATAAGTTTTCTCCAATCGTAAGTGAGCTATAAGATTGGGTGGGTCTGTGAAGCTAGCTCTGAAGTGTTTTGGATCTTTTCTGTGATCTAGGAGATGAGTAATTGATCTATAGGATTGGATTGCCAGTTTGGATTACTGGGATTCGATGGGTTTCACGTATCTCTGAGGGAGTACGTGTATGATCTGTCTCTGGTTGTGGAACCAGCAGTTCTGGAGTTTTGATTGTTGAGTCAGACTCGTTTGTAGTCTGATATCTTGTCTAGTGTTGTAGTTATAGTTGTATTGGAGCTTAGTAGCTTCATAGTATTGTTTGTTTGGATTCTCTAGGGTGAGTATCCCGGTGTGTATATATATACACCTGGGGAAAACTCGAAGAAATTCTATCCAGAATTTGTTTGGATAATTAGATTTGTTTGATTGTTTGTTTTGGTTGTTAGCATATGTTTGGTATATGCTTGTGTTTTTAAATTAAATTTAATAAGATTATTAAATTACCTTTGTTTTAAATTTCGGGGACGAAATTCTTTTAAGGGGGAAGGATTGTAACATCCCGGAATTTTTAACAATATCAATTTAATAATCTGTGGTTAAAATTAAATTGATATTGATATTCTGTAAATAATTATTCAAATAAATTTAATAATCTCTTCAGTAAATATTTGAATTGGTTATTTTATCTTTTAAAAATAATAAATTGATTCTATTTCCAATATAAATACTTGGTTTATATTTTAATAGAATTAGCTTTGTTTAAATTTTAATAAGTAAAACATATTTTCTAGTTTTTATAATTTGAGAAATTTATTTTATTTAATATTTGTAGCAATTTGGAAAATAAGCTTTTCAAAATCTAATAAATGATTTTGGTTTAACTTAATAATTAAATCATGTTTTAAATTCTAATATGCATACATTTTAAATTGGAAATTTTAATACAAACTAGTATTGAGTTTTCAAAGACTATTTCATAAATAAATATGATTTTAAGAATTGATAAGGAAATATTTAAATGTTTTAATTAAATTAGATTAAGTTTTAAAATTTAGAGTGATCAAATAAAATGGATATTTTATTGGTAAAAATGTAATTTCTTTTAAAATGATTTTTTTTTTATTTCAAATTTAATTTATATTTACAACTTGATTTGAAAATGATTGATTCTTGAATTAAGTTTGAATTTAAGTTCAAGATATAAATTAAAAATTGTTTAATTGTTTTAATTTTTATTTGTGTAAGTTTTATAAACTTGATTTGTTCTTATTTCATTTATATATTCATACACATATTAATATAAACTAACAACTTAAACTTAAACTAATATACATTGATTTGTATAAGTGCTAATTACTTTTTAAGGTGAGAAACAAGTGTTAAAAATATATGCATTTTAATTGACAAGTGTTGAAAATATAGACAAGTGTTAAAATGTTGTTTTTATTTTTCTTTTCATTTGTTAAAATCTGAGAATACATTTGTATGGTTTACAATCTTCATTCATATCTCATTTTCATTCTTCATTTATCCAAAGAAAATCACCAACTTCTCAGATCAAAGATCAAATCTTCTAAAACCTGAGTCATTTTTCCCTGTAATTCTCCTCATCATCAATCTGTAGCTTGCATTTCCTCTTCAAATCAAAATAGAAACCTGCATACCTCAAATGCATTAACAAGCCACAAAATCTGCAACATCTTTCCTCTGCAATCTGGAATCAAACATGTAGTAGTGTTAAATTAAGCATAGGAGAACCTGCATTTTTATCTGCACATCTTCAAGTATTGAAAGCAAATACCCTCTTCAAAATTTTGGAGCCTGCATATTCAAATCCAGAGTCTGCAAAATCAAAATAAAGAGCATCTGCATGTATTTGAGGAGTTAACAACTGCATATCAATTCAACAGAGGAGGCAAACTGCATATTTTTGTTTCTGCATAAATGAGCACAGAGGGATCAAAACAGCTCTGCATTGTTAATATGTGAGTAACTTTAAAATCTAAAACTTTAATTAGGATTGCATGCTAATGATTTGATATTAATAAGTATTATTTGAGCATTTATTAAAGTCTGATGAAATATATTTGTGTATGCATACTGTCAGTGCCCTTCTTTGTTCCCTGATCCATCTTTCCATTTAAGAACCCTCTACACTTGATTTAAATTGTGATTGTGCCTGAATTTTTAAACTAAAGAAGTTGCTTATCTTAGATTAGAAAAAAAATATTAAATCAAAATAAACAGAGTCTGTTGGCCTCTGGTAAATGTGAAATGTCAGTGCATGTTGATGCAAACCAAAAATCTAAACTGTGTAATTCCTTACTTAAGCATTTTAAATTGGAAGCATTAACTAAATCATGATTTTCAACATTGAAATCTGGATTTTTAAAAATGGGATGAATGTACAGTTTGCTATTGAACTTAATATGAATTTTGGGGTTTCCCTGGGAGTTCATGAATCTGGAGGAGAAGAGTTTCGGCATGGTGATGGAGGATGGATCAGAGATGATAGGAAAAATAGGTGATGGTGATGAAAATCACCATGGTTGCAGAAATGTTAATTTGTTTTCTGTAACCCTAGTTTTACAGTGAAATAAGGATTTGATCACGGCAGCCAATATAGTTGATCGAGTGTCGTAATATTTTGGGAATTTTTAGTCTAGCCATAGTTGAAGATGTGGACGGAGGAGTTCATCGACAGGTGGTCGGAGGGAAGAGATTTGATTGTTGACAGGTTTTGAATGGAACTGTGTTTTGTTTCCCAGGTTGGGATTTGAAATCCTCAAACTCAAATTAGAGGTTTGAAACATGAATTGATGATAGCATCTGAAGGTTGGGGTGTTTTATGATGAAGGGGGATCGGCTCTGATGGTCAACGGTGACCGGAATCACCGTGCATATGCACGGTGAAGGAATTTGCAGGGAGAAGGAATTGTTTTTGTGTTGTTGGTTTAGCAGTGAAAGTTCTCGGGTGAACTTCTTTTTGACTCGAAGTTTTGTGATATGTGACTCGGGTATGTGGGGTTGCAGACTCGAAGAAGAGTTAGTGAGGGGGAGGTTCAGGTGTTAGTTTACAGGTTTTGCAAACCTGTAATTTTTGGGTTTATGATTTGTAAATCCTGAAACTTTTAACTGATTAAGAAAACTTAAATCATATTTAAATTCAAGTTTGGATTTATTGGATTCAAATTAATTTAACATTTCAGTTTAAATAAATAAAGTTAAAAAGAAAACTTATTCATTTTTACAGGTTTTAATAACCTGAAAACTGTTTTACCAAAATCTGAAATTATTTGAGTTTTTTTTTAAAATTTAAACTGAATAAAAAAAAAAATGTAGAGCATGTCTTAAATCAAAGTTTTAAAAACAAGTTTAAAATTTTAATTCAAAATGGGTTTGAATTATAGATTCAAAAATATTTAAGTTTCATAGAAATATAAGGGTTTTAACAACTTTGATTTTGTTAAAGTGTTTTTATAAAATGTTTTAAAACCTGAAGTTTAAGGTTTAACAGAGTTTAAAATTTAAATTTAAATCTGAATTCAAAGCTAGTTTGAATCTTACGTTTAAAATGTGGAATCATAGTGAATGTGTATTCAGTTTTTGAAATTGGAAGAAAGTTTGAAATTGCAAGATTTAAACTAAGTTTTAATTGAGTTATTGAGATGTTAAAGTTTTAAATTTTTAAACTTTGTTAAGTTTAAACTATCTTCATTTCAAACTTATACTTTAAATGAAATTTGGAAATAAGTTTAAAGCACTTTGTTTTAAAACATAATTTAGAAAAGTTTTATTTTAAGGTTAAGTGAGGAAATAATGTTTGAAATTAAATTATTAAGAAATAATTAATTAATTTATTTAATTAATTATTAAAGTCTAATGCATATTGATTTAGGGGTTAATCAGTTTGAAATTTAGATCATTAATTAGATTATTAATCAATGATTAATAAATTATTAATTAAGTAATTAAGTTTTAATCAAGGTTAATTTATTTAAATAACTAGACTTTAAATTATAGATAATTAAAGATAATTAAATTTGTAATTAATCTAAGTTAATCACTTTATAAAATAATTAGGGAAGGGTTAATGATGGTCATTAACCAGGATTATTTAAATAATTAATTAATGTGGTTAATTTTTATAATTAATTAGATTAATTAATTTATTAATAATCAATTGCAAATGGTTTGAGTAATTACTTAATAAAGTAATTAAGAATTAGTTACTTAATGTAATTAATTTAGTTTAATGGGGTTGTTTAATTTAATTAATTAAGTTTAATTAATTTTAAACATTTGGGTTTTAAATAATTACTTTATGTAATTAATAATTTGGGAATTTACTTAGTTAAGTAATTAATTAATAATTACATGATTGTAATTAAGTGGAGGTGTTTAAGTATGAGTAAAATGGATTAATTATTTAGTAATTAATCAAATAATTAATTAAGAAATTAATTATTAAGGATCATTAATTATTTTAATTAATGATGTAATTAAAGTTGATTAATTATGATTAATTAATAATTGGTAATTAAAGGTAATTAATTAATATAATTAATTAAGGATTAAGGTAATTAATTATGATTAATTAATTAATTGAAGTAATTAAGGTTAATTACTGTTTGGTTGAGGATAATTAATTTGTGAAATTAATGAAGGATAATTACATGAATGTAATTAAGAGTAATTAATCAAGAGTGATTAATTAGGAAGATTTATTTTGAATGATTAATTGATTGTAATCAATTAAATAGATGGTAAGCAGGTTATAATTGGGTGAAGTAATTAATTTAATTTATTTTAATTAATTATAGATTAAGTAATTAATTTAATTCATTTTAAATTAATTAGAGATGGAGATAGTTAATTTAATTCATTTAAATTAATTATATTGTGATGAGTAAATCTTTGCTTATGTATGAATGGATGTCATTGTTTGACTTAGATGCCGTGTGATCTCAGTAATGAGATAAATGATATTGTGTGGTATGGATGCTTGATTGTGTTGTGATGATAACATAGGTTATCTATTGTGATGATATATGGAATATCTATTTGATATTGATTATGTGGGTTCCCTATTATGTGATAATGTTGATTATCAGTTATGATTTATGAGTTATCTATCTGTGTGTATATAGATACTATATTGAAATGTTTTAAAAACTTTTAAACAACTTGGACCTAAAAGACACGCTTTGGATTTCGATGAGACCGGGATCGGGTTTCCATATTTGGATATCCGAAAACCACATCGATTCCAAATAACGTTAGGTCGTGAATCAAAGTGGAGCGAGTGAAGACTCGAGGTGTAAGGGCTATACGTCAGTATAACTCTGTGGGTGATTCCGTAATGAGTTTGACGGAATAGTACTTATAGATTCGAGATGGTGGTATGAAGTGCAAGGGTTATTGTCGTTAACTCTGAGGGTGATTCCAATATGAGTGTAACGAGATAATGCCTTCGGTTTCGTTCGAACCCGGAACGAACTTGTATGGATTGAATGCTTTCAGCACATCGTCAGGTGGACGATGAGCATTCTAAGATGATATGTCCTATAAAGGTAAATCGTAGCCTCAAGCCTCATCAACCGGGAATGGCTAAAACAGGGGAGGTGCAGCAAGGCTTCGTGGGTAGCCCCCACTTGAGAGTAAGATATACCCCTGTCTAGAGGTCCCTTTATATTTCGGCTGTGTGGACGGTCTTTTGAGCTCTTACCGTCGGGGTTATCTTATTCGGAACTGTTCAGTAAGGAACGGGTCCGGCTTTGTGTTGCAGGGGATGAAGGGAGTAATCCTCGGTACGGTGATCTAGGCCACGTACTGTGACGGGCGGTACCCCAGTAGCCCTGCCATTGTATGGAATCCAAAATCCAATAAGTGCCAACGGTTTTGATTGTATTACCCACTTTTGTGGCTAGTAGCTGGAATTTAATCATGTAACAATTTCGGCTATTTCTTATTTATTTGAAAACCCTAGACATTATTATAATATCATCGGATTTCCTATCAAATGTTTTGGTTAGCGTAAGGTAAAAACTTTTCCATGTTTATGTGTGGGAAGTCTTACGTGATACCTTTTCTTTTCAAAAGGGTTTTTAAAAGTTAAGCAACTTTAACCTGTTACTCACACCAGACCCATGTCTGACCCGGAGTTTATTTTTGTTTTTCATAAACTCTTGGGTACTCAAATTTTTATGAGTAGTCAAGAGAATTCAGGTTAGGATTCGGGTTTGCTTTGACGGATATTGGAGGAGCAATGGAGCAGGAGGCTTCTGCGTTAGATATTAGTATTCCGCTGTGTGTTCTCTGAGATGTTGTTTGTATTGAGTTGTAAACTAGACAGGTGTTTATAACTGTCTAGTATGAGTTGTTTATGCTGTGTATCTCTGATGTATATGATACTATGTAAAGTATTTGTGATTAATATAATTTATTCGTTCCGCTGTGTTAGATTCTGATGTTTGTTTCTTTCTTCTCTTCTTTCTTTTCTCTTTTCTATCCCTTTCTTTCTTAAAGATGATGCGATTTTCCGGGAGTGGAAAGTCGGGTCGTCACAGAGATGGATGGTTAGATGTGCGGTAACCCACGGTGGCATCGATTGGAGCACAAAGCTCCAACAGCTTTCCTCAATTTTGGGGCGTTTTCACGTAAACGGCGGCGGTGAATGAGGTCGGGGGGAGTGGGAGGTATAGTGGCAAAGGCAGGCATGGCACGTGTGAAAATAGCATGGCGGGGGCAAGGGCTTGGTCATGGTCGGGTTTATTTCTTGGAGTGGTCGAGTGTGTACGAGGTTGAAAGAGAGGTAATTAATTTAAAACGTTTATAATTAAAGTTAATTATGGTTTAGTTATCTAAAATTCATTAATCCGTATCAAATTCGTACAAGGCCCAAATTGGACATGACGAGTTGCGTCGCGCTATTTTTAGCGAAGGCTGCATTATGCAGTTGAATTGGATGGATTCGAAGCTAATGGAATATTTGGATTAAAATTGGATGTTCATTCAATTTTAATTCAAAATGGAACATTTTGGCGAATCTAATCTCAAATTTTTGGTTAACCAGAAATATTATTTATTGGATGTTTGGATATTTATTTTTGATAGTTGTTGTAACATACCCCTGCTTTGAGGCCCAAAACTAATGGCTACGGATGCTGCAGTCATTCATAGTTATTAATTATCGACGACCAAATACGGCGACACTAGATACATTGATACACAAAAACACAAGAATATAGAAAAAAAATTAAATAGCAAACAAATTCCAAATTTTGTTTCAAAATATTCCAAATTGATTACATAATCCCAATCGCTAACCACATTTAGATAACATATAATTATTACAAAATACGCCAAGAGCGACATATGAAGATTCCCCCTTAGTAGATAAGAGTATTTAGATAGGCAAGTAAACGATTTGCCTTTACAAACAAAACACAGCGAAAATAAAAGAACTCTAATAATAAGCTTGCCTCCTACACATCTTCGGAAGCTTTATTCGTCTAAAAGAAAATCTGAAAAGCTTAACACTCAACCTACTCAAAATCAATTGAGTATCCGAGAGTTTAAGGCGAAAACAAAAACTTCGAGTAAAGCATAAAACCTGGTATGAATAATAATATAACATCTCAAACCATTTAGATATCTAGTGAGACTACACCGCTTAGCGGAACGAGTTTTTCCCTCATTAGTATCCTAAAACATTTATGAAACCATATACTGTGCTCCTGCTTCCATAATGGTTAAAACATAGTATTTCAAAACATTATGATGATACAAAAACCCAATAAATCAATCATGGATTACCCATCCCCATTCATTCTGACTATCTATCTCAATTATAGTTTCTAGGGCGACTATTAACCAATTAAATGTTTATGGAATCTGTCCAATTACTTAGCTTTCAAGGGATCACTAAGAACCTACTGGTAACTCCAATATCTTATTTTTTATTCTAATTTTCATGGGCTAACTAGGAACCGATTGGCTGACTACCAATATCTTAATCTAGATATAGTTTTCTTGGGCTAACTACAAACCTACTGTTCCCTGGCAGTATCAAATCATCGTGTTCATGGGCTTATGATGAACCTATTGACCCTTGCCAATATCATACAGTTTTCATGGGCTTACTGTAAACCCATTGGCCCTTGCCAATACCTTTAATTAAAATTTTAACATCTATTAACGTATATTCATTACTGGGTCAACCTAACTGGTTATTCTGCTCTTTTCCCAAAATACAGTTATGGGTTAATAACAATGTGAATAACAATTCAAAATCTTTATTTATGCCATGGTTATTACTTTAGATTGAGATTAGTTTTATCTTTTGAAACCATAAAAACATCTCTTTTGAAACCTCTAGGTAACCTCCTTCTAAATCAAAGATCTCTTTTTAAAATATTTTATACATACCTTTCGAAGCGCTTAATAAACATTCTCTCTCGAAACTTATTATACCTTTTGTTGGCATTATATCATTGTTTTAACCCCTTTCGAAAATTTTGGGTTTACTCTTTAAAAACATCATTTGGGTCAAAATGGTTATACATGAAATTATCTCTTTCGAAACCAACAAAAATTTGGTAAAATTTATGGTGTCAGAACAATCTTAGTCGAAAGCAAAATCTTTAAAACAAAAACTTTGAAGGACAGAGTCGAAACCCCTTTTGAATGCATCACCTTCGAAACCCTCAACCCTTTCGAAATCAGTTAGGAAAAATGCTTAGTTTATGGTAAGAATAAGGTTAACCTTTCAAAAGCATCACTGGTCAATATAGTCGAAAGGTAGATTAGTGGCTAGATTTTGACTAGGTCGGAACCTACCCTTTTGAAAGCAATTGTTTAAAGGAAAAGGTACTCCTTCAAAAGCAAATACTTTAACACAACATGACAACCTTCTTCAAAGCTAATTATAAAACCTTTTCAATAGCATATGCTTTGACTGTGTCGAAAGTTTTAGGTAAACTGGGCAAGACTTTTACTTTTGAAAGCAAAGCTGGGTTTCGACCCCATTGGAACCTACCCTTTCGACACTAAGGCTTCTGCCTTCCTTCCAATCCACCGCATACCATCTAAGTGATATCTTGTGCATTGGTTTCGACTATGGTGGTTTCGAATGTGTGTGTTTCGACTGTGATGAGGCAGAATCAAAGGAGTTGAAAGGTCCTTAATAATAGAGGCGGAATGCCTTTTTCTGGTTTAAAGGCTGAATTATAGCAACTCTTAGTGATTGCTTTCGAACAACTAGCATATTTGTAAACTACTTATTGGTTGTCATAAAAACTTTTCAAAAACTTTACCCTTATAATGTCGCATTCATTCAGATCCAAATTAAAGGATTTTTTTTAACGTTATAACCTTTTCATTTAACAAAACTTACATTTTGCAGAAAAGTTCTTCTTTTAAAATAATTTATTTCCCTAAATAAATCAAATGGGAAAAATCCCCAAAAATCACATAAATTCAATTTCATCGTGTAATCAAACTTATTGAATTTTTGGACCCAATTTCTTCCTGAAATTCTCGAAATAAATTTTAAACCCAATTATATCATATTTTTCATCAAAATTCATAATAAAATTTCCATAGCTTGGAAAATTCTGAAAATTAAGACCCCTCTTCAAAATCATGTTTTACATAACATAAAAAAATTCCATGGCAATATGAAATCATATATTCTCGGTTTCATATCAAAACCATACAAATTCATGTGCTTATGAATTAAAACAAATCATCATAATATAAGTCAAGCATATCATCATCCTTTTTTTATCACAAAAACGAATTTAAATCAGAAATCTGAAACCATATAATCATAGAACAAAAATAGAGATGGCAAGAGATTATTATTCACCTTAAAATTTATAAGGAATTTTAGATTTGTTATTGATTAATCCTCCTTAGTTTTAGATTAAAATTCCCCATTTTCTTTGTTAATGGTTGCATCTGGTTTAGGTTTTAGAATCTTTATTAATGAAAGTGGAAATGAAACATGAATGGGAAATTCCAAAAAGATATTGTCGTGTATAAATAAGTTGGCTAATTTACTAATATGCCCATGCGTAGTTTAATTAACCAATAAACAAATTTAAAGCTCGTTTATCCTATTAATAAGAACGACCCTATATAATTTATTTAAATCTCAACCAGCTTATCGTCGTTATTCTGTTTAATTTACCTAATTAAATTTTCCGAATAATGTCATAAAAATTTAGGGATGTTATAGGCTCCCCCCTTAAAAGAATTTCATCCACGAAATTCAGTAAGGCCTAAATACTAAACATAGCAATCATCTATAATAACACCTAACAACCATACTAGTCTAAATGACTAGAAATTATCTATATAAATCTAATATAGTCATACCCTCAAAGAAGATCAGGATAAGTATCTCTAATCCTACCCTCTGTCTCCCTAGTATAGTCCTTCTCATTGTCGCTCCATTGAACTTTCACAAACCTGACTGTCTTGTTCCTTAATCATTTCTCATCTCTAGCTATGACCCGAACTGGTTATCTAACAAAAGTCAATTTAGGCTCTACCACTAAGTCATCCAACCCTATCGGAGGAGTAGTAGTCACTGGATCTTGTACATACTTGCGAAGATGTGACACATGAAATATATTATGGACACCTGCTAAACTGCTCGGCAACTCTATTCTGTATGTGAGCTTTCCAATCTTCTCTATAATATGGAATGGACCAACATATCTGGGGGCTAACTTCCATGACTTTCCAAGTTGTATCACACCCTTAATAGGTGATATCTTAACGAAAACCTTATCTCCAAATGAGAATTATATGTCCTTATGCCTCTTATCTACATAACTCTTCTGTCTTGACTGGGCTTCTTTCATCCTTCCTTGGATTAACACAATCTTCTCTGACGCCTCTCTAACCAAATCTAGACCTAAGACTAATCTATCTTTAGTCTCCAAACCAACATGCTAGTGATTTGCATGGTCTTCCATACAAAGCTTCAAATGACGCCATTTCTAAGCTAGTTTGATAACTATTATTATAGGACAACTCAACTAAATGTATGTGACCCTCCCGAGATCCACCAAAGTATAATACACAAGCTCTCAAAAAATCTTCGAGTACGTTATTGACTCTCTCCGTCTGCCCATCTATCTGAGGGTGATATGAAGTACTCATATTAAGCTTGGTAGTCATATCTTCCTCTAGACTCTTCCAGAATTTACTAGTGACCAATGCATCTTTGTCATTGACTATACAACTAGGAACTCCATGTAGTCTAACTATGTTCTTTGAGAACAAGTTAGCTAAAACTGGTGTTATTCTAGTTGACTTAATTGGAATGAAATGGGCACTCATGGTCAATCTGTCTACTATAACCTATATACTTTTATTATCTCTATTTGACCTTGGCAAGCCGTCTATAAAATCCATGGATATCAAATCCCATTTCCAAATTGGAATCTCTAAAGGCTGTAGTAGCCCACTTGGTTTTTGATGTTCAGCTTTTGCTTGTTGATGGTTCACATACTGTCTAACCCACAAGCCAACGTCCCTCTTCGTGCCTTCCCAATAAAATCTCCTCTTTCATATCCTAATACATCTTGGTTCCTCCAAGATGAGTCATAAATTGGATCGATGACATTCTTCAAGAACTTCTTTCCTTAAGTCCTCCATATTTGGAACACACAACTGACCCTTCTTTCTTAGCCGTCCTCTCTGGTCAAGGATAAAATCCTTTGAATCATAAATCTTTGTTTCAACCTCAAGTCTTCTGATCCTCTCAGCTAATATTGGATCCTCCTTTTGCTTAGAAGCAATTTCTCAGTCAAAACTGGTCGAACTTCCAAACAAGATAATCGGGCGGAACTCTGGCTAGAACAGTAGTTAAATGCACATTGCAACTGACTAAAGCTTCTAAATCTTTCATTCTGCCAACATAGCCAACATCACATTCTGATGTTTCCTGCTAAGAGCATCAACCATATATTACCTTTTTGAGTGTATACGCTATACCAAAATCATATGCAACCTAAAACTCGAACCACCTTAGTTGTCTCTATTTAACTCCTTTTGAGAGAATAAATGCCATAAAGACTTAAGATCAGTATATAACTCAAATCTCTCCCTAAGAGATAATGTCTCCAAATCCTCAATGTAAAGATCACAGCTGCCAACTCCAAATCATGAATAGGATTTCTAATTCATGCGGTTTAAGCTGCATAGCTATGTAGGCAATGACTTTAACACTCTACATCAACACTGCCCCTAATCTAGTTCCACATGCATCAGTATACACCACCAATCCTTAGTTCCCGTCTGAAATTAC
This sequence comes from Allium cepa, assembly GCA_030765085.1. Classification (NCBI taxonomy): domain Eukaryota; kingdom Viridiplantae; phylum Streptophyta; class Magnoliopsida; order Asparagales; family Amaryllidaceae; genus Allium; species Allium cepa. The sequence goes on along the minus strand of CM060930.1, from coordinate 92,194,006 downwards.
CAACACGGGTGCATTGGTCAACAAATGCTTTAACTTAAGGAATGCCTCCTCACATTTGTCGGACCAAACAAATCTCGCTTCCTTCCTGGTTAGCTTAGTTAAATGGTGCTGCTATCCGTGAGAAATCCTTAATGAATCTCCGATAGTAGCCAACAAGTCCAGGAAAACACCTGATCTCAGTCACCATCTCTGGTCTCTTCCAATTATTCATAGCTTCGATTTTACTTGGATCGACTGACAACCCTTTCTCGGAAACCTTGTGACAGAGAAACTTTACCTCTTTCTTCCAGAAATGACACTTAGTAAACTTTGCCTTTAGCTGATTCTACCTCAACGTCTCAAGCACCACTCAAAGATGAACTCCATGCTCTCTTCATCCTTAGAGTATGCTAGAATGTCAAATATAAACACCAGTACAAACCTATCCAAGTACTCTTGGAAATCTCGGTTCATCAAATCTACGAAGAAAGAAAGTGCATTCGCCAATCCAAATGGCATCACCAACCACTCATATGATCCATATCTAGTCTAAGATGCTGTCAAATGAATACTGTCCTCCGTCACTCTTAACTGATGGAAACCTGTCGCTAAATCCAACTGGGAAAACACTTTGGCTCAACTCAACTAATCAAACAGATCACCTATTCTTGACAAAAGATACTTTTTCTCAATTTCCATGTCATTTAACTTACGATAGTCGGTACACATCCTTAACGACCTATCTAGTTTCTTCATGAACACCATGGCCACTCCCAAGACGAGCCGCTTGGTCTAATAAAATTCCTTCCTTTTAGATCCACTAGCCGCACCTTCAATTCCTTCATCTTAGTTGGTGTCATCTTGCTAGGTGGCCTACTTGCAGGTTCAGCTCCTAGCACAAGATCTAATCTAAACTCAACAGCACTTTTCGAGGGTGGTCCAGTGACTGGCTCAAACACATTTGCAAACTCTCTTGCTATCTGAACCTGACTTGACTCATTTCCTACCTCCATAGCATTAACCATAGTACTAACACTCCAGCCAGTATTCTCTACTGAGAATATCACTCGGTTACGAAGAATATCTCTCGGTTATGACTATCAGGGTGTCTCGGTGATATTTCTCCATTATGGAAAAATATTATAGCTTCATACTCAGTCAACCAGTCCATACCCTTAATGTTTTCAGTATCTACGAAATCAATAACATACAAACTACATGCAAACTTATGATCTAACAAGTCAAGTTCTAACTGGTCACATCTTAACCCTAGAGTTGCATACCCTTATATAAGATTCACAACCCGTACGGAAGTAACAAGTTAAGTGAGTTCTAGACATAATCTATCAACCAAACACTGAGATATAAATAAATGTGATGCACCGGTATCGAAAAGTACTCTAATTGAAATCCTCTAAATCAAAAGCGTACCTTCCATCATAGTCTTTCCCTTATCTGATATAGTAGGCCTAGCTGGTCCTATAGAAAAACTTCTCCTTTGTCCTCCCTAACTGGCTCTGGACACTAATTATTGTAATGACCCACTTGATCACAATTGAATCATTTTGCTTTCTTCTTAACTGCATCTTTCTTCCCATTTCCTGATCGACATTCATTAGCAAGGTGACCTTTCTTGTCACACTTATAGCAAACTACCTTAGCCTTTGACTTCTTGGCAGTATCTCCCTTCTAGGTTCCCTTTTTCTTAAAGAACTTCCTCTTCGAACCCTGAGTTTCCACCGACTTCTCTTTAGCTAAATCAGCAGGTAACCCCTCATGGCGAATGGCCATTTCCACTACTACATTACAAGGATCACGGACATGGGTCATGGTCTTTCTAACAAGCTCGGGCCTCGGTCCACGAATGAAACTTCTCATTCCTTTTATTGTCAGCATCTATAGTAGCATATCCATATCTTGACAGCTCTTCAAACTTAGTAGCATACTCAACTACTGACATCTCTCCTTGCACAAATCCATAAACTTCCTCATCATCTTAGACTTAGCATACTCATATACAAACTTTTGCTTAAATCTCGTTTTAAAATCAATCAAGTTAACTGCTCTTTCGGCACTCCGGTAGTAACACTATTCCACCAATGTAACGCTGACCTTGTAACTGCTTAGAGGCTAATCTTCTCTTTTGTCCGTCATTCAGACCCAAATAAGTAAATATTTGCTCACAGTGCAATAACTAATTCTGAACCTCTACGGCACTTTCTATTCCCAAGAATGGCTTCCCACCCAAACCGGTGTAGTCTCTACTCAGTAAAGCAATATTCCCAACTGGATCCACATGATTAGCTCCTCCTACATTTCTAAGCACTCCAGCGGTAGCTCCAGCTTACATCAAACCAACAAAGAACTAATACAACACCCTCATATCTACTGGTGGATTTCCAGCACCCACATAGGGTTCAGCATTTTGGTTACTAGCATTAGCCGGTCGATCCGAGTTTCTCTTGGTAGTGGGTCGAGAATTTTCATTAGTTATGGTGCTTCCTCTACCGATATTTCCTCTTCCATTTCCTACTTCCATATCTCCCTTCTCGTAAATCTTCATATGAGCCTTGGTAAGATACAAAAGAACAGTCTAAAAGAGTAGGGGATAAGTACTTACATATATATTACTATATATAGCAAATACTAGTATGTTACTATAGCGTTAACCCAAACCCCATCTTATTATCCGATTCGTTGGATTATGTTTAGAAAAATCTTTTAGGTTTATGTTCCTTTTAAAGTTTCATAAAACCTATGCTCTGATACCAACTTGTAACATCCCCCTACTTAGGGGCCTAAAACTAACGGCTACGGATGCTGCAGTCATCCATAGTTACTAATACTCGACGACCAAATATGACGACATTTGATACAATATACACAGAAACATAAGAATATAGAAAAAAATTAAACAGAAAACAAATTCCACATTCCATTTCAAAATATTCCAAATTGATTACCCAATTCGCAAACCACGTTCAGATAACATATGATTATTACAAAATACGCCAAGAGCGATATATGAAAATGCACCCTTGGTAGATCAGATTATATAGATAGGCAAGAAAACAATTTGCCTTTACAAACAAAACACATAACGGAAATAAAAGAACTCTAATAACAAGCTTGCCTCTTACACATCCTCGGAAGCATTACTCATCTAAAAGAACAACTAGAAACCTTAACTCTCAATGTACTCAAAATTAATTGAGTACCCAAGAGTTTAGGGGAAAAACAAAAACTTCGAGTCAGACATAAAGCCTGGTATGAAAAATAATTTACCATCTCAAACCATTTAGATATCTAGTGAGACCACACCGCTTAGCGGTATGGGTTTTTCCCCTCACTAGTATTCTAAAACATTATAAAACCATATACCATGCTTCTGCATCCACAATGGTTAAAACATAGTATTTCAAAACATTACGATGATATGCAAAACCAATAAATCAATTCTATATTACCCATACCCATTCATTCTGACTATCCGTCTCAATTATAGTTTCTAGGGTTACTATTAACCAATTAAATGTGTATGTACTATTTGATCAATTACTTAGTTTTCATGGGATCACTAGAACTTATTGGTAACTCCAACATCTTATTTCTTATCCTAGTTTTCATGGGATAACTAGGAACCTCTTGGCTGACTGCCCATATCTTAATCCGGATATAATTTTCATGGGCTAACTACAAACTTACTGGCCTCTGCCAGTAGAAAAGCATAGTTTTCATGGGATGACTGTGAACCTATTGGCCCTTGCCAATATCATACTGTTTTCATGGGCATACTATAAACCTATTAGCCGCAGCCAATATAACGACCCACCTTTATGGACAGTTTAAATCAACAATAAACCACACATGTCAAACTCAAACCATTCAAAATGGAGGATTGTTATGGAGCAAATAAGAAAAAGAAAGGAAAGAAAGAAAAATAAATACAGAATCTTGCAGCGGAATGATAAAATATAATAATCAAATAAATAATTCATGAAGCTGTTTGCAAATAACATTTGATTATACTTTCACAATACAGATCAGAGTTGCATACAATAGGAATAAATAAATAAAAGCAACGGAATAACATAATGCAGTGGTATGAATATAATAAATAGTAATAATACTAAATCTTTGTCTTCGTCCTCCAAAAGCAGTCTGCGATACACTGTATACCTCTGACTGACCCGAGCGAATTGAAAAGATAAAACACCCAAGTCAGAATTAAAAGATCTTTTGTAAGTTAAATCAACAGTAAAAAAACATGATTGTAACGGTGCTGGAGTTGTTTACGGGGTTTGACATCTCCTACCCGGTATCTAACGTGAGTGTATGGATCCATTAAACTATCTGCATACATAGTACAATACGCTATTATAATAGTATCTACAGTAAAGTATTAAAATAGGGTGAAGGCGTTACCCATATCCCCTTTGACACATTTTATATATTCCTATAGTCAATACAGTACCGTACGCTGCTTCATAAACTAGAGGGTTACCCAAAGGGCACTCCATAGATATGGTACAAAACAAACTCGTAGAAGGCACGATAAGGCATGTGAACACGGCACTCGAGGCAATGCCAGGGTAGGATTCTTCCAATTGTGGATCCGGATTGGTGGTAACGCATAGCAGCTACTACCGCCCATCTCAAAACAAACTTCCATAATTAAAATCAAGGGGTTGCCACCAAATCATCACAAATCATAATATGGTATCGTAAAAGCATGTCCGATAGAAGGAATGACCTCACTTGGCCCGACGTGGCTCGTGTTTTAGTCACATCTAAGCTGACTCATGGGAGCCAGGGTCACATATATACCTCATACAGAATCGTTCGCTAAACCATCCTACTTTATTTTTGGAATCTCCACCACGTACACAGTTGTTAAAGTGGTTTCAGTATTGGTAGAGAATATGACAATATTCGATCCTAGTCACTTTAAAAAACAAACGCTTATTACACACTGGATAATTCTTTTACATTTCCAAAACCATTTCATATTGATATAAAAATATCATATTCAATTCAAACCAAAGCACTTTCAAAATCATGATTTCAAGATAGGTTAAATCCTCACTTCAAAGTCATCATATTTATGCAGAATATGTTATTTAAACCCCAACTTAGGTTATTGCATAATTTAATCATATTTGCTTTTAAATCAAGGATTTAAATACAACCACTTCCACTTTACAATTTAGGATTTAGAAAATAGTATAGATAGTTACAAATAGTTTATATAGTTGAGTATATTTTTAAAATAAAATTTAAATGGTTTGAAACACTTTAAAATAATTTAAAAAGTTGATTAAAATCATTTAAATAGATTTAAAATAGTTTCAGTAGAATTAAAATATATTAAATAGATTTAAGATAAATTAATTAGACTTTAAAAAGATAAAATAGATTTAAAATAGATTAATTAGATCTAAAATAGATTAAAATGGGTCAGTTATTTCAAAATAGTATAAATTAGATTAAATTGGATTATATAGATTAAAATTGACTAAAATAAATTAAAATAGTTCAAGTTGATTAAATAGTTTAAGATATTTTAAAATAGATTAGCTTAGTTTAATAGTTTGAAAATCTTACTAATTAGAATTCAAAATAACATTTCAATAGTTTATATTAAAATAATAACTTTGAAATTAACATGAAATTTAAATATTTCTTCCGTTTCAACAAATCTGGACCATATCCATAATTAAAATCAAAACCAATTCCAAATCATGAAGTATCACTTTAAGTTATTCCAGTTTCAATAGATTTCAAAGTTACAATTTCAAACGTCTTCAATAACTCAATTTCGATAAAATTCGTTTGTACTTCAAATTCAACTTTAAAATTCCAATTTAAACCCTCAAAGTAATTTACTTAGTACAATTCCAAAATTTCAAATTTAATCTTTTAAACAATTCATTTAAATAATTTAGTTTATATAAATCAAATTGTATTTCAAAATATCATTTGGATGAATTCAAAATTTGAAGATTTAAAATCATTTAATTTAACCAATCCAGTGTCATTATATAATTTTCTACCTTATGGTCAAGTGATACGGATATTTATCATTTCAATTTGCAAATATATTTAAATTTACGGGTACAAATCATTTCAACCCGCAATTCCGAATTGAAATAAAATCCATAAAATCGCTCGAGTCTATCATTTAACCTATAACGATTTTCCCAAATTTATAGGTCATTCGGGTATGTATCATTTCAACCAATAGAGGAACTTGCCGTGTTATAACAATATAAAAATATAACATCCAGTCATCCAATATCAACAATCAAACATCCATCACAATCATCCAAATCAACCAATAAATAATAACAATTTACTGATTATGAATAACAAGTATTAACTGGAAATTTTAAAACTCAATATAAAATTATATGACGATTAAATGCAATAAAAGTCATATTTAACTAGAATGACAATTTAAACATATCAAATATCAACCAATGAATTTCTAATCAGAACATCAATTTAATTTAACATAAGATAATTTAGTACTCGTGAGTGGGTTAAAACACTCGCCTTTGATTTCAAATCGATTTGAAATCCAAAATAAGGCCTAAAATTTGGACAGTCTCAGAATTCGTTCGAAGCAGTTGCAAAATGTCCGAAATTTCGATACGATCCAGGCGAAACAAACCCGTGCAAATCCAATCTTATAGGCAAAATTTATGATAGTTAGAACATTACATGATTTAATATATAGACAAATAGAAATAACCAATAAAACATTACAACGTTAGCTCTCCAACCACGTACATACAAAACCCTAATCCTCTATCTCGATCACGCCTAAAAGCTGCCGCCTCCTACAACCAATTTTCGTCACCGCCTGAGACGCCTGAAGCTAGATCCAACGTCGCCAGCCATTTCCACATCTCCGGCCGCCCACATCAGCCCCTCGCTCGACCCCTCCATCACCCTGACATTGACCGCCACCACCGCTTTTAATAGCCAAACTCTGGCGATTCTCTTAGCCTATGACATGCATGAACACAACCTCGAGACTTGCTCTCCATCCTCTTCCCAACATCGCCTTTCCACCGTCAAACGGTCGACGATCCACCATAGGATCAAAACCCTAACCAATGGATGGCCGAAACTAATCCACAAATTTCTGGAAAAACAATGATTATCGAGAAACGAATCATCGTAGTGAGTTACGCTCGTCAAGAGCTTCGAATCGGTATACAATATGTCATAGTTTTGAGGGGTCTTATTTTTTGAAATTGATTTGAACAATTGCATTTTGATTTGGGGTTTTAGGTTTTTTGCCATTGGAAAGAGGAGATAGTCAGAGAGATTTGTACGTGCTGTTGTCAGAATATGAGAAACAATTAGAGTTTATAATAGACTTTATATAGGCAAATCTGAATAGAAGTGAACGGATTAGATTGGATTGATCGAAACGACTATGTGACCCAAAAGCCCATTTTAACCCCGAAACGAAACTAGGTCATCCCATATATCAAAATAGTTTTTTTCCGAAATATTTCTAAATTCAATAGAACAGGTTTCAAGCCCAATTTCCATCGTATAAAGAAGTTAGCGTAAAAATCAGCTTATTTCAAACTGATTTCAACTGAATTTAATTAAATTGATTTCTACGCGTTTCGAGTCTGTACAATCAAATGACAAGTCAGATTACTACGAAACTTGAAAGCTTACAATAATTCACCGTTACGGATCCGATGAAACTGGTTTCGTTGAAATCCAATTCAGTGACAAAATGGCCCACATTAATTAAATAAATTAATATTAGATTGATTAAATCACCTTTTAAATTTTAAATTTAATAACTAATAATTTTTATCATTTTTGATTTCTTAGACATTTATAATATTTTAAAACAAATTGACATATCAAATTTAGTGCTAGATATTGCACTAATTACAAGTATTCAATTGCAATTGTAATTAAATCCAATTAATTATAATTTATTTCCAATAATTTGATTTACTTTGATTCAATTCTTTTATTCAGTCAATCATTACTCTATGGACATAGCTAACATTTGTTTATATCTTATTGCATTAACATTCTCCAATTTCATCTAATTTCAATTAAGGTAATATTATTACATTTAATAGCAATTGATTTCAATTTAATTTAACAGACTAAATAAAAATGATATTTAGTTAACATAAAATAATTGTCCCCATTAACTTTTAATCACATTTACATGTTTATTATTTACAAACAAATGTTATAACAACTTACACAATACTAATTCTACCAATTACAATTTATTACACATTATTTCATTAATTAATACAATATTTAAATTATCAATTACTCTTTTAATTCAGTTATCAATTAATACACACAGTACTACAATAAATTTACAATCTATAACCAATTATAACTTTGTAATCTTTTGGAATTATATTTAAAGCAGTTATCAATTATCCTTAATTACTACTGTTACATTTCATTCCAGTTATATTCTTATTATTAAATTAAAAAAATTTATTTCTTCCAACATTAAATCAAAAAATCTTATTAAATTAACTATTTTTAATTTTCGAAAATTACGGATCGTTACACTTTCCTCCACTCAAAACTTTTCGTCCTCGATGAGGGAAAGAAGCAATTAAGAAATTAATATATCTTATTTAAAATATTAAATTTTTAAACAATTTATATAAAATATCAACCTATAAACAATTAAATCCATTTTGTTTCATTTTAATAATAGTTTGAAAAACATTTCACAAAATTTTTCGAAGTCCAAAATTCACGGAAAATTTCTACATAGTCTCCTTTGTAAGTAGAGGTCTAGGAGAAATAATAATATCAATAATACCAATATATCACATATTTCAAAATAATATATTTCAAAAAATGGGAAAAACAATATAACATCGCTATAAAACCATAGTCCGAAAACGTACCTATTTGTCGAGCAACAACGCTTATTTATGAAACCAAAAGCAGTAGCAATTGCTTCCATAAACCTGTATTTCACTTATATAAGCCAAAGAAGTTAATAATCGTGTAAAAGAAAAATATTTTTTCAACTTATACCAACAAATCAATACAATATACAATGGTCATAAACAACGAAACCATACAATCATCACATGCAATCAACCATCCATCTATAGCAGTTAAAACATATGGTTTGTTTGGGTTTAGAAACTTTTAATTATAAATAAAGTACTAAGTACACCATACACTCAACAGTCTTAGATAAAACTCAATAGATCATTTATACATCCTTACACAACAGAAGTATAATTTTCCAACCAAATCATAAGCCACACAAACAATAATTTCAAGTACTATTTAAGTTTTATTCTTATTTCTCTTTTTTTCACATTTTTTACTGTTCATTTTCATTTGTTCATACAATGGTTGTTTAATTTCTTTACATTTATCACTTACAAAATTCATTTTCCATTCATTTATACAATACCATTTTTTTTTCTTTTCATTACTTTACATTAAGTTATTTGCATTTCAATTATTAGATTATTCATTATTATTTAAGTCTCTTTACAATTTAATTCACCATTAATAGATTATTTCTTTTTCACATTCATTCTTCCATATATAGTACTATTGAATATTAAATCCATTTCTAAATCATTTCAATGTTTTCTGAAGTTATAACCATTCAATTAATATAGTACTCGTTTTAATTATAAATAGCTTCAACATTAAATTAAGTTTATAATTATTTACTTACAGTATTCACCTTTTACTATTTAATCTGATCATAAATAGCTTAAAATGTTAACTTAAGTTTATAATCGTTTTCCTTACATTATTCACTTTTCTATTACATTTGATTAGCAACATTTCAAACTATTAACCTAAGTTTATAACAATTTATAATATCATAATTCTTATTTATAAAAGTAATTCCATTGAACACTTTTATTTACTAAAGTTTACTTGTACAATATTCTATTACATATCCTATTTAACATTTCATCTTATGATATTTTGGTAAGTGATATATATATATATATATATATATATATATATATCTTTATGCGTGTTTCTTTTAGAATGCAATTGAATATTACACAAGTTCATCATATTCATTTAAGCTAACAAAATGTTCAATAGTTACATTTCCTAATTTCCCTATCCTTTGATTTACATATCACAATTTCCCATCTCATATATATATCATTAATTATTTAGCTTCCAATTTCTTATTTTCCTCGTTTCTGAGGTTTCAAATTATTAAAATAGTTAAGATTTAATTTCATTGTAATAATTGAAAATTCCAATTTGCAGAAAACTTAAGAACTAAATACCGCGTACTTTTTCAATTATTTTAAAATAATCTACATATAATCATATCTCCTATATATATATATATCAAATCATATTTGGAAATTAGAATTAAGATTTATTTATCAAAACAAATATGTAGTAAACTACCACAACGGTCTTCTTGCTTTGAAACTCGAAAATGAACGCCGATGATTCATGCACTCATCACCAAAATTATTTTCCACCGACAGAAAGGAGAGTATAGAATTTATTTCCTTTAAAAAAATTCTTTTAAAACATTTGTTTTAAATCATCTTGAAATATTTATATCAGAAAATACTTCTAAATACCACTAATATTATATTTCAAAATCTTTTGAAAGAAATTTTCAAGGATCCCGGAACTTCAGTTCTAAACTTCTAATTATATTTACTTCATTTGTAAATCATATTTTTCAATCAATATTTATAAAATTTATCTAAAAAACATATTGCATCCAACTATATCATTTATAAAATTTATTGTTTTATATATAAAATATATAATAGGAAAAATTATTTCATTTACCTATATTTCAAAACAATATTATGTTAGTCTTTCCTATTAAGTATTTAGAAATTCCTATCGATGCCATAACGTCCTATGTACCGACCATAATTTATAAATACTAAACAGAATAAATTAACATGATACAAAACCTTTTATAACACTAACAAATACGCTCTCTCCTATATATGCACTCAACGACTCATTCTGGGGTATTTCTACCCAATCTTATATGAGTTAGACTCCGCAAAGATAAGGTTATCGCTAAACTAAAGCTCAGATACCAAATGTAATAGGACATTGCGAGTTGGGTAACGCCCACCGTAGCATACAGTCGTACCTGTGTAAAGCCTAGACTGACCCGAGCAAATTGAAAAGACAAAACACCCGAGTCAGAACTAAAAGATATTATGTAAGTTAAATCAATTGTAAATAAACATGAGTGTAACGGCGTCGGAGATGTTTACGGGGTTTTACATCTCCTATCTGGTGTCTAACATGAGTGCAATAACTTAAGAGATGTTCGAGATATCCATCTCCTAAAGATCCGTTAAACTATCTACGTACATGGTACAATATGCTATTATAATAGTGTCTACAATAAAGTAAAGTATTAAAATACCGTTAAGGCTTCACCCATATCCACCTTAACACATTTTATATATTCCCATAGTCTATATTATACCGTACACTCCTTCGTAAACTGGAGGGTTACCCAGAGGGAACTCCATAGGTATGGCACAAAACAAACTCGTAGAAAGCACGATAAGAATGTGAACACGGCACTCGAGGCAACGTCAGGGTAGGATTCTGCCAATTGCGGATCCAGACTGGTGGTAACGCATAGCAGCTACTAGCCCACCTCGGAACACACTCCCATAGTCAAAATCAAGTCGTGGCCACCAAATCTTCACAAAGTCATAATATGATATCGAAGAAGCATGTCTAATAGGTGGAATGACCTCACTTAATTCGGCGTGGCTCCTGTTTTAGTCACATCTAAGCTGACTCACGGGAGTCGGGTCACATAAATACCTCATACATAATCGTTTGTCAAACCATCCTACTTCCTTTCTGGAATCTTCAACATGTACGCGGCTATTAAAGTGGTTTCGGTAATGGTGGAGAGTATGAAAATATCTGATCCCAGTCTCTCTAACAATCAAACGCTTATTACACACTGGATGTTTCTTTTACATTTCCAAAACCATTTCTTATTGATATCAAAATATCGTATTCAATTTAAACCATTTAACTTTTGAAATCATGATTTCAAAATAGGTTAAACCCTCACTTCAAAATCATCATATTTACTCAAAATATGTAATTTAAACACCAACTTAGGTTATTACATCATTTAATCATATTTGCTTTTAACCACTTCCACTTTACAATTTATAATTTAGAAAATAGTAAAGATAGTCACAAATAGTTTATATAGTTTAGTATAGCTTGAAAATATAAGTTAAATGGTTTGAAACACTTTAAAATAATTTAAAAAGTAGATTAAAATTATTTAAATAGATTTCAAATGGTTGTAATAGAATTAAAATAGATTAAACAAATTTAAAATAGATTAATTAGACTTAAAATAGATTAAATAGATTTAAAATAGATTAATTAGATTTGAAATGGATTTAATAAATTTAAAATAGATTAAAATGGGCTAATTAGTTCAAAATAGGATAAATTAGATTAAATTGGATTAAATAGATTAAAATTGATTAGAAAAAATTAAAATAGTTTAAGTTGATTAAATAGTTTAAGATATTTTAAAATAGACTAGCTTAGTTTAATATTTTGAAATCTTACTAATTAGAATTTAAAATAACATTTCAATAGTTTATATTAAAATTATAACTTTGAAATCAACATCAAATTTAACTGTCTCTTCCATTTCAACAAATTTGGACCATAACCAGATTTCAAATCAAAACCCAATTTCAAATCTTGAAGTATCAATTTAAGTTATTCCAATTTCAATAGATTTCAAAGTTACAATTTCAAACATCTTCATTAGCTCAATTTCGATAAAATTCGTTTGTACTTGAAATTCAATTTTAGAATTCCAATTTAAACCCTCTAAGCAATTTACTTAATACAATTCCAAAATTTCAAATTTAATCTTTTAATCAATTCATTTAAACAATTCATTTTATGTAAATCAAATTGTATTTCAAAATATCATTTGGCTGAATTCAAAATTTAAAGATTTAAAGTCATTTAATTTAACTAATACGGTGTCTATATATATAATTTTCTACCTCATGTCAAGTTATACGAATATTTATCATTTCTATTCGCAAATATTTACATTTACGGAACCCACAATCCCGAACTGAAATAAAATCCATAAAATTGCTCGAGTCTATCATTTCAACCCATAATTATGTTCCCTAATCTATAGATCATTCGAGTATGTATCATTTCAATCCATGGGGGAACTTGTAGTGTTATAACAATATAAAAATATAACATCCAGTCATCCAATATCAACAATCAAACATCCATCACAATCATCATCCAAACCAACCAGTAAGAAAGATAAAAATAAAATGACGACAATTTTGGGTATTCACTAAATTTTATTAGGTATAGGTGCTTTTCTTTTAGTATTCAAGGCTCTTTATTTTGGAGGCGTATATGATACCTGGGTACCGGGGGGAGATGTAAGAAAAATTACCAATTTAATAACAATTTACTGATTATCAATAACAAGGAAATTTAAAACTCAATATTAAATTATATGATGATTAAATGCAATAAAAGTCACATTTAACTGGAATGACAATTTGAATATATCAATCATCAACCATTCAATTCCTAATCACATCAAGAATTTAATTTAAATAACATAAGATAATTTAGTAGTCGTGAATGGGTTAAAACACTCACCTTTGATTTCAAATCGATTTGAAATCCAAAATAATGCCTAAAAATTGAACGGTCTCAGAATTTGTCCAAATCAGTTCCAAAATGTCCGTAAATTTCGATATCATCCCAACGAAATAAACCATGCACAAATCCAATCTCGTACGCAAAAGTTGTAATAGTAGAACATTACACGATTTAAAATATAAATAAATAGAAATAACCAATAAAATATTACCATGTTAGCTCTCCAACCACGTACACGCAAAACCCTAACCCTCACTCTCGATCACATTGGAAACCGCCGCACCCCTCAACCAATTTTTGCTGCTGCCTGAGACGCCTGAAGCTAGATCCAACATCGCCAGCCACTTCCACATCTTCGGCCGCCTATAGCAGCCCCTCGCACGACCCCTCCCTACACCCCGACGTTGACCATGGCCGCCGCTTTTAATCGCTAAACTCTGGCGATTCTCTTCGCCTATGACATGGATGAACACAACCCCAAGACTTGCTCTCCATCCTCTCCCCAACACCGCCTTACGATCGTCAAACGGTCAACGATCCACCGTAGGATCAAAACCTTAACCAATGGATGGTCGAAACTAATCCATGAATTTCTAGACAAAAGTGATTCGATTCGAGAAACCAATCATTGCAGTGCGTTACGATTGTAGAGAGCTTTGAATCATATACAACATGTCATAGTTTTGAGGATTTTTATTTTTTGAAATTGATTTGAGCAATTAAATTTTGATTTGGGATTTAGGTTTTCAGCATTTGACAAAGAGGAGAAGTCAGGGAGAACTGTACGTACTATAATCAGAATATGAGAAATGTAACATCCTATTATTTTCAACCCCTCGCATCCACACATGCCGGATTTGAATTTCTCAAATACCAGATTGTTAATTTATATTTGGAAAAACTTAGCATATACAGTAAATAAACAAATCACAGAATCACAGACACAGAGTAATATACAATATTTAGCGGAAACAAAAGAATAGTATTTCATGAAGCTACTACATATATTCAAAGTTAAATAAGATACAACAGAAGTCTCAAATACAATGGTAAAATTCAAGATTAGAATACATCACAGGAATCAACTGAATAATTGTAAGCTGAAAAGATGTAGATGGATCTCCAAACGAAGCACCAACTCAAAATCTGAGTCTCAAAGGCTGTATCACTCAGTCTGACCCGAACGTAAACCAAAACACAAAACACTCGAGTCAGGATTAACATTCTTATATCAATAAATCCAACTCAAGTGAAATATCAACTGAAATACAAGTAACTCAAATGATGTTTGGGATAACCATCCTCGAAGGATCCGTTAAATTATGTACTATGTAGTAATATACGCTATTATTATAATGTCTATAGTAAAGGAAACTATTAAAATAGCGTTAGGGCGTTACCCATTTCCCCCTTAACACATTTTATAGCGCCAATAGACTATACAGTACCGTAATACCTTCAGTTCGAGAGGCTACCAGAGGGTGCTTCATAGGTACGACACAAATCAAACTCATATAAGGTACGCTAGGGTAGGTGACACGACACAACTAGGCAATGCCAGGGTAGATATAGCAATTACACTTCCGGGCTGGTTGTGATGTCTCGGAAATTTGGGCAACATTTATTTAATAATTTTCATTAATCATTATTTTAAAATGTGAAATATTGATTTAATAATCTAATTCAAACAGAAATTATCTTTTGAAAATTAATAATTATTTAGTTTGACAAATGTTATTCTTTTCAAAATTTATAATAATGATAATAATAATTATATTTGAGAATTTTATTCTTTTCAAAAGTTAAAAATATTTAAATGATAAAATTTTCTTTCTAAACTAATTTAAAGAATATTCTATTGATAATGTATATATGTGTATACATTGTAAATAGGAGTTTTGATTTTAATTTAAATTTAAATTTAATAAGAATATTTTCAAATTTATATATATGTATGTGAATAAATTATGAATTGGTTAATTTGATTTAAATTAGTATTAAAAACGTTTAAAAAGTTAATTTATAAATCTATCTTATATTTTCAAAAGAAATTAAAATAAATATTTATTTTGTTTAAAAATATAATAGTTTAAATTGTATTTTATAATAAAAGTTTATTTTGTTTTCTTTTTAAGAAATTGTTTTCTTTTGAAATAGACTTAGTTTATTTACATTAGAGCATAATATTTTGGTTTGAAACTTTGGAATAAAATTGAATTCAATATTCTTTTTCTTTTTAAATTTTTCTTTCTTGAAAATTTAGCTTTAACAATATTATTTTAAAAATATTCAAATAAACATTAAAATGTGTAATTTTATAAAGGAAGTTTATATGTAATCATTTAAAGGCGAAATGGAAAAAAAAAATGTTAAATTAAACAAGAAATTGTTTTAGAAGAATTTAGATACATTTATAAATTAAGAAATTTATTTTAATATTAAATTGTACATGTGTAAAACATTTAAATCTTAGGAAGACACTTGTAAACATTTGTCATACTAAGATAACAAGTGCCAATGTTAATTTATTTTTGAAAATAATTATTATAGATAAGAAAACTTAACAATTCATTTTTGTTCAAACACTTTCCTCTAAAAGAAAATCTGAAATCAGATTTTAGAAAAAAAATTCAAAACCAAATACAATTCATGTTCAAAAATCTGCAAAACCAAATCTGTTAAAAATCTGCAAATTTGAAATCTGTATGAAGATCAACTCATACTCTAGCAAAGGAAATTGGGGGTTAGCTGCAAAATTCTTAATCAACTACAACAAGTAAATCCAACTTCGGTAATCAAATTGGGAAGCAATTTACCAGATTCAACTAGCAAATGCAGTTTTTGATTCAACTACAGCAAGCAGACTCAAATAAGTTCCAAGAAAATGAATTTGAGTATTCTCTGCCTCTTCTATAATAGGTAAGTAAATTTCTATTTTTAATAATAGTTCTTCTTTTTAAAATCAAAGTTAAACAATTTCCAGCACTCAAGTTTCTAATGTAAACTGTTTTCCCAAAAATCAAAACCTATTGTAGACAAAAACTGCTCTGTGTTTTTTTTAAGTGAGTAACCACACAATGCAAAAAGCTTAAGTTATCTGTTGCATGTGAATAAATAGGAATAAGTATGTTTGTGTGATTGCATTGTGATGAACATTCTGTGTATACATATATAAGCATATATATATATATATGTGTGTGTGTGTGTGTGTGTGTGTGTGTGTGTTTACAGGTATCTGATTACCTATTTCTGTTTCTAAAACTAAAATTTTAAATAGAAAAAAAAACCATTACCCCTTGATTTGATTCTCTGTAGGATTTGTTATGTAAATGAGAGATGTTTGTTTAGTATAGATTAAGTTTATAAATCATAATTAAGATTAAATTTAAAATTTGTTTCCACTGTAAACTGTAACGACAGTTAATATTCAAATAAGCAAATCTAAGACATCTTAAATTATTGAAACAGGCTCATACCTGAATTCATGTAGGAAATCATGATTTTTAAAACAAAAATCACATTTTTTTAATTAACTGTGGAATGAGCATATCTGAGTTGAACAGATATTGGAATTTGGGGTTTACCTGATTGCCTAGTGATTTTGGGATGATGTAGTTCTTCCTGGAGGTGGAGGGCTGAAAGGTGAATAGGGGAAAATTATCAGGTGGATGGTCAGAGGTTGGTGGCGACCGTGGTTGGCTATTCCAGTTTCTAACCCTAGTTTTCTGTAGGAAGGAGTTTTGTAGCTACTTGATTTCTCTGTTGCATCGAGTGATGTAAGGCTTTAGGGATTGGCAGAGGGGTTGTAGGCGAAGGGTTGGCCAGAGTCGTAGGTTCTCTGATGGTCGGAGGTGGGTTTGTGAGTTGTTGACAGGTTTGGGTTTTTGAGTGCAGTGATGTTTTCAGGTTGCTTGATTATCTCGATTTTAATTTCGAGCTAATGGGGAAACTCTGGTGGTCGTAATCATGTTGGAATTTGGTCGGCGACTTGGTGAAGAGGGTTATGGTGGCTGGAGATGGCCTGATCGCCGGTGCATATGCACCGTGCATATTCTGTTCTTATGAACTACTTTGGGTTTGTGCAGGAGAGTAGGACTCGAAGTTTTACTCGGGTATTCGTGTTTTTGTCTCGGAGTAGTTAGGGTATTTACTCGAAGTAATTGTGAGAGGTCTCGGGTAGTATTTGTTTCAGGTTTATAAACTAGACAATGTGCAGTTTTTTTTAAAATTTAAATGAAATTCAAAATTTTAAAGCAGCGTTTAAACAGGGATTTAAATTCCAAGTTTAAGATGGATTGATTCAAGTGAATTTTTGAATCCAAAGTTTTAAAATATTTTTTTTCAAATTTTAAGCAAGATTTAAATTAAGTTTTTAAATTTAAGTTTAAATAGAGTTTTAAGATTCCTATGGGTTCAAATTTTGAATTTAAACAGTTTTGTTAATTTTAATTATTGAACAAGTTTAAATGTTTGAAAGTAGATTTTAAAAATGTGTTTGTTTTCAAATAAATGTTTAAACTTGAAAGATTTCTTTTCTTTAATATTTGAATTAAAGTTATGAAGTGTTTAACTTTAATTTGAAAGTTAAAATAATCAATTTATTTTTAAGCTTGATTTCTTTTAGTAAAATTAAGTAATTTAGTTTTGAATTTTTCTTATATAGGTATCTTTTATAAGTAATGATTATTCCTCACTTTTATTTTAAGAGATAAATTTATTAAAATTTGGATAAATGTTTTAAATAGTTAAACATTTTGAATCTTAAATTTTTAAATGGAATTTAAATTTAACTTAGAAATGTATTGTTTTAAATACATTTGAATGTTAGTGAAGTCATTAATAAAGTAAATGAATTATTTTAGAAATAATTAAGTTAATAAAGAGTTTACTTATTTATTTGATTTAAATAATGATTTCGATTAATTTATAATTAGAGATGATTAATGATAATTAATCTAAGATAAATTTCTTAAGAAAGTAATTATAGAAAATGTTGTTAATTAATAAAGATAATTATCTAAGGATTATTAAGTAATTAATTAATATGGTTAATTTTGATAATTAATTAGATTAATTAATTGAAGATAATCAATTGTAATTTGTTAAGCATAATTACTTGGTAAAAGTAATTAAGGGATTAATTACTTATTGTAATTAATTATGATAATGTGATTAGTTAAGTTATTTAATTTAGTTTAATTAATTTAAGAAATCATTTGATGATTTAATAAGAGCAATTACTTAATGTAATCAATGGAACATTATTACTTAGGGAAGTAATAAATGATAATTACTGGAATGTAATTAGTGAGAGATGATTTTAATGAAGTAATTTAGGTAATTATTTTTGTAATTAATCAAGGGATTAATTAATGAAGATAATCAATTATGGGATAATTAATTTGTTAATGAGTAATTAATGGTAGTTAACTACTGAATTGAGATTAATCAAGGGTGATTTATAATTGTATTTTTAAATTTTAGCTTAATTACTAATTGTAGTTAATTTTAAATAAAGTAATTAATTTAAATATTAATTAGAGATCATTAATTAATATAATTAATGATGTAATTAAGGATTGTTTAAATTAAGGAATAATTCATAATTAAGTGATTAATTAATGTAATTAATCAAGGATAAATGTAATTAATTATAGTAAATTAATAAATGAAGTAATTAAATGTTAATTACTTATGATTAAGGTTAATTAATTTTGTGAAATTAACTTATTTTAATTAGAGAATGATTAATCAAAGGTGTTTAATCAAGATGAATACTTAGAGAATGATTAATTAATTGGGTTAATTAATTAATGGATATGTAAGTAAGATTTATAGATATAGTAATTAATTTAATTTATTTTAAATTAATTAGAGATAGAAGTAATTAATTTAATTCATTTTAAATTAATTATAAATGATGGTTAATAAATCTTTGCTTATGGATGATATTGATATTTCATTGGATGGTTGTGATCCCAGTAATGAGATGAGTAATATCTATATGATATGGATGCTTAGTTAAAGTATGATAATATGGATTATCTGATTGTGATGATTATCTGTTTGTGATAATAATACGGAGTGTCTGCTTATGATGAATGTGATTATCTATTGTGATATATGGATTATCTACCTGTGTGTATATAGATAATGATGAATTGAATTAATTATTCAAACTAAATTCACTTGGACAATAAAATGCGGTTTGGATTTCGATGAGACCGGGATCGGGTTTTCAAATTTGGAATTCCGAAAACCACATCGATCCAAATTAAACGTTAGGTCGTGAATCTCAAGCGAAGAGTGAAGACTCGAGGTGTAAGGACTATTCGTGTTAATACTCTGAGGGTGATTCCAATACGAGTTTAATGGGGTTAGTACTTTCAGGTTCGAGATGGTGATTCAGAGTGCAAGGGCTATTGTCGTTAACTCTTAGGGTGATTCCAAAACGAGTGTAGCGAGATAGTGCCTTCGGTTTCGTTCGAACCCGGAACGAACTTGTATGGATTGAATGCTTTCAGAACATCGTCAAGTGGACGATGAGCATTCTAAGATTGATGTGTCCTATAAAGGTAATCGTAGCCTCAAGCCTCATCAACCGAGAATGGCTAAAACAGGGGAGGTGCAGCAAGGCTAAGTGGGTCATGCCCATGTAGGACGAGATTTACCCCTATGTAGAGGTCCCTTTTTATTTCGGTTGTGTGGCAGTTGGCGACGGCCATCTGCGGGGTGGTTTTGTTCGGGACTGTCCAGTAAGGGATGGTTCCAGCTTTGTGTTGCAGGGGATTGGGAGCGATCCTCGGCACGGTGATCTAGGCCACGTACTATGACGGGCGGTACCCCGGTAGCCCTTCCATTGATGGAATCCAAAATCCAATAAGTGCCTGTATGGTTTTGATTATGCCCAACTTTGTTGGAACGTGAGATGTAAGCATTCCAGCTATTTCTGTATTTTATTTTGAAAACCCTAGACACTATTATAATATCACTAGATTTCCTATCAAATGTTTTGGTTAGCGTAAGGTAAAAACTATTCCATATTTATGTGTGGGAAGTCTTACGTGATACCTTTTCTTTTCAAAGAATTTTGAAAGTTAAGCAACTTTAAACTCATTTACTCAGACCAGACCCATGTCTGACCCGAGTGTTTATTTTCTGTTTTATTAAACTCTTGGGTGCTCATATAATGTATGAGTAGTCAAGTGATTCAGGTTTTCTTTGATGAGTTCTGGAGGAGATATGGAGCAGGTGGCTTCAACGTGTATATATATCTAGTGGTTCCACTGTGTTTGAGTTGTATCTGTTTCCTCTGATGTACTTGAATTGTAATTTTTAGATAGATGTTTATAATTATCTAGTTTGTGTTATATTAGCTGTATAACTCTGACGTATCTGATACTATGTAATGTTTTATGTAATATAATATAATTTATTCATTCTGCTATGAGATTCTGATGTTGTTTGTTTCTTATTTCCTATCTTCTCTTTTCTATCCCTTTCTTTCTTCTTAATGATGCGTCTTTCTATGGAATGAAAGGCGGGTCGTTATATTGTGGTATCGGAGCGAGGTTAAGCGAATACCTAGACTCTGAAGTGGTGTCTATCTTGAGAGAGCGTATTTGTAATTTTGAATATATATATATATATATATATATATATATTTCTACCTATTTGATTGGGTTACCTGTTCCGGTTTTCCAATATAAATTCTAGAGGTAGATAGGGTAGTGTTGTGTGTAACACAACTACCAATGGTTGGAGTCCGAGTGTTTGAAGTTGGAAGTGGATCTGCTAGGGCAGTATTGGGCATCTTGAGTAGTTTTACAGTTGGTGTGAAGGATTTCACCGATCTCTGAAGGAAATATTTTCGAGGTTCGGAGTTTACCTTTGGAATGTAAGCTTAGTTGCACTCGTGCAAATGGATTTTCTTGAGCTTGGATCAGTTGGGAGTACTAAAGCCAGCGATGGTCTCCTGGCAACCTTAGGAAGGAGTTCTGTCTGTATTTGAGTTTGAGACTTAGTTGACAAGATATTTATGCTTGGTTTGAGATCGAGTTTCCTGAGGGATATCTGTGTTCTGAAGGCTCTATTGTGGAAGTGGCTGATGTAGCTTTGTGATTCGATGAGCTTTTGGATAAGAAAGTCTTTGGCAGAAGTAGCAGCTCGGAGGTGTTGAGTATGCTATCAGGATAGTCTCTTTGGCCTAGCTGTATCCTAGAGATGGAGTCCGGATGCAGTAGAGTGACCTGTTTCTTCGATGGTTCAGAAGTCTCTGTGATTCTTTGTAACAAGCCGCATATTTTACGATTGAGTATTTAAATATTTTATCATTGGTCGGATTATAGTCCGAAAAGTTACCTTTTTGCATACGGTCGAATCAAGACTCGAGACACCTCCCATTGAGTTCAAAATGCCATTTGCAACCTTTTTGAGTATAAGCTTCGATATGTTTGGAGTAAGTTGATTTTTTGCTACTTTTTCTATAGGGCTTTGGGTTTGGGTTCAGCTCATTTGCCCAATTCTGGTTATATCAACCCAACCCCTCTCCACTTCTCTTCATTCATTCCTTATTTCCTAACTCTCTCAAGCTCAAGAGAATAATGGGGGAAAAGATTGGAAGTTAGAATTCCTAAAACTTCAAGCCCTAGTTCATTTGCAAAATTCAAGTTCTTGCTCCAAATCCAAAGAGAAGCCATTGGTAAGCCTTCTCTTCATCTTCTCCAACTCTTTCCTTCTTCTATTTCGGAAATTTTCTAAACCTAACTTAGGAAATATTTTACTTGTAAGCTTAGATTGAAGATTCTTGGGTTGGAATTGAAGAGTGTTTGTCTTTCCTTTGCTTTCAAGCTTCTCCTTCATAGATTTTGTGTAAAGGTGAGATTTTTATCTCACATCTTTATCTATAACTATCATTGATTGTTGGGTATGAATTCCTAACACTTATTCATGTGCATTTGATTTTGATTGGTTTTGTGAATATTCCAATTTTTAGTGTTTTGGGTTCAAATCTTTAAAGATCCTAACTTTGATGTTTGAACATGTTTTTGGTGATGCATCGAGGAGCCAATAGGACCAGGTAGCCGATGGGCGTAATCCATTAGCGTCCGTTCTCGACCGGTTGCGAATTGGGAGAGTTTGCACTTCAATTAATAGGGCAAAAAAATGCATGGCATCAGGTTCGGCCGACCGAACCCTCTGGGCCGGTCGACCGAAGCTGTAGCCAAAACTTCTGTTTCCGGTTCGGTCGACCGACTCAAGGAGTCCGGTCAACCGGCCTGCTCCTATTCTCTTATTTCCCTATTTTGCCTATTATGCTCATTTTGCTTTGCTTTTCCAGTTGTTAATCGATTCTTTTTCTCCGATTAGTTGTTATCACCTTTGTCGACTTTGATAACTTCCATTTTTGGAATTTTTGGGTATTTCCACTTTGATGGATTCGGTATCGATTTCTTTGGATTTTTATTCACGTCTTCGAATGTGAATTTTAGTGATTGATTATTTCTACAATCATTTTTGTGATTTGTCACTTCAAAATATAAAGGTTTTCAATGCTAGTAGTAAATATCAAAACCCTTTCTTCAAAACAATTTCAACACTATTTTATTACAAAGCTCGTTTCTTAAATCGTTTTCCAATCTACTAGTATATACAAACCTTTACCTCACTCGTATGAGAAATCTAATTAAATGACCTAGTAAAACAAGTGGTATGAAACGCTTGCGTTTACTTCGTCGGTTAATTCTTGGACTTGTTCGATTGAATTTCCTGTGACAATTTTCGAGTGGAGACTTATAGTTTGTTCGTAAATATTTAAGTTAAGCTAGTGGTTATAGGACATGAGGCTAAGCTCATATATTTACTAGCTTAGTGTAATTGACACTTCTTGATGATCGATGATGATCATTTTTGTGATTATGACTAGCGCTATGCTATGTTTCTTTGTCCACGTAGGGGACAGTACCTCGTTGTATTGAGTTTCGTCTCATTTTTATTATAGACTAACGACCTATTTATTTCTTGGGGTTTCGACCCAATTTTTGTTGGCTAGAAACCCATGTTTTTATGGAGTTCGGATCTTCGGGCGTACCGTTGTACTACGTCATTGTTCCGAATTTTACGAGTTTCGGGTTCTTCGGCCGTACCGTTGTACTTCATCGTTGTTCCGAACTATTCGAGTTTCTGGTTCCTCGGGCGTACCGTTGTACTACGTCGTTGCACCGGCTCTATGGTTAGCGACCATGGGATAGCGTCCCGTTTGTGATACACGTTTTGGTGAGTTTTCATGTTCCCGTTTTGTGATAGGCCTCCCTCCTTTTTGTGATTTCTGGATTTCCACTGATTATTTCTAGAATTTATGTTTCACCAATTTTCGTGATTTTCATTGATATGAGTTATCATTATTTATGCATTGGTGAATTTGTGTGTCATTTACTTTTAGTGAATGAAGATATTGAGTATGACATTCCTTTTGATCTTTGAGTAGATTCTGGTGATATTGATTAATCTCTTGTTGATTTTCAATTTCATACTTATCGCAGTATGGCTTTATGGTTATTATATGTTATGTCATATCTCTTATTCTATATCATTTTATCTGATATTTATAGGTAGGCTGATCCATTTATTATTTTCTTATAAATAATACTTGGGTCAGATCGAGATGTTACAGGTGCTTCTGCTTGACTTCACTTCTGCGATTATCATCCTGACTTTTGGCTAACTACATAGATTAGTAGTTTTTGTTGTATACCTTTGAGATATAGACTCCTAGATGTATACATGTTCTTTTTTCTAGCACTTGTAACCATTCTTTTGTGTTATTGTGGATCATGTTTGACCACCACTCTGATGAACACTTTTGTGTGTTATATTCATATCTTTTTCCGCCTTTGTGATATGGATGTCTGTGACTGATTTGCGTTATTTTATTTCTATGTTTGTTTCCGAAGAATACATATAGCCACTGTGTAGTAGCCTTGAGTTTGTATCGGCATGTCGGACTTCCTTGTACTATTTGACATATCGGTGCTCGCACAAGGCAATTACACGGATGGTCGCTCCTCAACAGCCTTATTCTCCGCGCTAGTTGATGGCAGTATACCGTAGAGTCCTTGGCTAGAGTGGGTATAGAGGTGGGGTGTCACAGCTTGGTATAAGAGCCAAACTTCGGAACAATGTAGAATAATCTAGCAAGGATCATCGTCCTAAGTCCTTCTTAGGAGTCGTGCTTTAGGATTTAATTCGAGTCTTCGTACCGATTCATCCTATTTTCTTTATGATTCCTTGTTTCATCTATCAAGATTGCCTGATATTCATTTGGTGAATAACCTTTTCCTTCTTCTTTATTTCTTTCTTAAGGAAGAGAAATGGTTAGACCGGCCGTTCCACCGCCAGTCAATCTAGTGCTACTCCCCAGGATGGAGTTTTTATGTCTGCCCAGCAGCTTCTTGATCTAGTAAAGAATGCTCAAGCAGCCGGTTCTAATCCGGTACCTACTCACCCTAAGTTTGGATTTGCACGCTTGTGCAACGATTATACCAACTTGGGTGGGAAGCCATTTAAAGGTTCTGAAACCATTATTGAAGTCCAGGCTTGGCTAAGAACATGCGATCGAATTTTTTCTGGCATGAATCTTATTGATTTTCACCGAGTTCAGATGGCTTCTAGTATGCTCCAAGAAAGAGCATTAGACTGGTACGAGCTTCTGATTTCCGAAATAGTTGAAGCGGATCTTACGTGGGAGAAATTCCGGGAACGATTCGAGTTAAAATTTATGTCGGAAGTTGAGAAGGTGACATTAGCTCGTCGTTTCATCGACCTTGTTCAAGGCGAATCCTCCGTGGAAGACTATGTCACATCTTTTGAATCTCTTTCTAAATACGGGGTTGAATACATTAATTGTAACAACCCGCATATTTATCGATTATATATTTAAATATTTTGTTTAAATATTTTATCGTTGTTCGGATATTGGTCTGAAAAGCTACTTTTTGCAAACGGTCGAATTAGGACTCGAGACCATTTCCATTGAGTTCGAAATGTCGTTTACAATCTTTTTAAGTATAAACTTTGATATGTTTGGGGTTAGTGGAATTTCACTAACTTTTCCCGCTTTGGACGTTGGGTTGGTTTAGCCTATTAAACCTAAGTTCCAACCCCTTCTCCTCATCTCTTCATAAATTCCTACCTAACTCTAGTTTTAGCATTAATTGTGAGTGGAAAGGGAAATTAAAATTCCAAGCCCAAGTTCATAAGCAAATTCAACATCCAACTCCAAAATCAAAGTAAAGACATTGGATTCAAGCTTGTAGTTGCTTCTCTATTGACTTCAAGCTTCTTCTTCATTGAATTTGTGAAAAGGTGAGATTTTTATCTCACAATTCTAGTCTATAACTATATTGGACTGTTGGGAATGATTCCCCATCACTTTAGCATGTACATTTGCATTTGGTTTGGATTGCATTGGCGAAAAACTCCAATTTTTAGTGTTTTTGGCGAAAAACAGCAGTTAGGTCGCACTGCCTCGGAATTAGGTCGTTCTGGTGGAAAATTCACCTTAGAGTTAGGTCGCAAGGTCGTAAGTCGTAGGTCGCTCGCCTTTAGGTCGCTTGGCCTTGCCTACCTCGTTAGGTCGCGTGACCTTAGGTCGTTCCCCTTTAGGTCGTATGACCTTAAGTTGTTCACATGGGTTAGGCCTTTAAACCATTAGGTCGCTCGAATGAGTTAGGTCGTTGGACCTTAGGTCGTTTACCCTTTAGGTCACGTATTCCACTAGGTCGCGTGAACCCTTAGGTCGTTGGACCTTATTCCCTCTTAGGTCGGCAACCAGTAGGTCGTTTGCCTTGCTTAACTCGCGAACACCGTTAGGTCGCAACCCTTTAGGTCGCTCGACCTGTGCAACTGTTAGGTCGCGAGTCTCCCTTAGGTCGTGTGTACCTTAGGTCGCACCTTCTTGGTCGTTATTACTCCTTAACTCGTTTATATTAAGTCGTGAGTCCCTTAAGTCGCTCGTCTTCGTTAGGTCGCGCATCACCCTAACTCGCTCGGCCTTGCCTTCGTTAAGTCGCGTGACACGTTAGGTCGCGCATCACCTAAACTCGCTCGACCTTGTTTAGGTCGTTAGGTCGCGAACACCTCTAGGTCGCTCGACCCCTTATACTCGTAGGTCGCTCGATCCTATCCTCCCTTAGGTCTTCACTAGGTCGTACCCCGTAGCGGGGGTGTTGCCCCCGCATCCCACCTTGGGGGGTTGCCACCCCCCCGGACCCCCCCTCCGTAGGGGATCTTATCTGAAAAACATTCAATAGAACTTGCTTTGTTGAGATGCTGAGTTGACCATTCTTCGAAACAAACTATCTTTGGCCTCTCGGTTGATTTTATGGTATCACGGCCTTGCTAAAAAGGCAGGATAACAACTTTAGAAATATGAAGGTTTCAATACTAGTAGTAAATATCAAAACTCTTTCAACAAAATGATTTCAACTCTATTTTCAATAACAAAGCTCTTTTCTTAAACCGTTTTCCAATCTACTAGTATATACAAACTTTAACTCACTCGGATGAGAAATCTAATTAAACGGCTTAGTAAAACAAGTGGTATGAAACGCTTGCGTTCACTTCGTCGGTTAATTCTTGGACTTGTTCGATTGAACCTCTTGTGACAATTTTCTAATGAAGATTTACAGTTTGTTTGTAAATATTTAAGTTAAGCAAGTGGTTATGGGACACGAAGATAAACTTTTATATTTACTAGCTTAGTGTAATTGACACTTCTTGTTGATCATGACGATCATTTTATGATTTATACTAGCAATTGTGCGATGTCTCTTTGTTTGCAAGGTTAGACTAGACCTCATGGGTGTGATTCCGACTCACACATATCTCTTTGTCCGTAAGATTAGTCTAGACATCATTTGTGTGATTCCACTCACACATACCTTTTTGTTGCGAGGTTAGGCTAGACACCATTTGTGTGATTCCACTCACACATACCTTTTTGCTTTTTGGTTAGCCTAGACCTCATCTGGGTGATTCCGACTCACCCATATGGGGTAGCTCCCCATGGTCTTCGGACCGTCATGTGATAGGCCTCTTTCCCTTTTTCTGTGATTTCTGGATTTCTTGTGTTGATTTTTGGAATTTATGTCATTGACTTGTTATGAGTACATGTTTAGGGTATGATGCCCTCTTTGGATCTTTGAGAAGATTCTTGTGATATCGATTTATCTCTTATTGATTGATCTTCTGTTGATCATCATTTGCATACCTATAGTAGTATGTCAGTATGGATATTTTATGTTTATGCCATATCTTTTATTTTATACCATGTCATCTGTTACTTATAGCTAGACTGATCCGTTTATTATTTTCTTAAATAATACTCGGGTCAGACCGAGATGTTACAGGTGCTTCTGCTTAAATTCTTCCCGGGATTTGCTACTCTGACTTTTGGCTAACTATTTAGATTTGCAGTTTTTGTTGTATACACTTGAGATATAGACTCATAGTTGTATTCTTTTGTATAGCACGTGTTGCTATTCTTTTGTATTATTGTGGATCTTTTTGACCACTACTCTGATATACACTTTCATGTGTTAGTTATATTCATATCTTCTTCCGCCTTTGTGATATGGATGTCTATGAATGATTTGTGTTATGCTTATTTCTATGTTTGTTTCTGAAGATTATTTATAGCCACCGTGTGATAACCAATCACATGGATGGTCGCTCCTCAACAGCCTTATTCTCCGTGCTAGTTGACAGCACTACACCGTAGTGTTCTTGGCTAGCGTGGGTATAGAGGTGGGGCGTCACAACTTGGTATCGAAGCCAAACTTCGGAACAATGTAGAATAACTTAACAAGGATCATCGTCCTAAGTCCACCTTACGAGTTATGTCTTAGGATTAATTCGTGTCGTCGTACCGATTCATCCTATATCCTTTATGATTTCTTGTTTTATCTAGCAAGATTGCTTGATATTCATTAGTGAATAATCTTCTTCTTTCTCTTCTTTCTTTCTTAAGGAAGAGAAATGGTTTGACCTGATCGTCCCAAAGCTGGACCATCTAGTGCTCCACCCCAAGATGGAGTTTTTATGACTACCCAGCAACTTCTTGACCTTGTCATGAATGCTCAAGCAGCTGGTTCTAATCCGGAACCTACTCACCCTAAAACTGGGTTTGCACGTTTGTGCAATGATTACACTAAACTGGGTGGGAAGCCATTTAAAGGTTCTGAAACTATCATCGAGGTCCAAGCTTGGTTGAGGACCTGCAATCGAATCTTCATTTGCATGAATCTCGTCGATCTTCACCGTGTTCAGGTGGCTTCCAGTATGCTCCAAGAGAGAGCATTGGGCTGGTATGAACTTATTATTTCTAAAGTCAACGAAGCAGACCTTACATGGGAGCAATTCCGGACACGCTTCGAGCTAAAATTTGTACGAGAAGCAGAGAAGGTAACTCTGGCTCCATGCTTTATAGACCTTGTTCAAGGTAAGTCCTCTGTGACTGATTACGTCGCAGCCTTTGAGTTGCTTTCCAAATATGGGGTTGAATACATCAACACCCCATTGAAGAAGAACCAGAGGTTCGTTTATGGCTTAAACAAAAGCCTCAAGAAGCCATTACTTCTAAAGTTAGAAGTTCATTTCGACCAACTTATAGATATCGCTCTTCGTTTGGAGGAGGTTGATAAAGAAAGTGATGTTGAAGTAGTAGCTTCCAAACCCAACTTCAACAACAAAAAGAGGCCCGGTAAATTCAAAGGCCCTTATCCCAGCAAAAAGGGTAAGCATGCAACCTCTGCGGCAAAGTCTCCTTCTCCCAGTGGTGCGAGATGCTTCAACTGTGGATCTGGGGATCATTTTGCGAATAAGTGCTCTAAGCCCAAATCTTGTCGCTATTGTAAGAGTCCGGATCATTACATACATCAATGCCTCAAACGTGAAGGCAAGAAGGAGGGAAAGTTAAACGTGGCTCAAGCCCCTGGCAACACATCTCGTGCCAAGGTATTTCTCATTCCATTCTTGATGGTATTATTTTATTTCATGATCAACCTATTAGAGTTCTCTTTGATACGGGTGCATCCCATTCTTTTATATCAAAGGAACTTGTCGACACTTTCTCTTTAAATGTTGATGCTTTAATGACATCCTTGAGAATTGCGAATCCTGTTGGTGGATCCGCAACTCTTAGTTTGCTTTGTAAAAATGTGGAGATTATTTTATGTGATTTTCCATTCCTAGCCGATTTGCATGTTATGCGTTACCTAGGCATTGGAATGATTTTGGGAATGGATTGGCTTAATCGTTATGAAGCTCATATCCTAGGTCCTGAGTGGACTATTTATCTCCGACATCCGCAATCTGTAAATCAGATTTCTATTATTCTTAAAGATTCAGATTCTGCGTTGACTGCATCTTTATATTCTTTAAATCCTCATGATAATGATGATGATGATGAGGAAGAGGTCATTTCTCGAATTCACGTCGTTTGTGAATTTTCCGACATATTTGAGCCCGTTTTAGGTTTACCACCTAAACGAGCAATTGAGTTCAGAATTAATCTTACCCCTGAAGCTCAACCTATTACTCTTCCTCCTTATCGCATGTCTAATAAGGAAAATGAGGAGATGCGCAAACAATTATCTGAATTGGAGACGAAGTAATTTATTCACTCTAGCTCCTCGCCTCGGGGAGCTTCGGCTATTTTCGTGAAGAAATCCGACGGTACGCTTAGGCTTTGCGTTGACTATCGCAAGCTTAACGATCTGACTATTAAAAAAAAATATCATTTACCTCAGATTGACGATCTGTTTGATCAGCTTAGCGGAGCTAAGGTCTTTTCACAGTTGGACTTGGCTACCGGTTTTCATCAGCTTCGTATTGCTGAGGATAGTATTCCTTTGACATCATTCCGTACTCGTTATGGATCTTATGAATGGCTTGTTATGCCATTTGGTTTAACGAATGCTCCGGCTTACTTCGTCGACCTCATGAATCGAGTTTTCAAGGCTTTCCTCGATCGGTTTGTTCTCATCTTCATTGATGATATCCTTGTGTATTCTAAAATCGAGGAGGAGCATGAAAAGCATCTTCGGATTGTACTGGAAACTCTTAGGAGTAATCAATTAAAGGCGAAATTTTCTAAATGCCACTTTTGGCAATCTCGTGTGAGGTTTCTCAGTCATATTATTTCCGAATCTGGAATTTCCGTCGATTCTTCAAAGATTGAAGCGATTCAAGATTGGAAGAGACCGGAGAGTGTGACAGAAATTCGTAGTTTTCTCGGATTGGCGGGTTATTATCGTCGTTTCATTAAAGACTTTTCTAAGATTGCCATGCCTCTTACTGGCTTCACTAAGAAGGGAGTTAAATACATTTGGTCGGACAAATGTGAAGCCTCTTTTCAGAAATTGAAAGAACTCCTTTTCGATGCTCCTATTCTTGTTATTCCCAAAGGGAATCAAGATTTTGTTGTTTATACTGATGTTAGTCACGTTGATTTGGGTGCCGTTCTTATGCAAAAAGAACGTGTTATTGCTTATGCTTCTAGGCAATTGAAGCCGGCCGAGACTAGATATGCCACACATGATTTAGAACTCGCGGCTATTGTTTTCGCCCTTCGAATTTGGCATCATTATCTATTGGGAGAGAAATTTATTCTTTACACGGATCATAAGTCTTTGAAATATTTATTTTCTCAAAAGGAACTTAATTTGCGTCAACGGCGTTGGCTTGAGTTCCTTGCACCTTATGATCTTGATATTGTTTATACCCCCGGTAAGGGTAATCGTGTCGCCGATGCTCTTAGCCATAAACAACAAGCAGTTGTTTCTATGATGATATCCGAATGGAACGATCTCGAGATTATATCCACTTGTGAGATTCGAGAGCGTGTATCCGATTTATGCTCATCACTTGTTTTATGTAGCCTTGAGGCTCATCCTTCTCTTTTAGACCGCATTCTTGAAGCTCAAGGGCTAGATCCTGAATTGGCTCTTCTTGGCCAAAATGTTAAGGATAAAATTGATATTGAAGATTTGAAAGACTTTGATATTGATTCTCGTGGCGGCATTCGAAAATTTGGTAGACTTATCGTACCAAATATTAGTGATCTCCGTTAAGATATTTTAGAAGATTCCCATCGTTCTAAATTCACCATTCATTCCGGTAGTAGTAAAATGTATGCTGATATGAAGCGACTTTATTATTGGGAGGGAATAAAATCTGATATTGCTAACTTTGTTAAGTGTTGCAGGACTTGCCAACTTGTCAAGGCCGAACATCAAAGGCCTGGTGGGTTATTGCAGTCTTTAGAAATTCCAATTTGGAAGTGGGACCAAATTTCCATGGATTTTATAGATGGTCATCCCTGTTCTCTTTCGGGTCATGATAGATTATGGGTGATCGTTGATAGACTTACTAAATCCGTCCATTTTATTCATGTTCGGTCTAACCGAACCGTTCCTCTTTTGGCCAAACTCTTTATCAAAGAAATTGTTAAATTGCATGGAGTTCCTACTTCTATTGTTAGCGATCGAGATCCATTGTTTACTAGTGGATTTTGGAAGAGTCCTCAAAAAGCTTTAGGAACGAAGATTAATTTTAGCACTACTTATCACCCCCAGTCCGATGGACAAACCGAGCGTGTGAATCAAACTCTTGAAGATCTTCTTCGAGCTTGGGTGCTTGATTTTGGTGGAAGTTGGGAAGATCATATTTCACTTGTCGAATTTTCCTATAATAATAGCTTCCAATCTAGTATTGGTATGGCACCTTTCGAGGCACTCTACGGAAGGCCATGCCGATCTCCTTCTTGTTGGCTTGAGGCCGGTAAGAGGCTGGTTTTAGGTCCAGACTTTATTCGTGATTCCACAGAAAAGATTGAACTTATTCGACATAGGATGAAAGAAGCCCAGAGTAGACAAAAATCCTATGCCGATAATCGAAGAAGGAAATTAGAATTTTCTGTTGGAGATCTTGTTTTTATTCGTGTTTCACCTATGAAAGGTGTTGTACGTTTCAGTCGGTCGGGAAAGTTAGCGCCTCGATATATTAGGTCATTTCCTATCACTGAACGTATTGGTTTCATGGCTTATCCCTTTCATTACCGGCTCAGTTTTCTGCCATGCATGACGTGTTTCACGTTTCTCAATTACGGAAATGCCTTTGAGATTCTGATTCTATTCTTGAGCCTAGTATTGTGGAAGAAATTGAAGTTTCGCCAAATTTAACTTACGAGCAGCATCCTATTCGAATTATTGCTTCGGAGGTCAAACGACTTCGAAATAAAGATGTTCCGCTTGTAAAGGTTCAATGGTCCTCAAATCCTAAGGGTTGCTCTTGGGAATCCATAGAATTCATCGAGCGAGCACATCCGGACTTGCTTACTCCTGCTCTTTGAGGTGAACTTCCTATTTCAAATTTCTTTTGTGTTAATATGCTTTTATGGTTGTTACTTTTTATTTCCATCTTATATATTGCGAGGATGCAATTTCTTTAAGGAGGAGAGTCTGTAACAACCCGCATATTTATCGATTATATATTTAAATATTTTGTTTAAATATTTTATCGTTATTCAGATATTGGTCCGAAAAGCTACTTTTTGCAAACGGTCGAATTAGGACTCGAGACCACTTCCATTGAGTTCGAAATGTCATTTACAATCTTTTTAAGTATAAACTTTGATATGTTTGGGGTTAGTGGAATTTCACTAACTTTTCCCGCTTTGGACTTTGGGTTGGTTTAGCGTATTAAACCTAAGTTCCAACCCCTTCTCCTCATCTCTTCATAAATTCCTACCAAACTCTAGTTTTAGCATTAATGGTGAGTGGGAAGGGAAATTAAAATTCCAAGCCCAAGTTCATTAGCAAATTCAACATCCAACTCCAAAATCAAAGTAAAGACATTGGATTCAAGCTTGTAGTTGCTTCTCTATTGACTTCAAGCTTCTTCTTCATTGAATTTGTGCAAAGGTGAGATTTTTATCTCACAATTCTAGTCTATAACTATATTGGACTGTTGGGAATGATTCCCCATCACTTTAGCATGTACATTTGCATTTGGTTTGGATTGGATTGGCGAAAGACTCCAATTTTTAGTGTTTTTGGCGAAAAACTGCAGTTAGGTCGCACTGCCTCGGAATTAGGTCGTTCTGGTGGAAAATTCGCCTCGGAGTTAGGTCGCAAGGTCATAAGTCGTAGGTCGCTCGCCTTTAGGTCGCTCGGCCTTGCCTACCTCGTTAGGTCGCGTGACCTTAGGTCGTTCCCCTTTAGGTCGTATGACCTTAAGTTGTTCACATGAGTTAGGCCTTTAAACCATTAGGTCGCTCGAATGAGTTAGGTCGTTGGACCTTAGGTCGTTTACCCTTTAGGTCGCGTGTTCCACTAGGTCGCGTGAACCCTTAGGTCGTTGGACCTTATTCCCTCTTAGGTCGGCAACCAGTAGGTCGTTTGCCTTGCTTAACTCGCGAACACCGTTAGGTCGCAACCCTTTAGGTCGCTCGACCTGTGCAACTGTTAGGTCACGAGTCTCCCTTAGGTCGTGTGTGCCTTAGGTCGCACCTTCTTGGTCGTGTATTACTCCTTAACTCGTTTATATTAAGTCGTGAGTCGCTTAAGTCCCTCGTCTTCGTTAGGTCGCGCATCACCCTAACTCGCTTGGCCTTGCCTTTGTTAAGTCGCGTGACACGTTAGGTCGCGCATCACCTTAACTCGCTCGACCTTGTTTAGGTCGTTAGGTCGCGAACACCTCTAGGTCGCTCGACCCCTTATACTCGTAGGTCGCTCGATCCTATCCTCTCTTAGGTCTTCACTAGGTCGTACCCCGTAGCGGGGGTATTACCCCCGCACCCCACCTTGGGGGGTTGCCACCCCCCGGACCCCCCCTTCGTAGGGGATCTTATCTAAAAAACATTCAACAGAACTTGCTTTGTTGAGATGCTGAGTTGACCATTCTTCGAAACAAACTATCTTTGGCTTCTCGGTTGATTTTATGGTATCACGGCCTTGCTAAAAAGGCGGGATAACAACTTTAGAAATATGAAGGTTTCAATACTAGTAGTAAATATCAAAACTTTTTCAATAAAATGATTTCAACTCTATTTTCAATAACAAAGCTCTTTTCTTAAACCATTTTCCAATCTACTAGTATATACAAACTTTTACCTCACTCGGATAAGAAATCTAATTAAACAGCTTAGTAAAACAAGTGGTATGAAACGCTTTCATTCACTTCGTCGATTAATTCTTGGACTTGTTCGATTGAACCTCTTGTGACAATTTTCTAGTGAAGATCTACAGTTTGTTCGTAAATATTTAAGTTAAGAAAGTGGTTATGGGACACGAAGATGAACTTTTATATTTACTAGCTTAGTGTAATTGACACTTCTCGTTGATCATGACGATCATTTTATGATTTAGACTAGCAATTGTGCGATGTCTCTTTGTTTGCAAGGTTAGTCTAGACCTCATGGATGTGAGTCCGACTCACACATATCTCTTTGTCCGCAAGGTTAGTCTAGACACCATTTGTGTGATTCCACTCACACATACCTTTTTGTTGCGAGGTTAGGCTAGACACCATTTGTGTGATTCCACTCACACATACCTTTTTGTTGCGAGGTTAGGCTAGACACCATTTGTGTGATTCCACTCACACATACCTTTTTGCTTTTTGGTTAGCCTAGACCTCATTTGGGTGATTCCGACTCACCCATATGAGGTAGCTCCCCGTAGTCTTTGGACCGTCATGTGATAGGCCTCTTTCCCTTTTTCTGTGATTTCTGGATTTCTTGTGTTGATTTCTGAAATTTATGTCATTAACTTGTTATGAGTACAAGTTTAGGGTATGATGCACTCTTTGGATCTTTGAGAAGATTCTTGTGATATCGATTTATCTCTTATTGATTGATCTTCTGTTGATCATCATTTGCATACCTATAGTAGTATGTCAGTATGGATATTTTATGTTTATGCCATATCTTTTATTTTATACCATGTCATCTGATATTTATAGCTAGACTGACCCGTTTATTATTTTCTTAAATAATACTCTGGTCAGACCGAGATGTTACAGGTGCTTCTGCTTAACTTCTTCCCGGGATTTGCTACTCTGACGTTTGGCTAACTATTTAGATTAGCAGTTTTTTTGTGTACACTTGAGATATAGACTCATAGTTGTATTCTTTTGTATAGCACGTGTTGCTATTCTTTTGTATTATTGTGGATCTTTTTGACCACTACTCTGATGTACACTTTCATGTGTTAGTTATATTCATATCTTCTTCCGCCTTTGTGATATGGATGTCTGCGACTGATTTGTGCAATGCTTATTTCTATGTTTATTTCCGAAGATTATTTATAGCCACAGTGTGATAAGCAATCACATGGATGGTCGCTCCTCAACAGCCTTATTCTCCATGCTAGTTGACCGCACTACACCGTAGTGTTCTTGGATAGCATGGGTATAGAGGTGGGGCGTCACATTAATACCCCCTTAAAGAAAAATCAGAGATTCGTCTATGGCTTGAATAAAAATCTCAAGAAGCCATTACTTCTAAAGCTAGAAGTTTCTTTTGATCAACTTGTTGATATCGCTCTTCGACTTGAAAAGGCAGATAAAGAAAGTGATGCTGAGGTTGTGGGTGCCAAACCAAAATTCAATAACAACAAGAAAAGGCCTATTAAGTTCAAAGGGTCTTATCCCAATAAAAAAGGGAAGCAAGCAATTCCGGTAGCGAAGGCTTCTGCCCCTAGTAGTGGGCAATGCTACAATTGTGGTTCTAAAGACCATTATGCCAATAGACTTCCGAAACCTCTCTTTTGTCGCTATTGCAAAAGTTCGGATCATTATTTATCTTCTTGTCCCAAACTTAAATATAGGAAGGAGGGAAAACTTAATGTTGCTCAAGCCCTTGGCAACACATCTCGTGGTAAAGGTATTTCTCGTTCTATCCTTGATGGCATTATTTTATTTCGTGATCATCCTATTCGAGTTCTTTTTGATACGGGTGCGTCCCATTCTTTTATATCAAAAGAACTTGTTGATACCTTTTCTTTGGATTTTTTGTGTTAAATGACTTCATTGAGAATTACGAATCCGGTTGGTGGATCCGCAGCAATCAGTTTATTGTGCAAAGATATCGAAATTATTTTGTGTGATTACTCTTTCCGTGCCGATTTGCATGTTATGCGTTACCTTGGCTTCAGAATGATTTTGGGAATGGATTGGCTTAACCGCTGTGATGCTCAAATCCTATGTCCTGAGCGGACTATTCATCTTCGACATCCTCAATCTGTTAAGCAGATTTCTATTGGTCTTAAAGATTCGGATTCCAGCTTGATTGCATCTTTATATTCTTTAAATCCTCACGACGACGATAATATGATGAGGAAGATATTATTTCTCTTATTCACATTGTTCGTGAATTTTCCGACATATTTGAGCCCGTTTTAGGATTACCACCTAAGCGAGCAATTGAGTTCAGAATTAATCTCATTCCTGGAGCTCAACCTATTACTCATCCTCCTTATCGCCTGTCCAATAAGGAGAATGAGGAGATGCGTAAACAATTATCCGAATTGGAGACGAAGCAATTTATTCGCTCTAGTTCCTCTCCTTGGGGAGCTTCGGCTATTTTTGTGAAGAAATCCGATGGTACACTTAGGCTATGCATTGACTACCGCAAGCTTAATGATCTTACTATCAAAAATAAATATCATTTACCTCGGATTGATGATCTATTCGATCAACTTAGTGATGCTAGAGTCTTCTCACAATTAGACTTAGCTACCGGTTTTCATCAGCTTCGTATTGCAGAGGATAGCATTCCTTTGACATCGTTCCGTACTCGTTATGGATCTTATGAATGGCTTGTTATGCCATTTGGTTTAATGAATGCTCCAGCTTATTTCGTTGACCTTATGAATCGAGTTTTCAAAGACTTCCTCGATCGGTTTGTTCTCATCTTTATTGATGATATTCTTGTGTATTCTAAAACCGAGGAGGAATATGAAAAGCATCTTTAGATTGTGTTGGAAACTCTTAGGAGCAATCAATTGAAAGAAAAATTTTCTAAATGCCATTTTTGGCAATCTCGTATGAAATTTCTTGGTCATATTATTTCCGAATTCGGAATTTCCATGGATCCTTCAAAGATTGAAGCAATTCAAAATTGGAAGAGACCAGAGAGAGTAATGGAAATTCGTTGCTTTCTCGGATTGGCGGGCTATTACCGTCGTTTTATTAAAGACTTTTCTAAAATTGTCATGCCTCTTACTAGCTTAACAAAGAAAGGTATTAAATACATTTGGTCGGTCAAATGTGAAGCTTCTTTTCAGAAATTAAAAGAACTCCTTTCCGATGCTCCTATTCTTGTTATTCCCGAGGGAAATCAAGATTTTGTTGTTTATACTGATGCTAGTCGCATTGGTTTGGGTGCCGTTCTTATGCAAAGAGAACGTGTTATTGCTTATGCTTCTAGACAATTGAAGCCTGCCGAGACTAGATATGCCACTCATGATTTAGAGCTTGCAGCTATTGTTTTCGCCCTTCGTATTTGACGTCATTATCTTTTGGGAGAAAAATTTGTTCTTTATACCGATCATAAATCTTTGAAGTATTTATTTTCTCAAAAGGAACTTAATTTGCGTCAACAACGTTGGCTCGAGTTCCTTGCACCTTATGATCTTGATATCCTTTATATTACCGGAAAGGGAAATCGTGTTGCCGATGCACTTAGTCGCAAGCAACAAGCGGTTTTTTCTATGATGATATCCGAATGGAATGATCTCGGAATTTTATCCACTTGTGAGATTCGAGATCGTGTTTCCGATTTATGTCCATCTCTTGTTTTGTGTAGCCTTGAGGCTCATCCTTCTCGTTTTGACCGCATTCTTGAAGCTCAAAAGCTAGATCCCGAATTGGCTCTTCTTGGCTAAAATTTTCGGGATAAAACTGATATTGAAGGTTTGAGAGACTTCGATATTGATTCTCGTGGCGGTATTCGAAAATTTGGTAGACTTGTCGTGCCAGATATTAGTAATCTTCGTAAAGACATTTTAGAAGATTCTCATCATTCTAAATTTAGCATTTATCCCGGCAGTAGTAAAATGTACGCGGATATGAAGCGACTTTATTATTGGGAGGGAATGAAATCTGATATTGCTAACTTTGTTAAGTGTTGCATGACTTGCCAACTTGTCAAGGCCGAACACCAAAGGCTCGGTGGGTTATTGCAACCATTAGAAATTCCAATTTGGAAGTGGGATCAAATTTCCATGGATTTTATAGACGGCCTTCCCCGTTCTCGTTCGGTCATGACAGCTTATGGGTGATAGTGGATAGACTTACTAAATCCGCCTATTTTATTCCCGTTCGGTCTAACCGGACCGTTCCTCTTTTGGCCAAACTCTTTATTAAAGAGATTGTTAAATTACATGGAGTTCCTACTTCTATTGTTAGTGATCGTGATCCATTGTTCATTAGTGGATTTTGGAAGAGTCTTCAAAAAGCTTTGGGAACGAAGCTTAATTTTAGCACCGCTTATCATCCCCAGTCCGATGGACAAACTGAGCGTGTGAATTAAACTCTTGAAGATCTTCTTCGTGCATGTGTTCTTGATTTTGGTGGAAGTTGGGAAGATCATATTTCTCTTGTTGAGTTTTCCTATAACAATAGCTTCCAATCAAGTATTGGTATGGCACCTTTTGAGGCACTCTATGGAAGGCCATGCTGATCTCCTTCTTGTTGGCTTGAGGCTGGTGAGAAGCTGGTTTTAGGTCCAGATTTTATTCGTGATTCCACAGAAAAGATTGACCTTATTCATCGTAGGATGAAAGAAGCCCAGAGTAGACAAAAATCCTATGCCGATAACCGGAGTAGGAAATTGGAATTTTCTATGGGAGATCTTGTGTTTATTCGTGTTTCACCTATGAAGGGTGTTGTACGTTTCAGTCGATCGGGAAAGTTAGCACCTCGATATATTGGTCCATTTCCCATCACCGAACGTATTGGTTCCGTGGCTTATCGCCTTTTATTACCGGCTCAATTTTCTGCTATTCATGACGTATTTCACGTTTCTCAATTATGGAAATGCCTTCGAGATTCCGATTCTATTCTTGAGCTTGGTGTTGTAGAAGAAATTGAAGTTTCGCCTAATTTAACTTATGAGCAACATCCTATTCGTATTATTGCTTCGGAGGTCAAACGCCTTCGAAATAAAGATGTTTCGCTTGTTAAGGTTCAATGGTCCTCAAATCCTAAGGATTGCTCTTGGGAATCTAGAGAATTCATCGAGAGAACACATCCGGACTTACTTGCTCGTGCTTTTTGAGGTGAACTCCTTATTTAAAATTCCTTTTGTGTTGAATATGCTTTTATGGTTGTTACTACATGCTTTCTTCTTAAATATTGCGAGGACGCAATTTCTTTAAGGAGGGAAGTCTGTAACAACCCGCATATTTTACGATTGAGTATTTAAATATTTTATCGTTGGTCGGATTATAGTCCGAAAAGTTACCTTTTTGCATACGGTCGAATCAGGACTCAAGATACCTCCTATTGAGTTCAAAATGTCGTTTGCAACCTTTTTGCGTATAAGCTTCGATATGTTTGGAATAAGTTGATTTTTTGCTACTTTTTCCATGGGGCTTTGGGTTTGGGTTCAGCTCATTTGCCCAATTCTGGTTATATATACCCAACCCCTCTCCACTTCTCTTCACTCATTTCTCATTTCCTAACTCTCTCAAGCTCAAGAGAATAATTGGGGAAAAGATTGGAAGTTAGAATTCCTAAAACTTCAAGCCCTAATTCATTTGCAAAATTCAAGTTCTTGCTCCAAATCAAAAGAGAAGCCATTGGTAAGCCTTCTCTTCATCTTCTCCAACTCTTGCCTTCTTCTATTTCAGAAATTTCCTAAACCTAACTTAGGAAATATTTTACTTGTAAGTTTAGATTGAAGCTTCTTGGGTTGGAATTGAAGAGTGTTTGTCTTTCCTTTGCTTTCAATCTTCTCCTTCATAGATTTTGTATAAAGGTGAGATTTTTATCACACATCTTTCTCTATAACTATCTTTGATTGTTGGGTATGAATTCCTAACACTTATTCATGTGCATTTGATTTTGATTTGGACTGGTTTTGTGAATATTCCAATTTTTATTATTTTGGGTTCAAATCTTTAAAGATCCTAACTTTGATGTTTGAACATGTTTTTGGTGATGCATCGAGGAGTCAATACGACTAGGTAGCCGATGGGCGTAATCCCTTAGCATTTGTGCTAGACCGGTTTCGAATTGGGAGAGTTTGCACTTCAATTAATAGGGCAGAAAAATGCATGGCATCAGGTTCGGCCGACCGAACCCCCTGGGCCGGTCGACAGAAGCTGTAGCCGAAACTTTCAGTTTCTGGTTCGGTCGGCCGACTCAGGGAGTCCGGTCAAACGACCTGCTCCTATTCTCCTATTTCCCTGTTTTTTCTATTATGCTCATTTTGCTTTGCTTTTCCAATTGGTAGTCGATTCTTCTTCTCCGATTAGTTGTTATCACCTTTGTCGACTTTGATAACTTCCATTTTTGGAATTTTTGGGTATTTCCACTTTGATGGGTACTTCCACTTCTCCGATTAGTTGTTATCACCTTTGTCGACTTTTCCAATTTTTGGGTATTTCCACATTGTTATTCACGTCTTCGAATGTGAATTTTAGTGATTGATTGTTTCTACAATCATTTTTGTGATTTGTCACTTCAAAATATAAAGGTTTTCAATGCTAGTAGTAAATATCAAAACCCTTTCTTCAAAACAATTTCAACACTATTTTATTACAAAGCTCGTTTCTTAAACCGTTTTCCAATCTACTAGTATATACAAACATTTACCTCACTCGTATGAGAAATCTAATTAAACGACTTAGTAAAACAAGTGGTATGAAACACTTGCGTTTACTTCGTTGGTTAATTCTTGGACTAGTTCGATTGAATTTCCTGTGACAATTTTCGAGTGGAGACTTACAGTTTGTTCGTAAATATTTAAGTTAAGCTAGTGGTTATGGGACATGAGGCTAAGCTCATATATTTACTAGCTTAGTGTAACTGACACTTCTTGATGATCGATGATGATCATTTTTGTGATTATGACTAGCGCTATGCTATGCTTCTTTGTCTACGTAGGGGACAGTACCTCGTTTTATTGAGTTTCGTCTCATTTTTATTATAGGCTAATGACCTATTTATTTCATGGGGTTTTGACCCAATTTTTGCGGGCTAGCGACCCACGTTTATATGAAGTTCAGATCTTCGGCCGTACCGTTGTACTACGTCGTTGTTCCGAATTTTACGAGTTTCGGGTTCTTCGGGCGTACCATTGTACTACGTCGTTGTTCCGAACTATTCGAGTTTCTGGCTCCTCGGGCGTACCGTTGTACTACGTCGTTGCACCGGCTCTATGATTAGCGACCATGGGATAGCGTCCCATTTGTGATACACGTCTTGGGGAGTTTTCATGCTCCCATTTTGTGATAGGCCTCCCCCCTTTTTGTGATTTCTGGATTTCTATTGATGATTTCTAGAATTTGTGTTTCACCAATTTTCGTGATTTTCATTGATATGAGTTATCATTATTTATGCATTGATGAATTTGTGTGTCATTTACTTTTAGTTAATGAAGATATTGAGTATGTCATTCCTTTTGATCTTTGAGTAGATTCTGGTGATATTGATTAATCTCTTGTTGATTTTCAATTTCATACTTATCACAGTATGGCTTTATGGTTATCATATGTTATGTCATATCTCTTATTCTATATTATTTTATCTGATATTTATAGCTAGACTGATCCGTTTATTATTTTCTTATAAATAATACTCGGGTCAGACCGAGATGTTACAGGTGCTTCTGCTTGACTTCACTTCTGGGATTATCATCCTGACTTTTGGCTAACTACATAGATTAGTAGTTTTTGTTGTACACCTTTGAGATATAGACTCCTAGATGTATACATGTTCTTTTGTCTAGCACTTCTAACCATTCTTTTGTGTTATTGTGGATCTTGTTTGACCACCACTCTAATGAACACTTTCATGTGTTGTATTCATATCTTTTTCCGCCTTTGTGATATGGATGTCTGTGACTGATTTGTGTTATGTTTATTTCTATATTTGTTTCAGAAGAATATATATAGCCACTGTGTAGTAGCCTTGAGTTTGTATCGGCATGTCGGACTTCCTTGTACTATCTGACATATCGGTGCTCGCACAAGGCAATTGCATGGATGGTCGCTCCTCAACAGCCTTATTCTCCGCGCTAGTTGACGGCATTACACCGTAGTGTCCTTGGCTAGAGTGTGTATAGAGGTGGGGCGTCACATTCTTTTGTCAGTAGATCGGGTAGATGGTGAAGCTTGTCCATTTCTTATGGAAGCCTAGCTGGGTGTGATGTTTGTGGTTGGAGGTGGACCACTAGTTTCTTCATTTGGTAAGAAGGCCTTCTTAGCTGTTCTGATTATTGAAGAGAGAATGATTTCTTGGAATATGAAGTGAATAGAATCGCAAAAGTGACTTGCGATGGTTCGGAAGTTCTCTGAGTAATCTTTGTTTGGATTGAAGTACCTTTGGAGGATGTTTGAGTTATCGAAGTGGTTTGGTATTTTTCCGGATATCTTCGAAGGAGTCAAGATTTGCATCCGCATCGAGAGATTGAGTTCTGTATCGACTTGGGTCTTGGAGCTTTACCGGTGGTTTAGCTTAGTAGGAGGGTTTTTTAAGAGAGAGATCTGTTTAAGTTGGCAGGATTGATCAGATCTAGTTTTCAGGTTGAATTTTTGCTGTGGTGTTTATGACCGAATCGGATAGGTCTGAGATTTTATGGAATTTGATGAACAATGTTTCTGAGTTAAGTTGATCGAGTTTATACTTGTGTTCATCAACAGCATTCTCAAATCGGAGTTGTGCAGCGGAAGCATAGTGGCAGCTATTCCAGGATAGAAGCAACACGCGATTCATTGGGAATTTGAGTTTTGTCTTGGATCAGAGGATTTCTATAGGAAATTCATTTTGGATCTGGAGGCTTGGTTGTCTTGTGCATCTGTTTTGTTTTCCCAACAGGAGTAGTATGTTTGAAGCCTTCTAATGTTTGTGTAGTAGGGTTTGTGGGGTGGTTTTTGATGGATCTTGGGAGACCATTTTGTTGAGTAGGATCTGGAGATCATTTATTTCTTTGTCCAGATTTGTTCCGTGAAGCATCTGCGAAGTTGGATTGATCTAGAAGGTTGAAGGCAGCCCAGGATCGACAGGAGAGATTTGTGGATAAGAGTATTGGATCTTTCTGGTTTCTCTTAAGGGTTAAGTGTATGGTTTATCACTGGTTTTAGAATCAGTAGTTCTGGAAGATTTGGAAGTTAATCAGGACTTGTCTGTAGTTCAGTATCCTATTTAGATTTGTAGATCTAGACATATAGGAGCTCTATATCTGAGTGGTGTAGCCAGTTTAGATTCTGTAGAGCGAGTATTCCAGTGTTTGTACCTGGGAAACTCTAGGGAATCCTATCCATAATTTTGTTTGGATAGTTAGAATTGTTTGTTTGAATTGGTTGCTATGGTTGCTAGTATTTGGTTGATAACATATGGTTGCTATTTTAAAATTAAAATCCGTATGGGATTATTAAATTACCTTTGCTTTTAAATTTCGAGGACGAAATTCTTTTAAGGGGGAAGGAATGTGATGTCTTGGAAATTTGGGCAACATTTATTTAATAATTTTCGTTAATAATTATTTTAAAATGTGAAATATTGATTTAATAATCTAATTCAAACAGAAATTATCTTTTGAAATTAATAATTATTTAGTTAGACAAATGTTATTCTTTTCAAAATTTATAATAATGATAATAATAATTATATTTGGGAATTTTATTCTTTTCAAAAGTTAAAAATATTTAAATGATAAAATTTTCTTTCTAAGCTAATTTAAAGAATATTCTATTGATAATGTATATATGTGTATACACTGTAAATAGGAGTTTTGATTTTAATTTAAATTTAGATTTAATAAGAATATTTTCAAATTTATATATATGTATGTGAATAAATTATGAATTGGC
This sequence comes from Allium cepa, assembly GCA_030765085.1. Lineage (NCBI taxonomy): Eukaryota > Viridiplantae > Streptophyta > Magnoliopsida > Asparagales > Amaryllidaceae > Allium > Allium cepa. The sequence continues at coordinate 92,149,220 of CM060930.1, read as the reverse complement.
TAATTTGATTTAAATTAGTATTAAAAACTTTTCAAAAGTTAATTTATAAATCTATCTTATATTTTCAAAAGAAATTAAAATAAATATTTATTTGTTTAAACATATAATAGTTTAAACTATATTTTATAATAAATGTTTATTTTGTTTTCTTTTTAAAAAATTGTTTTCTTTTGAAATAGACTTAGTTTATTTACATTAGAGTATAATATTTTGGTTTGAAACTTTGGAATAGAATTGAATTCAATATTCTTTTTCTTTTTAATTTTTTCTTTCCTGAAAATTTAGCTTTAAAATATTATTTTAAAAATATTCAAATAAACATTAAAATGTGTAATTTTATAAAGGAAGTTTATATGTAATCATTTAAAGGCTAAATGGAAAAAATGTTAAATTAAATAAGAAATTGTTTTATAAGAATTTAGATACATTTATAAATTAAGAAATTTATTTTAATATTAAATTGTACATGTGTAAGACATTTAACTTTTAGGAAGACACTTGTAAACATTTGTCATACTAAGATAACAAGTGGCAATGTTAATTTATTTTTGAAAATAATTATTATAGATAAGAAAGCTTAACAATTCATTTTTGTTCAAACACTCTCCTCTAAAAGAAAATATGAAATCAGATTTTAGAAGAAATTTTTTTTCAAAACCAAATACAATTCATGTTCAAAAATCTGCTAAACCAAATCTGTTAAAAATCTGCAAATTTGAAATCTATATGAAGATGAACTCATAATCTAGCAAAGGATTTGGGGGTTAGCTACAAAAATCTTAATCAACTACAACAAGTAAATCCAACATCTGTAATCAAATTGGGAAGCAATTTACCAGATTCAACTAGCAAATGCAGTTTTTAATTCAACTACGGCAAGCAAAGTCAAATAAGTTCCAGGAAAAAGGATTTGCATTAGAGTATTCTCTGCCTCTTCTATAATAGGTGAGTAAATTTCTATTTTTAAAAACAGTTCTTCTTTTTAAAATCGAAGTTAAACAATTTCCAGCACTCAAGTTTCTAACGCAAACTGTTTTCCCAAAAATCAAAACTATTGTAGATAAAAATTGCTCTGTCTTTTTTTTTAAGTGAGTAACCTCACAATGCAAAAAGCTTTAGTTATCTGTTGCATGTGAATAAATAGGAATAAGTATGTTTGTGTGATTACATTGTGATGAATATTTTGTGTATACATATATAAACATATATATATATATATATATATATATATGTTTACAGGTATCTGATTACCTGTTTCTGTTTTAAAACTAAAATTTTAAATAGAAAAAAAACCATTACCCCTTGATTTGATTCTCTGTAGGATTTGTTATGTAAATGAGAGATGTTTGTTTAGTATAGATTGAGTTTATAAATCATAATTAAGATTAAATTTAAAATCTATTTCCACTTTAACTGTAAGGACAGTTAATATTCAAATAAGCAAATCTAAAACATCTTAAATTATTGAAACAGGCTCATAACCTGAATGCATGTAGGAAATCATGATTTTTAAAACAAAAATCAAATTTTTTTAATTAACTGTGGAATGAGCAAATCTGAGTTGAACATCTATTGGAATTTAGGGTTTACCTGATTGTCTAGTGATTTTGGGATGATGTAGTTCTTCCTGGAGGTGGAGGGCTGATAGGTGAATAGGGGAAAATTATCAGGTGGATGGTCAGAGGTTGGTGGCGACCATGGTTGGCTATTCCAGTTTCCAACCCTAGTTTTCTGGAGGAAGGAGTTTTGTAGCTTCTTGATTTCTCTGTTGCATCGAGTGATGTAAGGCTTTAGGGATTGGCAGAGGGGGTGTAGGCGAAGGGGCGGCCGGAGTCGTAGGTTCTCCGATGGTCGGAGGTCGGTTTGCGAGTTGTTGACAGGTTTGGGTTTTTTGAGTGCAGTGATGTTTTTAGGTTGCTTGATTATCTCGATTTTAATTTCGAGCTTCTGTGGAAACTCTGGTGGTCATAATCATGTTGGAAGTTGGTCGGTGACTTGGTGAAGAGGGTTATAGTGGCTGGAGATGGCCTGAGCACTGGTGCGTATGCACCGTGCATGTTTTGTTATGATCAATTACTCTGGGTTTGTGCAGGAGAGTAGTACTCGAAGTGTTACTCGGGTATTCGTGTTTTTGCCTTGGAGTATTTAGGGTATTTACTCGAAGTAATTATGAGAGGTCTCGGGTAGTACTTGTTTCAGGTTTATAAACCTGACAATGTGCAAAAAAAATTAGATTTAATTGAAATTCAAAATTTTAAAGCAGGGTTTTAAACAGGGATTTAAATTCCAATTTTAAGATGGATTGATTCAAGTGAACTTTGGAATCCAAAGTTTTAAAATAAAAATTTGTTCTAAAATTTTAAGCAAGATTTAAATCAAGTTTTTAAATTCAAGTTTAAATAGAGTTTCAAGATTTCTATGGGTTCAAATTTTGAATTTAAACAGTTTTGTAAATTTTAATTATTGAACAAGTTTAAATGTTTGAAAGTAGATATTAAAAATGAGTTTGTTTTCAAATAAATGTTTAAACTTAAAAGATTTCTTTACTTTAATATTTGAATTAAAGTTATGAAGTGTTTAACTTTAATTTGAAAGTTGAAATAATCAATTTATTTTTAAGCTTGATTTCTTTTAGTAAAATTAAGTACTTTAGTTTTGAATTTTTCTTATATAAGTAATGATTATTCCTCACTTTTATTCTAAGAGATAAATTTATTAAAATTTGGATAAATGTTTTAAATAATTAAACATTTTGAATCTTAAATTTTTAAATGGAATTTGAATTTAACTTAGAAATGTATTGTTTCAAATACATTTGAATGTTAATGAAGTCATTAATAAAGTAAATGAATTATTTTAGAAATAATTAATTTAATAAAGAATTTACTTAATTATTTGATTTAAATAATGATTTAGATTAATTTATAATTAAAGATGATTAATGATAATTAATCTAAGATAAATTTCTTAAGAAAGTAATTGTAGAAAATGTTGTTAATTAATTATCTAAGGATTATTAAGTAATTAATTAATATGATTACTTTTGATAATTAATTAGATTAATTAATTGAAGATAATCAATTGTAATTTGTTAGGCATAATTACTTGATAATAGTAATTAAGGGATTAATTGCTTATTATAATTAATTATGATACTGTGATTAGTTAAGTTAATTAATTTAGTTTAATTAATTTAAGAAATCATTTGATGATTTAATAAGAGTAATTTCTTAATGTAATTAATGGAACATTATTACCTAGGGAAGTAATAAATGATAATTACTGGAATGTAATTAGTGAGAGATGATTTTTAATGAAGTAATTTGGGTAATTACTTTTGTAATTAATCAAGTGATTAATTAATGAAGATAATCAATTATGGGATAATTAATTTGTTAATGAGTAATTAATGGTAGTTAATTACTGAATTGAGATTAATCAAGGGTGATTTATAATTGTATTTTTAAATTTTAGATAATTACTAATTTTAATTAATTTTAAATAAAGTAATTAATTTAAATATAAATTAGAGATCATTAATTAATATAACTAATGATGTAATTAAGGATTGTTTAAATTAAGGAATAATTAATAATTAAGTGATTAATTAATGTAATTAATTAAGGATAAATGTAATTAATTATAGTAAATTAATAAATGAAGTAATTAAATGTTAATTACTTATGATTAAGGTTAATTAATTTTGTGAAATTAAATAAAGACTAATTACTTATTGTAATTAGAGAATGATTAATCAAAGGTGTTTAATCAAGATGAATACTTAGAGAATGATTAATTAACTAGGTTAATTAATTAATGGATATGTAAGTAGAATTTACAGATATAGTAATTAATTTAATTTATTTTAAATTACTTAGGGATAGAATTAATTAATTTAATTCATTTTAAATTAATTATAGATGATGGTTAATAAATCATTGCTTATGGATGATATTCATATTTCATTGGATGGTTGTGATCTCGGTAATGAGATGAGTTATATCTATATGATATGGATGCTTAGTTAAAGTATGATAATATGGATTATCTGATTGTGATGATTATCTGTTTGTGATAATAATACGGATTATCTGTTTATGGTGAATGTGATTATCTATTGTGATATGTGGATTATCTATGTGTATATAGATAGTGATGAACTGAATTAATTATTCAAACTAAATTCACTTGGACAATAAAATGGCATTTGGATTTCGATGAGACCGGGATCGGGTTTCCAAATTTGGAATTCCGAAAACCACATCGATCCAAATGAAACGTTAGGTCGTGAATCTCAAGTGAAGAGTGAAGATTCGAGGTGTAAGGACTATTCGTGTTAATAGTCTAAGGGTGATTCCAATACGATTTTAACGGGGGTAGTACTTTCAGGTTCGAGATGGTGATTCAGAGTGCAAGGGCTATTGTGGTTAACTTTGATGGTGATTCCAAAATGAGTGTAGCGAGATAGTGCCTTCGGTTACGTTCGAACCCAGAACGAACTTGTATGGATTGAATGCTTTCAGAACATCGTCAGGTGGACGATGAGCATTCTATGATTGATGTGTCCTATAAAGGTAATCGTAGCCTCAAGCCTCATCAACCGGGATTGGCTAAAACAGGGGAGTTGCAGCAAGGCTAAGTGGGTCATGCCCAAGTAGGACGAGATTTACCCCTGTCTAGAGGCCCTTTTATTTCGGTTGTGTGGCAGTTGGCGACGGCCATCTGCGGGGTGGTCTTGTTCGGGACTGTCCAGTAAGGTATGGTTCCGGCTTTGTGTTGCAGGGGATTGGGAGTGATCCTCGGTACGGTGATCTAGGCCACGTACTATGACGGGCGGTACCCCGGTAGCCCTGCCATTGATGGAATCCAAAATCCAATAAGTGCCTGTACGGTTTTGATTGTTCCCGACTATATTGGAACGTGAGATGTAAGCGTTCCAGCTATTTCTGTATTTTATTTTGAAAGCCCTAGACACTATTATAATATCATTGGATTTCCTATCAATTGTTTTGGTTAGCGTAGGGTAAAAACTTTTCCATATTTATGTGTGGGAAGTCTTACGTGATACCTTTTCTTTTCAAAGAATTTTCAAAGTTACGCAACTTTAAACTCGTTTACTCACACCAGACCCATGTCTGACCCGAGTGTTTATTTTATGTTCTATTAAACTCTTGGGTACTCATATTATGTATGAGTAGTCAAGTGATTCAGGTTTTCTTTGACGAGTTCTGGAGGAGATATGGAGCAGGTGGCTTCAGCGTGTAGATATATCTAGTGGTTCTGATGTGTTTGAGTTGTATATGTTTCCACTGATGTACTTGAATTGTAATTGCTAGACAGATGTTTATAACTGTCTAGTTTGTGTTATATTAGCTGTATAACTCTGATGTATCTGATACTATGTAATGTTTTATGTGATATAATATAATTTATTCATTCCGCTGTGAGATTCTGATGTTGTTTGTTTCTTCTTTCCTATCTTTTCTCTTTTTTGTCCCTTTCTTTCTTCTTAATGATGCGTCTTTCTATGGAATGAAAGCCGGGTCGTTACACTGGAGGTAACACATAGCAGCCACTACCATCCACCTCGAGCCACACTCCGAAATAAAAAAAAAATCAAAAGTGGCCACTAAATCAATCACAAAGTCAGAATATAATATCGTAGGAGTGTGTCCGATTGGAGGAGCTACCTCACTTGGCCCGTTAATAGCTCCTGTTTTAGCCACCTTATGCTAATTCACAGGAGTTGGGTCCACGTATATACCTCATATAGGATCGTCCCACCATCCTACTTCATTCTGGAATCTCCACCGCGTATATAGTTGTTAAAGTGGTATTCAAAGTTGGCAGAGAGTATGACAACTCCGATCACGGTCTCTTTAACAATCAGTCGTTATTACAACACCGCGGTCATTTCAAAATAGTTTATACTTCAAAACCAAAATATCATTTCCATTTCAAAACCATGTCAATAGGATATCATTTCCATTTCAAATATATATCCATCTCCAAAACGATAGCACTTTCAAAGTTATAATACTTTTGAAACCAGACACTTGAAATTATAACATTTCGGAAATCATTGCATTTTGGAAAACCATAACTTTGAAATCATAATTCCGTGGAAACCATAACATGAAATCATAACTTCCACTACTTAAACAGCTTAGATGGTAATAATAGTATATAAAATAAAATTTATAAAATAAATAGTTATATAAAATAGTTATAAGTTAAAATAACTAGCATATTAAAATATTTTATATTAAAAATGATTTATATTAAAATAGTTTATAAAATAATTTATAAAGTAAAATATAAAAATAGTTTATAAAATAATTTAAAAAGTAAAATATAAAAATAGTTTTAAATAATATTTAAAAATAATTTGTATAATAAAATAACTTCCTCAAATTTCACAGATCGATTCCAAATCAACTCAAATCAACTCGAATTAAATCTAATCTTAAATCATCGATTTCAATTTATTTCAGTTTCTCAATAGATATTGATTTAAAATATAGATTTTGACCACTAAATAAACCATTTCAATTTCAATATTTTCAAAGCTTTAAATATTCAAACATTTCAAAACTAGATTTGATAATTCCATATATATATATATATATATATATATATATATATATATCAAATTCACTTTACTATTACTTATTTTCCAATATTTACTTAACCATTCAAATAACATTTAAATAAAACTTATTTGAGTATAATTATTAAATAAATTTGATTTCGAAACCTTGGAAATTATTTCAATATATATATATATATATATATATATATATATATATTTACCAATGGTGTCTATATATAATTTTCTATCCTATGATCAAGTGATACAGATATTTATCATTTCAATCTGCAATTTAAATGTATACGGGTATATATCATTTCAACCCGCGATCCTAAAATTCAATTCAATGAAAATCGCTTGGGTTTATCATTTCAACCTATAACAATTTTCTCCTATTCTAAAGATCGTTTGGGTATGTATCTTTTCAACTCATAGTGAATTCTATACTAACAGGAAACTTGCAGAGTGATAACAGATACTATAATAATATAACAGACATATATCATTAATATAAATAACAGATAATAGTGTCAGATATCACTGGTGAACAGATAACATATATATAGTAACGTAAATAACTAACAACAACATATTTCAGTTGTCGTTTCAAAAGAAATTTAATAGATATAATAAAATTAATCGTGAGCGATTGCTCACCTTTTGAGGCTAGAGAGATTGATAATGAATTGAGTTACGAATCCAAGCACAATTCTCAAATTAATGCTAGATTGGCACAAATTCGACGAATAAAGCTGCTAATAGAAATCGATGAGAAAAAAATCAAAATTTGTTATAAACTAAAATATATACATTATCATTATGTTATAATATATAAATTTTATTTGTTTTCAATAATAAATTTCAAACACATATATTTTCAAATCCATATTTAGTTTGTACACCCATGTATAACTGATGCAAATGAACGGATATATAGCACATATATAAACTTGTATACCAAATATATATATATATATGTATATATATAACAATATTTATAAAAAAATAATACGAACTTATATAACTAACTGTTGCATAAAGTATATACATAGTAGATATATAAACTAACACATCATAACTTATGTAATAAAATTATAAAACAGATACTTATATAAATAGATACTTATAGCACACTTTTATAACCTTATAGCAGCAGGTCATAAATATCAACAATATACAAATGCAGATAGGAAGAAAGATGTATGCAGGCAAAATTTGTATGCGAACACTAGACAAATATGCAGACTTATATATATTTAAAAAAATTTATATAAGCACATCTTCTGATACAACCTTTACATAATCATCTGCACGAATTACTACCATATATATATAAATTGATATAAATTAACATTTTATATTAATATAAGCGGTCACAACCAACCGCAAACTATTGAAAGAACTATATATGTATATACACACACACAATAGCCCAATATAATACTTATTCAGAATATGGCGTACAACAGAATATATATATATATATATATATATATATATATTAATAACTTACATAACTCAAATTTACACACTGACCATATGAAATATATAAACAAATATATACACATTTATATAATAGGTGAATGATGTATGTATTTGCTAATCACCAACTCTATAAAATAAACTTTGATATTCACAAAATATAGCTATATATATAAACTCGGTGTGTGTGTGTATATATAATATACACTTAACTAAATATATACAAACAACATATATATTAAATGATTTAACTAACTTTTACTTATATAAACATATATATATATATATATTCAACAAATCATGTAAAATAATTACATAACAAAACAAATGATACATAGTTTTTCATAGAATAGCTCATCAAACGTAATAATCCAAATATAACTTATAAAAAATATATTTACTAAGGTTTTATATATATACACACACACACATAAGTAAAAAATACTTATAATTATAGTTTAAATCCATTGTAACAAACGTATATACTGTAACCATCTAAAATATAATATACTATAAACATATTTTCATTTAAAATTTATATATACGAACAGCAATTTCAACTGTACAAAATAAACTTATATATAAATCTATAACTACTTTTATCACATAATATATGGTAATAAATTATATACAACATCATGTATACTTTATATAAAGAACTGTGTAACCTTATAAACTTTGTAAACCGCATATATCATACTATATACATACTGTATATAACTAATATGAAGTGCATGCATACCTATGAATAATAGAGAGGAGACAGGCAGTGTCAACAGGTTGGAGTGGGCCGAGATTTAGGGTGGATGAGGGTAGACTGGGGAACGACTTCACATGAGAGGAGCGGCAGATGGCTGTGGCCTAAGCAGGAGAAGCACTGTGAGGTGATGATGGCCATAGGTGGATGAGTGATGTGGATCTCGGCCGGGCCTTTTGTGGTTGGGTGGCTGCCTCGAGTTGCACGGCAAGCAAAGAGTAGATGGAGTGCAGAAGCTCGCATGGGAAGCTGTGGTGAGTAAAAGTGGTCGATCAAGGCTGCTAACCAGAGGTGGAGTAAATGGCGGGTTGTACGGTCGAGCGGTAGAGGATGGGAAAGTCGATGGGTTCGGTGCTGTGTAGTGAGCGAGTGGAAATGTGGGGCAATGGTGTTAAAGCCGAAGCTAAGAACAAGGGAGGAGATAGGGGAGAAGATTAAGCATTTTATATAACTTTATTATTTAATAAATTTTGTTTCGGAAAGCATGGAAAACAAAGACGATCAAAATTCTAAAATGAACCGGTGATATATTCAACGTAGGGAATTGTAAAGGTCCAAGTCCTTGAGTTCAAAGAAATTAAATGCTAATGACCATTGGAATTTACACAGTGGATAACGAATAGACAGACGAATTCATAAATTTAAAACGGTACCGACACAGATGACCAATTCGTAGATTTCACTATGAACCGGACTTCAAAACACAGAATTGAATAGATCGTAGAGATCAGCATGACGAGACGATCAAAATGGTATACAAACATTAGTGGTACGACCATTCTATTAAAAGTCGATAATCGGTATCGAAAATGCTGCAAAAATGTCGAAAATAAGATAGACGGAGCAATAGCTGTCAAAATTTGGAGAAACGAAATATGACATCTCATTCAAAAAATGATTTACAAATTTATTGTGTAAAAATATTCAGGTTTGGAAAAATATTTATTTTCATCAATTTTAACTGATTTGAATTTGACTGAAATTATACAATAAAATAAACTTTAATATTATCTGATGAAAATTTACCATTTGCTATGTTTAATTAGACATATTCCAAATATTAAATTTTAATTTTCATATTTAAAAATTTCTTAAAATTTTTATTAATTAAATAAATAAAACCACTATAATATATGGGTCGTCACAAAAAACTATTTGGGTTTATAACAGCTTATATATAGGCAAATCTGAATTAGAAGTGAACGGACTAGATTGGATTGATCAAAACGACTACACAACCCAAAAAGCCCGTTCTGACCTCAAAACGAAACTAGATCATCCCATATATCAAAATAGATGTTTTCGATATCAATGGAACATGTTTCAAGTCTTAATTCTATCGTATAAAGAAGTTAGCTTAAAAATCAGCTTATTTTAAATTGATTTCAATTGAATTTAATTAAATTGATTTCCACGCATTTCGAGCCCGTACGATCAATGACAAATCTGATCGTTACGAAACTTGAAACCTTACAATAATTCAGCGTTACAGATCCGATGAAACCAGTTTCGTCAGAATCCAATTCAGTGGCCAAAATGGCTATTTTCATGTTACTTAGATAAATTAATTTTAGATTGATTAAATCACTTTTTAAATTTAATAACTAACAAATTTTATCATTTTTGATTACTTAGACATTTATAATACTTTAAAACAAATTGACATATCAAATTTAGTGTTAGATATTAGACTAATTACAGTGTTCAATTGCAACTCTAATTAAATCCAATTAATTATAATTTAATTCCAATAATTTGATTTACTTTGATTTAAATCTTTTATTCATTCAATCATTACTCTATGGACATGGTTAATATTGGTTTATATATTTTTTACATTAACATTCTCCAATTTCATCTTAATTTCCATTAACGTAATATTTAATTACAATTAATTGCAATTGATTTTCAATTTAGTTTAACACACTAAATAAACACGTAACATATAATAATTATCACCATTAACTTTTAATCACATTTATATGTTTATTATTTACAGACAAATGTTATAACAACTTACACAATTCTATCCAAGTGCAATTTATTACACACTATTTCATTAATTAATACACCATTTAAATTATCAATTACTCTTTTAATATAATTATCAACTAGTACACTCTTTATTATAATAAATTTATAATCTGCAACTAACTATAACTTTGTAATCATTTTAATCAATTGGAATTACATTTAAAGCAGTTATCAATTACCTTTAATTACTATTATTACATTTCATTCCAGTTACATTTTTATTACTAACTCAATTTTTTTTTATTTCTTCCAACATTAAATCACAAAATCTTATTAAATTAACTATTTTTAATTAACAAAAATTACGGGTCGTTATAGCCAATATCTTTTGTTAAAATTTTAACATCTGTTAAATTATATTCATTACTGGGTCAACCTAACTGGTTATTCCGCCCTTACTCCAGAATACAGTTATGGGTTAATACCAATGTGAATAACATTTCAAAATCTTCATTTATTCCATGGTTATTACTTTAAATTGGGATTGGTTTATGTTTTGAAACCATAAAAACATCTCCTTCGAAACCTCTGGATAGCCTCCTTCGAATACAATGACCTCTTTTCAAAAGATTGTATACATACCTTTCAAAGCCCTTAATAAACATTCTCTTTCGAAACCTATTATACCTTTCGATTGAATCAAATCATTTTTTTAAAATATAAAGCTTCGAAACAAATGAAAGTGCACCTTCCAGAATTTTTGGGTTTACTCTTTGAAAACATCATTTGGATCAAAATGGTTATATACGAAAGTATCACTTTCAAAACCAACTAAAAGTAGTTTCGTGAAAAATTGATGGTGTCGGAACCATCTTAGTCGAAATAACTTTTAAAACAAAAACTTTGAAGGACAGAGTCGAAACGCCATTTGACTCCATCACCTTCGAACCCTCATCCCTTTCGAAAGTAATTAGAAAAAGGCTTAGTTTAAGATAAAAATAAGGGTAACCTTTCGAAAGCATCACAAGTCAATATAGTCGAAAGGTAGAGCAGGGGCTAGGTTTCGACTAGGTCGGACCCTACCCTTTCGAAAGCAATTATTTAAAGGAAAAGGTACTCCTTTGAAAGTAAATACTTTAACACAACATGAAAACCTTCTTCGAAAGCTAATTATAAAACCTTTTTGAAAGCATATGTTTCGATTGTATCGAAAGCTTGGGTAAAACTAGGTAAGGCTTTAACTTTTGAAAGCAAAGCAGGGTTTTGACCCCATCGGAAGCTAGCCTTTCGACACCAAGGCTTTCACATTTCTTCAAATCCACCGCATACCATATAAGTGATATCTTACGTATTAGTCTCGATTATGGTGGTTTCGACTGTGCGGGTTTCGACTATGATCAGATGGAATCAAAGGAGTCGAAAGGTCCTTACTAATAGAGGCGTAACGCCTTTTTCTGGTTTAAAGGCTGAATTATAGCAAATTTTAGTAATTACTTTCGAACAACTTGCCTTTTTGGAAACTACTTATTGGTTGTCATGAAATTTTTTCAAAAACTTTACCTTTATAACTTCCGCATTTATTTAAATCCAAAATAAAATAAATTAACGTTAAAACCTTTTCATGTAACAAAACCAACATTTTACAGAAAAGCTCTTCTTTTAAAATAATTTATTTCCCCAAATAAATCAACTGACAAAAATCCCAAAAAATCACAGAACTTCAATTTCATCATGTAATCAAATGTATTAAAATTTTAGGCTAATTTCTTCCTTATATTCTCTAAATAAATTTCAAACCTAATTATATCATACTTTTCATTAAAAATTCATAATAAAATTTTCATAGCTTGAAAAATTATAAAAATTAAAAACCATCTCCAAAATCATGTTTTACATAACATAAAAATTTTCCATGGCAATCTAAATTATATAGTTTCAGTTTCATGTCAATACCGTGCAAATTCATGTGCTTATGGATTAAAAAAAATCATCATAAGATAACTCAAGCATATCAACATCCATTTTATCACAAATACGAGTTTATATCATAAATCCAAAACCATATAATCATAGAACAAAAATAGAGATGGTAAGAGATTATTATTCACCTTAAACTTGATAAGGAATTTGCAATTTTTTTTATTAATCCTCCTTAGCTTTTGATCCTTAGCTTTAAATTAAAATTCTAATTTTCCTTTGTTAATGGGCGGCTCTATTTTGGCTTTAAATTAATTCACTGCATATTAGAGTAAGAATTTCATTTCAAAATACATTAAAATGCTCATCAAAATCTCTTAGTCAATCGTACATATTTTGGATTGACATCAAATATGCTTTTTTGTTATATTTATCCGAGAATACATAAATTTTGATCTAGAGTTTGGCTATTCTAATTTTACATGGGCTGATATTTTTTTCTTTCTATATAGGGTTAGGTTGGGTTAAAATACAGTTAGGTTGAACAAAATATCTCACTCGACCCATATATAGTATGGGTTAAAAATTGTAACCCATATCCGACCCAAACTAGGATGTATTGGGTTAGGTTTATGTGGGTTGGGTCAGGTTGGTGGGTCGGGTCGGGTTGAGTATGGATTATGTGCACCCCTATTAATAAACACGACCCTATATAATTTATTCATATCTCAACCTCGTTATCATCATTATTCTAATTGATATATCTAATTAAATTTCCTGAATAATGTCATAAAAATTTAGGAATGTTATAGTTATTGATTGTTTGGATAATTTATTAATTATTATTAGTTGGATTGGATATATTCCCACCTATTGGAGCAGATGAGACCCAATTATGTTCCCATGTAAGAGTGGATGACCCTTTGTATATGAATACCACCTCAAAGCGGTTGATTTATATTTTTATGATTATATGCTATGTGTGATGCAATGGCACACGTTAGAGGGATCCAATGGGATTCCTCACACTATTGATTTTATTTTCATATATATGGTGATGTATAATTTTTTAATTTCCATATTGATGACATGCATATGATTTTGCTTAATTAGTGCTTTAGTAGCACCGGACTTCATTTTTGGTATTTTAAAATACTATAAAATAGTGATTTTATTTAAAGGGATTACAAAGCAATTTGGAAATTATATATGTTTTAAATAATTAGTCTAGAATTATTTGAATTTGTAATTTATTTAAAAATCAAAGGTATGATTTTGGATATTATAAATTGATAGAATTACAAAATATTTTAAATAGAGATTTTCGAACTGTAAATAAAGATTTTTAAAATCTTGAAATAAGTATGTCTTTTATAATAAAGGGATATGTTTAAAGGAAATAGGGATATTTCGACATTAATATTTATTAACCATTTTATACAAAGTAATATGTGTGTGTGTACCTATATGAATGATTAATTATAAATGTGAGATTTTGTAAATGTGATAATTTATAAAAGAATACAAATGAAGTGAAGAATCACAAAATCGTATTTTGATAATAAAAGTATAGATTTATAGACGGGGTTAATGAAACTGTTATCATTTAATAAATGGGAGAATAAATTAAATGGTGGATTTATTATAAAATACGGAATTTTACAAATCGTTGACTCTATTTTGGAAATTGAAGGAGATGATAAATTTGGAATGTTAAATGACATTTTTATAAATAGGTGGAAATTTCTAAAAGGAATTTATCCATATGGAAGTAACATTAAAACGGATGGTGGTTGATGTTTTAAATAAGATTTAAGAATAAGTGAGATTCTTAAAGGAAATAAGTTATAAATGGAATTCATAAATAAATGGGTTTTATAAAAGGAAGTTTTTGTAATATGGAAAGAGATTTTTAAATGTAGTTTTATAAATATGGAAATATCTGGGTTGAAGATTTAAGAGTGGTTATTTATCAAGGAAATATATTATGTTCTAGAAATTGATTACTTATATTAGTATCGTTTAAAGTTGGTTAATATTTATATATTTTGAAAGGTTAGTTATTTAAATCGTTAATATGGTTTGAAATTAATAATAATGATTATTAATAATATTTTGGTAACTTATCATTATTATTTGTATGGTAAAGATTAACGATTAATATTTTCATAATGTTTTGAACTATCATTTTTAAGAGGTTATAATTATTTATATATGATGGTTTCGAGATTCATAAATAGAGTTTTGCAAACAGACTTGGATTTTTATAAAAAGAGCTTATAAAATGGTTTGAAGATTTAAAGGGAGATTATTTAAAAGATAAAGAGGTTTATAAAGAGGTTTATAAATAGATGGATATTTATAAACGAAAAATGGGTTTGGAGATTTATAAAAGGAATTTTATAAATAACTGCATGGTTTATAAAGGGTTTAAAAATGACTTAAGAAATAATTTACAGATGGTTTATAAATGGTTTTAAAAATTTATAATGGAGTTTATAAATGATTTTAGAATTTGGTATAAAATAAGAGATCTTCCTCGAAGTTTGGTAAATTATACTGATAAGATAAGTTTATGGATATTTTTTAAATATTGAAAATAGAAGGATTTGTGAATATATCTTTGTAAAAGTATTTTGATACTAGTATTTACAAGATGGTTTTAGTTAATGAAAAGAAGTAACACCCTGCATTTTTAGATAATAAAATAATCAAATAACGATGAACGGTAAAAATAAGCATTTTTGGAATTTTCATAATATGACCTTGAAACTTATGCCATTGTGTTCGTGGCGATTTTCTTATCAATTTTCATATATAACTTGTCAAAAGTCGAGTTAATATGAAGAAGTTACGAGAGAATAAGAAATCAGAATTAAACGAAAAAAAAGGAAGACCCTACCGGTCGACCAGCAAAGCACAAGGGTCGACCTATAGGTCGACCCGCAAAACACACAGGTCACCCTATAGGTCGACCCACTTTTTCGCCTAGATGAGAAATCGTCCAAGGACGTGCCGAAGTTATTAGTTTTGATTTTCCTACGATCTGAAGCGCTGTTTTCTAGATCCAACGATTCACAGTGAGCCTATGATGTGGTTGCACTAGATTCAATCCAAAAATCTGACGGTATGAGATCCTTAAACACCATTATAAATAGAATCCTAAGCCTAGCTATTCTCTTACAATCAGATTTTCTCCCAATTGGGTTCATTGCCTGAGGCTGGACCCTAGACAGAAAATATTTCTAGGGAGAATATCTTTTTAATAAAAATATTAGACGCCTTAAAAGGGGATCCAGGAAGGCCATGGAGTAAAGCTAAGGACGACATGTGAGTGGATTTAAATTATATATCTCTTATGTTTATGATTTATATTATTGTTTGATTCCCGTTAAATATTTCAATTCAGCATTTGAACTAATTTCAGTAATTAGTTCTACCAGTTAGTTATGTTGAAACTGTAAATTTTATAAGAGAAGTGTACTTGTATTTAAATGTTATTTATACAGAAAAATAAAGAAATCCAATTAAATATAAATAATATAAGGCTTAAAAGTTGTAAAGAAAGGCATAAGCCTAAAAGTGAGAGATTAACAGTAAATTATGTTACAACGGGAGAAATGAATTAAAAAGGGGGAACATTTAATAACTTGATTTGGAAGTTAGTGATAGATAAGTTGGTTGGTTTAGAAAATGAAATACATTTCCATAGTTTAATATTGTGAGAATAACGATAAACGTAATTGCAAGAATAAAAGCAAGAAAAATGGAATTAGTGCAAAATAGAGACATTACCGTATTTTACATTACCCAACAATTAAAGAAAAAATAAAAGAAATATCTTGGAGTTATGAGTTATTATTTATAGCATTATTTAGTATTAAAATACAAACATGGATTTTAGCACAGTTTTTGTAACCAACCAAATAGAATAGAACAACTTCTTAGAATAAATGAGAATAGCGTGAAGTGTTACAGAAATAAAACAAGAGGAAATAATCAAGTTAATTATTAATTATTTGATAAGACTTGAAACTATAAACATAAAATGTGACTAGATCTGCATTTATTGTGCATATAATATAGTTAATATTAAAGCAGTTATTATGATAAGTAATTTGTGGTAGTTGGACGTAGTCCCAAGCTAAGACTGTCATATAATATAAGAGAACCAAAGAGAATTTTGTATCATAATAAAAGAAGATAGGCTAGAATAAAAAAGAGGCACTTGCAATTACATTTATAACATGTTTGTGACTCCCCACCCCTATACCCACGCTAGCCAAGGACACTACAGGGTAATGCCGTCAACTAACACGGAGAATAAGGCTGGTTGGGAGCGACCATCTATAGCTTTGCTCTAACTATCTATTGAATACATCGACAATAAACATACCAAGCCGGTCGACATACCCAATGAATACTTAAAACAAAACCATAGGTGGTTGAAGGATCTATCAGAACAGAATATGACAACTCAAATGTAATATACATCACAGAACAGCATATCATCATATACACATATACTGATACATAACGGAGCACACAAAATAATACATGTCAAGTGGTATAGCAAACCACAATATACAAACGAGTCAAAAGAATACATATATCAGAGTTACTACAAAATGGGACTACACAAAAAGCTATGACAAAAAGAAGCTAGCGGAGTAGTCCATGCGGAAGCAAAATAGGCTAAGTCCAAAAGCACCTAACCTGAAACATCTCGGTCTGACCCGAGTATAAAATACACGGGTCAGTCTAGCTAAACAAATTAGTTAGATAAACTGAACAACAATAAACCTACAAGGTTACAAAGTATAACAAATATCTCTAAAGGAGATAACACAATCATCTAACAAAAGATGAATCATATGATAACAAGCCTCATATCATCAGCAACATATAGAAACAAAGGATACAAATATCCCAAATCAAGCCAAAAAGGCAAATAACAAATACCAATAAGGTATACAAGTTCCGCAAGGAAAACGCTACGCATCATGCGGCTCATAATGACCAACATCGAAGGGCGATACCTAGGGAATATACATATGAATGGAACATCAGAAAATTGCTCGAGCTCAGTACTGTATAAACAAGGATCCATGAGCCCGAAGACTCCAAAACCAATATCACCCATGCGGCTCATAACGACCAACATCGGAAGCGATACTAAAGGGCAACCCAATATCACCCATGTAGCTCATAACGACCAACATCGAAAGCGATACTATAGGGCAACAAACCCAAAGGCACAAACCCGAAGGCACGTACCCGAAGGCAACAAACCGTAGTGGTGAAGGTCCGAAGGCCCAGTACTGGACACCACTAACTGGCGGAATGTGTCATAACTCTCAAAAAGGAATACGAAAAGTGGTAACGTGAGTCCCATAACCACTCATTCGCACTAAACGGTTCACTATCCGTTAGTTAATTTCACACTCAAAGCAATACAAAGTCTACCTTATATCATCGGTAAACCAACCCGAAGGTTAAGACAATCAATCAAATAGGTCGGGGATTAATCGGAAAGATAAACGCATGGATTCATGGTCCGTGTTTAACCTAACCATTTAATCTCCCTTCCACTCTGCTTGAAGTGCGAATTGTGTGTGCGTTTTAAATAGAATTTATAAATTGGAGAAACGAGCTTTTAAATGTGATTCGAGAGATTATTTTATAAAAACCCGTGGATGAAGTCAAGAATAAGTTATCAAAGTCAAAGATGCAATAACAAGTACTAAAAAGCAAGTTGAATCGATAAAATTTGGAAAACCAATCAAAATATGCAAAAATAGGCAAAATAGGCAAAACATGAGCAGGTCGGTCGACCGGCTACAAGGCTCGGTCGGCCGAACCTGATGATTTGCAGTTCCTGCCCTTTTATAATGAAATGCAAGTTCTTCCAAAACGCGACCATTCGAGCAATGGACCTAAGGAGCCTTAGCCAATAGATACCGCAGCTCCATTAGCTCTCCGATTCGCTATCAAAAACATGTTCCAATATCAATGTTGGGATCTTTAAAGAATTGAATCCAAACACTAAAAATTTGGATATTCACCAATTCAATCCAAACTAAAAGCAAGTGCATATGAACAAGGTGTTAGGAATTCATACCCAACATCAATGAAATCAAGAGAAGTAGATGTGAGTTCAAAACTCACCTTTTTCCAAAAACAAAGAAGATGAAGCTCAACAACAAGTAGAAGGCCAACCAAACTCTACTTCAACTCAACAAGCTTCACTCTAAGATCAAAACAAGTATTTCGTAAGTTAGGTTTAGAAAACTTTCTGAAATTGAAGAGGAGAAGAGTTGGTGAAGATGAAGAAGAGGCTTACCTATCCTTCTCTTTGAATTTCAAGCAAGAATTTGGAGTTTGCAAATGGAATTAGGGTTTGCAATTTCTATTTCCTCTTCCCTTCCACCATTTTCAGTTTAGCTTAAGAAATGAAGATGAATGAAGAGAAGGAGTTGAGTTAGAGTATTAGTTAAGCTAGTGGGCTGAACCCAAACCCAAAACCCAATAGAAAAAGGGTCAAAATATCACAAACTCCAAACATATCAAAGATTATGCTCAAAAAGATCGCAAACGCCATTTTGGAACCAATGGAGGTGGTTTCGAGCTCCAATTCGGCCGTTTGCAAAAAGTAACATTTCAGACCAAAAATCCGACTAACGACGTTATATTTAAATAAAACATTTAAATATAAAATCGTTAAATATGCGAGTTGTTACAGATCTCCCCTCTTTACAAAATTGCGTCCCGCAATTCCTAGAGACGATATTTGTAACAACTACATACATACAACATTCAAAAGAAAAAGGAAATAAGCTTGAGATGAAAAGACATACTCACCGTTCACAAGCTAAGATAGAAAACCCGGATAAGATCGCTCGATAAACTCTCTGGTTTCCCAAGTACAGTCATTGGGATTAGCGGACCATTGAACCTTAACGAGCGGCACGTCCTTGTTTCGAAGGTGTCGCACCTCGTGTCAAGTACGCGAATAGGTTGTTGTACAATAGATAAGTCCGGTGAGATCTCAAGCTCTTGCAAATTAGGAGAAGTAATAACAGAATCCGACTCCCGAAGACACTTCCGAAGTTGCGAGACGTGGAACACGTCATGAATGCCAGACAAATGAGCTGGAAGTGAAACTCTATAAGCCACAGGGCCAATACGTTCAGTAATAGAAAATGGTCCTATAAAGCGAGGAGCCAATTTTCCAGTCGTACTGAAACGCATAACCCCCTTCATAGGAGAAACACGAATAAAAACAAGATCGCCGATCGAGAACTCGAGAGGCTTTCTACGGCTATCCGAGTAGGATTTCTGGCGGCTCTGTGCCTCTTTCATTCTCAATCGAATAGGATCAATCTTCTCGGAAGAATCATGAACAAAATCTGGACCTAGAATAAGCTTCTCCCCATATTTCAACCAACATGAAGGTGATCGACATGGCCTTCCGTATAAGGCTTCGAAAGGAGCCATACCGATACTAGATTGAAAACTATTGTTGTAGGAAAATTCTACAAGAGGTAGATGATCCTCCCAACTTCCACCAAAATCAAAAATACAAATACGGAGAAGATCTTCCAAGATACGATTCACCCGTTCAGTCTGTCCGTCAGACTGCGGATGATAAGCTGTAGAAAAATTAAGCTTTGTTCCCAAAGCTTGCTGAAGACTCTTCCAAAAATGACTCGTGAATAAAGGATCACGGTCACTCACAATAGAACTAGGAACACCGTGAAGTCTCACGGTTTCCTTGACATATAACTTAGCCAAATGAGAAGCAGTCCTATTAGACTTAATAGGGACAAAATGAGCAGACTTGGTGAGGCGATCAACAATAACCCAAATGCTAGAATGGTATGATCTCGAACGAGGTAGACCGTCATTGAAATCCATAGAAATCTGATCCCATTTCTACAATGGAATCTCTAGAGGCTGAAGAAGACCAGAAGGACGCTGATGTTTGGCCTTAAAACGCTGACAAGTTATGCAATTACTCAAATAACTCGCCACATCGTGCTTCATGCCTTCCCAATAATAAAGGCGACGCATATCGGCATACATCTTACTACTACCAGGATGAATGGTATACTTAGAACGGTGACAATCATCAAGAATGTCATGCCTAAGTGCAAGATCAGAAGGCACAAAAAGACGGTTCTTCTTATGAAGACACCCATGAGAATCAATGCTAAAATCCCGCAACGCCTCATTACAGGATCCAGACTCACAAAGCTGAATAAGATGCAACAAATCAGGATCACGCCGCTGAGCATCGGCAATACGATCCAACAAAATAGGTCGAGCTCCCAAACTAAATAATAGAATAGGAGAATCAGAAGATGAACCTCGATCACGAATTTCACAAAAAGATAGAGTCTCAAGAATATTCCATTCGGCAAGCATCATAGAAACAATAGCCGAATGTTTGCGACTAAGCGCATCTGCAACACGATTACCCTTACCAGGGGTATACTGGATATCAAAGTCATAGGAGGCAAGAAACTCGAGCCAACGTTGTTGTCTCATATTGAGTTCCTTCTGAGTGAACAAATACTTCAAGGATTTATGATCGGTATAAAGAATGAAGCGCTCGCCCAATAAATAGTGTCGCCAAATCTTCAAGGCAAAGACAATGGCGGCTAACTCAAGATCATGAGTGGCATAGCGTACTTCATTCGGACATAGTTGCCTAGAAGCATAAGCAACTACCCGATCCTTCTGCATAAGAACAACACCGAGACCACTACCACAAGCATCGGTGTAGACAACAAGATCATGATTCCCCTTGGGAACCACTAAAATAGGAGCATTAGTGAGAAGTTCCTTCAATGTCAGAAAGGAAGCTTCACACTTGTCGGACCAATCAAAACGAATGCCTTTCCGAGTATGGCAAGTGAGAGGAAGCACAACACGGGAAAAATCCTTAATGAACCGACGGTAATAACCCGCCAATCCAAGGAAACTACGAATCTCATGAACATTCTCGGGCCTCTTCCAATTCTGGATGGCTTCGATCTTTGAGGGATCGACAGAAATGCCATCGGAAGATACAACATGGTCTAAGAACTTAAACTTATTCTCCCAAAAGTGGCACTTGGAGAATTTGGCTCTAAGCCGATGATGACGGAGAGTACTCAAGACAATTCTCAAGTGATTAGCATGCTCGGCTTCAGACTTAGAATAAATAAGGATATCATCAATGAACACAAGGATGAACTTATCGAGATATTCCCGGAATACCTGATTCATGAGATCAACATAGAAAGCAGGAGCGTTCGTCAAACCGAACGGCATAACGAGCCACTCAAAAGAACCATATCCAGTGCGGAAAGCGGTAAGCGGAATGCTATCCTCCACGACTCGTAATTGATGAAAACCTGAGGCAAGGTCGAGCTGAGAAAAGATCTTAGCACCACTCAAAAGATCGAACATATCATCGATCCTAGGCAATGGATACCTATTCCAGATGGTCAACTCGTTAAGTTTGCGATAGTCAATGCAAAGCCTAAGAGTTCCATCGGACTTCTTCACGAAGACGACCGCGGATCCCCATGGAGAAAAACTGGACTGAATCAACTGCTTGGACTCAAGCTCTAAAAGCTGCTTCTTGAGTTCCTCATTTTCCTTTGTAGACATCCTCGTGGGAGGATGACTAACTGGCTGCGCGCCTGGAATGAGATCAATGCGGAACTCAATTGCCCTATTCGTTGGCAAACCCAATACAAGCTCAAAAACATCAGAAAAGTCACAAGCAATAGGAATACGAGATATATCATTATCATCTCGCGAGTCAAGAGAATATAAAGCCATTTCGGAATTATCGACATCCCGAAGAACAAGTAACTGAGTAGGAGAATCCGGATGTTGAAGATATATAATTTTCTCCGAACAAATAATCCTCGCATCATATCTCACTAGCCAATCCATACCCAAAATCATATCAAATCCCAGACAAGACATAACGTGCAGATTCGCACGAAAAGAAAAGCCACATAAAACAATCTCAAAATCATCACAAAGCAAACTAAGGGTCGCGGATCCCCCAATAGGATTCACAATCCTCAATAAAGTAACCATACAAGAAAAATCCAAAGATAAATCATCGACGAGCTTCTTCGATACGAAAGAATGTGAAGCACCCGTATCGAAAAGAACTCGTATACTATGATCATGAAATAAAATAGAACCTTCCAAAATAGATGGAGATATACCTTTGGGCTGAGAGGGACCTTTAGAAGCCTTATCAGCATAAAGCCTGCTAGACTTGGCACCGGCCGGAACAGTAGGGCAAGCTGAAACATGATGTCCTTCTTTCTTGCAATAAAGGCATAAGAGAGGTTTAGGACAAGCTCGAATAATATGATCCGGAGAACCACAATTAAAACACTTTCGAACGAAAGGTGTTCCGTAAGACTGAGGCTGAGAGCTAGAACTACCAGTCTTCTTCTTCTTAGAAGGAAAAGGCCTGGACTTCTGAATTGGAAACGGCCTCTTGTTGGGGTTCTTGGAAACCTCAACAACAACATTACTATCACACTCCTTCTCGATGGTCTCGAGATGAAGTGCCGAATCAACCAACTCCTCAAAAGAAAGTTTAAGTTGGAGCAACAAAGATTTCTTAAGATATTTCTTAAGACCAGAAACAAACTTCAAATTCTTCTTATAAGAAGTGCTGATGAATTCAAGACCATACTTAGATAAAGTCTCGAATGATGCAACATACTCAGAAACAGAAGATTTCCCTTGCTTCAACTCAAGGAAGCGACGGGTCAATAAAAAATTTTCAAATTCAGGAACGAACTTGAGCTCAAATCGCTCCCGAAACTGAGTCCAAGAAAGAGTAGACTCATCAATCTCGGCTATAAGAAGCTCATACCAATCAAGGGCACACTCTTGTAGTAAGATAGAAGTTACAAGAACTCTATCATGGTCAGAAAGATCCATACGAGAAAAGATACGCTCGCACGTACGAAACCAAGCTTGGACTTCAAGAACGGATTCAGAGCCTTTTAACGGCTTTCCTCCAAGATGAGCAAAATCACTGCACTAATGTGCAAAGGCAGACTTGAGAGGGAAAGACACTCGAGGAGGAACTGGAGGCTGAGTGCTCCTAAACAACTCCAAAAACTGATCAGCAGACGTATAAACGCCATCCGGATGTGAGCCACTGGATTGCCCAGCATCCGAACGTCGTCCCATGCCTCTTCCAGCCATACGCCGAAAGTTAGATAAGAAAAAAATTATTCACAAGGTAGATATTGCAATATGGAATACTATGGAATAGAAATGCATTCCTAGACGTATTCCCAAACTCTATCTAACCTTGGTGGAATAAAGAGACACGATGACTCAAAGATTTGTATCACTTGTACACTTTGATGTACCGTAATATGTGCTCTATTCTGTGTTTATCATATTTTGTTCTGAACTCAGCTCTGATACCACGCTGTGATGCCCCACCTCTATACCCACGCTAGCCAAGGACACTACAGGGTAATGCCGTCAACTAACACGGAGAATAAGGCTGGTTGGGAGCGACCATCTATAGATTTGCTCTAACTATCTATTGAATACATCGACAATAAACATACCAAGCCGGTCGACATACCCAATGAATACTTAAAACAAAACCATAGGTGGTTGAAGGATCTATCAGAACAGAATATGACAACTCAAATGTAATATACATCACAGAACAGTAAATCATCATATACACATATACTGATACATAACGGAGTACACAAAATAATACATGTCAAGTGGTATAGCAAACCACAATATACAGACGAGTCAAAAGAATACATATATCAGAGTTACTACAAAATGGGACTACACAAAAAGCTATGACAAAAGAAGCTAGCGGAGTAGTCCATGCGGAAGCAAAATAGGCTAAGTCCAAAAGCACCTAACCTGAAACATATCGGTCTGACCCGAGTATAAAATACACGGGTCAGTCTAGCTAAACAAATCAGTTAGATAAACTGAACAACAATAAACCTGCAAGGTTACAAAGTATAACAAATATCTCTAAAGGAGATAACACAATCATCTAACAAAAGATGAATCATATGATAACAAGCCTCATATCATCAGTAACATATAGAAACAAAGGATACAAATATCCCAAATCAAGCCAAAAAGGCAAATAAAAAATACCAATAAGGTATACAAGTTCCGCAAGGAAAACGCTACGCATCATGCGACTCATAATGACCAACATCGAAGGGCGATACCTAGGGAATATACATATGAATGAAACATCAGAAAATTGCTCGAGCTCAGTACTGTATAAACAAGGATCCATGAGCCCGAAGACTCCAAACCCAATATCACCCATGCGGCTCATAACGACCAACATTGGAAGCGATACTAAAGGGCGACCCAATATCGCCCATGCAGCTCATAACGACCAACATCGAAAGCGATACTATAGGGCAACAAACCCGAAGGCACATACCCGAAGGCAACAAACCGTAGTGGTGAAGGTCCGGAGGCCCAGTACTGGACACCACTAACTGGCGGAATGTGTCATAACTCTCAAAAAGGAATCCGAAAAGTGGTAACGTGAGTCCCATAACCACTCGTTCGCACTAAACGGTTTACTATCCGTTAGTTAATTTCACACTCAAAGCAATACAAAGTCTACCTCATATCATCGGTAAACCAACCCGAAGGTTAAGACAATCAATCGAATAGGTCAGGGATTAATCGGAAAGATAAACGCATGGATTCATGGTCCGTGTTTTACCTAACCATTTAATCTCCCTTCCACTCCGCTCGAAGTGCGAAATTGTGTGTGCGTTTTAAATAGAATATATAAATTGGAGAAACGAGCTTTTAAATGTGATTCGAGAGATTATTTTATAAAAACCTGTGGATGAAGTCAAGAATAAGTTATCAAAGTCAAAGATGCAATAACAACTACTAAAAAGCAACTTGAATCGATAAAATTTGGAAAACCAATCAAAATATTCAAAAATAGGCTAAACAGGCAAAACATGAGCAGGTCGATCGACCGGCTACAGGGCTCGGTCGGCTGGCCAGATGCAGAAAATAAAACAAGGCTTGGGGTAGCAGGTCGGTCGACCGGCTACAGGGCTCGGTCGGACGAACCTGATGATTTGCAGTTCCTGCTCTTTTATAATGAAATGCAAGTTCTTCCAAATCGCGACCGTTCGAGCAATGGACCTAAGGAGCCTTAGCCAATAGATACCCCAGCTCCATTAGCTCTCCGATTCGCTATCAAAAACATGTTCCAATATCAAAGTTGGGATCTTTAAAGAATTGAATCCAAACACTAAAAATTTGGATAGTCACCAATTCAATCCAAACTAAAAGCAAGTGCACATGAACAAGGTGTTAGGAATTCATACCCAACATCAATGAAATCAAGAGAAGTAGATGTGAGTTCAAAACTCACCTTTTTCCAAAAACAAAGAAGATGAAGCTCAACAACAAGGAGAAGACCAACCAAACTCTACTTCAACTCAACAAGCTTCACTCTAAGATCAAAACAAGTATTTCCTAAGTTAGGTTTAGAAAACTTTCTGAAATTGAAGAGGAGAAGCGTTGGAGAAGATGAAGAAGAGGCTTACCTATCCTTCTCTTTGAATTTCAAGCAAGAATTTGGAGTTTGCAAATGGAATTAGGGCTTGCAATTTCTATTTCCTCTTCCCTTCCACCATTTTCAGTTTAGCTTAAGAAATGAAAATGAAATGAAGATGAATGAAGAGAAGGGGTTGAGTTAGAGTATTAGTTAAGCTAGTGGGATGAACCCAAACCCAAAACCCAATAGAAAAAGGGTCAAAATATCACAAACTCCAAACATGTCAAAGATTATGCTAAAAAAGATCGCAAACGCCATTTTGGAACCAATGGAGGTGGTTTCGAGCTCCAATTCGGCCGTTTGCAAAAAGTAACATTTCGGACCCAAAAATCCGACTAAAGACGTTATATTTAAATAAAACATTTAAATATAAAATCGTTAAATATGCGGGTTGTTACAATGTTTGGTTATAAAAGAAAGAAAAGAATATAAAAGTAACAATTTCGAGTATAATTGTAACACGTAGGTTATAAATAAAAACAACGAAATAGAAATGGCTTATTTTATCAAACTTAGATCTTGGATTAAGTTAATAAACAGAATAACAAAAGTGGCCCGTATTGGCAACATTCATTTCAGGTCTAGGACTGATGGTCTCACATATGGGTGGGGCTGGGCATGTTGATTTGGGTAAATAAGTATCCCACAGAACAAGAAAAGTAAAATAAACGCATAATAAAAGATTAGATGTAGGGTCTGATAAAATGGTAAGGGATGTTTGGAGTAGCCCAAAGAGAATCTGGATAAAGAGCTTAGCGAAGTAGTTCATCTCAGATTTTTAGTACAGAAAGTGCACGTCCAACTTAGTTAGTTTAGGCTAGAAGGAAGTACGAGACTCCAACAGGGCGTGAGGATACTCTAGGATGACCCTCTGGGATAGGCCTAACGAAGCTGCACCCTCGGCGGTAGGTCTGTAGGTGTTCCATCTATAGAGTATGCCTTGACTTCTTTTACATTACAGGCCTAACAAAGTGGACCTTTGTAGGCAGTCAAAAGGTTGGTGATGGAGTAGGATATTTATATGACACCATATCTAGTTTAAGAGTAGGTTATAGTGGGAAAGACCTTAAAGGATAGTCGCATGTGGAGATCTACCGATCATCAGTCAGAGCGAGTTCGGGGAAGACTAGATTTAAATTAGCTGGCCAATGATTCTTCCACTATCGATACATTGGATGAGGAGCACAGCTAATTGGATGTTTAGATTGCTTGCAGTAGAGTACAACCACTTAGCTCTTAAAAGGCCTTTCGATCAGTTGAGGGGGGCGGCATGGGGCCATAGCCACGATCAGAAAAGAGACAGACCAAGTAGAATATCTGTATTGTAGGCTTAACGAAGCGGACCTTTACAAATATAGAAAATCCCGAACCGAGTTCCGTACAAGGTAGACCTTGTTGGCGAAATTCAGGGAGTAGACAGAAAGATTACGTGTAGTCCTTAAGGTATACACTGGGTCCAAGATTGTGGATGTCCGAGCACTAGTATAAGCTAGTGCGGATGCAGTTTCACGTTTTCATGGTAGACGATGGAACATCTGTATTGTAGGCCTCACGAAGCTGTCCTTTACAAATGTAGTTACAGTATGCACTAGTAGCAAGACGATGGAGTCCTTTTCGAGGAGGATACGGAAGGTACTTTGGGTAGTACCTAGGACCAGTGCAGTCTTTGGGCATGTAGCTATAAGTGTGTGTGTGTGTGTGTGTCTATATATATATTGGTTATTAGGTCTTAATCTACTAGGGAGTAGATGGGTATGATTCACGCACAAAGGCGAGAGTATTATAAACCTAAAAACCTAATGTAGCAAAAAATGGAAATAAAGCGACATATGTAGAATAATGCTTAGAAGTGTATAATTTGTCCATTCACCGAAACTTTAGTTCTGACCCCTTCCTCATAACATCCCACGGGTTAGATAGATGGCAGAGATTTTCCAGCTTCGAGGCACTTGCTTAGAAAGTGTTATTACCATGCTAGTATTTACTTACTATTATATTTTATTCAGTTCCACTGTGAGATATTTATTTGAGCTCTGATATATTTATCTTTACCTATTTGTAGGATACCAGATACCGAACTCGGCCTTCAGTGGGCTTGGATTTAAGCATTTATGCGAAAAATCCGGACTCACTGGAATTCGGATTGTTACATTTGGTATCAGAGCTTGGGTTAGTAGATCATAAGTAAATTAGGAAATATGAGTCAACATATTTGTATCTTTGAATAAAATATAAATATATTATGTACTAAAATCCAAATAGTCCCCAATATATATTTTAACATATGGAAAGTTTTTAGAAGTATATTTATGAATAGTTTGCTAATTGGGTTTGGGATGGCCTAAGGATGTTGAGCCCTATGTTATTGCCAACTTATAGTGTACAATAAGCTATTGAGAGAAGATTGGTATCCATATGTTATAAGAAGTGAGAAAGTTTCCTATGGATAGTAGGGAGAGTATTTTTATTTCGGAAGGAATAAGAGATTTTAGTAAGGAAATGAGATTTCTAAGATTTAGAAAGGGTATTCGTAGGGTAGTAAGAAGAAAAACCACTTTATGTATAGCTCAATAAAATGAAACTTTTGGAATTGAAAAGTTGAAAAATATAATTGTTAATATGTTTGAGGAAGTAAATATTGGGTTTTTGAAAAAAAAAACTATAGTATGTTAAGTATCAAAAACGTAGGTTACAACATTTATTGTTGTAATAGATGTTTTCGTGAAAAAATAAAGGAAGCATAGATTATGACATTATTGTTATAGTAGGCAACTCTCAAAGGAAATGTTTTTACATAGCATATGAGATTTATAATTATTTATTTTAATTGAATCCATATACTAGTGTTTTTGGGTTGTAGTAACATTGTTTTACGCAACATGTATTTTGACCCAAATAAAAAATGTGTTTCGAAGATAATTTCTAAGTATAGAAATAAAGCGGTTTGTAAGCACATTTATTATTCGAATAAGTATATGGAAATGTTTTCTAGTTTGAAAATATTAAAACAGTTTTGAGAATGAGTTCTTCTAAAAAAGATGTAAGTTGCATATTAGGAAATTAATGAATTTCGAAGGAAATGTCTATTGTAAGTGAATATTGATTAAACATATTTTAATCTACTGGAATAAAATGAATAATGATATAAATTTCTATGAAACCAAATCACAAATAAAGATATTTTGTGCAAGCTATAAGGAATACATGAAAGAGACGCACAAGGTGTGGAAAGCACCGTATTTTGTATAGCCTATTTCAATAAAATATAAAATAAGTTCCTAGTAATTTCACATAAACATGAAATTCTCCCTTAAAGGATTCATAGAAGGTTTTAGCGTTAATGGTTTCTCATAAGAGAAAGTAGTTCTAATGCATCAAGGTATAAAACCATTAGGTGTAATAATTAGAGTGGTGTTAGTTAACAGGAATATTATAGAGAACCTTAGTAGAAAAGCTAAGCAATGGAAATTTCATGTTTTACCATTAATTATGCGCATTGGTTGCTTGCCTTTGTAGTAAGTTAGAAACTCCTCCAAGGCTAAGTGATTAGAAGAGTAGGAAAGATAAGGTATTTTTGATAAAATAATTGTTCTTATCTACTCCATTTTTTTAAAATTTGAAAATCCATGAAAAGAAGTGTTTTAAAATCATATGAGGTCATTTTTGGAAGTCAAGAAAAAAATATTTTAAGGACAAGCAAGGCATGTTTTAAAGAAAAAAGATTTGGTGAAAAAGTAGATAAGTTTTTGGAAGAGAAAAACTTAGTAAACAGTTAAAATTAAAAAAAAATCCAAACATTTTTTATGGAAAGCTGTAAAGATGTTTAAAGGGAAAAGAGGAATAAGTTTTGAACTTGGAATTTGTAAGTTTTCTCCTTTAGGTCTGGGGAATAATTTAAATTCAAAGAGCTGTAAAAATGTAAGTTTAGAAAGAAAAATTGTTAAGTAACCGAGTACCTTTGAATTTAATAGAAACTTCAAAGTAACACTTTTAAAGGCAAGAATTTTGGGATTTGATGTTTCAAAAATTTTAGAAGCTTTAATTTTTGAAATCAAATGATAAATACCAAACCAAACTTTAAATATGGAATAGATAGGAATCATTTCCTAGGCTTGACATTAAAAGTGTAAGACTATGTAGGAGATAACAGTGATTACTTTTAGTAGTAATAATAAAATTTCCCGCAAAGTGTGTAGGACACTAGTGAGAAGCTAGGAATGCTGCTTCATGTGTGTAGACTATAGAAGAATAGTGAAGTGACATTAGTAAGATAGTAAGACATATGTGGTTGGGATAGGTAGACTTTAGTTGGGAAAAGTGAAAGGTAAAGATAAAGAGAAAATTTCCCTAAGCTTAATTGCCTTTTTAGATAGAGACTGCTGTTAACCCGCCTTTAACTAAGGCCGTAAACAGGTAGACAACTTCATGACAATCGAGGTTGAAATATGATGGATTCGGTTTAGAGGGACGAAGTTTACCTGGATATGTCGCTCGGCATTGTGGTGAGGCTATGCCGCTTGGCATTGAGGTGAGGTTATGCCGCTCGGTATTGATGTGAGGCTTTTCCGCTCGTCATTGAGGTGAGGATGTGCCGCTCGGCATTGAGGTGAGGATGTGCCGCTCGGCATTGAGGTGAGGATGTGCCGCTCGACATTGAGGTGAGGCTATGCCGCTCGGCATTGCGGCAATATTAGGGTTGCTCGGCATTGGTGTGATGGCTCGGCGTTGGTGAGGTCGGGGTCGCTCGGCATTGGTCAGGTCAGTGTCGCTCTGCATTGGTGAGGTCAGGGTCGCTCGGCATTGGTGAGGTCAGGTTCACTCGGCATTGGTGAGGTCAGGGTCGCACGGCATTGGTGAGGATGGTGTGGCTCGGCATTGATGAGGTCATGGTGGCTTGGCATTGTGGTGAGGCTGGTGTGGCTCGACATTGGGGTGAGGCCGGTGTGGCTTGGCATTCAGAAAGCCAAACAACTCAGGATTTTTCTATAAATACAGCGTGTGAGGGTTAAGAAAGTGGGATCTTTTTCTGGCTCTCCGACTGTCCATTTTCTAAGGCTAAGTTACTCCGCCAGTTTATAACTGTAATTGATTCTAACATCAATAAAAAGAAAATTTCTAGAGTGGACATAGGCCGGAGTCAGCCGAACCACTATAAACTCTGTGTTTTTACTACTTTCTTTTTAATTTTGACTGTTCATCATATTTACATCCTCTACATACATTCTATCTGTGATCTATGATTGTTATTTGGTGCTTTCATCTGGATTTGTGTGTTAGTGACCATTTTTGGCGCTAACGTTTTGGTGCTTTCACTGAGAAGGCAAGCATTCGGGGATTTTGGAGCTAGGAACTTGGATTTTAGAAAGCAATGGATAGGCCATCAACAAGAAAGCAAGTGACGGAAAGAAGCAATCAGGAGGGAAGTCAAGAGGCCTCCTCTGGAGCTGGCGCAGGTCAAGCATCCATCTATATCATTAGGGACGACATGGAGATGATGCTGAAAAGGCAGGAAGACATGATACATAACCTGCTTTTATAGGTTGGACATGTTGGAGCGCAAAGTCAAGGGGATGGACCAACCATGACTGCTAGCATTGCAGAACAAGGAACCAGAGCTGTAGAAGTTTCCGAAGGTCAACACCAGAACCAGGCTAGAGGAACTGATGGAAATCAATGAAGGCTCAGGGGCAGACCTCCAGGATTGGACACTGGGAGAGCGATGAAGGAATCTCAGCAAGTGGGGACCAACGTGAACGTAAATGACCAACTTGAAGAGTACTACCCGGAGTACCCCCCAGGACATGGGGGCAAGGTAGAGATGAAAACATGGGACTACCCCCGGATGAAGACGAGTGGATGGCTGGATTAATAAGAAGGATTATAAGGGGAGGATTTTCAAGCGGAGGCTTAGAGGAAGTTAGTCGGAGTTTGTTCGGTAATATCAGAAATGCAAGTAATCATCTAAAGTTCAAGTTACCCACATTGGATCCTTATGATGGGAAATCAGACCCAACCATGCATATTACCAGATATATCAAGCATATGGAAATGCTGGGGACATCCAAGGAAGTGATGGCACGATGCTTCCCTCTATATCTAATGGACTTGGCTGCGCTTTGGTTCAGCAGCTAGAGAATGGATCAACCAGAACATGGGCGAGCTAGTGGAATGCTTCATGAGACGGTTTAGGGTCCACGTGACGCGACCCAAGAGTGTAATGACCCTAGCTTCAATGAAGAAGAGGACCGAAGAGTCCATAAGAGATTTTCTATTGCGATTCAATGCAACGGTGGCTTCCCTAAATCGCCCGGATCCGTCGATGATTTTGATGGCGGCAGTAGCAGGGGTTGGTAAGGCACAAAGTCTAAGGATTTTTTGGCAAGAGATCCACCATAAGACCTTGGAGAATTCTATCATGAAGCTGAAAGGTTCATTCAGCTACAGGATTCGCGTGCTGAAAGGCAAGAAATAAACGTCGTGTAAGACAAAGTAACCTCCAAGGAACAGACTGGAATAGACAAGGGAAAGCGGAAACAGGATGACATATACGATGGTCCTGACAAACGGAAGAAATTTCGAGAACCTAGATTCAAATAATATGCTGACTTGAAGGCAAACCTGGAACAGATTTACATGGAAACTCGGGGGCACCTCCCCTTTTGAGAACCACCCAAGAGAGATACTACGGAACGGGAACGTAGAAGTGGAAAGTATTGCCTATTCCACAAGCTGGAAGGGCATGCTACTAACGAATGCCGCCATTTGAAGGATGAGGTGGAAGAGCATGTTAGAAATGGTAGATTGCCATAGTACGTGAGAAATAGGACAACGACCGTAGGACCTGAGCAACTATCGCCTACACCTAATAGAGGTAATCTGGGATTGGGATCACGGCTCGTCATCAATTAATCATGATGGCAAGGGCCAAGTTCAGGACTTGAACTTAGGTCGATCTTTTAAATTTTTTAGATTTGATTTCAAAATAAAAACGGCTATTCCACTTACACATGTATGGAAACCAGGGAGATCCCCGGGCATGCTCTGAGATGGTAATAGACCGCTCTGCCTGGAGAGGCAGTATCTAGATTTTTCCTTTGTTTACTATTGGACATTTAGAATTTGAATTTAATAAATAAACTTGAATTTCATAAAATAAACCTTTGACCGGAGAGTTAAAGGATGAATATTGGAAGTCAATTTGAAATTAATCGCTTTATGACCCTACCCGGAGAGACGGGGTCCGAAGTGCAAGAAGTGAGTTGCTTCGTCGGAGAGCGACAGGATCAACTCACTTAACGATGTTCCCCATTCACCGGTGAGTGATTGGATCGGGGTTCGATAAGAGCCTAGAATGGCTATAGTCGGCTTAGGATTTAGGCCATGACATCGCTTAAAGTTCAGGGACACTTAACTGAAGTGCAGGGAGTGACGCTGCTTCGCCGGAGAGCGACAGGATCGACTCACTCAACACAGTTTCACCGGAAAGTGACAGGATGGGATCCAGTAAGAGCCCGGAGAGACTGATATCGGTCTAGTAGGATCATGACATCGCTTAACGTTCAAGAACACTGAACCAAAGTGCAAGGAGTGACGCTGCTTCGTCGAAGAGCGACAGGATCGGCTCACTCAACGTTGTTTCCCCTTTACCGTAGAGTGTTAGGATGGGATCCAGTAAGAGCCTAGAGATGCTATGATCGGTCTAGGATGACCAAGACGTCGTTGTATGCCCTTGATGAGGCTAGAGTGCAAGGGATAGAAAGCAGCACGGGAGCGTGACAGGATCTTTCTATTCGATCGTTAAGTTTGGAATGGACTTAGCAAGGGTCCTAAATAGCCATCAATGGTCTACAGAGACCATAGGATTGGATTACTGATTTCCATAAGTTGAATGGATACTGATTCGGCTTCGAATAGCCAAGAACTCGATTGAGAATACTATAGCCATGGACAAAACATGGACTTTGGATATTGGTTTTGAGACTATTCAAAACACACCTTTTAATGGCAAGGCATGTTTTGGTGGGGCAAATGCTAACCCGCCTTTTACCAAGGCCGTAAATAGGAAGATTCAATCTAAACAACTTCACGATTATCGAGGCTGAAATATGATGGATTTGGTTTAGAGGTATGAAGTTCACCTAGATATTCCACTCGGCATTCTGGTGAGGTTATGTCGCTAAGCATTGTGGTGAGGTTATGCCGGTCGGCATTGAGGTGAGGTTATGCCGCTTGGCATTATGGTGAGGCTATGCCGCTCGAGATTGAGGAGAGGTTGTACCGCTCGAGATTGAGGTGAGGATGTGCCACTCGGCATTGAGGTAAGGATATGCCACTCGGCATTGTGGTGAGGCTATGCCGCTCGGCATTACGACAAGATTGGCGTCGCTCGGCATTGGTGTGACGGCTCGGCATTGGTGAGGTTAGGGTCGCTCGGCATTGGTGAGGTCAGGGTCGCTCGGCATTGGTGAGGTCAGGATGGCTTGGCATTATTGTGAGGCTGATGTGGCTCGACATTTGTGGTGAGGTTGGTGTGACTCAGCATTGTGGAGGTAAGTAGCTCGGTGTAAGGTCGTTTAGCCTTGGAGGAATGTGGCCCGGTGGAAGGCCTTGATGAGCCATTACCATTTAGAAAGTCCAACAACTCAGGATTTGTCTATAAATATAGCGTGTGAGGGTTCAGAAAGAGGGATCTTCTTCCGACTCTCTGACTTTCTATTTTCTAAGGCTAAGCTTACTCTACCAGTTTGTAGCTGTAATTGATTCTAACATCAATAGAAGGAAAATTTCAGGAGTGGACGTAGCCCGGAGTCAACCGAACCACTATAAACTCTGTCTTTTTACTACTTTCTTTTTAATTTTGATTGTTCATCATATTTACATTCTTTACATACATTCTATCTGTGATCTGTGACTGCTATTTGGTGCTTTCATCTGGATTTGGGTGTTAGTGACCATTTTTGACGCTAACAACTGCATAGATTGAAATCCTTATTCCTTGCAGTAAATGAGACTTGGTTATTCCATTTTTAAGTATGGAATGAAAGAACGAATAGATCTTATCCAACGTGAGCAACAAAGTGTAAGTTAGCAACGAGTAATAGGCGGAAGGAGAAGCATGTCTGTTACTTGGATTCTTAGAGTAGTACCTTTCTGTGTCAGGGTGGACATGGTTCTAGGCCTCCTAGCCCTAGTTGATAGCTATGCTTAGCTACTATAGTTACCTATCTAGTCTCGCTTTGTAGTAGGACTTGTTTTCTCTTTTAGTTATGAGATTGTACTCCTATGTAAGCATTTAGTTCCAACTGCAGTAAATTAGTAATGATTAGTATGATGCTTTTTTCTATTTTTTGTGATGTTCACAAAAAGTGAATAAGGACATAGGACGTAAATATTAAAAGAAAAGTAAAAGCAAATAAAAGAGTAACTAAAAGGAAGACAAAAAATTTAAAGAAAGCGACGGAAATGTCAATAGAAAAAAAATTAAAA
The DNA here is from genome assembly GCA_030765085.1 of Allium cepa. Lineage (NCBI taxonomy): Eukaryota > Viridiplantae > Streptophyta > Magnoliopsida > Asparagales > Amaryllidaceae > Allium > Allium cepa. The sequence goes on along the minus strand of CM060930.1, from coordinate 92,113,382 downwards.
AAAATCTTATGTGAACCGTGCTTGGGAAAGAAAATAGAGATTTTTATAGGAAAGCGGCACAAGTTCCAAGTACGGAGAAAGCGGTGCACAAAAGTAAAATGGGAATTGTGAGGTTTTCCATTTTCTAGTTTCTTTCTGACATAAGAAATAGAATTCGAAAAATTAGAATTTTTATGAAATTCAATTATTAGAAGTTGTGTGGTAGGATATTGGATGTAAAATTCGTTGAACTACGCCCCTATTCAGTAGCACTGTGGAAAAAATTGGATGTAAAATGTTTTGAGTTTTCAAAATATTGCATTCATGTAAAAATTGCAAGTACATTTAGGATGCGTGCATCAAAAAGGAGTTCCTAAAGAGAAAAAAAAAACATTCTATAGGAGGTATCGGTTAAAAATCCATGTACATCCATATATTTTATGTTGAATGACATTTTGCACAAGGACACGGATGGTCGCAAAATTGGGTCTACACAAAATGGATGTGACTAATGCGAGGAATTACATAGTTTTGCCCTTGTCGAATTTCGAGGATAAAATTTCCTAAAAGGTGGAAGAATGTAACACCCTGCATTTTTAGATAATTAAATAATCAAATAATGATAAACAGTAAAAATAAACATTTTTGGAATTATCATAATATAGTCTCGAAACTTATACCATTGTGTTCGTGGTAATTTTTTGATCAATTTCCATAGATAACTACAAATAGAACTCCTGGCCAAGCTATTTTCTCACAATCAGATTTTCTCCCAATTGGGTTTATTGCCTGTGGCCGAAACCTATATAGAAAATATTTCTAGGACGAATATCTTTTTAACAAAAATATTAGACGCCTTAAGAAGGGATCCAGGAAGGTCACTGAGTATATCTAAGGACGAGAGGTGAGTGGATTTAAATTATACATCTTTTATGTTTATGATATATATTATCGTTAGATTCTCGTTAAATATTTTAATTCAGCATTTAACTAATTTTAGTAATTAGTTCTACTAATTAGTTATGTTGAAATTGTAAATTTTATAAGAGAAGTGTGCTTATATTTAAATGTTATTTATACAGGAAAAGAAAGGAATCCAATTAAATATAAGTAATATTAGGCTTAAAAGTTTTAAAGAAAGACATAAGCCTAAAAGTGAGAGATTTACAGTAAATCATGTTATAAGAGGGAAATGAATTAAAAAGGGGAAGATTTTATAACTTGATTTCGAAGTTAGTGATAGATTAGTTGGTTGGTTTAGAAAAGGGAATACGTTTTTATAGTTTAATATTATAAGAATAACGATAAACGTAATTGTAAGAATAAAAGCAAGAAAAATGAAATTAGTGCAAAATAGAGACATTACTGTATTTTGCATCACCCAACAATTAAAGAAACGATAAAAGAATTATCTTGCATATACAAATTATAGTTTATAACATTATTTAGTATCAAAATATGGAAATTGATTTTTAGCATAATTTTTTAACCAACCAAATAGAATAGAACTGCTTCTTAGAATAAAAGAGAATAATATGAAGCGTTAAAGAAATAAAAGAAGTGGAAATAATCAAGTTAATTATTTGACAAGACTTGAAACAATCAACAGAAAATGTAACTAGATCTGTATTTATAGTGCAGATAATCGAGTAAAAAGTAAAGCAGTTATGATGATAAGTAATTTGCGGTAGTTGGACATAGTCCCAAGCTAAGACCGTCATATAATATAAGAGAACTAAAGAGAATTTAGTATCATAATAAAAGAAGACAGACTAAAATGGAAAAGAAACACTTGCAATTACATTTATAACATGTAGGTTATAAAAGAAAGAAAAGAATATAAAAATGACAATTGCAAGTATAATTGTAACACATAGGTTATAATTAAAAAGAAAGAAATAGAAGAGGCTTAATTTATCAAACTTTATTCCTTGATTAAGTTAATGTAACGACCCGGAATTTCTGATCTCGAAAACTCCAGATAGTTAGAAAAAGAAGAAAAGAGATAGAAGAAAAGAATAACAGAAACACCAGCATCTCACAATCTCAAGGGATAAAATATAATATCAAATAATAACAGTTATACAAAGGAAAACCGTACTTATCAAATTACACTTTCAAACATCAGAGTTACACACAAACACAAACACTGGACAGATACAATCATGTCTCAGATACAACAATATCACAGCGGAAACGCTCCATACGTTCCTCCATCCAGCTCGCTCCTGAGCTCCAGAACGTCCTTACCTGAAAAGTTGTAATACTCGGTCTGACCCAAGCATTACATCAAAGTAACACCCGGGTCAGGCTGGAAACCAGTGTGAGTAAACTCATCTAACATGAATTACCAAAGCAAACAACTTATTTAAAATCTGGGGTAACTCATGACAAATTACAAATTCACAATTTATTATAGACAACACTTATTCCACATATCAATTTCTAAGTACGAAACTTAGATTAAATTATTCAATTCACTTAACTCATTCCATTCCAGCCTATTGATTTCACTTATGAATTTATAAAAATCGAAGTGGTTTTGGGTATTTTCTAAAACCCGATTTCGGTCTCTTCGAATCCAATGTCATATAAACCCAAGTTATTCAATTAAATACAATTCAACTTTAATTACCGGATAACACTTTTACACAGCAATTCATAATTGATAGATAAGCACAGTATCAATGTCCATCCAACATATCATATAACAAAGCAATTCATATCAGAGATATCAACCAATCCAAAGCACTTATCATCATTCAATCATTCATAAGCAAGATTGATCACTTCCATTAATTACATTAATTAATGATCCTCTAATTACATTCATTAGTTTATTATTCTTAAATTTTATTTAATACTTAACCTTTAATTTAATTACATTCATTAATCAACCTCGATTAATCACAATCAGAAATTGACTTTCCTTAATTACTCCATCGATTAAACCAACTCCTTGATTAATTATATTGATTGATCCTTTAATTACACTGAGTAATTATCACTTATTTCTTCCACCAAGTAATTATCCTTTAATTACTTTCCATCAAGTAATTTCGCTTTTAATTAATTACATCCAGTAATTGTCCACTAATTACTTCACTAAGTAATTACACCTTATTAATTACCTTAAGTAATTATACTTAATCCAAAATCAAATGATTACCTTTAATTAATTAAACTTAATTAATTAACTAAAATTAACCACATTAACTTAATTAATTACAACGAGTAATTAATTCCTTTAATTACATCATTAAGTAATTATTCATAATAATTCTTTTACATTAAGTAATTACCCTCTTAATTACTTATTACTTAATTATTTTATCAATTGATTAATCTTGATTAACCAATCCTTAATTATCACTTTTAATTACATTAAGTAATTAACCTTTAATCAATAATACAAGTTAATAATTTTTCACCTATCCACATTAATTACACTTGCCCTATATTAATTATTCAAATTTTATTATCCTATAATCACTTACATTGATTAATTATCCTTTATAAATTTTCTTAATTAATCAATCCTTAAACTAATTACATTACCTATCAACCATCCTTAAATAATTAATCATTGATTTAATTACCTTATTAAAATCATCTTTGAAAACATTTAGGAGTTTAACTTATTTTACAATTTCCTCTAAATAAACAAATTTTAGAACAACCTAAAACTTGAAAATTTGTTTTAACTTTCTAATATTTTGTTTAGAACATGTCTTCAGTTTCCTTTGAAATTTATTCATTTGATAAACTTTTAAAAGTGGTTCAAAACTTGCTTTATGTGCCTTTGAAATTTGGTTAACACTTGGCTTAGAACTTAATTTTATCCACCTAAAACTTTTACCTACAGACTGGAAAAAATAACTCCAAGTTTTAAAAACCTAGTATCATAAAACAAAACCGAGTCAACCCCGCAAAACTCCCGAGCTATTCTCGACTAAAACATTATCCCACTTTGAGACAACACACGAACGACTCGAGTAATACCCGAGAAACAACCCACCTCCTTCCCAATGTTAAAAATCACGGCGTGTCGCACTGATATGCCTGGAACTCGTTCACACGCACGAGTGATCGCCGACGATTTGACGCCACCTCCTATCGTCGAAAAGTCACCTAGCAACCCTACCCTCAATTCCGACCATCCATTTTGATCATCAAGCTCGAAATTGAAATCGAGTCAAAATAGTCGAACCGAAATAGCAACCTTCGATCGGAAAACACCCTTCTCCGATGATCTCGACCACGAGATCACTCGCCCGTCAACCAGAGGCTAACCACTACTTACAGCCTCATTTTTCCCCATCGCGATCGAGCCTGGACTATCACCCATATCGGAAATGCCTCTACAACATCAACGAACAAAAATTCACCCTTAAACCCTAAATCATAATCGTCCTGTCACCACGACATCGGAGAAAATGAGCCACTATTTTACCGAACTTGACGAACACCCAGCTTACTTCAACTGCAACCCCGTTCCTCCAAGTGTCGTCGATCACCTGAATTTCCTCGAAACCCACTTTCCCTTTAACACTCGAATTCACTCGAATTACACACATGAAATTCATGATTCCTATCTTAAAAATCCTAATTTAGGAAGACCATTCAGATCATAATCATGAATTCATCAATTTTTCAAGTCGAGATTCTGACTTTATTTAAAGTTCCATTGTAACATCTAATTTCTAAGATATTTGCTAAACATTTTTACTTAAATCAAATTTTAAAAATGATGTTGCTTACATGCAAATAATTTTTTACTCAGAAATCAATGCCTAAAGATCATTTGAGTGAAAGATATGAATTATTGAATCAGGTTTCAATCCTGTAATGTGTAAAATAGAGGCTTGCTAGCCTGTTCCAGACTTGAGCCCTGATTCTAACCCACACATATATACATAAATTCATGCACGCATGATTCATAACATATTTCAAGGATTCACCATATGCCAATTCAAGCAATTTCAGTTTTTAAGAGTTTTACTCACCAAAATTTTGAAGACTGAGCCTTATTTAAAAAACTGGAAACTGAATATTTTTGAGTAACTGATTCCAGATCTGTTGAGTTGGATTTTGAAATTTGAATGTTGAATCCCTGAAATCTTTGCATTGCTCGGGATTGAAGTTTCAGATTGATGTTGTTTAATGTAAGTTCCACCTCAAGTTGATTTCATTTTATCTTAGTTTCCTTTTAGTTTTGAAAGTAGAAGAAGAAAGAAAAATATTTGAAAAGAGGAAAAAAATTATCAGCCTAAATTATAAAATACTTTTATAGATTTCCAAATAAAGGATACCATTGCCACTTGTTGATTCAAATCATCCATACGTGATAAATGCATTTTCATAAATTCCTTAACTGACAAGTGTTTTAAACTTGTTTAATACATTAATTTCATATGTTTTAATAAATATGTAAAGATTATTCTTATATATATTCAATTTATATTTAAGCAAGTTAAAATTAAAAAAGAAATAACATTAAAAATAAAAGAAATAAACCTTTAATTAAATTTTATTTGAGCAAAATATCCTTTTAGACAAAATAAACATTAACCTTAAATTTTTTGGAAATGTAGATTAAGTTTTAAACAGCTTTTGAAAGATATTTAAATTCAAACAAAATTTACCAAATCATAATTTATATATTAAATTTGAAAACATGGTTTATTTGTTAATTCAAACTAAAGCTTTCTATTTACAATATATATAAATATATAACATAAAGTTCTTTTTTCTTTTTTCTTAAACTTAAATATATTTATAACTTAGTTCATATGCATTATTAAAAAAAGACCATTAAACCTTTTATAAATCTTATTTAATTTCAAAAGACATGTGTGTGTATGCATATACATACATACATACATACATACATACATACATACATACATACATACATACATACATACATACATATATATATAAATTGAAACTTTGTATTTATTCTTGTTTTTATATTCATACATTTCCTGTACTTATGCAACTTTTAAAGAAAAAATTTTATATTCAAATTAATGCTTTTAAATTATTATAGTTTCAAATTTATTTAAATATATATTCAGACATGTATTTATTTAAATAAAATCAGTTAATTATCCAATTAACAGATGTTCAAAATCCGGATTATTACATTCCTCCCCCCTTTGAATCTTTTCGTCCTCGAAAAGGAACAAAGCCAGCATTATTAAAATGCTTAAAATCAAGTAAATTTTCTTTGATCATTTTTAAAATACTTCTTTAAAATCTATATAATATTATCAAAATAGTTTTTTGTTAAAATACTTTTGTAACTCGATGTTTCAACAAGTCCATCCTTGTTCCCGTAGAAATTTGGTCATACGTCGATCAGGCGTAAACTGAAAATCTATAATTACTTAGTAGACCCATTTCCAACATCCAGTGAAAATACTTGGAAAATAATTTTGAAAACTTTATAAAAATATAGAAAACGTTTTTGAAAGTAGGGGAAATATCTTTGGCGTGAATACTCTAGAAATCATCATCCCCATCCATGATCGCAATTACATACTGGGTTACGTTGCCATCGCAGCAAAAGTCCATGTAATTGTAGGCACTCCGCGCCCCTTGATTACGCCATGGAACCCGTGGCAGATCGCAGTTACATTCCAGGGTTACGTTGCCATCACAGCAAAAGTCCATGTAACTGTAGGCATCAACCCCCTCGATTTTCGCTGCCAAATGAAACTTCTCCACTCCCACACAGGTCGCTGTCTACCGATGAAAAATCAAATGTAGACTGTTGGCTCTCAGCCGCACACACGTCTTTCGTTATGTCACCATAGGTCGTAGTCTACCATTATAAAATCAAATGTAGACTGTTGGCTCTCAACGGCACATATGACTTTCGCTATGTTACCATAGATCGTAGTCTACCGATATAAAATCAAACGTAGACTGTTGGCTCTCAGTAGCATACACGACTTTCACTATGGTCTGCAGTAGATCGCAGTGACATCGAGTTACACTGTCGTCATAGCATAACCCAAATGCCTCTGTAGGCATCAGCGCCCTCGATTTTCGCTACTTACTACACAAAATCCCCAGGAACCAGTTTTATCCGGACCCCTCACAAGATCAACTTTAGAACCCCGCTTAGGGTTCAAGGCAGTACCACCCTGTGACACTCCTGAGAAGTTCATTTCAAGGGGTCGCCTTTTATCATAATAATGGATATATTACCACTTCCTGTTTCTTCATTCATATAAATAAATCCAATTTCAGCTTAAAGATTATTAATAACAACAAGATGGTATCATTCAAATTATTTTCAAAATATCCATCCATTTCCAATTTCTAGATCTCATGAGATCACACAAACTCCTAATTCAAATCAACCATTTAACTTCCCAAGTTAAATCTCAATTTCACCTTGAAATTTCCAACTCATGTTGCTTGTCCTAAACTTATTTAACTTTCTCTAAGTTAAATTCAATTTACTTAATCTAGTCAACTTTACACAATTTGAATTCCCATTCAAATTTTAATATTTAGATTAATAATCTTTCCATTTAAGTTTAAAAACTTACTTCACTTTGGGTTTCACATCACAATCCCAAGGAAAATTTAAACTCGGCCTTAGAGTTTATTTCAAATATACATATTTATTTCCTTTACACACCAAGTTATCCTTAAATTTTAAACCACCTTTGGTTTTTAAATTCAATAACAAATTCCTTTAAATTTTAAACAACTTTTGTTTGAAACATGACCCTTCATTCAAATACATTAAATAGCATTTCTTTGTCACTTTGAAACAATTTTCAAATTCTGGACCCAGATTTAAAACTTTACAATTCAGATCATCTTCATTTCCAATTTATAAGTCATACTTACCTAAGTGTTTTACTTTCCTAAACATTTCATTTTCTTACCCATTAATACCCATTTTATTATCAAACACAACGATCATTTATGATAATAACCAAGGAAACCAATTCATTATTATCTTATTCTGAAAATCTTCTCCAAATTCAAGATTTTAATTTCAGTTTGAATCCATTTCAAACTTGTCTTTATTTAATTTAAATTTGGTTGTATTTCTATTACCACTTAATTTAATTCCAATAATTTAACAATCAATTACCTTAATATTTATTAGAAAGAAATATTGCTTTATATATCAAAATATAATCTTATATAAAATCATTTACCTTTAAAATCATTTATAATCTTTATATAAGAAAATAGCAAGTATGCTCTCGTGTGTGTGTATATATATATATAGACACACACACACACACTCAACTCATTCTAAGGTACCATCGACCCTATCCTTAATGAGTAATCTTATTACAGCCAAGGTTCTCGCTTAACCTTCTCCTCTGATACCAAATGTAACGGCCCGAAATTTCCGATCTCGAAAACTCCAGATAGTTAGGAAAAGAAGAAAAGAAACACCAATATCTCACATTCGTAGCAGATAAAATATAATATCAAATAATAACAGTTATACAAAGGAAAACTGTACTTATCAAAGTACACTTTCATACATCAGAGTTACACATAAACACAAACACTGGATAGATACAATCATGTCTCGGATACTACAATATCATAGCGGAAACCCTCAATATGTTCCTTCCATCCAGCTCGCCTCCTGAGCTCCAGAACGTCCTTACTTGAAAAGCTGTAATACTCGGTCTGACCCGAGCATTACATCAAAGTAACACCCAGGACAGGCTGGAAACCAGCGTGAGTAAAATCATCTAACATGAATTACCAAAGCAAGCAACTTATTTAAAATCCGAGGTAAATCGTGACAACACTTATTTCATATATCATTTTCTAAGTACCAAAACTTAGATTAAATGGTCCAATTCACTTAACTCATTCCATTCCAGCCTATTGATTTCACATATCAATTTATAAAGAATCGAAGTGGTTTCGGGTATCTACTAATACCCGACTCCGATCTCTTCGAATCCATTGTCACCTAAACCCAAGTTATTCAATTAAATACAATTCAACTTTAACTATCGGATAACACTTTTACACAGCAATTCATAATTGAAAGATAATCGCATTATCAATGTCCATCCAACATATCATATCACAAAGCAATTCGTATCAGAGATATCAACCAATCTAAATCACTTATCATCATTCAATCATTCATAAGCAAGATTGATCACTTTCATTAATTACATTAATTAATGATCCTCTAATTACTTTCATTAGTTAATTATTCTTAAATTTTATTTAATAATTAACCTTTAACTTAATTACATTCATTAATCAACCATGACTAATAACAATCAAAAATTAACTTTCCTTAATTTCTCCATCGATTAAACCAACTCCTTGATTAATTATATTAATTGATCCTTTAATTACACTGAGTAATTATCACTTATTTCTTCCACCAAGTAATTATCCTTTAATTACTTCCCATCAAGTAATTTCCTTTTTAATTAATTACATCATGTAATTGTCCACTAATTACTTCACTAAGTAATTACACCTCATTAATTACCTTAAGTAATTATACTTAATCCAACATCAAATGATTACCTTTGATTAATTAAACTTAATTAATTAACTAAAATTAACCACATCAACTTAATTAATTACACTGGGTAATTAATTCCTTTAGTTACTTCATTGAGTAATTATTCATAATAATTCTTTTGCATTAAGTAATTACCCTCTTAATTATTTATTACTTAATTATTTATTAATTGATTAATTTTGATTAATCAATCCTTAATTATCACTTTTAAGTACATTAAGTAATTAACCTTTAATTAATAATACAAATTAATAATTTTTCACACATCCACATTAATTACACTTACCATATATTAATTATTCAAACTTTATTATCCTATAATCACTTACATTGATTAATTATCTTTTAATAAATTTTCTTAATTAATCAATCCTTAAACTAATTACATTACCTATCAACCATCCTTAAATAATTAATCCTTGATTTAATTACCTTATTAAAATCATCTTTGAAAACATTTAGGAGTTTAACTTATTTTACAATTTCCTCTAAACAAATTTTTTTAAAACAACCTAAAACTTGAAAATTTGTTCTAACTTGCTAATACTTTGTTTAGAACCTGTCTTAAATTTCCTTTGAAACTTATTCATTCGATAAACTTTTAAAATTGGTTCAAAACTTACTTTATGTGCCTTTGAAATTTGGTTAACACTTGGATTAGAACTTAATTTTATTCACCTAAAATATTTACCTACAGACAAGAACAAAAAAAGTTTTAAAAACCTGGTATCATAAAACAAAACTGAGTCAATCCAGCAAAACTCCTAAGCTATTCTCGACTAAAACTCATGTTATCCCACTTCGAGGCAACACACGAATGACTCGAGTAATACCCGAGAAACAACCCACCTCCTTCACGATGTTAAACATCACGGCTTCGCACTGTATGCCTAGAACTCGTGCATGTGCATGAGTGATCACCGATGATCTGAGGCCACCTCCTATCGTCGGCAAGTCACCTAGTAACCCCACCCTCGATTTCGACCATCCAATTCGATCATCAAACTCGAAATCGAAATTGAGTCAAAATAGTCAAACCGAAACAGCAACCTTTGACCAGGAAATCCCCCTTCTTTGATGATCTCAACCACGAGATCACTCGCCCATCAATCAGAGGCTAATCACTACTTACAGCCTCGTTTTTCCCCCATCGCGATCGAGCCTGGACTATCATCCATGTCGGAAATGCCTCGACAACATCGATGGAAAAAAATTCACCCTTAAACCCCAAATTACAATCACCCTGTCACCACGACGTCGGAGAAAATGACCCACTATTTTTGCCGACCTTGATGAACAGCCAACTTACTTCAGCCGCGACCCCGTTCCTCCAAGTGCCATCGATCACCTGAATTTCCTCGAAATGCACTTTCCCTTTAACACTCGAATTCGCTCGAATTACACACATGAAATTCATGATTCCTATCTTAAAAATCCTAATTCAGGAAGACAATTCAGATCATAATTATGAATTCATCAATTTTTCAAGTCGAGATTCTGACATTATTTAAAGTTGTAATATCTAATTTCTAAGATATTTGCTAAACATTTTTACTTGAATCAAATTTTAAAAATGATTTTTCTTACATGCAAATAATTTTTTACTCAGAAATCAATGCCTAAAGATCATTTGAGTGAAAGATCTGAATTATTCAATCAGGTTTCAAACCTATAATGTGTAAACAGAGGCTTGCTAGCCTGTTCCAGACTTGAACCCTGATTCTAACCCACACATATAAATTCATGCATGCATGATTCATAACATGTTTCAAGGATTTACCATATGAAAATTCAAGCAATTTAAGTTTTTAAGATTTCTACTCGCTAAGATTTTGAAGACTGAGCCTTATTTAAAAAACTGGAAACTGAATTTTTTTGATCTGAAACTGATTCCTGATCAGTTGAGTTGGATTTGAAACTTGAATGTGGAATCCATGAAATCTTTGCATTGCTCGGGATCGAATTTTCAGAAAGCTGATGTTGTTTAATGCCAGTTCCTCCTTTAGGTTGATTTCATTTTATCTTAGTTTCCTTTTAGTTTTGAAAGTAGAAGAAGAAAGAAAAAGATTTGAAAAGAAGAAAAAACTGATTAGCCTAAATTATAAAATATTTTTATAAGTTTCCAAAAAAAGGACACCATTGCCACTTGTTGATTCAATCATCCATATCTAACAAATGCATTTTCATAAATTCCTTAATTGACAACTGTTTTAAACTTGTTTAATATATTAATTTCTTATGTTTTAATAAATATGTAAAGATTATTCTTATATATATTCAATTTATATTTAAGCAAGTTAAAATTAAAAAGAAAGAATATTAAATATAAAAGAAATAAACCTTTATTATTTGAGCAAAATATCTTTTTAGACAAAATAAACATTAACCTTAAATGTTTTGGAAATGCATGATTAAGTTTTAAACAGCTTTTGAAAGGTATTTAAATTCAAACAAAATTTACCAAATCATAATTTATATATTAAATTTGAAAACATGGTTTATTTGTTAATTCAAACTAAAACTTTCTATTTACAATATATATTAATATATAACATAAAGTTCTTTTTATCTTTTTTTTAAACTTAAATATATTTATAGCTTAGTTCATATGAATTATTAAAAAAAGAACATCAAACCTTTTATAAATCTTATTTAATTTCAAAAGACATGTATATATATAAACTGAAACTTTGTATTTATTCCTGTTTTTATATTCATACATTTCCTATACTTATGCAACTTTTAAAGAAAAAAATTTATATTTAAATTAATGCTTTTAAATTATAGTAGTTTTAAATTTATTTAAATATATATTCAGACATGTATTTATTTAAATAAAATCAGTTAATTATCCAATTAGCAGATGTCCAAATTTCGGGTTATTACAATTAATAAGCAGAATAACAGAAGTGGCCCATACCGGCATTATTCCCTTTCAGGTCCAGGACTAATGGTCTCATACATGGATGGGGCTAAGCATGCTGATTAGGGTAAATAAGTAGCCAATAGAATAAGAAAAGTAAACGAAACTCATAGTAAAAGATTATATGTAGGGTCTAATAAAATGGTAAGGTGCATTTGGAGTATCGCAAAAAGAATCTGGATAAAGAGCCTAACGAAGGAGTTCATCATAGATTTTTAGTACAGAAAGAGCACATCCAACTTAGTTTGGGCTAGAAGGAAGTATGGGACTTCAATGGGATGTGAGGATACTCCAGGATGGCCCTCTGGGGTAGCCTAACGAAGCGTCACCCCTGAAGGCAGGTCTGTAGGTGTTCCATCAAGAAAGTATGCTTTGACTGCTTTTGCATTGCAGGCCTAACGAAGTGGACCTTTGTAGGTAGTCAAAAGTTCGGTGATGGAGTAGGATATTGGTGTGACACCATACTCTAGTTTGCGAGTAGGTTATAGTGGGCATGACCCAAAAGAATAGTCACATGCAAAGATCAAGCCATAATCGGCCAGAGCGAATTTGGGAAAGACTAGAGTTAAACCAATAGGCCAATGATTCTTTCACTATCGAGACATTGGATGAGGGGCATAGCCAATTAGATGTTTAGATTGATTGCAGTAGGGGACAACCACTTAGCTCTTAAAAGGTCTTTCGATTAGTTGAGGGAGGCTGCGTAGGGCCATAGCCACGATGAGAAAAGAGATAGACCAAGTAGAATATCTGTATTATAGGCCCAATGAAGCGGACCTTTACAGATATAGAAAATCCCTGACTGAGTTTCGTACTAGGTAGAGCTTGTTGCGGAATTCAGTGAGTAGACAGAACGATTACGTGTAGTCCTCAAGATAAGCACTGGGTGGTACATTGTGAATGTCCGAGCACTAGTATAAGCTAGTGCGGGTGCAGTTTCATGTTTTCATAGTAGACGACAGAACATTTGTATTGTACGCCTCATGAAGCTGTCCTTTGCAGATGTAGTTACAGTACACTTTAGTAGCAAAACGATGGAGTCCTTTTTGAGGAGGATATGGAAGGTACTATGAGAAGTACTGTGACGACCCGCTCTTCTTAACTCTCGAAAATCGACACAAATACCCCACGGTATAATATGCCGATGATCGAGTGTCGGGAAAAGATAGATTGCTGAGGGAAAAGAAAGAAGGAGGTAGAAAAAGAAATAGAAAACAACACCAGAATCTCGCAATCGCAGCGGAATAATAGATAATAGATAAATGACAGTTCTTTAAACACAAAGAACTATATGTGTTTTATACATTACATCATCAGAGTAAAACACAATCAATAGCAAAATACTGGACAGTTGTGTCAATTTTCCTCACAAAAGCTGACTAAACAGCTTATACTGCACAGTGGAATATACATCAAGCATGTACGATACGTCTCGCCCTCCAGCTCATCTCCTGAGCTCCACAACATCCCATCATATATCCTATAGTACTCAGTTCGACCCGAGCATTATAGTGAAACAACACCTGAGTCCGTCTGGAAAACCAGCATGAGTAAACGCACTCAGTTGGATTATTAAAGTTTTCAAAATCCTTTAAAAATCAAAGGTATCTCGTAAGACCACGCCACAAATAAACATGCCGGGTTTTTACCTTACGATAACCTAGACATTTTTATCAAATCCGTCTGATATTATAATAGTGTATGTTGAAAGTAAATAGAATCTAGCTGAAATGCTTGCATCTCATGTTCCAGCAATAGTTGGGCACAATCAAAACCGTACAGGCACTTGTTGGAGATTGGATTCCATACAATGGCAGGGCTACTAGGGTACCACCCATCACAGTACGTGGTCTAGATCAATGTACCGAGGTTCCTCCCTAAAACCCTGCAACACAAGACTGGAGTTACCCCTTACTGGATAGTCCGAATAAGATCACCCTGTGGTTGGGATCAAAAGCTGCCCACACTGTCGAATAAAAAGGGACATCTAGACAGGAATGACCTTACCCTAATTGGTTGCTAGCCACTTAGCCTTGTTGCACCTCCCCTATTTTATCCATTCCCGGTTGATGAGCCTTGAGGCTATGTGTTATCTTTTTAGCACACATTCACTTAGAATGCTCATCGTCCTCCTTACGATGTTCTGATAGCATTCATCCATACAAATCTGTTCCCGGCCCGAACGGAACTGAAGGCACTACTCCTACTACATCCATTTTGGAATCACCCACAGGATTAGTAGCAATTAGCCCTTGCACTTCACTGCTCCATCTTCGATTCCAAGCTCTTTTCTTCCTCACGAAATCATTCAAACTGGATTGAAGTGATTTTCGAGAAAATAATCCCAATCCGGTCTCTTCGAAACGATCAACGCATTGGCCAATATTGATAGTCGGTTATTTAACAATCATATAACATCCATAAACAAACATGAGGCCTTAACAATTTCCCAACTTATTTATTTTAAAATATCTTCACAAGATATTTTTCTACACTTCAACCCTTTGAAAAATAGTTTTCAAATCACTTTTTCTCTCACTGAATAAATTTCCATCCAATTGTTTTATCTCCACTGAAATCACCAAGTGTTAATACTTTTAGATTTTTAAATAATTTAAATCACTTTATCCAAAAAAATGTACTTTAAAACACTTAAAATTAAATCTACTTAAAACACTTTATTCAAAATATTAGTCATAAAGTTCTAAAATAATTTTCCAAGTATAAACTTTAGCCAAAAACTGTTTTTAAATAAAATTATTGTTTAAAGTATAAATACTTAATATTATCTTTTAAATCATAATACTAATTTAACCTTTTTAAAATAATTGTTACTATAATCAATTTAAAATAAATATTTACATTAAAATTGTAAAAAATTTAAAATAATAATTTATCCAAAACATTCTTCTTTTAAACATCTTTTAAAACTTCTATTTTATACTTAAAGACCTTCTTTTGAAAATATACTTAGCCTTTTCAGGAAATACACTTTCCATTTTAATTTACATCTCAATCCCGTAAATTTCTTTTCCACGCTTTTAAAAATAAAACACTATTTATTTTTAAAACAAATCACCCTTTCCTTTTAAATTTCACTGTGAATTTATACTTTCAAATTTATACACTGATAAATATTTACTTTATTTATAAACCCTATTTATAAATTCCATAATCTCATTCTCCTTTAATCACAGTTTCAACACTTAATCGATTTCCAAATCGATTTTCAAAATTAACTCCATTTTAAAATAAATTCCTTTACTTACTCAAATTTATTTCAAAACCCATTAATTCCATATTTTACTCCTTTATTATGATTTAAAAATCTTATTTAAACTAAAAATTTACTTTTTCCAAAATTCTTCTTTATCTCTCCCGAACTGTTTTAAACCTTGAATTTAAAAATAATTTCTTTATTTCTTAAATAATATCTCTTAAGTTTAAAAATTCATTTATTCTCCTTTATTCAAAAATCTCCTTTCCATACTCGGAATTTATATATTTGAAATTTCAAAATTAGCTTTTATCCTTTTACAATTCATTCTTTAATTTACCCAAATTCTCTATAATTATTTTACTTAAAAATTCTCTCTTTATTTCCCTTCAAAAATCCAATCTACATATTTTTGATAGCTCAATATACCCAACTATATTCAATCAAACCATAGCATCCAATATTTTCAATTCCAAATAAAAAAAATCAATAATTTATCATAGATAATCAATGAATCATATCAGGTTATTAAAAAAATTCAATATTTTGAGGAATCCGGTTAGATCCCTCCAACCTGTTTTTCCTTGCATCCATAGATGTTAGCACAATATAATAATACCAATCCCACTTCGAGGGGGATATCGGGGTATAAAGGGTCATCCGCTATTATGCGGGGCGCATAGGGTCTCATCCGCTATATAATGCTGGAATATCAATCATTGCAATATATATACACTACTACATATAATATCACATCTAGACTGATAATAGATTATCACTTCAAGCAATCAACCAATAACTTAAACTTTAACTATTTAAATTTAAATGGTAATCCAAATGAGTGAGATTAACTCACCTTTAACTTGTTTGAAATCCACTCCAAACCGGCTTGTTTTCTTCACTTCTTAGACCTTATGCACACATTATAAAACTTTATTAACATTCGAAATAATTAAACGATTAATTCTCATTTAATGATTTAATTTACTAATGATTTGGTTTTAAAATTATTTCCTTATTTTAAGTTTCTAATGACTAAACTAATTAGATAAGTTTATTAAACAAATTAACCTCCATAATATGCATTATTTTAAAATTAAACAAGTATATATAAAAATGTGTATAGGTTTATTTATTTTATTTTACATTTTGAAACTCATATATATTTATAAAAATAATCTATATAGATTTTAAAAATCTAATTTTATATAAACTTCTAATCATTTCAAAATTCCATTTTTTTTCTTCCTTTTCCCAAAATCATTTCTATTAAATTAAACAAACTGTTTAAATCTAATTTATCTAAATAATAACTTTATTATTATATATTTTTTTTATTTTTTTATTGAGAACTGAGATTTTGCTTAAGATAATAACTGAGGATAAATAAACCACCAGAGAGGCTCTCCTTACCCAACACTGCCAGAGCACGAGGATGGATATCACCGAAACCTTGCTTTTAGACTAAGTCGTCAAAGTCGTGGTGCCTCCTTTTTCTACCTTAGCCTCCTTCTTCCGCCTTAGCCACGAACTCGGCTTCGAAGATGCCAGATATCGTAACTTTGACTACCATCTCGATCTAAACCTATGAACCCGATCGCGCTACATCGCCGCGCATCGCCTGCCGCCTCGAGCTTTTTGCCTATCTCGATCAGAAACCATGGCGGCTGCCTCTGGATTTTGTTTGTCGATTGATTGAGGAACTGGATTTGAATTTGAATGGCTCACGATTTATGAACGTCGAACGAGATCGACAAGACCTTGAGCTCGGAAATTTTCTTTTGACTCGGTTTAATGAATCGGGGTAGGAGGGGGAAAACTCAACTCTGAAAAGAATGAGAGAGAGAGAAAGAGGAACGAAGGATTCCAATTAATTTCCCTATTATTATTTTTGTCCATTAAAAATTCGAGCGACTGTATTGCTTTCCCTTTTTTCGTTAACTGGTTGGAGTTTTAAAAATGGAAACGAGGGGACACGATGTGATATTGGCGTGCATAAAACTGTCTACCGTGATTTGAAAAAAACTGAGGGAAAAGAAACAGTTGATGCAAAGGAAATACATCTGAATGTTGGCTAGAGGTGGTAAAGTAAAGACAGATGTTATGAAATTATTTTAGCTCAAGTTAACCAGTCAACAAATTTAAATTCTAAATTCAAACTGTCTTGAATTCGCAACTTAAAATCCTGACATCGTATCTAGGCGTGCCGCTAGGCGTTTATAATGTTATACCCCTATTTTGAATGCACTGGAAAAGGTTTCGAATTCGATCGTATGGAGAAGATAGATTTTTGGATTCAGTTATTATATTAAATTATCGATATAGATTTCAGCGTGTTAAAATATCGTATGACCTCACGACCGTCCAAACGCTATGAAATTTGAAATCCGATAATAGAACACTATTACGGATCCAACGGAACTGGTTTTGTCAAAATCCAAGACTGTACCTCGGAAGGCTATTTTTAAATATCAATTTAAACGATATATTTTTAAAACTTGAACAATACCCTTTCAAACTCAAATTTAAAACTTATATTATCTCTAGTATTATAAATATTCCAAGCCTTTGAAATATTTTTAACTAGCTTAAAAACCAAGATTCACTATTTTAACCAATTTCCAATTATTAAATTCAATAATTTAATTGCCAAATAAACAGTTATATTTGAAATTCAAGTTAAACTAACTTTCAAATATTTAAAATCATTTAAATATTCCAATTTCAAATATCCAAAAGTTTCGGGTGATCACAAGTACCTAGGACCAGTGCAGTCCTTGGGCATGTGCCACATATATATATTGGTTATTAAATCTTAATCTACTAGGGAGTAGATAGTATTCATGCGTAGAGGCGAGGGTATTATAAACCCAATAAATCTAATACAGCAGAAAATGGAAATAAAATGATATATGTAGAATTATGCTTAGAAGTGTATAATTTGTCCATTCACCAGAACTTTAGTTCTGACCCCCTCCTCATAACATCCCACAGGTTAGATAAATGGCAGAGATTTTCCAGCTTTGAGACACTTGCTTAGAAAGTGTTATTACCTTGGTGAGTATTTACTTACTATTCTATTTTTGTCAGTTCCGTTGTGAGATATTTATTTGAGCTCTGATATATTTATCTTTGTTTATTTGTAGGATACCAAATACCCAACTCTTGTTTCAGTGGGCTGGGATTTTAGCATTTATGCGAAATATCCAGACCTACTAGAATTCGGGTTGTTACAAAAGATAAATTAAGGAGGCTAAATTTTGCTTGGTGCTTAACCAAATGCCGGTTTTCCCTATGGAATTAAATCCTTGATTTAGTGTTTGTTATTCGATATTTAAATAAACGACTATCGAAATTTAGATCCAAAAGTAACTTTGGAAATATTTAAGAGAAATACATGAGTTAGGTGGCACAGTCATCTCTGATGATGTTGTACTATGCGTATAAATCTTGTTTCATTCTCGTAGGACAATGATAAAGAAAACCATTCACTAACAGTTAGGAGGTGATCTATGATGTTATCTTTGATTATTTATTTCCTAAAGAACTAGAGTTGAGTTTATTGGCAACTGTCAAATGTTGTTTCAAAGAGACTGGGTGCAATAACCTGCAAATTTATCACTTGGATAAATTATATTTATTTTTAAAATATTTAGATATGGGTTAAAAAGTAAGAAATAATCATGTTTTAAGTGGAAAATAATAATAGTTATTTTTTTGGGAAAAATAATTGCCGACAAATTACTGAGGTAAAATATTGATAATTTGTAAATATCGTCCTAGATAAAATATCAAAAAAGCAGTCGAAAACGTTTTGTTAATAAAACTGCTTTTACGCCACAAAGATCATGCAAGGCTCTGGATTCATACACTAATATATGTGTTCAAACAAGATTATTAAATAAAATAATTTATATTATTTTTGAAAAGTAAAATGTACTTATGACATCGACATTTGATATCATCGATTTTGTATATTTCTTTGGCAATTCAAGTTAAGTTCAAATTTTAAATAAATGGGTTTTTAACAAATAAACCTATTATAATTATTTAATAATGATGGTAAAATCTTTTTAAAATTTCTTTATTGAAATAGATAATTTGTAGAAAAATAGAAAATGTGACCGAAGAACGATTTTTGAAAATTTGATTTTTCGACACCGGAAAGTTGTCAGAAACGTTGCTCGTCTTTGTGCACTATACACACGCATTAATATTTTATCTTATGTTAATTTTGTTTAGCATGTGATGTGACAAAACACGGTTTTAAAATTATAACTTATATATACTAAGTACGTATCATTATCTCTTGTTATTTCTTTAAGTACCATCATCATTATCCATCATAGCCTAGGTGATGTGACAAGAGAGAGGGGCACATGACATATGAGAGGGAGGAATGTTGAATATGCGCTTTGCGCTATATGATTTTTGTTTGATGATAATAAACATATATACATTCATTTAAATGTATTTGGTAATGTACTATTTTGTTTTTCATAGTTTAAATGAATATTTGTTGAATAAAATTAAATTTCACAGAATTTGAATTTGAATTCAAACAAAACAAGTTAAACAGATTTTGAATTCAAACAGAAATTTTATTCAAACAAATATTTTGAATAATATGTATTTGGTTAGATAAATATTTGTTGAATAAAATTAAATTTCACAGAATTTGAATTTGAATTCAAACAAAACAAGTTAAACAGATTTTGAATTCAAACAGAAATTTTATTCAAACAAATATTTTGAATAGTATGTATTTGGTTAGATAAATATCTGTTGAATAAAATAAATTACACAGAATTTGAATTTGAATTCAAACAGAACAAGTTACAAAGTTTTTGAATTCAAACGAATATTTTATTCAAACGAATATTTATTACAAACTTGAATAGTACAAATTCATGCTCTCACTATACATATACATTTCTGATTACATCACGATTACATCACAAATATTTTTACATTGATAACCTCACTACATATCACTCACACTCGTATTTTATCTTCAACTGCATGCCAGTTTGAATCCAGCATCTGAGTAATCTGCAAAAATATTCACTAACGCAGTAAAATTGAAAAAGAAATATTTTTGCAATATAAAATGAAATACGATTTTTGAAAAAATGGTTTGCCTCGGTTATTTGGGTTGTTCGTCATCATTCACACTTGATTTCATCACAAAGTAGTGCACATAGATATTACAGGGACAGGTAGCCATAAGCGGCTGCAATACACACGTGTACATTCATACACGTGTGCACTGCCTCGCCAACTCATGTGCGCAGCCAACAAGAGCAAGTGTACAACAGTGTCAAGTTGAAAACAGTTCAAAGCTTCGACAAATCACAACAGATCAATTCCAAGTGACACAGTGAACCAAACAGTCGAAGACATGAATGCAACAAAATTCACAAGTGCAGACACAAGGGCAGTAATACAAGATCAAGTGACAACACAGAGCAGTGATAATGAAACAACAGTACAACAGATGGCAGTGGACAGTACAAGCCTGCAGAATGCAAATGGACTCGACCAATGCTACAAGCAGCAATATGAAACTGCAGTGATACATAGGCAACATGAAGCAATGCACATGTCACCAGTACATTGAAGACTCCAGCACGACCAAGTATGGAGTGTACAAATGCAAATGTCCAAACAACAACATGAAGTGAATCAAGTTCAAGCCACAAGTACAACTCGACTGCAACAGTACAGTCAAAGTGCAAAAGTGCATGAACATAGGATCAGTACAGCAACAATGAAACTGACTCAAAGCACAACAGTGAAGTGACAAATATTCAGTGGTGAAGCAACAACAATGAAGCAGTTCAAATCCAAATTCAAGAATATATACAATGCAAATGTACAGGCCAGTGAACATAAAAGAAAATGGCAGAGTCGAAGCACAAAGAACAAAACAGTTCATGTATGCAACAGTCAACAAGGCAACAATACAGATGAACAACAAAGGGTACATGTCAAATTATGATATGAACACAAGCCAGTGCACGACCATGTGACAGTATCAAGTTCTTACCAAATCAAGAAAACATCAAGATGATCAATGACCAAACTTATACATGAATCTGCACTAAAACAAATAATGGCCAGAACCAAACCACAAGACTACAGATGAAGCCAGAAACAATGCAAGTAGACCAAACGAAGAGTGCAGGTGAACAAATGTACAAATGAACTGCAAATATCCAAGTACAGCATGAACAAGTCAATTACTACATAACACAGCAGTGCAAACACTTCGAGTATGACACAGCAACACTTGCAACAGTGAAGTCGAAATCATGTAAAGGACACAGCTGTATACAAGTACAAGCCACAATATCAAAGCTGTGCCGTGGATGGCAAGAATATACATGCATATGAACAAGTCAACATCAAAGCCGTGGGACACAAGAAATGAAATTATACGCATATGACAAAGTCAGATTTTATCACAAGCATCCAAGTGTAATCGAGTGGCCGAGATGAATAAATTGACGAATTCAAACGAACGTAATTCAAGGAATACGAACGCATATAAAAGCCCCAAATCATCATTGGCATAAGCGCGAGTTCGAGTACGAAAATCGAAGAGGAACAGAGCCAAAAATCTTACCTGAAGAAAAATCGAACTCACCAAAGCGAAGCCAAGCCAAGCCGATAATCATCTCAACCCTAATTCGCAATCGAATCCCCAAATCCATAAACCCTAAATCACAGAAGCACGACAAAGCAAAGCCGTGAATTCAAGAGCAACGAAGATTGAGAAATAGCCAAGATTAAAGAGCATCGAAACAAAGCCGCCACTCATAATATATCAGATCGAAGGAACGAAGAAAGAAACGGCCACCATTATCAAGAGAAAAAGGAACGGGCCAAAGTTTAACAAAAAGGGGAATTAAAAAAAAAAAATACTATGTACCTTTTGGGCCGGCCTTATTATTAAAGGAGGGGTGTTAGTTTTTTAATTTTATAATAGGGGTTTTAGTTTTTAATTTTATATTAGGGTTTTTAGTTTGAGCAAAAATTACGTGTTCAAAGTTCATATTATAATTTTTGCTCCGGGTTGTATTTTTGAAGTTGTTTTTTCTTTTCAAGTCAAAGGAGTAGTAAATCACCACCTAGGTTTAGGTAGTGTCAGATTGTCTATTTTGAATTAGTTCAGTGAGCAGGGTGTGCGAGTTTGCAAAGCTCTATAGGCGGGAGCAGTGTTTGCGAGTGAGCGAAACTCTATAGGCGGGAGCAGGGTGTGCGAGTCTAGTAGAGTGTTTGTGAGCGGGAGCAAAAGGGTCTGCGAGTCTAGTAGAGTGTTTGTAAGCGTGATACTGTTTAATTCTAATAGAAATCTGTGAATACAGCAGTAGGCAGGGGTTGCCGAAGCTGGGTAAATTTTGTGTGTGATTTACTTTTCAGCATATCTATTTCTGCAATTATATTTCTGTGTTTAATTTGAGAAAATTTGCTATAACCCTATTCACCCCCCCCTCTAGGGTTAATCTAGATCCTACAAGTGGTATTGGAGCCCGGTATATTTTTTATTTAACTCTAGAGTCATGAGTCTACAAAATAATGCTTTTTCTGAGGGGCAATCTATTGCTAGGCCACCCATGTTTAACGAGAACGATTATGCTTATTGGAAAGTTAGGATGAGTATTTATCTTAGTTCCGTTGATTATGATGTTTGGGATATTATTGAAACTGGCTATAAACCTCCCACTATAATCGTTGGTGGTACTGAGATTCCTAAACCTAAGGATAGGTGGGATGCTAACGATAAGAAATTGAAAACGACAAATGCTAAAGCCATGAATGCTTTGATATGTGCTCTTGATAAAAATGAATTTAATAGAATTTCTCATTGTACAACAGCACAGGAAATATGGCATACTTTGGAGGTGACACACGAAGGAACTTCTCAAGTCAAGGAGTCTCGGCTAGCCCTATTCAGCAATGAATACGAAAATTTTGTGATGGACAAAGGCGAGAGCATAAAGGATATGTTTGGACGCTTTTCAACCTTGGTATACAATGCTAGAGCGCTTGGGAAGGTATTCACTGAGGTAGAGCTTGTGCGGAAGATACTACGAGTTTTACCAATGAACTTTGAGGCAAAAGTCACAGCAATCCAAGAATCGAAAGATCTGAGTAAATTAAGCATGGAGGAGTTGATTGGCAACTTGATGACATATGAGCTTGAGTTAAAAGCAAAGGAAGAACGCAACAACTCCGAACCAAAGAAGAAGACGATTGCCTTAAAAAGTAAAGAAGAAAGCGATGAAGAAAATCCAATTGAAGAGCTTGCAATGGCTGTCAATAATCTTAGAAGATGGTCTAGGTTCAAGCCACGCAAGAAGAAAACAAAGGGAAATAGGTCAAAAGATTCCGAAAATTCCGATAATGAACTGACATGTTATAACTGCAACAAGCCTGGCCACATCAAACCAAAATGCCCACTTCTCAAAAACAACAAAGAAAGGAAAAAGGTGAAGAAGGTATTTGCAGCAACTTGGGATGATGAAGAAGGAGAGGAAGCTTCGGATAGCAGCCCAGAGGAGGCTAACTTGTGTTGCATGGCAAAATCAGAATCAGAAGCAACCTCCGACGAATCTAGTGAGGCAGGTGAGTTTTCTTATAAAGAACTTGTTTTTATGTGTTCTGATCTTACTAAGGTAGTGGATACTCTTGAATCTAAAATTGAAAAACTGAAATCTGATAGGAGAGAATTTGCTCGTGAAAATTTTAGGTTAAAAACTGAACTTGAAAATATTCAAAACCTAGAATGTAAAAAATGTAAGATTTTAGATTCAGAATTATCAAAACTGAGGAATAACTTTGAAAGTCTTGAAAATGAAAACTTGAATCTTAAGGAAACCATCAACACTAGGAGAAAGGATTTTATTAATCGATGCACCTCACTTGTCACTGAAAATTCAACATTAAAAACCAAAGTCCAAAATCTTGAGAAATCTTTGAATAACTTTTCAAGAGGCGAAAAATCTTTCAAAATGTTATTTGGAAATCAAATTTTTGCTAACAATAGAAAAGGACTAGGTTATGGAAAATCACAAGATGATGGTAAAGGTAAAAGTGTTGCTCGATCTGAAATAATTGGAAATCATGTTGAAAATCGTAGTCATAGAAACACAAAATTTAATCAAGTGAATTTAATGTGCACGTTTTGTAGAGAATTTGGACATAATCGAAATAATTGTTGGTATAGACCCAAACACGTGAAAACTATACCAATTTGGGTTCCAAAAGGCACAAATATAAAATCTTTGAAAGTCAAACAAATTTGGGTGTCAAAAGGAACATATATAAATAGTTTTGAGTCTCCAAAAACATATTTTTCATATTCTGCCACTAACAACAATGGACCTATAAAAACAAATAGGTCACACAAATCTTTTATCGTGTAGGTGTGGTGGCAGGCTAAGGAGCAACAACAGTGTTCTCTGGATTTCGGCTGTTCCAGAAACACAACGGGCGACAAAGCAAAGTTCCTTAGCCTAGTATAAAGGTGACAGAATCACAATGGGCAATCACGGGAAATTATCGTAAAGGTAAAACAGGTAATTGTTTTTAAATGTGATTATCTGCACCATACTCTAAATTAAAATCAGCCAATATTGAGATGAACAAAAGATGATGATTTTGATGCTATGATTTTTTTTAAAATATTGACTAACCATCTTTAAATAGAATTACTTGGAGTAATTATGATGGTTGACTGATTCGGACTTAATTGATATGATTTTTTGACTTGTTCTTATTTATGACATTAATTTGTGCTTAATTGATGACCAATCAGATTTTCAATTTTTAAACTAATTTATATAAATTTGTTCGGTCAAATGCTGGTTACTCATGCTACACGTAGATATATTGGTTCTGACATTTTGATCACTGCTTGTAAATTTGCACGATTTCAAATTCATGAGAAAAAGGATTTTAAGAAATTGTTTTTGAAATAATTATGATGTTGATTGACTGTTGATTACTCATGAAAATAATTGTTTATCCTCTGTTTTCTGAAATTAACATCATGATATTTGTTTGAGTGTTAACACGGCTTAAATTCAAATTCAAAAGAATGATGTTTTGAAATTTTTGGTGCACATCTCATGGTTTGATTCAACAAGTGAATATTGAGTAAAATTTAAATTCAGATGCGGATTACACTGGTAATATAGTTGATAGAAAAATTATTAGTGTAACGTGATTAATTTTTGAAACATTCATTTGCTGCATCGTTTTTTTTTAAAGAAAATGTCTGCATATTTTTCACTTGAAATAATTTTCAAATAGCATAAAATTTTCTTATAAAACTCCCCTCAAGAAAATCATGTTTGACCATATTTATAGCTTAATTATTTTTGAAAAATTGATTTTATAATTTTTAATTTGATTTTAAATGACAAATTTGACTAATCTGACTCCCTTTCATTATCGAAAAGATAATTAGTGATTGAAAAAGAGATGAGTGTTGATATTTATCATATATTATAACTCGAGAAAGTATAATTAGAAAATTTCTTTAGAATTTCATAACAAGAGTTATAAAAACTTTTTGTTGGGTAATAATTCCATGTCCATTTCTATTTCTATCATCTTTCTATCGAACATCACTCATCAAGATCATATTTAGTATGTAAATTTGTGGTAATTTACAAAGGAAATCATTTGTTCTTCAATATCTTTAAATCAGTGAAGGAAATTATTTGTGCTTCAATTTATTATTAAAAATAAATATCCAAAGTATTCACTCTCATTTAAAAGTCCTCACGGTCATGCATGGGTGAATTACTTGGATTTTTGATTATGTGCTTCCATGCTCATTTAAAAGTCCTCACGGTTATGCATGTATGGAATGCATATTAAAAATAATTGATTTAATAGACAAGTTGATTCTAATCCCATTTAAAAGTCCTCACGGTCATGCGTGGTTAGAAGATACTTGATTTCATTTTTTAAATTAAATTGGAATACTACTAATCTCATTTAAAAGTCCTAACGGTTATGCATGGTTAGTAGATATTCAAATTTCCAGAAATAAATATACCACAAATAGACATATCTATATGAATTTTTGATGATTCTATCTCCATCACTTCTGAAAGTGGAATATGCGCTTGACAAGGGTAATTATGATTTTTGTTTGAGTTTTATTGAAATTTGATATTTATATTTAATTGAGTTAAATGTTTGATTCATGTCTATCACTTCATCCCTATTTTATAACACTATTATTCTTTTGCTGATAACAAAAGGGGGAGAGAAAAGTTAAGATTTTGTCAAATAGAATCAAGCAAAGGTCAAATAACCTTCAATTTGCATATAGGCTCATTTACATATTTTTATTTGTATGCATATATGTAGGGGGAGCCATATATGTAGGGGGAGTATCACATAAAAAGGAAGCATTCAAATAGGGGGAGCAAATGAAATTATCAAATACATTTAATATATTCAAAATCTTAAATATATGTTTGTTATCATCAAAAGGGGGAGATTGTTGAATATGCGCTTTGCGCTATATGATTTTTGTTTGATGATAATAAATATATATACATTCATTTAAATGTATTTGGTAATGTACTATTTTGTTTTTCATAGTTTAAATAAATATTTGTTGAATAAAATTAAATTTCACAGAATTTGAATTTGAATTCAAACAAAACAAGTTAAACAGATTTTGAATTCAAACAGAAATTTTATTCAAACAAATATTTTGAATAATATGTATTTGGTTAGATAAATATTTGTTGAATAAAATTAAATTTCACAGAATTTGAATTTGAATTCAAACAAAACAAGTTAAACAGATTTTGAATTCAAACAGAAATTTTATTCAAACAAATATTTTGAATAGTATGTATTTGGTTAGATAAATATCTGTTGAATAAAATAAATTACACAGAATTTGAATTTGAATTCAAACAGAACAAGTTACACAATTTTTGAATTCAAACGAATATTTTATTCAAACGAATATTTATTACAAACTTGAATAGTACAAATTCATGCTCTCACTATACATATACATTTCTGATTACATCACGATTACATCACAAATATTTTTACATTGATAACCTCACTACATATCACTCACACTCGTATTTTATCTTCAACTGCATGCCAGTTTGAATCCAGCATCTGAGTAATCTGCAAAAATATTCACTAACGTAGTAAAATTGAAAAAGAAATATTTTTGCAATATAAAATGAAATACGATTTTTGAAAAAATGGTTTGCCTCAGTTATTTGGGTTGTTCGTCATCATTCACACTTGATTTCATCACAAAGTAGTGCACATAGATATTACAGGGACAGGTAGCCATAAGTGGCTGCAATACACACGTGTACATTCATACACGTGTGCACTGCCTCGCCAACTCATGTGCGCAGCCAACAAGAGCAAGTGTACAACAGTGTCAAGTTGCAAACAGTTCAAAGCTTCGACAAATCACAACAGATCAATTCCAAGTGACACAGTGAACCAAACAGTCGAAGACATGAATGCAACAAAATTCACAAGTGCAGACACAAGGGCAGTAATACAAGATCAAGTGACAACACAGAGCAGTGATAATGAAACAACAGTACAACAGATGGCAGTGGACAGTACAAGCCTGCAGAATGCAAATGGACTCGACCAATGCTACAAGCAGCAATATGAAACTGCAGTGATACATAGGCAACATGAAGCAATGCACATGTCACCAGTACATTGAAGACTCCAGCACGACCAAGTATGGAGTGTACAAATGCAAATGTCCAAACAACAACATGAAGTGAATCAAGTTCAAGCCACAAGTACAACTCGACTGCAACAGTACAGTCAAAGTGCAAAAGTGCATGAACATAGGATCAGTACAGCAACAATGAAACTGACTCAAAGCACAACAGTGAAGTGAAAAATATTCAGTGGTGAAGCAACAACAATGAAGCAGTTCAAATCCAAATTCAAGAATATATACAATGCAAATGTACAGGCCAGTGAACATAAAAGAAAATGGCAGAGTCGAAGCACAAAGAACAAAACAGTTCATGTATGCAATAGTCAACAAGGCAACAATACAGATGAACAACAAAGGGTACATGTCAAATTATGATATGAACACAAGCCAGTGCACGACCATGTGACAGTATCAAGTTCTTACCAAATCAAGAAAACATCAAGATGATCAATGACCAAACTTATACATGAATCTGCACTAAAACAAATAATGGCCAGAACCAAACCACAAGACTACAGATGAAGCCAGAAACAATGCAAGTAGACCAAACGAAGAGTGCAGGTGAACAAATGTACAAATGAACTGCAAATATCCAAGTAAAGCATGAACAAGTCAATTACTACATAACACAGCAGTGCAAACACTTCGAGTATGACACAGCAACACTTGCAACAGTGAAGTCGAAATCATGTAAAGGACACAGCTGTATACAAGTACAAGCCACAATATCAAAGCTGTGCCGTGGATGGCAAGAATATACATGCATATGAACAAGTCAACATCAAAGCCGTGGGACACAAGAAATGAAATTATACGCATATGACAAAGTCAGATTTTATCACAAGCATCCAAGTGTAATCGAGTGGCCGAGATGAATAAATTGACGAATTCAAACGAACGTAATTCAAGGAATACGAACGCATATAAAAGCCCCAAATCATCATCGGCATAAGCGCGAGTTCGAGTATGAAAATCGAAGAGGAACAGAGCCAAAAATCTTACCTGAAGAAAAATCGAACTCACCAAAGCGAAGCCAAGCCAAGCCGATAATCATCTCAACCCTAATTCGCAATCGAATCCCCAAATCCATAAACCCTAAATCACAGAAGCACGACGAAGCGAAGCCGTGAATTCAAGAGCAACGAAGATTGAGCAATAGCCAAGATTAAAGAGCATCGAAACAAAGCCACCACTCATAATATCTCAGATCGAAGGAACGAAGAAAGAAACGGCCACCATTATCAAGAGAAAAAGGAACGGGCCGAAGTTTAACAAAAAGGGGAATTAAAAAAAATAAATACTATGTACCTTTTGGGCCGGCCTTATTATTAAAAGGAGGGGTGTTAGTTTTTTAATTTTATAATAGGGGTTTTAGTTTTTAATTTTATATTAGGGTTTTTAGTTTGAGCAAAAATTACGTGTTCAAAGTTCATATTATAATTTTTGCTCCGGGTTGTATTTTTGAAGTTGTTTTTTCTTTTCAAGTCAAAGGAGTAGTAAATCACCACCTAGGTTTAGGTAGTGTCAGATTGTCTATTTTGAATTAGTTCAGTGAGCAGGGTGTGCGAGTTTGCAAAGCTCTATAGGCGGGAGCAGTGTTTGCGAGTGAGCGAAACTCTATAGGTGGGAGCAGGGCGTGAGAGTCTAGTAGAGTGTTTGTGAGCGGGAGCAAAAGGGTCTGCGAGTCTAGTAGAGTGTTTGTAAGCGTGATACTGTTTAATTCTAATAGAAATATGTGAATGCAGCAGTAGGCAGGGGTTGCCGAAGCTGGGTAAATTTTGTGTGTGATTTACTTTTCAGCATATCTATTTCTGCAATTATATTTCTGTGTTTAATTTGAGAAAATTTGCTATAACCCTATTCACCCCCCCCCCTCTAGGGTTAATCTAGATCCTACAAGGAAGTGGTGATGCGACTTGTCAAAATAATGACATGTTAGGATATTTTAAAGATAAGATTAAAATGGTAATTTTCCTACTTTCTTTCATCTATAAATACACCTTCCCTTCACCATATTTACATTTACTTCTCCATTTCCATTTCCTTACAGCTTTCTTATAATTTCACGGCTTTCTCCATTCCCCACCCCCTTTTATTCGGCCATAACATCCTCTAGTTTACACCAAATCAAGATATATATTTTTCAGACCGTATAAAACTCTAGTAGCTGCAACTTTAATTTTTTGCCACCTTCCTAATTTAAAGATTTGGTTTGTAAAAATCTCATTTCTTTACAGTGTACTTTTAAACTTAGAAATTCAGGTCTAAAATAACTCTTGGTTTTTTGACCATATCTACCTCAATCATAATATGAATTGAGTGATTCCTTGGTTTAAATTGTAGAGAAAGAATTTTATAAAACTTTTCTTTTGATCATCTTTTCAAAACCCAAGTGTAATATGTCTGGTAATCAATAGGAAGATGACATATTTCTGGGGCGATTTTTGGTGCATCTAAGGCATTTCAGGTTACAAAGATTTTCGATGAGTAAAACTACTTTGTTTTGGAAAAGTTTTTGACTTTATTATGATGTGTTATTTTGATGATAATATATGAATAGTTATTATATTAGTCGATGGTTATTTGATGGATGTTATGTTTGGTATTGACTTTAAGATTTGAATGTGATGTTATCGAGTTAGTAAACATATAACCTTATGTTTGTATGTGTGTTTTATTATGTTGTTAAGAGTATGGTAGTATTGACGTATGGTTGTGATTTAAGAATCAACGTATGTTGAGTCGAAACAAATTTAACAACTTTGTGTGTTGCGACGGACGTGAGATCCGATTTGGAATCAAAACTATGATTTCTAGTTTCAAAGTTTGGAAACGATTTCAAGTTTTATCTTGGTTTAAAGTTTCAAAAACATTCTAAATATTATTTCAAAACATGTAGGAGCAAGAATTTAAGTGAATTATTTCACTTAAAATAAGATAGAGGGAACTGCTCTCATAACGACAGTCGCTATGGATGCAGTTCAACAAAAATTCATGATTTCCATATTTAAGTGATTCATTTTGGAATTATTTTGAAAAAATTTTCCAAACTTAATTTGTAACATAAAAAGATATTAAGTTTGGTTAAATTAATATTTTATTATTGAATAAATTAATTAAAAGTAATTAGTACTTAATTAGTAATTAAGTAAGTGATTAGAGGTTAAGTAACACTTAAGGAAGGTTAATGACTAATTATTGATTAATAAGGTTTATGTAAAGACCCGGTTCTTCGACTCTCGAAAGTCGATATTAATACGTCCACTGTATCAACTGCCGAACAATCGAATGCCGGAAAACCGAACCCTTAGGGTTTAAGAAAAGAAGAGGTAGAAGAAAACGATAGAAGAAGAAAGAAAATAGAACGAAAAAAAAGAACAACAGAAACAATATCAGAATCTCACATATCGCGGCGGGACAACATATAATAGATAAATGAATAATCTTTAAAACAAAGAACTATATCAGTTATTACATTACATTATCATCATCAGAGTATACAAAAACAATATACAACACAACAAAACAATGGACAGTTATACAACATGTCCCTACAAGTGAATTCTACAGCGGAAAGATAATATCATATACAAGTGGTACGTCTCGCCATCCAGCTCGCCACTTGAGCTCCAAAGCACTCCTGAATCCAGAATGACCAGATAACCTTACTCTAGACTGCCCGTGCGGAAAATTATGGGCATCCAGAGTTTAGGAAGAGAACAATAAACTCCAGGTCAGTCATGGGACTGGTGTGAGAACTTAAAACAGTTATCTGTCTTTTAAAACAACAACAACAACAAGGGAAGTGGAAAATATCCGCAATGCTTTTGGAAAATGAAACTACCATAAGGCCTTCCCGCACACACACAATGCAAACGCAGAATTGGAGGAGATTTCTCCTTATGATAGTCAAAGATGCTTACTACGCAAAACAAATCATTTTTTGATCCTATTATTAGTGCATAGTGATGAAAGCATTTCGAAAATAGAATATAAATCTTAGCCAGCATAGACATTCCGAACTATGCCTACTATAGCTACCATCCAAACAGTGGGGCGCCACCATAAGTGAATGGCAGGTTCTACAACTAAAACCGTACAAGGCTCGTATTGTTTCTTTGGATTTTCCAACAAATGGTCAGGCTAAGGAACTTCCTACTACCACATGGGATCGCCACTGGCGGGACGTCCCGAGAACCTAACCGGATCTCTGCCAACACAAGGCCGGGTTACCTTTGTAACTAGATAACTACTACTCGAGTATGCCACTCCCCGGTCTTTGGGACCTTTATCCGAAGGCCCTTTATCACCAAGAAACAACCACACAGAAAAAATGAGATTGGAGCAACCACATAGGTTAAGCATCGGGGCTCCATACCTGACACCACCCTTTTCCAAAAGGAAATGGCATACCCTAAAGGGCGCGACCCTCATAACCTTGCCGCATATTCCTGTTTCGACCATTTCCGGGGTGTGAGGCCTGATGAAGTCTCGTCCACAAAGCTACGCTTTTTCACAAAGCCATGCTTTGATCAACAAATGATCAATAAATAATCATCACACAGCAACACTCAGCATGCCACATTACCAAATTGGGAATATATCGCTGATAACCTTCAACTACAAAACCTCTGAACTCGTACTTTTCAGAGAAGGGTGTTAAGCTAAGAGAATAAATTCTCCGCCACCAACAGAGATGTATTTGAAAGAAATCTGCTTTATATCTCAAAATGTAATGTCAGATACGTAACCATACAAGTCTGTTTCGGGTTCGAACAAAACCGAAGGCACTTCAAAGGAAGCCCTTGCAATCCGGGTATTCACAATCCCGATCGAATTTACCATCACAAAGGAAATCTCCATACCGTAGCTAACGGTGCAGAGACAATCGATAGGTCATCCTATCGTTTTCACAAATACCCGGTCTTCACCACCGGTCTTCAATACTATCCATTACGTCGTATCACTACTCGGAATGGGTAATCCGAATAACAAGCGCAATAATTTAAAACTAAGTGTAGCAATCAATTTCAACCAATTCACAACAAGTAGCCATTTAAGGGTCAATATTGATAGTTGGTTAGTTAACTATCAATCAATATTCACAACATAACCCGATTTCAAATAATTTCCCAAATTATTTAATTTCAAAAATATCTTTACAAGATATAATTTCCACACTTCAACTATTTGAAAACAAATTCCAAATCAAATTTCACCTTTACAACTTTCATTTTCAAAATGGTTCATTTAAACCAATCAAATAAATCCTTACCGATTTATTAAATTTACGTTCCAAATCCATAAATCTATTTCCACACTTTTAAAAATAAATCAATGTTTATTTTTAAAACAAATTTCCCTTATAAATTTCCATTGTGAATTTACATTTCCAAATATTCACCTTTTATACGATTTTCAAATCGATTTCAATTATTCACTTTCTATTTATCTTTAAAAGATATAATCTCAAAATATTCACTTCATATTGGAAAATATTTCCATACTTATTTAATAATAAGTAATTCAACAATCTATTTATTTTCAATATTTGGAAAATATTCAATATACTTAAATCACAATTAAGTATAAATTTTATTCTTTAAGGAAAACATCTTCTTAATCCATTTATTTGAGTCAAAACGAATGTTGCGTAAAACATCATTACGACAACCCAAAATCACTAGTATAGGGATTCCAAATTAAGATAGATATATAAACCCCAATACTATACAAATCTTTTCCTTTCGGAAATCATTTACTATAACAACAGTGTTATAGTCCACCATTTCCTTTTATTTCTCGAAAACGTCTATTTCAACAATGAATGTTGAAATCTATGGTTTTGATACTTAATACATTTTTAAATCGTTTTAATTCTATTTAAAATATCACTTTCCCAAAATATTTCTTTATTATACTTTTCACTATCTAAAATCGTGAATATACCACATCTACCAAATTCAATTTCTACATATTTTATTTAAATGATTATCCACTGTCCCAAAATCAAGGATATATCTCCTTTAATAAGCTATAATAATTAAACTTATTAAAATAAGTCGATTTCGGATCTATGAAACAACGTTTATAAATTCCATTTATATTTTATAACAACTTCAACTTATAAAATCACGTTATTAACAAATTCTATTCATATTCGATTTACACGCCAAAATCCAATTTATAAGTTAATTACTTATAAATATTTTATTTTACAAAATCTATTCATTTTATAACTTCACAATTTATAAATCTATAGATTTCATCCACTTATGAAATCTATTTATATTTTACTTTAACACTTATAAAAACCCGTTTTATAATTCCAATATTTTAATGTATAAATATCAATTTTATAAATCTTTTATATAAATCATTCATAATAATTCAAAAATCCCAATTTAAACCATTTTATAAATTAATCAACTACTTATTTCAAAAATCACATTTCGGTTATATTTCACAAAAATTATAATTTTTATAACATAAACATTACAACGTTTATTTATTTAAAATGAATCAATTCCAAATATAAATTTTATTATGAATTCTCAACTTAATTTTCAAAAATCAGATTTTATTTATTTTCGGCATCTAACGATACCAAAAATATATTCGGCTAAAATTTAGCCTTTAACGATTTCAATCACAAAGATAATCACGCAGATTATAAATAGATCAATAAATAGATCAACACACAACATTGAATCAAATTCAAATGTTTGAGGAATCCAGTTGGATCCCTCCAACCTGTTTCCCTGCATCCAAAGATGTTAGCACAATACCAATTCCGCTTCAAGACGGAATATCATGGTATATGGGATTTATAAAATACTATCCGCTATTATGCGGCGCAATAGGGTCTCATCCGCTATATAATGCGGGAAATCAACTACAAGTACATATATAATACCAATTCCATATCAAATTGGAATTATCGCGGTATATGTTTTTAATAAATAATATCCGCTAAATATACGGCGTATAGGGTCTATTTCAATACAACAGATAATAGCTATCATCCAATTACACAATCAAGCAATTTTAAATTTAACTATTTAAAATTTAAATCGAAATAATTCGATTGAGTGAGAAGTTCTCACCTTAAGGTTCCGATAACGGTTGTA
Source organism: Allium cepa (assembly GCA_030765085.1). Classification (NCBI taxonomy): domain Eukaryota; kingdom Viridiplantae; phylum Streptophyta; class Magnoliopsida; order Asparagales; family Amaryllidaceae; genus Allium; species Allium cepa. Next base: position 92,077,835 of record CM060930.1, on the reverse strand, counting down.
GCGTTTCGTTTCGAATAAAATTAAACGTGCGTTTAATTTTACCCGAAATTATGGCTAGCTCCAAATGACTCCAAACCAGTCCTTTGCGTAGTGCTCGTCAAAACGAAGCCAACGCAAGTTGTTTCATCATTTTTCGATCTCGTATGAAAAAGATATAACATTTTAAAGGTCACACGATTTTTAAATATAAATAAATATACAATTTCTTTTATAATTTTTTAACCTAGCTTAATCACAGCCGTGAATTTTTTTCTTGATGAAATTTGGCCGCGAATTTGCTTCTCTCCCACGCGAAAACTCCCCAGGTCCTTCACGCGACCAAGAACCCAAATAGCCGTGCAAACAATAGTTCGACGCGCCATTTCGACGACTTCTACCATGATCAGAGGCCTCCATCTTGTAGCCCACCTCGAGAGCTACCCTCGGTTGCAACAGTACGAAACTCGGTCGCCTAAATCACCGTGAAAACATGAACGAACGTGCCGCCTTCGAGGCCAAATTGTCGATGATCCAAAGCCTTGAAAATGATCATAGTCATTCACATTATAGATCTCATTACGCTCTAGAGTTTTGTAGTTGAACACTTGTTGAATCGTTGTGTAGATTTGAAGAAAATTGTGGAGGAAGAAGAATTCATTTCGGCCATTGAATGATAGTGGCGGCCTGACATTGAAACCCTAGGGTTTTGCCTTTTGTTTGCAAATGAAATAAAAACAAGTCCTTTTATAGAAAATTTACGAAAACACTATTCACCCTAAATTTTCCGAACTCCAAATCTCCCGTGGTGACTGGCGTTTCTAGGGTTTACCCCACGTTTCGGACACAACGGAATAGGTTTCGGAGGCTAATTCGATCATCTGTGCGAGTTACGGCAATAAACGATCAAATTTAAATTAAATCGATTAACCAATTTCTATGCATTTTGGCTTTCCCCGGACAAACGGTAAATCCGATTGACACAAAATTTAAAACCTTACAATAATTTGACATTACGGATCCGATGAAACTAGTTTCGTCGAAATCCGAGACTGTTTGAAAATTGGCTATTTTCACTAGTCAATTAAATATTAAAATATTCAATTTTCACAAATTAATTTTTAATTCAATTTTAAAAGTTCACAAGCATTTTTCTAACTCCAATATGATTTAATATAGCTTTATAAATCATTTTTATCCACATTAAACTCAATTTCCAAATTTTTACGCAATTCCAAATATTAAATTATCGATTTAATTATCCAATTAAATCTAAATATTAGAAAAATAAATTATTCGACTTACAAATTTTACTTATTGATATTTAAAATCAATTAAATATCTGAATTTCAAATGACAGAAATTCTGGATCATTACAGTTTTAATTAGTGATTAATGAAGATAAGAAGTAATTAAATGGTTAATTATTATTTAATTAAGTTAATTAGTTGATTATTTATTATCTAATTATGTGATTGTTCAATTAATTTTTAATTAATTAGGGTTTAACAAATAATGAATTATTTAAACTCACTAAGATACATTAGGAAGTTAATTAGGACTTAACTAAGTTCATTAAGTTAATTAAAGTTTAATTATTATTTAATATTGATTTAATTATGATTAATCAAGATATAATTAGGGTTAAGCCAACTAAACATACTTTAATATTTTCAAAGGTTGTTTCAAACCTAATCGATTATATTTTAAATCAATTTTCTTTTTAAATTTAATTGATTTTAAGTCAAAGGATCTCTTGTCTGGACTATTAAGTAACCAATTGAATTAAAGTAATGATTATAAAATATTGACACGTTTTATGGGAAGTAAGTGACTTGTGTTTGGCGCAAATGCCTAATATCGGTAACGTGATAGACACAAGGAAGTTAATTTCAATAAGCGGGTCATAGTAAGTTAAGCATATATAATATACTTCTACATGTATATTTTTCACTGATAATTGATGTATCTATATTAATAACTTGGACATCAACCTATGATTGATTGTATGTTATGTGTGAATCACTTATATATTTGATGTTAGGCAATACCCATGATATAACTTGGATAAGTAAACCCAAATTTAATGATCAATTGTAGTCGTTAAGCCAGCATTTGGTTTTGGAAAGTTAATATTTCATTTTCTTTTAAAGTGGTCTTCAAGGTTATTCTATATTGAACAAGATATTTGAAGAATGATTTGACAATTGTTTTGAATATTATATAAAGAAGTTTATGAATAATCTTGGGATATTCAGAAAAGGAGTTTTAGAAATAACTTTGAATGTTTATAAAAAAGATTTTATAAATAGATTTGGATGTTTATAAAGGGAAGTTTTATACAAGGTTTGAAAGTTTATAAAGAAATTCATATAACTGAGTTTGAATATTTATAAAGAGTCTCACAAATGAGTATGGAGGTTGATAAATGTTTTGTAAACGGGTTTGGGTTAAAGAAAAATGGATTTCATGGTTAAGGGAAATTTATAAAAGGATTTATTGAAGATAATTACAATAGGAAATTGAGGTTTGGGTTTCTCAATGCTGGCCTTTTCAAAAATCGTGGTACGGAACATCCATTCCACACTTTACATCAAATAAATAATGCTTAAAGTTACCCTAAACCCTTTTTAGAGATTTGATAATGGGAAATCTTACAAATGTTTTGTGAATATACTTATGTCAGAAAGATAAGTATATGAATGTTTTTCGAAAGAGATTTATTAAGCAAAGATATGTGTGAGGCTTAGTGGTTGCTATAGATCAATAAATCTCAAATGGAATTGGTTGTTGTTTGTTTATTTAATAGTCAAACAACTGACTATCAAGTTTAACCCAATTTGACTTAGGAAGCATGAATTAAATTCGAGTTTCCAGATGAAGACTCAAAAACTTACTTCCAAAAGAACCGAGAATGAGTCAACTGAAAATTATCGGTTGTTGATACGGAGAGGCCGGGATCAGGTCTATATCTGAAAATCATGCCGAACCAACATGTTCTTTCGAGTTAAAGACATCTTGATGATGATTGTAGATGGTGCTCTTTGAAGTGCAAGGGCTATTGCTACTAATCCTAAGGGTGATTCCTAAGTGGATGTAGTTGAGTTAGTACCTTCAATACCGTTCAGACGTAGAATTAACTTGTACGGAGGAATGTTGGCATTGCATTGAAGGCTAGAGGGATGTGTTAGCATTCCAAGATGGATTGCTATTCAGAAAGGTAAAACGTAGCCTCAAGCCTCATTAACTAGGAATGATTAAAATAGGGGATATGCAACAGGGCTATGTGGGTTGCACCCATTAGGGTATATCATCACTCTTCTAGATATATACACAATCATCAATAAATTTGTGTACGTAGGAGCGCTCGGTTAAAGGTTGCAAAGAAATTGGGTGGTGATATATTCGATACTATCCAGCAAGATGTAGGCCGGTCCTGCGTTGGCAGGTGTCGTTAGGTACGACATCGGTATATTTTCTCGAGGTGTGCTGTAGTGGGCAGTACCCTAATAGCCCAGTCATTAGTTGGAATTCATACTCCAATGCATGCTGTATGTTTTTGATTATAGAGCCTAGTATGTTGTAATGTGAGATGCAAGCATTTCAGCTATTTTATCTATTTACTTTAAACCTAGACACTGATAATATCACTGGATTTTGATATAAAATGTTTCAGTTATCATAAGGTAAAAATCCGTCAGTTTTTATATATGATGTGGTCTTACGAGATACCATTTGTTTGAAAAGTTTTCAAATGTAGAAATCAGTTTGGTTTCTTATTATTGAGTTTAACTCACATTGGTTTACCGGATTAACCTGCGCGTTATTCCATGTAATGCTCGGGTTAGACTGAGCATGTTTTCCCAGGTTTAGCTGGATACCGTGGAGTTGGAGAGGCGCTGGATGGTCAAGACGTATTCATGTATATATTTTTTATGTTGTATTATAGAGCATATATGTTTGTCAATGAAAGGACAGGTTTCTGTAACTGTCCAGATTTAGGATAGGTCTGGCGTACTCTAATGTTGTATATATGAATAAAGATGTTTCCTTTTTGTAAAGATCATTGTTGTATTATATATTATTTGCTGCATTGTGAGATTCTATGTTGTTTTTTTTCTTCTACCTTCTTCTTTCACCCTAACGAATCGGTATTTCCGGCACTTGAATGTTCGGCATGTGATACAGTGGACGTATTCGTTTTGATTTTCGAGGGTCAAAAATCTGGTTCATTACATTTGATATTAGAGCTGAAGATTAAGCGAGAACCTTAGCTCTAGTGGGGTTTACTCATTTAAGATAGGGTAAGTGAGACCATAGAATGAGCATGAGTGTATTATAAATATGAATGTTTATTTGTTAGTGAGTAAAAATGTTTTATATCATGTTGTTGATCGGTTGAGTGGCTAAAGAATTCTGATCGATGCGTTTGGCCAACGTTATCATTAGGGATTTCCTAAACACTTGAACAACACCAATTGACACAATATTGTTTTAAAATTGATAAATGAAATAATTTTACCTGGTATATATGTTATATATGTAAGAGAATGATTTTTAAAAGTTTATAAGTTATCCATGGGATGTAGGATTAAAATTGGATTTAGAATAGAATGTGTTTGGTTAAAAGAAAATCTTTAGATGGCCTTATAAAAATGAAAAGGATTGTGATAATATTAAATCCCTGTGGCTTTGATAAAGGTTTAAGTGATTTTTGAAAAGTTCTAGTAAATGTACTTAAAGAGATTTTGAGATATAAATATTTTTAAATGGATTTTGGAAGTAAAGTTTTCGTTGGACAGTTCAAATAGGAGTTACGATCTATTTTTATGATTATCGGAATAATCTTCTAAGTGACAATCGAATGTTTGATTTGGTAGATATGATAGTGCACTTAATAGATTATCCTCTTTGTCACTGTATAATCGAAACGTGTTTGAATCCGAATGGATCCAAAGCTAGTGCATGATTTTATTAAAGAACTATTTATCTGCAAATATATTGTTTTAAAATGGAATTAATAAAGAAAGAAATATTTTTATTATTAACTAGTTCGAGTGTCTTGAAAATGACTAAAAATGGGTAAGAGATGGGTTCGGATGGTAAACACTTCTCTTGAGTATTTCCCTACTTAGTACAAGAGATATATAATACTATTGGTAGTGTTCGGTTTCTAGATATCATTTTAGAGTTACTCAAGCTATATATTATGTTTTCAAAGGGGTTAAATATAAAGTATCGTTTCGAAAGGTTTTTGAAATAAAACCTGAATATTATGTTCTCGAATCCCTTAAAAGAATAGAGTTTTCAAAATAAAAAGATGTTTTGATTAAGAGCGGGTTAATAAATAAAATTTTAAATTTTTTGAACATCGTAGGTTACATAAAACCAATTTAAGATTTGAAATTGTATATACTCTTTTGGATATAGAAGAGTATCATACTGAAATGAATTTGAGTTATAGAATGTTAATAACCTTAAGAAATGTTCTTAAGTAAAATGGTGATTCGTTAAAAAGGGTAATTATAATCTTGGGAAGTAGGAACCAATAGGATTAGTATGTAGGTTGTACGTAGATCATTTCACCTTTTCACATAATTCTCGATCCAAGATTCGAGTACATGACTCGAGGTGTTTCACACATCGCCTGATTTTTGACGGCGATCGTTGGTGAGGGTTCTTATATGGAACCAAAGGTGTCTATCATAGTTTATGGCTATACAAGGAGAACAGAGGTTTCGAATTAAGAAGCCTGATCAAAGTCCGCACTAGAAAGTCGAGTGACCGATACTAGTTTGGAAAGAAAGTTATGTGTTTAGGTGAGTGATTAGACCAGATTTTTACATAGGAATGATCTATGTACATCATACGGATTGATGAATAGTTTTATGTATTTATGGGAATAGGGTTGTGGTATAATTTCGGGGACGAAATTCTTTCAATGGGGGAGAATGTAACAACCTACAAATTTATCACTTGGATAAATTATATTTATTTTTAAAATATTTAGATATGGGTTAACAGGCAAGAAATAATCATGTTCTAAGTGGTAAATAATAATGGTTATTTTGTTTGGGAAAAATATTTTTAGACAAATAACCGAGGTAAGATATCGATAATTTGTAAATATCGTCCTAGGTAAAATATCGATAAAGCAGCCGAAAATCATTTTGTCAATAAAACTGCTTTTAAACAATAAGGATCGTGCACTGGTCGGGATTCATACACTAATATATATATTCAAACAAGACTGTGAAATAAGATAATTTATTTTATTTTTGGAAATTAAATATTTATGACATCGACATTTGATATCATCGGTTTTATATATTTCTTCGGAAATATAAGCTAAGTTTAAATATTAAATAAATGGGTTTTTAACAAATAAAACTATTATAATTATTTAACAATGATGGTAAAATCGTTTTTAAAATTTGTTTACCAAAATAGATAGTTTGTAGAAAATTAGAAAAGGTGGTCGAAGAACGTTTTCGGAAATTTCGACTTTTTAACACCGGAAAGATGTTGGGAAAGTTGTTCGTCTTTATGCAGTATACACACATATATATTAGAGTTAATTAAACATATAACGATACACTAATAATATATTATCTTATGTAAGTGATGTGACAAGGCATGGTTTTGAAATAATAACTTATATATGCTAAGTACATATCATTATATCTTGTCCTTTTTTTAAGTACTTACATCATGAAATATGAGAGTGAGGAAGGTGATGATGTGACTTGTCAAAATAATGAAATGTTAGAATATATTAAAACTAAGGTTAAAATGATAGTTTTTCTGCTTTCTTTCATCTATAAATACACATCCTCTTCACCATATTTTCACTTACTCTTCTCCTTTCCATTTCCCTAAAGCTTTCTTCATAATTTCATGACTTCTTATGTTAGTTTTAAGTGTTTTTAAATCAAAAGTTTTAAATTGTTTTAGAGATGCAAACTTGTTTTTAAACTCTTTCTTCTCCATTTCTCCTCCACTTTATTCGGCCATAACTTCCTCTATTTTACAACAAAACAAGATTTTCTTTTTTCAAACGTATAAAATTTCAGTAGCTATAATTTTTTTTGCCAATTTTTCTACTTTAAAGCTTCGATTTTTCAAAATCTCATTCCTTTACGGTGTACTTTTGAACTCAGAAATTCAGGTCCGAAAATAGCTCTTCTTCTTTCGATCATTTCTACCTCAAGCATATTATGATTTGAGTAATTCTTTTTTTCAACTTGTAGAGAAAAGAATTTTCTAATACTTTTCTTTTGATCACTTTTTGAAAATCCAAGAGTAATATGTCCAAAAATCTAGTAGAAAATGACATATTTTTATGGTGAATTTTGGTGTGTCTGAGGCATTTCAGGTTTCAAAGATTTTCTATGAGTAAAACTACTTTATTTCAAAAAAGATTTTGACTTTATCACGATGTGTTATTGTGATGATAATATGATGAGAAAATTGAATGGTTATTATGTTGGTCGATAAAGATTTGATGAATGTTATGTTTGGTATCGAATTTATGATTTGACTGTGATCCTGTCGAGTTAGTAAGCATATAACCTTATGTTTATATGTGTGTTTCATTGTGATGTTAAGAGTATGGTAGTATGGATGTATGGTTATGATTTAAGAACCAAAGTTCATTGAGTTGAAACAAAGTTAACAACTCTATGTATTGAGATGGATATGAAATCTGATTTGAAATCAAAACTACGATTTCTAGTATCAAAGTTTGGAAATGGTTTCAAGTTTTATCTTGGTTTAAGGTTTCAAAAACTTTCTAAATATTATTTCAAAACATGTAGGATCAAGAATTACAATGAATTATTTCACTTAAAATAAGATAGAGCGAACTGCTCTCACAACGATAGTCGCTGTGGATGCAGTTTAATAAAAATTCATGATTTCCATCTTTAAGTGATTCTTTTGGAATTGTTTTGAAAAAGTTTTCCAAACTTAATTTGTAACACAAAAAGATATTAAGTTTAGTTAAATTAATATTTTACTATTGAATAAATTAATTAAAATAATTAGTACTGAATTAGTAATTAAGTGATTAGAGGTCAAGTAACACTTAAGGAAGGTTAATGAATAATTATTGATTAATAAGGCTTTAATTAGTGATTAATGAAGATAAGAAGTAATTAAATGGTTAATTATTAATATTAATTAAGTTAATTAGTTGATTAATTATTATCTAGTTAAGTGATTGTTTAATTAATTTTTAATTAATTAGGGTATAACCAATAATGAATTATTTAGTTACATTAGGAAGTTAATTAGGACTTAACTAAGTTCATTAAGTTAATTAAAGTTTAATTATGATTTAATCTTGATTTAATTATGATTAATCAAGATCCAGTTAGGGTTAAGCCAGCTAAATGTACTTTAATATTTACAAAGGTTGTCTCAAACCCAATCAGTTATATTTTAATTTAATTTTCTTTTTAAGATTAATTGAATTTAAATCAAAGGATCTCTTTTCTGGACCATTAAGTAGCCAAATGAGTTAAAGTAGTGATTATAAAACATTGACATGTTTTATAGGATGTAAGTGACTTGTGTTTAGCTCATATACTGAATATCGGTAACGTGATAGACACAAGGAAGTTAATTTCAATAAGTGTGTCATGGTAACTTAAGCATATAGAATATACTTCTACATGTACATTTTTCACTGATAATGGATGTATCTATAATTATAACCTGAACATCTACCTATGATTGATTATATGTTATGTGTGAATCCCTTACTTATCTAATGTTAGGGAATACCCATGATATAACTTGGATACGTAGACCCAAATTTAATGATCCACTTTAATCATTAAGCCTATGTATGGTTTTGAAAAGTTGATATCTCATTTTCTTTTAAAATGGTCTTCAAGGTTATTCTATTTTAAATAAGATATTTGAAGATTTGACAAGTGTTTTGAATATTATATAAAGAAGTTTATGAATAATCATGGGGTATTCATAAAAGAAGTTTTAGAAATAGTTTTGAATGTTTATAAAAAGATTTTATAAATGTAATTGAACATCTATAAGGGAAAGTTTTATACAAGGTTTGAAAGTGTATAAAAAAGTTTATATAACCGGGTTTAAGTTTTTATAAAGAGTCCCATAAACGAGTATGAAGGTTGATAAATGTTTTGTAAATGGGTTTGGGTTAAAGCAAAACGGGTTTCATGGGTAAGGGAAATTTATAAAAGGATTTATTGAAGATAATTACAATAGGAAATTAAGGTTTAGGTTTCTTGAGGCTGACCTTTTGAAAAATCGTGGTATGGAACATCCATTCCACACTTTACACCAAATGAATAGTGCTTAGAGTTATCCTTTTCTCCAATTTAAATAATGCAGTTAAATCCTTTTTAGAGATTTTGTAATAGGAAATCTTATAAACATTTTGTGAATATACTTATGTCAGAAAGATAGGTATATGGATGTTTTTCGAAAGAAATTTATTAAACAAAGATATGTTTGAGGCTTAGTGGTCACTGTGGGTAAATAAATCTCAAATGAAATTGGCTGCTATTTGTTTATTTGATAGTTGATTAACTGACTATTAAGTTTGACCCATAGGAAGTATAGATGTAAATTGGAGCCACCGATGAAGACTCGAAAACTTACTTCCAAAAGAACCAGGAATTAGTCATCCGAAAATTATCGGTTGTTGATACGATGAGACTAGGATCGGATCTATATTCGAAAATCACTCTGAATCCACATGTATGTATGAGTAGAAGACATCTTGAAGATGATTAAAGATGGTGCTTTTTGAGGTTCCAAGGCTAGTGTTACTAATCCCGAGGGTGATTCCAAAATAGATGTCGTAGATTTAGTACCTTTGGTTTTATTCAGATCCAGAACAAACTTGTTTGGATGAATGTTGGCATTGCATTGACGGTTAGAGGGCAGTGTTACATTCCAAGATGGATTGCTATTCTGAAAGGTAAAACGTAGCCTCAAGCCTCACCAACCGGAAATGACTAAAAAAAGGGTATGCAACAGGGCTATATGGGTCGCACCCATTAGGGTAAGTCATCACCCTTCTAGATATATACATAATCATTATTGAATTCATGTACGTTAGACACTATGTTAAAGGTTGCATAGCAACCGGGATGATGATATATTCGGTACTATCTAGTAAGGGCTTGGCCAGTCCTGTGTTAGCAGGGGTCGTTAGGTACGACCTCGGTATATTTTTCTAGAGGTGTACTATGGCACGCGGTATCCCAGTAGTCCAGTCATTAGTTATTCATTCTCCAGTACATGTCTTATGTTTTCAATTGTCGAGCCTAGTATGTTGAAATGGGAGATGAAAGCATTTCAGTTATTTTATCTATTTACTTTAAACCTAAACACTGTGATAATATCACTGGATTTTGATATAATTTTTTTTGGCTATCGTAAGGTAAAAACTCATTAGCTTTTATGTGCATTGTGGCCTTACCAAATACCCTTTGTTTGAAAAGTTTCAAATAAAGAAATCAGTTTGCTTGTTACTTGTTATCGAGTTTTTCTTACACTGGTTTACCACATTGACCCGGGTGTTATTCCATGTAATGCTCGAGTCAGACCGAGCATGTTTTCCTAGGTTTAGAGGGATACCTAGGAGTTGAAGAGGAGCTGGATGGTCAAGACGTATTCACGTATATTTTTCTTCCACTGTATTATAGAGTCTATATGTTTGTTAATGAAAGGACAGGTTTCTATGACTGTCCAAATTTAGGATAAGTCCAATGTACTCTGACGTCGTATATATGAATAAAGATGATTTGTAAAAATCATCTTGTATTATATATTATTCGCTGCATTATGAGATTCTGTGTTGTTTAGTTTCTTCTACCTTCTTCTTTCATCCTAACAAATCAGTATTTCTGACACTTGAATTTCGTCATGTGATATAGTGGACGTATTCGTGTCGATTTTCGAGGGTCAAAAAATTCGATACGTTACACCAGGATCAGATATGTTAATAAAAACCACTTCGATCCAACTCAAGCATTCGAAGTAACGACATCTTGAAGATGATGGAATTGTATACGGAGTTCTCAAGCGCTTCATTCAGTCTCGGAATGAACTTGTATGAATGAATGCAAGTATTGCATTGCTTTCCTGGAGGGCAATATTAGCATTCCAAGATGGTTTGCTAGGAGGAAATGGTTAGAGCGTAGATTTTTTGAGCCTCATACCAGATAAGTGAATAAAGCAGGGACATGTAGCAAGGTTAAGTGGGTCGCACCCAAGTAGGGTATCGTCATCCTAAATTTAAAGCGATATACATATATGCTTCAGGATTCCAATGCGTGGTTGTTAATTGCAACCAAAGGGTGATCATATTCGGTGCTATGCGAGAAGGAGGTAGTGCCAGTCCTGAGTAGCAGTGGTGCAACGTGTTGTAGCCTCCCGTACATTTTATCTAGAGGTGTACAGATTCGGTGGATAAACCCTTACCCTTTCATAGTTAGAATCCATTCTCCAATACGAGCCTTCGGTTTTGGTTGTACAACCTAGTATGTTGGAATTTAATTAATGTAACAATTTCGGCTATGATTAATAAGCATCTGTATGTTAGACACTATTATAATATTAGAGGAGTCCATATGAAATGTTTTGGTTATCATAAGGTATAAACCCATTCGTGTTTATGTTTGTCGTGGTCTTACAAGATTCCTTTGTTTTCAAATGTTTTTATATAACTATAAAAGTTCAGTTGGGTGTGTTTTTCTCATGCTGGTCTTCCGGACTGACTCGTGTGTTATTTTATTATAATGCTTGGGTCAGACCAAGCAAACTTGTAGATTTGTTTGGATGCATTAGAGCTCAAGAGACGAGTTGGAGGTCTACAAGTTGTATTTCCGTATACGTTTATTTTCTGCTACTTTATTATTGAAATTATCCGCAACTGCGAGGACATGATGTTATAACTGTCCAAGCTGATGATTGTGATTGTTGTCGTACTCTGATGGGTGTATGTATATAATAGTTTCTCCTTTGTAAAGATCATTGATATTATATTATATGTTGTTCTATTGTGATTGTGAGATTCTGTGTTATTTTTAGTTTCATTTCTTTCTTCTCTTCTTCTTTTTTCTATCTTTTTCTTAATTATCTGTCTTTCCATTTGATTTGGATTGTACATGTGTGGTATATTGTTAGCATGAACTGTACAGAAAAGTAGATCGTTACACGTTCGAATCCTCTGCACTGGCAAGACCAACCTGCCCACAAACCTGCCCTAGTGATGGATAGAATTGAATATGACATCACCTCGGTCGTTCCCGACCTATCCGTGGCTACAAGCATACAAACATCCTTGGCATATAGAGAGTAATCTAGAAAGGTGATGACCATAATAGGCGCGACTCACTTAGCCTTATTGCATGCCCTGTTTAAACCATTACCGGTTGATGATGCCCGAGGTAGCGATTATATTTCACATGGCACATTCCATTTTAAATGCCACATTGTCATTCCAAGATCATACAACTAATTTCTACAAATGTATAACTCTTGAGCTCGTACGTCTCAAGAAAGGGGGTTAAGCTAAGATAAGTTGCATTCTCTATCATCAAATAGATGATATGTTCATAAAGATCAATTAATGTAGTTAGAAATGCAACGCCAAACATTCATCCATACAAGTTGTCCAGGAAGAGAACAAACTAAAGGCACTTTCCTATCACATCCTGTCAGGAATTACTCCTAGGATTATTAACAAGAAGTCCTAACATATCATAGATTTTCATAACGAAGCATTACTGCCACTATAATACGTGATATGGTAAATTTCACTTCGAGGGACTAGTGGTAAACAGCCATTCATCATGAAGATCCCCATCGTCAAAATCATCATATTAAATCCGCACTTTCGAATGCGTACATTGGTTCGAAGTGGTTCTTGGTAAATCCGATCCTAGTCTCTTCGGACCAACAACGATAAAAAGGCCCTTAACCTCATTTGGAATTATCACTTTCAATAACTTACTTTTAAATATTATCACTTTAAAAACCATTAACTTTATCAAAAATATTTCTTTCAAAACATTCCTTTAAAAGATTATTTAACTCTTTAAAAGCTTAAATGTATTTCCTTTATATAAAAATCCACATTTAAATCTAAACATAAATCATTTCCATATTTATAAAACTATGTTTATAAATCTCCTTTCTATTTTATAAACTTCTATTTTGTAAACTTCTATTTTATAAAACCTCTTTATTCATAAAATTCTATTTATAAATCAATCTTTTATAAAACTGCATTTTGCTATCAAAACATATTTATAAATCCATATTTTTATAAATCCAATTATTTATAAAATCCGTTTATAAATCCTTTTACCAAAAAAATTTAAAATCCATTTACAAAATATTTATAAATTCCAATTATAAATTTATTTCATTATTTATAAAACTTTTGTAAATTGTTTATATAAACTTATTAAAAAATCTATATTTGAAGATATTTCATAAAACCATCAATTTTAAAACATCAAAAATCGTACTTTTTACTTATTCCAATTAAATTCATTCTTTTTAATAATTTAAAATTTATGAGAGCATATATACTTCTAGGGTAGAAAATTATTTCAATTCAAAATCACTATTTTATAGTTTTTGATAATACTAAAAATAAGACCCAATGCAACTATAACACTAAATAAGCGAAAATAATCTATGCCATCAAATAGGGCATCAAGCACATCATAAGTCAAAATATATGAAAAGTAAAATCAACAGTGCAATGAAACCTATTGAATTCCTCCAACCTGTCCTCTTGCATTATATACAACATATAGTCAAATAATATAAAAATCAACCGCTTTGAGGTGGGATTCGTATACAAAGGGTCATCCACTCTTACACGGAAACATAATAGGATCTCATTTGCTTCAATAGGCAGGAATATATCCAAAACAACAAATAAATATAGTAAATCATCCAAACAACCAAAAAAAGCATAGATAAAATTAACCACACTTATATAAAAATATAAGTGAGTCAGAGAGGTGAGTTAACACACGAAAATTCAAGAAATTGCCAAAGCGCTACGATTTTGAGTTAAAATTGAATGGTCGTTAAATTTAATCTAAAATTCCTACTAGCTCTAAATCCGTCCAATCTAACTGCATAGTGTAGTACTCACTGGTAAGAACGCAATGCAACTTGTCGCGCTCAAAACCGACCTCGTACGAAAATATTATGACTTAATGAATGTACGAATAATTAATTTAAAATTAACTTTAATTAACTTTAATTAACTAAAATTATTAAATCAAAATTCACCTTCTCTCCTTTCGCGCTCGATTTTCACGCGACACTTATTTTTTTGTTATAAATTGATCGTGACAAACCAGAACACCGCCGACGCCTCTATCTGTGCTGCATCGCCGCCATCGTCTGCTGCCGTTGGAACCTCGCTACACGTGCCCCATTGCGCGAAACCAAAAAATCAAACGTAGTTTCACTTGAACATGCTGCCCTAGCCGCTGCCATCGATGATTCAATGATCTAAGGGTATGGATGAACTCGTGGGGATGAGTGGAACAACTTTCATGTTGAAGGTTTCAGCTAATTTTGCTTCGATTGCGTCGAGAAACGTGTGCTAATGATTAGGTTTAATGGCGGCTGAGCTTTAGGGTTAGGGTTTTAGGAAAATAAAAGAAATGGATTGGTGTACACAGATACGTGAGTGAGTGATCCTTAACTTTCAAGCTAGAGATAAACAAGGACAGCTAAGAATGATGCAAATTGACACGGACCAGTGCACACAGATACGTGCACACAACACGAAACAACGACAAAGCGAACAAAGAAGGTTGCGACCATTCAACAGAGAGAAAGTGACAAACTTGAATTTGATAGGAACAAAATATATATTTTTTTGAAATCCAAAGTTTACTCATATATTTAAAATAGACATTTATATATTGCTTTTTTTTTAAAATCGATATTCAATTTGAACACATAGAAAAATAAAATCTCCATATATATGTGTGTGTATATATATATATATTAAAATCAATATTAAATTTCAAAACACATATAAAATAAAATCTTTATAATTATATCGCAAAATCACCAATTAATTTAAAACACTTCCTTTCAAAAACTTTCAAATAAATATACAAACATAACATATTTTATTGTAAAAAAAATCTGTTTTAAAAATACAAACATAAATATATTATATCTATATATTTATACCTTTAGAACAGAATGAATAGAAGGCTGCAGGGCAGCTCAAGGAGGGCTGGAAAGAGGTTCAAGTCGGCAAGTGGATGAGGATTTGGGTGCAGGCTCGGTTGCAGGGGAAGGGACGGAGGCCGACTGCATGGGAAGAGGATGAGCAGGGCGAAGTGGCGCACGGTGATGGGGTTTCTCAGGGATTTGGTTGTTGTGGCTGTGTCACGACAAGCAAGGGTATCATAGGTAGGTTTCAATTACAGTTGCGGCGCTAGTAGGTCTACGGAGCAATTGGAGACGAGGCCTAGGGGATTTGACCTGAGGCTACTATGCGGGGGTTCGGGTGGATGGAAATGGAGTCTCGATGGCTGCTGGCATGGATCTACGGTGGGGAAGATGGATTCGATGTTGGTGGAGGGTGGATGGTTAAGTGGAGGATCGAAGGGCTGAGGAAAGATGGACAGTGCGGAGGAGGGGATCTAATGTATCTGACGTGACATTTAGGGTGTGATCGCTGGTGCAGCGATGGTGAACTGAGAGAAGGTGCTGCGAGCTGTTGTGGAAAGGAGTTGACTAGAGAAGGCGATGAAAAATGAGTAAGTTAGAGAGACGGATGGGAGGAGGGTCACCGAAGTTGAAGGAAAAGCCGGGGAAAGGGAAACGAGCAAGAAGAAAGGAAGAACCGGCTTCCAATAATATAAGCATCATGGAGATATTATATAACTTCATATATAATTTCTTTTATTCTGACATGACAGAATAAAGGCAAGAGAAAGAAAAATGGTAATGGAGATAGAAAGTGAACCAGAAATAAAAATCATCCAGTGGAAACCAAAAGTCCAATACTAAATTCAAGGAATTGAATTCAGGGAATAATAAAGGTCAATGGCCATTGGTTTTCACACGATACGTAAATGAATGGCCATATGGAAGCCAAAAAGTTCAAAACGGGTACCGATGCGGCGAACCATTTCGCAGATTTCGCCGCTTACTGGACGTCGAAATAAAAAAATGAATATACTACTGAGATTAGCACGATGATATGAATAGAACGGTACACAGATATGAGAGATACGACCGTCCTATCAAAACTCCATTGTTTGCTGTCGAAAATGTTGCTAAAACACGGTAAATAATATAAATGGAGCTAGAGCAGTCCAAATTTGGCAAAACGAAATATAACGTCTCACCCAAAAAATGGTCTACATTTTTACTGTACAAAAATATTCAGATTTCAAAAATATTTTATTTTCATCATTTTAACTAATTTTAAATTTAAATTGAAAATTACATGATAGAACTATCTTTCATATTTCCAAGTAAAAATTTGCCATTTGCTATGCTTCGATAGACGCATTCCGAATATCTAATTTTCATTGCAAAATTTTAATTATTAATTTTTCATGAAAAATTTAATTAATCACGTTATAACAATAGTTAAAATTTTATGGGTCGTTACATCATTAGTTCATTTCATTAATTCACTATAACTAGGATTCAAGTTCACATAACTTTGCTTAAGTTAACTTCCATTTCAAAATTCACTTCACTAATTCATTTTCAATTAGAATCAATTTCATTTCAATAATGACTTCATTTAATAAGTTAAATATCATTTCATAACTCAATTGCGGATTTTGTTTTACCAAATCAAAATATTTAACTATTTTAAAATTTGGTTTTACTTTCTATTTTCTCATATTTATAAGTTGTACAAACTTATTTACTTACAATTTCATAAAACTTTATTTAAGTTCATTCACATTCTATAATTACAACTTATGGTATACAATCATTTTAAAACTTAAGTTTAAATTCATTTTACACTCTTTAGGTATTAGATTACTAATTAATTTATTTTATCGGTATATTTAATAAGTTTAAAATTAATTTTAACTTACTGTTTTCCAAAAATTTTACATTATAAAACTTATTTTCTCATATTTTCACAAAGCACTTAAATGAAAATTTTCAGATTTCAAACACCCCCATTCTACTATAAATATTTTCTTTTTTATTTCAAATCATACTCTTGAAATTTTAACATCAAAACTAGTTTTACCAAAAAAACTCTAATGATAGAAATCCACCACGTAGAAACTCGAAAATAAATACTAATGATGCTGCAGTCATCACCAAAATTATTTTTTAGTGACCGAATTGAATTCAATGCTTTTTTATTTCTTTTTAAATCCCTTTTATTTACAAATCATATTTATAAATTTTTCCTTATATATAATTTCACTTTGGTTATATAAAACCAATACTTATAAAATAAAGAACAAATGATAATAATCAAATATTATCATTCACTAACAACCAAACACACTATATGTAAATATTATAATTTCTGAAAAATTATTCCTTCATATATAAAATATAATTAAGGTAAAATTATTTCATATGCCAAATTTTAAAACAATATTGGGTCGGTGTGCCTTGTTCAAGCGTTTAGAAACCCCTATCGATAATGTTGCGTCACATGCACCGACCAGAATTCATAAGCCACTCAAAAGATAAATTAACACAATACAAAACATTTTTATAATCACTAACAAATACGCTCTCATATATGTACAATCAAACTCATTCTAGGGTGCTACTGACCTTATCTATAACGAGTAGCCAACCAAAGCCTAGGTGTTCGCACAATCCTAAGCTAGGATACCAAATGTAACAGTCGAGGTTTTTCGACCTATGAAAATTGACACTAATACATCCTCGGCATTCATGTGTTGCAAATTTAAGTGTCGGAGTAACCAATCGTTACGGAAAAAAAGAAAGATAAAGAGAAAAGAAGAAAAGAGAAAGAGGAACTAAAACAAACATAGAATCGCACAATCGCAGCGGAACAACATATAAAATAATATCAACGAGCTTTACAAAAGAGAATCTGTAATCTTTAATATACATACATAAACTAGAGTACAACAGTCAAATTACAATCATCATCCCAGACAATTATAATAACATATTCTTACGAATGTTGATAATTTAAAAAACAATGCAGTGGAAAATAAACATATGCGTGACCGAAAAACCTCCAGCTTGTCTACTGATGCTCCAAAGCACCAATCTATAAAATATGTTCGGTCTTACCCAAGCACTGAAAGGGAAGAATGCCCAGAAAAGTCTGGTAAACCAGCATGAGTGTAACGACCCAGAAATTTTAATAATTTAATTTGAGAATATTTAATTAATTTTAAATATTTAAATGATGGTTTGAATTGAATTTTCAATATAACTTTGAATTTGGCGAGTAAATTATAGAATTTAATCTATTGAGGGTTGAATAAAAATTTGAATCTTCAATTTTAAGCCGATTAAAAATATTTCAAAGGCTTGTAAAATTCATATTGATAATACTGGGGATAATAGAAGCTTCAGAATTTAATTTGGAAGTGAATTGTACAGTTTTGGAATTTAAATCGTTTGAATCGATATTCAAAAATAGCCGTCCGAGGCACAGTCTCGGAATTCGACGAAACCAGTTCCATTGGGTCCGTAATATTGAATTATTGTCGGATTTCAAATTTCGTATTTTTTGGAGTTTATATGTGAGCACACGACACATAAACGCATTGAAATTTTAAAACGAATTCAATATTCAATTTGAATTTAAATTAAAATTTGTCAACATCAGTACACGTTCTCCCTTTCCTCACGCCTTCTATCACGCCTAAATTCGTGTGAGCATGGCCGAGCATACCTCCTTCACGTTTAAATGTTCTTCCCCCTTCACTCTCGTTCAAAAGAAAATCAAACGAGGTTGAAAAATTAATGGCCGATAGAAAAAAATAGGCAGAGCTTCTCATTCCTTCTTTATAATCGCGACCTCCCTCTCCTATTTCCTCTTCCCTTCCCCAAATCGAATCAATGCCGAACCTCAGAAAAAAATAAAAAATAAATAAAAATAAAAATTTTAATGGCCGAACCCCAAATGAAGTCGCGATTCACATGAAAGGGGGGCGATGGCAACGGCGACGAGAGGACGAAGGCGCGCGATGGTGTAGCGGCGTTGTCAGGTGGAGCGGCGCGCGATGGATCGCGATTTGGTGCTCACGTTCGGCTACTGGATCGCGTGATGGAATTGGGGGTGCGCGCGACGCAAGGCGAGGCCGATGGTGATGGAGGCGTGTGTACGCGTGGATGATGGATGCAGCGCTCGAGGCGCGGCAAGGACGAACAGTGGAGGCACGACGCCGTGGGGTTCGCGTGTGATGCAGTAAAGGTAATTTTTTTTTTTTTAATAACGAATATGTATTGATAAAGATAAAAAAAATACAGTGAAAAAAAAAATATTGTGTGAAATTTTGTTTACAGTAAAGGTAATTTAATTTACTGTAAATAAGTTTTAAATATAGATATATATATATATTGGGTTCTAAAAATAAATTGTTACTGTAAAAAGAAAGGTAGATTTCTGATTTTAAATTTACATATATTGAGTTGAAAAAAAAAATGAATTTAAAAATATACAGTAAAATATTTAGTGTTTCACAATTTTGACTTGCTGTTAGAATTTAAATCTTATATTAAAGTGTTTAAATTATTTAATCAACTTATTTAACGATTTTTGAATTTGTTAAAGTTAGCTTGAGATTTAAACCATTAGTTTAAATGACTGGTTAATTAACCTATGTAAAAGGAAATTTAGTTCAATTCAAAATTTCTAGTTAAATTGATTTTAAAAGGAAAATTAGTAAAAATTTAACCCTTAGTAAAATAATTTATTAAAAAGAAAATCAGTTTGAAATTAGATTTTTAGTTTGGAACCAGCAAATTTGTATAAATTTAATATTGGTCAATTAAAATTTTTAATTGATAAGAAAGAGAAATTAAATAGTTAGTTGGATAAATTTAATTATAGGGTGAGTTAATTAAATCTAAATTTATTTTTGTGTTACTAGGAATAATTTATTAAAAGAAAAAAAATTTAGTTTTAAAATTAAATTTGTAGTTAAATAAATTTATTCAAGTAAATTTAGTTGAAATTTAAATTTTATAAGATAAATTTGTTAAGAGTAATCTGTTTAAAATTAATAGGAAATTAGTTAAAAATTTAGATTCTTTGGTTAAAAATTTAAATCACTAGTTTGAAATTAAATTTATTAGTTGAATAAATTTATTAAAGGAATTCTAGTTTAAGATTTTATTCTTCGATTAAATAATTTTAAACAAGGAATTGGTTTAAATAAAACCATCAGTTAATTTAACTATTAAAATGAAATCACCGATGAATCGAAATAATAAAATGAAAATTTATTATTCGATCTGTTCGAATATTAATAAATTGTGTATAATATTTATACAAGGTATAAATCAAGAAAAATCGAGCCAAGATGGAAATGGATTGCTAATAAAAGCAAAGGTGAGAACTTCTCACTCAAAAAGGAATTTTGTTGTTTATTTAAATTTTAAATAGATAGATTTAAATTTTGTTTGACTGTGTTGATTGAATGACTGAATGATTGAATGATGATTGTTATATATATATATATATATATTGGATGTGAATAGACCCTATACGCCGTTAGTAAGCGGAGGTTATTTATTACACACATATACCGCGATATTCCACCTTGAAGTGGAATTGGTATTATATTATATATAGCAATATATATATATATTGGCATATGTATATATTGCAGTTGATTGATTTTCCGCATTTTCTTTTAGCGGATGAGACCCTATTGCGCCGTTAGTAAGCGGATATATTTTATAAAATCCCATGTACCGCGATATTCCGTCTTGAAACGGAATGGTATTGTGCTAATGTCTGTGGATGCAGGGAAACAGGTTGGAGGGATCCAACTGGATTCCTCACAAATATTTGTTTGATTTCATATATTGTGATATTTGATTGTTATCATGAATGATACATGATGTTTGAAAGTTGTGATTGACTATTGATATGTTGCATCATCGGATCCAAATTTGAAGTTTAAAAATAACGATTTTTTTGATTTCTAAAGTGATTCTTGAAAGTATACGTTTATAAAAATATTGGAATTGATTCATCTTAAATAAATAAACGTTATAATTTTAATATTATAAAAATTATGATTTTTGAGAAATACAGTTAAAAGTTAATTTTTAAAATTATGGGATTAGTGATTTTATAAAATAGTTTGAACTGGGATTTCTGAATTTATTATAAGAAGTCTAAAAATAGAATTTATAAAATTTTTATTTTATAAATCAGAATGATGAAATTATAAAAGAATTTAAAGATGTTTAAAGTAATAATATAAATTGATTTATATTAAAAGATTTATAAGTTGATATTTATAAATTTAGAATATCTTGAATTATAAAACGAGCTTTTATAGGTGATAGAATGATTTGTAAATGAATTTCATAAAGGAATGAAATCTATAGAATTTATGAAATTTGATTATTTTATAAATTAAAATGATGAAATTATAAGGAGCTGAAAGACGTTTTAAAATAGTAATATAAATTGTTTTATATTAAAAGATTTATAAATTGATATTTATAAATTAAAAATATTGGAATTATAAAACGAGCTTTTATAAGTATTAGAAAGAATTGTGAATGAATTTCACTAATGAATGAAACTTATAGAATTATAACGGTGAAGTTATAAATAGAATTTTATAAATAAAATTTATAAAGTTATTTAGGAAATAGATGTGGATAAATAAATGAATCTTAGAAGTTATAAGATTTATAGATTTGGGAAGTTTGAAGGAATGATTTTGTAAATAAATAAATTATAAGTATTTGACTTATAATATGAATTGTTATTATACCATTGTGATATGAATTGAGATAGGTTAATAAAGGAATTTATAAAAAGGAGTTGATATAAAATAAATAGAAATAGAATTTATAAACGTTGTTTTATAAATTCGAAACGACTTACTTTGATAAGTAAATAGTTGTAACTTGTTAATAGAGTTATATTCACGTTTTGAATAGTGAATAATCTTTTAAAATAAAATGAATAGAAGTGATGAAATTTATTAACAAGGTATGTTCACGTTTTTTGAATAGTGAATAATAAGTTAAAGAAATTATTTTGGGATGTGATGTTTGAAAAAGAATTAAAACGATCTAAAAGATGTTTTAAAATGTACTGAGATTCGAAACCATAGATTTCAACATTTATTGTTGAAATAGATGTTTTCGAGAAATAAAAGGAAATGGTGGACTATAACACTGTTGTTATAGTAAATGATTTCCGAAAGGAAATGTTTTGCATAGTATTGGGATTTATATATCTATTTTAATTTCGAATCCCTATACTAGTGATTTTGGGTTGTCGTAACGATGTTTTACGCAACATTCGTTTTGGCCCAAATAAATATGGTTAAGTGAATGATTTCCTTAAAGAATAAAATATATACTTAATTTCGATTAAGGTATATTAAATATTTTCTAAGTATAGAAAATAAAACGATCTGTGAATTACTTATTTTTAATAAGTATAGAAATGCTTTTCCAATATTAAGTGAATATTTTGAATTTATCTTTTTGAAGATAAATTGAAAATGAATATTTGAAAACGAATGGAAATCGTATATTCATAAATATTTTGGAATGTAAATTCAATATAGAATTTATAAATGAAATTGGGAAATTAGATTTAAAAATAAATATTGATTTATTTTTAAAGTATGGAAATTATGTTTATATCTTGTAAAGATATTTTTGTGAAATAAATAATTTGGAAAATTATTTGGAATCTGGTGATGTTGGCATATCTATTGATAGTTCAATAACCGACTATCAATATTTACCTTTAAATAGGTATTTGTTGTGATTTGTTTGAAATTGAATGCCACACTTATTTTTTTTTTAAAATAAGCGCTCACTATTCGGGTTAACCGGGAAAGGACCTTGGGGTCGTATAACCCATTCCGAATATGTGATACGTCGTTATGAATTGCATTTGAAGATCGGTGTTGAAGACCGGATATTTTCGAAAACGAAAGGGTTTCTTGTTGATTGTCTCTACACTGGCTGATCCCTGGTATTGAGATCTCCATATGTGATGGGAAATCCGAACGTGATTAGAGATTATTCGGATTGCAAGGACTTCTTTGTAAGTGCCTTCGGTTCTGTTCGAGCCCGGGACAGACTTGTATGGATTTTGTGTCTGACATTAAAAGTTGAGATGTAAAGCCGATTTCTTTCAAATATATTTCTGTGGTGGCGGAGAATTTATTCTCTTAGCTTAACACCCTTCTCTGAGACGTACGAGCTCAGAGGTTATATAGTTGAAGTTATCAGCGATATATTCCCAATTTGGTAATGTGACATGCTGAGTGTTGCTGAAATGATCATTGTGTTGATTATTGTGATAGGATCATTTATTTGATCGTCTATCTTAGTGATCATTGTGTTGATCATTTGTTGACCCAAAGCATGGCTTTTGTATAAAGTATGTTTTTGTGGACGTGACTTCGTCGAGCCTCACACCTCGGAAATGGTCGAAACAGGAAAGATGCGGCAAGGTTATGAGGGGTAGCTCCCTTTAGGGTATGTACATTTCCTTCTGGATAGAGGTGGTATCATGGTATGGAGCCCAGATATTTAACCTATGTGGTTACTACGAATTTATTACTTTGTGGTTGTTGGCTATCGGGATCCCGTGAGAAAGGTCGTTTACGATCGGGGAATGGCGTGCTCGTGTCAGTAGTTACCCAGTTAGGGGTAACCCGGCCTTGTGTTGGCAGAGTTCCGGTTTGGTTCTCGGGGATGTCTTTCCAGAGGCATTCTCATGTGGCAATGGGAAGTTCCTTGGCCTGACCATTTGTTGGAAATCCAAAGAAACAATACGAAACTTGTACGGTTTTAGTTGTAGAACCTATCATTCACTTATGGTGTCGCAACACTGTTTGGATGGTAGCTATAGTAGGCATACGATAATGGTCGTATGTTGGCTAAGATTTATATTCTACTTTCGAAATGAATTTCTTCTACACTATGCACTAGTAATAATATCAAATGTTATTTTTAATGCGTATCAAGCATCTTTGACTATCATAAGGAGAAATCTCCTCTGATTCTGCGTTTGCATGTGTGTGTGTGTGCGGGAGGCCTTATGGTAGTCTCATTTTTAAAAGCATTGCGAATTGAAATAAAAATATCTCTCTATTTTGATTTTTAAAGAAAAATAAACTGTTTTGAGTTCTCGCACCAGTCACATGACTGACTTGGAGTTTATTGTTTTCCTTCCTAAACTCTGGGTGCCCACCAATTTTCACACGGGCAGTCAAGAGTTAAGGTTTATCAGGATATTCTGGATATTCTGGAGTTGCTGGAGGCAAGATGGATGGCATGGCGTATTACTAGTTTATATAGTATTTCTTTTTCCGCTGCATTGTTTGTTGTTGTACACTCTGATGATGATATGATGTAAAGTATAAAATGTAATAACTGATATAGTTCTTTGTTTAAAGATTATTCATTTATTATTATATGTTGTTCCGCTGCGAATTGTGAGATTCTGTTATTGTTCTGTTGTTTTCTGTTCCGTTGCATTTTCTATTCTCTTTTTCTTCTATTTTAAAAATTTCAATCTTCTGTTTTCTCTCCTTCCATCTTCTACCTTCTTCTCTTCTTCTTTCTTTCTTCTTTCTTAAACCCATAACATTTCGGTTTTTCGGCAACGAAAAATCGCGATCGTTACAATGAGAAAACACATCTCAAATTTATTTTACACTTATCAAAACTTTTCTTTACCAAAACAAAAGTATCTCATAAGACCACGCCGCACATAAGTACGGATGGGTTTTTACCTTACGATGACCAAAACATTTCATATCAAATCATTTGATATTATTCTAGCGTTTAGTATACAAATTATATTTAATCAGAGCTAAAATTGTTACATTATTAAATTCCACAATATATTAGGTTCTACAAACAAAATAGTAGGCACGTATTGAAGAATGGATTTCTATACAATGACAGGTATGGGACTACCTTTCGTACAATACATTTCTAGAGGAATGTACCAAGGATCGACACCTTCGAATCCTCTACACCTAACAAGACTGGCCTACCCATAGACCCACCCTTGTGGTGGATAGAACCAAATATGACCTCACCTCGGTCCTTCCTGACCAATCCGTGGGGAAAAGCATACATAACTTACTCGATATGTAGAGAGTAAACTAGAAAGGTGATGACCCTAATAGGGGCAACCCGCTTAAACTTACGGCATGCCCTGTTTAAGCCATTACCAGTTGATGAAGCCCGAGGTAGCGATTATCTTTCACATGGCACATTCCACTTTGAATGCCACATTGCCATTCCATAGTCACACAACTAATTTCTACAAACGTATAACTCCTAAGCGCGTACGTCTCAGGAAAGGGTATTAAGCTAAGAGAAGTCGCCTTCTCCGCCACCAAATAGATGATACATTCATAGAGATCAAATAATGTAGTTAGATATGCAATGTAAGACATTCATCTATACAAGTTGTCCAGGATTAGAAAAGACCGAAGGCACTCTCCTACCGCATCCTGTCAAGAATCACTCTTATGGTTAGTAGCAAGAAGTCCTTGCTTATCGTAGATTTTCAAAACGAAGCACTACTATCACCACCATAAATATGTGATATGGTAAATTTCACCCTACGGGACTAGTAGCAAGCAGCCATTCATCATGAAGATGCCTGTCTCTAAAAAAATCATCATAAACCTGCACTTTCAAACTATACATTGGTTCGAAGTGGTTCTTGGATAAATTCAACCATTGTCTCTTCGAACCAACAACGATAAAGATGCCTTTAACCTCATACAAAAACCAATTCTTGTAGAGTTATCACGTTTCCAACTCTTGACTTGTTATCGTTCGGCCAAGAAAGAGTCCCGGTAGATTGGAGTACCATAGACACTCCGCACTACTCGAATAAACATTCTTAATTCAAATGATAATCAAGCCTACTCAGTCGGCTTCGTGCTAAGTGCACAACTAATTATTTCCAATATCAAGTCAAGGAACCAAAAATGGCCGAATTTGATAGTCTGTTATTTGGCTATTAAAGCAACAAATAAAATCAAGCACGTAAGCAGTCGCTAGGCCCATTAATTAGTCTTTTGTTAATTAAATAAATTTCAAAATATTTACTTCAAATTATCTTTAAAAAGATATATCCTCAAAACCATTTCAATCCTTTGATACTGGAAAACATTTCCATATACTTATATCAACGGAATAAGTATATTTAATAGCACTACCATTTTGGAGACATGCCAAAGAGATTTCTATAACCGTACAAATCTAGAGTTTGTATGCCTCTGGATGGGTTTTAAGAATAAAAAGCAATGCTCCTATACCACTAGGCCTTTATTACGATTATAATAACCAATTTTTATATTTCACAATGGTGAAAGTCAAAATACAACTTATTGGGTAAAAACGACTGTTGCATAAAACACCGTTAAGACGACCCAAAAACACTAGTCTATGGATTTGATTGATTATATACATATAAACTATCATATACTTTATAAAACATTTCCTTTCGAAAATAATATACTATAATAATAGTGTTATATTCCACGCCTTCCATACTTCCTCGAAAACGTCTATTACAACAATAAATGTTGAAATCTGTGTTTTCGATACATATCGCAGTTTACAAGAAAATTCAAACTATTAAATTCCATTTGGAATTAATACTTTCAACAATTTATTTTTAAAGATTATCAATTTAAAAACCATTAGCTTCCTCAAAAATATTACTTTCAAAACATTCCTTTAAAAGATTATTTAACTCCTTAAAAGCTTGAAAAAATCCATATTTAAATATTAATATAAGTCATTTCTATATTTATAAAACTATGTTTATAGATCTCTTTTCTATTTTATAAAAAAAATTAATTTGAAAACTCTCTTTATTTCTAAATCATTCTTTTATAAAAACTCATTTCGCCATCAAAAACCATTTATAAATCCATATTTTTATAAATCTAATCTATTTATAAAATCCATTTAAAAATCCATTACCAAATAAATTTAAAATACATTTACAAAATATTTATAATTTTGATTATAAATCCATTTCACTATTTATTAAATATCACTTATATAAATCCTTTATATAAATTTGTCCAAAAATCTATGTTTAAAGATATTTCATAAAACGTCAATTTTATATCATCAAAAATCATACTTTTTTATTTATTCCAAATAAATTTATTCCTTTTAATAATTTAAAATTTATTAAAAAATTGATACTTCAAAATCATTTCAATTCAAACTCACTATTTTATAGTGTTTCATAATACCAAGAATATGGCCCAGTGCAACTATAGCACTAAATAAGCAAAAACAATCCATGTCATCAAATAGGCCATCCAACACATTATATGTCAAAATATATGAAAAGTAAAATCAACATTGTGGGGAATCCCGTTGAATCCTTCCAACCTGTCCTCCGCATCACATATAGCATATAGTTTAATAATATAAAAAACAACCGATTCGAGATGGGATTCGTATACAAAAGGTCATCCACACTTACACGGGAATGTATTAGGGTTTCATCCGCTTTAATAGGCGAGAATATATTCAAACCAACTAATAAATATAGTTATTCATCCAAACAAGCAACAAATAACATAAATAAAATTATCCACCGTTATATAAAAATATAAGTGAGCTAGCGAGGTAAGTCAACTCACAAAAATTCCAGAAATCGCCAAATTGCTCCGGTTTGAATTAAAATTAAATGGTCGTTCAATTTAACACAAATTCCTACTAGCTCCAAATCCATCCAATCCAACTCCATAGCGTAGTACTTCCTGATACGAATGAAACGCAACTTTTCACACTCAAAGCTGACCTCTTACAAAAAAGTTGTTGATTAACGAACTCATGAATAATTAATTTAAAATTACTTTAATTAAATAAAAAAATTAAACCTAAATTCCCCTTTCTCCTCTCTTGCTCGATTTCCAGGCGATGCTTCTTTTCTTTTTAATAAATCGATTGCGATAAATTAGAACATTGTCGCTGCCACCACCTACACCGCGGCCATCACCAGCCTCCGCTGCCACCTCGCCACGTGCGTGCACGCCATCATGTGAACCCCAAAAATCGAACGCAGCTGCACTCGAATGCGCTTCCCTAGCCGCCGCCATCGTCGACGATTTGATGATCCAAGGGTATTGATGAACTCGTAGGGATGAGAGAAACAACTTTCATGTTGAAGGTTTTAGCTAATATTGCTTTGATTGCATCGAGAAACATGGGTCGTTGGTTAGGTTTAATGGCGGCTGAGCTTTAGGGTTGGGGTTTAGCAAATCAAAGAAATGGATGTCCTTTTATAGCAAATTTCAAAAGCGTTATTCACATTTAAAAATTTCGAACTTCAAATGAAGCGTGCTGTCGGGAGTTCTATAAGTTGCATCCCTATTCCGAACACAATGAAGTATATATCGGAAGCCAATTCCATCATATACAAAAGTTAACTTTTTGAAATCAAATTATATTTATTTAAATTCCATAAATTAATTCCTACGTGTTTCAAACTTGCACGACCAAATGATACGTCCGATCACCATGAAATTCGACAGCGTAAAATAATCCACTATTATGGATCCAATGAAATTGGTTTCGTTGAAATCCAAGATAGTGCCCCCAAAGGCTATTTTTGCACGATAATTAAAACGAATTATTTACAAAATCTATTAAATCACTTTTAAATCAAATTTAAAAGTTTACCACCTTCCTTCTTATTTAAATAGAATTTAAATGAACTTTCAAAATCATTTTTTTTCATATTATATTCAAGATTCAATTATTTAAACATTTCTAAATATTAAATTTAACAATTTATTATCTGATAAATCGCTATATTTCGAATTCAAGTTATTTAACATATGAAATTAACTTTTCAATATTAAAAATCAATTAAATATTCCAAATTCAAATGACTAAAATTCTGGGTCATTACACGAGCTCACTACAATTTTATTTTAGTATGGTACCTATAAGGGACTCATTGGCTACCGACGTTACTGGTTATGGTACACGACCTGCACATACTACCTGCTTAAAAATGTCAGCTTAAAAATGTGTTAAGGGGGATCAATGTAAAGCCTTAATGTTATTTTAATACTTTACTGATAGACACTACATATATAGCGTATCTTACTATATATATATAGTTTAAAGGATCCTCAGGAGATGAAAAATCCAGTAACATCTCTTAAGTTACCTGTACCCTTATTTCTCATGATATTGATTTAACTTACATAAGAACTTTTAGTTCTGACTCGAGTGTTTTGTCTTTTTGGTATGCCTAGGTTTGCCTGAGTATTTCAATGTTTGAAGACGTTATTCTATAAAGATGAAGACGGAGATTGTATCTATTAGTATTATTCTGCTGCATTATTTGGTATATTTGTTTGTTGTACTCTTATTATGTTGAAAAATAAAAGTTAAATTAATTGTAAAAGCACTTCATGAATTGTTGATGTGATTATTATATTTTGTCATTACGTTGTGAGATTCGGATTATTGTTTTTCTTCCTCTTATGTTCTTATTAAACCCATTGATAATCTGTCATTTGGATTGTTTGAGTTAGACATGTGTGGGTTATTGTCGACTTAAATTGCCTAAAATTGTGGGTCATCACATCACTAGACTTTATGTCTCTCAAAATTAAGATCAAACATAGAAGTCTTTTGAACTTTCTAGTGGGTGTTAGGACTTGTATGCATTGAGATTCCGATCTTGAGGAAAAATCAACAACTCACATACGATGGATAATACCTTATCTACTATATCACATACAGCTCTCAACCTTTTATTTTTTGTCCTAATTTCATTTTACCTTGAGGAAAACTCAACAAATAATGAGAGAATATTTACTTATACCTATTATTTCACGACGACCTAAGTATAATGCACATACCTTGAGTAAATCAAAACAAATATGTGCATGCACCTTACTCTGTCTATCCAACATATTAATAGTACTACATATAACATCTCTAACTTGAGGAAAGCTCAACAACTAGGAGTATGTAAGTAATCTACTAATACATATATATATAGTAAAGGACAACGTTTACATTAAAGATTCATACTCTTTAATATATTTGCTTGAGTGACATCGATTTATTGAATGATGCATTTCTTATGAAATACCTTCGCGATTCAAGTGTCTGACACATCTGAAATCTTGATACGTGCAGTATACATACGTATTTAATCCCCAAATCTAATTGGGGTTTCATATTGTTACACCTTCTATTATACATTCATATAATAAAAGTTTAATTCTTGTACAACATTTTATGATTTAATTAAGTTATATAATAACCTTAGTATAATCTTATATTATTTTACTAATTAAATATTATTTAATTCATTTAAATAATTAATTTAACATTTTGTTTTATTTTATCTTATTCATTTATTTAAAGTTGAATATGTATGGTATAACATGTATATTTATACACATATATCTATTTATTAATTAACATTTATTGTACAACATTTTATAATTTAATTAAATTATATAATAACCTTAGTATAATCTTATATTATTTTACTAATTAAATATTATTTAATTCATTTAAATAATTAATTTAACATTTTGTTTTATTTTATCTTATTCATTTATTTAAGGTTGAATATGTATGTTATAACATGTATATTTATACATATATATCTATTTATTAATTAACATTTAATTAATTTATTAAATTAAAAACAATTTTAATTAATTATAATTAATTTCAAAAATTATATACACGGTATCTTAAACATTTTAAGGTAATTTTTGCATATATTTACATATATGTTATTCAATATAATTAATTAACCTTTAATTAATTTTATATTTTATTAATCTAATTAATTATTAATAAACTTTTGAAAATAATTATTTCGTTTTCAAAACAGTTTTGAAATTATTTTAAAACACTTAAAAAAGATTTTACTTAATTTAAATCTAACCTTTTAATTTTAATTTTAAAATAAAATTTTGAAAACTAGCCTAAGATCAAAATTCAAATTGGGTTTTAAGTGCAATGGGATAAGGGCAAGGCTTGCAACTTAATCTAAGCATATATAATTTAATATAATTATCAATTAAATGTATAAAATTGTAAATAGATTAGTTATCTTGACTATAGCCTAATTAGTATAGGTTGAATTTTTGGTCGATTGACTCTGCTTGAATCTAAATTCAGATCCTTCTAAAGAGAGCTACCAGAGTAAAGGCACTACACACCAATGTCCTATTTTATTGGAGGGTGGTAAGAAGGTGTTTTCAACCAGAGATGGTATAGAGAAGAGCCAAAAAAGAGTAATGTAAATAAGGGGTTAAGGGAGTTTAAATAGAAGAGAAAATGAGGGGAAAATAAATACATCTGGACCCACAAATCTCTCTAACATTTCGAACTCCATATGAAAAATTCAACCTCCTTTTCCCATCGTATATGGCTGGCCACACCTACCCTATGTATGGGCCTCTATCTTGTTTCAAGCCCGGTTAAATAAAATATATTTAAATCCAATTTAAATGTACTTCGATATTGTATATCGATACAGGTGTACACAACTTTTATATACGCATTAATTTTCAAAAAAATAAAATAAAATATTATGATTAATATTTTCATAAATATTAATTAATTTATAATAATTACAGTTAATAAAACCAGGTGGTAGCCAGAGTATTTAACATATCAGTTGCGTGACTCTCACGTGTAAATTCAATCAGCGGTTAATATCGAACAATTTGAATATTAATGTTCGTCATCACTTTAGCTTGTGGTTTGACATTATGGCCAAATTTACCTCTTATATAGCTATGGAAAATTAAATTTCACTAATTTTAAGCATTATTCGACAGTGACAAGAATTTGCACCAATTCTTTCCATAAAAAATATACCATGTTAGGACATAGAATTTGGTAATGGTTAAAATTCCAATATCATCCATATTTGACTTTGCAGTCCAAACCCAAAGTCCTCGATTCAATAATAATCTTTTATATTAATCAAACTACTCTGGCTAAAGGCTTTGACTTTGAGTTGACTTCAATTGACCGTGATACCAACCTCATATTACTAAGGAGAAGAAGTCTCTATTGAATAATGTTTCGCTTCCAATGCTTCTACTCTACCTAACTACAGTTGATCAATGGACGCCATGACATGATTTAACTATAATCAAAGTCTAGTTTCCACATTGAAGCTTAACACTATTCTCAAGTAGAGAGAATTGTGTAATTGTTGTCACATTAATATTTTCTATTCGACTATAGCCATAATAACCAACAGAAAACTATCGAATGAGTCATTCTATAGTTATCCAATAACTTTTAGCACGTAACCCCTTAGTGCCCCCTATAGCTTTAAGTAATACACCACCCAACATTTGGAGAACATTACATACTCTAGTCTCGATGGAAACATCGATATCTGATCTTGATACATCTCGACTAGGAATATTTTAAGCGACGTGTTTCTAATATTGCAATAAATTGCTCATGATTACAACACCTTGTAATTACTATCACAAACCACACCATTTACAGATTTTTTTTGTTATATGTACCTAAATTAAATAATTAATTATAACACATTATAACAAGTATATAGTAGAAAGGAAAACACCTTTTATTTCAAATAATATTTTCTTATAGAGTTTATACTTTACAGAAAATTATAGAATTATCCATAAAGCATACCCCTATCTCTATCAAGGACAAATGAACATGGGTTAGGAGTTGTATATGATACTGCCAATAAAATGTTATCGCTTGTAGGCTTAAGATTTGTTGAGCTTCCTCAAGGTCATAATCTCAAGGCAATAGAGTTTTATTATCCACTAAAGAAATCGAAATATTTTTATGCTTTCATTTAGGGTTCGACAAGCATAAAAATCTAGTGGGAGCCTAACTGTAAAAATAAAATGAATACGATTAACGTTTCTAAGTGCACTTTAACAAATTTGTGCAACTAGTATAATTGATGAAATGTTTATTAGTTAAAATATACAAATGAACTAAATTAAGATTGATATAGAAATATAAAGTATACTTGCAGATAAATCTTTTCGCATGTTGTCAACTTATGGCACATGCGAGAGCCAAATCGTGCAACTACTAAAAACATTCATACCTTGGTAAATAAACGTTTTATTTGCTTGAGAGTGTGTGTTTTCTTCTATGAGTTTTGTACTCTAAAACAAAACAAAATATGGATGTTTGTTTCATATCCAATCATACATAATTATTATATGTTGAATTTCGCGATTCGTAATGTGCGAAACCTCGATGAATTAGTTCGATTGAAATAAGAAAGTAAACCATGATGCGAGGTCATGCATTTAATATGATTGATTGCAATAATGATCTTGGAGCTATAAGATAGATCTAGGAATTTGATCATTAAAATGTCAGTTTGATCAATTTACTTAAAGTGCAACTCATTTGATATCCTCAAATGTTAAGGATGACTAAGTGCATTTTTGTAAAGAGTTTGTTATGGTTTTATAGCAAGGGTTTCCAAGGGTTTCCTTTTGAATGGTTCAACCATTTAGAAAGGAAGCGAATTTCTAAGACTAGATGCAAGATAGGTGCAATTGGGATGAAGAGAGTGAATGATCACCAGACATTGGGAACAAGAATTGTATAAAATGCTAAGTATAGAGTGAGAAACATGATTTCTATTCCAAATGTATTTTTATATAGAAAATCATTTTCTATGAAATTTGTGATAACCCGGGTTTGAATAATAGTTAATTGGATAATTAACTGATTATTTTTTACTATTGAGATACTGATTTTATTTAAAATATATGGATGTATATAAATGGATTTGAGTTGTAATAAATGTTGGATTATAAACATCTGAAATTTATAACTCTTGAAGTAAATTAATAAAAATATATAAATAGATACATGCAAACTTTATGATATTAAATTGTAAGTGTATACATATATAAGTATATAAGTGTGTGTGTGTGTTTTGTGAATAGAAAGCGTTTATTTATTATTCAATGTATTGAATTTTCAAAGGATATTTAAAGCTAAAATCCTATATTTCAAAACACTAAAAATAAATATTTGACAGTTCAAAGGTATGATAGTTTAAAATAAGATTTAACAAAGGTCCAATACACTTTCTTTTATACTTGAACTTAATGTAATTTGTATATATATAAAAAGAAAAAGAAAAAAAAGGAAAGATTTTAAAAACATAGACATATATTAACAAAACATAAGTAATTAATGAAATAAAGGGGTTTTAACATTTGTGGCTTGAGAGCCATGCATAGTTACAAGTGGCATACTTCATTTCTTTTAAATTAAATTTTAGATAATATGTTTTTGAAGGCCAGGCTGTTTTCTATTCAAAAGCATTCTTCTTCATTTATTATTTCAAAATAAAATCTGAATCAAACCTGAGAAGGAAAATTATCCAATAACAACTCATCTTCTTTTGGAACCCAAACCAAAAATAAGAAAGAAAAAAAAAACTCAGAAGATAATAAGAGAATAACAACAAACTTCATCAAGCTTTCAACTGAGTAGAGCATGGAAAAAATTCAAATTGAAGTGCAACTCATAGTCCAGATCAAAGAACAAACCTGCAGTTTCAGAAACTCTGTTTCCCTATTCAGATCTTATTTTAGGTGAGTAAACTTCACCTTTTTATGCCTAATCTACATTATTATCTGATGTAAGCAATAAATAATGGCATCATTGTTGTGTAAATGTTCTGCATGAATGAAGAAATGTGTTTCTGGTCTGGATATACAAATTGAATGCACTAGATGAATGCATATGTGTGTCTCTGGTTGTTATCACTGGCCAAATTTACTTTCAAAAATTTAATTCTCTTCACTAAATTACCGATTGCTCATGATATCATAAAGAGATATGTTTGTAAACATGAAATCTTATTTTTAAAAATAGTTTCCAGCTAAATTATTAAGTTATTATCAGAAAAAAATAAAATAACAGTATAAATCTAAACAAGTCAGAAAATTTATTGTTTAAATCCTAGTTTTTGTTTATATTATCTGATTGGTATGTAAAAACTATGTTTTTTAAAAATAAAATCAAGATTTCTAGAGGTGTAATTTGGGGTATCAAGTGAATTGATCAGGACTCGATTTTTGGTCGATTCACGGTGGAGGAACCAATTTGTGGTTGTCGAGTTCTGTGGGGAGGTGGCCGAGGAGGAGACGACTTTGGGAAAAATGGTGCGGTGATCAGATTTTGTCAGGGTGGCCGATCTCTGACAAACTAGGGTTGTCAACGGAAGATTTGGACGTCTTGATTTCCAGGCGAAGAGCGAAGAAGGGAAGGAGAGTTATGGTTGCGGTCGGGAGGTAAAAGCTGGAGGGAATGTAGACAGTGACGATGGTAAGTCTCGAAAGGCTCTGGTGGCCGAAGTTGATAGTGTGAGGCGATTTTGGTGGATTAGAGTTGTGTTCCAGGTTCTGTTTTTTTTTATAAAAAAAATTTCGTGTTCGATTTTTGACAAAGGCTTTTCGTCGCAATTTCTGATGATGATCAGTGGCTCGGGGACGTGGGTGACCGGAGTTGATGGTCACCGACGAGAGTTTTTGGCCTAGGACATCGTGCATGTACACGCGAACGTGCACGGGTTCATTGTGTTAAGGTGTAGTAGCAAGGAAAGTAACTGGAAGAAGGTGGAAGAGTAGTTGATGGGCCGAGTTAGTTTTTGGGCCAAGAGAGTAGAATCTAAGAAAATAAATATTAAAGGAATAAATGAAGAAGACGAGGTACTCGAGTTTCTCGGGTTAGTGGAGTGTTTTGCTCAAAGTTTTGGAATGTTTTGCTCGAAGTTTTGAGGATGGTTCGAGTCACTTGGGTTGTTTCAGGTTTTAAACTTGACAGATTTTTCTTTTTATTATTAAAATGAATTTTAAAAATTAAAAGCAAGTTTTAAACCAAATTTTATAGTATGGACTCAAAATTGAATTTGTATCCTAGTTTTAAAATTAAATAAAGTTTCAAAATTTTAAATGTTTTAACAAACTTAAAATGTTAAAGTATATTTAAATGATTTGAATTTAAATAAATTTGGTTTAATTTTTTTTAAAATTCCTTTATAAGATAAGTATTTCTTTAATATGTGATATGTTTATAAGTGATAATTAAACAATTAATAAGTTAAATGTTTTTATTTTAAAGATAATAAAGATTTATGGTTTGTGATTCATTAAATTAGTAAGGTAATTAAAATGGATAACTGATTAATTTAACTAATTAATGATTTGAATTAATTCATTAAGTAATTAAGGGTTTGAATTAATTAATTAAGGTTTAAGAAAATTAATTAATTTTAAAATAAGATCATTAATTAGATAAGTTAATATTTTTAATTAATGATTAGAAATTAATTAATCAAGTAATTAAGATTAATTAGGTTATAGTTAAGCACTTAATCAATTAAATAATTAGTGATTAATAAAATGGTTATTAAAGATAAATTAATTTGTAATTAATAATGATTAATCTAAGTTTAATTACTTAAGGAATGAAATTAAAGAATTGTTAATAGTTAATGAAGGTTATTAACTTGAGATTATTAAATAATTAATTAACGTGATTAATGTTAATAATTAGATAGATTATTTAATTAAGGATAATCATTTGTGAAATTGTTTAAGTATAATTACTTAATGAAAGTAATTAATTACTTAAGGTAATTAAATAAATTTGATTAGTTTAAATTAATTAATTAAGTTTAATTAATTTAGAATAATCACTTGATGATTTGATAAGTATTATTACTTAGGGAAGTAATTAATGGATAATTACTGGACGTAATTAATTGTATAGGTGATTTATTAATGGGAGTAATTTGAATTAAATTACCTTGTATAATTAATCAAGCGGTTAATTAGAAATAATTAATTAAGGAGTAATTAATTTATTTGATGAAGTAATTAAGGGTAGTTAATTACTGGATGTTATTAATCAAGGGTGATTAATAATTATGGTTAATTAATAAAGTAATTAAAGGTTAATTACTGTATTTGGTTAAGAATAACTAATTGGTGAAATTAATTAAGGGTTAATTACTTAAATGTAATTAAAAGATAAATAGAATGATATTGGCAGCCTTGATTAATTGTTATCCCTATTTGGTGGTTCGTGATGCTATGTGATATGATATGTTTGATTTAAACTGTGAGGATGTGATTTTCTATTGATGATGAATTATTATGACATCTTGTATTAAAAGTAGAATTGTATTTCACTTGAATAATGTAACTTAAGATGACAATGGTTTCGAAAAAACCGGGGTCGGGTACTAGTAAATACCCGAAACCACTTCGATTCTTTTTAAATTGATATGTGAAATCAATAGGCTGAAGTGGAATGATTTAAGTGAATTGCATAATTTAATCTAAGTTTGGGTACTTAGAAATTGATGTGGGAAATAAGTGATGACTATGACAAATTGTGAAATTGTATATTGATGCAAGTTACCCGAGTTCATACTTTTGTATTCCTTGTTAGATGAGTTTACTCACGCTGGTTTCCAGCCTGACCTGGGTGTTACTTTGATGTAATGCTCGGGTCATACCGAGTATTACAGATTTTCAGGTTAGAACGTTCTGGAGCTCAGGAGGCGAGCTGGAGAACAGGAACGTATGGAGAGTTTCTTCTGTGTTATATTATAGTATCTGAAACAGATTATTATTTGTCCTATGGTTGTAAATATGTGTAACTCTGATATATTAAAGTGTAATTTGACAAGTACAACTTCTTTGTATAACTATTATTTATGTGATATTATATTTGATCCGCTGCGAATGTGAGGTTTCTGATCTGTGTTCTGGTGTTTCTTCTTTTCTTCTATCTATTTCTTCTTCTTTTCATAACTATCTGGAATTTTCGGGATCGAAATTTCCGGGTCGTTACATTTGGTATCAGAGCTGAAGGTTAAGCGAGAACCTTGGCTCTGTTAGGATTACTCATTAAGGATAGGGTAGGTGTTACCCTAGAATCCGTTGAATATATAAATATGAGAGAGCGTACTTTTTATTTTCTTATATAAAGGTTTTTAAATGATTTCAAAAGTAAATGAATCTTATATAAGAAATAGAGTATCTATTATATTAAGGAAATTGGTTGTTAAAATTATTGGAATTAAATTGAGAAGTAATAGAAATACAACCAAACTGAAATTTAATCTTGAATTCAGGAAAGGTTTCAGGATAAGGATAATCAATTAACTTATGTAATTAATTAAACTTTATTTAATGAGATTATTTAATGGATAATAATTGGAATCGATAAATAAGAGGGAGTTACTTAATGAAGTAACTAGAGCTAAGTAATTTAAGGGACAATTACTTAATGAAGGTAATTAAGAAATAAGTTAATTTCCGAATGTGATTAATTAATGATATAATTAATTTAAAGAAATAACAAATAATATTATGCATTTGAATGTAATGGTCCTATTTCAAACAAGAGTTGTTTGAAATTTTAAAAGAAATTTGTTTTGAATTAAAACCAAAGGTGGTTTAAAATTTTAAAGTATAACTTGGTATGTAAATGAAATTAACAAGTATACATGTGGATATACATAATATCAAAGGTGGTTGGAAATAAACTCTAAATGGTAAGTTTTGAGTTTGGAATAAGATGTGATACCCAAAGTGATAAATTTTAGAACTTAGTAAGTGGGAAGATTATTTATGAGAAGTTCAAAATGTGAAATGGAAGTTAAAATTGGGTATGGTTGACTGGATTAAGTGAATTAAGTTTAACCTGGGAAAAATTTAAATAAGTTGGAATGATCAGCCTAATTTGGAAATTTGAAGATGAAATTAAGATTTAACACGGAAAGTTAAATGGTTGATTTGAATTAGGAAGTTTGAGTGATCTCAAAATGGGTTTGAAATCCGAAATTGAATTGTTTAAAACATTAAAGGTAAATTGATTTAAAGGAATCAAATCAATATTTAAAGTATTAACTCGAATTTATATAATTCGAGATGGTTTAAGTTTGAAATTTGAATTAGTTTAAATTGAATTTGATTTGAATTAATTGAAATGGAGATTGAAGATAAATAAGTATAAAATTCAAATAGAAAATTTGAATTGGATTAATTTGAAACAATTTGAAATTGAAGTGGGTTCAATTTGAAATTAGTCCAAATTAATTTGAATAATTTGGAATTGTAATTAAAGTTGAATAAGTTTTAAATTCAAATGGAATTTGAATTGAATTTGGGAAGAAATCAAGAATAATTCAACTTGATTTGGAAATGGAGTTTGAAATTGAGATAAGTTCAAAATGGAGTAGAAATGAATTAAAACTGGAACTGATTCAATTGAAATTTATTGGAATTAGTAGAAATTTGAGATCAAGGTTGAATAAAGTTAAATTTTGAAAGAACTGAGGTTAATTCAACTTGAATTGGATTGAATCAATTTCAATGGAAATTAAATTTATTTAAATTGGAAATTGGGTCAATTTAAATAGTAGAGGAAATTTAAATTGAATTGATAAGAATGGAAATTGGGAAGTGAGCAGTTTTGACTCTGGACTATTTTTTTTATATATATAAATTGTTTTAATATAAACCCATTTTCCAAAGCTATTCATTATATATACAACATTTCTTTTAAAAGCCAAATTATCTTATACTTGTTTTACAATTATCTTTGAAGCTGTTTAACAATTTTCCAACTGTTTTAAAAACCAATTACTATATTTCAACTATTTTACAAAACTAATTATTATCTTACTATTATTTTGCAATTATTTAAAATTTCTATAACTATTTGACTATTTTCCAACTATTTTACAACTACCTAAGTATTTTACACCTATTTTATAAACTAGTAATTATTTTCCAACTACTTATCTATTTTTTAATTATTTCAAGTTATTTTCTAAATTTAAACTGGACGGAGTTCAAACTGTTAATGGTTAAATACCCAATCGGGACAAGAATTTAAGGAATAATCCAAATGTGGATTTAGGCAATTGTGAGTAAGTGAATGAAATTCAAAGTAAATGTGAATAGAAATGGAATTGATTTGGCTATTAACCAATAAAGATAAATACGAAGGGTGTACGTATGTTATTCTATTCGCATAATGATTTGATCTAGATTCGAGCACAGAATTTCGAGATTGTTATATCGATCCGAGTGGGATTTTTCACTCGATTTTTGAAGGCGGACCTGGATATGGATTGTTGATTGGTTCTGGATATTCTCTATCATAGTTATGACTATGCAAGGAGAATAACGGTTTCTGATCAAGAAACCAGATCTGTGTCCGCACTAGGAAGTCGAGTAGACAATACTAGTTCGGAAGTGAAATTGTGTGATCGAGTGAGCGATCAGATAGGTATAGCATACAGATGATATGTGTACATCGTACAGATTGGAATGAAATTGATATTGAAGTTTGTGGATAAGAAATTTAAAATGGTTTTTGAAGTGAAAATATATTTTGTGAAATATATGTGGAAATAAAATAGAAATTGGATAGTTTTATGGATGAAATTTTGTTTATGGAAGTAAGTGATATGGTAAGTGGTTTTAAAAAGAGTAATCAAATTTGAATATTTGATTTTGAACAAACAAAGTTATATATCTTTGTTATATAAGATAAAACTCCCCTTGATGAATCTTTTGCCGGAAGAAAATGGTTTTTGGAGGTATTTGAAGTATAAAAGGATTTTATACAAGTTTAAAATGATCCAAAGATTTTTATCAAGGATTTTATATATATCTATATATATAAAGGATCATATGAGGATTTTGGAAAAAGGTTTTGGGAACCTTTGGATTTGGAAAGGCATTTGATTTTTGGGTGAAACCAATATTGAATTTGGAAAGCCCAGTTTGAGAATTATCGATTTTGGGATAATCGATTTTGTGTAAAGGAGCTTTGAATGAGATTATACTAGGTGTATGATTTAAAGATACTATATATATATATAGTATAAAATGTTTTGATGATGGCTCTGGGGAAAAAGGCGCTCCCTTGGAATGAACTTCTCAGGAGTACCACCGGGTGGTGCTACCTTGAGCCCCAAGGGGGGGGGGTTCTAAAGTTGATCCTGTGAGGAGTCCGGACAAAACTAGTTCCTAAGGATTATGAGTTGAGTATACCATAGCGAAAGTCGTGTGTGCCGCTGAGAGCCAACAGTTACATGAACTTTTGCTGCGATGGCAACGTAACCCAGCATGTAACTGTGACCTATGGTATAACATAGCGAAAGTCGTGTGTGCCGCTGAGAGCCAACAGTCTGCGTTTGATTTTATATCTGCAGACTGCAACCTATGTAGGAGTGGAGAGGTTTCATTTCGACAGCGAAAATCAGAGGCCGTTGAGAGCCTGCATTTACATGGACTTTTGCTGCGACGACAGCGTAACCCTGGATGTAACTGCGATCTGTTGTGTGGGTTCCATGGCGTAATCGAGAGGCCGCGGAGAGCCTGCAGTTACATGGACTTTTGCTGTGACGGCAACGTAACCCTGGAATGTAACTGTGACCATGGATGGGGGTGATGATTTCCAGAGCATTCTCACCAAAGATATATCCTCTATTTTCAAAAATGTTTTCTATATTTTCAATAAAAGTATTTTCCAAGTATTTTCACTGGGTGTTGAAAATGGGTCTGCTAAGTACTTATAGATTTTCAGTCTTACGCCTGATCAACGTATAATCGAATTTCTATGAGAACAAGGATAGACTGGCTGAAACATCGAGATATAAAATGATATTTTTGTAAAACTATTTTGGTAATATTATATAGATTTTAAAGGGTTTTCAAGTTTTGATTTTTTTTAAAAGTTTATAGATAAAAGGGTTTAAAGGATAATTTTAAAATTATGGCTTCGTTCCTTTTTGAGGACGAAAAGATTCAAAGGGGGGAGTAATATGATAACCCGGGTTTGAATAATAGTTAATTGGATAATTAACTGATTTTTTTTTACTATTGAGATACTGATTTTATTTAAAATATATGGATGTATATAAATGGATTTGAGTTGTAATAAATGTTGGATTATAAATATCTGAAATTTATAACTCTTGAAGTAAATTAATGAAAATATATAAATAGATACATGCAAACTTTATGATATTAAATTGTAAGCGTATACATATATAAGTATATAAGTGTGTGTGTGTGTTTTGTGAATAGAAAGCGTTTATTTATTATTCAATGTATTGAATTTTCAAAGGATATTTAAAGCTAAAATCCTATATTTCAAAACACTAAAAATAAATATTTGATAGTTCAAAGGTATGATAGTTTAAAATAAGATTTAACAAAGGTCCAATACACTTTCTTTTATACTTGAACTTAATGTAATTTGTATATATATAAAAAGAAAAAGAAAAAAAAGGAAAGAGTTTAAAAACATACACATATATTAACAAAACATAAGTAATTAATGAAATAAAGGGGTTTTAACATTTGTGGCTCGAGAGCCATGCATAGTTACAAGTGGCATACTTCATTTCTTTTAAATTAAA
The DNA here is from genome assembly GCA_030765085.1 of Allium cepa. Lineage (NCBI taxonomy): Eukaryota > Viridiplantae > Streptophyta > Magnoliopsida > Asparagales > Amaryllidaceae > Allium > Allium cepa. Next base: position 92,035,141 of record CM060930.1, on the reverse strand, counting down.
TTTTAGATAATATGTTTTTGAAGGCCAGGCTGTTTTCTATTCAAAAGCATTCTTCTTCATTTATTATTTCAAAACAAAATCTGAATCAAACCTGAGAAGGAAAATTAAGATCCAATAACAACTCATCTTCTTTTGGAACCCAAACCAAAGATAAGAAATAAAAAAAACTCAGAAGATAATAAGAGAATAACAACAAACTTCATCAAGCTTTAAACTGAGTAGAGCATGGAAAAAATTCAAATTAAAGTGCAACTCATAGTCCAGATCAAAGAACAAGCCTGCAGTTTCAGAAACTCTGTTTCCCTGTTCAGATCTTATTTTAGGTGAGTAAACTTCACCTTTTTATGCCTAATCTACATTATTATCTGATGTAAGCAATAAATAATGGCATCATTGTTGTGTAAATGTTTTGCATGAATGAAGAAATGTGTTTCTGGTCTGGATATACAAATTGAATGCACTAGATGAATGCGTGTGTGCCTCTGGTTGTTATCACTGGCCAAATTTACTTTCAAAAATTTAATTCTCTTCACTAAATTACCGATTGCTCATGATATCATAAAGAGATATGTTTGTAAACATGAAATCTTATTTTTAAAAATAGTTTCCAGCTAAATTATTAAGTTATTATCAGAAAAAAATAAAATAACAGTATAAATCTAAACAAGTCGGAAAATTTATTGTTTAAATCCTAGTTTTTGTTTATATTATCTGATTTGTATGTAAAAACTATGTTTTTTAAAAATAAAATCAAGATTTCTAGAGGTGTAATTTGGGGTATCAAGTGAATTGACCAGGACTCGGTTTTTGGTCGATTCACGGTGGAGGAACCAATTTATGGTTGTCGAGTTCTGTGGGGAGGTGGCCGAGGAGGAGACGACTTTGGGAAAAATGGTGCGGTGATCAGATTTTGTCAGGGTGGCCGATCTCTGACAAACTAGGGTTGTCAACGGAAGATTTGGAAGTCTTGATTTCCAGGCGAAGAGCGAAGAAGGGAAGGAGAGTTATGGTTGCGGTCAGGAGGTAAAAGCTGGAGGGAATGTAGACGGTGACGATGGTAAGTCTCGAAAGGCTCTGGTGGCCGAAGTTGATAGTGTGAGGCGATTTTGGTGGATTGGAGTTGTATTCCAGGTTCTGTTTTTTTTTATAAAAAAATTTCGTGTTCGATTTTTGACGAAGGCTTTTCGTCGCAATTTCTGATGATGATCAGTAGCTCGGGGACGTGGGTGACCGGAGTTGATGGTCGCCGACGAGAGTTTTTGGCCTAAGACATCGTGCATGTACACGCGAACGTGCACGGGTTCATTGTGTTAAGGTGTAGTAGCAAGGGAAGTAACTGGAAGAAGGTGGAAGAGTAGTTGGTGGTCCGAGTTAGTTTTTGGGCCAAGAGAGTAGAATCTAAGAAAATAAATATTAAAGGAATAAATGAAGAAGACGAGGTACTCGAGTTTCTCGGGTTAGTGGAGTGTTTTGCTCAAAGTTTTGGAATGTTTTGCTCGAAGTTTTGAGGATGGTCTCGAGTCACTTGGGTTGTTTCAGGTTTAAACTTGACAGATTTTTCTTTTTATTATTTAAAATGAATTTTAAAAATTAAAAGCAAGTTTTAAACCAAATTTAAAACCAAATTTTATAGTATGGACTCAAAATTGAATTTGTATCCTAGTTTTAAAATTAAATAAAGTTTCAAAATTTTAAATGTTTTAACAAACTTAAAATTTTAAAGTATGTTTAAATGATTTGAATTTAAATAAATTTGGTTTAATTTTTTTTAAAATTCCTTTATAAGATAAGTATTTCTTTAATATGTGATATGTTTATAAGTGATTATTAAACAATTTATAAGTTAAATGTTTTTATTTTAAAGATAATAAAGATTTAATGGTTTGTGATTCATTAAATTAGTAAGGTAATTAAAATGGATAACTGATTAATTTAACTAATTAATGATTTGAATTAATTCATTAAGTAATTAAGGGTTTGAATTAATTAATTAAGGTTTAAGAAAATTAATTAATTTTAAAATAAGATCATTAATTAGATAAGTTAATATTTTTAATTAATGATTAGAAATTAATTAATCAAGTAATTAAGATTAATTAGGTTATAGTTAAGCACTTAATCAATTAAATAATTAGTGATTAATAAAATGGTTATTAAAGATAAATTAATTTGTAATTAATAATGATTAATCTAAGTTTAATTCGTTAAGGAAAGAAATTAAAGAATTGTTAATAGTTAATGAAGGTTATTAACTTGAGATTATTAAATAATTAATTAACGTGATTAATGTTAATAATTAATTAGATTATTTAATTAAGGATAATCATTTGTGAAATTGTTTAAGTATAATTACTTAATGAAAGTAATTAATTACTTAAGGTAATTAAATAAATTTGATTAGTTTAAATTAATTAATTAAGTTTAATTGATTTAGAATAATCACTTGATGATTTGGTAAGTATTATTACTTAGGGAAGTAATTAATGGATAATTACTGGACGTAGTTAATTGTATAGGTGATTTAATAATGGGAGTAATTTGAATTAAATTACCTTGTATAATTAATCAAGCGGTTAATTAGAAATAATTAATTAAGGAGTAATTAATTTATCTGATGAAGTAATTAAGGGTAGTTAATTACTGGATGTTATTAATCAAGGGTGATTAATAATTATGGTTAATTAATAAAGTAATTAAAGGTTAATTACTGTATTTGGTTAAGGATAACTAACTGGTGAAATTAATTAAGGGTTAATTACTTAAATGTAATTAAAGGATAAATAGAATGATATTGGCAGCCTTGATTAATTGTTATCCCTATTTGGTGGTTCGTGATGCTATGTGATATAATATGTTTGATTTAAACTGTGAAGATGTGATTTTCTATTGATGATGAATTACTATGACATCTTGTATTAAAAGTAGAATTGTATTACACTTGAATAATGTAACTTAAGATGACAATGGTTTCGAAAAAACCGGGGTCGGGTACTAGTAAATACCCGAAACCACTTCGATTCTTTTTAAATTGATATGTGAAATCAATAGGCTGAAGATGAATGATTTAAGTGAATTGCATAATTTAATCTAAGTTTGGGTACTTAGAAATTGATGTGGGAAATAAGTGATGACTATGACAAATTGTGAAATTGTATATTGATGCAAGTTACCCGAGTTCATACTTTTGTATTCCTTGTTAGATGAGTTTACTCACGCTGGTTTCCAGCATGACCTGGGTGTTACTTTGATGTAATGCTCGGGTCAGACCGAGTATTACAGATTTTCAGGTTAGAACGTTCTGGAGCTCAGGAGGCGAGCTGGAGAACAGGAACGTATGGAGAGTTTCTTCTGTGTTATATTATAGTATCTGAAACAGATTATTATTTGTCCTGTGGTTGTAAATATGTGTAACTCTGATGTATTAAAGTGTAATTTGACAAGTACAACTTTCTTTGTATAACTATTATTTATGTGATATTATATTTGATCCGCTGTGAATGTGAGGTTTCTGATCTGTGTTCTGGTGTTTCTTCTTTTCTTCTATCTATTTCTTCTTCTTTTCATAACTATCTGGAATTTTCGGGATCGAAATTTCCGGGTCGTTACATTTGGTATCAGAGTTGAAGATTAAGCGAGAACCTTGGCTTTGTTAGGATTACTCATTAAGGATAGGGTAGGTGGTACCCTAGAATGCGTTGAATGTATAAATATGAGAGAGCGTACTTGTTATTTTCTTATATAAAGGTTTTTAAATGATTTCAAAAGTAAATGAATCTTATATAAGAAATAGAGTATCTATTATATTAAGGAAATTATTTGTTAAAATTATTGGAATTAAATTGAGAAGTAATAGAAATACAACCAAACTGAAATTTAATCTTGAATTCAGGAAAGGTTTCAGGATAAGGATAATCAGTTAACTTATGTAATTAATTAAACTTTATTTAATGAGATTATTTAATGGATAATAATTGGAATTGATAAATAAGAGGAAGTTACTTAATGAAGTAACTAGAGATAAGTAATTTAAGGGACAAATACTTAATGAAGGTAATTAAGAAATAAGTTAATTTCCGAATGTGATTAATTAATGATATAATTAATTTAAAGAAATAACAAATAATATTATGCATTTGAATGAAATGGTCCTATTTCAAACAAGAGTTGTTTGAAATTTTAAAAGAAATTTTTTTTGAATTAAAACCAAAGGTGGTTTAAAATTTTAAAGTATAACTTGGTATGTAAAAGAAATTAACAAGTATACATGTGGATATACATAATATCAAAGGTGGTTGGAAATAAACTCTAAATGGTAAGTTTTGAGTTTGGAATAAGATGTGATACCCAAAGTGATAAATTTTTGAACTTAATAAGTGGGAAGATTATTTATGAGAAGTTCAAAATGTGAAATGGAAGTTAAAATTGGGTAAGGTTGACTGGATTAAGTGAATTAAGTTTAACCTGGGAAAAATTTAAATAAGTTGGAATGATCAACCTGATTTGGAAATTTGAAGATGAAATTAAGATTTAACATGGAAAGTTAAATGGTTGATTTGAATTAGGGAGTTTGAGTGATCTCAAAATGGGTTTGAAATCCGAAATTGAATTGTTTAAAACATTAAAGGTAAATTGATTTAAAGGAATTAAATCAATATTTAAAGTATTAACTCGAATTTATATAATTCGAGATGGTTTAAGTTTGAAATTTGAATTAGTTCAAATTGAATTTGATTTGAATTAATTGAAATGGAGATTGAAGATAAATAAGTATAAATTTCAAATAGAAAATTTGAATTGGATTAATTTGAAATAATTTGAAATTGAAGTGGGTTCAATTTGAAATTAGTCCAAATTAATTTGAATAATTTGGAATTGTAATTAAAGTTGAATAAGTTTTAAATTCAAATGGAATTTGAATTGAATTTGGGAAGAAATCAAGAATAATTCAACTTGATTTGGAAATGGAGTTTGAAATTTGGATTAGTTCAAAATGGAGTAGAAATGAATTAAAACTGGAACTGATTCAATTGAAATTTATTGGAATTAGTAGAAATTTGAGATCAAGGTTGAATAAAGTTAAATTTTGAAAGAACTGAGGTTAATTCAACTTGAATTGGATTGAATCAATTTCAATGGAAATTAAATTTATTTAAATTGGAAATTGGGTCAATTTAAATAGTAGAGGAAATTTAAATTGAATTGATAAGAATGGAAATTGGGAAGTGAGCAGTTTTGACTCTGGACTATTTTTTTATATATATAAATTGTTTTAATATAAACCCATCTATTCATTATATATACAACCTTTCTTTTAAAAGCCAAATTATCTTATACTTGTTTCACAATTATCTTTGAAGCTGTTAACAATTTTCCAACTGTTTTATAAACCAATTACTATATTTCAACTATTTTACAAAACTAATTATTATCTTACTATTATTTTGCAATTATTTAAAATTTCTATAATTATTTGACTATTTTCCAACTATTTTACAACTACCTAACTATTTTACACCTATTTTATAAACTAGTAATTATTTTCCAACTACTTATCTATTTTTTAAATATTTCAAGTTATTTTCTAAATTTAAACTGGACGGAGTTCAAACTGTTAATGGTTAAATACCCAATCGGGACAAGAATTTAAGGAATAATCCAAATGTGGATTTAGGCAATTGTGAGTAAGTGAATGAAATTCAAAGTAAATGTGAATAGAAATGGAATTGATTTGGCTATTAACCAATAAAGATAAATACGAAGGGTGTACGTATGTTATTCTATTCGCATAATGATTTGATCCAGATTCGAGCACAGAATTTCGAGATTGTTATATCGATCCGAGTGGGATTTTTCACTCGATTTTTGAAGGCGAACCTGGATATGGATTGTTGATTGGTTCTGGATATTCTCTATCATAGTTATGACTATGCAAGGAGAATAACGGTTTCTGATCAAGAAACCAGATCTGTGTCCGCACTAGGAAGTCGAGTGGACAATACTAGTTCGAAAGTGAAATTGTGTGATCGAGTGAGCGATCAGATTGGTATAGCATACAGATGATATGTGTACATCGTACAGATTGGAATGAAATTGATATTGAAGTTTGTGGATAAGAAATTTAAAATGGTTTTTGAAGTGAAAATATATTTTGTGAAATATATGTGGAAATAAAATAGAAATTGGATAGTTTTATGGATGAAATTTTGTTTATGGAAGTAAGTGATATGGTAAGTGGTTTTAAAAAGAGTAATCAAATTTGAATATTTGATTTTGAACAAACAAAGTTATATATCTTTGTTATATAAGATAAAACTCCTCTTGATGAATCTTTTGCCGGAAGAAAATGGTTTTTGGAGGTATTTGAAGTATAAAAGGATTTTATACAAGTTTAAAATGATCCAAAGATTTTTATCAAGGATTTTATATATATCTATATATATAAAGGATCATATGAGGATTTTGGAAAAAGGTTTTGGGAACCTTTGGATTTGGAAAGGCATTTGATTTTTGGGTGAAACCAATATTGAATTTGGAAAGCCCAGTTTGAGAATTATCGATTTTGGGATAATCGATTTTGTGTAAAGGAGCTTTGAATGAGATTATACTAGGTGTATGATTTAAAGATACTATATATATATATATAGTATAAAATGTTTTGATGATGGCTCTGGGGAAAAATGCGCTCCCTTGGAATGAACTTCTCAGGAGTACCACCGGGTGGTGCTACCTTGAGCCCCAAGGGGGGGTTCTAAAGTTGATCCTGTGAGGAGTCCGGACAAAACTAGTTCCTGAGGATTATGAGTTGAGTATACCATAGCGAAAGTCGTGTGTGCCGCTGAGAGCCAACAGTTACATGAACTTTTGCTGCGATGGCAACATAACCCAGCATGTAACTGTGACCTATGGTATAACATAGCGAAAGTCGTGTGTGCCGCTGAGAGCCAACAGTCTGCGTTTGATTTTAAATCGGCAGACTACGACCTATGTAGGAGTGGAGAGGTTTCATTTCGACAGCGAAAATCAGAGGCCGCTGAGAGCCTGCATTTACATGGACTTTTGCTGCGACGATAGCGCAACCGTGGATGTAACTGCGATCTGTTGTGTGGGTTCCATAGCGTAATCGAGAGGCCGCGGAGAGCCTGCAGTTACATGGACTTTTGCTGTGATGGCAACGTAACCCTGGAATGTAACTGTGACCATGGATGGGGGTGATGATTTCCAAAGCATTCTCACCAAAGATATATCCTCTATTTTCAAAAATGTTTTCTATATTTTTAATAAAATTATTTTCCAAGTATTTTCACTGGGTGTTGAAAATGGGTCTGCTAAGTACTTATAGATTTTCAGTCTTACGCCTGATCAACGTATGATCGAATTTCTATGAGAACAAGGATAGACTGGCTGAAACATCGAGATATAAAATGATATTTTTGTAAAACTATTTTGGTAATATTATATAGATTTTAAAGGGTTTTCAAGTTTTGATTTTTTTTAAAAGTTTATAGATAAAAGGGTTTAAAGGATAATTTTAAAATTATGGCTTCGTTCCTTTTCTAGGACGAAAAGATTCAAAGGGGGGAGTAATGTGATAACCCGGGTTTGAATAATAGTTAATTGGATAATTAACTGATTTTTTTTTTTACTATTGAGATACTGATTTTATTTAAAATATATGGATGTATATAAATGGATTTGAGTTGTAATAAATGTTGGATTATAAATATCTGAAATTTATAACTCTTGAAGTAAATTAATAAAAATATATAAATAGATACATGCAAACTTTATGATATTAAATTGTAAGTGTATACATATATAAGTATATAAGTGTGTGTGTGTTTTGTGAATAGAAAGCGTTTATTTATTATTCAATGTATTGAATTTTCAAAGGATATTTAAAGCTAAAATCCTACATTTCAAAACACTAAAAATAAATATTTGATAGTTCAAAGGTATGATAGTTTAAAATAAGATTTAACAAAGGTCCAATACACTTTCTTTTATACTTGAACTTAATGTAATTTGTATATATATAAAATGAAAAAGAAAAAAAAAGGAAAGAGTTTAAAAACATAGACATATATTAACAAAACATAAGTAATTAATGAAATAAAGGGGTTTTAACATTTGTGGCTTGAGAGCCATGCATAGTTACAAGTGGCATACTTCATTTCTTTTAAATTAAATTTTAGATAATATGTTTTTGAAGGCCAGGCTATTTTCTATTCAAAAGCATTCTTCTTCATTTATTATTTCAAAACAAAATCTGAATCAAACCTGAGAAGGAAAATTAAGATCCAATAACAACTCATCTTCTTTTGGAACCCAAACCAAAAATAAGAAATAAAATAAACTCAGAAGATAATAAGAGAATAACAACAAACTTCATCAAGCTTTCAACTGAGTAGAGCATGGAAAAAATTCAAATTCAAGTGTAACTCATAGTCCAGATCAAAGAAGAAGCCTGCAGTTTCAGAAACTCTGTTTCCCTGTTCAGATCTTATTTTAGGTGAGTAAACTTCACCTTTTTATGCCTAATCTACATTATTATCTGATGTAAGCAATAAATAATGGCATCATTGTTGTGTAAATGTTCTGCATGAATGAAGAAATGTGTTTCTGGTCTGGATATACAAATTGAATGCACTAGATGAATGCATATGTGTGTCTCTGGTTGTTATCACTGGCCAAATTTACTTTCAAAAATTTAATTCTCTTCACTAAATTACCGATTGCTCATGATATCATAAAGAGATATGTTTGTAAACATGAAATCTTATTTTTAAAAATAGTTTCCTGCTAAATTATTAAGTTATTATCAGAAAAAAATAAAATAACAGTATAAATCTAAACAAGTCAGAATATTTATTGTTTAAATCCTAGTTTTTGTTTATATATCTGATTTGTATGTAAAAATTATGTTTTTTAAAAATAAAATCAAGATTTCTAGAGGTGTAATTTGGGGTATCAAGTGAATTGATTAGGACTCGGTTTTAGGTCGATTCACGGTGGAGGAACCAATTTGTGGTTATCGAGTTCTGTGGGGAGGTGGCCGAGGAGGAGACGACTTTGGGAAAAATGGTGCGGTGATCAGATTTTGTCAGGGTGGCCGATCTCTGACAAACTAGGGTTGTCAACGGAAGATTTGGACGTCTTGATTTCCAGGCGAAGAGCGCAGAAGGGAAGGAGAGTTATGGTTGCGGTCAGGAGGTAAAAGCTGGAGGGAATGTAGACGGTGACGATGGTAAGTCTCGAAAGGCTCTGGTGGCCGAAGTTGATAGTGTGAGGCGATTTTGGTGGATTGGAGTTGTGTTCCAGGTTCTGTTTTTTTTATAAAAAAAATTTTGTGTTCGATTTTTGACGAAGGCTTTTCGTCGCAATTTCTGATGATGATCAGTAGCTCGGGGACGTGGGTGACCGGAGTTGATGGTCGCCGACGAGAGTTTTTGGTCTAGGACATCGTGCATGTACACGCGAACGTGCACGGGTTCATTGTGTTAAGGTGTAGTAGCAAGGGAAGTAACTAGAAGAAGGTGGAAGAGTAGTTGGTGGGCCGAGTTAGTTTTTGGGCCAACAGAGTAGAATCTAAGAAAATAGATATTAAAGGAATAAATGAAGAAGACGAGGTACTCGAGTTTCTCGGGTTAGTAGAGTGTTTTGCTCAAAGTTTTGGAATGTTTTGCTCGAAGTTTTGAGGATGGTCTCGAGTCACTTGGGTTGTTTTAGGTTTTAAACTTGACAGATTTTTCTTTTTATTATTTAAAATGAATTTTAAAAATTAAAAGCAAGTTTTAAACCAAATTTAAAACCAAATTTTATAATATGGACTCAAAATTGAATTTGTATCCTAGTTTTAAAATTAAATAAAGTTTTAAAAATTTAAATGTTTTAACAAACTTAAAATGTTAAAGTATATTTAAATGATTTGAATTTAAATAAATTTGGTTTAAATTTTTTTTAAAATTCCTTTATAAGATAAGTATTTCTTTAATATGTGATATGTTTATAAGTGATAATTAAACAATTAATAAGTTAAATGTTTTTATTTTAAAGATAATAAAGATTTAATGGTTTGTGATTCATTAAATTAGTAAGGTAATTAAAATGGATAACTGATTAATTTAACTAATTAATGATTTGAATTAATTCATTAAGTAATTAAGGGTTTGAATTAATTAATTAAGGTTTAAGAAAATTAATTAATTTTAAAATAAGATCATTAATTAGATAAGTAATATTTTTAATTAATGATTAGAAATTAATTAGTCAAGTAATTAAGATTAATTAGGTTATAGTTAAGCACTTAATCAATTAAATAATTAGTGATTAATAAAATGGTTATTAAAGATAAATTAATTTGTAATTAATAATGATTAATCTAAGTTTAATTACTTAAGGAAAGAAATTAAAGAATTGTTAATAGTTAATGAAGGTTATTAACTTGAGATTATTAAATAATTAATTAACGTGATTAATGTTAATAATTAGTTAGATTATTTAATTAAGGATAATCATTTGTCAAATTGTTTAAGTATAATTACTTAATGAAAGTAATTAATAACTTAAGGTAATTAAATAAATTTGATTAGTTTAAATTAATTAATTAAGTTTAATTAATTTAGAATAATCACTTGATGATTTGATAAGTATTATTACTTAGGGAAGTAATTAATGGATAATTACTGGACGTAATTAATTGTATAGGTGATTTATTAATGGGAGTAATTTGAATTAAATTACCTTGTATAATTAATCAAGAGGTTAATTAGAAATAATTAATTAAGGAGTAATTAATTTATTTGATGAAGTAATTAAGGGTAGTTAATTACTGGATGTTATTAATCAAGGGTGATTAATAATTATGGTTAATTAATAAAGTAATTAAAGGTTAATTACTGTATTTGGTTAAGGATAACTAATTGGTGAAATTAATTAAGGGTTAATTACTTAAATGTAATTAAAGGATAAATAGAATGATATTGGAATCCTTGATTAATTGTTATCCCTATTTGGTGGTTCGTGATGCTATGTGATATGATATGTTTGATTTAAACTGTGAAGATGTGATTTTCTATTGATGATGAATTACTGTGACATCTTGTATTAAAAGTAGAATTGTATTTCACTTGAATAATGTAACTTAAGATGACAATGGTTTTTCGAAACCGGGGTCGGGTACTAGTAAATACCCGAAACCACTTCGATTCTTTTTAAATTGATATGTGAAATCAATAGGCTGAAGAGGAATGATTTAAGTGAATTGCATAATTTAATCTAAGTTTGGGCACTTAGAAATTGATGTGGGAAATAAGTGATGACTATAACAAATTGTGAAATTGTATATTGATGCAAGTTACCCGAGTTCATACTTTTGTATTCCTTGTTAGATGAGCTTACTCACGCTGGTTTCCAGCCTGACCTGGGTGTTACTTTGATGTAATGCTCGGGTCAGACCGAGTATTACAGATTTTCAGGGTAGAACGTTCTGGAGCTCAGTAGGCGAGCTGGAGAACAGGAACGTATGGAGAGTTTCTTCTGTGTTATATTATAGTATCTGAAGCAAATTATTATTTGTCCTGTGGTTGTAAATATGTGTAACTCTGATATATCAAAGTGTAATATGACAAGTACAACTTTCTTTGTATAACTATTATTTATGTGATATTATATTTGATCCGCTGCGAATGTGAGGTTTCTGATCTGTGTTCTGGTGTTTCTTCTTTTCTTCTATCTATTTCTTCTTCTTTTCATAACTATCTGGAATTTTCGGGATCGAAATTTCCGGGTCGTTACAAAATTTATTTCTTCGAGTTCAAGAACTTTAATCTAAAGCCCTTGACTGTAAACTAGTTATAGTATATAAAATAAAATTTCATAATAAGTGGTTGAATGAAGCTTTCTATTTCATATTCTATTATAGTATTCATGAGCATACCATATAACGCTTCTAAGCGGACATATCAAGTTATGAAAAATTGTTTTGTCAACATACCAAATATTATTTACGAAATAATATTGTTTTCGGTATTAACTAAAAAGATATAATTTTATTTCGATATATGTGTATTGTGAATATTGATTATACGATAAAACTTTAATAATGGATTTGTTTTCATAATAAAAGGGATGAAATAAAAAAATAGAAGTTGTAAATCTTTGTAAATTATTTGGAATTATGGACTAAGCCATATCTTTAAGAAATAATCCTTTATCGAATGATTATAAATCATATGGTATGAATGAATTGTATCTCAAATGATTAAGGGAAAACACCCATTCGGTGGGGGGAGCAAATGATTTGGTGAACTCTTCAGATTGATACATATTGGTGTATGCTTTATGCACTCATAAGTCTTGTGATACCATAAACAAATCCACATACTTTGTTAAATTAAAAAATTAATTATTCTAAAGATAAAATATGTTTACTTGATACACATGTTGTATGTTTATGATTAATTCATTGAATATGAAATGAAAGTAGAAAACATAACATGCAAAGGAAATAGAAGAATTCAATTTGATGAAATTAAGTGATGTATTGGGAAAAAGTTCCAAATTTACCAAAAATTAGATAAGATTTAATCTCAAAATATCACTCCATTCTATAACACATTATAATGTATTGGTAAGAAGTAATTGGACTTTGTTGGACAAACTACGTTTGATGATGAGTGAAGCTGAGTTAATTTCTTTTTGTAAGGTCATGTACCTAAAAGTAAGAACATAGGTAAATTAATTTCATCTAAACCATAGTTTTCAAGGTCATACAAGATATGTGTTTATAAGAAACCCCTACATATCCTTAGTCAAGAAGTTGAAAGGTTATGTGAGTCAAAATACTATACATAATACTTGCTTGCGAGAGATATTGTGGTGAACCACTCCAATGGAGTCTGGGATCAACCAACATTGGTTAAATAATCTATGTTATGAACATAGTTTCGCAAAGTAAAGAACAAAATTTGTTTTTTTAGCAAAACTAAACGACTTTACCGTGGGCCATCTATATATATAAAAGAATAAGAAACAAGTGTTAGGCACAAGTGTCAAAACAACTACAAGATAAAGAAGAATAGGAAGTTGGCAGTAAGACCAACTTGCCAAAATAAAAATCAAAGAGGAAGATCCACCCCATCATCCATAGATTCAGGCCCAATAACATGATAAAATCTTGAAAATAGTAATCTTAAAGTAGGAACGAAGTCCACTAAGTTTGAGTATTAAAGATATTTTCTATCTCACTTATCATCCAACAATAGACTGCGATTCAAATCACCAACACGCCCTAAAATAGTGAGAGCTAATCTTTTATCCTCTACATGGTAAAATAGCCACCTATCTTCCTCGCCACCGCCCATACACACACACATACACATATATATATGTATATATATAAAAACACAGTTGATCTTCAAATCATACTCATATTAGAAGGCTTATGAATCCAAACCTGTTCGGGCGCACCCCAAAGAAATCGACCAAGGAAGGAAGAAACACAACGCCCTTATCCAAAGGTAAAACAATCCCAATAGGCACCATCATAGACGGAGCAACAATAGTAGTTGGGTAAGGCTTAGGAACCCTCTTCAGTGCCGAACGAGGAAGTGGAATCCTATTATCAAGCAGGATATGCAGAACATCAATCCGATGTTTACAAGTTTCCTTTAGGTGACCAAAGGAGTGACAAGCTATGCAAATACCAGGCTTCCAACTACAATAGACATCAACGGTCGCAACACGACCCTCCGCAATACAAATAAAAATTTTGAAAGGCAAAAGCTTGTCCAAAGAAATTTCAATCAACGACTTATCATATAATGACTTATTTTGAGCCACTATATAAAATATTTTAATTTACCAACTACACTCGCTAACCAGTTCAGCCCAACCATGTGTTGCAAAATAGAAGAGATGTGAGATAAGTAACTCTAGACTAGAATAGAAAGGATATGATACCTAGCTTTGTCTATACAAGGACTCCATGGGTGATAATGAAGGATTGACCTGCAATAATGGAAGGGTCCGCCTTAAGAACACAAAGCCTTTAATCTTTCCTAAATACCTTAAAAAAGAACATAAAGTTGTCGAAGTGGACTTGAAGCCTACCTGTTGATTTCCAAACCGTCGCCAATGATCTCGGGTACTTATAAGGAGGATTATAATGGAGGAATAATCCGACTAAGTGCTCTGACCAGAATTGAGCCCCTGCTTCCAACACCTCAACCAGTGGAACGTTAACTCCATGTATCTCCAATATTTCTAAATTGCAAGCAAAAAAAACCCCATCATTTCTAGCTAGGAAGCGCAGAAAAGAGGGAAGCCCGCTTACTAGCAGAAGTGGGAGCAGCAAAGTGCATAGCATCAGACTTTGGCAAATCAACAAGAATGGATACATGAGCATCACTTAACACAACAGGGTCATTAACACAAACACCTGTCATGCAAACATCATCCATACTTAACTGCTCACCCTACAATATTTCGTTATCAATCTTGCTACTGAGTATTTCATCTATAACCACACAAACTGTCGACTTCCATTGACTACCCATGGGTCCAGCAGCCAACAAAGGCGAAAGAGGTGAGATCATTACGTCCGAGGCATCTGAAACAGGCAAACCCAATATGAAGAGTGTGCAGAATATATGCCAAGCAACGATGATTCAGGAATAACAAATTGATTTACACTAACTAGAAGAGATTCAGACGCTTTCGAAATAGCGATAGGGGATAGGCGAGCTTTAGAAAGGGAAGTAAGAACTGGAAAAGTACTCTCAAAGACTGTTAATTCAAGTGAGGCAAGGAGGGCTCGGCTATAGAAGGAGCAGCGTTAAAAGTATAGCCAGATCTGGTAATGGAAGGAAGGTAGACAGGGGTATGCAACAATGGTAGCTTAGAGTAGACAAGAAAATGAAAGGAGGCAAGGAAACATGGAATCGAAGGAATTAGGTTTGGAGAGGAAGTGGAAGAGGGAGGTAGCTCTCGAAAATGACAGCCATTGTTTGAATTTCAAAAATCAGTTATATATATATATATATAAAGATAGATCGTAAAATATGCATAAGTATATATTTCTTTGCACTAATAAACATTTTTTGTTTTGAGAAATACCAACTTCAGGATGAAAGAAATTATTTTAGAAATTATTGATAACAAAATGAATTTGGATACAATCAAATGAATAAAATGATCATGGAGGATAAAATGAATTAACCAAACCTTAAAGAACATAACCAATTGGAATATCTAATAAGAACACTTGCACATTGAAGAGAGACTATGAGTTTCTTGTCGATGTCCAAAAAAGATATTTTATCAGTTGTCAATAAACCATCAAGACTATTTACTTTGTAATATGGCATAGTGCACAAATCCCGAATGGATTCTAAGTACAATATCAAAATATGATTTTGATAGTCGTACCCAAAAGGATATGATCCATCGATATCAAACATGCCTTCTAGAGAAAGACCAATGCAATTGGAATATAGTAAGATACATTGATAAGAATAAACAAATTTCAATTGTTGAAATAAATGTAACAAATTCATTATTCAACATGCTTGAGTAAATTTGATTTTACTTGCAAAATTATCGCTAATACGACTTTGAGTTTGGGATATTTATGTTAAAGCAAAATCCTAAATAATGATTTTGCATATAAAGAACAAAGTGCCTCGAAGTCAATGGGAGCAATACCGAGTTCGACGGTTTCAGATACGATCCAAGAACAGATACAAAAGTATCATTCGACAAGCATTAGAACTAAGCAAATATTTTGATAAAGAAATCAAATGGTTTAATTTCATTCAAAATGCAGAGGAAGCATGTGTGTGTATAAGAAAGAAAATTAAATGTGCTAAAATATTTCTAAAACTATAAATAAAAGACAAACTTATGATTGTTAATGATGTACCCATATTAAAATCATTTTACTTTGGTTGTTTAATACTCAACATTAGATCTGAAAATAAAATCTTTTATAATCAATATAAAAGGATGTTGAGAAAGTTCCAAATGATATACGCACACCATATTAAAATATTTAATATAGAGCATCTAAGATGGAATCCTGATACATTGGCAATAGGAATTATCATACACATTATATTGTCTACAATATCGCATTTTGCTTATGTATTTGATACATGGAGTAAGTACCAAATCCTAATTAAGATTGTTAAATGATAGTTAAGAGTATTCATAAGTACTTATGAAATACCTGATAATTATATATAGAAACAACAAACTCGTTACGAATGAGTATCTAGACTTGAATTCGTATATGACTCCAAGAATAGTATGTCAATCATAAATTCATGTTCAACCGTGGTTAAGGAACTTTAATTTGAAAATTTTCCAAACAAAAGTTATGGCTAATTCAACCAACAGGTTATGTACATCATCTTGAATAAGTGCGAAAATAAAAACAATGTGCATATACGTATGTACGTGCGTATGTATGTATGTATAGATGCACAAATTTGTAACTAAGCTATGGATGATTCCGAACGTTAAGAATCATGTGACATTGTTATGATAAAACAATGCAACAATCCGATTGCGAAAGAACTTAGAGCTTGCTGGAAATTAAGAAACATACTCTAAAAAGTTCTATATGATAAAAGTAGTTTATTAGCATCAAAGAGAGTTGATTGAAAGAGTAAATACGTAAGACTATAACATATATGTTCACTAAGGGACTAACTGGAACATTTTTGAAAAAACTAATCAAAAGAATTGGAATAAGGTTCCAAAATTAAACCTAAGTGCAAGTAGGAGACTGATAGAGTTAAGGGTTGCACCATAGGCAATGATGTAATTTATTATATATATCTAAATCTGCAAACGATCGAATTTATAATAAAGGTATTTGATTTCTATTTATACTTTTTTATATAATGATGTAACAAACTAAATAATTTAATTTAAAGTTTATTAAAATAGAATTTTTTTGAACGAATGGTATGTGATTGTAATTTCAAATAGTTGCAATCATTAGTAATTAATCACAATAGAAAATAACATTTTATTTTGAATGTCCCTAGTCAAGATGTTGCAAGATAGGATATCAATATATTCATTGAGACCAAAGTACGTGATGCTCTCTAAATATTAGGCGGTGTATTACTCATAGCCGCTGGAACACTAAGGGGTTACATAATTGTAGTTATTGGATAACAGTAGAATGAGTCACTCTAGATTTTGTTGTGTGTTAATAATAACTAAGGTTAAAAAGGAAATCTTGAAGTGATGATATTACTTAGTTCACTCGACTTGAGAATACTGTTTAACTTCATTGTGGATACCCCACTTTAATTATAGTTAAATCATAGCATGACATGCATTGAACGATTATAGTTAGGTCTGAGTTGAAGGATTGAAAGTGAAACATTATTCAATAAAGAATTCTTCTCCTCGGTTATATGAGGTTAGTATTATGATCAAATATAGTCAACTCAAAGTAAAAGTCTTTGGCTAAAGCAGTACTGATAGTAATAAATGTTATTATTGAAACAAGGACTTTATTTATGGACTAACTGAGTTGAATGTAAATGATAATGAAATTTCAACCTAAACCAAATTTTGTAAGTCCTAAAGAGGTATAGTATTGACAAAGAGAATTTGTGTAATATTACACTAAAAAGACTATTTTCCAACGGCTTTGGGCCATTGCTAAAGGATTTTGCCATGTTGCGAAATAGAGAGTGGCTAGAATTTAACAACAGCTCAAAACCATTGCAAAATGAAATTTTGCAACGAGTATGATTTGTTTTTAAATAAAGCAACTGAAATTAACCACATGTTATCATGATATTTTATATATAAATAAAAAATCTGAAACAACTACAAAATCCAAAACAATTTAAACACGATAACTAAAGCCTATTATAGATGATTCATAGATGGATTTTCAAGCTATAGCCAGCTGAAACATACTAACTAAATCAAATAAAATAATACAAAACTATAGTGAGGTTGTGGCCAACTGAAACATAATATTTGAGGCAACTGATTAATACCAAATTACAGTAAAGTATTATTATAATGACCCATAATTTAATCACTTTAAATCTAAGCATTTAATATATTTTTAAGTAATTAATTAATGGATTTCATAACTCAAATAAAACCCTTTTAAATGATAACCAATGATGGTGAAGTGGTTTTCAAATTCGGTTTATCGAAGTATTTAGTTTGAAGAAAAATTGAAAATACGATCGAAAATCATTTTTCCGATTTTTGACTTTTCATCGTCTAAAAGTTATCGAAAAATGTTGTGTACATTAGAGTTTATACACGCATTTATGTATATAATATATGAAATGGTAAAAGTTAAAACAAGTTAAATGTTTATTCAAGTAAGAAAAGTAGGTTGACTTTTCTTTTCCTTTATAAAAATAAAAAATAAAAAATAAAAAGAAAAGACGTGTAAAAGCTAATATCTTGTCTAGGAAAGAAGTGAGGTGATGGGATAGGGGTGGTACTTGTGTGTTTAAGAAGGTGGGAGTGTGATGTGGCAAAGGTTTAAGGAGAGTAAGGGACCAGGGGGTAAAAAGGTAATTTTATGTTTTCATTTTGTGTAAAAGAAACTCATTTTGTTTCAGCTCTTATTTTATTTCCATTATCTTTGTTTTCAAAATTATTTCCTCTTCTTTCAAAAATTTCCTTTTTAATGCCATGGCTTCCTATGTTATTTTTTTCCAAGATTAAAATAAATCATCCTTTTGCTTTTAAACCCTTTAAAAACCTCATAAAACCCTTCTCTTCACTACAACAAAACTTGCTATTAGTTGAAAATATTGGTAGCGTTTTAAGATATATGCAACCGTTGGCCATTTTAAAGTATGAAAAATAAAAAATAAACGCTACTACATTATTCCCGCCAATAATTCGGTAAAATTTGCTAAAAATTTATGTGGCCGCTCATAACTCTTTTTAACTCTTACTTTTTTTTGCCCTCCTCGAAATCTTAGATCTTTTTTTCAACCTCTTTTATCATTTATTAACAAAATCCCTTAACTTCATCTTTCAAAATCTATGGCTTCACCTTAAATCAATTAACGCTTCGGTGGGTTCACCCCAAATCAATTAACGAAGAGAGAAAAAATTGTAATTCTACACATGGAAAATCATTAACGCGGCTGGCAATGGAGAACATCGACGATGTATTGGGAAAGACACGCAGAGGAGAAATCTTCCGTTTAGCGATTTCCTCGATTGCACGCTTCTCACATAGGTATTGTAATTTATTTATCGTCTCCTGAATTTGTATTGATTTTTTATTATCGTTTGATGATTGGCCTTTCTGGAAGCTGCATTTTTGTTTTCTGTATTTCATATTGAAGAAATTGTTGGATCATGTTACCATTAAGTATGTACCATTAAGTAGCCAAACAATTCTCTGTGTATGTACCATTAAGTAGCCAAACAATTATGAATAAGTTATGCTAAACCATTAACACATTTTATTGGAAGTAAGTTGTCTTGTATTTAGCACTAAAAGCCGATGAGTAGGCTTTCCTCTATCTATGAGATCTAGAACCTGATTTTATAGGCGAAGGATAATGAAGTCGAAATGCCGAAAATGTGATGGATATAAGAGAGTTAATTTCGATAAATGGATCATTATAAATTTAGTATATGGAAGATATTTCATTGTGTACTTAATGCTAAGTTCCGAAGTATGAAAAGTCGGGAAGTAAGAATGTGCGTTGAGTCAAGGTTAGTTTTCTAACTTGTCCGACTTCATTATTAACCAATGGATAGTGCTGTTTGAAATCAAAAAGTGGGGATTCGCATAAGATGTCTTATTTTCATATGCATATCTATAAACATCCCAGATAATGGCTTTGTCGACTATCGATAACACGACCCTTTTAATATTATCGAACGTTTGTTTGAAGAGACTGGGATCGGATAGCGTGAGTTACCGAAAACCACTCCCTCTACATTCATTATGGACGTAGTTGTGCCCAAATATGTTGGAATTTAAGATGTAAGCATTTCTGCTACATTCAATATTTACTTTAAACCTTAGACATTATTATAATATTACTGGATTTTCTGTATAAAATTTTTGATTATTGTAAGGTAAAAAACCATCCATGTTTATGTGCAGAATGGTCTTATGGGATACCTTTGTTATAAAGGGTTTTATAAGTTTATCAATTCAGTTGTTTAGAGTTTACTCACACCAGACCCATGTCTGACTTGGAATTTTTCTTTCTTTCCCTAAAAAATCTGGGTACTCAAAATTGTATCAGTAGCCAAGTAGTCCAGGTTCTAATGGATGCATTTCAAGAGAAGCATAGAGCAGGTGGCTTCGGCGTTAGCTAGTTATCTATTTTATTTTTGTTGTGTATGTATATTTTATATTATCATAATGGGGACGAAATTGGTAATTGTGTAACTCTGATATTCATTTTGGAATAATGCTATATCTTAACTTATGTTGACTACACACATACACACACACACACACACACACACATATATATATATATATCCGTGTTTCCACTACGATTTGAGATTTTGTGTTTTTTGTCTTCTTGTCTTTTCTTTTATTTTTCCCCAATGGCTTGTCATTTTAGAACATTAGATGACCGACACATGAATATCATGGGTATATTAAGTGTCGTCTTTAGGAGTAAGAAAGACGGATAGTTACAAGTGGTACCAAAGTATATGTTGAGTGAATACCTAGGCTTTGGTTGGGGTTAACCCATTAGAGATAGGGTTAGTAATAACATAGAATGAGTTTAGTCTATGAGAACATGTATTTGCAATTTTAATTAGTCTAGATATACCTTAGAATGAGTTTATCTCGTATAAGTATTCTAAAAGTTATCATAATGTATCCAGGTAGTAAGAATGAGTAATAAGGCAAGACAAGGTAGAGGAGCTAATAGCACCACGACCACCAACGGTCGAGCTCCAAATGTTTAAAGAGTTAGATAAGTTGATGAGGCAGCACCAGTGCAGCCCTGTGTGAACTTTGCAGCTCTGTGTAAAGACTATATAAATCTGGAAGGAAAGCCATTTAAGGGCATAGAATCCATCCTTGAAGTCCAAGCTTGGCTTCATTCTTGCAAAAATATTTTCAAGGGATTGGATATTTCGGATGAGCAGAAGAGGTTTTTAGCGTCTTGACAGTTGCAAGATGGAGCGGCAGCGTGGTGGGACTCTCTTACAGCTATTGTGCCAGAAAATGATTTTTTAAGGCTAGGTTTAAAGAGGTGTTTGAATACTAGTTCATGCCCATTGCAGGAGAGACTCGTATGTATAGGAGTTTCTTGGATCTAAAGCAAGGAGATCTATCGGTTGCCGAATATGAGACTGTTTAATGAGCTATTTTGATTTGGCTCGGAGTTGGTTAACACGCCTCTTAAGAATAATAAGATGTTTGTAATAGGGATGAGGGAAGGTTTCTAGGAGAATATGATTGCCCATCTGAAGGGATCTTTTGTGGATTTTTTGGATATGGCTCTGTGGTATGAAGTTCTTGAGAAGAAAAGCCAGTAGCAGCACCTAATGGCGTAGCAGTAACCTAAACAAGAGAAAGTTTAACCCGAACTGGAAGAAGCAGTGGAAGGGAAAGTCAAGAGGAGATCAAGGGAAAAAGTACAAGGAAGCTGAGTATAATCAGTGTAAGCAAAAGGATCATCTGGCAAATTTTTGTAAGAATTCTAAAGCTTTAAAGTAGTAAAAGATGGACCTATCTCTCTTCAATGGTTTCGAAGACGCTTTGCTACAACTGTCAGCAATTAGGGCATGTGGTGAAGGATTGGCCGCTAATGAAGAAGGGACAGCAGGTAAAGGTGTATGCTACCAAGGATGAATCGTCGACCTTGGAAAATGTGAATGAAAAGGGAGTTCGTGGTGGTACTTTAATGATTAATGAAATCTTTGTACATGTGTTGTTTGATATTAGGACTACCCATAGTTTTATTTCTTCAGAATCGATAGAAAAATTGCAACTTTCTCCTAAATTTATGGACACCCCATTCGTGTGTCTAACCCCATAGGTGGAGCAGCAAACCTATGCATGATTTGTGAGAATATGCAGATTACTTACCTTATCCACCATTTTTCTTGTGACATGTTTGTCTTGGATTTTAAGGGGTTTGATGTTATACTTGGTATGGACTGATTATCAAAATATGGAGCTATTTTGGATTATTTCAAGAGAATAGTAGTGTTACATGGCGAGTCCGGAACGTTGATGGAAAGGATATTATGTGAGGATCCCAATAGACTAATTAGTAGTTGTCATCCCTAAGAAGATTTAGGGTCTATAGTAGTTAAGGATTTTCCTGATGTTCTCAAAGAAGCTAGGAGTCTACCTCCACGCCGAGAGATTGAGTTTCGTATTGACTTAATTCCCGATGCGAGACCCGTTATTCAACCTATTCGTAAAATGGCTCCGAGAGAGCAAGAGGAGCTAATAAATCGAGCTAATGATTTATTGAGAAGATGGCTGATTAGACCAACTCGATCTAATGGAGGAGAAGCTGTTGTTTTTGTAGAAAAGTCAGATGGTTCTTTGAGACTTTGTGTGGATAATTGGGAGCTGAACAAATGGGCAATTTGAAACAAGTATCCCTTACCCTGTATAGGTGACATGTTTGACCAACTCCACGGTGCTGAAGTATTTCCCAAATGGATCTTGCTACATGATTTCACCCGTTAAGGGTAGCGGAGGAAAGTATACCCTTAACTACATTTAGGGGACCAATTTTTTTTTGAGTAGTTGGTTATGCCTTTTGGGCTAACCAATGCACCCTCTTATTTCGTAGATCTTATGAATTGCGTTTTTATGGTTGTTCTCATTAAGTTCATGTTGGTCTTTATAGACGATATCTTATCTACTCTAAGACCGAGGAAGAATGAAAACATCCATTAGGAAGTGGTGTTAAAAACGTTATGGAAACATGTTCTTAAGGAACAATTTTCTAAGTGTCATTTTTGACAGTCGGAAGTAAGGTTTTTAGGACATGTTGTGTCGAGGATGACATTTTGGTGGACCCAGCAAAGGTAGCGGCTTTTCATGATTTTAAGTGACCACAAACTCCAACAAAGGTCAAAAACTTCTTAAGCATGACTGGGTATTATAGGAGATATATCCAGGACTACTCCAAGATCACCTCTTACCTAACTAAGTTGATGAAGAAGGAAGAGAAGTTTGTTTAGACTCCAAAGTGGGAAGAAGCATTTGATGAATTGAAGAAGAGGCTAACCAGCGCTCTGGATTTGGCAATTCTGGTGGAGGAGAAGGGTGACTATGTATAATGATGCTTGTGGAATATGTTTGGGTGCAGTTTGGATGTAGCGTGGGATAGTTATTACATATGCTAGTAGACAACTAAAGCCCCATGAGAAGATTTGTGCAACACATAGTTTGGTGCTATTAGCTGTAACATCCTACATTTTTACATTAATTAAGCATTAAATAATAAATTGTGAAAATGGAATTTTTGTAAATTTTGGAAATTGGAAACGAAACTTTTATTATCAGATTCGTGGAAATTTTCTGATTAATTTTCATATATAAACTTTTCCAATCGGAGTTTAAACGAAAAAATTATTAGCGTTTGAATTTTCATAGTTTGAAATAATTATATATGTAATTAAGGAAATGATTTAAAATAAATTAATGATTTCCTAACACCATTAAAGTTAATGGTTGCTTAACGTTTAAGAAAATTTATTAAGGTAGGAGTTAACATTAATTAACGTTAGTTAAGCGTTACAGGAAACAAATCAACCAGGAATCAAATGAGATCAAAACGCACCAAAATTCATGGGTCAAGTTGACCATGACCTATCCACAGCTGGCCGTGAGCAGTCAACCTGGCTTAGTGGGTCGACCCACCTTGTCTTGGAAGTGGCAGTAGATGGAGGCCATGTGGCCCAGATCTAATTCAGTTCCCATCCGACGGTTAGCGCCGATTTGAACCTCTATAAATAGGACGTAGGGCTTCCCTTCCAACTTATTATTTTTCTAATGAGGGTGGAAGCTCAGCAATTTTCCTTTGTTCTCTAGAATTTCTAAATAAAAAATTGAATAGATTGCACATGTATACTTTGAAGAAGAATAGAAAAGGATATATTATAGAAGATAAATTCGAAATAGGTTGCTACATAAAAGGTAAACTTTTAGATCTAGTTCTAATTAATAAATCTAAATCCCAAATCTCTTCTCTCTAATGCAATCTTTAATAGATCTGTATAAAATATTATTTGTGGATCCAAATAGGAAGTTAAATAGTCGAGAATACAAATAACAGGGTCTGATCTGGATTAAATCTGGAGATTTGGGAGCACTAATTAAATGTAAGTGGGAATATTATATGTTTTTATATAATACTAGGTTATATTGTTGCAGATCTATTACTATATGCCTGAATCGGATAATTTAATTTCAAATGAATTCGTATATATATGGAATGTTGAAGACTGTAAACTTGCCTATTAATTTATATTGATAATTACAAAAGCGTAATAATTAGTTTTAATTTTGCAGTTACGTAATCATTAGTTTTATTTCTGTAATTACGTAATGACTAGATTTAATTATGTAATTAAGAAATGATTTTAACTATCAATTTTACATTGGATTAATTAACTAAAAACATAATGAATTGAGATTCCATTTTATTTGATGAATGAGACTGTATAAAATAAAGCTAACTGGACTTTTGGTGTTTTAGTGATATTTTAATTTATTAGAATGTATGTTATTAAAAGTGGATTTCCATATATTATCGAATTCAGACTTAACATAAGTGTGATGTTGAAAGTGCAAGTAATCAATATATACTTGTAAAATAAAGAGATGTAAAAAAAGATTATTGCTATATTTTATACTGCCTACTTCAATAAATAAAAGAGAATTTTTTGTAGTTGCAAACATTGCACAAACCACCTCTTTAGGATAGGACATGGAAATTTACTGTGTAACAGTTAATTGTCGAAGTTTGATCCCAATTTTTTAAAATATAATAAACCCCAAAAGTGGAATATTGAAATGAGAATGTAAGTTAAAGGTTAATAAAACGGAAACTAATGAAAAAATAAGTCCGGATTATAGGCAAGGAAAAGAAATAAGAATTGGAATAGAAATCAAAGGCGGAACTAATGAATGTTGCAGAAATGATATTGATGTTTTAATTTGACAAGCGGTAAATGAAGAAATAAAAGGTAAATGCATAGTAAAACTGGATATTTAAAGTCGAACATAAAAGGTGTTAAAGAAATAAAGAAAATAAAAGAAGAATAAGTATACATAAGGCTGAATATGTATATAAGTAGCCTTGGATATGCATTTATGATTGGTTGAATAAGTATAAATTATCTATTATAATTATAATGGACCAATGTCTAAGGTTGTTAGACTGGTTTGGAATGCTAAAACATATCCAACCAGTATGACCCATGGTGAGTGTATGAATTTGTACTATAAGGGTTCCCCTAGGTCTAGACTGTGCTTATGGCCTTGATTTTAAATTTTATATTATAATTATGTCGAGTGCATGGTCAAATTAGGTTCGCTTCAAAGTTTTTAAGTGGGGTATTACCTTGATTTCACTAGGAAATCTAGATGGACGGTGAGTGAGAACAGACTCATGCAACATGCAATGGAAAGTCGTGTGCCTAGGTACCAAAATAATTTGCAACAAGTGTACGTAAAAGGCTGGCTACTTGGGTACCTATAGGGTAGGAGTTGCATATTTATCGACCTCATTATTAGTCACTTGTGGTCAACGGGAAGGACAGGGTTACACCTGACTGATCTCTTCCGCCTATCAAGATTGGTTTAGTTGGATTATGTAATACCACAGTTGTTTGTTAGCTTGTTTGATAGCGCAGGGCTAGTTAACCCATATAAATATCCCTTAGAACATAGACGGGGTGGTGGTGCGTGGAGCTTAAAATCCATAATATAAGAAGCAGACAAGGGTACGCAAAAGGCTGGCGTACATGATGAAAAATCCTTAAAGCATTAGGACCTTATGGACTGGAGGTCTTCGGTGCGCACGATAGGATTTCCTAGGTGATACGATGATAGTATCTAGGTCCATTAGTGGACTTAGGTGTGTGTATATATATATATAATACGTAGACATACATCTACATGGTGTAGATGGGTACGGTTTGTAGGTAGCAATGGGGTCATAGCGATTAATAATAAAATCCAACAAAACATAAAATAGTGAACAATTGGCATAAGCTTGTGTAATGTATAAGATGTATAATTTAGTAGTCACCAGAATGTTGTTCGGATCCCCTCCTCATTACGACCCACAGATTTAAAGGCGGTTACTGGTGTTGATTTGGAGCAGTTGTCCGGCTGGAGCTCTTGACGATGAGATGTCGATTTTGGTCAGTAATTATATTGATCTATTATATTTTTTTATTTTCACTGTGAGTTATTACCCTTAGTGCTCTAATATATTTTTCTTTATGCAGGATACCAAACCAACGATCCATACTTTCATGGACTTGGGTTTTCGGTTTAGCAAAAATCTTAGCCTACTGAAGTGTGGGTTGTTACATTAACTATGGTGTTTGCTTTGAAGATGTGGAGGCATTACTTGTTAGGTGAAAAGTTTGAGCTCTTCACGGATCAAGTCCTTGAAGTATCTTTTCACTCAAAAGGATCTAAATATTAGGCGGCGACGGCAGTTGGTATTTTTGGCAGCTTGCGACTTGGATATTTTACATTTGGGAAAAACAAATATGGTAGCAGATGCTTTGAGCAGGAATGCGGTTTTGGCTCTTTTGGAGGTTACTCCGACTCAACTAGGGGGGATTGTGAGTAAACAAAGGGAAGATATTTTTATGGTGGAATTCGTGCAAGGAGTTGATTGTAACAACCTGAATTCTAGTGCGTCCGGATTTTTCATAAAAATGCTAAAATCCAAGCCCACTAAAGCCCGAGTTAGGTTTCTGGCATCCTACAAATAAGCAAAGACAAATATATCAGAGCTCAGATAAATATCTCATAGTGGAACTAACTAAAATATAATAGTAAGTAAATACTCGCCAATCAAATAACACTTTCTAAGCAGGTGTCTCAAAGTTGGAAAGTCTCCGCCATATACCTAACGCGTAGGATGTTATGAGGAGGGGGTCAGAACTAAAGTTCTAGTGAATTGAAAAATTATACACTTCTAGGCTTAATTCTACATATACCTTTTTATTTCCATTTTCTATTATTAGGTTTATTGGGTTCATAATACTCCCGCCTCAATGTGTGAATCATGCCCATTTACTCCCTAGTAGATTAAAACCTAATAACTGATATATACATATATAGCTATGTGTCCCTTGACCGCATCGGTCCTAGATACTCCTATAGTACCTTCCATATTCTCCTTGCAAATGACTCCATCGTCTTGCTACTATGAAGTTCGATGACTACATCTATAAAAGAATGTCTCATAAGGCATATAATACAGATGTTCTTTCGTCTATATGAAAACGTAAAACTACGTCCGCAGTAGTCTATACTAATGCTTGAACATCCACAATGTACCACACAGTGCCTACCATGAGGACTATACGTAATTGTTCTGTCTACTCTCTGAATCCCTCTTAACAAGGTCTACCTTGTATGGAACTCAGTCAGGGATTTTCTATTTCTCTAACGGACTGTCATGTTAGGCCTATAATACAGATATTCTATTTGGTCCGTCTCTTTTCTTATCGCGGCTATGGCCCTACGCAGCCATCCCTCAACTAATCGAAAGACCTCTAAAGAGCTAAATGGTTATGCCCTACTTCAAACAATCTAAACATCCAATTGGCTTTGCCCCTCATCCAATGTATCGATAGTGAAAGGTTCATTGGACTATTGGTATAACTCTAGTCTTTCTCGAAGCGCTTCTTGATTTTGATGCTAGCCCGATATCTGCATGCAACTATCCTTTTGGGTCCTAGCCACTAAAAGTTACTTGCAAGTACTGGGACATACGAATATCCTACTCCAAACATCAACCCCTTTTGACTGTGTATAATGGTCCAGCCATGCAAATGGCAATTAAGGCATACTCTTTTGATGGAACACCTACAGACCTGCTTATAGAGGACTGCTCCGCTACGCCCACCCCATAGGGCCATCCTAGAGTACCCTCACATCCTATTGAAGTCTCGTACTTCCTTCTAGTCCAAAATAACTAAGTTGGACGCGCTTCTTCTGTGCTGAAATCTATGATGAACTACTTCGTTAGGCTCGTCATCCTTTGGGCTACTTCAAACGCATCTCACTCTTTTATTTGACCCCAAGTGTAATCTTTTATTTGGCACTTAGTTTAGTTTTCTTGTTCCGTTGGCTACTTACTTAATCTAATTAGCATAATCATGTCCCAGCCTCACCTAACTATTGTGAGACCATCGGTTCCTGACTGAGAGAGAATGCTGTTGGTATAGGCCACTTTTATTATCTTGCTTATTAACTTAATCCAAGATCTTAGTTCATTAAAATAATCCCCTTCTATTATTTCTGCTCTGTTTGCTTATTAACTTCATTTAAGTCTTAAAATAAGCATTTTCTGTTCTTTCTAATTAATTATAAGCTATGTTATGTTTTACTTGCAATTGTCTCTTTTACTCTCTTTTATAATCTCTATATAATAAATATAATTACAAATGTCCCTTTTTTTGTAGTATATCTTCTTTTATTATGATATTCAATTCACTTTAATTCTCTTATGTTATATGACAATCTTGGCTTTGGATTACGTCCGATTGTCACAAATTTACTTATCATAATAACTGCTTTACTTTTGTTCTATTATCTGTGTAGTAAATGCAGAGCTTCAAGTCTTGTCTAATAATTAACTCGATTCCTTCTTTAATTCCTTTAATTCTTCACTTTAATTTCTTATATTCTAGGAGGTAGTTCAATTCTATTTGGTTGGTTACAAAACATGTGCTAAAATCCATTTCCATATTTTAATACCAAATAATGCTATGAACAATAATCCGTAACTGCAAGATATCTTTTTTATTGTTGCTTTACTTTTTGGATAGTGTAAAATACAGTAGTTCCTCTATTTTAAATTAATTCTCTTTTTCTTTCTTTTATTCTTGCAGTTACATTTATCGTTACCTTTTAGATATTAAACTATAGAAATGTGTTCTCTTTTCTAAACCAACCAATTAATCTATCACTTACTTCCAAATAAAGTTATTAGATTTTCCCTTTTTATTTATTTTTCCCTATTTTAGCATAATTTACTACAAATTTCTATTTTTCTCTTTTTATTTCAGCTTTTCTTATTTTACATCTGTAAGTCTAGTGTTCTTTCTATTTTAGTCCGTATTTGGAAAATTTTCACTTCAACTAATTTATTCATGTAAAACGGAATAAAAAGAAGCTAACATTTACAGGCTAAATTTCAACTTTAAAATGGACGTAAATAACCGTAAGTTTCTTACTTTTAGGCTTATGTCTTTCTCTAACTGTCAAGCCTAATATTAATTATATATTAGATTTCTTATATAATTTACAGTCTCAGCATAACTAACTAACAGACTTAATTACAGAAATAAATATTGAATAAAATTATTTAACGGGAATCTAATGATAATACATCATAAACGTAAAAGATATATAATTAAATCCACTCACTTGTCGTCCTTAGCTTTAAATCTCTATCTTCTCAAATTTATACACCGTTCTATAACTTCTCTCCTTTAATTTGATGCAATTCCTCTATTTCCTTCACATATATTTATTTGGATTTATTTGGTGAATATTTGTAAGAAATAGGAGAAAAATGAAGAAAGAAGCCATTGTTTACTATAAGAGAGGGATGAAGAAAGTGACGACTGATGGAATGAATTACATTACATTCTCTCTTAAATAGGTGCAGCCACCAATTATCTAATTAATCCTCTACTTAATTGATCCTTCAATTAATTTTTATGTACAGCAATATACTGTCTATATGTACACATACAAATCTAGGTCAATTATTATTTCTTTTCCTTATTAATTGAAATTTTCTACTGATTACGTTACAATCTTAATTAATAGCCCTATTAATAGATTAGCATGTCACTTCTTGTGATAACCCGGATTTTTAATATCTGTCAATTGATAATTAACTGGGTTAATCAATTGAAATTCTGATTTTAACTATTGAAATGCTGATTGTTAAGGATGAAACTTATTGTCTTCAACACAAATTAAATATGTTTTTGTTTAATATATATGAGTTAATTTAAATTGAATTTGAATTTATGATTTGAAATCCAAAAGAATAAATATATATGATTATTTTTGTGTAGAATTAAGATTTTAAAAATCATTCTCTTTAAAAAAAATTAATAAATACTAGAAGATGTAGGAATATAAAATTTTAAAACATAAATTGATTAAAAAGAAATGTATCTATCTAAAATGGGAAATATAATATAAAAGATAAAGACAAATAAAAAAGTTTTAATAAGATTTAAGAAAAGGTTTAATACATTTTAAAATCAACATGAGATAAAATTTAATTTGTATATATACACAAACATTTAAAAACATGATACATAAAATTAATAAACACAAAAATATCAATATGAATTAGTAGAGAAACATTAATATTCCTACAAAGATACAAGTGTAAGAAGAGTACAATCTAAATTAACAAATGTTAACTAAGTAAATTGCAAAGATAGCAAGTGGTATTTATTTTCTTTTGAAAATTTAATTTTTTTTTTAAACACATATTGAAGAGTAAAACCAGGATGCATGTTTTCTTCCATTCATCTTCACTCTCAAATTTAAAAACTGAAACAATCAAACTAAAGCAAGTTCCTGATTTTTGCTTCAACTCATAACAATCTTCATCTAATCAAAACCAAAAAGAAATATGAATTAAATCAGATGACCACTTCAACCTGTAGATCATCTCAAAAACAGAAAAACAAACCTGTAAAGAAATAAACCAGGGGTAGACAAGATTCAAAACAAACTTAAAGTTACAAAATTCAACTCTAAATCAAGCAACTAAGAGAGATTTAGTTCAGCAATCAAGCAAGTAGAAACTCCATATTTTCAGATTCAAAGGGAAACATTTCCCAGGCTTCTCTGGTTTTAGAATTTGTGAGTAACTCAGAAACTTCTGATACATCTTAAAATTGCATGTGATGATCTTTGAATTATGATGTGATTTATGTTGTGCATGTTGTTTTAAAATGATTATAAGTACATATATGTGTGAAAATAATCATATACATAACTAGAACATGGAAGTAAATCTCTATTTAAACTACAACAGTAAATTAACTTAAATTCAAACAATTTAAACGTGGTTCAGGTAAATAAATGTTTATAGTAAAATTTGATGAATGTTAATATAAATATTTGCCTGATAATTGTTGTAAATGTGTATATAGTACTTGTGTGAATGACTGCATAACAGTATATATACACACTCTGTTCTTCTTATACAGGTTTCTAAGATGTTCCAAATCGAATATCTTCTTCCCTGATTTTTTTTAGAGATTGATATATAAATAAAACATGTTTGGAATGACAAAATATTCGATCTAAAAATATTTCCAAGAAAGATTTCAAGATAGCTTTTTAACAAAAAGAAGAATTGCAGTAAAATCATGAACATATCAAAATCTAGATGTAAATAAATTGTGAATTCATTTATACAAACTGGTTTGATATCGGAAGTGATGATTTTTAAAAATAAAATCTTGATTTTTAGACTTTTTTTTTAAGTGAAAATGTTTGTCGAAAGGAATTAGTTTTTCTTCGATTATTGGTGATCAATGAGGATATTAACCTCTGGATTATGGTCAGAGGGAGATCGTGGGTAGGAGAGCTCGGAAAAATTGGTAGGTGAATTTTTAATTCACCATGGATGGGCAATAAAGGGGTTTTAGGGTTTAGTTTGATTTTTGGGTCTGGGATGTTTATGGGTCGATCGCGATGTCATGCTTGCATCGAAAAGGACCGAAGGTGGGAAAGAGGAAAGGTGGAAGTATGGTAAAGGTTTGCACGGAGTTGCGTGTGCTCCGGTGATCTAAGGCGATGGCGAGAGTGTATTTTTCTGATCAAACATGGTTCCAGGAGGGTGATGATCTGCCCGATTTTGGTTGCTGACGTTTTCGTCGGAATTGGGTGGTGGAAGCACTAGTGGGGATCATAGTCGTCTTGTGGGTGACTTGGCTAAGGTTGGAGCTGGTCGGTTTCGGTGGTGCACGTGCACGCATCGGTATGTGTGCCTGTCTTGTTTTTGAATGATGGGAAGATGAGTTTTTCTCTCGTGTTAGTCTCGTAGAATGAGTAGTTTGGCTCGAAGTCGAGTGGATGAAGGAATTCTTTGGTTAGCTCGGGAATTGAATGGTTTTGGCCCGGGTTTGTGTGAATATCCAAAGTTTTAAATATTTTCTAATGTCTTGTAATTAGGTAATTATATAATAGTTTAAAACTTATATGTTTTCAAGGGTGAATTAAAAGATGAAATTTAATAAAGTATTAAATATTAAATAGGGGTGGCTATTGATTAATGTAATCAATTAAGGAATATATTTAGTTATCTTAATTATTAAGATAATCGATAAAGAAAAATTAATTTGCGAAATCGATTTATATAATTGATTAATGTGATTAATAAATTAAGGAAATTAATTTAAAGGATGATTAATTTATTAAGAGTTAATTGCTTAATGAAAATTAATTAGAGATAATAATGAAAATAATTAAAGAATAATTACTTTATGTCATTAATTAAGAAGGGTAATTAATGGGTTATTACTTAGTGTGATTTATTTAATGATAATGGAAGCAATTAAGAATTAATTACTTAGTGCAATTAATTAAGGATTGTTTGATTAAGGAAACTAATCAATGATTAGTTAAATAATGATCATGATTAATTAAGGGATGATTGATCAATGAAGTGATTATGAGATAATTAATTTGAGTGATTAATTAAGAAACAATGTAATTAATATGGATGGGTAAAGAATAATAAATTTGTGTAATTAATTAAGAGTTAATTACTTATTGTAATTAAAGAATAATTAATCCAAAATGATTAATTAAGAAGATAATTAGAGGATCATTAGTTAATTGATTTGTAATTAATTAATGTTGAGTAAGAAGGATTTAAAGATGATGGGGGTAATTAATTTAATATATTATAATGGTATGGCTAATCAACCTTGTGTATGGATGATAGAATGATATTGGAAGCCTTGGATAATTTGTGATCCCTAATATGTGATTCGTGATGCTATGTGATATGATATGTTTGGTTTAAAATGTGATGATGTAGTTATCTATTGATGATGAATTACCGTGACACCCTGTATTTAAAGTTGAATTGTATTTCACTTGAATAACTTGGGTTAAGATGACATTGGATTCGAAGAGACCAGAGTCGGGTATTAGTAAATACCCGAAACCACTTTGATTCTTTATAGATATATATGTGAAATCAATTGGCTGGTATGGAATGATTTAAGTGAATTGGACCATTTAATTTAAGTATTGGTACTTAGAAATTGATGTGTGAGGTAAGTGATGTCTATAAAAAAAATCGTGAGTTTGTAAATTGATACGAGTTACCCGGGTTTTATGTAAGTTGTATGCTTTTGTGATCCATGCTAGATGGGTTTACTCACGCTGGTTTCCAGCCTGACCCGGGTGTCACTTTAATGTAATGCTCGGGTCAGACCGAGTATTACAGATTTTCAGGTAAGGATGTTCTGGAGCTCAGGAGACGAGCTGGATGGCAGGAACGAATGGAGTGTTTCCGCTGTATTATGTTGTTGTATATCTGTGACATGTTGATTGTATATGTCCAGTGTTTGTATATGTTGTAACTCTGATGTATTAGTGAAATTTGACAAGTATAGTTTCCTTTGTATAACTGCTTTTATTTGTTATTATATTTTATCCGCTGCATATGTGAGATGTTGGAGTTTCTGTTTCTTCTTTTTCTTTCTTTTTTTCCCTAACTATCAGGAATTTTCGGGATCAAAAATTTCAGGTTGTTACACTTCTATAAGTTAATTTCCTTAATTACTATTTTACACATTGTAATGTTTCATTAATTGGCATTCAATTAATTCCACCATTCAATTAACGTATATATTTAATGTGCATATATTCTTTTTATCCAGGTTTGAATTTGAACATTTATTTGTTACATTCATATGTAAACCTCTTCAAATTGAGGGGTCTGATATATATATATATATATATATATATATATATATATATATGTATGTATGTATGTATGTATGTATGTATGTATGTATGTATGTATGTATAGACACACACACTTACACACGTTATATATTAATCTCTAATATTAATTCACATATTAATTAATTGCACTTTTTAGCTGATTCTATTTGCAGTGTTAATTATTCCCCTTATTTTTTTCCTCTTACATCTAATTCTCTTAATAATTTACATTCATTACAAATATAATAAATTTATTACTACTTTTATAAATATCCTATGAATTAATTGCAAAAGTTTAAATTGATAAAATTTCCATTTTTGCATATGTAATTATTTCTGATGTTAACTTCAAACGGCTATAACTTATCTGTTTGAAGTCTATTCAGAAAATATTGTATATGAAAGTTGATCAGAAATTTGCCACGGATACAATGTTATAAGTTTCATGGTCAAATTTTAATATTAAAAAAAATCATTTTTCACTGTTTTCATAGTTATTAATTAAATTTATTTTAATTATATAAAAACGCGGGGTGTTACATAGATGAAGGCTGGAGTTGGGGTTTTGAGATGGATAGCCGAGGTATTTCAAGGATAAATATGAGGTTATGCATTTCAGATGTTGACAATCTTAGACAGGAAGTTTTGATGGAATGCCATACACCTATGTTAAGTATTAACCCTGGAGTTAATAAGATGCACTAAGATATAAAGCGAGTATTTTGGTGGCCCGGGATGAAAAGGGATGTTTCAATCAATGTTACCCGAGGGGCGAACTACCAACAAATCAAGGGAGATCATCAAAGAACTACTGGGCTGCTACAACCACTAGAGATTCCGAACTAGAAGTTGGAACAAATATCAATGGATTTCATTCAAGGTTTTCTTAGATAAAGGAAATGAAATGAAGGTGTATGGGTCATTGTGGATTCACTAACCAAAAGTGCTTATTTTATTTTGATAAAGCCAACAAGGACTGCAACTGTGACGACCCGAAATTTTCGAGCATTTAAAAACTGGAATATTTTATTGATTTTAAATATTCAATAGAGTAATTCTAGTTTGAATTACGAATATCACAGTTTATTTGATATTTAAATTATTAAATTAATAATTTGGAATCGGATAAAGTATGTAATCTGAAGTTTTAAGCCTGTTAAAAATAATTTGAAGGCTTGTAGAATTTATATTGATAACATTGAAGATAATAGAAGTAATAGAATTGAAATTATCAGTGGTTTGTTCAGTTTTAAAATTAATATCGTTTAAATTGAATTTTAAAATAGCACTCCGAGGCACAGTCTCGGAATTTGACGAAACCAGTTCCATTGGGTCCGTAATATTGAATTATTATCGGATTTCAAATTTCGTATTGATCGAAGTTAGTGTGTGAGTGTACGTTATATAAACGCAGAAAATTTAATTGATTATAATCTAATGAAATTTAATTTAAATTAATTAAGCTTATTGTGTACGCCAAGTCTTCCTTTATCTTCCCGTATACTTCAACATTCGTCATTTTTTTTATCAAAGCCCTTCTTCATGTTTAAAAAAAAAATCAAGACAAGCCGATCTACCCTTTTTTTTAGCTTACCCCGTACGCACCCCTTCCTTTAAAATTCATCTTTCCCCTTTTTGCTTCAGGGATCCAAACGAAAGAAACAAAATCTAAATCAAAATCACGGTCCTCCCTTTCCTCTTCACTACTGTTTGACTTCACAACAATAAAAAAAATCAAATCGCGACTTCTTTTTCCCCTTTTCTACTTTTCGAGATGGAGCTATCGATCGAGGCGATCGAGTGAGGGTCGACGGCGATGGGAGTGTGGCAGTGTAGGAACCTAGGACGTGATCACGAGTGCTAGGTCATGGGGGATCGAGCTAGGGTGGCGATTGATTTCGAGTTGCGGCGCATCGCGAAGAGAGCTCGCGTGAAGGGAGCAGGCAGAGGACTTGGTGGAATTCTCGAATCGAGGAACAACGGAGCATCGCTGTAACAACCATGTATTTTGTAATTATTTTATTGTATATTTTAATTATTTTTAATGTAAGATTTTGATTTAAAAACTTATTTTACTTATTTGAAATGATTAAATTGATTATTTAAATATAATCTTGATTTTTATATGAGTTATAATTCCAAACTTGTGTAAGTTGAATATTTGCCTGAAATTCTGATTTTGGTCAAAATAGTCAAACTGTGACTGTCAACTTAAAATTTTAAAAGTTTAAAAAATTTAATTTTTTCTTTTATTATGAAAGCACATAAAATTCTAAGAACACCACTTTTCGTTTCGTTGAATTTGTATGTAAATTGTGAAAGTTATACCCTTTATAATATTGTGCGTATATAGGGTTATTTAACAATGACTATTTTAAATTGTATAAGTTACTTCTTCTTGGTTATATTTTATTTTAATATGTGATAATATGTTATATTATTTATATTTTGACTTTTAAGTATTTTTAAAATGATGATATAATTTTTCTAAAGTTTATTTGAATTTATTTCAATTTATAAAGCCTAGTTGGTATTTACTGCATTTTTCTTTATTTAACTTTCTATTTAATAAAAATTAAAATTTTATTTTACCTTGAAAATGTTTTAAAACCATTTTTAATTCCAATTTTGTGTTTTAATATTTTTTTTATGAAGTAATAAATTTTCCAAAGTCATTGGAGATTTTTTTGTAATTTTTATGTCAGGGTTGCTATTTTTAAGCAATTTCCTATTTCCTTTTTCTATTCTACTTAAAATAAATTATTTGTTTTATTTTATTCTTACTTAGTTTCGATTTTAAATAACATTTCTGAGTTTATTTTGTTTTTATAAAATTAAAAAGAAAAGGAAATGCAAAAGGTTTAGAAAGTTAAGAGATCTTAAAAGCCTGAAACGTAAAGACGTTTTATCCGTTTCTTTTTGCAATTAATACATCAATTTATCTTAGCCATTCCTTTCCTCATCCTTTGCAGCCGACTCCCTCATATTATTCACGAATTTTCAAGCTCCAAAACCCTAAAAATCATGGCCTCCATCTTGAGAAAAAAATCTGGTAATGGCTACATGTTTTTCTACCTTTTTCTTCTCATTTTCTATGTATTTTGCCAAGTTTTCTATGCTTTCTGGATTGGCCTCTACCACCCACCATCACCACCATACTCTCCACCATCCCCTAGCACTCTTCCTTGGCATCATCTCCAGCCATCATTTCAGATCCATCCATGGCCACACCTCCTTTGGTGACAAAACTCCAAAAAATTGCAAATAATGTCCCAAACAATGCCCTAGCCACCACTATTACTTCACCACCTTCATACTTCACCATGTCCACCACCTCTAGCCACGACCACCACCTTGCTACCACCACTACACTTCATCTTAGCCTCTATCTAGATCTGAAATTGACATGGCCAAGACTCCATGAACCAAAACTTCACAAAAACAATGCATAAAGCCTTGAAACATTCATGATAGCCACCTTATCACTTCATATCTTCATCCACCACCTTGGCCACCACCATAGGCCGCTACCACCACCATTTCCAGACCTCCCCACACCCCTCCATCTACTGTCCAAACCTGTATAAGTACGGCCAAGCCCCACTTGACCCAAGGCCGAGCCTTGTTGTGCTCAAAAACTTCATATATGTTGCCTTAACCAATTGTATGCTTCATGTTATAACCCTACCACTCCATACCCCTTCTAGCCGTGAGTTATGGTGCCAAACCTGAGCTATATCATCATCATGGCTGAACCCAAGAACCTCCTAGGCCAAGCATTTTAATGGTTAAAGCAAGGTCAAGTAATTTATTCCTTTGTTGCTTCGTATTTTCATTGTTTCAACATTGTTTTGCGTTGAATATTTATATGTATATTGTCTTGTTTTGGTTATTGTTTACAAGACAAATATCAAGGCTCTCCATTCATTCAAATCAAAAGTCATGCTATATCGTGCTTTTCGTGCTTTTGGAATCGCACTTGTGTTTGTCGTTTTGGTCTTCAGCTTGAAAAGTGAGTCTTTCTCACTCTGACATATATACTTATGAAAAGTGGATTGATGACAAGTGTTTAGTAATGTAAATGTTTATGCAAGTTAATGATGATCATATGATATGCTATGCTATGTTATTACCATGTTATTACCATGTTAAAACTGTTAATTTTCACCTGACATCTGATATATGACTGTATATTGTGATATTGACATTGTTTATATTATTCCTGTATATGATCACACTGCAAGTTCCCTGTTAGAATATAAGCACTATGGGCTGAAATGATAGGCCTGAGTTATTTTATTTAATTTATTTTAACTTGGGATTGCGGGTTTGAAATGATAAAACCCGGATTTTCTTTGTAAATTACGGGTTGAAATGATATATTAGCTGTATCACTTTACCTAGCGTAGAAAATTATATACAGGCCCGTAGTTAAAATATGTATTTCTAAAATTTTAAATATTTTCGAAATTTAATTATTATAATATTTTGATTTTAAATTTAATAAAAAAAGGATTTTTGTAAATTATTATTGATTTTCTGAATAATTGTAAGTGAAATGAATTAATGAAAAAGTTAGAAATTTTGAACGTAAGTTATTTTGGAAATTTTGATTTAATTATAATTGGAAATTTAATTGAATATGAAATTATGATAAATTTATGATAATTTGAATTTAAATGAATTTAAAGTGATTTTTATATCATATTAATGATTTTAATAAAGTTGAAATGTGAAATGAATGAATATTGTAAGTTGAAATTTTGAAATATAACTAAAACTGGAATATGAAATTGACGTAAAAGTGAACTTTTAGTTAAGTAAATAAAAATAAAACAAAGTTATATTTGAGGATTTGAACTTAAGTGTTAAGTTGAAATTTAATGTAATGGATTTTAAAAATTCAACATTGCAATTTAATAAGTGAATTATTATTAAATCTTGATTTTTGAATGGAAATTTAACTTTATAAAATCATGAATTTGAGGAAAATTAAATGATGTTTATAAATGTGATAAATGTATGATTTTATAAGTTAAAATGTTTTAAATAAAAATATAATTGGTTGAGAAATTATATTGAATATTTGAAGTTAATTGACTGCATTTTGAAATGCTATTAATTACAATGTAAATGATATTACGGCATTTGTAAATGCTGAAGTTGATGATAATGAACTAAAAAGCTAAATTGAACTAAAAGCTATTATAGAAATTTTAGTAAGTGCTATAAATTGT
Source organism: Allium cepa (assembly GCA_030765085.1). Taxonomy (NCBI): domain Eukaryota; kingdom Viridiplantae; phylum Streptophyta; class Magnoliopsida; order Asparagales; family Amaryllidaceae; genus Allium; species Allium cepa. Next base: position 91,995,688 of record CM060930.1, on the reverse strand, counting down.
TGAATTTAACTAAGTTTATTCGAAATTTAAGTAAACCCTATTACAGCATTTTAGAATGTTGTCTTTTGTTAAATTGAACTGCTTTGAATGTATTTTTCCGTAGCGTTTTCTAAATGCCACGAAAAGTGAATTTTCACTGCGTTGATAAACTTAAGTGAATAAATGAACTTTGGAAGTCGAAAATTTTGGAAATTTAATAATTTAATTATTAAACATAATAACTTCATTTTAATGATAAAAATGATTTTTGGAATATAAACTGTTTTGAAATATGAATTGAAATGGTATTTTAGATTTAATAAAATGAATAATGATTTGAAATGAATGAAGTTTGAAAAGATACGATATTTTGATATATTAAAATGATTTGAAACGAAGTTTTGAAAGGATATGATATTTTGATATATTAAAATGATTTGAAACGAAGTTTTGGAAGATATGATATTTTTGATATTAAATGATTTGAAAAACGGAGTTTGAAAGATAGGACATTTTGATATTAACATGATCTAAAAAGAAGTTCTGAAAGATATGATATTCTGGAACTGAAGCTTTGAAAGGTTATGATATTTTGATATATTAAAATGATTTGAAAGGTAGTGTTGAAAGGGTATGAAAATTTAATATATTGAAATGGTTAGAAATGACTTGATATTTATTTTGATAAATATTTGAATTGAAAGATATTTTACGATGATATATTAAAATGGTTTTGGAAATGATTTAATCTTTATTTTGATAAAGATTTGGATTGAAAAGGATATTTTATTTTGAAGTATAAAATATTGTTTTAAAGTTATAACTACGGGTTATAATAACGATTGGTTGTTAAAGAGACCGGGATCGGATATTGTCTTATTACCGGCCAATACCGAAAACCACTTTAACAACTGTGTACGCGGTGGAGATTCCAGAATGAAGTAGGATGGTGGCGACGTTCTCGAGGTATATCACGTGGACCCAACTCCCATGAGTTGGCATATATGACTTAAACATGAGCTATACCGGGCTACACAAAGGGTCGCACCCTTTCATCGAGCATGCTCCATCGGAAACCATTCTATTACTTTTGTGATTCGATATGTGGCGCCATTTTGATTCGGGGGTATTGTTCGAGGTGGGCGGAAGCTGCTGGCTTGCCGTCACCACCGGTCCGGGAGTGCAAACGGTGTATCCACCCTGGCATTTCCTTGCGTGCCGTGTCATATCCGTATATCGAGCCCACTATGATTTTGGTTTTAAAGATCCGACCGCATTAAGGTTCACCATCCCCTTAACGCTATTTTCAATATGACTATACTTTACTGATTAGACACTACCGTATATAGCGTATATTACTGCATAGTAAATAGTTTAACGGATCCTTAGAGGATGGGCGGTCCCAAGCATCCTTTAAGTTACTGATGCATTTTGTTACTGTTCACTTGAGTTGATTTACAGTTTATCAGTATTTATGTCCTGACTCGAGGGTTTTGTATTTTGCTTTACGCTCGGGTCAGATTGATTGGGTTAGCATTCAAGATTCACCTTCGGCGTTGGAGCTTTCCTTGAAGATCCAGCCATCTATTTTGTTTCAGTATCCAGTGGTTTAGTGATGTATCTGATTTGTACCTGATGTATCCTGTTACTCTTCTGTTGTATCTTATTTAACTGTGATGTATCTTATATTTTATATAGTAGCTTCATGAACTACTATCTCTTTTTCTTCCGCTGCATTTTTATATACTCTGTGTTTGAGATCTGTAATTTTTATTTACTGTATATTCTGAGGTTTGCCAAAATTTTATTTACAACACGGTATTTTGAGCAATTCAATTCTGGCATGAGTGTCTGCCTATGCATTTATAATGGATGTGGTTGAAAATACCTGATTGTTACAGTTGGTATCAGAGCTTTGGTAGCTCTAGGCAAAGCTCAGCATATAGAGTGAATGTATTTACAGAATCACTTTCATTCGAGTTTGAATCTCTTCCCTTTTGACTCGATTCCTTTGAATTTTGGAACTTTCCCTGCGGTTCCAAAGTCCATTCTTATTCCCTGCTATTCATCTTCATTTGATTCTGGAGTATCCCACAACTCCACTTCGAATGATCTTTATAGTGAATTGGCGGTCCCGCCAATCTCAAAAATTTTCTTGTAAGAGGGGTGAAACTCCATTACAACAACATCGATTCACCAAAGATTTTATATCCTCGGTTTAGATGCTAGTATCTCTTATTATCCCAAACTCTAACTCTTGAGATCAAACGTAGATTTACCCCAGAAAATCCACTTCGATCTTATACTTTAAGTCACGGTTGACCCGATTAAGGTTGCCCGTGATTTATTTTAGTTTATCCACCTCCCTACTCTGTATTTAATCATCTTGTCTTTTGTTTCCAACATATTTTCAAACATTTTGAATTGTATTTGTCAATCTATATTTTTTTATTGTGTTGTTGGAGTTGTTGATGTTGATTTGGGTTTCCGATCGATTCGTCTGATCAACGCGATCGATAGGATTTCTAAAACACTTTGACAGAACAAACTGACATGATATTATTTTAAATTTTATTTTGGTTAATGAAATAAAATTTTGATATATATATTTATGGAACTTAATAAAATGATTCAAATTGATAATTTGAAATGATAATACTTGATTTATCATTTATTGTTCTATAAATGAATTTATAAATAATTGTTTATAAATTTATATGGGAACTTAAATGAATTTAGAAAAAGAAATTTGAGAATTTAATTTCCGATGGTTCCAAACCTTTTGTTTAAAAGTTTAAAGGTATATAATATTTAAAATATTTTTAAATAGAAATTTGTTTCCAAAGAATTTTAAGTTTAAAATTAGTACTCTTCTCTTTGTCGCTGGAAAATAACTTCCGTGACGACTGCAGCATCATCGACGTTCATTTTCGAGTTTCGAATTTAGGAGACTGTTCTGTAGTCTTGCTACAGCTTTGTTTTGGGAAATTAAATTGATTTGAATTCCTAAAATATGACTTGATTTATAATATATATATATATGATTGAAATTTGATTTGACATATTATATATGTATATATATTATTACTTATCTCTAAATGGTTTGAAGAAATCGAAAATTTAATTCTTAAATTTTATTTTAAAGAATAATTCCAAAAAAAATCAATCTATTAAAATTTTGGATGAATATCAAGCATGAAATGATTTAATTGGAAGGTTTATTTGTATAATACAATTGCATTCAAATATAACTAACCAAAATTTCAGAAGTTAAAAATGTAATTGGATAATATACAATATAAAAAAGATGTATAAATAAAATTTGAGTGGTTATAATAAATGCTATACACTTAAATTTTAAGTTATAAAACGATTATCAGAGTTAAAGAATAATAAAGGGTAATTGAATAACTTACAATAAAACAATGTTAGAAGAACTAAGAATAAAATAAAGCAGTTATAATAAGTGTAAGTATATTTAACATCAGTGATGAATATATTGAGAGGAATAAATTTAAGTTTAATTAGGAATAAAGAAGAATAAAATTTATTAAGTACTGTGAGTGTAGTAAATGATTATTTTTCAAACCCATGGTTTTAAAAATGGTTAATTTTAGATGATTGGATAATAAGATAATGAAATTTGAGATAGTTAAGATTTATTTAACTTGTGTAAAGATTTATTCTCTGTTTAAGTTGAAATCTCCATGCTTTCAAATTCATTTCCTTATTTTGTTTTTCAAACTATCTTTTGGTTGTCCTTATTATCCTTATCTTGCTATAGACCGGTATAGGCATCTTTCTATAATCCTTCTGTTTAGAAATCTTTCTATAATCTTGATAGACCTTTGGTAATCATTTTGAATCCACCTTTTTCGTGCTTGTGTTCTTGATTCTGGAGGATCTTGGAAAGATCACCTCCACCTTGTTAAACATACCTATAACAACAGTTACCAAGTATAACTTCAATCTTCTTGTCATCTTATCTTAATCCAATTTCATTCTATCTTTTATGTGCCCTTCCATACCTCATTCCTTTTCGGGACGAAAAGTTTTGAGTGGGGGAGAGTGTAACAACCATGTATTTTGTAATTATTTTATTGTATATTTTAATTATTTTTAATGTAAGATTTTGATTTAAAAACTTATTTTACTTATTTGAAATGATTAAATTTATTATTTAAATATAATCTTGATTTTCATATGAGTTATAATTCCAAACTTGTGTAAGTTGAATATTTGCCTGAAATGCTGATTTTGGTCAAAATAGTCAAACTGTGACTGTCAACTTAAAATTTTAAAAGTTTAAAAAAATTAATTTTTTCTTTTATTATGAAAGTACATAAAATTCTAAGAACACCACTTTTCGCTTCGTTGAATTTGGATGTAAATTGTGAAAGTTATACCCTTTACAATATTGTGCGTATATAGGGTTATTTAACAATGACTATTTTAAATTGTATAAGTTACTTCTTCTTGGTTATATTTTATTTTAATATGTGATAATATGTTATATTATGTATATTTTGACTTTTAAGTATTTTTAAAATGATAATATAATTTTTCTAAAGTTTATTTGAATTTATTTCAATTTATAAAGCCTAGTTGGTATTTACTGCATTTTTCTTTATTTAACTTTCTATTTAATAAAAATTAAATTTTTATTTTACCTTGAAAATGTTTTAAAACCATTTTTAATTCAAATTTTGTGTTTTAATATTTTTTTTATGAAGTAATAAATTTTCCAAAGTCATTGGAGATTTTCTTGTAATTTTTATGTTAGGGTTGCTATTTTTAAGCAATTTCTTATTTCCTTTTTCTATTTTACTTAAAATAAATTTTTTATTTTATTTTATTCTTACTTAGTTTCGATTTTAAATAAAATTTCTGAGTTTATTTTGTTTTTATAAAATTAAAAAGAAAAGGAAATGCAAAAGGTTTAGAAAGTTAAGAGATCTTAAAAGCCTGAAACGTAAAGACGTTTTATCCGTTTCTTTTTGCAATTAATACATCAATTTATCTTAGTCATTCCTTTCCTCATCCTTTGCAGCCGACTCCCTCATATTATTCACGAATTTTCAAGCTCCAAAACCCTAAAAATCATGGCCTCCATCTTGAGAAAAAAATCTGGTAATGGCTACATCTTTTTCTACCTTTTTCTTCTCATTTTCTATATATTTTGCCTAGTTTTTTATGCTTTCTGGATTGGCCTCTACCACCCACCATCACCACCATACTCTCCACCATCCCTTACCACTCTTCCTTGGCATCATCTCCAGCCATCATTTCAGATCCATCCATGGCCACACCTCCCTTGGTGACAAAACTCCACAAAATTGCAAATAATGTCCAAAACAATGCCCTAGCCACCACTATTACTTCACCACCTTCATACTTCACCATGGCCACCACCTCTAGCCACGACCACCACCTTGCTACCACCACTACACTTCATCTTAGCCTCTGTCCAGATCTGAAATTGACATGGCCAAGACTCCATGAACCAAAACTCCACAAAAACAATGCATAAATCCTTGAAACATTCATGATAGCCACCTTATCACTTCATATCTTCATCCACCACCTTGGCCACCACCATAGGCCGCTACCACCACCATTTTCAAACCTCCCCCACACCCCTCCATCTACTGTCCAAACCTGTATAAGTATGGCCAAGCCCCACTTGACCCAAGGCCGAGCCTTGTTGTGCTCAAAAACTTCATATATGTTGCCTTAACCAATTGTATGCTTCATGTTATACCCTACCACTCCATACCCCTTCTAGCCGTGAGTTATGGTGCCAAACCTAAGCTATATCATCATCATGGCTGAACCCAAGAACCTCCTAGGCCAAGCATTTGAATGGTTAAAGCAAGGTCAAGTAATTTATTCCTTTGTTGCTTCGTATTTTCATTGTTTCAACATTGTTTTGCGTTGAATATTTATGTGTATATTGTCTTGTTTTGGTTATTGTTTACAAGACAAATATCAAGGCTCTCCATTCATTCAAATCAAAAGTCATGCTATATCATGCTTGTCGTGCTTTTGGAATCGCACTTGTGTTTGTTGTTTTGGTCTTCAGCTTGAAAAGTGAGTCTTTCTCACTCTGACATATATACTTATGAAAAGTGGATTGATGACAAGTGTTTAGTAATGTAAATGTTTATGCAAGTTAATGATGATCATATGATATGCTATGCCATGTTATTACCATGTTATTACAATGTTAAAACTGTTAATTTTCACCTGACATCTGATATATGACTATATATTGTGATATTGACATTGTTTATATTATTCCTGTATATGATCACACTGCAAGTTCCCTGTTAGAATAGAAGCACTCTGGGCTGAAATGATAGGCCTGAGTTATTTTATTTAATTTATTTTAACTTGGGATTGCGGGTTTGAAATGATAAAACCCGGATTTTCTTTGTAAATTACGGGTTGAAATGATATATTAGCTGTATCACTTTACCTAGCATAGAAAATTATATACAGGCCCGTAGTTAAAATATGTATTTCTAAAATTTTAAATATTTTCGAAATTTAATTATTATAACATTTTGATTTTAAATTTAATAAAAAAATGATTTTTGTAAATTATTATTGATTTTCTGAATAATTGTAAGTGAAATGAATTAATGAAAAAGTTAGAAATTTTGAACGTAAGTTATTTTGGAAATTTTGATTTAATTATAATTGAAAATTTAATTGAATATGAAATTATGATAAATTTATGATAATTTGAATTTAAATGAATTTAAAGTGATTTTTATATCATATTAATGATTTTAATAAAGTTGAAATGTGAAATGAATGAATATTGTAAGTTGAAATTTTGAAATATAACTAAAACTGGAAATTTATGAAATTGACGTAAAAGTGAACTTTTAGTTAAGTAAATAAAAATAAAACAAAGTTATATTTGAGGATTTGAACTTAAGTGTTAAGTTGAAATTTAATGTAATGGATTTTAAAAATTCAACACTTCAATTTAATAAGTGAATTATTATTAAATCTTGATTTTTGAATGGAAATTTAACTTTATAAAATCATGAATTTGAGGAAAATTAAATGATGTTTATAAATGTGATAAATGTATGATTTTATAAGTTAAAATGTTTTAAATAAAAATATATTTGGTTGAGAAATTATATTGAATATTTGAAGTTAACTGACTGCATTTTGAAATGCTATTAATTACAATGTAAATGATATTACGGCATTTGTAAATGCTGAAGTTGATGATAATGAACTAAAAAGCTAAATTGAATTAAAATCTATTATAGAAATTTTTGTAAGTGCTATAAATTGTTGAATTTAACTAAGTTTATTCGAAATTTAAGTAAACCCTATTACAGCATTTTAAAATATTGTCTTTTGTTAAATTGAACTGCTTTGAATGTATTTTTCCGTAGCGTTTTCTAAATGCCACGAAAAGTGAATTTTCACTGCGTTGATAAACTTAAGTGAATAAATGAACTTTGGAAGTCGAAAATTTTGGAAATTTAATAATTTAATTATTAAACATAATAACTTCATTTTAATGATAAAAAATGATTTTTGGAATATAAACTGTTTTGAAATATGAATTGAAATGGTATTTTAGATTTAATAAAATGAATAATGATTTGAAATGAATGAAGTTTGAAAAGATACGATATTTTGATATATTAAAATGATTTTAAACGAAGTTTTGAAAGGATATAATATTTTGATATATTAAAATGATTTGAAACGAAGTTTTGGAAGATATGATATTTTTGATATTAAATGATTTGAAAAACGGTGTTTGAAAGATAGGACATTTTGATATTAACATGATTTAAAAAGAAGTTCTGAAAGATATGATATTCTAGAACTGAAGCTTTGAAAGGTTATGATATTTTGATATATTAAAATGATTTGAAAGGTAGTGTTGAAAGGGTATGAAAATTTAATATATTGAAATGGTTAGAAATGACTTGATATTTATTTTGATAAATATTTGAATTGAAAGATATTTTACGATGATATATTGAAATGGTTTTGGAAATGATTTAATCTTTATTTTGATAAAGATTTGGATTGAAAAGGATATTTTATTTTGAAGTATAAAATATTATTTTAAAGTTATAACTACGGGTTATAATAACGATTGGTTGTTAAAGAGACCGGGATCGGATATTGTCTTATAGCCGGCCAATACCGAAAACCACTTTAACAACTGTGTACGTGGTGGAGATTCCAGAATGAAGTAGGATGGTGGCGACGTTCTCGAGGTATATTACGTGGACCCAACTCCCATGAGTTGGCATATATTACTTAAACAGGAGCTATACCGGGCTACACAAAGGGTCGCACCCTTTCATCGAGCATGCTCCATCGGAAACCATTCTATTACTTTTGTGATTCGATATGTGGCGCCATTTTGATTCGGGGGTATTGTTCGAGGTGGGCGGAAGCTGCTGGCTTGCCGTCACCACCGGTCCGGGAGTGCAAACGGTGTATCCACCCTGGCATTTCCTTGCGTGTCGTGCCATATCCTTATATCGAGCCCACTACGATTTTGGTTTTAAAGATCCGACCGCGTTAAAGTTCACCGTCCCCTTAACGCTATTTTCTATATGATTATACTTTACTGATTAGACACTACCGTATATAGCGTATATTACTACATAGTAAATAGTTTAACGGATCCTTAGAGGATGGGCGGTCCCAAGCATCCTTTAAGTTACTGATGCATTTTGTTACTGTTCACTTGAGTTGATTTACAGTTTATAAGTATTTCTGTCCTGACTCGAGGGTTTTGTATTTTGCTTTATGCTCGGGTCAGATTGATTGAGTTAGCATTCAAGATTCACCTTCGGCGTTGGAGCTTTCCTTGAAGATCCATCCATCTATTTTGTTTCAGTATCTAGTGGTTCAGTGATGTATCTGATTTGTACCTGATGTATCCTGTTACTCTTCTGTTGTATCTTATTTAACTGTGATGTATCTTATATTTTATATAGTAGCTTCATGAACTACTATCTCTTTTTCTTCCGCTGCATTTTTATATACTCTGTGTCTGAGATCTGTGATTTTTATTTACTGTATATTCTGAGGTTTGCCAAAATTTTATTTACAACACGGTATTTTGAGAAATTCAATTCCGGCATGAGTGTCTGCCTATGCACTTATAATGGATACGAATGGTTGAAAATACCTGATTGTTACAATCGCTAGTGAGAACGGAGCTGGAAGCTCGCGGGTTGTTCACTGTTCGTATTTAGGTAAATTTTTTTGAATAACGTTTAATTTAGTGCTTACTCAAGTTAAGCTGGTAAATAAACTGTTGATTATCATCACTTAACATAAATTATGCAGTAGGATATAAAATAATTTATTTACTCTTATTACAAGATTTATATATAGGTATGTATACAGAAAATAATAGAGGATAGTTTATGTAAATAATATTTAGAAAGAAGAAATTTTAAATGGTAATATAATTTATTCTTTATGAGTATACAGATATTGAGTAGTTTTAAAGTAAAAATATATAATATATAATAGTAATTAGATACATTTTTAATGTTATTAGTTTACTCTAAAAAACAAAAATTATGATAATTAATCTATTCAGTAATCTATTTAATAATTTTAGTTATAAGAACAAAATGTATTGTATCAAAAGAAATTTAGTTTTAAATTAAATAATTAGTAAATTCAATCTATTGAATGGAAATAAATTGTTCAATTAGTTCAAATATTAATAAATCAAATAATGTTGTACAAGGTTTAAAAGAAGTGAAGAAAAGCGAGTCGGTTTGGATTGAGTTGCAAAGCAATAACCAATGGTGAGTTAATCTCACTCAGTTAAATTTAAATTCAAATTGAATTTAAATAATTGTTTGAATGGTTGAATTGATTAATGTGCTATAGTATGGTATATTTTGGAATTGGGGTATTATATTGTGCTAATATCTGTGGGTGCAGGGAAACAGGTTGGACAGATCCAACTGGATCCCTCAACATTTATTTAAATTATTTAATACCCTCTGTTGTGATTATTTGATATTCTATGATGAATTATATTGGAATATTGAATGCTATGGTTCGATTGGATATAATTGGGTATGATGAATTACCAAAAATATATAAATTGGATTTTGGAAAGATAACAAAAGAAGTGAAATTGTAAGTAAAATAATTATTGGAATTTTAATTAATTTAAGAATGAATTAGAAAAGAAATAAAGTGCTTTTCAAATTCTAATAAATAAAGCTTAAGTTTAGTGAGGGAAATTTGAATAATCAGAAGATTAATGAATTGTGAATTTCAGTGTTATTATTTTAAAAAGGATAAAATATTTATTTAAAATTTAAGATTCAATTTATTGGAAAGAACACAGAAGAATTGGGAAGAAGCTGAAATTGGTATATTTCAGTTAAATGATATAAAATCAAAGGGAAAATAAAAATAATAAAAATAAAATCCATAATTAATGGATTTTGAAATAAACTGAGTACGTAAAGATATTTATTTCAAATGGAATAAACTGGAAATCAATTTGGAAAATTGATTTAAGTTAGAATTTTTCTCTGGATGGCCAAGTACATGTTTTTAAAAGTAAATTTGTAAATATAAATTAAATGTTTTAAAAAAAAATTTTTAAAGAAAGCAAGTTTTGTAAAATTTGTTATTTCTAATATTTAAAGTCTAAAGTAAGTATTTTCTTTTAATCTATTTTAGCAGTAATTATTAAGAAGTAACTTAGTATTTTGTTTTTAAAGGTAGAAATCTAGTTTTATATTTTATTAAGTAACCTTATTTTCAAATATTCATATAGTATGTATTTTTAACAAATTATTAAAGTAATTTTAACTTGAATGTTTTAAAGTACATTTTTAAAAGTAAAGTGTTTTAAATTAATTTAGAAAATCTAGTTTTGTGCTTGGTGATTCCAGTGGAAATAGAAATACTTGGGATTTATTCTGAGAAAGGCAGATAGTTTTGAAAATTGCTTTCAAAGGAATTTGAAAAGTGAAAATATATCTTGTGAAGATATTTTTGCAATAAATAAATAATTTGGGAAATTATTTATTGTTTGATGGATGTTGTGAATAAAAATTGATAGTTAAATCACCGACTATCAATATTGGCCAAATGCGTTGATCGTTTCGAAGAGACCAGGATCGTGATTTATTTCTCGAAAACCACTTCGATCCGGTTTGTACGTTTCGTGGAAATGGTTTTGGATTTGAAGATGAAGCAGCGAAGTGCAAGGGCTAGTCGCTACTAATTCTGAAGATATTTCCAAAATGGATGTAGTAGGTATAGTGCCTTCGGTTCCGTTCGAACCCGGGACGAACTTGTATGGATGAATGCTTGCGAAACATCGTCAGGTAGACGATGGGCATTCTAAGAAATATGTTCTATAAAGGTAACACTTAGCCTCAAGCCTCATCAAATGGGAATGACTGAAAATCAGGGGTTATGCAGCAAGGCTAGGTGGGTAGCACCCAAGCAGGGTAAGGTCATTCCAATCTAGATGTCCCTTTTTATTTCGGCTTAGTGGGCGGTTGCTGATCCCAACCGCGGGGTGATCTCACTCGGGATTATCCAGTAAGGGGTAGTCCTGGCCTTGTGTTGAAAGGGAGCGGGCATACTCCTCGGTACGGTGATCTAGGCCGCGTACTGTGACAGGTGGTACTCCAATGCCTAGTCATTAGTTGGAAATCTATTCTCCCTACGAGCCTTGTACGAGTTTTGTTTGTATTACCCACTCTATGGCTAGTAGCTGGAATTTAATGAATGTAACAATTTCGGCTATTTTATAAGTATTTGTATATAGACCCTATTATAATATCAGAGGATTTCTATAAAAAGTGTTTTAGCTATCGTAAGGTAAAAACCCGACATGTTTATTTGTGGCGTGGTCTTATGAGATGCTTTTATTTTCAAAGGATTTTTGAAACTTTAATAATCAATTGGGTGTGATTTTCTCACGCTGGTATTTCAGACTGACTCGGGTATTATTTAACTGTAATGCTCGGGTCAGACCGAGTATTATAGGATAAAGGATATGATGCTGTGGAGCTCAGGAGACGAGCAGGATGACGATACGTACTCTCGTACTTGTTTATATATACACATATTCTGTTGTGTTGTGTAGCTGTGTATCCAGTTGTATGTTATTGATGTGAGCTGTGATTGATGTACTCTGATGATGTAATATATGTAAACGGATATATTTGATTTTGAGTAAAGATTATTTATTATCTATTATATTTTACTCCGCTGCGATGGTTAGATTCTGTTGTTGTTTTCTATTTTCTTCTTCTACCTCTTCTTCTTCAACCCAAATGGTTCGTATTTCTGTACAGCTTGAATTGATTGTTGTAGAATAGTGTTGACTCAAGGGGTACGGATTTGCGGGTCGTTACAGTTGGTATCAGAGCTAGGTTGGAGATAACCTTGTCTCTGGTGGGAATTACTCATTTAAATTAGAGTCCGAAGTACTCTCAAATGAGTTTGAGCGTATTAATAAATATGAGCGCATATTTGTTAGTGAATATAAATTGTTTTAATATTGTGTTGATTGGTTTATTTAGTGGCATATGAACCTTCGTCGACACAGTCTGCGCAACTGTATTGAAGGGGTTTCTAAACACTTGAATAGAACAATCGACACGGTATTGTTTTAAATGTGGGTAAATGAAATAATTTTGCCCAAAAACATATTTTGATATAAAGAATAGTTTTTGTAAACTATTTAGCTAATATATGGTTGCTTGGATGTTAAAAATGATAATATTAAATTATTATCATTGTTACGTGAAAATTTAACTAGAAATTGAAGTATAACTAAAATTTAAGGAAATAACTTCATTATAAAATGGAATTTATAAATAGGAATCATAAATATAAAATTATAAATGGAAATATAATTAAATGAGAATTTGTATAAGCATAAACTATACAAATGCATTATAGTTCAAATTTGATTTAAAATAGAATTTGAAACTTTAAAACCTCGGAGATATTGGAAGCATTTGAAGATAAATGATAGTATTATTGTTTCGGAGATATTTCTGAATAGAAATCTGTTTTAAATGGATTTTGAAAGTGATATAGCATTGAAATCACTTGGATTATTGGAAAATAATTCTGATGATGACGGCCGCATCATCAGTATTCATTTTCGAATTTCTAAGTAACGGATTGCTGTCAAAAACTGATTTGTTCAGAAAGCTAGTTGTTTTTGAAAATTTCAAAAGGAAATTTGTTGAAAATAAAAGCCAGGATTGGTTTAATTTTTGAGAAATGAGATTTGAAATGTTGGAGATTTCAAAATGATTTGAAACCAAAGCCGGGAGTTTAAAAATTCTGATGAGATAGGTTGTAAGCTTATAAATTGAGATGATTTTTAAATCAGGGAAATATAAGCTTTGGATGTTGAGAATTTAAATTTAAAAGGAAAAGTATAGAATGAAATTAACTTGGATGGGAAATAAAAATTTGATTGGATTGACATTAATTGGATAGGCTGAAAATAATATCTAGTTGTATTCGAGTCAAGTTGGAATCGAATTGAGTTAAATAAATCTGAGTTTAAAATAAAATTGAATTGGAATAAAAATTCAATTGATTTAATGAATGGAATTGAATTCTGTAACGACCCAGAATTTTTAGTAATTTAAATTTGAGTATTTAATTAATTTTAAATGTTTATAAGTGAAAATTTGAAGTTAAATAATTTATTTCTCGAATATTGGATTTAATAGGGTAATTTAAATCGATTATTTAATAGTGGAATTCCAGAAATAATTAAATATTGGGTTAAATATGATTGAAAATGATTTGGAAAATTTTATTTTATCATATTAAAGTTATAGAAATATTTTAGAACTTGTAAAACTGAATTTGGAGTTAATTTGTAAAAATTGAATATTTTAATATTTAATTATCGACTGAAAAATAGTCATTTTTCATACAGTCTCGGAATTTGACGAAACCAGTTCCATTGGGTCCGTAATAGTTTATTATTGCCGGGTTTCAAATTTCGTATTTTTCGGAGCTGATATGTGAGCGTACGAAGAGTAAACGCATTGGAATTTAATCGAATTCGATTTAAATTTAAAACTAAAAAATAATAATTAGTCAACTCTATTACATACATCAGCCACCCTACTCTCTTCTTAGCAGGCCTATCCTCTGAAGCGTTGTCTCCCCCGTACCCTACCTCCTCTCTTATTTTCAAACGCGTAGCAGAGAAAAAATGAAACTCGTTCAAAATAGAGCCGAAGCCCTTCTTCTTTTCATTTAAAATCATAACTTTTGTTCGAATCATTAATGGCGCCGAGCTCTCGAACGCGCGCGCGATGCGGCGGCGCTGGATGATTTGGGGTCGCGAAGCTCACGATCGATGGGGCGGCGTCGATGGAGGAGCGCGCGCTCGATTAGGGGGCGATGGCGTATAAGGGGGCGCGCGCGTGGGGATTTGGAGTTGCGACAGTGGACGATGCTCACGAGGCTAGGGTACGGTCGCGCGAGCTCGCGGCGTCGATGGGGGGGAGCTCGGCTGCAGCTCGAATAGATGGCGACGGCCTGGCGCTCGCATGAATCTAGGGTGCGGCGGCGGCAGCTCGCATACGCGATGGCAAGCGCTCGCGTGAGCAATTGGAGGCTGGCGATGCTCGTGTCAGTGGAAGCTGTGAGGTATACCTAAATTATTTCGAAATTTATTCGTTAAATTTTATATGGAAAAAAGAAAAGAAAGAAAAAAATGCAGTAAGTTGAAATGCAGATTTATATATATATATATATATATATATAGAAAATTTATTTATATAGATAAAGCTAATACGTTGGATATTATTTCAATTATCAAAAGGGTATTTAAATTTTAAAATTTATATAGTTTGTTTTTACAAGAAAAGATTAAAACCCATAGTTTAAAATAAATCACTTGTTAATTAATCCATTATAAAGGAAATTTAATTGTTTGAAATATAATTTTAGTTAAATAAATTTTTAAAATAGAAATTGTTAGTTAAACAAATTTATTCAAAGAAATTGATTTAAAATAAAGATATTTATTTAAAGCAAATTTTTTAGTTAAATCGATTATTAAAGACGAAATTGGTTTAAAAGAAACTATTAGATAATAAATGAAAAATTATTAATAAATGACAATAGGATTGTTCGTTCAATTTAAATAATAAATCGTGAATTGTTTGTACTAGGTTGAAAATCGAGTCAAGATGAAATGGATGGCAAAATAAAGCTAAGGTGAGAACTCCTCACTCAATCGAAAGGTTTTGTTTAAAATTTTGAATAGTTAATATTGATTGTTGATGGTTGATTGATTGTGCTAGTAGATATAGTAGGATATATACTATATATAGCGATATATATATATTGGCATATGTATATATCGGATTTGATTTCCCGCCTCGTATAGCGGATGAGACCCTATTGCGCCGTTATTAAGCGGAATATTTATAAAATCCCATATACCGCGATATTCCACCTCGAAGTGGAATTGGTATTGTGCTAACGTCTGTGGATGCAGGGTAACAGGTTGGAGGGATCCAACTGGATTCCTCACATATTTATTTGTTTATAAATATTATGTTGATTGTTGATAATCATATTGATATATGACACTTATTCCCGTGATTGACCATCTGATGTTGTTGCATCATCGGATTCAAATTTTTAAAATTAAAAATAACGGTTTTGAATTTAAAAGGGGTTTTAAATCGATTTTTCAAAGAATATGGTTTATTAAAAATTTTGAATTGATTAAATTTTAAAATAAATAGATGGATAAAATTTTATGTTTTAAAAATTTATATTTTTATAAAATATAACTTAAAAGAAATTTTTAACAATAATAGGTTTTTATAAAATAGTTAAATTTGGTTTTTGGGAAGTTATTATTATTAATGGTTTATATAAAGGATTTTATAAATGGATGTTTTTAAATTAAATTTATTGAAGTTATAGAATAAATTTAGAAAGTGTTAAGTTGATGTATAACATGAATTTCACTAGGATTTATAGATTAATAAATGTGAAATTTATAAAACGAATGGTTATTGGAAAATTTTAAGCTTATAAGTTATTAACTTATAAAAATGGATTTGGGCATTAAAAAGGGGAATTTCATAGAAATTGTTAATAAATGAAGTTTTCATTAGTTGAAATTATTATAAACCATAAAGAAATCTTGTAAGTGATAAGATTTTAAATCGGTGAAGTTCAAAGGAACGATTTGGTAAATAAATAATATTATAAGTATTTAACTTACAATATGGCTTTTGGGTATGAAATTGGGTTATGTAAATTGCATCGGATTATTAAAGGAATTTATAAAATTGGGGTTTATAATAGAAATGGAATTTATAAACTATGTTTATAAATTTGAAATTCATCGAATTTGATAAATTGAAATATGGGAATTTGTTAAGTGGGCTATATTCACTATTTTGAATATTGAATAGATTATTAAATAAAATGGGTTTGTTTTTGGGAAAGGAATGTTTTAAATGGAATTTAAAACGAATTAAAGGTGTTTTAAAATGTATTGAGTATTGAAAACATAGATTTCAACATTGATTGTTGAAATAGACGTTTTCGAGAAACAGAAGGGAATAATTTGTATAGTATTGGATTTATATATCTATTTTTTAATTTCAAATCCATAAACTAGTGTTTTGGGTTATCGTAACGATGTTTTACGCAACATTCGTTTTTAACCCAAATAAATTTGAATAAAAGAATAGTTTCCTTATAGGAATGAAATAAATACTTAACGGTGGTTTAAGTGTATTGGGTATTTTCGAAATTGTTGAAAAGAAATTAAATTGTGAATTATTTATTATTAAATAAGTTTAGAAGTGTTTTTCCAATATGAAATGGAACGTTTGAGAATTCACCTTTTAAGGATAAATGGAAAGTGAATATTTTGAAATTGATTTGAGGATCGGGTATGTGTAGATCTTTGGGAATTGGGAAATTCACTATGGAATTTGAAAAGGGGAAGGGAAATTTGTTTAAAAATAAATGTTGATTTATTTTTAAGTATGGGATATAATTTACGAATTTGAAACGTAAGTTAAATTTAAATCGGTAAAGATTTATTTGGTGGTTTGAAATTTGTTTTCAAAAGGTATATATGGTTAAGGTGATTTGAAATTAGTTTTCAAATGGTTAAGGTGATTTGAAATTAGTTTTCAAATGGTTAAGGTGATTTGAAATTGGTTTGCAAATGGTTAATGTGATTTGAAAATTGGTTTTCAAATGGTAAAGGTAAATTGAAAATTGGTTTTTCAATTGGTTAAGTGTGGAAAATTTTATCGTGAAGTGGTTTTGGTAAAACAAATAACTGGGGCAATTATTTGGAAATGGTGTATGTATATATATATATATCTTGTAAAGATATTTTGGGACTTAATAATTTTGGAAAAATTATTTGGAATCTGATGATGTGGCGCATCTTTATTGATAGTTAAATAACCGACTATCAATATTTACCCTTGGATAGTATTGATTGTGTTTGTTTGGAATTGAATGCACACTTATTTATAAAATAAGCGCTCGCTATTCGGTTTAGCCGGGAGAGGACCTTTGTGTCATATATCCCATTCCGAATATGCGATACGTCGTTTGGATTGCATTTGAAGACCGGTGTGAAGACCGGGTATTTGTGAGAACGATAGGATGACCTATCGATTGTCTCCGCATCGTTAGCTACGATATGGAGATTTCCTTTGTGATGGGAAATTTTATCGGGATTGTGGATACCCGGATTGCAAGGGCTTCTTTGGAAGTGCCTTCGGTTCTGTTCGAACCCGGAACAGACTTGTATGGTTACGTGTCTGACATTACATTTTGAGAGATAGAGCAGATTTCTTTCAAATACTTTTCTGTTGGTGGCGGAGAATTTATTCTCTTAGCTTAACACCCTTCTCTGAGACGTACGAGCTCAGAGGTTATGTAGTTGAAGGTTATCAGCGATATTTCCCAATCTGGTAATGTGGCATGCTGAGTGCTGCTGTGTGATGATCATTGGTTGGTCATTTGTGATATGATCATTTGTTTGATCATTTATCTTTGTGATTATTGCTTTGGTCATCTGTGGACCCGAAGCATGGCTTTGTTACACAAAGCGTAGCTTTGTGGACGAGACTTCGTCAGGACCTCACTCCCCGGAAATGGTCGAAACAGGAATATGCGGCAAGGTTATGAGGGTCGCGCCCTTTAGGGTATGTCATTTCCTTCTGGTAAAGGGTGGTATCATGGTATGGAGCCCAGATACTTACTCATGTTGAAACACTATATATATTTCTGTGTGGTGTTGTTGGTATCGAGCGCTCGGATAAAGGTCCCAAAGGACCGGGGGATGACATATTCGTGTAGTAGTTACCTAGTTACAGAGGTAACCCGGCCTTGTGTTGGCAGAGATCTAACCGTAACGTTAGTTTCTCGGGACGTCCCGCCAGAGGCGATCCCATGTGGCAGTAGGAAGTTCCTTAGCCTGACCATTTGTTGGAAATCCTTTCATCCAATACGTGCCTTGTACGGTTTTAGTTGTATTACCTGCCATTTACTTATGGTGGTCACCACTGTTTAGATGGTAGCTATAGTAGGCATAGTTCGGAATGTCTATGCTGGCTAGGATTTATATTGTACTTTCGAAATTGTTTTCTACACTATGCACTAGTAATAATATCAAAAATGATTTGATTTTCGCGTAGTAAGCATCTTTGACTATCATAAGGAGAAATCTCCTCCAATTCTGCGTTTGCATTGTGTGTGTGGCGGGAGGCCTTATGGTAGTTTCATTTTTCCAAAAAGCATTTCGAATTTCGAAAGTTAAATTTAAATTCTGTTGTTGCTTGTTTAAAGATAAACTGTTTTGAGTTCTCACACCAGTCACATGACTGACCTGGAGTTTATTGTTCCTTTCCTAAACTCTGGGTGCCCACTATTTTCCACACGGGCAGTCTAGAGTTAGGTTATCAGGTTATTCTGGATTCGGGAGTTGCTGTGCAGATCTGGAGGCGAGCCAGATAGCGTAGTCTATTATCTATTGTATATAGTATTTCTTTCCGCTGTTGTTGTCGTACACTCTGATTGATGTAATGTAATGTGATGTAATGTATAAAATGTATAGTTCTTTTGTTTTAATGAATATTCATTTATCTATTATATGTTGTTCCGCTGCGACTGTGAGATTCTGTTATTGTTTCTCGTTCTGTTACTTGTTTTCTGTTTTCTCCTCTCTTTCTTTTCTTTCTTCTTCTACCTCTTTCTTCTTCTAAAACCCTAACGGTTCGATTTTTCGGCAACGAAAAATCGCGATCGTTACATTTGGTATCAGAGCATATGGTTAAGCGACAACCTGCTCTGTTGGGTATTACTCATTAGAGATAGAGTCAGCAGTACTCTAGAATGAGTGTGAGTGTAATAATAGATATGAGTGCGTATTTGTTAGTGAATATAAAATTGTTTTATATTGTGATGATTGGTTTGTTGAGTGGTATATGAACCTTCGTCGGCGCAGCCTCGAAAACTGAATCGAAGGGGTTCCTAAACACTTGAATAGAACAATTCGACACAATATTGTTTTAAATTGGGTAAATGAAATAATTTTACCTCGATTATATTTTATATATAAAAAGAAAATAATTTTTCAGGAATTATTGAAGTGTGTATATAATTGATTGCTTGGTTGTTGTAAATGATATAAATATAAAATAATTAAAAGTTGTTTGAATAAGCTAATAAAAGCAACTATTGTAAAAAGAATAATGGTATAAACCAATGAATCATAAGATGAAATTATAATTAATAATGATTTACAATTGTAAGACAATCATGTATGTATATAAGAAGTAAAAATTATATAAGTAAAAGGGTTATAAAAGTGATTTGTGAATAGAAAGAAAACTTTTTGAAAGAATAATTAGCATTGATTTCACTATTGTCACTGGGAAATAATAAGGGTGATGACTGCAGCATCATCAGTATCATTTTCGAGTTTCTATGTGATGGATTTGCTACAAAAATGAATTTAAAATTGAAGTTTTGTTGTAATAAATCAATTTGAAATTAAAATTCAACTTGAAGTTGTTAAGTATAAGTGAAAAAGGTTTTGAACTTATAATATAAGTTAGAAGTTGAATAATAAGTTTTATAACTTATTAAATGGGAAAATGTAAGTGAAACCAGTTATTGAAGTGGTTAAACAATTAAGTTAAGTAAAATGGAATATGAATTTGAATATTGATATGAATTTGACTTAAGTAAAAGTTAAATAGGATTTACTTTGGAATTTAAAATCCGAATTGAATTGATAAGTAAAACTTAAGTTTAATTAACAAATGATGTTTAAATGGAATAACTTAAGCAAAGTTGAATAAAAATTGATATTTGTATCAAAGTTAAATAATCAAGTGAATTAAATGATGTAAATAAAGTTGAAATGGAATGCAACTTAAGTAATATTGAAAGAATTGATGTTAATATCAAAGTAAGTGAATAAAGTGAGTAAATGAAATTGTTAAAGATGTGAACTTAAGTTATATAAATGAAATTCAATTTTATTTGTAAAAAGAACTAGCAATTGAGTTAAAGTATGAATTGAATGTTAATCAATAGAATATGAATAAGTTGATATGAAATGATGCATGCAAGTGTAAATTCATTTGAAAATAGTTGAATAGTAGAATGAAAATCAATTGAATGCTAAACCAATTGGAATTAAAACAGTTGAACCAAATTGAATGTAAGTAAAATGGATAAAATTTGGTTGTATTGGATGTGCATTGGTTGTTATTTGCTTGTTGGTTGGTTGTATGTAAATTCATTAAGTGTTAATGAAAATTGAATTAGTAAAATTTGAAAGCTATGTAATTGAATTCAAATGAAAATTGAAATGCAAAGTTGAATGAAAATGAATATGCAACTTTAATAGTAAACTAAAAGTGGTATAAGAAGCATGTATTGGAAATTTTATAATTGAATTGGCAAATTGGTTTGAATATTATAATTGGATATTATGCTAGCAGGATATACAGGTTATAAAGGAATTGGGATTTTGATTTCAAAGTTAAAAAATTGAATCGCTCGACAAAAGGTACGTATTTCAATTTTTATATGAGATTTGATGATTTCCTTCTCCAGCCACTTGGCTTTCTCTTTTCTTTTTGATTCTGAGGGGCCGTAGTGCCGTTTTGTAGTCGTACCGATCTAGCCGCGCAAAGGAGACTCTGGCGAAATTTTTCGAAAATTTCGGGTGTTAGTAAAATTTTGAGAAATTTTGAAAGTTTGAAATTTGAATTTAAATTTAAATTTGAATTGTTGAGTAAACAATGTTGTTTGAAACTTATAATTGGAGTTGGAAAGCTAATTGAAACGATAATAAATCTTTAATAAAAAGATTGTTTTGAAAAGTTAGTAAAACTGATTAGCTTTGGAAAAATAATAAACGGATTAGGATCGTTCTCCTTAACTTGCAATTTCGAGGACGAAATTCTTTTAAGGGGGGAAGATTGTAACGACCCAGAATTTTTAGTAATTTAAATTTGAGTATTTAATTAATTTTAAATGTTTATAAGTGAAAATTTGAAGTTAAATAATTTATTTCTCGAATATTGGATTTAATAGGGTAATTTAAATCGATTATTTAATAGTGGAATTCCAGAAATAATTAAATATTGGGTTAAATATGATTGAAAATGATTTGGAAAATTTTATTTTATCATATTAAAGTTATAGAAATATTTTAGAACTTGTAAAACTGAATTTGGAGTTAATTTGTAAAAATTGAATATTTTAATATTTAATTATCGACTGAAAAATAGTCATTTTTCATACAGTCTCGGAATTTGACGAAACCAGTTCCATTGGGTCCGTAATAGTTTATTATTGCCGGGTTTCAAATTTCGTATTTTTCGGAGCTGATATGTGAGCGTACGAAGAGTAAACGCATTGGAATTTAATCGAATTCGATTTAAATTTAAAACTAAAAAATAATAATTAGTCAACTCTATTACATACATCAGCCACCCTACTCTCTTCTTAGCAGGCCTATCCTCTGAAGCGTTGTCTCCCCCGTACCCTACCTCCTCTCTTATTTTCAAACGCGTAGCAGAGAAAAAATGAAACTCGTTCAAAATAGAGCCGAAGCCCTTCTTCTTTTCATTTAAAATCATAACTTTTGTTCGAATCATTAATGGCGCCGAGCTCTCGAACGCGCGCGCGATGCGGCGGCGCTGGATGATTTGGGGTCGCGAAGCTCACGATCGATGGGGCGGCGTCGATGGAGGAGCGCGCGCTCGATTAGGGGGCGATGGCGTATAAGGGGGCGCGCGCGTGGGGATTTGGAGTTGCGACAGTGGACGATGCTCACGAGGCTAGGGTACGGTCGCGCGAGCTCGCGGCGTCGATGGGGGGGAGCTCGGCTGCAGCTCGAATAGATGGCGACGGCCTGGCGCTCGCATGAATCTAGGGTGCGGCGGCGGCAGCTCGCATACGCGATGGCAAGCGCTCGCGTGAGCAATTGGAGGCTGGCGATGCTCGTGTCAGTGGAAGCTGTGAGGTATACCTAAATTATTTCGAAATTTATTCGTTAAATTTTATATGGAAAAAAGAAAAGAAAGAAAAAAATGCAGTAAGTTGAAATGCAGATTTATATATATATATATATATATATATATATATAGAAAATTTATTTATATAGATAAAGCTAATACGTTGGATATTATTTCAATTATCAAAAGGGTATTTAAATTTTAAAATTTATATAGTTTGTTTTTACAAGAAAAGATTAAAACCCATAGTTTAAAATAAATCACTTGTTAATTAATCCATTATAAAGGAAATTTAATTGTTTGAAATATAATTTTAGTTAAATAAATTTTTAAAATAGAAATTGTTAGTTAAACAAATTTATTCAAAGAAATTGATTTAAAATAAAGATATTTATTTAAAGCAAATTTTTTAGTTAAATCGATTATTAAAGACGAAATTGGTTTAAAAGAAACTATTAGATAATAAATGAAAAATTATTAATAAATGACAATAGGATTGTTCGTTCAATTTAAATAATAAATCGTGAATTGTTTGTACTAGGTTGAAAATCGAGTCAAGATGAAATGGATGGCAAAATAAAGCTAAGGTGAGAACTCCTCACTCAATCGAAAGGTTTTGTTTAAAATTTTGAATAGTTAATATTGATTGTTGATGGTTGATTGATTGTGCTAGTAGATATAGTAGGATATATACTATATATAGCGATATATATATATTGGCATATGTATATATCGGATTTGATTTCCCGCCTCGTATAGCGGATGAGACCCTATTGCGCCGTTATTAAGCGGAATATTTATAAAATCCCATATACCGCGATATTCCACCTCGAAGTGGAATTGGTATTGTGCTAACGTCTGTGGATGCAGGGTAACAGGTTGGAGGGATCCAACTGGATTCCTCACATATTTATTTGTTTATAAATATTATGTTGATTGTTGATAATCATATTGATATATGACACTTATTCCCGTGATTGACCATCTGATGTTGTTGCATCATCGGATTCAAATTTTTAAAATTAAAAATAACGGTTTTGAATTTAAAAGGGGTTTTAAATCGATTTTTCAAAGAATATGGTTTATTAAAAATTTTGAATTGATTAAATTTTAAAATAAATAGATGGATAAAATTTTATGTTTTAAAAATTTATATTTTTATAAAATATAACTTAAAAGAAATTTTTAACAATAATAGGTTTTTATAAAATAGTTAAATTTGGTTTTTGGGAAGTTATTATTATTAATGGTTTATATAAAGGATTTTATAAATGGATGTTTTTAAATTAAATTTATTGAAGTTATAGAATAAATTTAGAAAGTGTTAAGTTGATGTATAACATGAATTTCACTAGGATTTATAGATTAATAAATGTGAAATTTATAAAACGAATGGTTATTGGAAAATTTTAAGCTTATAAGTTATTAACTTATAAAAATGGATTTGGGCATTAAAAAGGGGAATTTCATAGAAATTGTTAATAAATGAAGTTTTCATTAGTTGAAATTATTATAAACCATAAAGAAATCTTGTAAGTGATAAGATTTTAAATCGGTGAAGTTCAAAGGAACGATTTGGTAAATAAATAATATTATAAGTATTTAACTTACAATATGGCTTTTGGGTATGAAATTGGGTTATGTAAATTGCATCGGATTATTAAAGGAATTTATAAAATTGGGGTTTATAATAGAAATGGAATTTATAAACTATGTTTATAAATTTGAAATTCATCGAATTTGATAAATTGAAATATGGGAATTTGTTAAGTGGGCTATATTCACTATTTTGAATATTGAATAGATTATTAAATAAAATGGGTTTGTTTTTGGGAAAGGAATGTTTTAAATGGAATTTAAAACGAATTAAAGGTGTTTTAAAATGTATTGAGTATTGAAAACATAGATTTCAACATTGATTGTTGAAATAGACGTTTTCGAGAAACAGAAGGGAATAATTTGTATAGTATTGGATTTATATATCTATTTTTTAATTTCAAATCCATAAACTAGTGTTTTGGGTTATCGTAACGATGTTTTACGCAACATTCGTTTTTAACCCAAATAAATTTGAATAAAAGAATAGTTTCCTTATAGGAATGAAATAAATACTTAACGGTGGTTTAAGTGTATTGGGTATTTTCGAAATTGTTGAAAAGAAATTAAATTGTGAATTATTTATTATTAAATAAGTTTAGAAGTGTTTTTCCAATATGAAATGGAACGTTTGAGAATTCACCTTTTAAGGATAAATGGAAAGTGAATATTTTGAAATTGATTTGAGGATCGGGTATGTGTAGATCTTTGGGAATTGGGAAATTCACTATGGAATTTGAAAAGGGGAAGGGAAATTTGTTTAAAAATAAATGTTGATTTATTTTTAAGTATGGGATATAATTTACGAATTTGAAACGTAAGTTAAATTTAAATCGGTAAAGATTTATTTGGTGGTTTGAAATTTGTTTTCAAAAGGTATATATGGTTAAGGTGATTTGAAATTAGTTTTCAAATGGTTAAGGTGATTTGAAATTAGTTTTCAAATGGTTAAGGTGATTTGAAATTGGTTTGCAAATGGTTAATGTGATTTGAAAATTGGTTTTCAAATGGTAAAGGTAAATTGAAAATTGGTTTTTCAATTGGTTAAGTGTGGAAAATTTTATCGTGAAGTGGTTTTGGTAAAACAAATAACTGGGGCAATTATTTGGAAATGGTGTATGTATATATATATATATCTTGTAAAGATATTTTGGGACTTAATAATTTTGGAAAAATTATTTGGAATCTGATGATGTGGCGCATCTTTATTGATAGTTAAATAACCGACTATCAATATTTACCCTTGGATAGTATTGATTGTGTTTGTTTGGAATTGAATGCACACTTATTTATAAAATAAGCGCTCGCTATTCGGTTTAGCCGGGAGAGGACCTTTGTGTCATATATCCCATTCCGAATATGCGATACGTCGTTTGGATTGCATTTGAAGACCGGTGTGAAGACCGGGTATTTGTGAGAACGATAGGATGACCTATCGATTGTCTCCGCATCGTTAGCTACGATATGGAGATTTCCTTTGTGATGGGAAATTTTATCGGGATTGTGGATACCCGGATTGCAAGGGCTTCTTTGGAAGTGCCTTCGGTTCTGTTCGAACCCGGAACAGACTTGTATGGTTACGTGTCTGACATTACATTTTGAGAGATAGAGCAGATTTCTTTCAAATACTTTTCTGTTGGTGGCGGAGAATTTATTCTCTTAGCTTAACACCCTTCTCTGAGACGTACGAGCTCAGAGGTTATGTAGTTGAAGGTTATCAGCGATATTTCCCAATCTGGTAATGTGGCATGCTGAGTGCTGCTGTGTGATGATCATTGGTTGGTCATTTGTGATATGATCATTTGTTTGATCATTTATCTTTGTGATTATTGCTTTGGTCATCTGTGGACCCGAAGCATGGCTTTGTTACACAAAGCGTAGCTTTGTGGACGAGACTTCGTCAGGACCTCACTCCCCGGAAATGGTCGAAACAGGAATATGCGGCAAGGTTATGAGGGTCGCGCCCTTTAGGGTATGTCATTTCCTTCTGGTAAAGGGTGGTATCATGGTATGGAGCCCAGATACTTACTCATGTTGAAACACTATATATATTTCTGTGTGGTGTTGTTGGTATCGAGCGCTCGGATAAAGGTCCCAAAGGACCGGGGGATGACATATTCGTGTAGTAGTTACCTAGTTACAGAGGTAACCCGGCCTTGTGTTGGCAGAGATCTAACCGTAACGTTAGTTTCTCGGGACGTCCCGCCAGAGGCGATCCCATGTGGCAGTAGGAAGTTCCTTAGCCTGACCATTTGTTGGAAATCCTTTCATCCAATACGTGCCTTGTACGGTTTTAGTTGTATTACCTGCCATTTACTTATGGTGGTCACCACTGTTTAGATGGTAGCTATAGTAGGCATAGTTCGGAATGTCTATGCTGGCTAGGATTTATATTGTACTTTCGAAATTGTTTTCTACACTATGCACTAGTAATAATATCAAAAATGATTTGATTTTCGCGTAGTAAGCATCTTTGACTATCATAAGGAGAAATCTCCTCCAATTCTGCGTTTGCATTGTGTGTGTGGCGGGAGGCCTTATGGTAGTTTCATTTTTCCAAAAAGCATTTCGAATTTCGAAAGTTAAATTTAAATTCTGTTGTTGCTTGTTTAAAGATAAACTGTTTTGAGTTCTCACACCAGTCACATGACTGACCTGGAGTTTATTGTTCCTTTCCTAAACTCTGGGTGCCCACTATTTTCCACACGGGCAGTCTAGAGTTAGGTTATCAGGTTATTCTGGATTCGGGAGTTGCTGTGCAGATCTGGAGGCGAGCCAGATAGCGTAGTCTATTATCTATTGTATATAGTATTTCTTTCCGCTGTTGTTGTCGTACACTCTGATTGATGTAATGTAATGTGATGTAATGTATAAAATGTATAGTTCTTTTGTTTTAATGAATATTCATTTATCTATTATATGTTGTTCCGCTGCGACTGTGAGATTCTGTTATTGTTTCTCGTTCTGTTACTTGTTTTCTGTTTTCTCCTCTCTTTCTTTTCTTTCTTCTTCTACCTCTTTCTTCTTCTAAAACCCTAACGGTTCGATTTTTCGGCAACGAAAAATCGCGATCGTTACAAATTCTTACCTGGATAACTAGAAAATAAGTTGGATAAGAAATAAATTGGATAAGAATTAGATTGAAATAAATAAACCAGAATAACTTATAAAAGAATTAAAATGCATGAATAAAATATGTTTGGGTTATAAATAAGCATAAGGCTTGAGTTAAAAAAATAGAAGAAGAATATATTCAAGCCTATAATAGAATGGAAATGTGTAAAACCATCAGTTGTGATTTATAAAATTGAAAATGGAATACAAAGCCCAAAATAAATATTTTGATGAATTGGAAAATGAAAAGAAAATCCAAACTTTAATTATATAATAAAATTGAACAAAGAAAATAAAATGAAGGGGTATTTGGAATTAAAAATCAAGTATTGAACTATAAAGAGGGAAGAACTAATTTGTTAATAAATTAGTTAACGAAATGAGTAAATGGAACCTATTGTAGTTAAATAAAATTGAATTGTGAGTTAATAATGAAGTTTGAAAATAAAACTCAAGTTATAAATCAAATTCGACTTGAATCGTTAGTGAAGAAATATAATTGAAAGTGGCCTTGCAATTAATTAAATGAACTGAGAATGTAATTGAATTGTGGGTTCATGAAATTTGGAGGAAAATTGAAAATGGACAATGGATTCGGCACTTGAGTTATAAATCAAAATTTAACTTGAAGTGTTAACAGATTAAATATAGTTGGGAATGTGTCGATCAAATAAAAATGTAAATGGATTAAAATAGTAATGGTTTGAATGTGCAAATGGAATCCAATAAGTGGAAATAAATTGGAAACGACCTTGTAATAAATTGAATGAGTGACTCTGGAAAGTTCAATTCTATAATAACCAATCAAATGAAATTGCAGGTTTAAAATGAAATTTAATTGAAATAGAATTGAGTTGAATAGAAAAGAAAATTTTACTTGAAAAATGAAATGAGCTTAAAAATTTGAATATAATGAAGCAAATTAACTTAAGCTAAAAAAATGGAAGAGTTGAATTAAATTCAACTTAAAACCAAG
Organism: Allium cepa; assembly: GCA_030765085.1. Classification (NCBI taxonomy): domain Eukaryota; kingdom Viridiplantae; phylum Streptophyta; class Magnoliopsida; order Asparagales; family Amaryllidaceae; genus Allium; species Allium cepa. The sequence goes on along the minus strand of CM060930.1, from coordinate 91,967,449 downwards.
TGTAATGATATTGGGTTGGATTTAAATCAAGTAAAAATAAATTTAAATCGAAATAGAATTCGGTAAGTAATGAATAATATTTAAGGAAATGAAAAATGGATTGAGTGGATAAACTAATTACATGGAATAAATAAATGGATGGAATAAATAAGAATCAAATGGAAGTGAACTTAAGTTTGAAGTGGAGTAAATTGAGTAAATTAACTTAAGTTGAGAATAATTAGAAGCTTGACTAAGAGTAAAAATTGGAAGACCACAAAATGAAGCTTAATTTGAATTAATTCGGGAATGGTTAGTAATGAGCAAGCTTGGAATGGATCGAGCTAAATAAATGGTCGTGAATGAATTGAAATGAAAAGGAAATTTAATTGGTAATGAAGATGAACCACCATTGTTAATGGTTTTGAATGAACTAGTTTGGTTAATAAAATGAAATGTAAGTGAATGGATTCAAATTAAAAATGCAATGAAAATGCGAATATATGGATCGTGAATAAATTTAAAAATGGAATAGAAGTACGTATAAATTGAGTTGGCAATCCATTTAAGATTTGCTATAAAACTTAAGCAATAAAATCCAATTCGAATATGAATAAATTAAAACGAGAGTGAACTTAAGTTATGAAATGGTGGTGAATTGGAGTAAATTAACTTTACGTTTAAAATTTATAGAAACATGGGATGATGTCGAGTATAATAAAATAGTTTGGAATCAAACTTTTGGATAGTGAAGAAATACAATGAGAGTTTGTGAATAAATTAAAATGAGATGGGATTAAGTGTAGATTGAGTTGAAATCCATTTAAAATGGTTATAAAACGTAAATAATTATTTATTCACATAGATCACATCAAATTGCATAGAATAAATTGTCATTTGATGTAAATGGAAGTAATTAAAATTCTATGTATTGATAGAAGTAAAATAAATTGATTTTGAGAGCAATAGAACTAAATATGAGTTCAGTTTGCTTAAGAATAGATTAAATGTAAGCGATTGAGTTTAAGCCATTCCAATTGATGAAGTGGTAAACAAATGGATTGAAAACCATTCAAATTGAATGAAAATGGTTTGTAAATTAATTAAAACAGTTGAATTAGTATGAAAGTTGTAAAAATTGCTTACGGAATAATGTTTGGTGTGAATTTCTTTGAGAATTCATGTGTTTAACCATTGCAACTAAGTGAAATATTGTTAAATTGCATATATATGGCACTTACATGTTTAAATTGAGTAAGTACAGGTTCAGGGAAGTCGTTTGGCTGGGTTTGGACGCGCATAATGCAAATTAAATAAGCCGCTTGCTTTTAAATGCTAAATAAGGTACGCCTACGCAATAAAAATAGAAAATATGAACTGTTTTTGGTTTTTCCGACCGTGTGGGTCAATGTATATATATTTATATCTTTTGCCAAATTGCAAAAGCTCCTCCGTACAAAGGGGACTCTGCCAAAAAATTTCAGAAATTTTGGGAGTTAGAATTTTTTTTTGAAATTTTTGGAAAATTTTGCTAACGACAAACAAATTCAAATTGGAAACTATAATAAGTTAGTAAATGAAACCAATTTAAAGTAATGACATGAATTAGTAATAAATGACAAATAAAATTTATATATTCAGAGTTAAAGATAAATTGAATTCACATGGAAATGGATAAATCAATTTGAATAGGAATAGACATAAACTAAAGTGGTAAAGTGAAATTAAATATAAGAAGCATATAAAATGCATATACTAACTGAAGAAAGGAATAGTGAATCCTTAAATGAAAATTGATACTACTAATATAATTTAAGTCAATATTGGAATGAATAGATATTGACATTTTGTTAGAAAGTCGATAAAATGTTTTGGGATATTGTGATTGGATATTAGTGCTAAGCAGGATATGCATGTATTATAAAGGGAAAAGAAAGTTGGATTTGATTTCAAAAGATAAAATTTGAAATGCTCGACAAAAAGGTATGTATTTAAATTTGATGTGAAATTTGATTGGGATTTGGATTGAGCCACTTGGCTTTTTGTTTTCTTTTTGGATTTGGGAGGCCGTAGAGCCATTTTGTAGTAGTACCGAACTAGCCGCGCAATGGAGATGCTGGCGAAATTTTTTGGGAATTCAGGGAGTTAGAAAAATTTTGAGAAATTTTGATGATTCAAGATTTGGTTTTAAATTGAAACTTGAATGGTGAAACGAATAGTATAGTTTGAAACTATGGGAGAGTTGAGAAGTTAATAAGAATAATAATGGGTCTTTTATAAAAAGATATTTGGTAAGATGTCGAATTGTCAGAAACCGTTTGGTTTCGGGGAAAAAGTTAAACGGGTATTGGACCATTCTTCCTAATTAGTAATTTCAGGAACGAAATTATTTTAAGGGGGAAGGAATATGACGACCCAAAATTTTCGAGCATTTAAAAACTAGAATATTTTATTGATTTTAAATATTCAATAGAGTAATTCTAGTTTGAATTACGAATATCACAGTTTATTTGATATTTAAATTGTTAAATTAATAATTTGGAATCGGATAAAATATGTAATCGGAAGTTTTAAGCCTGTTAAAAATAATTTGAAGGCTTGTAGAATTTATATTGATAACATTGAAGATAATAGAAGTAATAGAATTGAAATTAACAGTGGTTTGTTCAGTTTTAAAATTAATATCATTTAAATTGAATTTTAAAATAGCATTCCGAGGCACAGTCTCGGAATTTGACGAAACCAGTTCCATTGGGTCCGTAATATTGAATTATTATCGGATTTCAAATTTCGTATTGATCGAAGTTAGTGTGTGAGTGTACGTTATATAAACGCGGAAAATTTAATTGATTATAAGCTAATGAAATTTAATTTAAATTAATTAAGCTTCTTGTGTACGCCAAGTCTTCCTTTATCTTCCCGTATACTTCAACACTCGTCATTTCTTTTATCAAAGCCCTTCTTCATGTTTAAAAAAAAATCAAGACAAGCCGATCTACCCTTTTTTTAGCTTACCCCGTACGCACCCCTTCCTTTAAAATTCATCTTTCCCCTTTTTGCTTCAGGGATCCAAACGAAAGAAACAAAATCTAAATCAAAATCACGGTCCTCCCTTTCCTCTTCACTACTGTTTGACTTCACGACAATAAAAAGAAATCAAACCGCGACTTCTTTTTCCCCTTTTCTGCTTTTCGAGATGGAGCTTTCGATCGAGGCGATCGAGTGAGGGTCGACGGCGATGGGAGTGTGGCAGTGTAGGAACCTAGGACGTGATCGCGAGTGCTAGGTCGTGGGGGATCGAGCTAGGGTGGCAATTGATTTCGAGTTGCGGCGCATCGCGAAGAGAGCTCGCGTGAAGGGAGCAGGCAGAGGACTTGGTGGAATTCTCGAATCGAGGAACAACGGAGCATCGCTAGTGAGAACGGAGTTGGAAGCTCGCGGGTTGTTCACTGTTCGTATTTAGGTAAATTTTTTTGAATAACGTTTAATTTAATGCTTACTCAAGTTAAGCTGGTAAATAAACTGTTGATTATCATCACTTAACATAAATTATGCAGTAGGATATAAAACAATTTATTTACTCTTATTACAAGATTTATATATAGGTATGTATACAGAAAATAATAGAGGATAGTTTATGTAAATAATATTTAGAAAGCAGAAATTTTAAATGGTAATATAATTTATTCTTTATGAGTATACAGATATAGAGTAGTTTTAAAGTAAAAACATATAATATATAACAGTAATTAGATACATTTTTAATGTTATTAGTTTACTCTAAAAAACAAAAATTATGATAATTAATCTATTCAGTAATCTATTTAATTATTTTAGTTATAAGAAAAAAATGTATTGTATCAAAAGAAATTTAGTTTTAAATTAAATAATTAGTAAATCCAATCTATTGAATGGAAATAAATTGTTCAATTAGTTCAAATATTAATAAATCATATAATGTTGTACAAGGTTTAAAAGAAGTGAAGAAAAGCGAGTCGGTTTGGATTGAGTTGCAAAGCAATAACCAAAAATGAGTTAATCTCACTCAGTTAAATTTAAATTCAAATTGAATTTAAATAATTGTTTGAATGGTTGAATTGATTAATGTGCTATAGTATGGTATATTTTGGAATTGGGGTATTATATTGTGCTAACATCTGTGGGTGCAGGGAAACAGGTTGGAGGGATCCAACTGGATCCCTCAACATTTATTTAAATTATTTAATACCCTCTGTTGTGATTATTTGATATTCTATGATGAATTATATTGGAATATTGAATGTTATGGTTCGATTGGATATAATTGGGTATGATGAATTACCAAAAATATATAAATTGGATTTTGGAAAGATAACAAAAGAAGTGAAATTGTAAGTAAAATAACTATCGGAATTTGAATTAATTTAAGAATGAATTGGAAAAGAAATAAAGTGCTTTTAAAATTCTAATAAATAAAGCTTAAGTTTAGTGAGGGAAATTTGAATAATCAGAAGATTAATGAATTGTGAATTTCGGTGTTATTATTTTAAAAAGGATAAAATATTTATTTAAAATTTAAGATTCAATTTATTGGAAAGAACACAGAAGAATTGGGAAGAAGCTAAAATTGGTATATTTCAGTTAAATGATATAAAATCAAAGGGAAAATAAAAATAATAAAAATAAAATCCATAATTAATGGATTTTGAAATAAACTGAGTAAGTAAAGAAATTTATTTCAAATGGAATAAATTGGACATCAATTTGGAAAATTGATTTAAGTTAGAATTATTCTCTGGATGGCCAAGTACATGTTTTTAAAAGTAAATTTGTAAATATAAATTAAATGTTTTAAATTTATTTTTTTAAGGAAAGCAAGTTTTGTAAAATTTGTTATTTCTAATATTTAAATTCTAAAGTAAGTATTTTCCTTTAATCTATTTTAGCAGTAATTATTAAGAAGTAACTTGGTATTTTGTTTTTAAAGGTAGAAATCTAGTTTTATATTTTATTAAGTAACCTTATTTTCAAATATTCATATAGTATGTATTTTTAACAAATTATTAAAGTAATTTTAACTTGAATGTTTTAAAGTATATTTTTGAAAGTAAAGTGTTTTAAATTAATTTAGAAAATCTAGTTTTGTGCTTGGTGATTCCAGTGGAAATAGAAATACTTGGGATTTATTCTGAGAAAGGTAGATAGTTTCGAAAATTGCTTTCAAAGGAATTTGAAAAGTGAAAATATATCTTGTGAAGATATTTTTGCAATAAATAAATAATTTGGGAAATTATTTATTGTTTGATGGATGTTGTGAATAAAAATTGATAGTTAAATCACCGACTATCAATATTGGCCAAATGCGTTGATCGTTTCGAAGAGACAAGGATCGAGATTTATTTCTCGAAAACCACTTCGATCCGGTTTGTACGTTTCGTGGAAACGGTTTTGGATTTGAAGATGAAGCAGTGAAGTGCAAGGGCTAGTCGTTACTAATTCTGAGGATATTTCCAAAATGGATGTAGTAGGAATAGTGCCTTCGGTTCCGTTCGAACCCGAGACGGACTTGTATGGATGAATGCTTGCGAAACATCGTCAGGTGGACGATGGGCATTCTAAGAAATATGTTATATAAAGGTAACGCTTAGCCTCAAGCCTCATCAAATGGGAATGACTGAAAATCAGGGGTTATGCAGCAAGGTTAGGTGGGTAGCACCCAAGCAGGGTGAGGTCATTCCAGTCTAGATGTCCCTTTTTTATTTCGGCTTAGTGGGCGGTTGCTGATCCCAACCGCGGGGTGATCTCACTCGGGATTATCCAGTAAGGGGTAGTCCCGGCCTTGTGTTGCAGGGGAGCGGGCGCACTCCTCGGTACGGTGATCTAGGCCCCGTACTGTGACAGATGGTACCCCAGTGCCTAGTCATTAGTTGGAAATCCATTCTCCCTACGAGCCTTGTACGAGTTTTGTTTGTATTACCCACTCTGTGGCTAGTAGCCGGAATTTAATGTATGTAACAATTTTGACTATTTTATAAGTATTTGTATATAGACCCTATTATAATATCAGAGGATTTCTATAAAAAGTGTTTTAGCTATCGTAAGGTAAAAACCCGACATGTTTATTTGTGGCGTGGTCTTACGAGATGCTTTTGTTTTCAAAGGATTTTTGAAACTTTAATAATCAATTGGGTGTGATTTTCTCATGCTGGTATTCCAGACTGACTCGGGTATTATTTAACTGTAATGCTCGGGTTAGACCGAGTATTATAGGATATAGGATATGATGCTGTGGAGCTTAGGAGACGAGCAGGATGACGATACGTACTCTCATACTTGTTTATATATACACATATTCTGTTGTGTTGTGTAGTTGTGTATCCAGTTGTATGTTATTGATGTGAGCTGTGATTGATGTACTCTGATGATGTAATATATGTAAATAGATATATTTGATTTTGAGTAAAGATTATTTATTATCTATTATATTTTACTCCGCTGCGATGGTTAGATTCTATTGTTGTTTTCTATTTTCTTCTTCTACCTCTTCTTCTTCAACCCAAATGGTTCGTATTTCTGTACAGCTTGAGTTGATTGTTGCAGAATAGTGTTCACTCAAGGGGTACGGATTTGCGGGTCGTTACAGCAACAACATTGGTAGAAATCATCCAATTGCATAGAGTTCCAGTGAGCATTGTAAGCGATCGAGATCCAATTTTTACAAGCTAGTTTTGGAAATCGTTACAAGTAAATTTAGGAACAATGCTAAGTTCGAGCACAGCCTACCATCCTTAAATTGATGGTCAGATAAAAATAGTGAATCGAATCTTGGAGGATCTTCATGTATCTTGGAATTTGGGGAATCGTGGAAAGATCATCTGCACTTGGTGGAATTCTCTTACAACAACAATTATCAACCAAGCATTGGGATGACACCCTATGAAGCTTTGTATGGACGGCCACGCAAGTCACTGGGATATCGGGTAGAAATCGAGGATCGGATAGTGCTTGGACCGGATATGATTTAGGAGGCTACGAAGAAATTTGTTGTAGTCAAGAGGAGGATGAAAGAAGTCCAAGACCAATAAAAGAGTTATGTAGATTAGAGGCAAGGGATTTGTAATTTGCAATTGGAGATATTTTATTTGTGAAGATTCCCCGTTGGAGGGGTTGTTCGCCTGGGTGAGTTGGAAAATTAGCGCCTAGACATGTTGGACCATTTCAAATTCTTGAGAGGATCGGACCGCTTGCCTATAGATTTGCATTACCGAAAGGTTATTGGGAGTCCATAACCCATCGTTGATTGTGAAGCTGTCTGTTCAAGAAGATTTGGAGGTGGAACCAAACTTGATTGCGATAAGACATCCATTTTGCATTGTGGATCGGGATAAGAGGCAATTGCATCGTAAGGTCATAAGATTAAGGTACAGTGAATTGACGATCCCAGATATTGTACTTAGAGATCGAGGATAGTATGAAGGAAGCTTATCCCGGGTTGGCGTTAGGATAGTTGTTTGCTTTTTGTATTTATTTTGTATTCTCTGTTTATGATATAGTTATGTAGTATGTACCTTTTGATGTCTTTCACCTTATATAATATATGGCCTTTAGAGTCATTTTGAGTTATCTTTTGTAAGTTAATTTCAGGATGAAATTTTTTTAAGGAGGAGAATGTAACAACCCGTAATTTAATCACTTTAAATATGAGTATTTAATATATTTTTAAGTAATCAATTAATGGATCTTATAACTCAAATAAACTCCTTTTAAATAATAATTGATGATGGTGAAGTTGTTTTCAAATTTGGTTTAGAAAAGTATTTAGTTCGAAGAAAAATCGAAAATGCAACCAAAAATCATTTTTTGATTTTCGTCTTTTCATCATCTAAAAGTTATCAAAAAATGTTGTGAACATTAAAGTTTATATACACACATTTATGTATATAATATATGAAATGGTAAAAGTTAAAATAAGTTAAATATTTACTTAAGTAAGAAAAGTAAGTTGACTTTTCTTTTCCCTTATAAAAAATAATATAAAAAATGATGTGTAAATGGTAACATCTTGTCCTAGGTAAGAAGTCATGTAATGGGATGGGGATGGTACTACGTATTCAAGAAGGTGGGAGGGTGATGTGGCAAACATTCAATGAGGGTAAGGGACCAAGGGGTAAATGGGTAATTTCATATCTTCATTTTGTACAAAAGAAACTTATTCTTTTTTCAATTCTTATTTTACATCACTGTCTTCATTTTCAAAACTATTTTATCTTGTTCCAAGAGCTTCCATTTTATTTTCATGGCTTCCAAAAAAATTCTAAGATTAAAGAATTCATCTTTTTCCTTTTAAACCCTTTACAAACCATTTAAAATCCTTCTCTTTACTCTCTATTTCCTTAACCTTGAAGAAAAAGATCAAACTCACCCCTTATAAGCTTGGCCAAGCCCACCTAACCTAGGGTGAACCTTTATAGGCACCTTAGGCTTCTAAAAATCTAACGTTTACAACGTAAAACCAAGATCGAGCATTGGTGAGAAGCAGAGTGGCAGTTGGTTTGATTTTGCAAGATTCTGGCAAGTAAAGCTCACCTTTTTAACCAAAGTTTTAAACTTTATATGTTGATAATAATTGTTGTAGGTTGCTTGGTTAAAAATTGTGTTGTTTTGTGTTTTGCATATTTGTGTTTATATATAATGTTTGTTATGGACTTGGAAATGAAGTCAAAATGTTAAGTGATGTTTAAAGTGATGATTTATACTTTGTGTATGATGTTATGTCATGTGTGTAATGTATGAACTAATGTTATGAATGTAGTAGGTTAAAAGAAAAGTTAGCGCTTGGATTTGTTTTGTTGTGACAACGAGGTCTCTTGTTTTTAACCTTGTTTACTTATGTATTTTCAAGAAAAGTTTTTATAAAGTTTTCAAAACTTTATTTTTGTTTCACAAACTTATTCAAAGTTTATAAAGTAAGTTAAAGTATAAAAGGGAAGGGTTTTATGGCTACTTGACATATAAAACAAGTTTTACGATTATGGTATCCATAATGATAGTCGCTATGGATGCAGTTAGCAAGAACGGTAATTTTGTATAAATTGGAATTTGTTCCACTTTAGTTATTTTTGAAGTGTCTTTGAAACTATATTTAAAAAAGGTGTAACTGTTTATTAATCAATTAATTATAGAGTTAATGATTATTTAATTAATTAATAAAGGAAGTTAATTAGTACTTAATTATTAATTAAGCGAGATAATTATATTATAAGTTAAGGTTAATTATTTTTTAATTAAGAAAATGATAGTTTTAATTAATTATTATTACGTCAAGTTAATAATTTATTTAATTATTATTAAGCAAATATTAATTATTTAATTAATTATTATTAAATAAGATTGATTATTAATTAAGGTTCAATTATTAATTAGGTAGGGTTTAATTATTTCTTATTTGCTAATTAAGTTAATATTTAATTAATATTTAATTAATATTTAATTATTATTAAACAAAAGGTTTAAAATTATTCCTAATTAACTAAATGAAGGTCTTTAATTAGTTTATTTCCAAGGATCCGTTTGTTTAAAAGCAACTTTCTTTTACAAAGAATAGTCCACATACAAGGGATTCTCTTTGTCTGTGCCATGAAGTAGCCAAATAAATACAAATAATTTATACTAAAATGTTGATACGTTTTATTATAAATAAGTTATCTTGTATTTAGCGCTAAAACCAATGGGTATGCTTTCCTCTATCCATGAGATGTAGAACTCGATTTTCTAGGCAAGGGATGGAGAATTCAAAATGCTGAAAACATGATAGATAAAAGAGAGTTATTTTCGATAAATAAGTCATGATGAAATCAATATATGGAAGATATTTCATCGTATACTAAACACTAAATTTTGAGGTATGGAAACTCATCTCTATCCCAAGAACTAAGAAAGTGCATCGAGTACAGTTAAGTTTTCTAACTTATCCAACTTCATTGTTAATTAAGGGATGGTACTGTTTGAAATCAAAAGGTGGAAATAAGTATAAGATGTTTTATTTTCGTATGCAAACCTACAGATACCCTAGATGGCAGATTTTCCCACTATCGATAACTTTGACCCCTTTAAAATTATTGAATGTTGGTTCAAAGAGACCAGGATCGAATAACATGAGCAATCCAAAAACCACTTCTAACCAACGTAAGCGTTCGAATTGGAAGCATTTGGAAGATGACAGAATCCAAGATGAACATCTTTGAAGTGCATGGGTTACTTGCAACTAATACCGAAGATGATTCTGAATTAGATGTAGTGGAAGTAGTACCTTTGGATTATTCATATACTGAACAACTTATATTGATGAATGCTAGCATTGCAGTGTTGCTTGGAGAGCAGTGTTAGCATTTCAAGTGGAATTGCTATATGAAACGATAAACGTACACTCAAACCACACCAACTAGAAATGACTAAAACAGGGGATATGCTTCAGGGCTATGTGGGTCGCACCCATTAAGGTATTGGTCATCATTGATCTAGATCAATATTTATAAAGTTGTGTATACTTCGGGACCCAGCTCGGTTGCTGATCATAACTGGGGTGACAACATATTTGGTACTATCCAGTAATGGTTAGGCCGATCCTGATTCACAAGGGATCCATGTAAGGCTCCTGGTACATTATATCTAGAGGTGTACTATGGCAGACGGTACCCCAGTAGCCTTGTCATTGTTTGAAATCCATTTTCCAGAAATCCATTTTCCAATAAGTGTCGTATAGACTTAGTTGTGCCTAAATACGTTGAAATGTGAGATGCAAGCATTTAAGCTACATTTAATATTTACTTGAAACCCTAGACATTATTATAATATCACAAGATTTTCTGTATAAAGATTTTGATTATTGTAAAGTAAAACCCTATTCATATTTATGTGTGGTGTGATTTTACGGGATACCTTTGTTTTAAATCGTTTTATAAGTTTAATAATTCATTTGTTTGGAGTTACTCACAACAGACCATGTCTGACCCAGAGTTTTTCTTCCTTTCCCTAAATAATCTTAGGTACTTCAATTTGTACGAGTAGCTAAGTAGTCCACGTTCTCATGGATGCATTTTGGAAGGAGCATGGAGTAGGTGGCTTTGGCTTTAGCTAGTTATCTATTTATTTTTGTTGTGTATGTATATTTTGTATCAGGATTATGGGGACAGACGGTTGTCATTATCCCTATCTGAAGTTGGTATTTGTCTAACTTCGATATTCATTTTGGAAAGATGTTATGTATTAATTTATGTTGACTATATAGATGTGTTTCCATTGCGATATGAGATTTTATGTTTTCGGTCTTGTTGTCTTTTCTTCTTTCCAACAGCTTGTCATTTGGAATCTTGGATGATCAGCACATGAATACCGTGGGTGTATTAAGTGTCATCTCTAAAAGTAAGAAAGGCGGATCATTATAATTACAGCCAGCTGAAAGATAATATTTGAAACGCTGAAATCATACCAAACTATAGTGAAGTGAGTATTCAAGGAAAATGCATTTTGCTCCATCAGAATCAAAGCCAATTATTGAGCAGCGTATGGTCCTTTCAATATATTTGAGTACTCGAGCAGTAGTGGACAAAAAGTATGTTAATTTCAAAAATGATTTGTTTACATCTGTCCAGTTTTTCAATTTTACTAAAAAGAAATATGTTGTCATTGTTCTTAGTATTGGTAGAATATAAAGTATAAACTCGATTGTAATTTTGCTAATTATTGTTCTGAAAAAAGGCAATGGAGTTCGGATATTTTGAAATTGCTAACACATTATAAGTTACAACTAGTAACTCATTGTTGGACAACTTACTATGCAAATTAAATACATAAAGTTAATTCCATGAGATTGCACCGAACATTTTCCTTATCACCAAACTATGAAAATAATTTTCACCCATATCACATAACCAATGATAACCTGATTTACCCTTTTATTGGCATTGAAGTCCAAAAATATATTAATTTATGTTCCCATTACAAGAAGACTCTATTTCTCATTTCGTTCATTGTACCCAGCAAATACAATCTATTAGTTCACAAAACTCTATCTATATAAAATAGAAATAGCTCTCCTACTGGTGGAAATGAATATGTATGCTTTACCACTTTTGGTTTTGCTTACCTTTTCCTATGTATTAATCTGCAACTTCAGGTATGTGTGTCATTTGTAATTACGTAAGACACATTTTATCTTAGCCCACCCTATTGCCCTAGTAAATATATCTTCACATCAAACTATTTTTTTAGTGCAATATATCGAAAATTCTATATATTGTAAAAAAAATACTATTGCAAAATTTAACTCTAATGTACATGTCAAAAATGGTGGTGTAAAAGCATTTAAATATCCATCAAATCCAATAAAAGTAACCAACTTTCGTACCTTTACGCTTAAGTTGATAACACCTAGTGAAGTATTTGTTGAAAATAGTTTTCGAGATTGGAACGAACTTCTTGATAATAGTTAAAGGCCGGTTGGAAAGAGAATTAAAAAGAACAAAACAGTGAACATAAATAAATTCTAGTAGAAAACAACTAATACTATTCACAAACTAAATAAGTAAATAACTTATAATTGAAAATATCTAGTTGGAGAAAAAATTAACCACGGACATATTAATCACGGTATGCCTAATCAAAACTAAAACAATAGCAAGAGAAACCAACCACAACTTCCAACTATCTCATGGTTGATGCAAAGTTCCCAAGGAATTCAATAATCAAAATCTAGAAAATTATAAATAGACGTATGTAAGCATTTTAGTTATTTTAAAATTAAAATCCTTAATTTCATAGGCCATACATATAATTCATAATCTATAGTCTCCCTACATAAAGCATCACGGTAAATCCAATAATTTCCACGAAAATGTAATGACGGGGATATTTTTGACCCCTCGAAAATCGACACTAATACGTTCATTGTATAGAGTGTCGAATAATCGAGTGCCGAAAATACCATGTTGTTAGGGTTTTAGAAGAAAAAGAGATAGAAGAAGAAACAGAATAAAACATAGAATCTCATAATCGCAGCGGAACAAAATATAATATACAATGACAGCATTTTATACAAAAGAAAGCTATATCTGTTAACATATATACAAGTTATCAGAGTACAATCATCAACAATAAATCTGGACGGTTATAATAACTTGTCCTCAAATGCTGACTATGCAGCCTATAATACACAGCGGAATATAATCAAATACGTGCCTGTCATCCAGCTCGTCTCCTGAGCTCCAGAACGTCATAACAAGATAAAAAAGACTATAACACTCGGTCTGACCCAAGCATTGCAATAAAGTAACACCCAAGTCAGGTTGGAAACCAGGATGAGTAAAACCCGTTAAATTTTGAAATACTAGAGTTATGAAAATATTTTGAACAAAGGTAACTCGTACAACCCGGTGAGTTTTTATCTGATTATAACTAAACATTTTAGCAGAAATCCATCTATATCATAATAATGTCTAAGTACAGTTACTTATTTAAAATAGTTGAATTTGTTAAATTGATCCAATCCAGCATATTAAACTTTGCAATTCAAAATCGTAAAGGTTCGTAGTGATAATTAAATCGAAGTGGTTCCGAATAACACTGATATCCGATTCCGATCTCTTCGAGTCCAAACAATAAATTTAAAATGGTAAATTGTTTAAAATAAACAATTTATATTTAGGGTGACAATTATTTACATACGAGGATTTATTACATATGTTTATTTCTAAAAAAAACGTATCAACGTGTTGTTCTACCTATTTTAACTTGCCTGGCCACTTGATGACACATACAAGAACGACTAAATAATTATTCAAGGACAATAACCAAAACATAGATCATTAACAAAAATAATGCTTAATACTAATATTAAACAATTCACAATCAGAATTAATAAATTTTCACTACTGAATCTACTTGTATTTTTTAATCCAAATATACTTATAATTTAAGAAATTATAAAATAATTTATTTTTTGTTAACTCCAATTAACAAATCCAGCCAATAACAAATTTTATTAATTAACATAAGTTTTACACAATTTAGGATCTAATTACTTATTTATTTACTTATGATTTAATCAAATAAGTTTTATTTTAATAACTCACTTTAATTATTAAATTTATTATGTTCCATATTAGTTAACAAATTTAGTTTAAATTGTAAGGTTAGCTGAGAGGGTCACAACACAAGGACTTTCATATCCATTGAAAAATTTTCTTAATGAGAAAACAATGTTTAAAAATTGAAAGATTATTAACATTTAAACATTTAACCATTACTAAATCACTTATCCTTTTTATTTTTCAGCAACTAGCCGATAATATAATCGGCCCGGCCCAAAAAGGCAAAAGAGGATTACGACCTAACTTTTAATCTTCTTCCTTCCCTCCTGTTCTTTCCTTCCTCCCCTCTTTCCTTCCCATTGACTATTTGCATGCACACCACCGTACACATACACCCATTGCTGATGACCGAAACCTTACCGCTGACCATCTCCACAAGTCGCCTACCACCCCAACGTCCCAATGACACACCAGAAACACGCTATCCAAGCCCAATTCGAATTTTCGAACTGCTACCCAAAGCACGAACAAAGATGAGCCACCACCTTGTCTCTCTACGCCACCACCCACCTCCATATACCACAAAACTTCACTACTATGTTTGCCATGACTTCCTCCATCTTTTCCCCCACAACCGCATGCCTCTCTCTCCCCCTCTCTCGTCTCCATTTACTCGTAACCGAAGCCAACCATAACCCTCTTTAAACCCTAAATCAACCTCGACAAGCCACCATGCCTCTTTTGAAAATGCCATGCTATTTATCCTGGCTTCATCTCCACCTGAGCCACGTCCACAATCAATGACAAGCCCACCCATCACCTCGACCACCGAAATTTCGCCAAAAACGCAATCTTGGTCATCTCCCTCCCTCTACCTCCCTCAATACACAACTAAAAATCATCAAACCACTACCAAGAATCATTATTTCAAACAACAAACCCGTTCATATAATCTAAAGGTTGAATTATGATGTTCGAATTTTGTCCATTATAAGTTGTCCACTATAAAATGAGCCTTTCCTCTTCTGTACCCCATGATGTCAAGTGAAATAAATTTTGGAGTGATCTACACTCGAAAACAACCAACTTTTCTTTTAGAATCAAAGCCTAAAACTAATTGTATAAAAAGATATTGATTTTAAAAGTTGCTAGATATTTTTTTCCAAAGAACAGATGATGATAACCATGTCTTTGAGTTACAGGTATTATCATGACAACACATATACACAAGCCAGAGAAATCTAATAGCACCTAAATGCTTGACATACTTAAAGGGTTCATCAAAATTTTCAAGCAATAAGATATATATGAAATGCCTGTAAGAAAAGTGTTTGAAGTTCTGCTCACCTGTATAAACGCACTGCTTAGCTTTGATTGTATTGCTCTACTTCAAGCTTTAGATTCAATGGCAGATCTTTACTTTGTTATTTTTTTTCTTTTTAAGTACTAGATAGTGTGCGTGTAGATATCATAGGTAATATATATATATAGAGTAAACAGTTTAGATAAGGCTGAAACTATTCATTTGTACAGTATTTTTTTCTAATTGCTTTGAATATGTGTAGACTTGATTTGAACATAAAGCTGATTTGATTTTTCATGAATTGATTTGATCTGTTATGTTTTTGACTTTGATTAATTGTTTTTGTATGCTTGAGTTGAAATTTTGTATGCTTAAATTGACATGAATTTATTGCTATGTCATCTTATGTATAAATATATACATACATCATAGAAATATACATATATACTGCACATATATAAACATAGCTTTGTTTTTACCATATGGACTCATTTTTACCTTATACAAACATATATATTAATATATATATATATATATATATCTATGTATGTATGTATGTATGTATGTATTGTTTTCATCACATACAATTACATTTATTTATATACACGTTTACACATTTATTTACCATTATATATACATATACATATACTTATGTATATCTTGTCATGACACATATATATGTGTGTACGTTTATGCAAATTTTCATATATATATTACTTTATATGGCATCTATATATATACACTCTTATATGCTTATATATATATAAACATCATTAACTTGTATATATTCATATTTATGTAAAAATATATGGATATTCTACCATGAATTTTAATGGTGGAGTTTATTCACACATTTCTATAATATTTATCATATCCAGACATTTAAGATTCAATATTTAATATAGTTTTAAATCAATTTATATATATTCAGATATTTTAAATATCAGAAACTTTATTTATTTGACTTATAAAAATCAATATTACAATAATTACAAACGGTTTAACTCCAATACTCGATGGTTAAAAATCTGGGTCGTCACATTCCTCCCCTTGGAACTTTTCGTCCTCGAAAAGGAACGAAGCGAGAATTAGAAATTTGATGTGTTTTATTAATTAAATCATTCTTTTAAACATTTTGACTCCTTACTCTTTTACTATACATTTTAAAACACTTCAAATTATATAGTTTTACCTAGCTAGTTTTATATAAAAATTATTTTCATAACTCGATACCTTAACAAGTCCATCGTTGTTCTCATAGAAATTTAGTCATACGTTGATCAGGCATAGGACTAAAAATCTATAAGTACTTAATAGACCCATTTTCAACACCCAGTGTTTCAAAAATGCTATGGAAAGTATCATCCCTCTTAACCACCATGGATCGCAATTAACTCGATGATTGTGTCGCCATCTCGGTGAAATCGATAAAAAACTGTAGGCATCCACACCTCTCGACTTATGCCATGGGAACACCACATATCGTAGCTACAACAAGGTTGCATTGCTATCATAGCAAAACCATAAGTAATCTGTAGGAATCACTGCCTCTCTAATTACGCTGCCAAACGAAACTAAACCACATAGATCGCAACTACACAAAGGTTGTGTCACTATCCCAATGAAATCCAATGTAGACTATAGGCACCCACTACCACCCGAATTACGATATGGAACCAAACCACACAGATCGGAACCTACCGATATTATATCGCTATCCCAGTGAAATCAAACGTAGATTGTAGGCAATCACTGCCACTCGACTTACGCTATGGAACTACGATAGATCGCAGTTACAAAGGTCACGTTGCCATCATAGCAAACCCATGTAACTGTAGGCATCAACACCCCTCGACTTACGTTGCCCAACAAATGATCATCAGAAACTCATTGAGTTTTTTCCAGACGTCCTCTGAGATCCCAATTTTCATTGAATCTACCCTTTAGATTCCTAGGCAGAACCACCCAGTGGATCTCCTACTATAAGTTTCGACTTTCATGAGGGTGCATTTCCATACTTTTGTCTCAAAACATATTTACTAAATATAGTACCTTTCAAATCATACACTTTATATGCATCACATATATCTTTAACAATATGAAATCGATATCTTCAAAATCGATAGTTCTCAAAATTCGGTTTACCCAATTTTCAAAATTGGCTATGTGCCAAAATCAAAAGTCTTTTAAAATCAATGGGTTCCAAAACTATTTCTATTTCATTCTTATATACATATAAAATCATTCTTTCTAGTTATGAATTCAATAAGGGAATTTGAATACTTACTAACATTTATTTTCTCACTTGCCAAATCAAATTTCGAAGTTTGATTTTTCTTAACAAAGTCATCTGTAACATTTTTTTACTTCTTATGAAGTAAGTTTTAGTTATAGCAACTATTAAATCTTCATCTTCAAGTCATTATATTTTCTCAAAATGCACTATTTCACTTCAAAATCATCTTTGCCTTAATATTCCAATTTCGGTTCCAATTCAGAATTTGCTTCGCATTCCCATTTAGGTTATAACTTCAATCTATCCCAATTTGTATTTAAATCCATGGTTTAGATATAAACAATTTCCACTCTGACCAGTTTGAATTTAGAGAACAACTTGAATAGTTGTAATGTAGTTAAATAGTCAACATAAGATAGTTTGAGTTTTAAAAAAATGGTTTGTATAATAAAACAGCTTGGGAAAATCAAAATAATATGAATATTTAAGAAGATAGATCTTAGATAGTTTATATAAAATAATTTATGTGAAAATTGTTTTAGAGTCAAACTGATTCAATTTCCAATCTCTAATTTAAATCAATTTCAATTTCCATTTCCATTTAATTTGTTTCAATTCCGATTTCAATTTGAATTAACTTCGATTCCAATTTTAATTCAAATCAATTTCCATTTTGATTTCAAATTAATTCAATTTCGATTACAATTTTAATTAATTTGGTTTCGATTACAACCCAATTAATTCAATCCAATTCCCATTTTGAATTAATTTCAATTCAATTCTTAATTTTAACCCATCTCGATTTATATAAATTCGAGTTCGATTTTCCCAAAATATCGATCTAAATCACTTAAACCAAATTAACCTTCAATATTTCATCTAACAATCTAAATCTTTTATAATTCAATTCCGAGCCCGAATTCCAAATATTCATTTAAATTACCTTTACTTAAACTTATTTTAAGGTTCGAATGAGAGTTCAAATCTTTTTAGAACAAATCAATTTTCAGAATTCAATTTATTTCCCAATTATAACTTCAAACTTTTAAATCTGATTCTTTAAAAAATTCTGGTTGCCAAGTTAATTTTTAACATTTCAGTCTCGAGTTCAACATTATTATATTTCCAAAAATTCGATTTTATTTCTATTCAATTTCAGGGTTGGATATATATCATTTCATTCCAGTTCTTAATAATCCAATTTACAGTATTATATACCGTAAATAACAAACAGGATGATAGTAGGAAATATCAAAGTAAATAAACATCTAAATTACCTAAAACCTCAATCGATAGCATCCATCACAAATTTTCAAAATTCATAACCCGTTTTATTTCAATAATCGTTTTTGAATTCAATTTATGTATACTTAATTTATCTTGCACCGCTTATCAATTGTATGCCTTTTCTTTTCCAATTTAATTCATTTAACTTCCATAAGTTAAATTTTAATTCCACCCTGAAAATTTCCAATTTCAGGTTATAAGTACAAAACTTATTTAACTTGGCCTGAGTTAAATTCCCAATTTGTTCAATCCATTTAACCTTCTCAATTTAAAATTTTACCTTTCAAACTTTATTACTATCACTTCCCACTTATAAGTTCAAAACTTATTTTTCCTTGGGTTATACTTCTCATTTCAACGGGGATTTCAGAATTCAAACATCAATATTTATTTCAAATCAAATTTGAAATCATATTTATCCCATTTACATACCAAATCACCTTTTAAACTTTTAAACCAACCTTGGTTTCTATCCAAACCAAATTCCTTTGAAATTTTTCCAAAACAACTCTTGTTTTAAAACAAAAATTTCCATATTCAAAAATATTCTAAATAATATTATTTATTATTCCTTCAACATTTTGAAACACGTTTCAAAATTTTCGGGACATAGATTCAAAACCCCTCAATTTAAATACATTTTAATTTATAAGTCATATCTATAACTTATGCTTATAATTTCACTTCCTTAAACATTTCCCACTGTTTTATCATTGTTTATTCTGTAATAAACATCCTTTATTAAGACACATCAACTGATTTATGACAATAATCAATATTATCATATCTAGAAACCAAACACACTTTATATTTCCACAATAATTTCCTGAAAAATTATTTTCTTAAAAATATAATCAGGGTTCAATTATTTTATTTCAAAATACTTTGAAAAACACTTTCGAAATTTCCGAAATTTAAATTCTGGTTTGAGTCCACTTTCAGCTTAACTTACTTGCATAGTTCATTCTTACCAAATTTCTATTTGGTTATATACATATTAGTACTTAAATCTTATAATCTTATTTAATTTCAATAACAACAGCCTATCACTTTAATATAGTATAATAATCTACAAAAATTAATTCTTTTATATCAAAATATAATATTATATAAAAATTATTTTAAAAATCATTTTTAAAATCATTATATATGAAAATAACAAGTACGCCCTCATATATAATACACTCAACGCATTCAAGGGTATTACTGGCCCTATCCCTAATGAGTAATCCCCACCAGAGCCAAAGTTCTCGCATAATCTTCACCACTGATACCACGTGCAATGACCGAACGATTTTCGACCCCAGAAAGTCGACACTAATACGTTCACTGTATAGAGTGCCGAACAATTGAGTGCCGAAAACACGAGGTTGTTAAGGTTTTAGAAGAAAAGGAGATAGAAGAAGAAACGGAATAAAACATAGAATCTCACAATTGCAGCGGTACAAAATATAATATACAATAATAGCATTTTATACAAAGGAAAGCCGTAACTGTTAACATAAATACAAGTTATCAGAGTATAATCATCAACAATGAATCTGGACAGTTATAATCACTTGTCCTCAAATGCTTACTATGCAACCTATAATACATAGCGGAATATAATCAAATATGTGCCTGCCATCCAGCTCGTCTCTTGAGCTCCAGAACGTCATAACCTAGAAAAAAAACACTGTAACACCCTGTCTAACCCAAGCATTACAATAAAGTAACACCCAAGTCAGGCTGGAAACCAGCGTGAGTAAAACCCGCTAAATTTTGAAATACCAGAGTTATGAAAATCTTTTGAACAAAGGTAACTCGTACAACCCGATGAGTTTTTATCTGATTATAACCAAACACTTTAACAGAAATCCATCGATATTATAATAATGTCTAAGTACAGTTACTCATTTAAAATAGTTGATTTGTTAAATTAATCCAATCTAGCATATTAAACTTTGTAATTCAAAAACTATAAAGGTTCGTAGCAATTATTAAATCGAAGTGGTTCCGAATAACACTAATATCCGATTCTAATCTCTTCGAGTCCAAGCAATAAATTCAAAAGGGTAAATTGTTTAAAATATACAATTTAAATTTAAGGTGACAATTATTCACATATTGAGATCTGTTACATATATTTATTCCAAAAAAAATGTATCAATGTGTTGTTCTAACTATTTTAACTTTCCTGGCCACTTGGTGACAAAGACAAGAATGATTAAAATAAATATTCAAGGATAATAACCAAAACATAGATCATTAAGAAAAATAATGCTTAATGCTATAATCAGGATTAATAATAAATTTTGATTACTGAATCTACTTGTATTTTTGATCCAAATTTACTTACAATTTAAGAAATTATAAAAAAAAATATTTTTGGTTAACTCCAATTAACTAATTCAGCCAATAACAAATTTTATTAAATAACATAAGTTTTACACAATTTAGGATCTAATTACTTATTTATTTACATATGGTTAAATCAAATAAGTTTAATTTCAATAACTCACTTTAATTGTTAAATTTATTAAGTTCCATATTAGTTAACAAATTTAGTTTAAATTGTAAGGTTAGCTGAGAGGATCACAACACAAGGACTTTCATATTCATTGGAAATTTTCGCTAATGAGAAAACAATGTTTAAAAATTGAAAGATTATTAACATTCAAACATTTAATCATTACTAAATCACTTATACTTATTATTTTTAAACAACTAACCTATAATATAATAGACCCGGCCCAAAAAGGTAAAAGAGGATCACAACCCAACTTTTAATCTTCTTCCTTCCTTTCTGTTCTTTCCTTCCTTCCCTCTTTCTTTCCCACCGACCATTTGCGTGCACACCACCGTGCACGTACACCCATCGTCGATGACTGAAACCTTACTGCTGACCATCTCTACAAGTCGCCTACCACCCCCCATCCCAGTAACCTACTAGAAACACACTATCCAAGCGCAGTTCGAATTTTCGAACTACTTCCAAAGCACAAAAAAGGTTGAGCCACCACTTCGCCTCTCTACGCCACCACCCGCCACCATATACCACAAAACTTCACCACTACATTGGTCATGACTTCCTCCATCTTTTCCCCTACAACCGCATGCCCCTCTCTCAAACCCTAAATCAACCTCGACAAGCCACCATGCCTGTTTTAAAAATGTCGTGCTATTTTACTGGCTCCATCGTCACCCAAGCTACCTCCACAACCAATGTCATGCCCACCCATCACCTCAACCACCGGAATTTCACCGAAAACCCAATTTCAGTCATTTGCCTCTACCTCCCTCAATAAACGACTAAAAATCATCAAATCACTACCAAAATTCATCATTTCAAACAACAAATCCATTCATATGATCAAAAGGTTGAATTACGATATTCGAATTTTGTCTATTTTAAGTTGTCTACTGTAAAATGAGCCTTTCCTATTTTGTACCCCATGATGTCAAGTGAAATAAATTTTAGTGTGATCTACACTTGAAAACAACCAGCTTTGCTTTTAGAATCAAAGCCTAAAACTAACTGTATAAAAAGATATTGATTTTAAAAGTCGCTAGATCTTGTTTTTCCAAAGAATGGAGGTTGATAACCATGTCTCTGAGTTATAGGTATTATCATGACTAACACATATATACAAGCCAAAGAAATCTAATATCACCTAAATGCTTGACATACTTAAAGGGTTCATCAAAATTTTCAAGCTATAAGATACATACGAAATTCCTAGTAAGCAAAGTGTTCTGTATGAACATACTGCCTAGCTTTGCTTATATTGCTCTACTTTAGGCTTTAGAGTCAATGGCAGATCTCTACTTTGTTCTTTTTCTTTTTCTTTTTAAGTGCTAGATAGTATGTGTGTAGACAACATAGGTAATATATATATATATATATATATATATATATATATAGTAAACAATTTAGATAAGGTTGAAACTACTCATTTGTACAGTATTTTTTTCTAATGCTTTGAATATGTGTAGACTTGATTTGAACATAAAGCTGATTTGATTTTTCATGAATTGATTTGATCTATTATGTTTTTGACTTTGATTAAATGTTTTTGTAAGCTTGAGTTGAAATTTTGTGTGCTTGAATTGACATGAATTTATTGCTATGTCTCCTTATGTATAAACATATACATACATCATAGAAATATACATATATACTACATATATATAAACATAACTTTGTTTTTACCATATGGACACATTTTTACCTTATACAAACATATATATATATATATATATGTATGTATGTATACACATACATACATACATACATACATACATACATACATATATATATATATATATATACATACATTGTTGACATCACATATATTTACCTTTATTTATATAAACATTTACACATTTATTTACAATTATATATACATATACATATACTTATGTAAATCTTGTCATACACATATATATGTGTATACATTTATGTAAATTTTCATATACATTACTTTATATGGCATATATACACACATAGACACTCTTATATGCTTATACACATACACAGGCGTATATATAAACATCATTAACTTGTATATATTTATATTTATGGACAAATATATGGATATTCTACCTTAAATTTTAATTGTGGAGTTTATTTACACATTTCTATAATATTTATCATATCCTGACATTTATGATTCAATATTTAATATAGTTTTAAATCAATTTATAAATATTTAGATATTTTAAATCAAAAACTTTATATATTTGACTTATAAAAATCCATATTTCATTAACTACAATCAGTTTATTACTCCAATACCCGATGGCTAAAAATCCGGGTCGTTACAGAAAATGTGTTTTTTAGCGACTCCTTCGAAAGCATTTAATTCATCATATTTGGAAGAATTATATTTATTGAAAACCTAAACATGACTGATACTTAAATATTCATTTAGAATGTTATGTATTTACATATATACATGCACACACATTGAGATATATATGTATGTGTATGTGTATGTATTTATTTATGTTTATGTATGTATGTATACATATATGTATGTGTATGTCAATATCTATGTGCGCGCGCGTGTAGATTGAGGGAGATTTTACCTAACAAAAAAAATTGTTGAAAATGAAAATATTGTTGACTTTCTCCGCATGGTCGATTACATCACTGTTCAAAGCTAAGATGCATTTTCCACGGAAATCTAGAGTAAGAAGGAGAGCCATTTGAAAAATATCCTATAGTAACTCATTATTGGTGAAGTAAACAAAAACAAAGTTGAATATATGGTTCATGCATATGGTATATGAAAGAGCTTGGATCTCATATCACCACATTAGACGTCTCTATATGTCCAAGAGATCTCAATAAAAAGTTTCGTTGATACTAATTTCTAAAGCGCTGTCATAACACTAGCGTTTTATTTACTTAGAATATATTGATTTATTATGTTTGTAGTCATCGTTAATTTGTTTCACTAAGCAATCATGGGTATAGTTACCTTAACACTCACAAAAAAAGTAGGGTTGTTATGGTAACGGTAAATTTACCGTTACCGATAAATTGGTCACCGATTACAAAATAAATCGGTATACCAATACATTCGGTACGGTAACGGTATTTTTACCATTAGAAGCGGTAAATTATTAGTAAATAAAATTTTGAACCGTCGGTATTGGTAATTTACCGACAAATTGATTTGTTCCAAACTTTCTCATATTTTAGTCCGTTGGATTATGGATTTTCAACATCTGTCGCTGCTAGTTGACTAGGGTTTCATCTGCCTAAGAGAGAAAATAACACAGCCCGCTCTTTTTTATCTTATCCATTTTCATTTCTCGTTTGCTGATTAGGCGATTACCATGGCTGTCGCGACTCTGTCCTCTTCTTTCTCCTTCTTTCAATTCTAAAATAATATAAAAGAACAGCAAATTAAACGTGCAGGTGGTAATTTGTTTTCCCTATCTGATTGTGTTCATATGTTTTACTTTTTAGATTTTTAGGTTCGAATTATATATGTTTTCAAACGATCTACAAGCGGTAATTCACTAATTTGTTAGTCTCTAGATGTGTTTGGACATAATATATTTAACTGCTTTTTAATTTTTGAGTATAAATTGTCATATAAAGCTTCTTTTGTTGCATTTGCACACAAAGTAAAATTAATGAATCGTTTACATGTGCATTTGATCATTTGTAGTTGATATTGTCACTTTCTCCTTTAGATTTTCATTTTTTTATTATTTCTGCTATGCTATATGCACGGTTTTCATATTATTTATAGGACAAGGCTAGAAAACTAATAATGATAAGTGTAACGCAAGCAGTAAATTTTTATTTATCTGGCATATTTGTTGTGCTACGAGATTTGTTTAAAGTGCATAACTAAACATAAGACGATATGATGTACATTAGAGTTGCTTTCATACTTACCGTGTTGTAGTAAAAAAACTAACAATGATATAATAGTTATTGTATGCAAAATCCTTTTAGAGCTTCATTAACTCCAAAGATGGTTGAGGCGTTGGTTTGTACAAATGATTGGCTTAGGAGAGATGAATTCAATTTCTATAAGGAGCCGAGCGAAGATGATGTCTCTTTCTACAAGGAACTTGAAGAATTTGAAACAAGTAAGCATTTGTTAAGTTTTATCAAAAAAATAAGTTTTAGTTAATAATACATCAGCTTTAATATTACGGATGTTCCCTTTATTATAGCACACAAACCTCTAATACCTCTGTACATGTGTATTCTAATGATTGATAATGGACATTTGTATTTTAATGACAGTATTTATAAATTATAGCACACAAATTTAAATTGACACATTCTAATGTACATATGTTTGTTTTTGACATATATTAACAAATATATGTTACATATCATAAATCAAAGTAGTACTTCATTTCCATTTTAGCCAAACATGTTACAGACTAGTAAAAATGAATAGATCAAATAATCCTTAAATAGTAAATACTTATATGAATATCAAAGTTGTGTCCCAACCTCTACTTAAAACTTAAAAGAAGCATGACTAAATCATGTATATACGAGTGAACTTAAAAAAATGATAAAGCAGTTAATAAAAAAACAACGGACAGGGGTAAAGCCCTTCGATGTATTAGTTGTGCTGAGACCAAAGCAAAATATAAACAACTAATGATTAAATAGCAGCTGTTGCAAACCTAAATTGAAGGATTTAGGATTTAGAAGCAAGCTGGTTTATTTTTCTCTTCCATTTTTAGATCTTTTACGTTTTCTGAATTCTGAGTTTTTTTTTCCTTTTATAAACCTTAGATTTTCCTTTGATTCTTTTGAATATGATAGCAGAAACCTGAAACCAAAAGTAATACTTCATTTCACTATTTTCCTTTGATTGTTTGTTGAATTTGATACCATAAACCAAAATTTTAATAATTTTTGCTTTTCATATATTTATCTTCACAGGCTTGAATGATAAAGCTCCATCTTCAAATCGACCATCTTCCTCTAGTTCACTTAGTTGGTTACACTGTTGGGCCTTGGGAGATGCATCATACGTCAGATGAGAAAATTGGGGCATCCATGATGGCTTATTGGCTTCATCAACTCTATTTAAAATTGGTTTTCTACTCTCTTTTTTACTAATGAAATGACGTGTAATCCTAAACTTATGTACCATGTATGTGCTTGCTATTTTGCTTGAATTGTTGACACAATTTTCAGCATGTGGAGATTTATTTCCGTTTTACATGTGTTTTTATTTCACTTAAACTATTCATTATTATTCAAAATATATGTTTCACTTTGTTGTTGCATGTCAATGAGATTTAAAACTGATATTATATAGCATGTATGTGATGTATTTACTATTTAATATGTTTATTGATTTATTCTGCATGATTTGGTACATATTTGGACCTTTGGTACATGATCTGGTACAGCCTACAGAAGTATAATATTTACTATTTTCAGGAAACGGTAATTTACCGTAACCGACAAAACGGTTACCGACATACCGGTATACCGAAATGGTTACCGACGTATCGGTAACGGTAAGCATTTTTTATTTAGCGAAGAAAATGGTATGGTAACGGTATTTGTATAACAGTAATGATAACCGTTACCATAACAGCCCTAAAAAAAGTGTCAACAATATCAAGCTTAGAGTTTGTTGTAAAATTTTCAAAAGCTTTGGGGTTTGGGTTTTGGTTCTGAAAGAGAAGAAGTAAAGAGGAAGAAGAGAAGTCCCACATTGTAGAAAAATGAAGACTATACTTGTATAAGTATAGCTCTCTCAAGTGAATGTTGGGGCCTTAGGGCTCCCACATGTTTGTTTTGTTGTGAGAAGAGAAGTCATGCAACACCACACGCGCGCTGTCGTCGTCCGTCCGGTCGAATAGAACCAGGCCGGGCCGGGTACGGGTTTCTGGTTCGGTTCTGAAAATATTTTTGGATCAAAATATGAAACGGTAACGGGCCAGATTTCAGCCCGTTAAGGACCCAGAACCGGAATCCAGAATTTGAAAAATGGTGAGAATTTGTAACATTTTCTGAACGTTACAAATACGAATAGACGCGACGTTTGGTTTTTTTGAACCCGTTCGTAACGGTTGCGAACCGTTGCTAACAGTCGCGATGCTTTGCGAATGGACGCTTCTTCAACACTATAAATAGCAACGCCCAGAATTCATTTGAAATAGTTTTTGATTCCTCTTCTTCTTCCCAAACGGTTCTGCGACACCGTTAATCCGCTGCTCTGTTTTGTGACGCCTCCAAGGTGTTGCAATTCAGAAACCGTTGCAGATTGTTCTCTTCTTCCTCTTCATTCGGTCTTATACAAATTGCATCATCAGAAACTGTTCTGAAGTGTTCTTGGTCGGATCAAGTCGTACAAACTTTGAATCCGATTACGCTGTTATAGGGCTTCATTGAATCCTAAAAGTCGATAGTTTGATAACCCGTTTGTACCTGGTAGGTTGAACTATTGTCTGAAAGAATCTATTCCATAGATCCTTGAAGTCGGAAGTACAGCATTGTCTTCATCGCTATCGCCATCAAATTCGTCTCGAACCGCAAAATTCTCCAACAAATTTCAGACAATATCTTTCAACCATGGAAGGTTTGAGCGCTCTGCAAGTTATGAATCAACATCTAACTCGATTGGAGCGTTTTGATGGTGACAATTTCATTCGTTGGCAAGAGACAATGAAATTTTTCCTGGTCACCGTCAAGTTGTTCTACATTTTGGAAAATGACTTGGAAGAAATCCTGGAGGAAACTGATATAGATGATGCTGCTCTAAAGGCTAAACGTGCAAAGCGCAAAGATGACGATTTTCTATGTAGAGGCCATATTCTGAATGCGTTATCTACCCCAGTCTACAATGCTCATAGGACCTTGGAAACAGCGAAGGCACTCTGAACTGCTCTGGAGAATAAGTACCGCATATCCGAGGCAAGTAATAAAAAGTTTCTTATTTCTAATTTTATGGATTTCAAAATGGTCACCAATAAGTCCATAACTAGACAAGTAAGCGAAATTTTACTGTTGGTGAATCAACTTAAAGATGCTGGAATTGATCTCCCTGAATCTTTTGTTGTTGGAGTTATAATTTCTAGACTTCCGCATAGTTGGAATGATTATAAGAAAAAGATGAAACATGCGGAAACAGATTATAATTTAGATGGTTTGTAGCGTCATCTTCGTATTGAAGAAGACTCTCGTAAATGCGATCTAGATGATAATCCGCAAACTGAGTCTCATTCTAAGGCAAATAATGTTGAAATTACTGATAAATTAAAGCCAAAGAATGAGACACAGTTTAAGAAGAAAAATCATTCCAAAACCAACAAAAAAGGAAATGTGCTTGTTATTTTTGTAACAAGCCCGGCCTCTATGCCCGACACTGCCATCTGCGGAAGAAACAACAAAAAGTAAATGTGGTCGAAGACTCGCTTGTGGCTGTAGTGCAAGAGGCGAACTCCATTAGTAGCAATGATAATGATTGGTGGTTCGATACTGGAGCAACCATTCACATTTGCAAAGACCTTAATCTTTTCAAGAGTAACGAAGAAAATAAAGGAGAAGCCGACAAAGTTACTGGAGCAAATAAGGTTCCAAGTAAAGTTCTGGGAAAAGGCACTATAGAACTTCCTCTCACTTTTGGAAAAGTTCTTACATTAGTCAATGTATTTTATGTACCTGATATGTGTAAGAATTTGGTCTTTGGATACCATCTTAACAAAGGAGGATTCAAGATGGTGTATGAGTCTGATAAGCTAGTGTTATCTAAGAATGGTAAATTCATTGGACAGGGATACTCTTATAACGGCATGATTAAGTTGAATCTAATAAAGAAAACTTCTGTTTATATTGTTGATTCTATTAATTTATGGCATAGTAGATTAGGACATGTTAATTATAATTCCATTAGAAATATGAATAAATTAGGATTAATTTCTGATTGTGATTTAGATGCCATCTCTAAATGTGAAATATGTGTTTAAGCAAAATTACACTGGAAATCCTTTAAATCCGTAGAAAGGAAAACTAGTTTGCTTGATTTGGTATATAGTGATGTGGGTGACTTAAAAAGTCATATCACCTATGGTGGTAACCAATACTATATAACATTCATTGATGATTATACTAGATATGCATATGTGTATCTAATGAGAACTAATGATGAGGCTTTTGATAAATTCAAAATTTACAAAGCAGAGGTCGAAACACAATTAGGGGTTAAAATTAAAATATTACATTCAGATCGTGGTGGTGAATATTTCTCAAATGAATTCACCTTGTTTTGTAAACAACAAGGTATAATTCACCAATGTACTACTCCATATACACCACAACAAAATGGTGTTGCTGAAAGGAAAAATAGAACTTTAGTAGAAATGGTTAATGTCATGCTCATAAGTTCTAATTTACCTTATAACCTATGGGGTGATGCTATGTTATCTGCATGTTATATTTTAAATCGAGTACCACTTAAAAAGAATAATATTTCTCCTTATGAATTATGGTTTAATAGAAAACCTAACCTAACTAGACTTAAAGTTTTGGGTTGCTTAGCATATGTTAGAAAACTAGACCCTAAACGACCAAAGTTAGGAAATAGAGCATTTAAATGTGTTTTCATAGGATATTCACTTAATAGTATAACTTATAGATTTCTTATTCTTGACACCCTAGAAGTTATAGAATCTGTAGATGTAGAATTTTTTGAAAATCAAACTGTTGAGATCCCATTGAGATCATCTAGTCCAGAACCTAGTCTGACTAATGATATCAATGACGATAATTATGATCTTGCTCAAAACAGGAAGGAAGTGTCAGTACCAGATAATAGCACTGAACAACGGAGAAGTAAAAGAGCAAGAATAGAGAAGGACTATGGTCCTGACTTCATTACATATCTTGTAGAAGGCAGTAAGGACGAAGTCCTTAATGTGACTAAATATGTAATGAACGTCGATGACGATCCCAAAACTTATTCTGAAGCTATGAGTTCCAGAGATTCTAATTTCTGGAAAGAAGCTATCAATGATGAAATGAATTCCATAATGTTAAATCAAACTTGGGTTTTAACTGATTTACCTCCTGGTGCTAAACCTATAGGATGTAAATAGATATTCAAGAAAAAGTTGAATACAAATGGATCCATTGATAAGTTTAAAGGCAGATTAGTTGCTAAGGGATATAAGCAAAGACATGGAGTAGATTATTTTGATACATATGCTCCAGTTGCTCGCATATCTTCTATACGCTGTTTAATTGCACTTGCATCAATTAGTCATACATCAAATGGATGTAAATACTGCTTTTCTAAATGAAGATTTAGAAGAAGAGATATATATGGAACAACCTGAAGGTTTCAAAACCCCAGGCCAAGAAAAGAAAGTTTGCAAATTAGTGAAATCTCTTTATGGCCTGAAGCAAACTCCCATGCAATGGCATGAGAAATTTGATAAAGTTGCACTGTCATATGGATTCATTGTAAATGATGCTGATAAATGTATTTATAGCAAATCGGATAACAACGGTATTGTTATAATATGTTTATACATTGATGACATGCTAATATTTGGTTCCAATATATCCTGTGTGAATGAAACTAAAAAGTTTCTGTCTTGATATGAAAGATCTAGGAGAGGCTGATGTAATTTTGGGAATTAAAATTGTTAGGAAAGAGGGGGAGTTATTACTAACTCAATCTCACTACATAGAGAAATTCCTACAAAATTATGGTCATTACGATGACAAACCAGCATCAACTCCATTAGATCCTAGTATTAAATTAGAAAAGAACACTGGACGTACTATCTCTCAACTAGAGTATTCTAGTGTTATTAGGAGTCTTATGTATGCTATGCATTGCACTAGACCAGACATCGCACATGCTATAAGTATATTGTGTCGATTTACGAGTAATCCAGGTTTCGAACATTGGAAAGCCATTTCCAGAGTTTTAGCTTATTTGAAAGGAACCGTTGAATATGGTTTATCTTATAAAGGATATTCTGCTGTAATAGAAGGATATAGTGATGCAACCTGGAACAATGTAGAATCCAAATCCAAGTCTACGACTGAATGGATCTTTACATTAGGAGGCGCTGCTGTGTCTTGGGCTTCCAAGAAGCAGACATGTATTTCAGACTCAACAATGTTGTCAGAATTGATTGCATTAGCAGATGCATGTAAAGAAGCAGAATGGCTTAGGAATTTATTAATGGAAATTCCTTTATGGAAGAAGCCATATCCAACAGTCTTGATTAACTGTGACAATCAAGCAACGATATACAATGTGTCTAATAAGACATATAATGGAAAGTCTAGACATGTGAGTCTAAGACATCAAATGGTGAGACAGTTACTCAAAAGAGGAGTTATAACTGTTGACTATATAGAAACGAAGAAAAACTTGGCTGACCCACTTATAAAAGGTCTTCCAAAGGCAATGGTTTCTATAAAGCCACAAGAAATGGGACTAAGGTCTATGAATGAAGGTTGATCATTCTTAACAGAAACCCAACTTATGTCTTGAAAAGGATAGACAAAGTTCAATGGGTACCAACAAGTTAAGAGAATGATTATGGAATACTAAATAGATAATCCCATAATATTTAGTGTTGGATTCTGCAAGAACAAAGGATGGATATATATCCTTAATAAGTCTAGAAACCTTAAAAGGTGTATCGCAGAAACACCTTAAGAGACTTACTTATATGAGTATGGAAATCAGGCTGTTTCCTAGGAAAGTAAGACCGCTTTCTAAGTAGACTCATGAACCAGGATTTAAGCACATGGCCATTAACGTGCTGAGCAATACAGAACACTTTACCTAAGGAAATCAACATGTGTGATTGTTTCGGTTTTATCATTAGGGATACTTGGTTCAAGATTCGTTCACCATAGAATCTCGATAAGGCTTTGAATGGTTTACACTAAGTAAAGGTTCAAATCCAAAAGATACCTTTTATTTATGTGTTGGTTTTCACGATGATGTAAAACTTGATCTTAGAACTACATAGGCTTGATCCCACTTGGGTATGTAGGAAATCACTCTAGTGATGCAGCCGTCCTATTTATTTATTTTCTTATTTTGAAAATTGGGGGAGATTGTTGTAAAATTTTCGAAAGCTTTGGGGTTTGGGTTTTGGTTTTGGAAGAGAAGAAGTAAAGAGGAAGAAGAGAAGTCCCACATTGTAGAAAAATGAAGACTATACTTGTATAAGTATAGCTCTCTCAAGTGGATGTTGGGGCCTTGGGGCTCCCACATGTTTGCTTTGTTGTGAGGAGAGAAGTCATGCAACACCACGCGTGCCGCGGCCGTCTGTCCGACCGAACCGGGTTCGGGTTCGGATCTGAAAATATTTTTGGATCAAAATATGAAACAGTAACAGGCCAGATTTCAGCCCGTTAAGGAACCGGAATTCAGAATTTGAAAGATGGCTGGAATTTGTAACGTTTTCTGAACGTTACAAATATGAATAGACACGATGTTTGGTTTTTTGAACCCGTTCGTAACGGTTGCGAACCGTTGCTAACAGTCGCGACGCTTTGCGAATGGACGCCTCTTCAACACTGTAAATAGCAACGCCCGGAATTCATTTGAAATAGTTTTTGATTCCTCTTCTTCTTCCCAAACGGTTCTGCGACGCCATTAATCCGCTGCTCTGTTTTGTGGCGCCTCCAAGGTGTTGCAATTCAGAAACCGTTGCAAAATTGTTCTCTTCTTCATCTTCATTCAGTCTTCTACAATTGCATCATCAGAAACCGTTCTGAAGTGTTCTTGGTCGGATCATAGTCGTACAAACTTTGAATCCGATTACGCTGTTATAGGGCTTCATTGAATCCTGAAAGTCGATAGTTCGATAACTCGTTTGTACCTGATAGGTTGAACTATTGTTTGTCTTCATCGCTATCGCCATCACATTCGTCTCGAACCGCAAAATTCTACAACAGAGTTCTCAATGTTTGGTTGTTACCTTGTGTAATATTAATGATTTAGTTTAACAACAATTTGATTGGTAGAGGAAAAGAGCTCGGAAAGATATACTAGCAATATTAAATTTCCCCACGTGATGTTTGTTAAGAGTGGTTCCTTGAATAATGAAAAAAATTATTATTATGATAGACCATATAAGCAAGTGAATTTTCAAGCTTGCTACTAACCAAGTATAAAAACAATGTCACATGATTCTTTTTTTTTGTACATGATTTTACAATGATACAAGCAATACACACTAGGATACTATAAATTAAGCATGATATCAGCACACGTTCAGGGTTACTACGTTAGTCACGCCTATAGGCAGACCATGAATGTCAGACGTTTCTCAAACTTCAACAAACATATACATCTTGTTTGTTATAGACCTTTTGTGTATTTCATTAGTTACATATGTATGATTGTAAATTATTTAAGTAATGTATCTGAAAAATGGCGCATACTAACAAGTTTTCCATTTATTTGAAAAAGGTGTGTAATTCAATAGTTGTATGCTCAAGAAACTACAATAGACATCATAGGCCAACACCAAACCGTTACCTTTTCATGTAAAGTAATTTTAAATATTAGGTACTTTAGGCTCAAACATGGCACAATTGTGATACAATAGATCTCAACCGCTATACTTATTTTATTCATTTTATTTTTAGATGGGAGGAGATCTACAAATCTGTTGGTCGTCAATTATGTTTAAAAAGAAATGAATGGGATTTTTGTATAGATGACCCCACTAAAAAATAGAACATCTATAATAATTCACCTCAATCCGAAGTTATTTTGCATAAAAAGGAAAAAGAAATCGAAAGAGCATTTTTAAGAGAGGAATCTTAATCTTCCCTCTATGTGCGCGAAGAATGCAGAGAGGCGGAAAAAAAAAAATCTAGCCTCCATCTCATAGGTTTGTCTAGTGGTGGTTTGGTCGCTAATGCAAGTGCTCCAAGAGAATCCATGATGAGGTTAATCCAAAGAAGTTGTTCGATAAAAAAACAACTTTGTTCATCTTAACGTGAACTATTATCTCATTAACCAACTGCACAAACTCTCCTCATTTCAAGCTAGAAACATATTTATTTAATATATGTTGTAGGCTACCCTTAAATTCGAATCATCAATTTAAAGCATAAAACAAAGCTAAGGAATTTGAACGACCACAGCGAACACCCTAATTAACCAATACAATTTTAGGATACTGAAACTTATAATTTGGTTAATAAATTAACGATGTATAACTGTGTAAGCATTATGCATCTATATCTAGAGAAGGAGTTGGAAAATGCTTACATATATGCTAGACAATGCAGGTAGCATATGTAATGTTACTACATAATGAGGTATCCTTATAAAAGGCTACATACATCATCATCAAACAGCAAACTCACGTTATGTAGTTTATCGATAATTTAACCACTAAATACTACAGAGAAAACTAATATATACAACTCAAAGCAGCAACCATAACCAAGAATACTAAATGCACCAAACAAAAACTAAAGAATCACGAGTTCAAGCAATAATAATAATAATAAGTGAATTATAAGATCGAGCTTGTGGGTTCCTTCTATGAATGAATACATGAACGGATACAAGGTCAATGTATGAAAAAGAAAATCATTATAAACCCTACGGCCAATTCCAGCTTTCAACAGATGCTAGGGATGAAGTTAATTATTGTCATTGTCGTAAACAAAACAGCACAGTAATAAAGCTTATAACAAGAAACCAAACAAAAAATGCTTATGTTATCAAAATAAAAACCAAGGATAACCAAACTTCACTTGCAAACTATACACAAATATACATGATGAAATCAATTTCTAATTTCCAAACAGGAATTGAGTGATCATTTATCACCATTTCTTTTTCTTCTTTCATTCTTATTATTCTATTATTTTTCTTACTTATTCACAAACATTATATACATACATACATATTTATATAATCTCTTATGATGAAGATTCGTGTTATAAAAACAACTAAACATAATATCTTATTAATCATTATACATGAACAAATTTGACCCATGAGATCTGAAGAATTTTTTTTACATTCAGTTATCCTTATTATGAAAATTGCAAATGTTTCAACAACCTTCCATGCAATGAGCAAATATATTAAAAAGTTGTCCATGGCATCAAAACACCAAATATTCAAAATCATTAATGAAGCTAAACCAGCATGAATCTTTCGAACCTGTATTTGAGAAGATTGCATAGTGCAAGGATAGAGTCCAGATAAGTTAAGAACGATACAAAGGCAACCTCTTGGAAATCATCGCAACAATGCACAAAGCAACTCGTCGAGCTTAACCACATTCAATATTCGATTTCTAGACAACAGTAAAAGCTTTACCAATCGCTTCGCCTTTAGCTTCCACATAATGATTGGATATGTTCCTCTTCATCTACAAGGCTCGGCATTCTTTTTGAAAACGTGAATGAAACTTCATTAGGGTGGATGGGTTGGGGTTCTGGAAAGTGGTGAAGCAGCAAGGGTATTTGTGGAGCCAATTTAGGGCTTTGCCTTGAAGATCCAATGATTTGAACTTCTTTTGTGGAAGAACATGGTGGGTCTGGTTCTCTACTCATGATGGTATGGTGAATTTTACTGATGATGAATAAGGTGTTTGATGAAGTGGTGAATCAATATGCGGAAAGAAGATGAAGATATGAAGACAGTTGTGATTACAGAAGTCCAAAGTGGGGGGATTTCTTGAGGAAGAAGAAGTTAAATGACAGTTTTGGGAGGAAGAAGAAGAATTGAACAAATTTATACACACTGATACAAGAAACTATGCACAATTTTCATGTACACAGCAAGAAATGGTTGTTTGAATGTGCTTTGTATTGCAGCAGTAAAATTGAATCAAGAAATGTTAATTTGAGTTTGTACTTGAAAAGGAACAGATCAGTATATGAATATGGATCAAGAAATATGAAGTTTAAAGTATCAGATTCAAGAATAGAAATATATTGCAAAAGAATGATCAAGATTTATAACCGGTACCAAACTTCACTAAAGAATGATATATATTAGCAAGTATATGGAACAAAGATTCAGATTTACAGAGATTTGCAAGCAAAAAGAAAAGATAAGCACAAGAATCAACAACTCATGATATTTGCATACAAACTGAACAAGGATTAAATTCTAATTGAATAACAGAAATCAATTAATAACCAAATGAGTTAATGCATCAAGATCTGAAACAACTAATAACAGAAATATACTAACAATATATTGCAAATTAATGATCAAGAACAGTTAAGGTCAAAGCAGATAAGAGCAAATATATGAAAATTGAAGCAATCTATAAGCATAAAACTATACTTAGCAGAGCAGTTCCAATTTAGCAAGAAAGAAGCATATGGGTATAAGCATAAGAACGAGCAATACGAAAATTGAAGAAGAAGACAATTATCACATAATGGCAACAGTAACAATAAGAACAGAAAAGCAATTTTATTTCTGAGTTTTCTTCACACTTTTTCAGCCATCAACACCACACTATATATATACAACACAGGCATTATCACAGATAATCTGCATACACAACTTATTCAAGCCCAAACATCATATATGGCCCAGTACAACATAGAAGACTCAAATTAACAAAACACTGGTGCTGTTACAACACTCCACATACCAACATTCTAAGCATTTCAGCTGTGTACATGCACACATGCACAAACTGTTACACTTCATTATCCCACCGCTCTGGCTTCAATCTCCACCTTGTTCATCTCTGACACTTTACTGGCAGTCTCTAGAGGTTTCTCTGATGAAACATTGATCAGCATGGGTAGCTTTGACATTATTCCATCCATTTTATCACTTTCCCGAAGCAGATGATCACTTTTCTTCTCTAAAATCATGGCTAACATCGCCTTGCTATTACAACTCCCCTCCACTTCAAGAAGTGACCTTGTCCCAAGGTCTAAGGTAGGGAATTTTCTTATCATTGGCCAATAATCCTCCCAGATTGCTTCATCTAAGGATTTCTCCTTCCATTTAATCAAAATTTGAACCACAGCCTCATTATTTCTGGGTATTATTCTTCTGTCAATCATATATTCCGGTTGTTCTACAGTCTCTTCCACAAAACTAGGAACATCTTCTTGCACAATCACAGAGTTTCCAACCTTTTTCTTCAACTGAGAGACATGAAAAACATGGTGTATTTTTGCAGTGGCTGGTAACTGGAGCTTATAGGCTACTTCTTCAATTTTTTCAATTACTTCATATGGTCCATAATATTTGGGTGAGATCTTGCAAGTCTTCTGGTTTCTTGCTGTCAATTGAAAGGCATCACAAGGAATTCATAATGTCCCTTATGTGTCTTAAAAGTTGTAACGATCCGTAATTTCGCTACTTCGAAAATGAGAGATTTCGTTAGATTTAAATTTAAAAGGAGTTTAAATCTTAATATGTTATATATATAAATAATTATCTATTCTTATAGTTAATGTATTAAAAAGTATAAATTTGGATTTTAGAACAAATCGACAAAAGTTAAGTTTTGTTAAAAATAAATAAATGCTTAAATAAATGGATTTTAATATTTGTCTAAAAAGATAAATCTTATTTAAAACATCTAATAAAGATAATAAAAGTATGTTAAAAGATTTAAAAGTTTGTTAATAATTGTTTTATAAAAATAACAAAAATCTGTCGCATTTTATCATTTTTACAAAATCTATAAAATTAGAGATTTTGATATTAATTAAATATGATTTTTAAATATAAAGATACTTGTTTTAATTTATTTAAAAAAGTAAAAAGTTCATTTTAAATTTGGTTTACATAAATAAATAGTTTAACTAAAACGTCAAAATGTGACCGTAAACCATTTTGTCGAAAAACAACGTTTTATCGATTAAAAGCTGTCGCAACGTCGTCGCACCTGTATTTTCTTATATAGAAACATATATTCTAATAGTGTAGGTATTAATTAATTAACTAATCAACTTTACTTTTACTAAACAAGGTTAGAAAACTTGTAGAAGTCGTTAAGAAAAGTACGTAAGAATTAACAAAAGTAAGTAAGAAAAGTCAAAAGTAAATATCAAATCAATATCACATCAAAAGTCAACATAATTATTATTTTACTAAGCTTAGTTCTTAAGGGATTAAGACATAAAGTAAGGATGTGAAAGGTGATATTAAGTTTTGAAAAAGTGGAGATTGTTTTAGGTTGAAGTAAGGTCCATATACAAAACATAATTATTATCCACCTCCTTCTTCACTTTCATTCACATTTTCTTCTTCTTCTTCTCTCAAGCTTCTTCATCTTCTTCCTCTCCTCTCTAATGGCTTCCATGCCATAGAAAAATATTATAAAGAAATAATTTCAAAATATTTACAAAATTTTCAAAAGAAATCAATGTTTATTTTCTTCAAAACAAACTCCTTTTTTCTCTATATTTTACTTCTTCTTCTTTCGGCCATAAGTTCTTCAATACAGAGCCAAAATGCAAAATTCTTTATTTTAAATCATTTATTTTTCCAGTGGCTACAACTTTCATGTTTATCACTTTGTTTCATTCCAAAGTTTACTATGTCAAAATTCCACTTATTTCAAGTGCATTTTTTGGCCCAGTTTTTAAGCCAGAAAATAGGCCATTTTGTTTTGATCATAACTTGATCATAACAGACCGAAATTTAGAAATTCTTCTTTTAGAACCATATGAAATTTAAGTGGATACAACTTTTATGTTGATCACTTTTTCCAGTTTTGAGGTTTGCTATACCTGAAACTCAATTATTTGAAGTGTATTTTCGGGCTTTATTTTTGTGAATCCGAGAATAGCTCTTTTATTTTGAACATATCTCCCTCAAAACAACTTGGATTCAAATGATTCTTTTTTTTTAAGTTCAATAGAAAAGAATTTGCAACAACTTTTCAGTTAATAAGTTTTTTAAATTTTATGAGTAAAAGAGTCAAAAACAAGAGAGAAGATGACCTATTTTTCGGATCTAAATTTTGGAAATTCTAGTTCAAAGCTCTACCGCTTCTTCTCTATGTTTTCGGCCAACCTCCATCTCAAGCCTCGGCCAAGCTGTTGGATGGGAGAGGGTGTTTTTTGCTAGTGTTTAATGGAGTAGGAATTAATTAGTGAATTGTTGGTTGATTAGAATGTTGGTAGGAAATTAATCGCTTTGGTTTATGGTGAGAAATTCTCATTGCTTTTGAATTTATATTTTGATTATGTTATAAATCATATTACACCCTTATGACATATGAATGTTTATACCAAATTGATTGTTAATATGGATGATTTGATAGTTAGTAAATTAAGTGAATTGTGATAATATATCCCGTTAAGATTTTAGTAGTGAATGTTAGAATTAAAATCATATGCATGTGATTGGTTGAATGGATGTTATGTTAGTGATAAATATGAATATTGGATATGTTCATTTTGATCAAGTAATCCCTTTATCTAAAAAGACCATATTTTAGTAATATGATATATTGTGGAAAAATAAGTCTCTTTTCATTTAGAAGTGAGATTAAAGTTAAAATGAAAGAGAATTTGAAATTTGAAGTGAATCGGATTTGAAAAGGATAGTTAATTAGAAATTGAAATTAAGATGAATAGTGAAATTGAAATCGATTTTGAAAAAGTGAAGTTTAGTTTGAGAATGAATTGAAGTTTAAATTGAAACTAGATTTGAAATCTAAGTTTTAAATGTGGGTAATTTGAGATTAGAATTGAAATTGAGTTGAAATTGGAATTTAAAATTTAATATTAAAATAATGTGAATATGATAATATTATAAAATGGTAATAGTGAAAATTCATTTTAAATACTTTTAAAAGTGAAAATATTGATTTAAAATGGTTTATGATGATTTTATAAGTGTTGAAATCCAATTTGAATTGATTATTTCAAATATTGAAAAATAAGTTAAAACTAGACGCGTCGCGCAACGGTAGTTCGCGATTTCGCGTCGAAAAGTTCAAATGAGTGTATAGAGTGGAATATAGCTCGGAATTCTTCGAGATAAGAAAATTTCAGACTATTATATCCATATCTTCTAAACGAAGAAAGAAAATCAAAGTTTCGATGAAGAGATTTTGAATTAAGTCCAAATCAATTTTCTAGAAAAATCGCGCTAGTGCAGTTTAGTGACCATAACAGAAAATTTGTTTAAATGGATGCTTTTAATTATGGAAAAATATGGAATAAATTTGATAAATCTATTTAAATGATTTAAAAGAGATTAGGATTGGAAAATATGAATTATCGAATGTTTAAAAGTTGTTTAATTCAAAATAATCTTATTTAGCACTTTCCGTAGCACTTAATATTGCGAATTCTATAACTTTTGAAATATGAGTTTAAATGTAATGACGTTTCCCAGAATAAAATGTGAATGTTTTAAAAAGGATAATTAAGCGTTTTGAAAGATAATTTGGGATATTTATAAGCAATTCCAAAATAAAGTTGAAAATCTAACTATACGGAAACAACTAGTACATTTGTCCCCCTGTGAGATCTGGGAAGATAAAACAAGGTGTTTAACTAAGTTTAGGGATGGAGCAACCAGTGCCCTGAACTTACCTGGCCTATGTTTTCTTTTCTTAGGCGATGGGTGGAACAGATCGAAAGGAAAGCCCGGATGCTCTTAAATAAAAAGACT
The DNA here is from genome assembly GCA_030765085.1 of Allium cepa. Classification (NCBI taxonomy): domain Eukaryota; kingdom Viridiplantae; phylum Streptophyta; class Magnoliopsida; order Asparagales; family Amaryllidaceae; genus Allium; species Allium cepa. The sequence continues at coordinate 91,926,472 of CM060930.1, read as the reverse complement.
GTATTAAGTTTTTTTGAATTAAAAGAAGATTGGTACTATCCAAAAGTTAAGCAATCTCCAAGATGAATGATTTCTATGATCCTATTTACTCAAAAATGTTTTTGTTAAGATTGACTTAGGGTTTATCGTAAACGATGTCTTAAATAACATTGTTTTTGACCCGCTTAAAAGTTAAGAAGTTTGGATCAAGAATTAAGTAAGGAAAATATTTTCCAAAGAAAAATAATGAACTTCTTAGAAATTACTCTAAGTTAAAAGAGAGAGAATTTCAAAATCATTCGAAAAGAATTAAAGTGAAAAGAGCCTTAACAAATCCTATATACTCATATTCACTTTTTATCGATGATTGGATTTCGAAGGAACCGGAGTCGGATTTGGTTAATTCCTATCTGGAAACCACTTCGAACTAATGTATACGTTCGAACGTGAAGACATGTTGAAGACGATGATTATTGAAGACCGGGGATCTTCATAGCGTGAGGACTGCTTGTTGATTTGCTCGGGGTCCCACCCATTATAGAGTTATATATAGCAGTGGTCTCCTCGTGATGGAGATTTTGCGGACTGCAAGGGCTTCTCACCTAATAATGGCCGAGGAAAGTGCCTTTCGTTTGTCCTGTTCCTGGACAACTTGTATGGACGTTTGTCTGACATTGCATTTCTAACGATTACGTACATTGGTTTTTACAAACGTACATTAGTGGTGGAGGAGAAGGCAACTTCTCTTAGCTTAACACCCTGCTTGAGACTTACGATCTCAAGGGTTGTATTTTTTGTGGAAGGCAATTATTAGTTAAACAGAAATGGCAATGTGACATTCAAAGATGTGACATGTGCTTTGTAAAAAGGTAATCGTGACCTCAAGCCTCATCAAACCGGAAATGACCGAAACAGGATTAGATGCAGCAGAGCTAAGTGGGTCATTCCCAAGTAGGGTATGATCATTGCCTTCTAGATATATTTCTTCCCGCTATGACGTTCGGGATGTATATTAATGTGGTGTATGGAAAAGGAGCGCTCGGTTAAAAGTCGGTAACGACCGGGGGATGACATATTCGGTACTATCTAGTTAAAGAGGTAGGCCGATCTTGTGTTGGTAGAGAAGCTTTGTGATGGTTTCTCAGGACATCCATCTAGAGGTGTACCCATTTCAAAAGGTAGATCATGCGCCTGATCATTTGTATGGAAATTCATTCTCCAATAAGAACCTACATACTTGATTGTAAACCTATTATGCTGGAATTTAATCAATGTAACAATTTCGGCTAAGATTAATAAGTTTATTTGCAAATGTTTTCAAAGAGATGTCATTAGAAATAATATCAAGTGTTTTGTTATAAAAGTGTTTTAGTTATCATAAGGTAAAAACTCGTCCGTGTTTATGTGTGGGCGTGGTCTTATGAGATGCTCTTTATTTCCAAAGGATTTATAACAAAGGCTGATATATGACACTGTCATCCATTATTGAGTTTTTCTCACGATGGTTTATCAAGCCTGATTTGGGTATTTTCAATACTCGGGTCAAATCCGAGTAGTTTCAAGATAGTCGGAGACAATTGGAGTTTCTAGAGGAGAGCTGGAGGTATTCATCGACGTATGGACATGTTCCTTTATCTCCTTTGCTTAGTGTATTTTGTTTGATGTTTGTCAGCATTTGTAAGGGCAGGTTTTATAACTGTCCAAGCTGAATTTAGGTTAGACTCTGATATATGTATTTAAAAGTTTTCCGCTGTAAAGACTATTATTGAAATAATATATGTTATTCCATTCGAGTGAGATTCTGTTCTGTCTACTTTTCTTTATCACCCTTAATGATCCGACTTTTCGTGCAATTTGAGTTGGACATGTGTGGTTTATTGTCGATTCAAAGGGTATGGGAAAACGGGTCTTTACATTTGGTATCGGAGCTGAAGGTTAAGCGAGAAACTTGGCTCTGTTATGGGTAAAATCTCATCAGAGATAGGATTAGTAATATCCTAGGATGAGTAACTCATTAGAGATAGGGTTAGCAACACCCTAGAATGAGTTATGAGAGTATTACATATATTGAGCGCGTATTGATTTTGTTTTAAAGGAGATGGGTAAATGAAATAATTTTACCTTGGGTTTATATTATAAATATTAAGGGGAATACTATTACCTTTTTGGTTAGAAGTTAAGGATTGATTGTGACTTTGCTTAGTGAAACTAAAATATGAATATCTTGTGATTAGAATTGCACAACTTGACTATAAGATATTTCATATAGGATCAATTAGTTGAAAGCTAGAATTTTGAATTTTAATCATATAACCTTAGATACTTAGTATTAAGAAATAATAATGATTAAGTGATTATCATAATGGATAGATTTAAAAGTTAAGTACAAATATCCTGTGAAGTAAAATTTACAATTTGACTGTACGATATTTGATGATAATACTGAAGCTAGAAGCGTAATTAGAGCAAGTGAAGAGAAAATGTACACTTAGAAAAAATTCTTATCAATAAGATAGAAAAGATAAGCCAAAATTGAAATTTTGGGTAAATATATTATGAAAGGATAAGTCCTATAACTTATAAGGAGATAAGGTAATTTTAGATTTAGACACTTTGACTAGGTTAAAATCAAAGTGAAATTTAGGAATAAGAGATATAAGAAATATCATCCTAATATAAAACTTTGAATTAGTGATACATTTAGGGTAACATTTGTAATTCAAAATGAACTAAGATTAGAAGTGGATATTTTTGAATTATATGGTTAGTAGTTTGATTGTTAGATGAAAAAGGTTAATACCAAATACCATGTGAATTAAGTTTCACAATTTGACTATAAGGTATTTGATGGATTTAAGGTTAAGAAATTTGATTTTAAAGAAAATGGATAGGTAATAAGTTAAGATTGGTAAGAAAAAGGATGCACACTTAGTAAAGTTGTCTTATTAATATATGGATAAGATAAATAATATTAGCTAAATAGAGACCTTAGGTAAAGAAAACTAAGGGTTAAGTTTTATTTGGAATAATAGAATTTCACGTTTGTTGAAGACCCTAATTGAAGTGATGATGCTTTGAAGATTAGAGATATGTATATATACTCTTAGGAAGTAAAAGTATATTATACAAGTTTAAGTCATATTTATAAGCTTAAGTAATAATGGATTTAGTAAAAAGTAAATGGTTGTGAAATAAACTTGGATTAATAGAAATTTTAAAGAAATATGTTAGGTAAAGATGAATGTGGATAAGTACATAAGTTAAACATAGATCATTTTGGCACATAAATTTTGATCTAAGATTTGAGTACAGAACTTTGAGGTGTTTACACCAGTCCGTAAAAGGATTTATCACTCGATTCTTGATGACGAACATTGATGAGAGTTTATGATTATGTACACAAGTTTTCTATCATAGTTGAGAGCTATGCAAGGAAAGCAAGGGTTTGTGATCACGAAGTATGATCAAAGTCCGCATTAGAAAATCGAGGGATCGATACTAGTTCAAAAGAAAAGTTGTGGATTCAAATAATAGATCGAATCAAATATCACATATAGTATGATGTGTTGGGTCTGTCTACTTAGTAGTTGGATAGTTATCTCAAATAGTAGGCACTAAGATATAGTGGTTAGACTGATGTTTTGGTATGTATATATATAGACCTCGGGTATAGTACATGCTCGGAACAGAGGATGAGTTATGTGGATGTATGCATTAGTATCAGTATGGCTTGATGTATGTATATATAACCTTAAGTACGTGATAAGTACTCAGGTTAGTGTGGGGAATCTCTATATGTATGTTTGGCATCATCTTTTTTAGTGTTGTTATAATACCGACCTTCTTCTTTTCTATCATCAGTAGAAATAAGTCAAATTATTTGAGGAGATGAGTATGGGATAGATTCCTTTGTCTTTGATTTCATTTCGAGGACGAAATGCTTTTAAGTAGGGGAGAATGTAACGACCCGTAATTTCGCTACTTCGAAAATGAGAGATTTCGTTAGATTTAAATTTAAAAAGAGTTTAAATCTTAAATAAATATGTTATATATATAAATAATTATCTATTCTTATAGTTAATGCATTAAAAAGTATAAATTTGGATTGTAGAACAAATCGATAAAAGTTAAGCTTTGTTAAAAATAAATAAAGGCTTAAATAAATAAATTTTACTATTTGTCTAAAAAGATAAATCTTATTTAAAACATCTAATAAAAATAATAAAAGTATGTTAAAATATTTAAAAGTTTGTTAATAACCGTTTTATAAAAATAACAAAAATTTGTCGCATTTTGTCAGTTTTACATACACTTTAAAATTTGAGATTTTGATATTAATTAAATATGATTTTAAAATATAAAGAGACTTGCTTTAATTTATTTAAATAAGTAAAAAGTTCATTTTAAATTTGGTTTACATAAATAAATAGTTTAACTAAAACGTCGAAATGTGACCGTAGAACATTTTGTCGAAAAACAACGTTTTATCGATTAAAAGTTGTCGCAATGTCGTCGCACCTTTATTTTCTTATATAGGAACATATATTCTAATAGTGTAAGTATTAATTAATTAACTAATCAAGTTTACTTTTACTAAATAAGGTTAGAAAACTTCTAGAAGTCATTAAGAAAAGTAAGTAAGAATTAACAAAAGTAAGTAAGAAAAGTCAAAAGTAAACATCAAATCAATATCACATCAAAAGCCAACATAATTATTATTTTACTTAGCTTAGTTATTAAGGGATTAAGACATAAATTAAGGATGTGAAAGGTGATATTAAGTTTTGAAAAAGTGGAGATTGCTTTAGGTTGAAGTAAGGTTAGTTTGGTAATTTGGTAAGAGGTTATTTTGGTAAATTACCACTTTCTTTCTTTTTCTATAAATATCCACCTCCTTCTTCACTTTCATTCACATTTTCTTCTTCTTCTTTTCTCAAGCTTCTTCATCTTCATCCTCTCCTCTCTAATGGCTTCCATGCCATAGAAAAATATTATGAAGAAATAATGTCAAAATATTTACAAAATTTTCAAAAGAAATCAATGTTTATTTTCTTCAAAACAAACTCATTTTTTCTCTATATTTTACCTCTTCTTCTTTCGACCATAAGTTCTTTAATACAGAACCAAAATACAATTTTTTTTTTAAATCATTTATTTTTCCAGTGGCTAAAACTTTTATGTTTACCACTTTGTTTCATCCCAAAGTTTACTATGTCAAAATTCCACTTATTTCAAGTGCATTTTCTGGCCCAGTTTTAAAGCCAGAAAATAAGCCTTTTTTTTATCATAACTTGATCATAACAGACCCAAATTAGAAATTCTTTTTTTAAAACCATATGAAATTTCAGTGGCTACAAATGTTGATCTCTTTTTTCATTTTTGAGGTTTGCTATACCTGAAACTCAATTCTTTGAAGTGTATTTTCGTGCTTTATTTTTGTGAATCCGAGAATAGCTCTTTTATTTTGAATATATCTCCCTCAAAACAACTTGGATTCAAATGATTCTTTTTTTTTCAAATTCAAAAGAAAAGAATTTGCAACAACTTTTCAGTTAATAAATTTTTCAAATTTTGTGAGTAAGAGAGTCAAAAGTAAGAGAGAAGATGGCCTATTTTCGGATCTAAATCTTAGGAATTCAAGTTCAAAGCTCTACCGCTTCTTCTCTATATTTTCGGCCAATCTCCATCTCAAACCTCGGCCAAGCTATTGGATGGGAGAGGGTGTTGTTTGCTTTAATGGAGTAGAAATTAATTAGTGAAGTGTTGGTTGATTAGAATGTTGGTAGGAAGTTAATGGCTTTGGTTTATGGTGAGAAATTCTCATTGCTTTTGAATTTATATTTTAATTATGTTATAAATTATATTTACACCCTTATGACATATGAATGTTTATACCAAATTGATTGTTAATATGGATGATTTGATAGTTAGTAAATTAAGTGAATTGTGATAATATATCCCCTTATGATATTAATAGTGAATGTTAGATTTGAAATCATATGCATATGATTGGTTGAATGGATGTTATCTTAGTGATAAATATGAATATTGGATATGTTCATTTTGATCAAGTAATCCCTTTATCTAAAAAGACCATATTTTAGTAATATGAGATATTGTGGAAAAATAAGTCTCGTTTCATTTAGAAGTGAAATTAAAGTTGAAATGAAAGAGAATTTGAAATTTGAAGTGAATCGGATTTGAAAATGATAGTTAATTAGAAATTGAAATTAAGATGAATAGTGAATTGAAATTGAAATCGATTTTGAAAAAGTGAAGTTTAGTTTGAGAATGAATTGAAGTTTAAATTGAAATTAGATTTGAAATCCAAGTTTTAAATGTGTGTAATTTGAGATTAGAATTGAAATTGAGTTGAAATTGGAATTTAAAATTTAATATTAAAATATTGTGAATATAATAATATTATAATATGGTCATAGTGAAAATTTATTTTAAATACTTTTAAAAGTGAAAATATTGATTTAAAATGGTTTTTAATGATTTTATAAGTGTTGAAATCCAATTTGAATTGATTATTTCAAATATTGAAAAATAAGTTATAACTAGACGTGTCGCGCAAAGGTAGTTCGCGATTTCGCGTCGAAAAGTTCAAATGAGTGTATAGAGTGGAATATACCTCGGAATTCTTCGAGATAAGAAAATTTTGGACTATTATATCCATATCTTCTTATTGAATAAAGAAAATCAAAGTTTCGATAAGTAGATTTTGAATTAAGTCCAAATCAATTTTTAAAAAAAATTGCGCTAGTGCAGTTTAGTGACCGTAACAGGAAATTTTTTCAAATTGATGTTTTTAATTATGGAAAAATATGTAATAAATTTGATAAATCTATTTAAATGTTTTAAAAGAGATTGGGATTGGAAAATATGAATTATCGAATGTTTAAAAGTTGGTTAATTCAAAATAAGCTTATTTAGCACTTTCCGTAGCACTTAATGTTGCGAATTCTATAACTTTTGGAATATGAGTTTAAATGTAACGACGTTTCCCAGAATAAAATGTGAATGTTTTAAAAAGGATAATTAAGCGTTTGAAAGATAATTTGGGATATTTATTAGCAATTCCAAAATAAAGTTGAAAATCTGAGCATGCGGAAACAACTAGTACATTTGTCCCGCCTGTGAGATCTGGGAAGATAAAACAAGGTATTTAACTAAGGTTAGGGATGGAGCAACCAGTCTCCTGAACTTACCTGGCCTATGTTTTATTTTCTTAGGCAAGGGGTGGAACAGATCGAAAGGAAAGCCCGGATACTCTTAAATAAAAAGACTGTATTAAGTTTTTTTGAATTAAAAGAAGATTGGTATTATCCAAAAGTTAAGCAATCTCCAAGATGAATGATTTCTATGATCCTATTTACTCAAAAATGTTTTTGTTAAGATTGACTTAGGTTTATCGTAAACGATGTCTTAAATAACATTGTTTTTGATCCGCTTAAAAGTTAAGAAGTTTGGATCAAGAATTAGGTAAGGAAATGTAAGATATTTTCCAAAGCAAAAGAATGAACTTCTTAGACATTACTCTAAGTTAAAAGAGAGAGAATTTCGAAATCATCGAAAAGAATTAAAGTGAAAAGAGACTTAATAAATCCGATATACTCATATTCACTTTTTATCATGATTGGATTTTGAAGGAACCAGAGTCGGATTTGGTTAATTCCTATCGAAAACCACTTCGAACTAATGTATATGCTCGAACGTGAAGATATGTTGAAGACGATGATTATTGAAGACCGTGGATCTTCATAGCATGAGGACTGCTTGTTGATTTCCTCGGGGTCGCACCCAATATAGAGTTATATATAGCAGCGGTCTCCTCGTGGTGGGGATTTTGCGGATTGCAAGGGATTCTTGCCTAATAATGGTCGAGGAAAGTGCCTTCGGTTTGTCCTGTTCCTGGAAAACTTGTATGGACGTTTGTCTGACATTGCATTTCTAACGATTACGTACATTGGTTTTTACAAACGTACATCAGTGGTGGAGGAGAAGGCAACTTCTCTTAGCTTAACACCCTCCTTGAGACTTACGAGCTCAAGGGTTGTATTTTTTGTGGAAGGCAATTAGTAGTTAAACAGAAATGGCATTGTGGCATTCAAAGATGTGATATGTGCTTTGTAAAAGGTAATCGTGACCTCAAGCCTCATCAAACCGGAAATGACCGAAACAGGATTAGATGCAGTAGGGCTAAGTGGGTCATTCCCAAGTAGGGTATGATCATTCCCTTCTAGTTATATTTCTTCCCGCTATGATGTTCGGGATGTATATTAATGTGGTGTATGGAAAACATGCGCTTGGTTAAAGGTCGGTAACTACCGGAGAATGACATATTCGGTACTATCTAGTTAAAGAGGTAGGCCGGTCTTGTGTTGGTAGAGAAGCTTTGTGATGGTTTATCAGGACATCCATCTAGAGGTGTACCCATTTCGGAAGGTAGATCATGCGCTTGGTCATTTGTATGGAAATCCATTCTCCAATAAGAACCTACGGACTTGATTGTAAACCTATTATGCTGGAATTTAATCAATGTAACAATTTCGGCTAAGATTAATAAGTTTATTTGCAAATGTTTTCAAAGAGATGTCATTAGAAATAATATCAAGTGTTTTGATATAAAAGTGTTTTAGTTATCATAAGGTAAAATCCCGTCCGTGTTTATGTGTAGGCGTGGTTTTATGAGATACTCTTTATTTCCAAAGGATTTATAACAAAGGATGATATATGACACTGTCATCCATTATTGAGTTTTTCTCACGCCAGTTTATCAAACCTGATCCGGGTATTTTCAATACTCGGGTCAGATCCGAGTAGTTTCAGGATAGTCGAAGACAATTGGAGTTTCCAGGGGAGAGCTGGAGATATTCATCGACGTATGGACATATTCCTTTATCGCCTTTTCTTAGTGTATTTTGTTTGATGTTTATCAGCATTTGTAAGGGCAGGTTTTATAACTGTCCAAGCTGAATTTATGTTAGACTCTGATATATGTATTTAAAAGTTTTCCGCTGTAAAGATTATTATTAAAATAATATATGCTATTCCATTCGAGTGAGATTCTGTTCTGTCTACTTTTCTTTATCACCCTTAATGATCCGTCTTTTCGTGCAATTTGAGTTGGACATGTGTGGTTTATTGTCGATTCAAATGGTACGGAAAAACGGGTCTTTACAAAAGCTGTCTTGTGTACATCTTCTTCACACATATGAACTTGATGGTACCCTGATCTCAAATCCAACTTAGAAAAATATGTAGCCCTTTGTAACTCATCAAACAAGTCATCAATCAGAGGTACGGGAAATTTATCCTTGATGGTACAAGCATTTAGGTTTCTATAATCAACACACAATCTCCACGTTCCATCTTTTTTTCTGACCATAACCACAGGTGAAGAGAATGGATTACTGTTGTGCTTGATAACTCCGGCTGCTAATAACTCATTTACAATTTTTTCCAACTCATTTTTTATGTGATACGAATGTTTATATGGGTGAAGGCATATCGGTTTAGTATTGGGGAGGAGGGGAATTTTGTGATCATGTTCTCTTTTTGGGGGTAGGAATGGATCATTGGAAGTAATTTCAGGGTATTGATCAATCAGTGCTTGGATGGTTGTGGGTAGTGATGGAGTCTGCTCTTCCTTCATATCAACTTGGTAGCATAATAGCATAATCAACTGACCATGTGCATTTCCTTTATCTATAGCCTTTTTATCTACAATCTTCATCTCCTCTTGACTAGTCCTTCCAAATATAGTACTTGTTATTATATCGAAATTTAACTTGCAATTGTTCCAAGTTTAAAGTTACATCACCCAAACTTTTCATCCACTGAGCTCCCAATACAACTTGGCAACCTTCCAAGGGCAGTAATAACAGATCAACCGGCATTTTACATCCCTGACACTTTAGCATTACATTTCTACATATACCCGAACCAGTTAGTTTTTCACCATTGGCCACAGTTACTTCATAAACTTTGGATTCATCAATAGTCAGTTCTAACCTCTTGGCAAGATGTGTATTAATAAAACTGTGTGTCGATCCTGAGTCTATGAGAACTTGCACTATCTTCCTGTTGATGACTCCCTTCACTTTAATGGTAGACAAGGCAGGAATTCCACACATTGCTTGCAAAGTAATGGATAGTGCCTCTTCTGCCACTATCACCTCTTCAGGTTCACAAGAATCATCATGAGAATTATTCTCTGCATCCTCTTCTTCCTTAAGTGACATAATCCCTCCAAAACATAAACATGGGAATTCTTACATTTATGATCCTTTGACCATTTTTCTTTGCACCCATAACACAGATTTTGTCTTCTCATTTCCACAATCTGATTTGGAGTCAACCCTCTACTTCTTCCTATACTTTCAATAGTGGTGTTGTTGCTACCCCGAGATACGTTGTTAGGTTGATTATGTGTTGAGTCTTTGACATAGGCAGTGGTAGGATGGGTGGAGGTAGGCTTAGGGATAGGAGTATTGGACTGGCTCGCGGTAGAAGTTTTATGGATTTTTCTGGTCTATATCTATTTACTTTCAAACATTTTAGCTAATGCTACCGCCTCTTTGAAATCAACTGGCCTTAAAGTCATAACATCATATCGAATTTCCTCCTTCAACCCTCCAATAAATCTATCAAGCAAAAATTTAGGAGGTAAGGTCTCAATTACTGCTTGTAACTGCTCAAATCGACTAAGGTAAGCTCTCACGATAGTATGTTGTTTGAGTTTGGATAATGTCTCATAGGGTCTCTTCATCTCCTTCGGGTTTAAATCTCACTAAAATATCTTCTTTAAAAACCGGCCACAATTCATGATTAAGAACTGTATTGGTGTACCAGTGATACCACTGCAGTGCTTCCTTCTTTAGATAAAAAGAACAAATCTCTACCCAATACTGCTCCTCAGTATGCTGAAATCTAAAAAATTGTTCGACTTGTCTCAACCAGTCAGCCACTCCTTCATCACCAGAAAAGCTAGGAAAATCTAGTTTATAAGAGGTCATGGGATTTGGATAAAGCATATTTGTGACGACCCAAACTCGATGTCCAATAAACGACACCAAATTCGCATCGCCGGAGCTTATAACAACAATTAGATGAATATAAAACAGCGGAACAGAATCAATATCATAAATAACATCACTGTTACAACATCAACATAATATCCATACTACAACAGAGTACATAATACATATACCACAATCTCTAAATACAACATCATGATAATATAACAGTGAACATATATCCAAAAATCCTCAAATGAGAGAGATGATAACGAACTCCCAAAAGCTAAACACCTGTAATCTCCAATAGCTCCTAAGATATCTCCAAGATAAGAGCTCCAAAATACTGCTACTCCAAAATATAGAAACCTGCTACTAGGCTGCCCGTGTGGAAATAATGGGCACCCAGAGTTTAGGAAAGAAAACAATAAACTCCGGATCAGTCATGGGACTGGTATGAGTAAGCAAAAACAGTTGCATTTAAATAAAACAAGATTTATAAAAGAATTTTCGGGATGCTTTTAAAAATGGAACTACCATAAGACCTCCCGCCACACACACAATGCAAACGCAGAATTGGAGGAGATTTCTTCTTATGATAGTTAAATATGCTTGGTACGGGAAAAGAATTCTTTGATATTATTACTGGTGCATAGTGAAGTAAATCATTTCGAAAATAGAATATTAATCTTATCCAACATAGACATTTCGAACTATGCCTACTATAGCTACCATCTAAACAGTGGTGACCACCATAAGTAAATGGCAGGTTCTACAACTAAAACCGTACAGGGTTTCGTATTGGGAATTGGATTTCCAACAAATGGTCAGGCCAAGGAACTTCCCATTGCCACATGAGAACGCCTCTGGAAGGACGTCCCCAAGAACCAAACCGGATCTCTGCCAACACAAGGCCGGGTTACCCCTAACTGGGTAACTACTGACACGAGTATGCCATCTCCCGGTCGTAACCAACCTTTAACCGGGGCCCCAGCAACAAATCACAAAATCATATATATATATATATATCTGCGATATCCACATAAGTTAAGTATCTGGGCTCCATACCATGATACCACTTCTATCTAGAAGGAAATGTACATACCCTAAGGGGTGCTACCCCCAATAACCTTGCCGCATCTTTCCTGTTTTGACCATTTCGGGGTGTGAGGTCCGACGAAGTCACGTCCACAAAAACACACTTTATACAAAAGCCGTGCTTTGGGTCAACAAATGATCATAGAAATGATCACCAAGATAGACGATCAAATAAATGATCCTATCCAAATGATCAACACAATGATCATTCCACAGCAACACTCAGCATGTCACATTACCAAATTGGGAACATATTGCTGATAACCTTCAACTATATAACCTCTGAGCTCGTACGTCTCAGAGAAGGGTGTTAAGCTAAGAGAATAAATTCTCCGCCACCAACAGAAATATATTTGAAAGAAATCGGCTTTATATCTCAATTTGTAATGTCAGACAGACTATCCATACAAGTCTGTTCCGGGCTCGAACAGAACCGAAGGCACTTCCAAAGAAGTCCTTGCAATCCGGATATCCACAATCCTGATCGGATTCCCCATCACATATGGAGAACTCTATACCGGAGCAACTCGGTGCAGAGTCAATCGACAGGTCATCCTATCGCTCTCGCAAATACCCGGTCTTCAACACCGGTCTTCGATTGCTATCCATAACGTCGAATCACATATTCGAAATGGGTTTTATGACACAAAGGTCCTTTCCCGGTTAATTCGAATAGTGGGTGTCGAATTTCAAAACATGTGGATGTCATTCACAAATATTCACAGAGTCGATGTGGGTTTCGGATAACCAACTGAAATCCGATTCCCTGTCGCATCGAAGTTTAAATGTCGTTTTACGGACAACAGGGTTTTCACATCAATATAGAACAAATCATAGTCACAGTGCATCATACAGTATCACAGTCACAACAGAAATATCAATCTAGTGCATAGCAATAGTTAATTATTTACCAATCCAAGTGAATGGGATTTAATAAATTTACCAAATAATTATTTTTAAATCAATGATAAAAATTTGGATAAATAAATTAAATCTTAATTAACTCGATAAATTGTTTCAAAATTAACAAATTCTTAATTACAAATTTAATTAAATACTTAATTGTTTATTAATCAATTTAATTTCAAATCATTCTTAATTACTTTTCATAACCATTAATTAATACAAAGTTTTTACGACAATTTTCATTTAAGAATCTACTTTACACTTTAAAAATCAATTTATGGTTAAACTGAAAATTTAAATGTAAATTAACTTCAATTCTTATTTTAAATTAAATTACTTAATTAAAGGATTAATTAAACTCTTAAAAAAAACACATTGTTAACCAATTTTAAACTTATAGTAAGTTTTTAACTTAATATTAATCAATCTTGATTGCATTGCAAATACAAAAATTACTTAGCATTTGCAAATTCAAAGTCTTATTGGGCCTAACCCAATTTCAGAGTAACCCGAGCAAACACCCAAGCAAACTCGGGTTGAACCCGTGTAACTCCCAAACTTTCCCCAAGTCCTTCCTATACCCTTTTCTTATTCATTTTTTTTTAGCAAGTTAAACTTTAAACTAAGTAATAGTTTCACGCATCAGGCAACTCACTCGAACTCGCGTCTTACCCGAGTTTCTCCACTTCTCCCTCGTCCCAGTTTCCTTTCTTCTTCCTGTCTCTTTTTTTTTCTTTTTTTTCTTTAAAAAAAGCTATGTTTTAAAACCCAGATCCAACATCTTTTTGGAACGCGAGAAAAACCCGAAGTACGTTACATAATTTCTCGAGTTCCAACTCGAGTTCCAACTCAACACCTCCCCTGGTACTCAAAACACTGACACCATCACCACCGTGCACGTGCACGGTGGTTCGCGACCACTCTGATGGCCATCGCGACCATCAACAAGTCATACTTCATTCCCCAAATCGATTCAAGCACCCCCACACTTGAATTTACCCCCAATAAAAAATCGAGTCATCTCGATCAATCGAACCCAACAACACGTTACCAGGAAATCCACTCGTGTACCCACGTATGGCCATCAGAAGCCACTAAAATCATACTGAAGCTTCATCGAGATGTGACGCCTCGACTAGCACCGGCGACGTGGATTCCGATCACCCCTAGGTGGAGCGGCGATCCCATTTTCAACGCGAACTGGAAACAGTTCTTAAACCCTAGTTTTCATTCGAATTCAAAATTTATGCAATAGAAAATTTTTTTCAACATTTTTCCCGAGACCTTCTATGGCCAAGCAAGCTTCAAGAAAAATCTTAACATCTAAAATTTGTTCGATGATTGGCAATCGATCAAAATGCATGTCTCGTTCAACATTGGACTGCACGTAATCTAGGCAATTAAAAATTCCCATATTTGTCTTAAAAATCATCATTTTAAATATGGATTCACTTAAAGTCATGGAAGTTACAATTCGTGAAATTTGAGTTTCCTTGAGATTTTGAATTTGTCACTGTGTTTCAACTTTCCAGGAAGAAGAACTCTGTAACTGTTTTAATCCTTTACTGATATGTAATGTGAGTTTAAAGTAATATTTAACTTGTTTAAAAATCTCTGTTATAATCAAAGAAAGAAGGTGATATGTAGTTTTGGTTTTTCCTGAAGCAAAAACAGAGATTGAAATCTGTATAATCAACATGCACAACCCTACATTCATCATACACTCAATATTTTTTTGCGAGCAAACCAAGGACTAACTTCACTACAGGGTCCAAGCATACACAGCAACAAAGAAAAATTTAAAAGAAACAGGGGTTTACTCACCTGAACAATATAGAAACAGAGACTATTTTTGTTTCTTTTTAACTGCAGTTTGCTTCTTCTTCTCTGGTTTGGTTTTTTTAACTTCTTTTTATTTTCTATTTTGATCACCTGAATGCTTTTGAATTTATGAAATATGATGTTTTCTTTTTCAGGTTTGCAGAAGTTTGTTGAATGAAATAAAGAGGCAGGTTGATGTTTATTTATAACAGATTGTTTACTGAGGTTTATTAAAACAAGTACAGGATAAACCATGCTGGAAGTAAAAGCATTGAATGCAGGTATGTTCTTTGTAGATGCTTGCATTTAATGAAAGTATGTAGTGTTTCATGCTTGTATATTTTCAGCATGCTGTCTTGTTTATTTATTTGATCATAGGTTTAATCATTTGTTTATTTGTTTGTTCTTTTGTTTAATTGTTTACTTGTTTAATTATTCATAGGTTTATTTGTTTATTTGTTTAATTGTTTACTTGTTTAATTATTCATAGGTTTATTTGTTTAATTTTATTATGATGCGATTTAAATTTTAAAATTTTATCATAACTTACATTAACAATTTTTTTTTTATTTCTTTTAAAAGTTTTAACTAAAAATACTAAACTTTGTTCATATTTTATTCCTTTATAACTTTTCAATTTTTATTTCAAAAAGTTTAAAATATATTACTAAATTTTAAATTCAAAATTTTCGGGATGTTACAATATCCCCTCCTTAAGAATATTTCGTCCTCGAAATTGAAAGAGAGAGAAACTTAAACAAATTATATACGAATTTATAAATAAGGAAATAACTTACAGTTTTAAGTCGAGATGTCAATTCTGCATTTGGGATATGACTTCTTCATATTCTCTTCAGTCTCTCGAGTACAGTCCTTTGGATCGCCACTCCATTTAACTTTGACCAATTTCACAATTTTGTTCCTCAATCGCTTCTCATCACGATCAACAATTTTCATCGGTTCCCTTCTAACTGCCAAGTCGGGAGTGATTTCAAGATCCTGCTGAGCAGCTTCTTCAATAATATCATCTGGATCGTGCACATATTTCCGAAGATTAGAAATATGGAACACATCATGTACGCCAGACAACCAGCTGGGTAACTGCACTCTATATGCTAGAGAACCAATCCTTTCCAGAATAGGAAAAGGACCAATATAACGCGGTGCCAACTTTCCAGTTTTCCCGAATCTCAACACACCCCGCATCGGAGATACTTTTAGAAATACAGAATCTCCAACTTGAAATTCCAAATTTCTCCTTCGACGGTCATAGTAGCTCTTCTGACGGCTTTGGGCAGTTAATAACTTCTTTCGAATAAAATTTACCTTCTCAGTGGCCTCTTTTATCATATCCGGTCCAAGAACAAGTCTGTCACCTGATTCGATCCAGCATGTAGGTGATCGACACGGACGACCATATAAAGCTTCGAAAGGAGCCATTTCTAAACTGGCCTGATAACTGTTATTATAAGAGAATTCAACCAGATGCAAATGGTCCTCCCAAGAACCACCAAAATCATGAACACAAGCACGCAGTAGGTCTTCTAAAATTCGGTTAACTCTCTCAGTCTGTCCATCAGATTGCGGATGATAAGCAGTACTGAAATTTAATTTCGTTCCCAATGCATCCTGAAACGCTTCCCAAAATCTACTAGTGAAGATCGGGTCACGATCACTCACTATACTACTGGGAATACCATGGAGGCGAACAATTTCCTTTATATATATACATGCCAAGCTTGCCGCAGTCCGAGTAGATTTAACTGGAATGAAATGAGCATTTTTGGTTAGATGATCCATAATAACCCAAATCGCTTCATTGCCTTTCTTGGTACGAGGCAATCCATCAATGAAATCCATTGATACCTGATCCCACTTCCATTTCGGTACTTCTAAAGGTTGAAGTAAACCAGCCACTTTCTTTTGGTCGCTCTTGATCTGCTGACAAGTAGCACAACGACTCACATAAATAGATATGTCTCTCTTCATCGTTTTCCACCAGAATGTTCTTTTAACATCTCGATACATTTTGTTGACTCCTGGATGAATGCTGAATTTGGACTTGTGGCATTCGTCCAAAACTTCACGTTTCAGATCAGGGAAGTCTGGAACACAAATCCTGCCTTTTAATCTTATTACTCCTCTATTATCCATCTCGAAACTAGTGCCTTCACCCTGGCATATTCTTTTATGGATTCCTCGAAGAAACTCATCTTCTTTCTGCCGTCTTGCAATCCTTTTGAGAAGAGTAGGAGTGATAACAAGATAAGCAAGAACAGCATAACTTCTGCTCAAAGCGTCTGCAACTACATTGGCCTTTCCGGGCGTATACAGAATATCTAAGTCATATGATGCTAGAAATTCCAACCAACGTTGTTGTCGCAGATTCAGATCCTTCTGGGTGAAAAGATATTTCAAGTTTTTATGATCGGTGAATAATTCAAATTTTTCACCCAGAAGATAATGTCGCCATATTTTCAAAGCGAAAACAACAGCCAAAAGTTCCAAATCATGCGTTGGGTAGTTCTTCTCATAGGGACGTAATTGTCTACTCGCGTAGGCAACCACCTTTCCATTTTGCATTAATATTGCACCTACCCCTTCACCACATGCATCAGTATAGACAGATAAGCCTTGGTTCCCGTTAACAATAGTGAGAACAGGAGCAGTGGTCAATCTCTTTTTCAACTCTTGAAAAACTTCTTCACATTTTGAAGTCCAAATGAACTTTGCATTTTTCATTGTTAACTTAGTCAGCGGACTAGCTAACTTAGAAAAATCTTGAACGAATTTCCGATAATAGCCTGCTAAACCCAAAAAGCTTCGAACTTCTCTTGGAGTAGTGGGTTGTTTCCAATCAAGAATAGCGGAAATTTTGCTAGGATCTACTGAAATTCCTTCTTCATTAACAATATGGCCAAGGAATTTGACTTCATTGACCCAGAAGTGGCATTTGGAAAATTTTGCATATAGAACATTTCTCCTCAAAATTTCTAAGACAATTCTAAGATGCTCGGCATGCTCATCTTCAGTTTTGGAGAAAATTAAGATGTCATCAATGAATACAAGCACAAATTTATTCAGAACTTCCCGAAACACACGAGTCATGAGATCTACGAAGTATGCTGGAGCATTGGTTAGCCCGAAAGGCATAACTAACCATTCATAGAACATATTAGGACCTCTAAAAGCAGTCAGATGTACACAATCTTCGGCGATTCGTAATTGATGGAATCCCTGGGCTAGATCCATCTTTGAAAAGAAACGAGCGCCATGAAGTTGGTCGAATAGATCATCAATTCTGGGCAGTGGAAATTTATTCTTGAGAGTTTGTTTATTTAGATCGCGGTAATCTACACACAATCTTAAAGATCCGTCTGATTTAGCAACAAATACGACCGCTGAGCCCCATTCAGAAACACTGGGTCGAATTAATCCTTTTGCTAGTAGCTCATTAGTTTGATGAACCAATTCAATCTTTTCCCTGGGTGCCATCCTGCGACTTGCGTGAACAACAGGACGAGTATTAGGTACAAGATCGATTCGGAATTCTATTTCTCGATGAGGAGGTAAAGATTTCACTTCTTCGAATACGTCGGAAAAATTCCGAACAACAGGTATAGACTGTAAAGTGGGTTCAAGATTTCCCAAAGTATACATCAATCTGTCACTCCTTGGACTAGGATTCTCACAAGAGATTTCAATAAAATTTCCAAAACTTGTTTTGATTAAAACTGTCCGATTACTACACTCCAATCTAGCATCGTATCTCGATAACCAGTTCATACCGAGTAAGATTTCAAATTTGTCAAATTCGAGGACATAAAGGTTGATAGGAAATTTATAGCTAGCATATGAAATAGGAACTCTCTTACAATATGAACTAAGATTTGCGGGACCTCCAACCGGATTTTTCACGCAAATAAGATCGTCAGCAAATTTAGTTTCAAGTCCTAATTCATTTACGGTTTGTTGGGAGATAAAGCTATGTGAAGCTCCTGTATCAAATAAAGCTCTAACAGTTCTATTATTAATAGTAAGGTTACCTTCCAAAACACCTTTCCCTTTGTCAGCTTTTGAAGATGAGGGGTCCTCCTTTATCGTGTAAACCTTTGCCACCTGCGCTGGCTTCATCACTGGGCAATCTTTAACTAAATGTCCCGGTTTATGACAATTGTAACATTCTCTAGCTGGTTTCTTCGGTTTTGGGCAGTCATTTGAATAGTGGCCTTTCTCTTTGCAGTTGTAACAAGTGACATTTTCTGTTGCTCTTCCTTGAGTGTTCCTCTTCTTCTCATTGCCTTGCCAAGGTTTCTTGCCTCCGAATTTTCGCTTTTTATAATTCTGACTACCTGAATTTCCTTTCTCCATAGTTGCTTCTTGTATATCAAGAGTAGCGTACCTGTACCCCATATCTACCAAATCTGAAAAAGATTCTTTAACATGACCCGTCATTCTTCCATGATATTTCTGGTTCATTCCCCGGATAAACCTTTCGTTTTTCTTCAGAGGTGTATTTAGCAATTCCGGGCCAAACCGAGATAGTTCACTGAATTTATTCAAGTATTCTTCAAACGACAAACTTCCTTGTTTCAAATCCAGAAATTCCTGATACATTCTAGAAACTCCCGCCGATGGCATGTAACGTTTCTCAAACACTTCTTTAAAACGATCCCAAGTAAATTCTTCCTCGGGTTCATCTATAATGATGGTTTCCCACCAAGCTGAAGCTTCTCCTTGGAGTTGCCAAGAAGCTATAAGTCTTTTCTGCTCATCCTGCAATTTTAGCCCTTTAAAAATCTTTTCACACGATCTTACCCAAGCTTAAGCGTCAATAATTGACTCCTTGCCAATAAATGGTTTGCCACCAAGCTTTTCAAACTTCTTATATAATTCAGCCAAGTCCGGCTGCTGCTGAATTTCTATTACTGCTTCTGCGGCTGCGGGAATTTGATTTGGTGCTGCAGCATTGCCTTGACCCCTAATTCTTCCTCTGCGTCCACTCATTTTCACTATCTGAGATTAGTAAGAAAATTGATTCAGATATGCAGGCGAAATATCTTAAGGAATTTCAGCAGTAAAAAGAAATAGACTAAGAAATTTCAAAGTTTCAATTTTGATTATACTCATTCTAGGGTATACTTCACCCTATCTCTAATGAGCCATCTAATGTGTTATACTCCGTAGCTAAAGTTCTTACTCAACCAACAGCTCTGATACCAATTTGTGACGACCCAAACTCGATGTCCAATAAACGACATCAAATTCGCATCGCCGGAGCTTATAACAACAATTAGATGAATATAAAACAGCGGAACAGAATCAATATCATAAATAACATCACTGTTACAACATCAACATAATATCCATACTACAACAGAGTACATAATACATATACCACAATCTCTAAATACAACATCATGATAATATAACAGTGAACATATATCCAAAAATCCTCAAATGAGAGAGATGATAACGAACTCCCAAAAGCTAAACACCTGTAATCTCCAATAGCTCCTAAGATATCTCCAAGATAAGAGCTCCAAAATACTGCTACTCCAAAATATAGAAACCTGCTACTAGGCTGCCCGTGTAGAAATAATGGGCACCCAGAGTTTAGGAAAGAAAACAATAAACTCCGGATCAGTCATGGGACTGGTATGAGTAAGCAAAAACAGTTGCATTTAAATAAAACAAGATTTATAAAAGAATTTTCGGGATGCTTTTAAAAATGGAACTACCATAAGACCTCCCGCCACACACACAATGCAAACGTAGAATTGGAGGAGATTTCTTCTTATGATAGTTAAATATGCTTGGTACGGGAAAAGAATTCTTTGATATTATTACTAGTGCATAGTGAAGTAAATCATTCCGAAAATAGAATATTAATCTTAGCCAACATAGACATTTCGAACTATGCCTACTATAGCTACCATCTAAACAGTGGTGACCACCATAAGTAAATGGCAGGTTCTACAACTAAAACCGTACAGGGTTTCGTATTGGGAATTGGATTTCCAACAAATGGTCAGGCCAAGGAACTTCCCATTGCCACATGAGAACGCCTCTGGAAGGACGTCCCCAAGAACCAAACCGGATCTCTGCCAACACAAGGCCGGGTTACCCCTAACTGGGTAACTACTGACACGAGTATGCCATCTCCCGGTCGTAACCAACCTTTAACCGGGGCCCCAGCAACAAATCACAAAATCATATATATATATATATATCTGCGATATCCACATAAGTTAAGTATCTGGGCTCCATACCATGATACCACTTCTATCTAGAAGGAAATGTACATACCCTAAGGGGTGCTACCCCCAATAACCTTGCCGCATCTTTCCTGTTTTGACCATTTCGGGGTGTGAGGTCCGACGAAGTCACGTCCACAAAAACACACTTTATACAAAAGCCGTGCTTTGGGTCAACAAATGATCATAGAAATGATCACCAAGATAGACGATCAAATAAATGATCCTATCCAAATGATCAACACAATGATCATTCCACAGCAACACTCAGCATGTCACATTACCAAATTGGGAACATATTGCTGATAACCTTCAACTATATAACCTCTGAGCTCGTACGTCTCAGAGAAGGGTGTTAAGCTAAGAGAATAAATTCTCCGCCACCAACAGAAATATATTTGAAAGAAATCGGCTTTATATCTCAATTTGTAATGTCAGACAGACTATCCATACAAGTCTGTTCCGGGCTCGAACAGAACCGAAGGCACTTCTAAAGAAGTCCTTGCAATCCGGATATCCACAATCCTGATCGGATTCCCCATCACATATGGAGAACTCTATACCGGAGCAACTCGGTGCAGAGTCAATCGACAGGTCATCCTATCGCTCTCGCAAATACCCGGTCTTCAACACCGGTCTTCGATTGCTATCCATAACGTCGAATCACATATTCGAAATGGGTTTTATGACACAAAGGTCCTTTCCCGGTTAATTCGAATAGTGGGTGTCGAATTTCAAAACATGTGGATGTCATTCACAAATATTCACAGAGTCGATGTGGGTTTCGGATAACCAACTGAAATCCGATTCCCTGTCGCATCGAAGTTTAAATGTCGTTTTACGGACAACAGGGTTTTCACATCAATATAGAACAAATCACAGTCACAGTGCATCATACAGTATCACAGTCACAACAGAAATATCAATCTAGTGCATAGCAATAGTTAATTATTTACCAATCCAAGTGAATGGGATTCAATAAATTTACCAAATAATTATTTTTAAATCAATGATAAAAATTTGGATAAATAAATTAAATCTTAATTAACTCGATAAATTGTTTCAAAATTAACAAATTCTTAATTACAAATTTAATTAAATACTTAATTGTTTATTAATCAATTTAATTTCAAATCATTCTTAATTACTTTTCATAACCATTAATTAATACAAAGTTTTTACGACAATTTTCATTTAAGAATCTACTTTACACTTTAAAAATCAATTTATGGTTAAACTGAAAATTTAAATGTAAATTAACTTCAATTCTTATTTTAAATTAAATTACTTAATTAAAGGATTAATTAAACTCTTAAAAAAACACATTGTTAACAAATTTTAAACTTATAGTAAGTTTTTAACTTAATATTAATCAATCTTGATTGCATTGCAAATACAAAAATTACTTAGCATTTGCAAATTCAAAGTCTTATTGAGCCTAACCCAATTTCAGAGTAACCCGAGCAA
Organism: Allium cepa; assembly: GCA_030765085.1. Taxonomy (NCBI): domain Eukaryota; kingdom Viridiplantae; phylum Streptophyta; class Magnoliopsida; order Asparagales; family Amaryllidaceae; genus Allium; species Allium cepa. The sequence goes on along the minus strand of CM060930.1, from coordinate 91,903,920 downwards.
ACACCCAAGCAAACTCGGGTTGAACCCGTGTAACTCCCAAACTTTCCCCGAGTCCTTCCTATACCCTTTTCTTATTCATTTTTTTTTAGCAAGTTAAACTTTAAACTAAGTAATAGTTTCACGCATCAGGCAACCCACTCGAACTCGCGTCTTACCCGAGTTTCTCCACTTCTCCCTCGTCCCAGTTTCCTTTCTTCTTCCTGTCTCTTTTTTTTCTTTTTTTTTCTTTTTTTTTTAAAGCTATGTTTTAAAACCCAGATCCAACATCTTTTTGGAACGCGAGAAAAACCCGAAGCACGTTACATAATTTCACGAGTTCCAACTCGAGTTCCCATTCAACACCTCCCCTGATACTCAAAACACTGACACCATCACCACCGTGCACGTGCACGGTGGTTCGCGACCACTCTGATGGCCATCGCGACCATCAACAAGTCATACTTCATTCCCCAAATCGATTCGAGCACCCCCACACTTGAATTTACCCCCAATAAAAAATCGAGTCATCTCGATCAATCGAACCCAACAACACGTTACCAGGAAATCCACTCGTGTACCCACGTATGGCCATCAGAAGCCACTAAAATCATACTGAAGCTTCATCGAGATGTGACGCCTCGACTAGCACCGGCGACGTGGATTCCGATCACCCCTAGGTGGAGCGGCGATCCCATTTTCAACGCGAACTAGAAACAGTTCTTAAACCCTAGTTTTCATTCGAATTCAAAATTTATGCAATAGAAAATTTTTTCAACATTTTTCCCGAGACCTTCTATGGCCAAGCAAGCTTCAAGAAAAATCTTAACATCTAAAATTTGTTCGATGATTGGCAATCGATCAAAATGCATGTCTCGTTCAACATTGGACTGCACGTAATCTAGGCAATTAAAAATTCCCATATTTGTCTTAAAAATCATCATTTTAAATATGGATTCACTTAAAGTTATGGAAGTTACAATTCGTGAAATTTGAGTTTCCTTGAGATTTTGAATTTGTCACTGTGTTTCAACTTTCCAGGAAGAAGAACTCTGTAACTGTTTTAATCCTTTACTGATATGTAATGTGAGTTTAAAATAATATTTAACTTGTTTAAAAATCTCTGTTATAATCAAAGAAAGAAGGTGATATGTAGTTTTGGTTTTTCCTGAAGCAAAAACAGAGATTGAAATCTGTATAATCAACATGCACAACCCTACATTCATCATACACTCAATATTTTTTTGCGAGCAAACCAAGGACTAACTTCACTACAGGGTCCAAGCATACATAGCAACAAAGAAAAATTTAAAAGAAACCGGGGTTTACTCACCTGAACAATATAGAAACAGAGACTATTTTTGTTTCTTTTTAACTGCAGTTTGCTTCTTCTTCTCTGGTTTGGTTTTTTTAACTTCTTTTTATTTTCTGTTTCGATCACCTGAATGCTTTTGAATTTATGAAATATGATGTTTTCTTTTTCAGGTTTGCAGAAGTTTGTTGAATGAAATAAAGAGGCAGGTTGATGTTTATTTATAACAGATTGTTTACTGAGGTTTATTAAAACAAGTACAGGATAAACCATGCTGGAAGTAAAAGCATTGAATGCAGGTATGTTCTTTGTAGATGCTTGCATTTAATGAAAGTATGTAGTGTTTCATGCTTGTATATTTTCAGCATGCTGTCTTGTTTATTTATTTGATCATAGGTTTAATCATTTGTTTATTCGTTTGTTCTTTTGTTTAATTGTTTACTTGTTTAATTATTCATAGGTTTATTTGTTTATTTGTTTAATTGTTTACTTGTTTAATTATTCATAGGTTTATTTGTTTAATTTTATTATGATGCGATTTAAATTTTAAAATTTTATCATAACTTACATTAACAATTTTTTTTTATTTCTTTTAAAAGTTTTAACTAAAAATACTAAACTTTGTTCATATTTTATTCCTTTATAACTTTTCAATTTTTATTTCAAAAAGTTTAAAATATATTACTAAATTTTAAATTCAAAATTTTCGGGATGTTACAATATTGGAATAATTGGGATGAGGATTGAGATAGTTTTGACATGGATTTCTTGGAGCAAGAGGGTCTGGATTCAATAGATAAGGAGCATTTCTGGGTTGTGGTTGGTGATTTCTTGTACTGGTGGTTGCAATATAAGGAAGATTTTCATTGTTTTGGATTGGTGGATGAAACTGAGGCACTGGTGAAGGGGCTGTAGGGGGGCAGGTGGTGGGGATTGAGATTTGAACTTCATTTGTTGTACATCATTGGCATGGGAAGTAAGGACATTGTGAAATCCTTCGAATCTGGTGGTGATGTCATGCTCCAATTTTCGGTTGTTATGCTCTAGTTGAGTTAAATATTTGGTAATATGTTCATTAAACTCTCCTTGTCGTTGCCATAATAGTTCTTGATCAAGAAATGGTGGATGGGTATAAGAATTGTTTTTGTTGAGGTTTGGATCGACTTGGGGTTTGGTTTCCTCCCCCATTGAATGGCTCTGATACCAAATTGGAAGAACATGGTGGGCCTGGTTCTCTACTCATGATGGTATGGTGAATTTTACTGATGATGAATAAGGTGTTTGATAAAGTGGTGAATCAATATGCGGAAAGAAGATGAAGATATGAGGACAGTTGTGATTACAGAAGTCTGAAGTGGGGGGATTTCTTGAGGAAGAAGAGGTTAAATGACAGTTTTGGGAGGAAGAAGAAGAATTGAACAAATTTATACACATTGATACAAGAAACTATGCACAATTTTCATGTACACAGCAAGAAATGGTTGTTTGAACGTGCTTTGTATTGCAGCAGTAAAATTGAATCAAGAAATGTTAATTTGAGTTTGTACTTGAAAAGGAACAGATCAGTATATGAATATGGATCAAGAAATATGAAGTTTAAAGTATCAGATTCAAGAATAGAAATATATTGCATAAGAATGATCAAGATTTATATCCGGTACCAAACTTCACCAAAGAATGATATATATTAGCAAGTATATGGAACAAAGATTCAGATTTACAGAGAGTTACAAGCAAAAAGAAAAGATAAGCATAAGAATCTACAACTCATGATATTTGCATACAAACTGAACAAGAATTAAATTCTAACTGAATAACAGAAATCAATTAATAACCAAATGATTTAATGCATCAAGATCTGAAACAACTAACAACAGAAATATACTAACAGTATATTGCAAATGAATGATCAAGAATGGTTAAGATCAAAGCAGATAAGAGCAAATATATGAAAATTGAAGCAATCTATAAGCATAAAATTATACTTAGTAGAGCAGTTCCAATTTAGCAAGAAAGAAGCATATGGGTATAAGCATAAGAACGAGCAATATGAAAATTGAAGAAGAAGACAATTATCACATAATGGTAACAGTAACAATATGAACAAAAAAGCAATTTTATTTTTGAGTTTTCTTCACACTTTTTCAGCCATCAACACCACACTATATATATATATATATACAACACAGGCATTATCACAGATAATCTTCATACACAACTTATTCAAGCCCAAACATCATATATGGCCCAGTATAACATAGAAGACTCAAATTAACAAAACACTGGTACTGTTACGACACTCCCCATACCAGCATTCTAAGCATTTCAGCTGTGTACGTGCACACATGCACAAACTATTACACTTTATTATCCCACTACTCTGGCTTCAATCTCCATCTTGTTCATCTCTGACACTTTACTGGCAGCCTCTAGAGGTTTCTTTGATGAAACATTGATCAGCATGGGTAGCTTTGACATTATTCCATCCATTTTATCACTTTTCCGAAGCAGATGATCACTTTTCTTCTCTAAAATCATGGCTAACATCCCCTTACTGTTACATTTTGTTGGGAACCGATGGCGTGATTTGATTTGGGGAGAGGAGGAGATGCTTTTTTATTTGGCCGTTGATGATTCAAAAGCAGTTGCGAGTTAGGGCTTTCTTGAGGGAAAGGTCTTTGGTATTGGACCACAGAGAAAAAGTGAGCTGGTGATTTTTTTGGGGTTTTGTACATGGAGGGCATCAGTGGAGAGGTCGAAGGCAAGGATGTCGATGGTGAAGTTGAAGGTAAGAAGGGTGGAATTAGGGATTGGATGTAGAAAATTTCCGAGTGTGTTCTACAAAGAGAGTATTATTTTGGGGATGGTTTGCATGCTTCATGAGCCCCCAATTTTGAATTATATCTACAAAGGTTTGCAACAACTATGTGCCATTGCAATATTGTAATGGCCATTACCTACGATTTTCTGCAGTCTCAAAACAGACTGTAATAGATGAAATGGACTATAAACCGATGAAGGAACGAGTCAAGTATCTTAGGAGATGTCAAGATTGAAGACATCAAAGATTTTATCAAATTACATAAATGCAAATTGGGATGGTACCAACATGATTCATAATGGTATTGACAAGATTTGCACCAACATGATTTACGCCAACATGATTGGAACTATTTGAGATGATGATATGTAGGAATGTAGGAAATTTGATGGACTTTCGAACAATAAAATCATGTCAGTACTGACACGATTTGGGTTGATCTGACATGATTTCAGGACTTGAGTTGGCAATGCACGAAGGAAAAAAAATTGATCATGAAGAGAAATGAACATGCCTAAATTCATATCGGTACCAACAAGAATTCATGTCATTACCGACATGATTTCCTATCTTGAGATTAGTGTGGGTAATCCTATCCTTAATGCTGGATATTTGAATTTTGAAGTTGGTAAGTTTTCAAATCCGAATGGCCAAATTGGTGCAAAGATTAGGCTATAAATAAGAAGCTACCTTCATCGAGAAAAGGACTTCCTTGAGCACTTTTGATTTTCTATAACCTTTTTTTCCCTGAAACTCTGGTAAGTCCGAGATTTACTAAGTTGTGATCGGATTGAGCTGTAATCTTTGTATTTTAGGGATAAAATATAAGCTAATAAGCATAAAGTGGATGTAAGCCGCGGAGTGTTTGTCGAACCTGTTGTGTAACGGTGGTTGGACGAAGCTCCTCATCACCAGCACATGGAGTACGTATATGAGTTGGCATACACTTTATTGTAACAAAAAGAATCCCCAATACTATGTGTCTATTGATCCATATTAATACACCATTTCTTTAATTTATTTATCGATGTGGGGTTATTCCAATTCCAAATCGTTGTTCCTCTTTGCAACATGCAAGACAATCCTAACAATTTCCCCCTTGACTTGCATTCCCTTAAAGTACTTCTAAGAGCATTGTTTATCTTTATGTCCCCGGTTCGTAACCTTCGGCTCTGATACCACTTTTTAATTAATGGAGATCAGACCGAGCTCCCCATCGCCAGCACGTGGCATATGCATACGAGTTTGCACATACATATTATACCAAATGGAATTTCGAATATTACGTGCCTATTAACCCGTATTTATACATCATTTCTTTAAGTTATTTAGCGATGTAGGACTATTTCAATTCCAAACCATCATTTCGCCTTTCCATATGCAAAACAGTCCTAACAATCTCCCCTTTGACTTGCATCCTCTTGGAGTATATTGAAAGCATTGTTTTGTCTACATGGCCCGGTTCACAAACTTCAGCTCTAATACCAATTGTTGTGTAACGACGATCGAACCAAGCTCACCATCTCTAGTACATGGCATACATATATGAGTTTGCATACACTTTATTGCAACAAAAGGAATCCCTAATGTTATATGCCTAACAACTCATACTTATGCATCACTTCTTCAAGTTATTTAGCAGTTTGGGACTGTTCCAATTTCAAATCTTGTTCCTGCTTGCCACATGTGAGACAACTGTAACAGAACCACTATAAAAAAATGTTGTTTGTTCTTCTATTTCTTCATATATTACTTGATAGATTACGAAATTAATATACTTTAGGGTGTCGTGTCATCTTTTGGCGCAACATTTTTGGTGCTTTCATCAAGAGAGACTTAGGATTTGATTTGAAAAGGATAAAGAAGCTTACTACCAAATCTATTGCTGGACCTAACCAACCAGATTAAGGAGGAAGCTAGAAGGTGTCCTTAAGTTCAAATCCATCAGTCAATGTGACCAGAGAAGTGATGGAGAGAATGATGAAAGAGATGCAACATGGGATGGTAGCACAAGAAGAGGAAATGCTAAAAGGATTTTTCAGAAGGATAGAACAATAAGAAATACCTGGAGCTATTAGAACTCAAAACTGGAGTCCAGAAGCCAATGCAATAGTATCATAAGTTAGAGTAGAGTAAACTGGATCAAAGCCCCCACGGCTAAATTGGATCGGTACCAACTTGAATCAGGTCTGTACTGACTTGAATCAGGTCGATACTGACTTGAATTTAAAGGGAATACTATTGCTTCGGGATTAGGACAAGTTGGTATGCTAGGAGCGAACATTGGAGGAGCTAGAAATGCATATCAAAATGCGGATGCATAACGATAGGAATTAAAACCAGAACCTTACCATAGGAATAGGGGCAGAATGAAACAGTTGGACAGAGATCTCCATTGAATGACAACGATAGGATAGTTGACATGAGCAGGAGAATACTGAGATATATGGACACCTAAACTCGTTTGGATGATGTGAACAAAAATCAATTCACCCCTAACATCTAGTATGCAAGGAATCCATCCAGTTTCAAGTTACCGACGTTGGAACTATAAAACTAGATGTCAGATCCTACATTTCATTTAATGAGATGTATCCAACATATGGAGGTGTTAGATCCTTTTGAAGATGTAATGGGATGGTGTTTCCCATTGTACCTAACAAAGTTGGCAGCAATGTGGTTCAGGCGGTTGGAGAATGGGTCTATAAGCACATCGGCCGAATTAGTAGATAGACTCTTAAGACAGTCTAGAGTTCACAATTCTTGACCAAAGAATGTGATGACTCTTTCGAGCCTAAAGTAGAGGGCTAAAGAGACCTAAGGAGTTATTTGATTAAATTTAATGCAGCAACTGCTGTGTTCATAAGCCGTCTCCATCGATAGTTCTGATGACGGTCATGTTTGAAGTTGCGAATAAAAACAACATCAAAGTTTCTTTAGAAAAGGATGCACCAATGGATCTTAAGGAGTTTTATCATGAATTTGAGAGATATCTGTGCCAAGAGGATGCTGAGGTTAAAAATGCTAAAGTTGATGCTGTGAATGATGGAGGACCATTCGGAGCAGGATATGGTAAGGGCAAAGGAAAGTGTAAAGCCGATGATGGCTTCAGAGGACCAAATCCTCAAGGGAGTAAACTAAATTTTTTCCCTACACTGACATAACTAGAACTTCATGGGGGATTTACCAAGATACTATAAGGCAGATCCCCTATCGGAGGACAACCAAGAGGGAGTCCACCAATCGGGAGGGAAGGTTTAGAAATTTATGCATTTTCCATGAGATGGATGGGCACGAAACGAACAAATGTAGACATTTACAAAACCTGATTGAGGAGATATTCGGAGCAACCAACTACAACAGTATGCAAGGAAACAAACTACAGTGATGTTGTTGGAGAAACCACCATATGTAGTGAATGCATCAGGATACGACCAAGGATCTGGGTCGGAAATGATTATCCCATGATTGGGATGACTATGAGTCAGGTTCGATTCACTATTTTGCTTTTGTTTTAAATAAATAAGATGGAATTACTATCATGCCACTTACACATGTATGGGGCCTTGATTGGTCTCTAGGCATGCTCTGAGTTGTATGTTTGATAGTAATCATCGATAGTAGGAATGTTATTTGATTATTTCTTTACTTTGGATTTATAAATGAATATTTGGCTTTGAAAATCATTTGAACGTGATGACTATAACCGATTGGACATGGTTTCCCAACCAGAGAGACAAAATGATGAACCATAAGGTGCAAGTCTCTCTGCCAGAGAGCATAAGATAACTAGCCATTTACCAAAAAGTGAGCAGATGGGCTAGCTCGGATAGTAAGTCCCTCACTAGAGAGTAAGTGGATGGACTTGCTTAGGCTTTGCCCCCCTCCTTGGAGAGTGAAGGATTGGACTTAGAATGAATATATGATCTGGAAAGATTAGACCTTAGATTTGAATGCCTTATAATTAAATAATGATTGTTGATTAATTAATGATTGTCATTGCTTTGATTCGGTTAGGCTTACTTATAATGGGATACAAAGCGATTATAGATGATTTATGAGTAACTTTCCAATCAGTGGCAATGTATTCTTATGATTAACAATGCATGATTGCATGATATATAATTAACCTAAGTTAAATAGATCTCAGGCGAACACAAGATGATATAGATATTGATTTATGACAGCTTAACCTCAGGGAAACTTGGAATGACTTAGATAGAGACATATGTGATATAATAACTCTAGATGAAAAAGGGATGATTACAATTTACGACTAACACTTAAGAAAGGACTAGAATCCTAAGCTATAATGGTCTAGAATCCTTTGATTTGCAGGTGAATTTGAAGGAAGCGTATGGTTCACCATAAATTAGATTGATGGATAGCCAAAGAGCAGATATGATGACAATTTGCTAGCCTTGAAGTTAGTTCTTCAGCAAATCACACCTTATATCTATGATGATAGAGGCGTATAACCTAGGTGAAATTATGTAATTCATTACATATGTCTAACTTGATACCCAATCTTGTTCGATATAAAAGATGATTTCTTTCTATTATATACTAGATATAATATGTTATATTAATTAATTACTTTAATTAAAACTATATTTAATAGAAAATCCATATACGGTATGTTTTGTGATACTAGTTGCACAGTGTTGTAACCATGAGTAATTTATCACAATGAAAATAAACATAACATTTTAAATATTCCTAATCAAGATGTGTTGAGACTAGATATCGATAAATCCATTGAGACAGAAGTATGTAACACTCTTCAAATGTTAGGTAGTGTACTACTGATGGCTATTCGAAGGCACCAAGGGTTTATGTACTGATAATTATTGGATAATTATGGAATGGCTCACTCGATAGTATTCTGTTGATTAATATAACTAAGGTCAAACAAAAAATATCGAAGTGATAAGATTACATAGTTCTCTTGACTTGAGAAAACCGTTGATCTTCGATGTGAAAGCTCTGCTTTGATTATAGTTAAATCGTGGCTATAATTGGGTCAAGTGGAAGCATTGGAAGCAAAATACTATTCAAGAGAGGTTTTGTCTCCTCAGTTATATGAGTTTAGTATCACGGCTAACTAAAGTCAATTCAAAGTCAAAGTCCCTGGCTAGAGTAATTCGGTTAATAATAATTGTTATATTGAACAAGGACTTTGTTTTTAGACTATATGGTTGAATATGATTGATATTGGAATTTTGACCGTTACCAAATTATGTAAGTCCAAAGTGATGTAGTTTTGATGAAGATAATTAGTGTAAAAATTCTCACAACGGGGTAAAACTTAACAAAGTAAAATTGGATTTTAGCAAAAACAAATAAGTGATAAATTTGGCCATGATCTCACACCACCTGCTAAGTGACGTGCGAATGTCAATACGCGAATCATTCAATATTAATCGCTAACCGTTACAACTAAGAGTCACAAAACAGAAACGTTGAATACTCCTTTTACCATCCAATTTAATTAATATGTAATTATTACAAATTAATAATATGAATTAATATTTATGAAATAATAGTTAAATATGTTATTTGATGTGTGTTGAATAATATTAATAGTGTGTTTATAATAGTTATAAATATACCGATATACGATATCGGTACACATTTAATTAAATTTAAATGCAAGGATTATTGTTCGGGCTTGAAATAGTTTCAAAGCCCATTTTCAAGCTTTAATCGGTAGCTATTGGCATGCATAAAGGAGGCTGGCTATATACCATGTGAAGTGGTTTGAATAATTTAAAAAAGAATCGGTAAAGAGAAAAACTGAGGATCTTGATCCAATTTTCACTCTTTTATCTTTCTTTTATTTATTCCACTTGTGCCTCACTTAAGGTCCCTTTAAGTCCTCTCTTGCATCAGCCATTGTAGACCATCTATAGCCCTAGGAGCTTCCAAAATTATAAAAACCAAAGTCAAATGAAATTAACGTTATTCATACGTCAATGGTAAGGCAATTTGGGAGCTAGCAACTTTAGAATTGGAATTGGATTTAACAAGTTCCGTTCTTTGTTTCTACATGTACGTACTAGGATTTGGTGAAAATTATATTTCAAATTAACTAATGCTAAATTTATATATTATATTATATATATGTTAATTAGCAATAATAACAAATTTGTATACCGATATTTTGTCACGTTTGGATGGCTGGATATATATATGTATATAGAATAATAAATTCTTTTATACTGTACATTATATTACTCATGGCCTAGTAGAAAAATATTATTTTGAAATTAAATTATATATATGTATATAAACAATTTTTGTTTTAATTAAAAATGCTATACAAAATATAATTCCACATGTACTATAATTAAAAATAAAATTAAAAAATATTATTTCATTAACATACAAAAAATCTCAAATTTAAAAAATTTAGTTAAACCGTACATATTTTAAGTACCTTTTATTTAACATAAAATTTGATTTTTCAACTAATAAACACACACACATACACACACACACATATATATAATATAAAAGTACAAAATTTTATATAAAATATAACATCATTTTTTTGAATAAATTTTAATAATTTTTTAATTCTTTCCGTATGAAAACTAAAAAAATTATTTAATAGTTTAAAACTAAAAAAGTTATTTTTTTAACTACTTGGCTAAGAGCAATATATAAATATTGATCATTATATATAATTATATATATATATACACACACACACACAAATACATTTAGGGCTGTAATGTTAACTGTAAATTTACCGTTACCATACCGTTATCGATAAATTTGTTACCGATTACAAAATAAATCGGTATACCAATACATTCGGTAAGGTAACGGTAATTTACCGTTAGAAGCGGTAAATTATTGGTAAATAAAATTTTGAACCGTCGGTATCGGTAATTTACCGACAAATTGATTTGTTTCAAACTTTCTCATATTTTGGTCCGTTGGATTATAGATTTTCAACATCTGTCGCTGCTAGTTGACTAGGGTTTCATCTACCAAAGAGAGAAAATAACACAGCTGCTCTTTTTTATCTTATCCGTTTTCATTTCTCGTCTGCCGATTAGGCGATTACCATGGCCGTCGCGACTCGGTGCTCTCCTGCCTCCTTCTTTCAGTTCTAAAATAATATAAAAGAAGAGCAAATTAAACATGCAAGTGGTAATTTGTTTTCCCTATCTGATTCCGTTCGTATGTTTTACTTGTTTGGATTTTTAGGCTCAAAATATATATGTTTTCAAACGATCTGCAAGAGGTAATTCACTAATTTGTTAGTCTCTAGATGTGTTTGGACATAATATATTTAACTGCTTTTTAATTTTTGAGTATAAATTGTCATATAAAGCTTCTTTTGTTGCATTTGAACACAAAGTAAAATTAATGAATTGTTTACATGCGCATTTGATCATTTGTAGTTGATATTGTCACTTTCTCCTTTAGATTTTCATTTTTTTATTATTTCTGCTATGTTATGTGCACGGTTTTCATATTATTTATAGGACAAGGATAGAAAACTAATAATGATAAGTGTAACGCATGCAGTAAATTTTCAATTATCTGGCATATTTGTTGTGCTATGAGATTTGTTTAAAGTGCATAACTGCACGTAAGACGATATGATGTACATTAGAGTTGCTTTCATACTTACTATGTTGCAGTAAAAAAACTAGTAATGATATAATAGTTGTTGTATGCAAAATCTTTTTAGAGCTTCATTAACTCCAAAGATGGTTGAGGCGTTGGTTTGTACAAATGATTGGCTTAGGAGAGATGAATTCAATTTCTATAAGGAGCCGAGCGAAGATGATGTCTCTTTCTACAAGGAACTTGAAGAATTTGAAACAAGTAGGCATTTGTTAAGTTTCATCAAAAAAATAAGTTCTAGTTAATAATACATCAACATTAATATTACAGATGTTCCCTTTATTATAGCACACAAACTTCTAATACCTCTGTACATGTGTATTCTAATGATTGATAACGGACATTTGTATTTTAATGACAGACTTTATAAATTATAGCACACAAATTTCAATTGACACATTCTAATGTACGTATGTTTGTTTTTGACATATATTAACAAACATATGTTACATATCATAAATCAAAGTAATAATTCATTTCCATTTTAGCCAAACATGTTACAGGCTAGTAAAAATGAACAGATCAAATAATCCTTAAATAGTAAATACTTATATGAATATCAAAGTTGTGTCCCAACCTCTATTTAAAACTGAAAAGAAACATGACTAAATCATGTATATATGAGTGAACTTAAAAAAATGATAAAGCAGTTAATAAAAAAGCGAAGGACAGGGGCAAAGCCCTTTGATGTATGAGTTGTGCTGAGACTAAAGCAAAATATAAACAACCAGTTATTAAATAGCATCTGCTGCAAACCTAAATTGAAGGATTTGGGATTTAGAGGCAAGCTAGTTTATTTTTCTCTTCCATTTTTAGATCTTTTACGTTTTCTGAATTTTGATTTTTTTTCCTTTTATAAACCTTAGATTTTCCTTTGATCATCTGTTGAATATGATATCAGAAACCTGAAACCATAAGTAATACTTCATTTCACTAGTTTCCTTTAATTGTTTGTTGAATTTGATACTATAAACCAAAGTTCTAATCATTTTTGTTTTTCATATATTAACCTTTGCAGGCTTGAATGATAAAGCTCCATCTTCAGATCGACCATCTTCCTCTAGTTCACTTAGTTGGCTACATTGTTGGGACTTGGGAGATGCATCATACAGCAGATGAGAAAATTGGGGCATCCATGATGGCTTATTGGCTTCATCAACTCTATTTAAAACTGGTTTTCTACTCTCATTTTTTGCTAATGAAATGATGTGTAATCCTAAACTTATGTACTATGTATGTGCTTGTTATTTTACTTGAATTGTTGACATAATTTTCAGCCTATGGAGATTTATTTCCTTTTTACATGTGTTTTTATTTCACTTAAACCGTTCATTATTATTCAAAATATATGTTTCACTTTGTTGTTGCATGTCAATGAGATTTAAAACTAATATGATATAGCATGTATGTGATGTATTTACAATTTAATATGTTTATTTATTTATTCTGCATGATTTGGTACATGTTTGGACCTTTGGTACATGATCTGGTATAGCCTACAGAAGCATAATATTTACTATTTTCAGGAAACGGTAATTTACCGTTACCGACAAAACGGTTACCGACATACCGGTATACCGACAAAATGGTTACCGACGTATCGGTAACGGTAACGGTAAGCATTTTTTATTTACCGAAGAAATGGTAACGGTATTTGTATAACGGTAATGGTAACCGTTACCATAACAGCTCTAAACACATTATAATGTTTTGTAACTATTTATTTGTGTGTGTGTGTGTGTGTGTGTGTATTGTATATAACATTATATATATTGTTTATTACAAAATTGGCTTTCGAATTATGTATATAATGATTTTATATATTTATATTATATTTTGATATTGAATTAATTTTGTAGTATAATTATATTTTTTATATGTGTTTGTTTGTGTATATATTCCAGTGCATTACTAAATATTTTTTATATAAGTATTGTTTTATCATATGTGTGTGTGTAATATTCATATATGCATATTTGGACAACATAATTGCATACAAGAGGGCCTAACATATCCATTGCGGAGTAAATACCAATATTTATACATGGACATATCAAACCATGCACACTTTGTTATGTTGCACATGCACATGCACATATATGTAAAACTTATATAATATAAATATGTAAACTAAAGGTGAAACATTAAAGAAACCCTAAATATACTTGAGGACTAAATACATATGTAAAAGTACATATACTGTGATTTCTGTACCCAACACTTGAATCACAAAGGTATTTCATAAGAAATACATTACTCCATTAGTCGATATCACTCGATTAAATATATTGAAGATTATGACTCTTTAATATAAGTGTTGTCCTTTACCATTTATATATTAATAAATTACGTCCATAATCTCTGGTTGTTGAGCAATCTTAAGCTAGAGATGTTATTTGTTGTATTATTAATATATTGGCAAGGCAAGGTAAGATTATATATGCATTTGTTGAGCAAACTCAAGGTACATATACTATACTTAGGCCATCGCGCAATGGTAGGTTCGCTTGAATAATTTCTTTCAATTTTTTGAGCAAATTCAAGATCGAAATGAGATTAGGCCAAGGAACAACGAATTAGGAGTTGTACATGATACAATCGATAAGGAGTTATTCGTGATTTGTAGGGCTATGACTGGCTGAGCAAACTCATGGTTAGAATCCCTAGAAAAACGAGTCCTAATGCCCATTAGTAAAATCGAAAGACTTCTGTGATTAATCTTAGTGTTTTGAGAAACATAAAAATCTAATAGGACAAATCAAACATAATTTTTAACCTTACTAATATTCTAAAAGCATTCACTATGCATAATTAAAATAATATACTTCAATAAATTTGTATATTAAATAAAATTTGTAAAATGTTAATCAAATTAAATATATAAATGAACTGAATTAACATTTGCAAATAAAAATATAAAATATACTGGCCAATAAGTTATTGCATGTTGACCCATACAAGCGCCTAGTTATACAACCACTAATTACATCCATAACTTTGTCACTTGCATGCTTAGTCACCAAAAACTGTATGTTATCTTTAGTGAGTTTCAAACTCTAAAAGCAATACAAGAATATGAATATTTGATCCATATAAGGTCGCATATAAATATTTTATGGTGAATGGTCATAATTTGTAATGTACGAAACCTCGATAAAAGTAGTTCATTGAAATGAGCAAGTAAACTTGGTGAGATCGTGGATTCAATATAACTGATTATAATAATGATCTTGTTGGGTTTAAATTTAACACTAGAGAAATGACTATAAGATAAATCTAAGAATTTGATCACTGAAATGTCAGTTTGATCAGCTATGTATAGTGCAATTTATTTGAAATCCATAAAAATTGAGGGTGACCAAATGTAGTTTTGTAAAGAGTTCATTACGATATTATAGTAAGGATTTCCTATGAATGGTTTGACTGTTAGAAAAGTAAACCTCACATATAAGGGTGGACGGAATCTAAGGCACTGTTGGGATGAAGAGAGTAAATGGTCGCTTCTACTTCATAAAGAAATTCGAACATGAGAACTGTAAAATAATAATATATACATACATTGGAATAAGAAATATGATTTCTATTTCGAAAAGTATTTTCATATAGAAAATTGTTTTCTATGATATTTATTTCTTTGAATTTAAGATACTCGATTCGAAAATTCTCAACTGTAAACAGTTACAGTAAATGAAATAAATAGCCTATATTAAGTGGTCGAATAGAGCTCCGTGTTTAGTACGCTATTATAGTAATGGCAGAAATAGTTGGAGCATATCATATAATATTTATTGATCACATCGAATTACGAAAATTATTTTCGTAAAATGTACCGACCATTATTTATGAAATAATAATTATTTTTCGATATTGATTGAAAAATAAACATAATTTTATTTCAATATGAATACTATGAATGTTCATTATAAAATAAAAATATAGTACTAGTGAAACACCCCCACCTCTATATCCATACTATCCAAGAGAATCACTATGTAATATTATCAGATAATATAAATAATGAGGATATATAGGGTACACACATAAATATTGCCTTAGGCTAACATTGGTACATATTTAAACATCAAATAAGTAACTCACTCATATATACACAGTATCAGCATAAAGCATGAACATGCATCATAGAATATAATAGAGTATACAGAGTCAGAATGTAGCAGATAAAATATAATATATCGCATAATATCGTATGCATCACTGTGACATACATCCATGAAGTAACATAACACATAATAATATATAATAGTACTCTATCCTCCATCTATGGCCAACATTCACAAGTCGGTCTAATTGTTCATGAACCTAAAATGTCTTGAATTGACCCAAGTATTAAATAAACAACACACAAGTCAGACTACATCTAAAAGATAGATGACAAAATATTTCATAATTATATGCATGTTATAATCGTATTACCATAAAAAATATCAAAATTTTCAAGAATAGCATCAATCACCAACTACGCATATGATAATGTCATTACCCATATAAATTAAGTCAAATAATAAATCACAGAATCAAATCAAATGGGTGAACCATCCATATCCAAAATCATAATCAAAATCCAAAAAACACCGGTACTTGAGATATTATCAAGTATAATTAGATTGGCACACAGCATTGCCCAAGTATATCCCTCGATCTCAAATGGTAAAATATCATCATCAATCAACAATAATATTGGCCGCCTTTCGGTTAAATGATACATACTAAATGATACGAGAATACACTATACTCTGGACACCTGTCATGGGTACAATCTCATCTCCTCATATAGAAATAAATGATGATGGGAATGGACTGTACAAAAGACCCAAGGTCCATTGTAGAGTCATTTCTTAACATGAGGGTTACCCACCTATATCCATACTTAGGTGAGGTGTACCAATAGCATATGCTAGTCTATCACTCCCCAAGAACTAGAAGAGGGAATGATGGCCATCTAATTGCTCTAGGAGCACATGGGTGATCAACCCAGAAACACTCCTACAATATTCAGTTATTTCCATGGAATTGTGACAATATCCACTAATGTGCTTGTTAACGCAAGGATTCCATGCCATGACTCTGCTTTGTCCTTAATGGTAATACATTGTTGGCCTATACAACACAAGATGATAAATGTTAACCACCCAGCTGTGAATACTATAGTGTGCCAAGATTTGGGGCATGACCCCATGATCGGGCTACTAGGATGGATGCTAGTCATCTGGTTCACTCTAACGTAATAACGAAGAGTACATCATAATAGAAAACACATAGTATCTACATATATTGGTATCCCACCTAACTCAAATCCATGAGCTTGCTCAAAACTCGCCTTACGTAATTATTATCCCAGTATCACGGATCCTGTCACATGAGTGACATTTACAATGAATAACATAATAAATATCACATCGACGTCCTATATCATCATGTGATAGTCAGCCATTTATTTAATGCTCATAAACTTCACTAAATATCCTCAATATTAATCTACATAACGAGTCTAAAGAATAACTGAAGAAATATTACCGGAAGTCCCATACTAGATGGTATTATAACTCCATTTATTCATATTCCTCGTTATACAGAATGAAAATAATCAAAAAATTCAAATATATTAGAATAGAGATTTTATTACAAGATTGTAAACAACATCTAAAATCAATTATTATATATTAATAACAATACCTTTAAAAAATTAATAATAATACATTCATTTATTATGTAATTAAAAATAAGGATATAAATATTATAATTCAATTTCAAATCCTTATAAAAACTTGTAAATTATGAAACATACTCTAAAAGTCCCAAAATATTAATCAAAAAACATTATTTATATTTTTTAAATTACCTAAGATTTTAGATAATTATTTAATACCATAAATCAAATTTCTTATTAAATAAATGTCCTTTAATAATTTTTAATATCAAATTTAAATAAAAAAATTATTAACATTATTTCAATGTATATAAATCTATTGCATCATTTTACATTTAAATCATATAAACTAGTAACATATTTATATAAATATTTCATAAAATTGAAATAATATAAATAAAACACTATTGTGGCTTTCATGATGCTCACCAATAGCGTTCGACCAGTGGGCATTGCCTGGTGTAACCCACTGGTCATAAATCCTGAAACACTTATTTAATGTTAGTTCTAATTTAACCATAGCTTATACAATTCAACCATATTCAGGTTAGAAACAACACATGATTCACAAGCAAACATATAACAAGGAATTCATACCATACACACACACACACACACACATACTTTTGTGAGTTAAATTATTCTCCTGTAGCTTCTCTTACTTCTTCTTCTACGCATGCAATCTCCTAAACATCAAAGCATGGATAATATGCAAGCTTCTTTATATATATATATATATAGTGGTGTAGTAAGGTGTTGAGATAAACATACATCGGTTTGGAAATTTATGGTGATTTATTTGATTTTAGTTTTATTTATAAAAGGAAGAGTGTTTCTTTATTTTTTTTAGGAAGTAAAGTTAGAAATTGATAAGGGAAGAGTATATATAAACTAATATTTATTGAATGAAGAGACACGTCTCAAATTAGAAAAATTGGGATATTGGGATGGTGTAGCTTGGGCTTGGGCTTTATTGACTAAAACATGTGTTTTTTTTCTTCTTTTCTTTTATTTTTCAAACATTTTCCCATTCAACTCAAACCACTATTAATTCTAAAATAAAACTTATATTTACATCACTTAAGTAATTGTACATCATTATGGAATATTACATAATTTATTTCCCAATTTTTTTAGTTTAATTATTTACTCAAAAGTATTCAGTTTGGTCCATATAACTAAAATTCATTTCATTAGCCCAATTGGTTCAAATTTCATTGTAAAATTATTTATTACTCAATTAAATACTATTTATTCCATATAATTTTTATGAAATATTATTTCCATATTAACTTATTTTAATTTAATTACCACATATTCACCCACTTTACTCAAACAATTCCAAAATTATTCTCATTTAATTTTCAAAAGTGTTTTTAATTAATTAAATCACCATTGATGAATTTTAATTAGTTACCTCTCAATATTAGGTTGTTATAGACTTTTCTATTATGAAAATTGCAACCTCGCAATTTGTCCATGGGGGTAAATCTATAACCAAGATGATAACTGGTAGCTTAACTACATCATTTATTATATACATTTAAATACAAAACAAATTATCGTTATTACAAATCACACATTGCTCTATCTATCCTATTACGAGTTAGCATGAATAATGATCTGCATCGACCTTTCAAGTATCAAATAGAGCGATACAAAACAATGATTAGACCTTTTGCATCGGCCCGTCAAGTGTCAAATAGAGCGATAGAAAAAAACAATTAGAACCTTCATTGATGGAATCAAAAGACTCAAATTTACCTTCTTTGTCCATTGTCTAAGATCACGGACTTTGAGATTAAATAAACTCACACATAAGATTTCAATATTTTCATAAAAAATCAAGATATTCAACTTACAGCTTTAAACCTTCGGATATTCCGAAGCAATATTACGGCACGAAGTATATTTTGAAAATGCCACAATACTCAAAATAATATAAATACTATCACATTGTTTCTTAACTAATTCAATTATATCTATAAATAAAAATACCTTAGTTGTCTTTAAAATATTGAAGTGCTTAATTCAGATATCACTTTTCAAAGATACTAACAAACAATGCTTAGTAAATTTCTTTCTATTTCATAACATATTTATCAAAATTTGGAAATTACGTTCCACAATTATAAATTACTTCATTGTAATAAATTCCTTTCTAAATACTTTTCCCTGAATTTCTCATTTTATAAACAATTAATCACTATCCACTACCTAAAATTTGGATTTCCTTCAACTAAATTTAAAATACTTTAAATGAAACAAACTATTTCCCTCTCTTTAAAATCTTTTCCACTTCACATTTTTGATATAAATACTTTTCAAAACATTATTTAAAACTCAATATATATATATATATATATATATATATATATATATTCAAACCAATATAATCACTTTCCATGAATCACATTTTTAAATCACCTTGATAAAAAAAATTACTATCACCTTTCAATACAGTACACATTCTCTTCATTAAAACTTTCTTAATCCCTAAATATTAAATTCATAAAACTATACTTTCCCAAAATATTTATAAAATCATAGTATCCAAAATTATATAATTTTTTTCCAAAGTATAACTCATAATATTTCTTTTAAATTATACTTTATCTTCAAAACATATTTTCCAAAATTATACTATTACCTTTCTCGAAAACAATAAAGTCTATACCCCTTTCCAAAATCACTATATTATATCTCAAAATATTTCATCTATATTGTTTAAATATTTATTTCTTTTGAAAAAATCATTATGCCACAAAGTGAATCAGACAACAGTGATCACACAGCACAAGGTACATTTTCTGTTATCCTACTATTTAACATAACATCTGAAAACATCATCTGTTGTCTGAATAGCCTGTGAAATCATTCATCTATTATCTAAATAGCTCGTGAAATCTCTATGAACATGATTTTTATTCGGACAATATTTTATCTGTCATCTTATCAATTTTTTTGTTTTGGCTCCATATTTTCCCTCTCAGTATTTCGGTGGCTGCGTTTCTTAATTATTCCCTCTTCGCTTTCTTTTATTTCCATCTTCTAAAAATATATTTTCCTCTTCTTAAAATTTTCCCTTTTCTTAAAACTTTATTTCCCTCTTCTCAAAAATAAAATAAGAACCCTAAATTGTCTTCCTTTTTTCTTCGACTTGTCTTCTTATCTCATTCTTTCATCTAATTTAATTTTGTCCCGTTTGCCGTAACATCCCTTTTTGTTCTAAACTATTTATCTATGAGTGAGAAAAAATTACGGTGCTTATCTGTTTGATAAGTGAGTGTACTTTTCTTTGTCTAGATTTCATTGCCGCCTCGTTCGAATCTGGTACTATTGTGATATCTTCCGGATGTGTGATTTTATATATGCAGCGATTGAATTGCGCTTGTTAGCACTCGTCGAGAATTACTGGTTAATTGCTCGGTATGATTTATGCCTCTTTTAATTTTGTATTGTTCTCGACTTCAATTATATGCCGATGATGCATTGGTTACTATTTATAGGGTTTGATTCCTTATATTTTTGGTATGAGAATTTTAAATGTTTGATGTTCGAAATTATTGCTGTGTTTTTGAAATTGTGTGTAAAAATGTCTTGAGTTGTTTTAGTTTATAGAATTGCATTTGCCTTAAGTGGTGATCATGATCCTATGTCCTTAAATATTGAGTTATTTTAGTTGTTTTAATTTGAGTTGTTCAAATTGTTGCCTGACATGTGTCCTTGTTGTCTCCATAGTGTGCCTTGCACATTTCACTTAAGCTATGTAATTCATGGTGGCTGCACTATGTATACATACATACATATGTACGTATGTATGTGTCACACCATTTGTTGGTTATCTGTATAGTTATGTGTGAAGCTTTGATACATGTTTGCTTGTCCATGTTTGTTTATCTACACTTGTACTCTTGTGTGTGTCTTTATTTCTGGTTTGCTGGTCTTGCCTTGCACATGAGTTGCACTCCTCTATTATCTCAGGTATATGTATATATATATACACATGTATGTGTGTATATGTACTTGTATGTGTGTATGCTTGCTAAGCCAGTGCATACATATGTATACATACTTCCATGTATGTGTATTAATATATTTGTTGTCTCAAGTATATGTATACTTATATGTATGTATATATGTGTGAATGCTAGCTAAACCAATGCATACATGTATATACATACTTCCATGCATATACGTAATTTGTTGCACTTTGATGGCTCGAATCTCATGGATGCACTTTGATCTTGAACTTGAATTGCCCGGACTTATTATTATGTAATGATGGTCTATGTTGCCACAAATTATGTTTGCATATCTGTATGCATGTTTTCATACACAAACGCAGACACACACCTGTATATATATCTGCATATCACTACATATGTGTGTGTATGAACTTCCATGTATAAGCATTCGTATATATACATATATATGTGTGAGTTGCCTTTTGTACACAAGTCTGATTTGGTTCATATCAAGTAATTTGAGACTTCCATATATATGCGTACACACATATATAGGTATATATGTGTGAATGTTGTGGCTGCTTCATATCAAGTAATTTGTGGCACTGCCTTATTCAATTTGTGCCTCGTTCAATTTATGGCATTTTCTATTTTAGTTTGTGGCAACTTGCTGTTTTAATTTGTGGCACTTACTTTTGCATTGTGATTTCTTATTACATTTTCAATTACAAATCTTGTTCTAATTCAGTTCTTGTGTGTGCTTGTATATACTTGTATATGCTTATGTAAACTTGTATATGTGTGATTGCATATACTTGTATGTGCTTGTATATACTTGTATGTGCTCTTATGCATAGATGTGTGATTACAGTTGTTGTTGACCCTTTGGTTCAGTGTATCAATGCATTTGCACTAGCATTTGCACTTGCACTTGCACTTGTTTGTCCTGAACCATTGCTGTTGCTTTTGCGTTAGTCCATGTGTATTGAATTTGGCTTGTATGTTTTGGTTTATATTATTTGGGCTTTTGGGCCGACTATATTCAGACTGACTGGACAAGTTAGATTTGACGATCATCGAGGCAGATAGCTCAAAGAGATGAGTATTAGGCTCGATGATCAAGCACAGGCACTGATATGAAGTGACGATCGACGAGATCTAGAGATAGACTCTCCAGAATATTCTAAATGTGAAATAATATCCCCCCCCCCCATGCAGGGGTTCAGTGCCTATCACTTTTCCTAGGGGATTGGCACCTATCCTTAGTTTTTATCCCAAACTAGGTGAGATCGATATTAAGAGATAAGGAAGGCCCCATGAATCTAAGTGTCAAGTCGTTTAGAGTTAATATGCTCAAGTTATGGGCAAATTACTTCGCTTATAAAAAGGGATTGGTATAGAATGGATCGGCCATAATCAATTTTCACTACGTATTACAACAACGATCGGTTAATAACTCAAAATCTACAGATGCTACCAACATGAAACTTAGAGTATAAGCACATTACAACATTGGAAATACCCACTGGGGATCACAACCCAATCACAGGAGATTGGAGGGATCAGTACCTATCCTTCTAGAGGGATCCGCTGAAATCAGAATGCATGCAACACAATTTCACGGAAAATGCGATATCTCACAAGTGGTAAGTCAGAATGGCATGAAGCTTGGAAGGCAAGTAGCTAACGTCATGGGGGAACCAACAGAGGGATCATATCCCATTTGGACACTAAAATAGGAATTCGTATCGATCCCTATTGTGGGCCCCAATAGGCCTCAAAATTCTTATGTGGCCTTGTCTTAGCCTGGAGGTTCTTCTGCTGAAATTTCAACCCGATCTGTTCATGTCTTTTTCTATAAATATAGCAAGCATGTTGTCAGAAAAGGGTCCATCTTTCTACTACCAAGTCTCTTCCAGCTTTATTCTTCATTCTTGTATTTATGGATCCCAGCTGAACCAAACATTCTTGTAATCATAATCAAGTACAAGATTAATAAAAATATGAAGTGGACGTAGGATAAGAATGCCGAACCACTATAAAAATCTATGATTTTATTTATTATATTTGCTCTATTTAAATTTTATTCTTCATTTAATCTCTACTAGATTATATTGGGTGTTGATTCCCCTTTTTTGCATCAACATCTAGTGCTTTCATTGAGAGTTGACTTCTCAACTTAGTTGGATCTCATCATCTACTTGTGGATTCCCATATTCGCGAAATAAATCCAGCTTTCTAGCGATAAACTTCCTACTCTGCTTAGGTTTGAAGGAAATCTAAATGAAGCCAATAGCCATAGTTTGAAGAATTAAATCAACATTGTGCGGAGTAGAAAGAAATGATGATGCCAGTGTTCTTATTTGGAGTTTTTCATGTCCATTTGGAAGCGTTCAGATTCACTCATGTATGTAAATTTTTGGGATCGGATGTTGAAGTTTCACTCAAGTTGGTCAAAATGGTCGATCCCTCTCTCGAAGCTTAGATGGTCGATCCCTCTCTCGAGGCCAAAATGGTTGATCCCTCTCTTGAAGCCTAGATAGTTGACCCCTCTCTCAATGCCAAAACGGCTGATCCCTCTCTCAAATACTAGATGGTTGATCCCTCTCTTGAGGCCAAAATGGTCAATCCCAATAACGAAGCTTAGATGGTTGATCCCTCTCTCAAGGCCAAAATGAACGGCCCCTCTGCAAATCGGTTCACAGTCGATCCCACCATACCTACTATCGATCCTTCTCCAAATCAGTTCACGACCGATCCCTCCATACCTACTACTAATCCCTCCCTAAATCGGTTCATGATCGGTTCCACTAGAAGATCCTTCATTCACGTTCCCATAGCCGATCCCTCTTATATAGCAAACCACAGATCCCTCACCAAGGCAATTCAGCCGATCCCTATACCACCGATCCCTCAACAAGGCAATTCCATCGAACCCGTGCCACAGCGCAGTGCCCTTCCGCATTCTATATTTGGAACTCAACTTAAAGATGGTGCATTATATCTACTTCCCTTATATCCATGACTGACCAGGGCACAAGAGATCAAGCGGCAACTACTGAATTACCACAAAGGAATGGGCAAGGAACTGCTGCTCAAAAGATACTTCCAAAGGCAGGAGAACTATAACGATATGACATAAACTAAGACCGGTTAACAAGTCAAGCCCCCAGGGTACATTGTAACTGCCCTCAACTTACCATCTTCCAAACACCTAACTTGGCAGCTATGGTATGATGGCTTGTTGGGGAAAGCCAAGACCAAACTAACGACAATGGGAGCTTCTCTCCCCATCGAAATTGTAACATTCCCGAATTTTAACCAAGTTAAATTTGATAATTAATTTAATTTTTGGAATTAAATTATGAAATTTTTGGTGATTAAATTTAAAATTTTGGATCTAATGATGAATTAATTGAAAAAATTTCAGAATAAATAAAGATATGTATGTTAAATAGGATTTTTATTTAGAAAGTCAGTAATAAGTCTTTTAGAAATAAAATTGGATTTATTAACTTTATGTTTTCAAGAGACTAATATATACATGGATTATTTATTAGTAATAAATAATTTTATTTCAATTGTTTATAAATTGTATAAGTATAAGTTATTGAAAATTCCTTTTCCAAGAGCTTTCCATATTAGAAATCAATTTCACAGAAGGACTTAAACATAATTTTATCATATATGACAAACGTAAGATATATGAAGTATGATATTAACAAGTGTAAAATGGATTAACAAGTGGCAAAAACAAAAAAAATTCTTAAAACTTAAGGATGTAAAAAAAATGAACAAAGAAATAACCAGGCTATTTTCCAAAAGCTCCTCATACTCTTTTCTCAACATTTTCTTCCATATTCATGTTCATATCTGAAAACAAAAATATTAAACAACTAAAACTAAATCAAAATCTGAAGAAAAAAAACTCTCAACCTCAAATCTTCAACCTGGAAAAACAACAAAATCAAAACCCTGTAACTCAAAAGAAGAAAACTAGAAATCGAAACAGAGAGGATTTTCAAGCCTGGAATCTTAATAACAAGCTTCAGATTCAAAGGAAATTCAATACAAGTAACCAAAACAAAATCAAGATCAGTTTGCAAAAGATCATCTCAAGCAAGTGTTCAAGCTTTCAACCTGAAAATCAAAATGAAACCAGAATTTTCAGATGAAAACTCAAATACAGGCTCTGTTTAAAATATTCTCAGGTGAGAAAAACACCCTTATTGATTCTTAAAGCCTGATATATCTGATTTGCTTGTGATAAGTCTTTGATGTAAGTTGTGAAATGTGCTTGCATGCTTGTATATATGTATGGATGACTGTGTGCATGATTGTTGTACATGCATCATGCCTCTGTTCTAAGTCCAATAGGGTTTAAACAATTTGGAAAAAATCATATCTTCTTATATAAATAAATTCAAGTTATAATTCCTGAAAAGAAAATGCTTATAACAATGTTAAGTTATTTTTAAAAATGATCCCAAGTAAAAACATTTAGTAAATACTTTAAATAAATAGAAATGACAACGGAAACTTTTATAATCGGAAAAACTGATGATCATGATTTTGCAATTTGATTTCGTAAGTTTATTAGTGCCAACAAATTATGATTTTAAAGGTTAAATTGAGATTTCAGATGAGTATTTGGGTAGTAATTGCAAGATGAACGGAGAAGCCTTTTTCGTCAATTATCGACGATAGTGGCGTCATGAGTCGTCGGGGTTGGAGCTGGAGCGGGCAGGGGTATCAGGGATCATCAGAAAATTGATAGATGAATTTATAATTCACCATGGAAGATGAGCAAGATCGATTTAGTATTTTACCCTAAGTTTGAGTTATGGTCGGAATTCGAGTAATTCCGACGACGTTAGTGCATCGAGTCGTACTGATCCGAGAAGAATAGGAGTGTGGCAAGGTGACGTAGCTCGTGGTCGGTTGGCGAGAGCTCTGATGAACCATACCCGCGGCGCGAGGTGAATCTGTGGTCGAGGTTGGTTTCCAGTTCGAAACTTATTGCTTGATTTTGATTAAATGATCAATTCGTGGTTTTGAGTGGATTCTCGGGTCGAGTGGGTCAATGATGTCTCGCGGGAGGTGGAGGCGATGGTCGGAGTACCGACGACCATTGGTGCACGTGGATGTGCACCTGTGTGTATCTGGTTTAAAGAGGAAGGTGTTGTCTCGAAGTCATGTTCGGGATTTTGGGTATTTGGCTCGGGGTGTTTCTCGGGCTCGTATGTGTGTTGTAACACATTTTAAAATTTTAAAACAAAGTTAAATTTTAAAAAGAGAAATGGGTGGCTCAGGTAAACATGTGTTTTGCTCGGGTTTGTTAATGTAATACGGAAAAACAGTTTTAAAATTTTAAAGAAAATAAAATTTATTGAAAACAAATTTTGTTGAAACCAATTTTTCATTTTATATTAGATGTTATCTAAGTTTTAAATTGTTTAAGAAGATTTTTTTAAATAAAATTGTTTTAAATTGACCAAGCTTTAAAATGGTTTAAAATGTACATAACCTTTATTTTTAAAGTTTATTTTAGATAAACTTAATAATATTAAAGAAGTTAACTGATATAAAGAATGTTTTAATGGTTAATTAACTTTTAAAGTTTAAAGTTAATTTATTTCTTAAAGGAAATTAATTACTTGAAGTGAATTACTTAATAAAAGTAATTAAGGTAAATTTGTTAATAATTTAAGTTTGATTAATCAAATAATTAATGAATAATTAATTTAAGGATAATCATTTACTTAAGAATTAAGGGTGAATAATAAATGATTAAAGATTGATTAATTAAGTGTTCAAAGAATAATTAATTTAAAGAATAATTACTTAATGTGATTAATTAATTAAGGTAATTAAGTTAAGAATATTTGATTAATTTAAAAGGTTAATTAATTAGTGAAAGTGATTAAGGAATGATTATTAATTAAGGATTAATTAAATAAATTATTATAATTAATTAAGGATAATTAATCAAAGGATTAATTATTAATTAAATGTTAATTAATGTTTTAAGGATAATTAATTAATATGGTTTGTAATTAATCAATATTAATTAACCAGGATTAGTAAATTATTCATAAGTAATTAATTTGATTAAAATTAATCAGACAATTAACTGATCTTACTTATGAATGTTTGAATTGAATTGGATGCTTTGAATTGTGTGATATGAATTATTCTTGATTAAGCTGTGAACTGTGATGTAATTTATTCACCTGTGATGTAATTCATTTATCTGTGATAAATTTATATTGCTTATCTGTGATCTGTGAATGAAGATAAGCATTATAGATTATACCGCTTATCAATAATTATGTGTTTGAATATGTAATGATTGATGATGTTGTTGCACTATTATTGTGTGTAAAACCCCTGGACCACACTATACACACACAAATATGGATTTCACGAGGAAATCGGTTTAGTCACAGATATTTTGAAATGGTTTTAAAGTTGAATTTTGAATCCAAATAGTTTTAGAAATGGAATTGAGTTAAATGTGAAAAGCTTTTGAAAAGGAGTTTTAAAAACAAAAGTTATTTGAATAACTTGATAAAGTTTGGAATTTAAATAATTTGATTTGAATTTAAATTCAAAATTTGAAATTGAATTCTATGTATGAAAATTGTGGTTTAAAAATGTTATACAAGTTATAAATGTGTTTATATGGGTTTTTAACCATTTTAAAAATATTGTTTTGGGAATTTGAATTTAACCCAAGGGCTTTAACTTGTATAAATGAAATCGGATTTTTCCGAAACGAAAACTATTTGTTTTCAAATAATAATAGCTTTCATATAAAGAAAGGATTTTCAATTTGTGTTGAATGATTTCAAGTTTGAAATGGAATTGAAATAGTTTTGAGAGCTATGAATGAATCTTTGTGAAAGATTGTTGAACCTTGTTTTGAAATTGAAGAGGGTTTTAAAAGGAGTGTCTTTTATATAAAAGATTTGAAATGGGAAATCATGAATAAATCTTTGGAAATGGGTTTTGAAAGCTATGAATTGAGTTTTTGATTAAATAATTGGATGATTTAATCCAATTGGAAAAAGAAATGGTTTTGAAGGCTATGAATGAATCTTTATGAAAGATTGGTGAACTTTGTGGAGTAATCTTTTTGTTTAAAGATTTGGAAATGGTAGTTTGTTTAAATCATTTGAAAGAAAATTTTTGGGTAATAATTATGACTTAATTGAGATCCCATTTTCCATATGATTTTAAATTATGCGCTTGTTATTTGGTTTAGCCGGGAGAGGGCCTTGTGTCATATAACCCATTCCGAATAATGATACGTTGTTATGAATAGCTTTTGAAGACCGGTGGTGAAGACCGGGTATTTTCAAAAACGAAAGGATAACCCGTCGATTGTCTCTGCACTGAGTCGCGCCGATATAGAGATTCCCTAAGTGACGGGAAGTCCGATCGGGATTGTGAATACCCGGATTGCAAGGGCTTCTTCGGAAGTGCCTTCGGTTCTGTTCGAACCCGGAACAGACTTGTATGGATGTGTGTCTGACATTACACTTTGAAATGTAGAACCGGTTTCTATCAAACACATTTCTGTTTGGTGGCAGAGATTTATTCTCTTAGCTTAACACCCTTCTCTGAGACGTACGAGCTCAGAGGTTATGTAGTTGATGGTTACTAGTGATACATTCCCAATTTGGTAATGTGGCATAGGAAGTGTTGCTGATCATTTGTTGATCAAAGCATGACTTTGTGAAAAAGTGTAGCTTTGTGGACGAGACCTCATCGAGCCTAACAACCCGATAATGGTCGAAACGGGAAAGATGCGGCAAGGTTGCAGGGGTCGTGCCCCTAGGGTATGTCCATTCCATTTGCAAAAGGGTGGTATCATGGTATGGATCTCAGATACATAACTCATGTGGACGCTGTAAATTTATTACTGTGTGATGTTGTTGGTGTAGACGTACCTCGGATAAAGGTCGCAAACGACCGGGGATGGCATATCTTTAAGTGTTACTCCTGGGCAGGGAGGAAGCTGGCCTTGTGTTGGCAGAGATCCGGGTAGGTTCTCGGTGCGTCCCTCCAGAGGCGTTCCTATATGGCAATAGGAAGTTCCTTAGCCTAACCATTTGATGGAAATCCAATCATCCAATACGCGTCTTGTACGATTTTATTTGTAGAACCTGCCATTTAACATGGTTGTTGTAGTAGGCATACTATAATGGTACGTATGCTGGCTAAGATTAATATTATACTTGCAAATGTTTTCCACTATACACTAATAATAATATCAAATGGTTTTCGCGTATCAAGCATTTTTGACTATCATAAGGAGAAATCTCCCCCAAGTGTGCGATTGCATGGTGTGTGTGCCGGGAGGGCTTATGGTAGTTTCATTTTCCAAAAAGCATTACGGATTTATTTTAAATTCTTTTGTTGCTTGTTTTAAAGATAAACTGTTTTTGTTTGCTCATACCAGTCCCGTGACTAACCCAGAGTTTATTGATTCCTTCCTAAACTCTGGGTGCCCATAATTTTTCACACGGGCAGTCTAGAGTTAGGGTTTTCAAATAGTCGAATAGTAAGTGTAGATTAGATAGCATTCAATCTTTGGATATTGGCAATCGCAATTGGATCGAGTTGCGTCATTCAGCATGATTGCTTTTGGGTTTTAGCTTATGGCTTGGAGATCTTTGGAGCATTGAATTGGAATGCAGCTTTGGATTTTATCTTCTTTCTATTCCTTTGGAGATGCATTATATTGAAGATATTATTTCCGCTGTGTCTTGTATCTCTGATAGTATTGATGTCTATTGTATCATTCTGTTGTATCATATTGTATCAGATATTGTATCTGTTGGATAATAATGTTATATTATTCATTTTCTTCCACTACGTTGTTATACTTAATGTGTTATAAGCTCCGGTGAACCAGATTCGACGTTTGGATCTGCGGCATTTGAATACGGATGACGTATTCGGTGCAGATTTTCGAAGGTCGAGTCAGGGTCGTTATAGAAATCCATTCACCGAAACCGTTCTATGAGCAGAATAACCAAGGATGCAATGTCACTATCCAACTTATTTCAAATTCGATGCAAGCTGCTCAAAGACTTATTGCATGAATTCAACGTCGCTGGCACTGAAGTGAGCACTTCCTACGAGGATATCAAATTGATGGCATTGATAAGGGGAATCAGCCCCAAATTGGATTTCAATGATAGGTTAGCTGGAAAGCCTCCTACGACCTTGGATCGCTTCTATTATAAAGCGAATAAATGCTTACGTAAGGAGGACATGAGACTAACATTGGCAGGAAATAATGCAGGCCCAATGGTTGGAGAGGTTCAAAATAAGAGTAACGATGATATCCTGAATGAAGACTCAAATTCTAGGAGACAACCTAGAATACTAAAATTCAACTCATATACTCCTTTGAATGGTTCGATCAAAAACATCTGCTTGGAGATTCATGACTCGGAGTAGTACTGAAAACCATCTTTGAGAGAGTCCATCGAAACATAGAAGAAATGCAAGAAATGTTGTATATTTCAAGATATATACAATAATAACTCCAGTGATTGTAGACAGCTCCAAGATGTGATCGAAAATATGATCTGGAAAGGAAATCTTCAACAATATGTACGAGCCCCACATAATGGCAGGAAGGGAATATTCGATGCCTATCAATAAAGAACTTTGATTATCAATTGGACCACCCATGGTGGACTTTTAGCTGACAAATACTGAGACGAAATGGAATAGCAAGCATACGATGCTGCTTCACTTATCAATAAGATTTATTTCAATTTAAATTATGTTGTGACCTGCCGGCAATTTGAATTAAACTACTTGCAAATGATGCAGGTAACCAGGTATCCAGAGTTAGGCACCAACCGAAATCTATGAGCCATGATCGAACCTTTGGAGTATCATCATGACGAGCATAAATTGACCGCTCATCGGCTGCCAAATGCCACTGACTCTAGGGCAGGAACTTGAAATGGAAAAGCTCAACAAGGGCAAACTCCAATGTAATGTAGACACGACTGGCCGTCCCTCATCAACCTCCACACTTGACTTGGAGACCAAAGAAAGACTTAGAGCGAATGTGACTCGATCATCCACTCACCGACTCATACTTGAAGTTTGCCAAAATACATATGCCTCTTCCAAAGCTCAGCGATGCCTGGATCTAGCTAAAGTGGAAGTGATTTGATTGTAAACATATTGATGACAACCTTGGACAGAAGGAGCAGTTTGTAACCTCAACTTAAAGTAGGCATGATTGACCATCTACTCATCAACCGCCCTCCCGCGACACGAGGACACGACTATAACGTAAAGTGGATGTGACTGGACCATTCACCCAATAGCTCTCTCCCTTGACTTGCTGGGAGGAGTGCGAAGCAAATTGGATGAGACCTAACCATACAACCCAAGCATGCACCATGGATGTGGTTTGACCATTCATTGCTTAATCACTAAGAGGATGTGAATCAATTGTCCACTTGCCAACTTTTGTCCTTGACATTGGGCGCGGAATTCCTTTCCACAAACGAACATAACTCAACTGTTTATTTGACAATTCTTATGTTGACCTGACAGGTTGAGTATAAATCAAAAACGGGTGTGACTGACCACCCATCATAAAACTCTAATCCCTGGAGCATGTACTAGAGTACAAACACAAAACGATGGACATAGTTCAACCGTCCATCGACCAGCTCCAGTCCCTAGAGTGCGGACTAGAGTATAAACATCAAACAGGTGTGACTAACCACCGTTTACAAAACTCTGGTCCCCAAAGCATGGATCAGAGCATAAATAGAAAGAAAAAATGGATGCGATTCGATCGTCCATCGATTAAGTCTTATCCCCTAGTAGGACAGGAGCATAGATACCAAGATGGACGCAATTCGATCGTCCATCGATCAACTCTAGTCCATCGGCATGGACTGGAGTATAAATACCAAAATGGACGCGATTCGACCATCCATCGATTAACTCTGGTCCCTCAACATGGACTGGAGTATATATACCAGAATGGACAAGGTTCGATCATCCATCAACCAACTATGGTTCCTCGCATAATCTGGAGTATAAATACCAAAAATGGGCATGGTTCGATCTTCTAGTCTCCAACTTTTGCCTCTGTCTTGAGGGGTAAACACACGACTTAACTTGGATGTGCTTCGAACATCTGCTCCCCGGCTCGAGCTTAAAATTTTCTAGAACGCTCATTTTATTCCGAAGGCTCATCAAAAACAAGTCCCAAATGGAATAGATGTGGTATGACCATTCATGCATCGACTCCTGCCCCGAATGTGAGGGCAATTTAGGAGCCCAAGCTAAAGTGGTTCATGATTCGACCGTCTAATCCAAGGAGGACATGATACGTCCATCCACGACCTTGCTCATGCCTAAAGTACGGTGAACTATTCAAGCCCCGCCCGGACATCGGTAGGCCTAAAATCCAAAACAAGACATGGACGTGGTTCAACCATTCATCCATTAGCTCTCATAGACAAACAAATAGGTGGAGTACAAAACATATAACAGAAGTAACTTGAGCATCCGCTAATCAGCCCTTCCCACAATTCGATGTGAAGAACTCCAAGTAATAGTGAACGTGATACGACCAACCGCTCTTCAACTTTCACCCCTGATTTGGAAGCAAAAGAAATGACTATGGAAAATGTGGATCGACTATTTTTTGTAATAACTCTAAGTCCCTAGAGTGTTGATTGCAGTATAAACAAAAATTAGGTGTGATTCGACCACCTACCAATAAAATCTTATCCCTAAAGTGCAGATATGCGTATAAAAAATTGATGAGTGCAGTTCGACCACTCCTATTCCATAAACTACGACATAAACTCGATAGGAGGGGTATAAACTCACTGTGGATGGAATTTGACCATCCACAAACCAACTCCGATAACCCAAGACTAGGGGTAGTAGTATGAACTACTGTAAGCTGAATACAACAGATCACTATAGTTCCGGTTTGGCGATTCTTTACGACTCAAGGCAATGACCACAAGGAGGCCTTAATACAAAACCAATCGGGATGACATTCAAAATTATGGTCGAGCGACTATATCATACCGTCGGATCAAGGGTCAATATCGATTTGCACCAAACACAAACAGATGTGACTTGAACGTTCTTCGAATAGATCTGATCAACAGAGCATGGATAGAAGAATAAATCACGAATGAGTGTGACTTGACCACGCATTCTCCAACTCCTTCCTTTGATCCATCAGGAGGAGTATGAAACCGGATGAGCATGACTATACTACACTTGAGCTAACTCTACCCTTAAATCTGGCAAGAGAATACAAATCAAAATGGATGTTGTAGACCACCAGCTCCGAATGAATGCGACGCAATCATTCGTCCATTGACTCTTACGATGATCCGACTGGAAGAGCAATACGAAATGGACATGACTTGGCCATTTGCACACTGATCCTTGCCCTTGGTCTAACAAGGAGAGAATCAATCATTGATTGGATGTGACTTGACCATCTATTCTTCAGGTTCTCGCCCAAAGCATGGTGAAATCTGTGTCATAAGTGGACGTGATTGACCATCCAATACCCAACTTATGCTGGAAATACGACGGGGCATTGAAGTATTCCCTCTAGAAGGAGAAACCAGAATATAATTCAGGATAGGTGAGACTCGGCCTTCCATCAACTAACCTGATCCCATGATTGAATGCGAAAATGTATAAAGCTAAAGTGGTCATGGCTTATCTTCCTACTTATCAACATATGCCCGCGAAGATAAAAAGATCATCAGTACATTGAATGGAAAGCATGTTACTCAACTACCCAAGAAGATTCAAATTCAAAGAAAGAGCAAACTATGTAACTACACGCAACAGGAGTCCGAACCCTACTTGAAATTTGATTCGACATGTTTATAAGCCTGAACTTCAGCCATTAGCAGGTAATTGCTCAAAGCATCAAGAGCCCTTCACTATCAGACTCATCAGCTCATGACGAGATCGGATAGTCAGACCGTGGCGACCTCATCACTTGCCGTCCTGACCGACTTCCATGACATTGGTTATGTATTAGGGAAATGTTCGAACATATGAATCGATATCAAATCCAGTTGCCATTCTCCATGCCTACATACACCACCTAAGTGTTGAAGTTATAAGAATTGCCTAGGCAAAGGGCTGGTACAGATCCCATGGCCTACGCGACTTTGCAAACCCAATTCAGATGTCCACATGCGAAGTACAGTTTAGCATGGTGTTGTGCAGTCCCGTACAAGTACAAATATGCTCATCTATTCAAGTTTGAAGTGGTAAACATCCGATTCAAGGCCATGCTCTAGTTCAAGTATTCAAGTGATATATGGCATGTCCCATTGTTTGATTTCGAGTTCATATAGTCAAATATGTTCATGTCAAACCAAAAACTGCTTATGTCCCACTAATAAAAGGGATCAGATTTGATCCCATTGCTTGGGAAAATCCACTTAAGCGTTTTTCAGCTCACAACATTAGGCCAATATTAAGCAAAAACCCCACAATCGGTTATATAAGATATAGATCCAAGAGATAAAGTATAGGAGCCTAAAGAATACAAGGCCGCACCCACTGAACTAACAATCAACATTATGGTCAGTCATGATGACTCATTATGGGTCCTAAAGATCGGATCGCGGCTCAGTGCAATGATGATGAAGGAATTAGCTGGTTTTACCCGATGCAGAATCTTGATGTGTTCACTTAGATCCATTCTAAGATGTGTGGGATCTCGCCGTTTATTATAAGCCATGCATTGGATATCGACCTGAGGCATGTCCTAGTAAAATAAAGCGACACAACATGGATCTGAAGAGATCTGCTGCACTTAAAGAGGAGGTGGATAAAATAAAAAACAATAGGTTTACCCACGGCACCCTCTACCCGAAACGGGCTTCCAATCCAATTCTTTTGAGAAAATCTAATGGAAAGTGGCAGACATGCGTTGACTACTAAGACCTGAACAGGGCATGCCAAAAAGATAGCTTTCCACTTCTGAGGATCGACCAACTGGTAGAATCACCCGCTGAATATGAACTGCTTTCGTTTATGGATGCGTACTCCAGAAACAACCAGATCCCGATGCATGTCCTCGACTAGGAGCACACCAACGTCATTACCAATCTGGGGCTATCTCGTTATGTTGTGATGTCGTTTGGACTAAAGAATGCTAGAGCTACTTACCAGAGACTGGTCAATCAGATGTTCAAAGACCAGATCGAGCGACCATTGAAGGTATATGTGGATAATAGCTTGTGAAGTCATGAAAATTAAACAACCACATCGATGACTAGGTAGAGATGTTCGGTTTTATCCGAAGATATGGAATAAAACTCAATCTTGTGTATTTCTCTTTCGACATTGCATCAGGGAAGTTCCTGGGTTTAATGCTTAACTCTCTGGGAATTGAAGCCAATCCTAAGAAGATTCTGGCAATCTGAGACATCTAGGTATTGAAGACAATCAAGCAGGTATAGAGCCTAAATGGGAAAATCATTACCCTAAGTTGATTCATCACCAGGGCCACCAACAAGTATACTCTTTTCTTTGACCTAATAAGGAAATGGAAAAGAAACTTTGAATGGATGCAATATTGCGTTGACGAGTTTCAAGCTTTGGTAGATCACTTAGAGAGACCTCTCATCCTATCCAAGCCGCCAGATCACAAAGATTTACACATCTATTTAGCTATGTCGGTACACCCTATAAGCGTCGTATGCTATGCGAGAGAACCAGATCCAAAGATTGATATATTATGTAAGCAAGTGATTGACAGGCTGACCGGTAGGCTCATCCCATTAACATCTATGCCGATCAGCCATTACAATAGATCATACAACAACCTGAGATGTTTGGAACACTACTCGAGTGGAACATTGAACTGAGCCAATTTAACATTACTTATCTCCCTTGAAGAGCTATCCGAGGATATACATTAGCGGACTTCATAGTCGAATTTACTGCACTAGACGACTCTCTAAGAAGCAGCGTACAATAGACCATTTGGTAAGAGATGTACACGGATAGAGCATCCAATGACCGATGTTCTGGTGCTGGAGTTGTGTTAGCAACTCCTAAGGAACGATCGATTTGCTACGCTCTAAAACTTTATTTCCCGATGACAAACAATGAAGCTGAACGTCAAGCCTGGGTTGCCAAGTTCAAGCTTGCTAAAGAAATGGGAGTAAAAAACATGCAGATCTTTTACGATTCCCAGCTAGTAGTATATCGGTTCAGGGAATGCACAACAAATGGGTTTATTCCTAGTCAAATTACTTAATGCTCTAAGCATTAGCCAGATGGAGATCGACCGGATCTTGGAGATGAGCCAGACAAGGACTCATGGATGACTCCTATAAAAGACTATCCATAATGGGGAATCCTTCCTGAGCAGAGGAATGAAAAAGATAGATCCTCTACAAAGCTTCATGCTACGTTATCCGAGAAGGAATCATGTATAGGAAGGGTTTATCTGCTCCCCTGCTTCGGCGTGCCCATGATAAAATCAAACGAATATTGAGAGAAGTACAACACTCTAAATTATTTTTAAAGAAACACTATTTCTCTTGCTATCAATATCCAAGCCCAACCATGCTTGCAACTAATCGAAACTGTTCCTCGTTTCATCTTTTAGGTGATCAATTGCAATAGGCCACATTCAACTTCAAGACTGACCCAAATGCTTTAAACCCATAATCGATCATCATTAGCGATCTTCAATATATCCAATCCCTTCATCGTGTATCCACAAAGATTTGGAGTGAGAAGGGTTAGTGGAATTTTTTTTGCGAATTATTGAATTTCATTCCACCAAATTTGCAATGACCCATGAGCTTTGAACTCATCCGGGAGCCAACAACAAAAACTTGTATCTGAACATACACATGTACATCTTGAAAATATATTTCTAAAATCGATAGAAATTGATTCTCACATGGGGAAATCAGAGGAAGAATTGGATTCGATAACCAAGGCGTACTAAATCTACTACTTGGCTTAAAGGAACTGAGTGCAAACGATTACCGATGGATTCTACTCCAGAACTTACATTATTTGATAACATCCAAGAGTTAAAGAGAACAGAGAGAGATTTGACTCTCCACAAAGTAGCTCAACAGCAATGGAAGGATAACAACCATTTGACATACTGAGTGGAATCCTCTACGATGACCCTAACTTGACATAATTTAAAGCATTTCATGTATGCAACAAGACATACTTTGGGGGGCAAATGTTTTTCGGCCTTTTGGCCAGCTTTTTTCAGAATGACTGGACAAGTTAGAGTCGACGATCATCAAGGAAGAAAGCCCAAAGAGATAAGTATTAGGCTCAGAGATCAAGTACAGGCAATGATGTTCAGAGACGAACAACTAGACCAAGAGGTAGACTCTCTAGAATATTCTAAGTATGGAATAATGCCCTTGAAGGGGGATCAGTGTCTATCCCTTTACCTAAGGGATCGATACCTATCCTCGGTTTTTGTCCCAAACTGGGTGAGATCGACATGGAGTGGCAAGGAAGGCCCCATGAGGCTGTATTTCAAGTTTCAAGTCGTTTGGAGTTCGTATGCTCAAGTTATAGGCAAATTACTTCTCCTATAAAAAGGGATCGGTACAAACGAGATTAGTATAAAAGAGATCATATAAAAGGGATCGGTGTAAAAGGGATCATATAAAAGGGATCGGTACAAAATGGACCGTATAAATGGGATCGGTATAAAAGGGGATCGGCCATATTTATCTTTGACAACATATTGCAACAATGATCGGTCAATAACTTAAAATCTACATATGCTATAAACATTAAACTTGGAGTAAAAGCACATTACAACATGAAAAGCACCCCTAGGGATCGCATCCCAATCAAAGGAGATTAGAGGGATCGGTGCCTATCCTTTAGAGGGATCAGCTGAAATTAGAATGCATGTAACACAACTTCATGGAAAACCTCACAAACGGTAAGTCGGAATGGCACAATTTAGAAGGCAAGTAGCTAACATCATGGGGGACGCATTAGAGGGATTGCACCCCATTTGGACACTAAATAGGGGCTGATACCGATCCCTATTCTGGGCCCCAATGGGCTTCAAAATTCTCATGTGGCCTCGTCATGGCTTAGAAGTTCTTTTGCCGAAATTTCAGCCCGATCCATGCCCGTCTTCCCTTATAGATACAGCAGGCATGTCAGAAAATGGATCCTTCTTTCTACTGCCAAGCTCTTCCATTTTTATTCTTCATTCTTGTACTAGTGGATTCTAGCTTATCCAAACATTCTTGTAATCATAATCAAGTGTAAGATCAATAAAAATATAAAGTGGACGTAAGACAAGATTGTCAAACCACTATAAAAATCTGTGTGTTCATTTATGATATTTGCTCTATTTTAATTTCATTCTTCATTTAATCTCTCCTAGATTCTATTGGGTGTTGATTCCCATTTTTAGCGTTAACAGTTTGAATCATGCTTGCTGTTGCATTGATGCTTCTTGGAGTTTGAAGTTGCCACCATATCCATGTATACATGTGTATACATACGTACATACATATGTATGTATATATGTGTGAATGTTTATGGCATTGCCCTGTTTTAATTTGTGGCACTACCTTATTTTAATTTGTTTATGAACCATTTTGAGCTTGAACCGGTTTGCTTTGAGCTGAACCATTTTGGATTGCTTGAACCATTTTGAGTTGAACCATTTGTTGAATTGCTTTGAAGTGGTTTGAATTACTTGAATTATTTATGTATGTGTGAATGTTGGTGGTTGATATATATATATATATAAACACACACACACACACATACATATGAAGAGGAAACAAACCCATGAACTGAGGAAATATTAATATTCAAATTCAATTTAATTATGCAATTTATATTTGTTTCCTTTTCCATTTTACTCGTTGTTTATTAGACATGTATAGGAGATGGTTGGATACAAGCTTTAGCAAGCAAATCAAGATCAACACATCAAAAATAAACTCGAGTGAGTGTGAGTGGGAGCAATTAAAAAAATGTTATATATGAGATTGTAGAGAAAAATTATATATACGAGAGTGATAGTGAAAGTTGTATTGCATTTAAATTTGATTTGAAATAAAATATTTGTTTAAATAAAATTATGATTCATTTATTTCATTTTGCAAATATAATAAGTGTAATCGATATGCATATCTGTCAATATATATATATATATACACACACACACATATATGTTGTATAATAGGAAACTCTACATATGATACTATAACATTAGATAACATATGGTTTTTTTATTGTGTTAGTGCACATTAGACAACGGGGCATATCTGTGGTTTGATGTGAAACGAGACGGCATGAGATTTAATGATAGATAGATATGCAATCAAACAACAGAGCATATCTGTTGTGTGATGCATTTTTTCCCATAGTGAATATTAATCTTTCAAACACTTTAAACTTTTAAAAGTATTAAAATCCTTATAAACATTGTCTCCATATGTCTCGTACAGGTGTTTAGGAATCCTTATCGATAATGTTCACCAGATACATCGGCCAGAATTCATATACCACTCAATAGATAAATTTACCTAAATTTTTCATTAATAATCTCTATCAATAGTAATACTTATATCCTTTCAATAATCTTATTTTCATAAAATAATTATTTTATTTCATTTCAAGACATATCTATACTGAACATCCATGTATATATATAACCAAGAGATTTATAACTTAAAGCATTTGCTTAGTTTCACAAAATACTATCTAATACATTATATATATAATACAGAAGATTTTCAACACTTTTTATAAACATATACTTTCTTACATTGAAATACTTACAAATGCTTTCCAATTTTACATTAAAATTAAAATCACTTTTAGTAGTCTAAACATTACACATAAATTGTCAATCATCACACATCAATAAGCAAACATTATTCTCATTCATTTATAACAACATGTAATTTATTTTCATTTCACAATTCTAATTAATATTTGTAAATTATATAGTATTATTTCTAACAATAATTACAAATTCAATATATGCTATTATCAACCAAGCAATCATACACAAGTAAAAACAATTAGCATGCTGAGCGGAAAATAATATATCGGCTTCTACTATGCACTCTGATCAATAACAGAGCTAAATATAATAATTAATTCTAAGGCATGATAGGTTAAATATTCGATATCAATATTGAAACTACGGCTCGGACATAATCATTTATATTTTTTAATCAAAAGAATTAGAAGTGAAATATATATATATATATATATATATATATATATAACAAATTTGTCCCCACATGATTACACCAGTAATCATCGTATACATATATACAGACATACTATCCCTCATTATAATGTAACTACCTATCACACCTAAGGAGATAGGAATTCTAAGTCTCATCTAAGTCCATGAATCATGTCTCATATATATACACACACAATGTATTGTTCTAAACCAGCTCTAATACCAAAAGAAATACCCACCTCTTTCCCACACTATCCAAAAGTATTACTATATAATACCATCGGATAATACGAAGAATAAGGCTATATTGGGTACACACGTGAATATTCTCCTAGAATGACACTGGTACGTATCTAAATATCAAATAAGTAACTCACTTATACGTATATAGTATTGGAACAAAGCAATAAACATGTGTGTTTCTAGGAAAGAACAATACATAATCGAAGAAAATAATACATAATACAAAGTCACGTATACATCACTATGACATACATCCATGAAGTAACATAAATATATATATATATATATATATA
Source organism: Allium cepa (assembly GCA_030765085.1). NCBI lineage: Eukaryota > Viridiplantae > Streptophyta > Magnoliopsida > Asparagales > Amaryllidaceae > Allium > Allium cepa. The sequence continues at coordinate 91,862,713 of CM060930.1, read as the reverse complement.
TATAAAATAGTACTCTATCTTCCATTCATGCCTAACATCCACAAGATGGTATTATTTTCCCTAAACCTAATCTGTCTTGGACTGACCTGGCTAATATATAAATAACACACAAGTTAAACTATATCTAAAAAGTAGATGAAAAAAATATCTCATAATTATATGCATGGTATAATAGTAATATTTTAAATGACATCAAAAGTTTGAAGAATAGCATTAACCACAAATCATGCATAGGAAAATGTCATCACCCATACAAATTAAGTCAAATACTAAATCACAAAATCAATATCAAATGGGTGAATCATCCATATTCAGAATCATCATCAAAATCCAAAAAAAGCATCAATACTTGAGACACCATCTAGTATAGTTAGGCTAGCACATAGCAATGCCCAAATATTCCCTTAATCTCTAATGATAAAATCTCCTCATCAAACAACATAAAATAGGCTGTCTATCAGTAAAATCATATATAATAAATGATATGAGAATCCACTATACTCAAGCACCTATCACATGTATAATCTCATCTTCTCATATAAAAATAAATGGTGACGTGAATTGACTTTACGACAAGCACAAGGTCCCTAGTAGAGTCATATCTCAAATTGTGGATTACCCACCCATATCTTACTTAGGCAAGGTGTATCAATAGCATATGCTAATCTATCACTCCATCAGAACTAGAAGGGAGATTGATAGTTGTCTGCCTACTATAGGAGCGCACGGGTTATCTACTCGGATCTACACCTACCTATAGCAATCAGTTACCTCTAAAGAATTAATAAAATATCCACCAATGTATTTGCCAATGCGAGGTCTCCCAGTCATGACATAGCTCCGGCCTATATGATAATAAACGCTGGCCTAGATGACACAATGGGCTAATGATTAACCGCCCTATTGTGAATACTATAGTGTGTAACGGATCTAGGGAATGACCCCATGATTAGGCCGCTAGGATGGATGCTAGCCATTTGGTTCACTCCAGCACAATAACCAGGAGTACATCATGGTAGACAAACATATAGTATCCACATATGTAGGTATCCCACCTAACTCAAAGCCATGAGCTCGCTTAACACCATGGTCATCACCTCATGTAAGTATTATCACAGTATTATTGATCCTATCACGTTAGTGACATTTATCTACAATGACTAACCGAAAAAATATCACATCGGTGTCCTATACCACTGCGTGATACTCAATCATTTATTCACTGCTCATAAACTACACTCGGTCTCCTCAATATTATTCTATATTATGGGTTCAAAACATAAATGGAGAAATATTACTGAATGTACCATATTAAATGGTATTATAAGTCCATTTATTCAGATTCCTCATTGAACGGAATGAAAATAATCAAAACATTCAAATATAAATTAGAAAAGAAATTATATTACAAAATTGTAAAAACTTCTTAAATCAATTATTATATTCTACTAACAATACCTTTAAAACATTTACGAAATAAGTAATACACCCATTTTACTAATATAATTACAAAGCGAAATTGAATATTATAATTCATTTTCACATCATTATATAACTTATAAATTATTAAACATGATCTAAAACACCCAAAATATTAGTTAGAAAGCATTATTTATATTTTTGAAATTATATAAGATTTTAAATAATTATTTAATACCCTAAATCAAATTTCTTATTAAATAAATATCCTTTAATAATTTTGAATATATTTTTAAATAAATCTTTTCTTAAAATTATTTCAATAGATATAAAATCCATTGCATAATTTTATATTTTAATATTATAAACTAGTTATATATTTATATATATATTTTTAATAAAATTAAAACAATACAAACAAAACACTATTGTGGCTTTCATGATCCTCACCGGACAATCATGTAGCCCACCTCAGTCACGATTCCTAAAGCACTTATTCATTGTTCTTAATTCCAATTTGACCACAGCTTACACAATTCAATCATATTCAAGAGTAAAAACAACATATATTCACAGGCAAACTTATAACAAGAAATTTATATTGTATAGATGTATATCAACATAATTTTTTGATTTAAATTACCCACTTGTAGCTTTTCTTACATCTTTTTCTATGCTTCCAGTCTCTAGAACATCAAAGCATGAACAATATGCAAGCTTCTTCGTACATACAGTGGTGTAGTGAGGTGTTGAGATAAACATATGTCAATTTGGAAATTTATGGTGATTTATTTGATTTTAGTTTGATTTATAAAGGGAAAAGAGTTTCTTGAATTTGTTTCCAAAAAGTAAAGTTAGAAATTGATAAAGTGGAATTATATGTAAAATAATATTTATTGAACAAAGGGAAATGTGTTGAATTAGAAAAATCTAGATATTGGGATGGTGGAGTTTGGGCTTGGACTTTCTTTATTAAAACATGTGTTGTTGTTATTTTCTTATTTTCTATTCTTTTACAAACTAGTTTCCCTTTCAACTCAAACCACTATTAATTCTCAAATGAAATTATATTTACATCACTTAAGCAATAGTGTATTATTATGGAATTTTACAGGAATTATTTCTAAAAAGATTCTTTTTATTTTCTATTAAAAAGTATTCAATTTGGAATATATAATTAAAATTCATTTAATTAACCTAGTCAACTCAAATTTCCACTTTAAAATTATCTCTTACTCAAATCTGTACTATTTACTCCATATAATTTTTATGGAATATTATTTCCATATTTTAACTTATTCCAATCTAATTACCTCTCAACATCATATTGTTACAACTAGTATTTATGATGCACTAGAAAATACAAAGGCATCTAAATTTATTTGCAATTATTTTGGAATTATGCACTAAGCAACAGTTTTGAGAAATAATCATTATTATTTGATTATAAATCATATGACACTAGTAAATTATATCTTAATCAATTAACGGCAAAGCGCCCATTCAGTGGAAGCACCATAAGGGTTAATGAACTCTGCAGATTGATACATATAGATATATGAATCACAGGTCTATTAATACCAAAATGGTTCCACATACTTCATTTTATTCACTGATGAGTTATCGCTGACATGGACATATCTATTTGACACACGTGTAGTATGTCTATGATAAGTTCATTGGATATAAAGCAAAAGCAAATGAATTAACATGCAATAGAGAATAAAATGGTATGAATTGATCGAATAGGTGCGTATGTTGGAAAGAGATCTAAACATACCTAAAATGAATAGAGTTCAATCTCAAAAGTCACTCCTCCTTATGATACATAGAGATGTGTCGATAAGGAGTAATCAAATTGCGTTGGACAAAGTATGATTAATTATAAGTGAAGTTAAGTTTAGTTATTTTTATAAGGTTATGTGCTTCGAAGCAGTGCACAAGGTTGAAATTAATTTCATCTAAAAAATAGTTTACAAAGTCGTACAAGATAAAGGTTTATAGCAAAACCCAACATATCCTAGACCAAGGAATTGACAGGTTATGTGAGTCGAAAGACTACATAATAATTTTTTGGTAAGGGATCTTCTATGAATCACCGTAAAAGAAGTTTGGGAATGATTGTCAGTGGATGAACTATTTATGTTTTGAACATAAGTATAGTAAACGAAAAAAATCAAATTAGTTATACATATATAAGGTGACTCATAAAATATTCATGAATACCCATTCCGTTAAATTGAGAAAAATTGTTCTTTCATGAAATATCAACTTCATAACGAAGGAATTTGTTTTAGAAATTATTTGTAGTAAAACGGATATGGATAGATAAAAGGATAAAACTGATTATAATGATTGAAATGAAATTAGTCAATCCAAAAATAAACATAACGCATTATAATAATTGTAACGATCCGTAATTTTCGACAATTAAAATAGTAAATTTAATAAGATTTTTGTAACTAAATGTTGGAAGAAATTAAAATTTAAGATTTATAAGAGAAATAATACTAAAATGAAATGCAACAATGTTAATTAAAGCTAATTATTAACAATTTGAATGGAATTCCAATTAATTGAAATAGTATAAGGTTATACTTGGTTATAAAGTGAATGTTGGAAAAATAATGTAAATATTGAATTCATCAATGAAATAATATATTTTTAATGGAAATTAAATAAAAGTAGTGTTATGAAAGAAATGGTAACATTTATTTGTAAGTAATAAACTTATAAATGTAATTAAAGGCTAATGGTGACAATTATTATATATATTACCTATTTATTTGGTTTATTAAAATTAACTGGAAATAAATGGCAATTAATTCCCCTAATTAGTGCAGTTAATGTAGGTTTAATTGATAACGGTAAAAAGGTTGATTCTATACAACGTAACCAACGTAAATTTTAATCATAGTATGACCTTTGATTTGAATAAAAGGATGGAAATCATTTTACTCAAATTTATTGGAATTGGAAATTTTAATAAGTGAATTTATTACAATCAATGAAATAAAAGGTTACTTAAATGAAATGTAAGATGAAATGGTAAAATATTCATGTAATGGAAGATATAACAATGTTGACTATGTATGTAAGGTAATAATTGATTTAATAAGATAATGAAACCAAGGTAAATAAATTAAGAGGTTTTTAGGCTCAAGGAAAAAGTTTGAAAAAATTTTAGTTTTAGGGACAACAAGTTTGCTTTTTAGGCTGAAGGACACTTTTTAGTGTAAATCACAGAATGATAGTTGTAACTATCATTTTCAGTTTACACTAAAAAATGTCCTTCAGACTAAAAAATAAACTTGTTGTCCTTGAGACTAAATTTTTTTGTAACTTCTTCCTTGTGCCTATTTACCTGATAAATTAATCGAGACATTAATTATAGTTAGTGTGTGAAATTGACCAAAATTCAATAAAATGGAAATATAATAGTTAATACAAATAAAGGATAGAAATTGGAGTATATTAACGTAATGAAATGTAAAACCTATGTTAGCTATGTTATTAGATCATAAGTTTGGACCATAAATAAAATTCTAAAACAACAAACTACAATAAAGCAATAAAGTGGAAGATTCTAACGCGTATTAGAATATAATTTAATAACAGGAATTGGAATAATAAATGTTAGTTTTAATGATGAGTTAAATGAATATTGATTGATAGAAAAAAACATTTATTTAATATGTAATTTAATGCTTGTTGAATACTGTAATTTTACAAACGTGTTTGCATGACTATAAATAAGGATTACAATGTTCATGTATATATTTAATTGATTTCATCAATTAGGGTCTGTTTTGAAGTGGAAGATTAAAATTAATTGGAAATAAATTTATTGAAATCTTTCAATTGAGAAAGGAAAAGTAAACAAAGTGCAATTAATAAATTTAATGTAAGAATGTTTTCATTTGGAATGTACATTATTTGGAAATATAAGAATGGATTTAATATTGTATAAGTTGACCATTTTAGAATATAAGAATGTTTACATTTATGAATTGCAAGTAACAAATAAGCATTTTAAGGAAAATAAAAGAATGTTTGAGGAAAATAAAGTGAACGTTTCCATTCTGAATATAAATGTAACGTTGTAAAAAGAGAAAATTGAATTTTTACGACAACATTTTATGGTAGTTAAATAGCAGGCATAGGTTGCATGCAAGTGATTTTATTGCTAACCATGAAATTTAAAATAAATTAAATATTTGATTTCATAATTACGTGTCGAGAAAAATGTTGTTTTTAAAATCGAATTTTTAAAGCATGGTTCATATATTTTTTATGTAGCGGCAGTCCCCGTTATGTAAATTGGTGTGTTCAAATTTAGTTATGCCGTGGTAACTAAATCTTTAATGAACGTCAAATTTGGTACATTTGGGTTAACAAAATTAATTGAGTGAACAATGTTTTGAAATTTGAATTCCAAAAGTTTGTTTATAGGATAGAGTTGGCCCATTCATTCCCTTTATAGCTAATAATTGTCATACTTTTTTTCATTGTTTCCTCATTTGTTCCATTACTCATTTCCATTTACATAATCGAAAGCCTTTTTATTTCAGGAACGTTACCTACTTTTCATATTTTTAATTCTTTCCTTCACCTCTTTTAATACCTACCAATTTTTTTAGGGTTATTCATATTTTTGCTTTATTTAAATTCCTACTTTGTTTATATTTAGCTTTATTAGCTTTTCACTAGTTTCATTCTTCATTCTTGTAGCTTTATTTTATTTTATTTTGAATCTCATCTTCTGTAGCTTCATTTTTGTCTCTCTTCACCTTCCTCCTTCCTTTTTTTTCATGTTTCTTCTTCAAATCTCCTTTCTCTCATTTTTTCCAAAGTTTTTTTCTCCTTTCTTCTTCTTATTCTTCAAATCTTCTTCTACTTTTTCAAAGCTATCTTTTCTTTTTCTTTTTCAATTCTTCTTATTCTTTAATTTTTTTCTTTTTCAAACCTTCTCTTCTTTCCATATCTTTTTCTTCAAATCTAGATCTATATAATCTTCTCTCTAAAACTATTTATTAAAAAAAAGATTAAGATATCAAGGAAACAAAACAAAATGAGAAAGTAGTTGCAGATCCAAATCTGGCTAGAAAAGGGAAAGCAGAAAGGTGAGTGATTCAACCAATTCACGCATTACTAAAAATTCCATTGCAAGTTAAATAAAATATACGATGTGATATGTAATTTTTTTATTGTTGTTTGTTGATTCAAGTTGACATTCGAATTGATATTGAATCTGAATTGACATTTAATTTTATATTGGAATTTAATTGATAGTTAAACCACGATACTGATAACTATTATATGTTGAAATATATTGGTTGATTTGGATGTTGTTTGAAATGGATGCTTATTGATTGATATGTTGGATGTATGGTTGTTTATTTATTTTAATATGTCCCTGTTATCACCTTGTACATTATTGACATCATTTAAGAGGTCCTCTGAATCATTTTAGAATTGGATAATTAAGACATTTAAATTATCGGTTGAAATGATATATACCCATACAATTTCTTGAATTTGGATTATTTATTATAATTGAATTATTTAAAAAGTTTAAGTTTTTAATTTAAACTTCGGATTTATTTTAAATAAAGTGGTTAAAATTGGTATTTTGAATTATTTGAAATCTCGTAAGTTACTGCACTCACGTCGTACATTTGATAGGAGATGAAAAATCCCATAACATCTCTAAAGCCATTGCATTCATATTTTTATTTGAGATTGATTTGACTTACATAGGAATTTTTATTTCTGACTCGAATGTATTGTTTTTCTTTATGCTCAGGTCAGTTTGAGCTTTTTCGTGTATTGAAGACCATTTATTGTCTGGAGGACGAAGAACGAAGATTCAGTATATTATTGTTATTTACTATTATTATTCCCCTGCTTATTGTGTTCCACTGCATTATTATTTTTTCTTCTTCTGATGCATGTATAAACTCTGATTTGCATTATAGAAGTATAAGCAAATGTCATTTGTAAAACAGCTTCATGAACTATTTATTTGATTATTATATTTTGTCATTCTGCTGCGAGATTCTGTGTTTTTTTCCTTCTTTTCTATTATTTTATTATTTACCCCATTAACAATCCTCCCTTTTGAATGGTTTGAATTAGACATGTGTGGTTTATTGTCGATTTAAATCGCCTAAAAAGGTGGGTCGTTTCAGTTGGTATCAGAGCTTTGGTTTAGAAATATCTCAGCCTGTTGGGGTTAACTCATTAGAGATAGGGTAGTAATACCCTGGAATAAGTTGTTTGAGTGTATATACGAGAGCGCGTAATCGTTAGTGTTATAAAAAAATGTTTTATATAAGTTTTGAAATGAAAGTATTTTTCCTAATATTATATGATATATATAAAGGAATAGATTTTTATAACTGATATAGTTATTTGTAATATGTTTGATTTATGAAATGGTAATATTTAGTTACTATCATTTATTGTTGATTAGTTAAGTTTTTGTTATTTTATAAGCATTGGTTAATTATTGTTGATTGAACTAATAGACTAACACTAGACTACTAAAGGTGTATTAAAGAGAATAAAATGAATAATTTGGATATATGTTTATGGAATTGAAATGTTTGTTGTGAATTGTTTGTTGATTGGTAGTTTCAACTATTGAAATAAAATGGAAATTTGGATAGTCAAAACTTCTGAATTAATACTTCATAATTATATTGAATTGTGCAGTTGAATTTGATAACCTTAATTAGAAAGCAAAAGAAACACGGTTAATTTGTTATAGTTGAGTAGAATATTTAAAAATTGAAATGGTGAACTTAGTTAACTTTTATGAAATGTGTCATAAATAAATTGAAAGTTAAAGATGAAATAAAAATGAAATGAATATAAATAAAGTCATGCCTTGTAAAAAAAATTATGAAATAAATTGAAGTTGCAATAAATAGTTATAATTAAAGTTGTGATAACATTAAGCCCGAATAATGTTTATAAAAAAATTTAAGCTTTTATAAATTGCTTATGAACTTAAGAAAATTCCTTATGAAATGATTTGAAAATAATTGTAGTATTAAATGAGAAATATTACATGAGCAATGAATGTAATTCAAATTGAAGAGAAATATAAGCAATATTGTAAGAATGAATATCTTAATATTTTACATTAAATGGAGAATACTGTGAAACAAATATTAAAATATGAAGTGATATTTGTGTTAATCAATGAGATTAAAAAATGAATTTAATTGAAATGTAATTTGGATGAATCAAATTGGAATAAATACGTAAGTTATACGTATATTATTTTATTCGCATAATTAATTTGATCCGGATTTGAGTACATAAGTTCGAGGTGAATTACACCATTTCGCGTTAAGATTTTTCATTCTATTCTTGATGGCGAATATTTGATATGGATTTTGGTTTGATTCTAGAATTCTCTATCATAGTATATGGCTATGGAAGGAGAATGATGGTTTCTAGTCAAGAAACCATATCGAAGTCCGCATTAGGGAAGTTGAATGGACAATACTAATTCGAAAGTGAACTTGTGTGATCGAGCGAGCATCGAATGTGATTTTGCGAAATGATGACATCTGTACATCTTATGTTCTAATATTATTGATATGTTTTGGCGCTGAAGTTGAAAGTTGTTGGGTTGGATATCTTTGTAATTTAAATTGGAATTTTTTTTGTATGCAAAACTACTATTAATTTAAAACCATTTTTCAAAAACTATTTTCTTTTGTTTTTCTTATACAAACTATTTTCTTTTATTTTTCTTATACAAACTATTTATTCTATTTTATTTATAAAACTATTTTATTTACAAAACTATTTTACAAACTATTTTATTTACAAATTTTTTACAAAACTATTTTATATACAAAACTATTTCACAAAACTATTTATATACGAAACTATTCAAAATTCAAAACCTTTTAAAAAGCAAAGATATTGAATCTCATATGGCTTTCCATACAGCGAAATTGATTTTGAAAATTTTTGAGTCTTGTATAAGATGGACTTTATATAAGTACAAGTGATTTTGAAATTGTTGATTTTGGAAGGTATTTGATATGAAGAGATAAATCTTATATATAATGGAATTTATATAAGAATGATTTGATATATTCAAGATTGTTGATTTTGGAAAGTACTTTATCTGAAAATGAAATCATATATATATAACGGAATTTACGTAAGAATGATTTGATATATTCGAGATGATTGATTTTGAAAAGTACTTTATCTGAAAATCAAATCTTATATATAATGGAATTTATATAAGTCCGATATTTGAAGTTATGATTTTGAAATGGTATTATATATGGTATGTTATATTTTGAAGTAAGAGGTATGGGGAAGTACCCTATGTGAAGAATTATAGTATGATATGCTTCGACCCAGATGGACTAGGGGAATCCAGGAATGGATTCGACCGATAAATCCAAATGGACTTGGGTGAATTCAGAAATGAATTTGAACTGATATGCTTGTTTGGACTTAAACTCATGAGTTCTTCCATTTTTATTAGGGTAGATGGTTCTTTAGTTTACCCAATGGAGGCGCTTTCGATCATACGATATTTTGTTTATGGATCTTCTAGGAAGGAAGTGCGTGCATTGCATAAATCATCGAATCAGCAGTGTGTCACTACAGTAGGGGTCGATGGTCCTTTGTTTACGAACTGGCTACGATATTTTTCTAGAATCTGGAAGGTAGAAGGATCTTCTGGAATTTTTTGTGTCCATTGCGTAAATACTGGATCAGCAGCGGGCCACTCTATCGTATTATCATCATTTGACATTGGATTTTGAGCGGTACTTCTTATACCTATTTTTAAGTATTTTTCACTAAGTATTGAAACAGATCTACTAAGTACTTGGAGAATTCTAGCCTTGCATATGATCAACGCATGGCCAAAGCCTTCAAGAACGAGGATAGACATGTTAAGATAGCAAGTTATAAAAGTATTTTGATAAAGTATTATATAAAGGATATTTTGATCATTTTTATCAATTCTAAATACTTTAAAATGTTTAAAATATTGTTTATTCATGTACAACATGGTTTAATGGTAAATTGTTAGTGTTGTAAATATTTGAGAAGTTATTTATTAAATAAAACATATTTAAAGTAAATGATTATTGATTTATTAATAATGTTTGAAAAGTATCTTGAGATAAAACTAATAAATTTATAAATCATGGATTTAAGGTTTTCAATAACCTCTTTGTAGATACAAGTAATGATGTAAATAATTATCTTCAAACAGTTTACATATATTTGTAAAGAAGTTACTTAAATATTTAAATGGTATTTATACATGAAGCAAGGAACTTTACAAATGATTTTTTTTTTGAAAAGTATTAAAGTATTAAAGATGGTTGATTTATAAATGAAGCTTTCAAATGAATATTTCAAGTAAAATATAAAAGTTTCTTTGAATGCATAATTTAAAGATATTATATAAATGGAAAAAATAAATTGATTTGCAAAGTTTATTTATAGTAATATACTTGACAAATAAATGTGAGTCTCTATTTTGGAAGTGTAATTTGTAATATTTACTTGATTTCAAAGTACTAATAGTAAATTTATTGATTTATTTACAATTTGAAATTTAGTATTAAACCATAATAAATGTTTTTCCATGATTTTAATATTCATTTTTAAAACAAGTGTGTAAAATTAATTATGAAGATATGAAATTTTGACAAGCACCATTGTCCAAGTGGTTAATTGATTCGGCTTTGGTGCAAGAGGTCACAAGTTCGAAACTTGCTTTCGAACGTTTATTGACATGAGATATGTTGTCCCAATGATTTGTTGTATATAAAGTACCATTTCAAAAAAAAAAAGACATGAAATTTTATACTTTCATTTGGAAATTTAATGTAAGATTTGAGTATACTATTAGTTTCAGTTTAATAATCTTGAGTTTATACTTATTTTAAAAATAACGAGTTTAATAAATCTTTGGATTTAAGAAACTTTATTTTAAAAGCTTATTATAATGTTTTGATATAAATTTCCAACATTGTTTTAGACTTTTGAAAAACCTTTACATAATGCTATGAGGATGTTTTAAATATATCTTGTATTTTTACTAAGTGAATGATGTTAAATGTTTTAATTGAAATTTTATGGATATTGAAATATTTCCTTTCTCTTCAAGGGCGAACACCAAAAACTTAAATTTATATTCAATAACCAAATTTAGTTATAAACTTAAGTAATGCAGTAGAAGCTTAAGTTATATTTTTTGAAATGATTCACTAATGACTTAAATCCTTAATGGAAAATAAATTATGTAAGTGATTGATCTCTATATAAATAAATGAATGGAAAAGTAAATAATGAGAAGAAAAAACCCAGCAGAATAAACTAAATTAAAATTGAATTATAATTTCAATTATTGCAATGGAATAAAATTTTAACTATTTAATAATTGGAACCTCTAAAGTTGAAAGTAAGAAGTTAAATGCTAAGTTATAAATTAAATATACAAGGAATTTGAAATTTGTAACTTGTAAACAAAAAGGATATGAAAATAAGAAATGATAACTATTGAACGTTTATTTACTAAAATGAAATAAGATAAACTTATGTAACTTTCAATTACATTCTTAGAAACATGTATATATAACTTACCAGAATATTAAACGTTCTAATGTTAAATAAGGATATGTAAGGGAATGTTATACAAGAAAAATTTAAATAATGAAAGTGTTCAATGAAATTTATTTTTATAAATAAGAAATTTTATATGAAATAGTTATAAACCCGAGTTATAATTGTAGTGCTACTTAATAAAATGAAATAGATAGTGAATATTGTAAGCAAAGAATTATGAACTTAAGTTAATTTTTGAAGTTGTTCATAATTAAGTATATAATTAAATGAATATTATATTAAATTTAATGATTGTAACTTCAGAAATGGTTGATTACTTGGATCCCTTGTGAAGATTGTATGCTTGTTTGCAAAGATTATTATGTTGTATTGATTTATTTTGATTTTATGTGATGATGGTTTGCATTTGGTTGAAAGTGGTTGTTGTTATGTTATATTGATTGTTCATTATTAATTTGAAACATATAATCATTCCACTTCTATATAATTGTTAACCTATTTGGATTATATTAGTAGAATACAGGTTATGGAAGCAATTGCTACTGCTTTTGGTATCATAAAATAAACGTAATTTGCCTGATAAATAGGTACGTTCTCGGATTATGGTTTTCTACGATATTATATTGTTTCCCCCGTTGGAATATATTATTTTGAAAATATATGATATATTTTGTATTATGTTTTCTCCCGAGCCTCTCCATTCAAAGGAGACTCTGCCGAAATTTTTCGTGAATTTTGGACTTAAATTTTTTTTGTGAAATGTTTTCTAAACTTTTGTTAATTTGAATATAAAAGGATTTAATTATTTGTAAATTAATATATTTTATTTAAATTACTTATTATGTAAATAAATTGTTTACGAATTTAATATTTTTAAGATATATTGATTACTTAATTCCTTCTTTTCCTTTTTTTCTTTTCGGGGACGAAAAGTTTTGAGTGGGGGAAAGTGTAACGACCCGTAATTTTCGACAACTAAAAATAGTAAATTTAATAAGATTTTTGTAATTAAATGTTGGAAGAAATTAAAATTTAAGATTTATAACTGGAATAATACTACAATGAAATGCAACAATGTTAATTAAAGCTAGTTATTACCAATTTGAATGGAATTCCAATTAATTGAAATAGTGTAAGGTTATACTTGGTTATAAAGTGAATATAGGAAAAAGAATGTAAATATTGAATTCATTAATAAAATAACATATTGTTAATGGAAATTGAATAAAATTAGTGTTATGGAAGAAATGGTAACATTTTTTTGTAAGTAATAAACTTATAAACGTAATTAAAGGCTAACGGTGACAATTATTATATATATTACCTATTTATTTGGTCTATTAAATTTAGTTGGAAATAAATTAATTCCCTTAATTAGTGCAGTTAATGTAGGTTTAATTGATAATGGTAAAAAGGTTATTCTATACAATGTAACCAACGTAAATTTTTATCATAGTATAACCTTTGATTTGAATAAAAGGATGGAAATCAGTTTACTCAAATTTATTGGAATTTAAAATTTTAATAAGTGAATTTATTACCATCAATGAAATAAAAGGTTACATAAATGAAAGGTAGGATGAAATGGTATAATATTGATGTAATGGAAGATATAACAATGTTGACTTTGTATGTAAGGTAATAATTGATTTGATAAGAGAATGAAACCAGGTAAATAAATTAATTGAGACTTTAATTATAATTAATGTGTGAAATTGATCAAAATTCAATAAAATGGAAATATAGTAGTTAATACAAATAAAGGACGGAAATTGGTGTATATTAACGTAATGAAATATAAAACAAATGGTAACTATATTATTAGATAGTAAGTTTGGTTTATTAATAAAATTCTAAAAATATAAACTACAATGAAGCAATGAAGTAGAAGGTTCTAACGTGTATTAGAATATAATTTAATAACATGAATTGGAATAATAAATGTCAGTTTTAATGATGGGTTAAATGAATATTGATTGATAGAGAAAAACATTTATTCAATACAATGTTCACGTTTTTATTTAATTAATTTCATCAATTGGGTCAGTTTTGAAGTGGAAGATTAAAATTAATTGGAAAATTATTGAAATCTTTCAATTGAAAAAGTAAAAAGAAACAAAGTGCAATTAATAAACTTAATGTAAGAATGTTTCACTTGGAATGTACATTATTTGAAAATATAAGAATAGATTTAATATTGTATAAGTTGATCATTTTAGAATATAAGAATGTTTACATTTATGAATTGCAAGTAACGAATTAGCATTTTGAGGAAAATAAAGTGAACGTTTCCATTCTGAATATAAATTTAACGTTGTAAAAAGAGAAAATTGAATTTTTAAAACAACATTTTAGTTAAATAGCAGGCATAGGTTGCACGGTGATTTTATTGATATCCTTGAAATTTAAAATAAATTAAATATTTGAGTTCATAATTACGTGTAGAGAAAAATGTTGTTTTTAAATTTGAATTTTTAAATCATGGTTCATATTTTTTTTACGTAGCGGCGGTCTCCGTTATGTAAATTGGTGTGTTCAAATTTAGTTATGTTGTGGTAATTAAATCTTTAATGAATGTTAAATTTTGTAACAAAATTAATTGAGTGAACAAATGTTTTGAAATTTGAATTCCAAAAGTTTGTTTATAGAGTAGAGTTGACCCATTCATTCCCTTTCTAACCAATATTTGTCACACTTTTTTTCATTGTTTCCTCATTTGTTTCATTACTCATTTCCATTTACATAGTCTAAAGCCTTTTTATTTCATGAACGTTACCTGCTTTTCATATTTTTAATTCTTTCCTTCACGTCTTTTTATACCTACCTTTTTAGGGTTGTTCATATTTTTACTTTATTTCAATTCCTACTTTGTTTATATTTAGCTTTATTAGCTTTTCACTAGTTTCAATCTTTATTCTTGTAGCTTCATTTCAATTTTTTTTAAATCTCATCTTCAGTAGCTTCATTTTTTGTCTCTCTTCACCTTCCTCCTTTCTTTTTTTCATGTTTCTTCTTCAAATCTCCTTTCTCTCCTTTTTTCCAAAGCTTTTTTTCTCTTTTCTTCTTCTTATTCTTCAAATTTTTTTCTTCTTTTTCAAAGCTTCCTTTTCTTTTTTTTCAATTCTTCTTTTTTTTTTAATTTTTTCTTTTTCAAACCTTCTCTTCTTCCCATGTCTTTTTCTTCAAATCAAGATCTATATAATCTTCTCTCTAAAACTTTCTATTAAAAAAAAGATTAAGATAGCAAGGAAACAAAACAAAATGAGAAAGTAGTTGTAGATCCAAATCTGGCTAGAAAAGGGAAAGCAAAAAGGTGGGTGATTCAACCTATTCACGCAGTACTAAAAATTCCATTGCTAGTTAAATAAAATATATGATGTGATATTTAATTCTTTTTATTGTTGTTTGTTGATTTAAATTGACATTTGAATTGATATTGAATCTGAATTGACATTTAATTTTATATTGGAATTTAATTGATAGTTAAACCCTGATATTGATAACTATTATATGTTGAAATATACTAGTGGATTTGGATGTTGTTTGAAATGGATGCTTATTGATTGATATGTTGGATGTATGGTTGTTTATTTATTTTAATATGTCCCTGTTATCACCTTATATTTTATTAACATCAATTAAGGGATCCCCTGAATCATTTTAGAATTGGATAAAATTATGGGTTGAAATGATATATACCCATATAATTTCTTGAATTTGGATTGTTTATTGTAACTGAATTATTTAAATAGTTTAAGTTTTTAATTTAAACTTCAGATTTGTTTTAAATAAAGTGGTTAAAATTAGTATTTCGAATTATTTGAAATCTCGTAAATTACTGCACTCACGTTGTACACTTTATAGGAGATGAAAAATCCATTAACATCTCTGAAGCCATTGCACTCATATTTTTATTTGAGATTGATTTGACTTACATAGGAATTTTTAGTTCTGACTCGAATGTATTGTTTTTCATCATGCTTGGGTCAGTCTGAGCTTTTTTAGCGCATTGAAGACCATTTTATTTTCTGGAGGATGAAGACAAAGATTTAGTATATTATTGCTTATTATTATTATTATTCCACTGCTTATTGTGTTCCACTGTATTTTTTTCTCTTTTGATGTATGTATAACTCATATTTGAATTGTAAAAGTATAACCAAATGTCATTTGTAAAACAGCTTGAACTGTTTATTTGATTATTATATTTTGTCATTCCGCTGCGAGATTATATGCTTTGTTTTTTTCCTTCTTTTCTATTATTTTCTTATTTACCCCATTAACCATCCTCCTTTTTGAATGGTGTGAATTAGACATGAGTGGTTTATTGTCAATTTAAATCATCCAAAAAGGTGGGTCGTAACAATAAGTATTCTTGCGCTTAAAGAGAAATTACGAGTTTCTTATCAATGTTAAGAACAAATAATCCTCGGTTGTAAATTGAACCATTAACTATATTGACTCTGCGAATGGTATGATGTTCAAATCCATAATGCATTCCAAGTACGTTATCAAAACATGATTTTGATAACTATACCCAAAGGGATATCATCCATCGGCTATGAATGTGTCTTCAAGAGTAAGACTGATGCAGTTGGAATCTAATAAGCAACATTTATAAGAATAACATCTCAAATTTCAATTCTTGAAATTAGCTTAATAGATTCATTATTCAACATGTTTAGGTTGACTTGGACTTTTACTCGTAAAATTATCACCTAGTATGACTTTCTATTTAGTACATATGTACTGTAATGAAAATTCTAAATATTAGAACAGATTATTTGCACATAAAACCTAAGTATCTCGAAGTCGGTGGAAGCGATATTGAGTTTGTGTATCTTTCGTATATGATCCAAGAAATGATACAATGATATCATTATGTAAGCATCAGAATTGAGTAAGTATTTTGATAGAAATATCAAATAGTTTGTTTTTTAGTCATAATGCCAAGGAAGCATATGTTCATAAGAAAGAACCACTAAAAGGTGCATAGATATTTCTAAACTATAGGTAAACAACAAACTGCAGATTGTTAACGATGTACTTATGTTAAAATCAGTAATAGTTTGGTAGTTTAATATTCGACAATGGATTTGTAAGTTATATGCTTTAATATTAAGTATAAAGGATATTGGGAACTTCCCAAATGATATGCAAAAACACCTTATTAAAATGTTTAATAAGGAACAGTAAGATGGATTCTTTATACACTGGCAATATGTTTGATGAAGAGACTTGGTGTAAATAATTGTCACAACAAATTAACGCTTAGTAAAATAGAATAGTATTTTATTGAAGCTAAATAACAAATAAATTTGGTCATAATATCACACCACTTACTAAGTGACATGTGAACGTTAACATTCGAATTGTTTGATATTAATCGCTAATCGAATTTACACATAAGAGTCACACAACTGAAATATTCAATACTTCTTTTTCCACCTGATTTGATTAATTAGTAATTGTAATAAATTAATTAAATTTATTATTATTTGTGAAATATAAGTTATAAAATTTTATTTGTTGTGTGCTGAATAATATTAAATAATGTGTTTGTAATAGTTATAAATATGCTAATCGATATTCACGTTTAACTTGATTTAAATGCAAGGATTATTGTTCAAGCTTGGAATAGTTTCAATGCCCATTTACAAGCTTTAATGGGGGATATAGGCATGCACAAGGGAGGCCGACCATGTAATGTAACATGATGAAGAGGTTTAAATCATCAAAAAGAAAGAATCGGTAAAGAGAAAAATGAGAATTTTGATCCACTTTTTACTCTCTTATCCTTCTTTTATTTATTCCACTTGTACCTCACTTAAGATCTCTCCAAGTCCTCTCTTGCACAAACCATTGTAGACCGGCCATAGCCCTAGTGTGACGCCCCACCTCCATGCTCATAATAACAAAGGGTATTAAAAGGAATACTGTCTGTTATTACGAAGAATAAGGCTGGATAGGAGCGGCCATCCGTAGTTAGGCCTTACACTAGTATTGGTTATCTCGATAGGAGTGGTATATATTTTTATTTTTCATCTCCTATTTATTTACTCCCATCAACATATCCAATTCTAGTATAAAACGAACTACGATGGTTCATAATAGTTTAGGACAATATATATAATAATAACACAGATAAGTCAAATGTGGAACACAGATAATAAAAAGTCTCATATATATATATAACTGAAGTCAGTTGATATACATGTGATACAACTACAACTGTCGACTCTGGAAGTTACATATACAAGTGCATTATCGTAAATAATATACATGAATATACAACATCCTATACTAAGACAACGACTACTCTAAAAAGTATGAAAAGACTTCATAGCTCTGGCAGCAACCCAAAGTATGATATCAACAACCTGTAAATACTCGGTCTGACCCGAGTATTAAATTCAAAAGAAAATAATACACGGGTCAGTCTAATTCAAACTCAGTTATTAGTGCACATAAGCAATAATAATTAAGTAACAAATAGACTACAGTCACAATAAGTCTCATCTATCCGATCCTTAAATAAAGAAATCGGATAACGATAAATATAACACGTAGCAGTGTTAAACAACAAATCAGTAAATTAAACCAAATCAGAATACAAGTCAGAATATTGAATTAAATAAACAAAACAGTTCAAACCATTGAAATATCAATTAAAATATTAATTCGAGTAGGGCTGCAGTACACGCACGCGTGCACTGCCTCGCCACTATAGCATATGAAATATGCAAAAGATCAATAAATCAAAACAAGATAGAATATCATAAAAGCAATACCGTGTGGCTGCAGTTCATGCTTGCGTACACTGCCTTGCCACTACAGTGATGATGTACACAAAAGATCAACGAACCAAAATCAATGAAGAATCAATTTCAGTGCAGACAACTAAAAATCAGATGTACTGCAGCCACCACTAGAACACAAGGGCAAACTACAATAAAACAGCAGCCACCTCAAGGTCACAAGGGCAAGACTACAACCAAAAACTCAGATGCAACAATCAAAACAAATGCAGCAGTGGGTAAGGCTGCACAGTGCAAATGATATGCAAGCCAAATGCCACAAGTGAATGTAATAACACTGCACATGGACAAATGAATCAGAGGTGCACATGGAACTGCATAAGGCAGTAGTACACAACAACAATGAAATGAAGTCTATGTGCCAAAAAGGTTAGAGGTAATGTAAATGCAGACTGCACATAAATGAAGACCACATAAGCTCAATGCTAACAACAACTAGTAGAACAAATGAAGATTTGAAATAAACTGCATCAGAGAAATAACATGAACACTGCGTGCTATAGGTTAGCC
Organism: Allium cepa; assembly: GCA_030765085.1. Taxonomy (NCBI): domain Eukaryota; kingdom Viridiplantae; phylum Streptophyta; class Magnoliopsida; order Asparagales; family Amaryllidaceae; genus Allium; species Allium cepa. The sequence goes on along the minus strand of CM060930.1, from coordinate 91,843,340 downwards.
CGAGTGCAAATGGAGATACGAAGTAAAATGCATCAGAGAAATAATATAAACACTGCATGTTACAAGATGACCAGACAACATTGGTTCTTGTGGGACTGCACAAGCAACAGGTGCAACTACAGTGACACACGGCCTCAACAATGAAGCAACCAAAACCAGAATGCAAGTGGATGAACAGAGGTCACAACAAGTGATGTAACATCACATAATCAAAGAGCTCAAGGCCCAAAAATAATGACCTGATCAGAGATGTAGACTCTAGTGCAACAAATGGAGATGCAAAACAAACTGCCCAAAAGAATGTCATGAACAATGCATGCTACAGTCTCAAGACCAACCAGACTATTGAAACAAACACACCCACTCAGGTACATGGCAGCCACTTACAGACAACCAGAAAGTTCACGAGCCAAAGACCAGTGAATAGAAATGGTCGACCAAGACTACCATGTACACAAGTGAATGTGACAACGATTTTAAATATATGAATCAGACTCAAGACTGCAACAATATGGCAAACTATGAATGCACAGGAGATATATGAAGTACACAAGTGCAACAATAATCGGCAGCAAACAAGTGCAGACCACAACAAAATGCACAAAGCTGCTACAAGTGAAAGCACTAACTAACCAGACAAGCATCAACCACTGCAATAAAATTCCCCCAAGAATATCGCAAGTTTGAAGATAATGATATACAGGTCAGTACAAAGTATCACAAAATAATTCGTTGCCGAGAGACCAAATTCAAAACCAAGTTCAGTACCGAGAAACAACATCTAAAACTCAAGTGTGCTCAAGTCCAATTGCTACAAGTTCAAACAGAACTAAAGTCAAAGAGAAAGTCACGGCATCAAAATCAAATGTCACAAAAATGCCAAGGCCTGATATTAAACAAGTCAGAAATTACCAATGGTGAAACCAAGTCAAACGCGGAGCAAAATGAGATCGAAGTCAAATACTATCAAAATTCCAATTGACCGAAGTCAAAGTACCAAAATTCAAGGCCTGAAAACTCAAAATAACATATGCATAAAATCGAATTAGATGTGAGTAATTTAAAATTACTCACCTTGGTCTAAGCGGTGATGAACTCGTTCACGTGGAGGCGTTCGACAGTTTGAAGCGGCCGAAGTTCCCCCTTTTTGTCCACTCTAAGTCGACCAACCATCAGCAGCTGGAATCACCTCGCGAGATCGAGCGAAGCAAGGGATGAGCATCTGAAGTCGGCGACCATTAATTACACGAAACCCTAATTTGAATTAGAGGAACGAACTAAAGGAAAGAAGCGGCCACCATTTTTCGTTCGTTTTTTGGTTTTAGGGTTACGAATCGAAATGATAAAGGAGGATCGGGTCGAATTGAATTAAGGGAACGACATTTAAAAATTTGTTAAAGAAAGATTGGGCTGAGATTTAATTTTTAAAGCCCACAAACTCTCTCGAATCAAAACTCCAATAAACAATTAGCTAGCAGATTAATCGTTTAATGGCGATAATAAAATAATTGTGAAATCTCGGGTTGTTACAAACTCTCCTCCTTATAAAAATTGCGTCCCCGCAATATTCATAATTAAAGTCGTCAATAACAATTATTTTTCTAACATAAACTGATTAAGCTATAAAATAAAGGTAGAGAATTCAAACGTCAAAGAAATCTTTTAATCTCAATAAAAGAAATTCAGAAATTCTCAACAAAATCTAATTATCAAATAGATAATCAAAATACAAAAATCGCAAAACTGCAAATATCCAGTTACCAAAACGGTAATCAGAACACAATAAAGGTCCAATTATCAAAACGACAATCAGAAATCTTAATTCAACAAACATCCATATATCAAAAACGAAAATCAAATCAACAAATATTCGATTATCAAAAACGATAATCAAATCAACAAATACTCGATTATCAAAAACGATAATCAAATCAACAAATATTCGATTATCAAAAACGATAATAAAATCTCAAATCAACAAATATTCGATTATCAAAAACGATAATCAAATCAACAAATATTCGATTATCAAAAACGATATCCAAATCTCAAATCAACAAATATTCGATTATCAAAAACGATAATCAAATCAACAAATATTCGATTATCAAAAACGATAATCAAATCAACAAATATTCGATTATCAAAAACGATAATCAAATCTCAAATCAACAAATATTCGACTATCAAAAACGATAATCAAATCTCAAATCGACAAATAATCAAATCAACAAATATTCGATTATCAAAAACGATAATCAAATCAACAAATATTCGATTATCAAAAACGATAATCAAATCTCAAATCAACAAATATTCGATTATCAAAAACGATAATCAAATCAACAAATATTCGATTATCAAAAACGATAATCAAATCAACAAATATTCGATTATCAAAAACGAAAATCAAATCTCAAATCAACAAATATTCGATTATCAAAAACGATAGTCAAATCAACAAATATTCGATTATCAAAAACGATAGTCAAATCAACAAATATTCGATTATCAAAAACGATAATCAAATCTCAAATCAACAAATATTCGATTATCAAAAACGATAATCAAATCTCAAATCAACAAATATTCGATTATCAAAGACGATAGTCAAATCAACAAATATTCGATTATCAAAAACGATAACCAATCAACAAATATTCGATTATCAAAAACGATAATCAAATCTCAAATCAAAAATATTCGATTATCAAAAACGATAATCAAATCAACAAATATTCGATTATCAAAAACGATAATCAAATCAACAAATATTCGATTATCAAAAACGATAATCAAATCTCAAATCAACAAATATTCGATTATCAAAAACGATAATCAAAATCAAAAAATATTCGATTATCAAAAACGTTAATCAAAATCAACAAATATTCGATTATCAAAAACGATAATCAAATCAACAAATATTCGATTATCAAAAACGATAATCAAATCAACAAATATTTGATTATCAAAAACGATAATCAAATCAACAATTATTCGATTATCAAAAACGATAATCAAAATCAACAAATATTCGATTATCAAAAACGATAATCAAATCAATAAATATCCAATTACCTGCAGATAATTGGAAACAGCAAATATCTAGAATCAATTAAGATAACTAGAAAATCAACATAAAAGGTGGATTGATCCCAACAAATGGCGAGTTTTAGCTACGCCGCACGTGCATCAACAAATGACCGAAGCCTACCAAGTACCCAACATAATTTTGGCGCCCAACAAATGACCCGGAGGTCCAACAAATGACCCGAAGGTCTGGTACTAGTATTGACCCGAAGGTCCAACATATGACCCGAAGGTCCAACATAGTGGCTCGAAAGCACACGAAAATCATCAAAATCATCAAAACAGCAATTATTTCAATTAACGAATCCGGAATTAACCAAAATAGCAAACACACATGTCCCATAACCACGAGTTTTACTAAATCGTTTAATTCTCTTCATCGTTTCCTTGAAAGTGCAAAATTGTGTATTTCAAAAATAACATTTCAAATTCTCAAACGGACAAGTCCGGAATTAAGCGAATCAGTAAAAGAAAGGGATCACAGTCCTCGATTTTGCTGAAACGTTTAAATCGCTTTCTCATTCTTTTGAAAACGCAAACTGCAAAACTTCTGAAAACAATTTCATTTATTTTATAAAAGTAATAATCTACATTCTCAAACGGACAAGTCCGGAATTAAGCCAATCAGTAAAAGAAAGGGTTCATAGTCCTCAATTTTTCTTAATCGTTTAAATTGCTTCCTCATTCCTTTGAAAGCGTAAACTATAAAAATTTGGAAAACAATTTTATTTTTTAAAACGATTTGTAAATCCGTGATAAAAACAGCAACATCGGTGACAATTTCGACAAGGAAATTGCACTTCTCAAAACATCGTAGAAACAGATCTCAAAATCAGCATTGCGGGATAACCACCTGAAAATCCACTTTAAAATTTGACGGTTACTGAAGCCAATGCGACAGTAATTTTTAAATGTCAAAAATCTCATCAAAATAATTTGCATCAAAATATAATACCAGTAAATTTTCATTCATTAAAATGTCAACAAAACACCGTGCCTCAAAGATTTAGCATTGGTGTAAAAATCCCGTTATAAAAATAACGGCAACAAAATACGTTAAAACCAAATATCGGTTCAACGTAAAATTAATGCGGTAACGTGCAACATAAATTTGCACGTATACCGCAAAATGCACAAAGAAATCATTCGAATATATCTTCAATGAAGATAATTCAAAACAACAGAAATCTCAACAAATTCACATAACTGCAATCGCTTCGGATCCTCAAAGCGGATTCGAAATTTTCAAAGAAAACAAATTAAACACGGCTATGTAAACAACAAATGAAATTTATTTTTATTTCATATTTTGATTTTTAAATCAAAAGGATTATCAGCTGTGTTCAGCGAAGACAGTCTCACTGTTTTCGCTGCGCACTCTGATAAACAAAACACGAATCAACCAATCATCAAAACACAGTTTCACTTTTTATTTTTAAATAAAGATATTTAAAAATTTCATCATAATTTCAAAACTTTAGTTTTGACCCAAAGCACAAATAAAACATCGACTAATAGTTGTAACACATGTTCCATCTAAGTTATGTTTTATATTATGTCCATAAACCTGAAGTTCTGATACCAACTGTGACGCCCCACCTTTATGCTCATAATAACAAAGGGTATTAAAAGAAATACTGTCTGTTATTACGAACAATAAGGCTGGATAGGAGCGGCCATCCGTAGTTAGGCCTTACACTAGTATTGGTTATCTCGATAGGAGTGGTATATATTTTTATTTTTCATCTCCTATTTATTTACTCCCATCAACATATCCAATTCCAGTATAAAACGAACTACGATGGTTCATAATAGTTTAGGACAATATATATAATAATAACACAGATAAGTTAAATGCGGAACACAGATAATAAAAAGTCTCATATATATATATATATATATATATATATATATATATATATAACTGAAGTCAGTTGATATACATGTGATACAACTACAACTGTCGACTCTGGAAGTTACATATACAAGTACATTATCGTAAATAAAATACATGAATATACAACATCCTATACTAAGACAACAATTACTCCAAAAAGTATGAAAAGACTTCATAGCTCTAGCAGCAACCCAAAGTATGATATCAACAACCTATAAATACTCAGTCTGACCCGAGTATTAAATTCAAAAGAAAATAATACACGGGTCAGTTTAATTCAAACTCAGTTATTAGTGCACATAAGCAATAATAATTAAGTAACAAATAGAATACGGTCACAATAAGTCTCATCTATCCGATCCTTAAATAAAGAAATCGGATAACGATAAATATAACACATAGCAGTGTTAAACAACAAATCAGCAAATTAAACCAAATCAGAATACAAGTCAGAATATTGAATTGAATAAACAAAACAGTTCAAACCATTGAAATATCAATTAAAATATTAATTCGAGTAGGGCTCCAGTACACGCACGCGTGCACTGTCTCGCCACTATAGCATATGGAATATGCAAAAGATCAATAAATCAAAACAAGATAGAATATCATAAAAGCCATACCGTGTGGCTGCAGTTCACGCTTGCGTGCACTGCCTTGCCACTACAGTGATGATGTACACAAAAGATCGACGAACCAAAATCAATGAAGAATCAATTTCAGTGCAAACAACTAAAAATCAGATGTACTGTAGCCACCACAAGAACACAAGGGAAAACTACAATAAAACGGCAGCCACCTCAAGGTCAAAGGGCAAGACTGCAACCAAAAACTCAGATGCAACAATCAAAACAAATGCAGCAGTGAGTAAGGCTGCACAGTGCAAATGATATGCAAGCCAAATGCCACAAGCGAATGTAATAACACTGCACATGGACAAATGAATCAGAGGTGCACATGGAACTGCATAAGGCAGTAGTACACAACAACAATGAAATGAAGTCTGTGTGCCAAAAAGGTTAGAGGTAATGTAAATGCAGACTGCACATAAATGAAGACCACATAAGCTCAATGCTAACAACAACTAGTAGAACAAATGAAGATGCGAAATAAACTCCATCAGAGAAATAACATGAACACTGCGTGCTACAGGTTAGCCCGAGTGCAAATGGAGATACGAAGTAAAATGCATCAGAGAAATAATATAAACACTGCATGTTACAAGATGACCAAACAACATTGGTTCTTGTGGGACTGCACAAGCAACAGGTGCAACTACAGTGACACACGGCCTCAACAATGAAGCAACCAAAACCAGAATGCAAGTGGATGAACAGTGGTCACAACAAGTGATGTAACATCACATAATCAAAGAGCTCAAGGCCCAAAAATAATGACCTGATCAGAGATGTAGACTCTAGTGCAACAAATGGAGATGCAAAACAAACTGCCCAAAAGAATGTCATGAACAATGCATGCTACAGTCTCAAGACCAACCAGACTAATGAAACAAACACACCCACTCAGGTACATGGCAGCCACTTACAGACAACCAGAAAGTTTACGAGCCAAAGACCAGTGAATAGAAATGGTCGACCAAGACTACCATGTACACAAGTGAATGTGACAACAATTTTAAATATATGAATCAGACTCAAGACTGCAACAATATGGCAAACTATGAATGCACAGGAGATATATGAAGTACACAAGTGCAACAATAATCGGCAGTAAAACGGTGCAGACCACAACAAAATGCACAAAGCTGCTACAAGTGAAAGCACTAACTAACCAGACAAGCATCAACCACTGCAATAAAATTCCCCCAAGAATATCGCAAGTTTGAAGATAATGATATACAGGTCAGTACAAAGTATCACAAAATAATTCGTTGCCGAGAGACCAAATTCAAAACCAAGTTCAATACTGAGAAACAACATCTAAAACTCAAGTGTGCTCAAGTCCAATTGCTACAAGTTCAAACAGAACTAAAGTCAAAGAGAAAGTCACGGCATCAAAATCAAATGTCACAAAAATGCCAAGGCCTGATATTAAACAAGTCAGAAATTACCAACGGTGAAACCAAGTCAAACGCGGAGCAAAATGAGATCGAAGTCAAATACTATCAAAATTCCAAAGTGACCGAAGTCAAAGTACCAAAATTCAAGGCCTGAAAACTCAAAATAACATATGCATAAAATCGAATTAGATGTGAGTAATTTAAAATTACTCACCTTGGTCTAAGCGGAGATGAACTCGTTCACGTGGAGGCGTTCGACAGTTTGAAGCGGCCGAAGTTCCCCTTTTTTGTCCACTCTAAGTCGACCAACCATTAGCAGCTGGAATCACCTCGCGAGATCGAGCGAAGCAAGGGACGAGCATCTGAAGTCGGCGACCATTAATTACACGAAACCCTAATTTGAATTAGAGGAACGAACTAAAGGAAAGAAGCGGCCACCATTTTTCGTTCGTTTTTTGGTTTTAGGGTTACGAATCGAAATGATAAAGGAGGATCGGGTCGAATTGAATTAAGGGAACGACATTTAAAAATTTGTTAAAGAAAGATTGGGATGAGATTTAATTTTTAAAGCCCACAAACTCTTAACCAAATTTTTGAAAAGAATTTCAACTCGAATCAAAACTCCAGTAAACAATTAGCTAGCAGATTAATCGTTTAATGGCGATAATAAAATAATTGTGAAATCCCGGGTTGTTACACCTAGGAGCTTCCAAAATTACAAACACAAAAATCAAATAAAATTAAACCAATTCGCATCATTAGGGGTAAGTCAATTTGGGAGCTAGCAACATCAGAATTTGAATTGGATTCAAGGAGTTGTATTCTTCGTTTCTACATGCATGTACTAGGCTTTAGTGAAAGGCATATTTTTTATTCATAATGGTAAATTTATTTATTGTATCATATGTATGTAGTTAGCAATTATAATGAATTTGTATATCGATATATTGTTACATTTGGATTATTGGATATATATGTGCGTGTATAATTAAAAAAATTATACTGCATTATATTACCATAGCTTGATAAAAAAAATTGAAATTAAATTATATATATGTATCAACAATTTCTATTTTAGTTAAAACTAGCATACAAAATATAATACTAAATGATGCATGTTCTATTTCAAAAATAAAATTAAAAAAATAATATTTTTTTAGTAACATACAAATACTCTCGAATTAAAAAAACATTTTTTATTTAGTCCATACATATTTTAAATACCTTTATTTAACATAAAATTTATTTATGAAACTGATAAACATATATATAAATTTATACATAATATAAAATTTTACACAAAAGATATCATTATTTTATTTCTCGAGAAAAAATAGTTTAAATATTTTTCCGTTTGTAAATTTAAAATAAATAAATTATTTAAGAGTTTAAAACTTAAAAAACTTATTTTTTTAACTTCTTGGTTGAGAGCAATATATATATATATATATATATATATATATAATTACTATATAAATATACATACATATATATTATGGTGTTTTGTAGGTGTATAAATATGAAATTTATATATTTTTCGTTTTAAGAAATCAGCATTCAAACTATGTATATAATAATTTTATACATTTATACTATATTTCTACTGAAATCATTTTTGTAATGTAATTATATTTTATGTATGTATGTATTCAAGTGCATTACTAAATATTATTTTATAAGTACTATTTTATGATATATAAATATATAAGTGTATACACACACACAATATATATATATATATATATTATTCATATGTACATATATACATTTAGACAACATAATTGTATACGAGAGGGGTGGAAATGTCTGTTGCCGTGTAATTCCTAGCATTTATACATGGACATGTCAAACCATGTACTCTTTGTTATGTTGTATATACACATACAAACATACATGTGTATTATACATACAAATTATACAAAATAAAATCGAATATAAAAAATAAATAAATATCATTTTAATTAAAACAAAATTTAGAAAACCTTTAAATAAATTTAGACTGCATAAGCTTAATAAACATCCAAAAAGGTAAAAAATTGGAATTTACCTAAATATTCCATTGCGTGCTGACTCAGTTCCAACACATAAGGCGTATTTATGGAGAAAAATGTTATCGACCAAATTTCACAATCTCAGAATAGACTCAAATCTGATAAGGAACAAGCCAAGGAGCTTGGGAGATGTCAAGGTTGAAGACACTAAATATTTTCTTAGTTTCAGAAACGCGAATAAAGTTTGTACCTATGTGACTTATAGTGGTACCGATATGATTTACGCCAACACCATTGGAACAATCTAGAATGATGATATGAATGAACTCAGGAAGTTTGATGAACTTTCAAATAACAAAATCAAGTCGATGTCGACATGATTTCGAGACTTGGATTCGTAATGCATGAAGGAAAAAGAATTAAGCAGAAAGAGCGCTGAACTTAAGATGCCTAAATTCATATTGGCATCGACATGAATTCATGTCCGTATTAACATGATTTCCCATCTCTAGACTGATGTAGAGCATCTTACGCTTCATATTGGATATGCGAACCTTGGAGATGAGATATTTTAAAACCTAAATAGTGAAATTGTTGTAGAGCTTAGGCTATAAATAAGAGGCTACCTTCATTTAGGAAAGGATTTTTTTTAGGCACTTTTGATTTTCGCTATCTTCTTCCTTGGAACTCTTGTAAGTTCGAAGATATACTATATTATTGTAATATTTGAGTTATAATCTTTATATTTCGAAAAGAATATATAAGATAATGAGATTAAAGTGGACGTTGGTCAAAGTATTTGCCGACCACTATAAAAAGTGTTGTTTATTCTTCTATTTCTTTATATATTGCTTGACGGATTAGGAAATTAATCTACATTGGGGTGTTGTGTCAACTTTTGATGCAACAACAGCCCTTATCCATTTCTAAATCTTTTGTAGTGGCTCTAAACCATTGAAATATTTCAATGTCCCAGGGGTATTGTGAATTTACCATATAGCTGTGTTGCAAAATTGCCAATATGGTGTAATGTAAACAAGCATTGCTAAAAGTTACGGTTTGAATTATAAAACTTGATTTTAACACGAAAGATGAATAAGCAATACCAAATTGTCACTCCAATAGCTAAGATAATGAGTGAATATTAATAATCGAATAATTCAATATTAATCGCTGACTGAATTTACACATACAAGTCGTATAACTATTTTGGTGATTTTAAAAATACCACATAATTTAGTTGATTTACAATAGTCATAAATTGATTAATATTTATAATAATTAATTAACTAATATATTAAGTTCTATTAGTGTTTTTTTGTGTCATTAATAAATAATTAGGTGTGTATATAAAGGTTATATTTGAACGTATCAATATACGATGTCGATATACGTTTAAATATAATTTAAACGTCATTAGTTATTAAACGAGTTTAGATTGTTTAAAGGGCCATAAAGCTCTATTTATGGTGGGTCGAAACAAAGAGGAAGAGAAATACCTTTTTTAAAATTCAAGATGTAGATCTTTGAATTAGTAAGAGGAGAAACGGTAAAAGGAGAAGAACTTGTCTCTACCTCCTCCATTATGGAAATTAAATCATCTTCTCCTTTTGTTGGTGCTTTCTCCTTATGTCCATTTCATGGTCGTAAGAATTGTCCACCCGCATTATGGTTGAAAATTGTTTATTTCCCAAATTCATCAAATCAAATTAGATAAAAATTATGGTACTTCATGCCATTGCAAAGCTAGAAGATCAATTTAAGATGGGTCTGCGAGAATGCATTAATCAGTGTGTGTTCAAGGACTACACCCAAAGGTATTAAGTTTCATTTATATCTTATATCTTTTTCATCTCATACGCACACGAACACATATATTCAAATATGTGTGTGTATGTGTTATATATATAACAATTTTGTATGCGCAATGGTTATCTCCTCTTTATCTGTCATTAGATTATACAAATGTGTTTAGATTAATTAAGTTGTTGTTTAAATATTTGTATAAAACAAAAAAACCAATTTTTTTCATCCACGTATGTTATCTATTAATTTTAAAATTTAAAATTAATTTTTAATAATTTAATATAATTATTTAATATATATACACGCAGACCATATTTAACAGATGTTTATAAAATTATGTGTGTATATATACGATATTTTGTTTTTTATTTTTTATTTTTGAACATACATGTATTTTAGATATTATTATATTCATTTAACAATGTCTCTTTTGAAAATGAGTTCTTTATCAATGATGTGAAAAAACCAATAGAGAATTCACTTCCTTAAAAAACCTTGCGAATATAGTAAGGAAAAAGAGATTGACATTCCCTATTTAATTAACGCATCATACATCACCAAAAAAACAAAAAAAACAATGTAAACATATAACACATCGGCCAATGATAGTCCAAAAGACACACCACCGTTTCATCTCCTATCGACCCGGCCTAAAACACTCAAAACCTTAATACATTCACAAACGCCACCGCTATCCATTGTTATTGAGATCCACTTCCCATCTTCGAATCAATTCCATTTCCCTCTTCGAGTGTAATTGTGTCAACCCTGTCATTGAGTTTGAATTCGAACATTCAACTCAATTAGCTTGAAACTTTATGATGGCGAACAAGATTTCTATTCAAATTTCCATCAATTCTGCTCCATCCAAATTTGTGAATCAGTGAAGTTGCAGTGTGGGCAATACACTATATCTTTCCTTTTGAGTTAGAGGCATCTGTGATTGCAGTAATCTTTTGTAGCATGGGAAGTTTGGTAATTGAGAGGTCGCCAGCAAGGCAATCCAAAGATACTAAACCCACATTCATTAAATAAATGTTCATGAGTTTTAGTTTTAGTATTACATAATTCATGGTCTGTGTTATACATTAATACCCAAGTCATAAGTCGATCCATCATTGGCAAATGCTCCAAACATGATTTATAAATGGAAAAGGATATCTTACTTGTAATAGTATTACGCCATATTAATCTATGAAAATTGGTAGTGTCTCTATGATGCCTAATCCCATTCCAAATGTTTGAGAAAAATGAATTTTCTATTATTCATAATTTGCCAATAGTCAAATGTATTGTTTATTGTATTGAATTTTTTTAATTTGAGCGGAAGTGGTTTATTTGTTCACGATCTAGTATTGCCTATTTAGATACCAATGACACTTAAAAATAATTATGCAGTCTCACAGGAAAATAACAGAAATAAGAGACACAGAAGATTTAACGTGGTTCGGATATGAATATCCTACGTCCACGGAGACCCAAAAACTTTTTATTTCAATAACGAAAAGAGTACAAAAGAGAGAGGAAAGAATAATGGTGGATACTACACTTGCTTGTTCATATGAGGATTGAATTCCTTTATTTAAATAGACTTGATAATAAAGGGTTGCTTGGAGATTAAGCAAATCAACTTCCCGATTACCCAGATATCTTTCCAATTTGCATGATTTGATTTTAGTGCAAATATATGGCGTAATCTTCATTTCCATATCTTTCCTTTATTCTCCATGCCTAATCATTTGTTTCTTCATATAGCAAATATACATTGACTAATTAATTTATTGACTAATTAATTAGTTTCCTTCAAAATATCCTTTCATATATCAGCCAAATTAATTGATTTGATTGAATCAATTAATCAATTTCTTTCCTCTTTAACGAATATTTGAATCATCCAAATTCAATACCCCACCTTGATTCAAATATAACAATCTCTCTTCATCACCTTATCATCAAGTGATCAACATAGAAGCTGTTGGGTCTAGCGCCCCATGGCGCTCAAGTAACAGGTATCAAACTGATCAAGTTTGAGCATTGCTCAAACTTGTCGTTTGGAAGTAACTTAGTCATCATATCTGAAGGGTTATACAAAGTACTCACCTTCAATAATTTGATCTTGCTTCATTCTTCCTCAAGCATAAGAAAGAAACCACTAACATCAATGTGCTTCGTCCGTGAATTATAAGCTTGATTTTCTATAAGATGAATCGCACTCTGACTGTCTTAAAATAGCTCTACTGTCTGCTGCACCGTTGAAAGATCATCCAACAACTGAAGTAAGTATAATCCTTCCTTTGTTGCTTCCACAATCGATATCAACTCTGCTTCGGTAGTCGATAAAGCTATGATAGATTGCAGCTTTGATCTCCATGAAATCGAGCATATGCCAAGTGTAAAAACATAGCCTGACACTGACTTTCTAGCATCTCTATCCCCAGCATAATCAGAATCACAGTATCATCTAAGAATGATGTCACCATCCACTCCACCATATAACAAGGCCACCGAAGAAGTACCTCGAAGATATCTAAGAATCCACTTCACAGCTTGCCAATGATCTTTGTCTGGGTTAGACATATATCGACTCACAACACCCACTACATGGGCCAAATCTGGTCTTGTGCACACCATCGCATACATAAGACTACCAACAGCACTAGAATAAGGTATATCAACAATATACCTCTTGTCTTCTTCCGATGAGGGAGATAAGTCTTTTGACAACTTAAAATGAGAGCCTAATGGAGTGCCAACCGGTTTGGCTTTCTCTATTCCAAACCGAGCGAGGACTTTCTCGATGTACTGCGCTTGAGTGAGCCTTAACTCTCTCCGCTTTCTATCCCTGCTTATCTCCATACCCAATATTCTTTGTGCCTTTCCCAAATCCTTCATGTCAAACTCTCTACTGAGCTCCGCTTTCAACTCCTTAATTCTGACCATACTCCGAGACGCAATCAGCATATCATCAACATATAACAACAAATAAATCATATCACCATCACATCTCCTGAAATAAACATATAGGTCTTTGAAACTTCTGGAGTATCCCTGTGAAAGCATAAACTTATCAAACCTCTTATACCATAGTTTAGGAGACTGCTTCAGTCCACATAGAGATTTTTTGAGTTTCCAAACATAGTCTGGCCTGCTGCTGTCAATGAACCCTTCCGGCTGCTTTAAATAAATCTCCTCATCCAGATCACCATGCAAGAATGCAGTTTTGACATCTAGTTGCTCTAATTCCATATCATAATAAGCAACTAATGCCAAAAGAATACGAATATAAGTATGCCTAACCACTGGAGCAAAGATATCATGATACTCTACCCCTTTCTTCTGAACATACCCCTTTGCGACTAACCTTGCCTTGCATCTGAGATTACCATTTTCACCGTCTTTCACTCTATAGATCCACTTGCATCCAATAGCTCTCTTGTCGATGGAAAGAGGCACCAAATCCCAAGTATGATTTTTCTGTACTGATTCAATCTCCTCCTCCACAGCAACTAACCAACTGGAACTGTTAACTGATGTGATAGCTTCTCTATAATCACAGGGCTCATCATGGACAACATTCAAAGCATATGTTGCCATATCATTAAAGTTAATATCTTCGATGCTCAATCCAACAAACTCATCAAGCCACTTAGGCTTTCTTCTTTGTCTGACAGGCCTAGGTTCCAAATGAGCTCCACTTTGAGTTTGATCCTCTGTACCAACATCGATATTATCCTCATCAACCACGGTGTCATCGGAAACACCATTTGAACGTCTATGGAAAGAATCAACAGATGACTTGCTTTGTGTCTGGTATTCTTCACATGTCCTCTCATTGTCATCTAATGAGGAAGGTTCCACCTTCAACATAGCCTTCTCATCAAAAGTCACATGCCTGCTTATAATGATCTTCTTGCTAATAGGACACCACAACCTATATCCCTTCACTCCTCTCCTATAACCTAGAAAAATACACTTGCGAGCTCTAGGTTCCAGCTTCCCTTTGCTCTCATGCACATAAGCTGGCAACCAAACACTCTGAGAAATGCATAGCCAACAGGCTCTGCTTTCCATACTTCTTCAGGGATCTTCATATCTATGGCAGTGGAAGGTGTGCGGTTGATAAGGAAAGCCACCATAGATAAAGCTTCTGCCTAAATCCCTTCTTCAATTTAGCAGTCAGTCTAAGACATCTTGTTCTCTCCAATAATGTCTAATTCATCCTTTCTGCAACTCCATTAGACTGGGGGTCTCCTGGTGTGGTGTAATGCCTCTTAATGTCTTTCGACTCACAATAATCGATGAATTCCTATGATACAAATTCACCGCCATTATCTGAAGGAAGAACTTTCAAATTCTTCCCTGACTGCTTCTCAACCATAGATTTCCACTTTCGAAACTTGGGCAAAGGCTTCACTCTTTGACTAAAGAAAGTATTGTTTGCGCCAAAATTGGTCACAAACCCCAAATATCGTGAAAGCACCAGTGTATGAATACAAATCAGCAATATTCAAACACAAATCATAGATCGAAGCAAGCAACACGCAGCAATACAGAAATAATGAACAAGAACACACGATTTATAGTGGTTCGGCTATCTCCAACCTACGTCCACTTCAAGGGTTTTAGCTTTTATTGATTTTATTTAGTGATTACAGATGATTACAGCAGTTAAAATGAAGGATTTCGAGTACAATACTTGAATTGAAGTGCAGAATCGAACCCGGCAGAGTCTGGGAGTTCAACAGGTGAAAGATCCCTTTTTTGTAACCTTCAAGAGGCTATTTATATACGTAGAAGGCTAAGATCGCGCTCAAACTTCGTGAGACTCGGTCTGGCACGTGAGGGGGCCCACACGACCGTTTTCTGAAATTTTCAACCCAATCTGAGATCGATACGAAACCATTTCGTATCAATCAAGATGACGTCCAATCGAGCTGAAATTTGGTGGGAAGCTTCGTTAGCCTGTGCGTACTCTCCGCTGAAAATTTCATAGCATTTGGATCAGTGGATCGAGAGATATGGTCGATGCGAAATAGGATTTTCCGGTTCCTGTCTGGTTCGAATTGATGGCTTCAAATCGATGCCTTCGACTCCATCAGCTCACGTGGTTCTGTGATGAGGTGGCGCGCGCCCTTCGAGTCGATCCGGTCTTCTCTCCGAGTTGAATGCTTCGATTCCTTATATCTCGCCTACTTCGTAACGTGGTATGACACGTCATCTACACTTGCTGACTTGGTGAATACGAACAAGTGATTGTTCATGGATTCGAACAAGGACTCCTGATGGATACGAAGCGGCCGTCACCTGATGGATACGAAACAGATGGATACGAGGGACTTCCGATGGATTCGAAGTAAAACTTTCCGATGGAGTCGAATGGCGGAACCCCGATGGATGCGAACAACTCTTCACACCTGGGTTCAAATAAGGCTTCTTAAATGGAGACGAAGAGCAACTTCTCTGATGGATACGAAGCAGGCACCAGCTGATCATTACGAGGTGTATCATCTGCCCATGGATACGAAATCCATCGGTACGAAAACGATGGATTCGAATGAGACCAGGCTTATGGGTTCGAACATGATCGAGTCGAACTGAGGCAACCTGATGGATTCGAACTCGACCGATACGAATCAAGTCTTTCGATGGATACGAAGCTACTGGTCCTTCGATCGATACGATGAGGATCGATTCGAACCGGAGCTTTGAAGATGGTACGAAAACGATGCCCTTTCCTTAGATTGAATCGATCATAACTTGCACATACGAGCTCTGATTGACTTGAGATTTGAAGCGCTGGCTTCTACAGCTTTGCTCATCATGTCTTGTCAATTGCGGCCCGATCTGGACTCAGACAAAATTCATCGATATCCATGGTTATCCTGCAATGCACAGTTGATATTCAAGAATAGTAATCATTGATTTTCAGCTAATTTTTGGCTATCTCAGCTTTGCCAAAAGTTGGGATAACATTTTGTCCCCCAAAACATGCCTTTTGGTAAAAGGTGTGTTTTGATCATTCTCAAATTGAACGTAGTGAGTTCATGTTTTGTTCAGAGCTTATAGCATTTTCAATCAAGTTCGTGGCTGTTCGGAGCCAAATCGTTATCAATTTCTTCCAGTGGAAGTTAATAATGAAGTTTTTTAGTCTCTCCGGACTATCGTTGGTCATTTCTGACCCTTGCCAAGCCCATTCCAGATTTGGCGATTGAATAGAAAGATCCCATTGCACTCCTGCGTTGCCTTCTATCCCTTGCACTCCGCCCCAGCTAGGGCATATAGCGATGTCTTGGTTGTTCTAAACCGATCATAGCCTCTCCGGGCTCTTGCTGGATCTCATCCTGTCACTTTCCAGTGAAGGGGAGGCAGCGTTAAGTGAGTCGATCCTGTCGCTCTCCGGCGAAGCAACTCACTTCTTGCACTCCGGTTCAGTGTATCTGAACATTAAGCGATGTCATGGCCTAAATCGTGGGCCGATCACAGCCTCTCCGGGCTCTTATCGAATCTCGATCTAATCACTCTCGGTGAATGGGAAACGACGTTAAGTGAGTCGATCATGTCGCTCTCCGGCGAAGCAACTCACTTCTTGCACTCCGGACCCCGCCTCTCCGGGTAGGGTCATAAAGCGATCATTTTCATATTGGTATTCAATATTCATCCTTTGACTCCCCGGTCAAAGGTTTATTTCAAGAAATTCTAATTTATTTATTTAAATTCAGGTCCTAGATGTTCAATCTCAAACATCAGGAAAACGCTAAACATTGCCTCTCCGGGCATATTGGTATATCTCCATCTTAGAGCATGCCTAGGGATCTTTCCGGTTCCCGTACATGAGTAATTGGAGTAGCCATTTATTCTGAAAACAAATCTAAATGAAATTATTTGACCGAAGTCCAAATCCTGGACTTGGCCCCTGCCATCTTTAATCAGTCGATGACGAGTCGTGATCCCGATCCAGGATCGTTTCTGTTAGGTGGAGGCGGTAGTCGTTCAGGCCTTACCGCCGCTGTCCGTTCTCTGACATATTGTGGCAATCTACCACTCCTAGCATGTTCTTCCACCTCATCCTTTAGGTGACGGCATTCATCTGTAGCGTGCCCATCCAGCTCATGGAACATGCAATATTTTCCAGTTCTGTGCTCCCGCTCAGTGGGATCTCTCTTGGGTGGTTTTCGATAGGGGAGTTGCCCCCGAGTTTCGGTATAAATCCTTTCTAGACTTGCCGTCAGATCCGTGTACTGTCTGAATCTAGGCTCTCGGAATTTCTTCCGTTTATCGGGACCATCACGTCCATCGTCTTGCTTTCTCTTTCCTTTGTCCGGTCCGGACTGTTCCCTAGCGGTTCCTTCGCCTTGCACAGCATTTATTTCTCTCCTCTCGGCTCGTGACTCTTCCAACCGAATGAATCTTTCAACTTCATGATAAAACTCTCCAAGATCTTATGGGGGATCTCTCGCCAAAGAATCTTTGAATTTTGTGCCTTCCCCGACTCCTGCTACTGCCGCCATCAAAATCATCGATGGATCCGGGCGATCTACAGAAGCCACCGTTGCATTGAATCGCAATAAGAAATCTTTTATGGACTCTCCGATCCTTTGCTTGATTGAAGCTAAGGTCATCACACTCTTGGGTCACGTCACGTGGACCCTGAACTGTCTCATGAAGCAATCTACAAGCTCGCTCCATGTCCCGATTGATCCAGTTTCCAGCTGTCTGAACCAAAGCGCAGCTAAATCTGACAAGTATAGAGGGAAGCATCGAGCCACCACTTCCTGGGGTGCCCCCAGCACTTCCATGTGCCTGATGTATCTGGTAATATGCGTCATTGGGTCTGACCTCCCATCATAAGGATCCATCGTAGGCAGTTTGAACTTCGGAGGATTCCTTGCATTCCTGATATTCGGAGTGAACGGACTCCGGCTGACTTCTTGTAATCCTCCACTCGATAATCTTCCTCTCATGATTCGTCGCACTAGACAAATCATTCTTTCATCTCCATCCGGGGGTTGTCCCCTCATCATGTTTCTATCCTGCCCTCCAAGCCTTGAAGGGAACTCCGGTACGTACTCTTCATGTGGCTCGGTAATAGTAGCATTGACTCCAGCTTGCTGAGCTTCATCTATGGGTCTTCCAGTATCTGATCCTGAGGGTCTGCCCCCAAGTCCTTGCTGATTGCCTTCAGGTCCTGCACTACGGTCTTGAACCTGACCTTCATTGGCCTTCGCAATCCTGACTCCTTGTCTTGTACTTGCAGCCGCTGTAGTTGGCTCAAGGTTCTGCACGTTCGCTGCCCTTATCTGCTCAAGAAAATTCTGCATCATCTCTTGGTGAGTCTTCATCGTGCTTTCACGTATCGAATTAGCCATAGCCTCCATCTCATCTCTAGTGATGTACATCGAAGCCTGTCCTTCTCCAGCTCCGGAGGATGCTTCTTGGCTTCCTCCTTGTTGGCTCCGATCAGCTCTTTGTCTTGTTTGTCGAGTCATTATCTCTGAGTCGGGATTCTTCAAGCTCTTCTGAATCTGGTGTAGTGGGTGCTAGTTGTTCTCAGTGAAAGAACCAAAGTGTTTGCGCCAAAATTGGTCACAAACCCCAAATATCGTGAAAGCACCAATGTATGAATACAAATCAGCAATATTCAAACACAAATCACAGATCTAAGCAAGCAACACACAGCAATACAGAAATAATGAACAAGAACACATGATTTATAGTGGTTCGGCTATCTCCGGCCTACGTCCACTTCAAGGGTTTTAGCTTTTATTGATTTTCTTTAGTGATTACAGATGATTACAGCAGTTAAAATGAAGGATTTCGAGTACAATACTTGAATTGAAGTGTAGAATCGAATCCGGCAGAGTCTGGGCGTTCAACAGGTGAAAGATCCTTTTTCTGTTGCCTTCAAGGGGCTATTTATAGGCGTAGGAGGCTAAGATCGCGCTCAAACTTCATGAGACTCGGTACGGCACATGAGGGGGCCCACACGACCGTTTCCTGAAAGTTTCAGCCCGATCTGAGATCGATACGAAACCATTTGGTATCGATCAAGATGATGTCCAATTGAGCTAAAATTTGGTGGGAAGCTTCGTTAGCCTGTGCGTAGTCTCCTTTGAAAATTTCATAGCATTTGGATCAGTGGATTGAGAGATATGGTCGATACAAAATAGAATTTTCCGGTTCCTGTCTGGTTCGAATCGATGGCTTCGAATCGATGCCTTCGACTCCATCAGCTCACGTGGTTCTATGATGAGGTGGCGCACGTCCTTCGAGTCGATTTGGCCTTCTCTCCGAGTTGAACGCTTCGATTCCTTAGATCTCGCCTACTTCGTAACGTGTTATGACATGTCATCTACGCTTGCTGACTTGGTGAATACGAACAAGTGATTGTTCATGGATTCGAACAAGGACTCCTGATGGATACGAAGCGGCCAGCACCTGATGGATACGAAACAGATGGATACGAGGGACTTCTGATGGATTCAAAGTAAAACTTTCCGATGGAGTCGAATGGCGGAACCCCGATGGATGCGAATAACTCTTCACACCTGGGTTCAAATAAGGCTTCTTAAATGGAGACGAAGAGCAACTTCTATGATGGATATGAAGCAGGCACCAGCTGATCATTACGAGGTGCATCATCTGCCCATGGATACGAAATCCATCGGTACGAAAACGATGGATTCGAATGAGACCATGCTTATAGGTTCGAACATGATCGAGTCGAACTGAGGCAACCTGATGCATTCGAACTCGACCGATATGAATCAAGTCTTTCGATGGATACGAAGCTACTGGTCCTTCGATCGATACGATCAGGATCGATTCGAACCGGAGCTTTGAAGATGGATACGAAAACGATGCCCTTTCCTTAGATTGAATCGATCATAACTTGCACATACGAGCTCGTATTGACTTGAGATTTGAAGCACTGGCTTCTACAGCTTTGCTCATCATGTCTTGTCAATTGCGGCCCGATCTGGACTCGGAAAAAATTCATCAATATCCATGGTTATCCTACAATGCACAGTTGATATTCAAGAATAGTAATCATTGATTTTCAGCTAATTTTTGGGTATATCAGCTTTGCCAAAAGTTGGGATAACAAGTATACCCATACTTTATGAGAGAAATCATCTATAAATGAAACGAAATATCTGGCTCTGCCTAAAGACTGACAAGGGGAGGGACCCCAGACATTTGTATGAACATACTCCAAGACAGCTTTTGCTTTGTGCTCTCCTGTACCAAAAGAAATCTTCGTCTGCTTTCCAAGAACACACTCTTCACAAAAACCAAGTTTTGAATGATGAACTCCATAAATCAATCCTCGTTTTCTCAACTCATCCATGTTGCGCTCATCGATGTGACCCATCCGTAAGTGTCATAATCTGGAAGAATCTGAATCAACAGATGTAACAGAAGCTGTATCACCAATCATAGTAGTGCCCTTTAATAGATAAAGATTTCATGCCCTCACACCTCTCATAACAATCATGGAACCCTTCGATATCTTCATTTTCTCTCCTTCCACTACAATCTTCAAACCAAGTCTACTTAATGCCCCAACAGAAATCAAGCTCCTCCTCAAATCAGGTACATGTCTAACATCGGTGATCGTACGAATAACACCATCAAACATCCTAATCATCACACTACCAACACCCACCATACGGTAAGAAGCATCATTACCCATTAGAACCTCTCCTCCATCAATTTCACGGTAAGTGGAAAAGCAGTTCCTATCAGGTGTCATATGATAGGATGCGCCAGAATCAGTCAGTCATAAGTTGCTCTTACCAGAAGAGCTAGAAGCTGTAAATACATCGTGTCACTTTCTGTATCTGATTTCTCTGCTGTAGAAGCTGAGGCTTGCTTTGGATATTTTCTTCTACCTTCAAGCTTGGTACATTGTGCTATGAAGTGCCCTGGTTTCTTACAATAATGGCAAGTCAAATTCTTAGGCCCCCTAGACTTAGACCGTGAATAATTTAATCCTCCTCCTTTCTTCGACCTGCTTTGGCCTCTAACTCTCTGAACAGATAAGCCTTCGGTATCACTATCCAAGCTAGTGCTCGCCAATCTACCTCTTAATATTTCATTATGAAGACCAGCCTTTACATCAGACAGGCTAACTTTACCGCAGCCATAAATCATGAAATTAATAAAAACAGTATATTCGTTAGGCAAGGAACATAAGAGGATCACAGCTTGAGCCTCAACGGTAATATCAACTTCCGCTGCCTTCAGGTTCATAATCAAAGTCGTCAAAGCATCTACATGCTCCATGGGATCAGTTCCAGGCTTCATCTCGAAGGAATAGAGTTGTTGCTGAAGAATAATCCGATTAGTGAGAGACTTGTCTTGATATGCATCCGATAATGCATCCCATGGTTCTTTCACCGTCTTCTTCTGAAAGAATTCTCTAAGAATTTCATCTGAAAGACTCAACTGAATTATTGTGAGGGCTTCAACTTCCATCTCTTCCAAATCAGTTGCATCAATACCTTTCAATTTCTCAGGCGTGGAAACAACCTTGTAAGTCTTCTCCTTCTTCAATACAGCCTCCATCTTTATCTTCCAAGTACCAAAATCTCATTTTCCATCAAAACATGTTACTCCATAATTGACACCAAATCTACCAATGGACTTACTAGAAGTAGCCATTAATATCCAAACGGGAACAATAACACTAGCTTTGATACCAAACTATAGTGAATTTTTTTAATTTGAGCTGAAGCGGTTTATTTGTTCAGGATCTAGTATTGCCTATTTGGACGCCAATGACACTTAAAAATAATTATGCAGTCCCACAGAAAAATAACAAAAATAAGAGACATGAAGATTTAACATGGTTCGGATATGAATATCCTACGTCCACGGAGACCCAACAACTTTTTATTTCAATAAAGAAAAGAGTACAAAAGAGAGAGGAAAGAATAATGGTGGATACTACACTTGCTTGTTCATATGAAAATGGAATTCCTTCATTTAAATAGACTTGATAATGAAGGATTGCTTGGAGATTAAGCAAATCAATTTCTCGATTACCCAGATATCTTTCCAATTTGCATGATTTGATTTTAGTACAAATAGATGGCGTAATCTTCATTTCCATATCTTTCCTTTATTCTCCATGCCTAATCATTTATTTCTTCATATAGCAAATATACATTGACTAATTAATTGATTGACTAATTAATTAGTTTCCTTAAAAATATCCTTCCATATATCAGCCAAATTAATTGATTTGATTGAATCCATTGATCAATTTCTTTCCTCTTTAACGAATATTTGAATCATCCAAATTCAACATTTATAGCCAATTTGATTTGACATATTATTGTAGATAATTCTCTTGTTTCCGAAAGTATCTCTAAATGTAATTCTCGATTAAAAATGATTTTATTTACTGTATAATGTTTACTGTTATGAATATGTAATCTGCTCCATCTGGTCAAATCAACTAATGACTTATAGTTGATCCAAGGATCAAACCACAAGGAAGTCTATTCGCCATTAACAAAGTCCATTCATTAATTTGGATGCAGTATCCCTTTGACATAGAATATGCTTCGTAGTGCTGGAGAAATTGTTATTTATTGACACATCCTAAAAGTTTGCAATAGATATATACTTAGCCTTCCTCCATCTCTACCACAGACCGTCTTTGGTGATTAAATTAAATGACAATTTAAGTCTAGTGGCGGTGTTTAGATTGGATAATTTACGTAGACCCACTCCACCTGATTATGGTTTGCACAGAATGTCCCAAGAAATTTTATGAAGTTTACCGGTCCAAAAAAATGCGCACATGTTATCTGCTTTTTTAATACTGCTACCTAAAGTTGATATATCAGTGGCCAAAACGTAATACTTGGTGCTATTGTACTTTGGATGAGTTCTTCTCTTCCTGTTATAGAAAGTAAGTCATCCTAACCTTCTAATTTTATGCCGATTTTTTTTAGCATGGGTATATAGTGGGCTACATTTAAGTAGTCTAATGTAAGTGGAACACCAATATATTTAACAGGTAATTCCTCTGATGCAATTTGTAAAATCTTTGAAATTTCTGTTCTTTGGTTTATGTCTTTACTATAAATCACCTTCGACTTCGTATATTTGATTTTGAGCCCTACCATTTCTTCCAACTGGTTGAAAAATTATTCATATGTTGTGCATTTTCCATTGTAGCTTCTAGGAAAATCATTCCATCATCTACATATAGAAGATGGGTTATGGTAGTTCGTATAGTATTGGTAGGCTTTAACTTAAAATCCTTCAACACCATCTTCCATTAGAACGGAGAAATGCCCCATTGCTATACAAAATAGATAAGGGGATAGAGGATCCCCTTAGCACAACCTCTATTTGAGTTGATAAAACCATGTGGCCATCCGTCCACCATTATAAAGAAGGTCGGTGTTGATATGCGTTTGTAGATTATGTCGATAACCAATGTAGGAACATACTATTCAGCATATGACATACTGTTATTTGTCTAGTGTACTAAAACAGATAACACGCTACAATAAAATCGTCGCACAAGTTTATTAATTAGAATTCCACTACGCTGGAATTCTGTATTAGATAAATGTAACAATAAGTTACGTTGTAAATAAATTACTACAACAACGTTATACTATTGTAAGAAATAATACAACTTATAAACGGGAAAGATTACAGTGAATCTAACCAGTATATAAAGGAAATTCCGTCTGAGGCTTGTCGTAACAATTTCCTTAAGAATTTTATTTCAAAACTCTCTCAAGATACAACAGACGTAATCTGCACGAGATTGTAATGAGTATGTCAACTCTGTGATATGTATGGAATATAGAGCAGTAGAGCAAAAAAGCAGAAAAAATTAGATTGGAATTGGATTAGAATGTGATCAGTATTCTCTCCTATTTATAATTTCGTCCGCATCCCTTCAAACAGTCGCGTCCGTTAGCCTTTTGGTCGCTGCTGTTTGTTAACGGGTCGCACCCGTCCGTCCAACGGTACTGTTTCGCCCGCGCCTCTTCAGTCGGGCCGCACCCGTTTGCGCTTCAATCGGCTCGCACCTGTTTGCTTCTAACGGGTCGCACCCGCTAATGTTCGCGTCTATTCAACCCGCTCGCTTCAGAAGTCGCACCTCCTCACGACGACGGCGGCGGCGAGCGTGTGATGGAGATGCATGATCTCCCTCCTCACAATGAAGCATACATTTGGGAGCCTCAAGCCCCCAATCTACACTTGAGAAAGGCATATATAAACTAATATACCTCTCAATAAATTGGCGATGTGGGACTTCATGTATTTTTCATTCACTTGACCTTTAGTAATTCTAACACATACAAATTCCTGATTCATCATATTGTATGCTTTTTGTAGGTCTATCTTTATGCACATTTTACCCTTGCCCTTTTTTTGCAAAATCACGCACTTGTTCATGAGCAAGCAAGACGTTTTCACCAATATTCCTTGTTAGGATAAAAGAAGATTGATATTCTACAATTAAGAAACGCATAAAAAAATTATTTGATTACATAGGATTTTAGCAGTAACCTTATCTAAAACATTGGCATAAGATATAGGTCTATAATCGAAAAGTGATTGCGGCTTATCTTTTTTGGGGATTTAAGTAATAAAATTATGATTCAAACTCTTCCCCAGCTGTTTGGTGTAGAAAATTTCTAATATAGCTTCCATTAATTCATTTTGCAGTAAATTCCAATAAAGCTTGAAAAACTTAGAGCAGAAGCCATTAGAACCAGGGCTTTCAAAATCATCAATGGAAAATAGAGCCTCTTCAATTTCCTCCAAAGATATTGCTAAATAAAAGTATCTTTTTCCATTGTCATTTATTATAAGTCGTGTGTTAACTGAGGGAAAACAGTAATTTTGATCTCCAAGGAAAGCAACAGTAGGAGATTACTTCATCTTTTATTTTATCAGTGTCATAAATATATTTTCCTTGATAATCAATATAGCATGGGTTTTGTTTTTGTGCCTCTGCATAAAACATTTAGAATTCATCTCATCTTGCTTCATTCATAAAATTTTACTTTGCTGCTTCAACAACTCCTAATGCCTTTTTATATGATCATTAAGCTACACAATTATGTGATAAACGTAATCAATAGGTCGTCATTTTTCAAATCCGCGTTGCTTTGATTAAATGTTGTGTTGAATTTCTCTTATAATTTAGGAAGTGGATCTTCCTTTGTTGTTGGTCTATTCCATGCCTTAAATTTTTCTTTAACTGCATTTAACTTGTATAATAAATTGTGTGTTGTCAAGCCCCATGTTTGTGCAATAAGACCCCCTATCACACAGTGATTGTACCCTTGCATCTGATGCCAATTGTTTGCGTTTCTAAATGGCATACCCTTCTCTAATCACTTCTGATTGTCGTAACATATGAGAAATTAGAGTATGATCACTACGTGACATGGTGATAGACATAGTAGCAATTGGAATTCATTGCTCACCAAAGCCTTATCTATGTTCGCTGCTATGCCTCTTCGTATCCAAGTATATTTACAACCCTGCATATAAGATTCAACCAAGCCACACTCTAATAGGCAGTTTCTAAAGCTATTTAAATAGGTAAAAGGGATAAGAAAATCTCCCATTTTATCTTTTGGACTAAGAACATTATTAAAATCCCTTATTGTAATCCATGACATCCTTATTGTAGAAACGTTAATTCCCCTATATGTTTTGTCTTTTAATAAATGATCTGCTAGCGTAAACAGATGTACAAGCGCATTCTAGCCCACCCAGGTTGCTAAGTAAAATAGTAGTGTGTTGACTAGTCATGTTAAGTACGTAAAATGCCTATATGGCTGTATCGATGATGACCAAAATTCTGCCTTTGCAACCAGTTTCATTATTGTGTAAGAAGGTCCAAATTAACTGTAATCTAGGTATCAATTTTGCAATATTTTATGTATATAATTTATTCTCCAACAAGCTAAGCATAGTAAGCTTGTGGGATCAAAGAAGTGTGAATGCATGACCGATCTTATCATCGGCATGAAAGTATATGCGGATCGAGTCATATGATTATACATATGGAATAGAACTTATATGAACTAGCAATATAAAAATTGCAATAAGTAAAGTGCACTGGAGATTTTTATACTGGTTCATACTCTAGTTTATGTCCAGTCTCAAACTCCTTTTGGATTTAACTAACAAACCTCCTCACTTAACTTGGAGGAGTAGGTATTACAAGCCGTCCGAGGTACTGAATAGGACTTTATGCCTGATAAACTCCAATAGGACTTCGTTTAAAAAATAAGTAGAATTGTTCGTGACTTCTTATGCTCATGAATAGCACGGATTAGCCAATCAGTACAACCTTTCCAAAATCTTCTTTTTTGTGGTATATTAAGTGCATTTGTGAAGAATATGGAAGTAGTATGATCACAAGGAAAATCGAATTGAATGTGCAAGTGATCAGTTTGAAAGTAATATAAGTATATGAAAGTGCTTGAGAATTCAAACGCAAGATAGAAGAATAAGAGAAAAAGAATTAGTTTTGAATTCACTAAATTGCCTTATATAGTAGATGTATGGTTGCAACTATAATGAAGATAAGTGATCAATGGAAATGGTTGTAGCCGTTAACAAAGAGGCGTATATAGTTGTTATACAGAAATTTGAAATAGCTGTTATGCGGATTCTGTCGACCGAATAAAGTTAGTCGGTCAATAGATTCAGTAAACCAGAAATAATTTAGTTCAAAATAACCCAGTTTTAGTCGACTAAAATTGTTGATTTAGTCGACTGAATTAGTCTTTAGTCGACTGAATCTTGATTTTAGTCGACTTAAATTGTTTCAATGTTTAGTTACAAATGTGTACATATATTCAGTCAACTTCTTTGTGTGTGTGTATACCATGTAGAAGAGATTTTAACAACTTTATAACTCTAAACTAAGATGCTTATTATTGATGTTACATAGGTTGTATCATCCTGGTTTTCTTTTTGTCGAGTAAATCTCCTTGTTAGATCGATATTTTCCTATGTATGGGGTTAGTATATACAGTTTGTTGTTGTACAGTTGTCACTATCAAAATACTAAAATATGAGGCTCTAAAATTCTCCCACTTTTTGATGATGACATCTATATTATTTTAAAGTAACTGATATATAGATTGTTCTCCCCCTAAGTCTATACTCCCTTTATCGATATGACATATATCCCCTCGGTTATCGACCAAAAGGAAATGTATATCAACAGAAGTAAGATGAGAAACATGTAAGGAAAGGGCTACATGTTATCGATGTCTTTTATGAATAAATGGATATATACGGTTGTATAAGTACAGTAATTTGAACAAGTAATAATTAATGTTAATATGATAACGGTAGAAAACAAATTATCAGAACACATGAACAATATTGTCACAGCACAAACAAATATTTTCGAACATAGACATATATTACTTGTCGTAAACACAAAAACAAACATCATATTTGTCACTTACAATAGAAAGTAAATAGCGCTATTGGCATAAACAATAAACATAACCATAACCAGCGCCTGTCACAAACATAAAAGCATAAACAAAAATTGTTCTAAACATTAAGTAAATACATAAACATAACCATAGATTTTTGAAATAAACAAATATTATCTCAAAACATAAAACTCAAAGATGTGGAACTACATAAGTAAAGATATAAGATAAGATTCCAAACATGATATGTTATGACTTCTACTTGTCTCACCAATCTCTTCATCATCACTATCATCTTCTTCCTTAGTTGTCCAGGTTAAATGTTCAAGATTTAGAGAATTTCTTTGGAAGGTGTATATGCAAAAGTGGACAAAGCACTTGACAATTTGCCCCAAATTTTGTTTAAGAATTGTGAATCAGCGGAATAGGGATCTTAAAGCTAAATTAACACTAGAGGAGGGTGAATAATGTTTAATGGATTATGTGAATATTTTTTCAATTCTTTAAGATTCTACTTGGAACGATGTAATTAACAATCACAATAAAAATCACATAATCATAGTGCAAATAAAAGTAAATGTAGTAATGGTAAAAGGGAAAGAACACACCAAGATTTTATACTAGTTTGGAGTTACTCTACATCTAGTCCCGCACAATTCCTTATACAGATTTATTTTCAACAAGTAAACGCAAATACAATCTCGATTTCAATGCTACGAGACAAACCCTCCAGAATCCCGGCCTCTGGGTAGAGTCACTTGATTTTCGGACAATAAGCATACCCATTAGATTTACGGGCTACTAAGCATTCCCAATTGATGTTACAGGTTACAATCACACCCACAAGTATAGCAGTATGATTTGATATAGTTTTACAGACTTAAATATTCAATCTAGATTATAATTGATCCTATAACTCTTGAATATTACTTTGATCTTGGTTTGAGTGAGAGAGATGATAGAAATCAAAGATTAGAGGAAGGATAATCAAACTAGTGATGATTGAATTTGATTCTAGTTGAATTTTGGCAGAGTTCAGGTATATTTTGATTTATAAAATGAGATAGTGAAAGGAGGAGACATAAGTAAGAAAATGCTGATGAAAAATTCGTTTGGAATTCTGTTATTTATAAGTGAATAATGGTCATATCCTTCTGTGAAGAGATATGACAAAAAGGCACTTCGTTTTAGATTTAAATTTTTAAAAAAATCTGCTACTATGTCGATATACATACATAGAGTATGCTGACATACTCTTTTTAAAATTTAAAAATACTTTAAAACATTATTTTGAAAACTTGTTATTTTGTAAAATATTTTGAAACTTTGTAAGATCATTTAAGCATAGTTTATACATATTTTAATCATAATAAAACTTTATATGAAAATTTTAATATAATGTAAATAGCATGTATATATATGATCAATATAATTATAACTTATTAATGTGTACAATATATATATATAAACTTAAAACACTAAAAAAAAAAATTTATAAGTATAAGAGATTGAAAAACATTTTGAGAAATATTTTGAACAGATTATTTTAAAACCAGGATATTGAAAAACAATTTAAAACAAAATTAGAGAAGGAGAGGGAGATCGGGAAAGTGTTATCAATTTTTTAACTTAAAGTTTATGACTCTATAACTTACCTGAATATCTTGAAATCTTGAACCCTTCAATACTCATGTGTCTTCATTCTCCAACTCTTGAAACTTTAATCCGCATCTTGAATATTTTATTGATATTGTACAGTCTTCTTAATCAACACCTGTCTAATATCCTACACTATATACTATATATAACTTGATAAAATATTAGTATTTATATTTTATACAATGTCTATAGTTGTTATCATCAAAATTAATACCTAAGGTAATTACATTCTTCCCCTTTTAATGATGACAACTCTGTATATAAAATATAACATAGCCCCTCCCCGCCCCCACTCCCCCCTCTAGGTTGCAAAACTCCCCTTTAATCAATACCTAGATTGTATATTTCTCCTCCATTATCATCAACAAAAATTAACCACCTAAGAATATAACTCTAACACTAACTCTTACTCTAACTCCAGCTCCCCTTAAATAAAATAATAATTGATATACATATATAAGAATGATATATAATTATGATGAGAATTATTGTATAAAAATATTATAAAATTAGATAATCATTAAATAATCATAATCAATCTGAATATTTATCCAATCCAAAAATTTAATGTCACAAATCCACACAAATAATACCAATCAAATCCAAACAAAATTAAGTATTATTATTTATATACAATTAAACCAATTTAAACGAGACATTTCGAGGAACTTCAACTAATCCATCAGCGCCAAAGATTGGATATGCATTGGTAGCATCCCAATCTTCATCATCTTTATTGATGGTACACTCTGGATTGGCGGCTGGTTCTCCTTTGCTCAAGGAAGAAATCATCTATCGAATCACATTGAAATGCCTTTCTTGCTCCTTGATCATCTGATTAGACTCAATTCTAAGTGCCTCTAGATTCTTAGAATGAAAGAAAGAATGTTCTTGCATGATTCAAGAGTTTGTTCGAGGTTTTCGGTTAGATTTTGGATAGAAGAAGCCATTAATTTTTATTAGAGTTTAGAAATGAAAAAGGAAGAAGAAAGAGACTTGAAATAAATGATTCTCTGGTCTTAACAGGTATTTAAACAAGTGAAAATTCATTAAAAATGAATAGACACTTGCTGTATATTTAATTTGAAAAATTAAAATTTTGAAAAATTATCGTTGTATGTCGAGATACATACCTAAGGTATGTCAACATATATAAAGAAATTCTCAAAACAATTTTGTTTTGATATTTTAATGTTGTTTATACGTTTATACTTATATGTTTTCCAAAGACGATAAACAATGAATAACAGCAAGGAAATTGATTTTTCATTAATATTGGATGATGATTACATAGCTCATACACTAAAATATTAAAAAGATACATAAGATCAAATCAAATTAAAACTAAAATGATCAAATACAATATATTCATAAGCTACTAGATAGATAGTAAACTAGAAAGATGTAGATGAAGAAGACGATGAAGATATTCCAAGCTTGTGTTTTACTATTCGTCCATTTTGTTGGAAACAATGGTTAATTTGTTACTAACAAAATGCATGAGAATCTTTTGGTTTTCAATAATATTCATTTGATTGTTGAGAAGGACTTTGTTGGTTGGTCGAAGAAGAAAATCAATGCTTTCTAAGGAGGTGTCCTCCTCCTCCTCCTCCTACTACTCTTCTTCAATATCTATATCTTCTCCTTCTTCCACTTCCTCCTCTTCTCTAATTTATTCCACCTCTTCATAAGATAACCTTTCCTCTTTCTTCGAAAGGGTTTCATGTGGCTCGAAATATGGTGGAATTTTCATAAGAGCAATGTTGGCTTGATTAAAGACTTTAAGAGAGACAAATTCCTCTCCTTTAAAGTCAATACCAAAGTAATTGAAGAAGCGAGTAAGATACGCACCATGAAATAGTGTGTTTTCATGGTTAGAAAGATTTTTGGGATAAAATCCATCTAAAATAACTTTTTCAATTTATGTCATATTGACCATAAATGGTGGAAAGAACCTTGAACACTTTTAGAGTTAGATTGTTGGAATTTCCAAATAGAGGAGTGATATTTTTTTGTAATAGAAGGTTTGAAATTCTTGTTTTTGGATGAAAGCTTCAGATTTTGAATTCAAAATCATTATCATCTTCAAAGATGTTGTGAAATACTCCACGATTTTGATCATCAATTTTAAAAGATGCAAGGTCCATTCTGGTAGATTTACATCCAAGAATGGTACCCAAAAGTTCATAATTTAGAACTATTAAAGTTTCTTTTACACTACTCCACACTTCTCCTTTATTACCCTTATGAAATTTACCTTTCAAGCTTCGTAAAACATTTTGGTCAAGTGTGGATAGCAAACATAATCATTTTGAGAAGCATCAATTAAATCGAGAATTTCATTTGTAAACAAAGAGAATCAAATTCATAGGTAGGAAAATCATTGAAAATTGCAAATCTTCCTGTAGAAACCTTTCCAAAATTCATATAACTAATATAGGCTTTCATAGCATCTTGATCATTAAAGAGAAATTTTTTATATTTTTGGAAAGTGAGTAAGGAGTGCTCGAGGAAACTGAGAGTTAATGAAATTTTGAAATTTAAAAGTGAAATGAATGGATGGAGATAAAGATAATAGATAGAGAATCAAATGACATGTTCTTTGGTCAAAAGACACATTTTCAGAACATAGGGGTAGGTGCAAAGGTGGTGGAAAAATTCAAATTTTGAATTTAGATTTCAAAATTTGCCTGATTATGTCGATATATGCTAAGGATTTATGTCGACATACATGTCGAATTTTTCAAAAATAATTTTAGTTTAACTATATCCTATTATATATATATATATATATATATATATTGTTGTTCTATTTATAAAAAAGTTATTTTTAAAAATATTTTAAATTATTATTATATTATTAAAATATATGAAATATTTAAATTCAAAATATAATCACACAACATTCAACCAATATTATTATTAATCTATAGGTTATAACAACCAATAAAGCAACCAAAAAAACTCATTCAAGAAATTAAAACTTTTGATATATTAAAAGCGTACGGTTTTTGATCTATTTCACCAATTTATTTTGAATTATGTATTGATGTAAAACACATGTTAGCAATTCCTGTATTTGATTCGTTATCACTTAAGGATGTGTTTGAATTGTCTAATATTTCAGTATATACTCTTCTCCATTTTCTGGATGAATCAGTGTTTGGTGTAGTTTTTAATTTACTGGGATGTGAACAGTCTCATTTTAAATGGCCAAGTTCATCGCACTTATAACATCAAATGCCATTTTCTGGATTTTTGTTGTCATTTCTATTGAAATTTTTCATCTTCCTATATTTTTGGAATTTTCTGAAATTCCTTGTCATGAAAGCAATTTCTTTATTTTCATTACTATTTGAATCCAGATTATCCATCATTGTGTTAAAAGCTATATATTTCTTCTCTATTTATTTGTTCCCCCCGCCCTACATTTGTGCTTCTAAAAATATTAAATTGTCAGTTAAGTCCTTAATTTTTGGAATGCTAATGTCATTAGCCTCTTCGCTTGCAAGAGTCTTTTGATCCTATTCAGGAGTAAGTAAATTGAGGATTTTCCTAACTTGATCCCCCTAGAAAAACTTTTACGTATTGCAATAAGTGAGTGTACTATATCTTGAAATCTACTATACATAACAGATATGGACTCATTTGGACTCATTTTGAATAATTGAAACTAGTTTATTAACATGGAAATTTGGTTTGTTTAATCTTACTTGTGCCTTTATGCAAATTTCAGTTGCGGACTTATATATATATACTCTATTAAATTCATTTCTATCTGGTGAACAAAATAATACATTCATAGCATTAGAGTTACTTTGTGCAACTTCTTTTTGGTCGATGGTCCACTATGCAAAATTAGTCTCGGGTTCAATGTACTCAGTTTGCATGATATTCCAAGTGTCTAAACCAATTGATTGTAAATAAATTTTTGTTCTACATGACCAATATGTGTAATTACTGCCACTAAAAAGTGGAGGTCTAGTAGTAGATTATTCTTCGACAAATGAGTTACTAACAAGTGTATTAACGGTGTTACTAACAACACTATTACCAGTATTGATAGCCATTTAAATTTTTTCCATAATTAGGTAATAAATACTTTGAGAACCAATGCTCTAATACCAAATGTGAATTAGCAGAGTGGGGATCTTAAGTCTAAATTAACACTATAGGAGGGTGAAAGGTGTTTAATGAATTATATGAATATTTTTTAAATTCTTTAAGATTCTACTTGGAATGATGTAAATAAAAATCATAGAATCAAAGTGCAGATAAATGCACTAAAGTAAAAAAAGAAAGAACATACTAGGATTTATATTGGTTCGGAGTTACCTTACATCCAGTCCCACACAATTTCTGTACGAATTTCTTTCAAACTGGTAAATGCAAATACAATCTCGATTTTAAGGCTACGAGACACACCCTTCAGAATCCCGACCTCTGGGTAAAGTCACTTAATTTTTGGGCTACTGGCACACCCACTAGACTTATGGACTACCAAGCACATCAATTGATTTTATGGGCTACAATCACACTCACAAGTATAGCAGTATGATTTGATATAGTTTTACAGACTTAGATCTTTGACATTGATTACAATTGATCTTATAACTTTTTAATAGCACTTTTTCATGGTTTGAGTGAGAGAGATGAGGGAAATCAGAGAGTACATGAAGGAGAATCAAACTATTGATGATTGAATTTGATTCTGGTTGAATTTCGACAGAATTTGGTTATATTTTGATTTATAAAATGAGAGAGTGAAAGGAGGAGAGATGAAGAAGAAACGATGATGAAAAATTCATTTGGAGGTATGGTATTTATATAGAAACAACAATCATGTCCATTCGTGAAGAGATACGATGAAAAGACCCTTCTTTTGAAATTTAAATTTTGAAAAAATCGACCACTATGTCGACATACATACATAGAGTATGTTGACATACTCTTTAAAATTTTAAAAACTTTAAAACATTGTTTTGAAAACTTCTTTTTTTGTAAAATAGTTTGGTACTTTGTAAAATCATTTAAGCATAGTTTATACATATTTTAATCATAATAAAACCTTATACGAAAATTTTACTATAATGTAAAAATAATAATATAAAATCAATATAATTACAGCTTATTAAAGTGTGTGTGTGTGTATAAACTTAAAAACATTAAAATAATATCTTTATAAGTATAAGAGATTGAAAATAGTTTTGAGAAATATTTTGAAAAGATTATTTTAAAATCAGGACATTTGAAAAATAATTTTTAAAAAAAATAGAGAAGGAGAGAGATCGTGAAAGTATTATTAAGGTTTTAACATAAATTCTATGACTTTGTAACTTATCTAGAATATCTTGAAATCTTGAACTCTTTAATACTCATGAGTCTTTATTCTCCAACTCTTGAAACTTTATATTAGCATCTTGAATCTACTATTGATATTGTAAGTCTTCTTAATCAACAACTATCTAACAACCTATATTATATATATATATATATGTATGTATGTATGTATGTATATAACTTGATAAGACATTAGTGTTTATATTTTATATAATGTCTATAGTTGTTATCATCAAAACCAATACCTAAGGTACTAACAAGAGCCCTTTAATTCGATCAAGCTTATTATCTGTGTAAGTGATCGTATGCTCTACCCATGATGGACGTCGATCAAGTTTGCTTTTGTTGTGGGATAGAATGGTGTAGGATTGTCTAGCTTGTGTGTATATACCTAGGTTTGAGATGGTTGAGAAGTGGAGCCAATATTCGGCATGGTAGGTTGGGAATGACCGACTTCTTTATTGGCCTTCCATTGACTAAAAGATATAATGTCATGATTCTTTACTCTATGAGGAAGACCTATGAGACTAAGAGTTTTGGCATCAAGGGATCCAACGGTGGTAAATTCAAAATTTCGAAGCGGAACAACTAAAGTTTAGTAAGATGCGCATTATATAAGCGCCACAGTGAATAGTTTTTATTTGACCTTGGTTTAAAGTTAAAAATTCATTTAGAATGATTTTTGACTAATTAAGATTATGTTGTTTCCATATGGTGTATAATGGTTGAAAATCATGCTTATAAATCTTCTCGTAACTACATATTCTTGGTTGTATAGAGAATGTAAGGGCTCGATGCATTGTTCTTGCTTTGGGATGAAGGGATTTCGTTTTGAGTTCAACTAAGTCATCGGCAAGAAAATGGTGACTCAATTCATGCCGAACGTACATGTCGACAGCAAGTTCATCTAATTCTTATCCTTCTGAGGACATTTCAAAATATTAACTAATCTTTGTAAGGAAGATAAAATTTTACACCACAAACTAGAGTTCGAATGCAATTCCCTTTGGATTCATATGATCTAAATTCAAGTTTGCCTTAAAGAGTTTTACCAATAGCAGGTAGATTTTGACATTGTTAGCATTGAAGCTTAGAAGAGAGTCAATATGGTAGATTTTGACATTGTTAGCATCGAAGCTTAGAAGAAAGTCAATATGGTTGGCTTCAGCTAATTCCTGTTTGGCATAGCTCCTAAAATCAGTGAATCTTATGAGTGGACTCTCGAAGATTCGTAAACTCTTCATGCTATTGAATCTTTGGACGACAGTGTTGTTGTGAACCCAATCCCTGATTCAAGCGGTGAAAGGACCGGCGGAACAAGCAGAAGGACTTCGTCTTTTTAGGGCCATTTGGGTTTGAAGAACTAGGGTTTTGAAAGAAATTGGATATTTGTTGACGAGGAAGGTAAAGTTAATGTAGATTGTAATTTTCAGAAATATAAAGAGGTGAATAGTTTTTAGACCATTGAATAGGTAGGTGCATGTAAATACGTGCCCGATTGGATAGTTTCTCTTTCAAAAAATGCAAAAATTGGAAGCGGTCGACTTAAAAAAAGGTTCAGTCGACTAAACTGTTGAAAATTTAAAACGGAGAGTACGTAGGCCTATTTTTGGCTGTTTCAGTCGACTGGAAATGGGGATTCGGTTGATTGAATCTGCAGTGGAAATAAAAGTTTTTCTATGTTTAGTCGACTGGAATTTTAATTCAGTCGACTGATCCTGGAAAAATAGACGGTCGAAACAGTTAAAAAATGAGATGTTTCAGTTGACTGAATTGGTGCAGTCAGTTGACTGATGTTTTGACGACCCGGAATTTCTAACAATTTAAATTGGAATATTTAATTGGTTTTAAACATTTAAAAGTTAATTTTAATTTGAATTCAAGATATTAATATTTACTTGATAATTAATTTATAAATTATATAAACTGAAAATTGGGTATAATGTTGAAGCTGGAATTTAAAGCCTGGTAAAAATTATTTGAAGGCTTATAAAATTTATATTGATAGCACTGAAGGTAGTGAAAGTGTTGAAATTGAGTTTGGACGTGTTTTGTTCAGTTTTTTAAAAAATATATCGTTTAAATTAAATTAAAAATAGCCTTCCGAGGCACAGTCTCGGAATTCGACGAAACCAGTTCCATTGGATAAGTAATGGTTAGTTATTATCGGATTTCAATTTTCGTAGTAATCGGGGTTGTCGTTTGACCCTGACAGCTCAAAACACTTAGAACTATTTTAATCGATTTAATTTAAAATTGATCGTTTATTTCCGTAACTCGTGCATATGATCGAGTTAGCTTCCGAAACACGTTCCATTGGGTTCGGAACATGGGTAAAACCCTGAAATCGCCTAGCGGCATTCTTTAAGTGGAGTTTGGAATTTTAATTGGCAATTAACGAGACGGTTTGAGAGTTTTATAAAATAATAAAATCTGAAGTACATATAGTCAGAGATATTTTATCACCACTCGTACGCAGGAAGCTACCCCAAATCCATATTTATCTTCATTTCTCCTCTCTAATCTTCAAACCAAAAATCAAACTTATAAAAAAAAATGGCTGCAGCCTTCGGTCCAAAGTCGAGTAGAAACCGAAAAAAAGGGGTTGGGGAAATTTCAAAATCAATTGCGGCTTCCTCTTTCAAATTGAAGAGTCTCGTTCGTGCTCACTCCTATCCTAACCGATGCAGTAGCTTCGCCTTCATAACCCTAGGTTGCTCGCTCCAGATCGAAGCAAGTCGCGAGCTAGGGTTAGGCCGCACAGTGTATTGGATGACGTGAGGCAGAGCATCGCGATGGGAAGTTGGGCCGAGGGGTTTTGTATGCTCGTTTTGACGCCACCGGGAGTCACGAGCGTTGGGAGGAGCAGCGGTGGGTAGTGGCACGAGTGCGTGGCCGCGACTTCGCGCAAGGAAATGGGTTCTAGAGCTCGGCTGGATCTGGGATGCTCAACTACTGTGCGCGCTTCGTCTTGGAAGGAGGAGGAGGCAGTAAGGTATTTATTTTTTGGTTGTTATAACTTATATTCTGAAGAAATAAAGGAAATTAATTATATACATATATATTAGAATATTTTTTTAAGACTTTGAAGAAAATTTTATGAAGGATTGGTGATGAAATTTTCTAATTGACTTAGTTAATTTATTTGGGTACTAAAAGATTTTTAAAATGAAATTATTAGTTTAGATTTAATTATTATGTAAATAAAATTGTGTAAAAAAGAAGGAATAACTGATTGTTCGATTATGTAAAATATTAATAGATGGTAATAGGTTGATCGATTGGTTCATATGTTAATAAATTCCTTTATTTAAGGTTTGAAAACTGTGAAGAAGCAAGGCGTAATGGAAATGGATTGCTAATGAAAACCAAAGGTGAGTAAATCTCACTCTGTTGAATCTTTTATTTATTTATTTAAATTCAAATGGTTGAATTTAAATAATTGGATGAATGGTTGAATTGTTTGGATGTGTATTGATGATTTAGTGATTTTAGATTCGGTTGTTTCTCGAGTTAATTGTAGTTTGACTCGAGATAGTTGGATTTTAAATGGTTTTAAACTTAAATCGTTGATAAGAAAATGGTTCAGTTTAAAATCAATAAAGGTTTGAGGATTGGTGATTCATTAAATAGGTAGGATAATGTAAATGAGTAATTAATTAATTAAATTCATTAATAATTTGGGTTAATTAATTAAGTTTAAATTAATTGGAATGATCATTGGGTGGTTTGATAAATAATTGCTTAATGAAATTAATAAAATATAATTACCTTGTGGAATTAATCAAGAGATTAATTAAAAATGATTAATTAAGGAGTGATTCAATTATTTAATAAGGTAAATAAAAGATAGTTAATCATCGGTTAAGATAAATCAAGAATGACAAATATTTATGGTTTAATTAATGATTAATTATTTAACGTAATTAAATTAGATTAGAATAAATGGAAATGGAAATGTAAATGAGAAATCATTAATTTATATAATCAAGGATGTAAATAGAGATTGATTAGTTAAGAAAATAAATCAATACAAGTGATTTATGAGGGGTTAATTAATATAATAAAATAAGGATTAATGTAATTAAAATAGTTAATTAATTAATGAAGTAACTAAGATTACTTATTGAATTTGGTTAAGAACCATTAATATCATGAAATTAAATAAAGATAATTACTTGAATATAATAGAGAAATTAATCCAGGGTGATTAATTAAGATGAATAATGAAGGATTTACTAATTAGTTGATTTGGAATTAATTAATGTTAAATGAAGAATCTAAGTGATTGAGGTTAGAAATTCAATTAGAATTAATTTGGAAGTGATTAAATTTGCATATGGATGATCGAATGGTATTGGATGCTTTGAATGAGTGATATCTCTAATATGAAATGTTGTGTATTTCATTTGGATAAAATAGGGTTATAATGACATGAGATTCGAGGAGACCGGGGTCGGGTATTGGGAAAATACCCGAAACCACTTCGAATGTTTGTAGATTTATATATAAAATCTATATGCTAGATTGAAGTGATTTGGAGGTATTGGACTGTTTAAAAATCTAAATCTTTGGTATTTAGAAATTTAAATGTGGACTAAGTGTTGTCTATAATAATGTGTGGCTTGTAAATTGATATATGTTACCCGGGTTTATAAAAGTTGATTTCTTTAGTATTCCATGTTAGTTGGGTTTACTCACGCTGGTTTCCAGCCTGACCCGGGTGTTACTTTGGTGTAATGTTCGGGTTAGACCGAGTATTACAGATTTTCAGTAGGTATGTTTTGGAGCTCAGGAGACGAGCTGGATGGCAGGAGCGTATAGAGTATTTTCGTTGTATTTATATTATTGTTACCCTGAGATATGATAATTATAAATATTCAATGACTGTATATAATGTGAAACTCTAATGTATTAGAATGTAACTGACAGTTATAATAATCTCTTGTAGACTATTATTATTTATTATTATATTTTATCCACTGCGAATGTGAGATGTTGTTTCTGTTCTTCTTCTTCTTCTATCTCTTTCTTCTTTTCCATAACTATCTGAAATTTTCGGGTTCGAAAATTTTGGGTCGTTACATTTGGTATCAGAGCTGAAAGGTTAAGCGAGAACCTTGGCTCTGGTGGGAATTACTCATTTAAATAGAGTCTGTAGTACTCTAGAATGGGTTGTGTGCATGTATATATATATATATACACACACACGAGAGCGTACTTGTTATTTTCTTATATAAAGGTTTTAAATGATTTTGTATAAAATATATATTATGATATATAAAGTAATATTTCCTTCTAATAAATATTTAGGTGATTGGTTGTTAATTATTGAAATTAAAATTAAGGAATAATATAATACAACCAAACTGAAATTTAATAAAGATAAGTTTGAAATGGATTCAAACTGAAATTGAACTCTTGAATTGGAATTAAATTAAGTAGAAATAGAAATACAACCAAATTAAAATTTATTTGATTGAAGATAAAATTCTAAATCTGGTCCCAGAATTTGAAAATTTGGTTTCAAAGTAATGAAAAATAATAAATAAGTATTATTTGGATAATCGGGACTTGTTGAAAACAATGGGTTGTTTGAAGTTTGATTTGAATTTAAAACCCAAGGTGGTTTAAAGTTTTAAATCATGGCTGGGAGGGCCAAGAAATAAATATGTATGTATGTATGGATATACATGATATCAAAGATAAATTGAAATAAACTCTAAGGTGTTGAGTTTTGATTTTCCCTGAAGTGTGATGTAAAAACCCAAAGTAATATAAGTTTTGAACTTATAAGAGATAGAATTTTGAAATTTGAAGTGGGAATTCAAATTGAGTAAGGTTGATTGGATTAAGTAAATTGAAAATTGAAAATGGATGGACGTTTTAAAATAAATTGGATGACATCATCCTATTGTTAATGAAAATCTTTAAATTGTGAATTGGTTTGGTTTAAATGAAATAGAAATGAAGTGTGGTGATATATCCATTATTGAGAAAAAGGAAAGTTAAATTTTCATTTGGAATTAAGGGTAAGGAATTACTTTGAATTAAAAATTTGAATAATTGAATTTGTAAATTAAACTTGTTTAAGAACTAGCTTCAAACTGGAAGATAAAACTGAATAATACATTAAATTTTGAAAACAAATAAAATTGTATTGAACCTTGAAATACATAAATAAAAATAATTTAAAATGGAATTTTGAGAATTAGACTCAGAAATTAAATAGATTAAAAACCTTAACATAAAAGTTAATTTGGTTTAAAAGAGTTAAACCAACCTTTGAGGATTTAACTCGAATTTATATAATCCGAGATGGGTTAAAGTTGAAATTTAAATTCCATTAGTACAAATTGAATTTAGTTTGAATTAATTAGAATTGAAGTTGCCTTGGGATTAAATAACTTTCAATGGAAATTGGAGTTATTCAAATTGGAATTGGATCAATTTAAATGGAAGTGTAAATCTACATTGAAGTGTTGGGGAAGTGAACAGTTTTGACTCTGGACTATTTTCAATATAAATTGTGTTGATATAAATTTATTTTTCTAAGCTGTTTAATATATACAACTTTTCTTTCTTAAAGCCAAATTATTTTATACTTGTTTTACAATTATTTTTGGAGCTATTTAACCATTTTTCAACTATTTTCTAAACTATTTACTATTTTTCAACTATTTCACAAACTACTTTCCATTTTACAACTATTTGGAAATTATTTAAAAATTTATGAGACCATTTAACTATTTTCAACTATTTTACAGTTATTTTGCAAACTAATAATTATTATTTTTAATACTTACCTATTTTTAAAATTTTCAAGCTATTTTCTAAATATAAACTGGTCGGAGTTCAAACTGTTATGGATTTAATACCTAACTGAGGTAGAAATTGAAGTGATAATCCAAATGAGGATTAATGTAAAGGTGGATAAGTGAATGGAAAAGAAATTGATATTGAAACGAGTAATCAAATTGGAATGTTTGATTTTGAATAAATAAAGTTATATATCTTTGTTATATAAGATAAATCTTTCCTTGTTAAATCTATTGCCGGAAGAAAAGGTTTTTTGAAGGTATGTGAAGTATAAAAGGAGTTTTATACAAGTTTGAAATGATCTGAAGTTTTAAAATTTATATATATCTGTATATATATATAAAGGATCTTATGAGGAATTTGGAAAAAGGTTTTGGGAACCTTTGGATTTGGAAAGGGTTTTGATTTTTGGGTAAAATCAATATTGAATTTGAAAAGCCTAGTTTGAGACTTATCGATTTTGGGATAATCGATTTTGTGTAAAGAAACCTTGTATGAGATCATACTAGGTGTATGATTTGAAGATACTATATGTGTATAGTATAAAATGTTTTGATGATGGATCTGGAGAAAAAGACGCTCCCTTGAAATGAACTTCTCAGAAGTGCCACCGGGTGGTGCTGCCTTGAGCCCCAAGGGGGGTTCTAAAGTTGATCCTGTTAGGAGTCCGGACAAAACTGGTTCCTGAGGATTATTGGGTAGCGAAAGTCGAGGGCGCTGATGCCTACAGAGGCATTTGGGTTATGCTGCGACGACAGTGTAACTCGATGTCGTTGCGGTCTACTGTGGAGACCATAGCGAAATCGTGTGGAGGATGAGTGTCAACAGTCTACACTTGATTTTGCCGGGAAGGCAACGCAACATCGGTAGACTGCGATCTATGGTCAAGTGGAGTGGAGAAGTTTCATTTTTGGCAGCGAAATTCGATGGCGCTGATGCCTACAGTTATATGGTTTTTTGCTGTGATAATTACGTAGCCCCAGTTGTAGCTGTGATCTGTCGTAGGTTCCATGGTGTAATCGAGGGGCGCGGAGGCCTACAGTTATCTGTGGATTTTGTCGGGATGACAACGTAACCATCGGGTTAACTGCGACCATGGATGGAGGTGATGATTTCCAGAGCATTCTTACCAAAGTTATTTCCTCTATTTTCAAAAACTGTATTCAATATTTTTAATAAAATTATTTTCCAAGTATTTTCACTGGGTGTTGAAAATGGGTTTTCCAAGTACTTATAGGTTTTCAGTCCTACGCCTGATCAACGTATGAATGAATTTCTATGAGAACAAGGATGGACTGGTTGAGGCATCGAGTTATAAAAGTATTTTTATTAAAAGCTATTTTAAATAGTATTATCTGAATTTAAAACATTTCTAGAATTTTAAAATAAAGATGTTGGAATTTTGGAAAATCAAGGAAATCCAAACTAGAATTTTAGTGAAGTGATCTGGTAATTAAAATCGAATATTGATTTAGAAGTTGAAAATAAGCTAATTGGCTAAGTAATTATTCGATTGAGTATATTAATAAAATTTAACTTGGGAAATAAATGGATTGTAAGTTGATAATGGATTTGGGAATGTATTCGAATTTTTAATAGAATTCGACTTAGATTTGATAATGAAATAAATTAGAAGAGATGTTGTAAAAATGAAAAATAAGATAGAGTTGGGTTGAAAAATGGGATGGTTTGAATTACAAATAAAATTCAAAGGTGAGTTGAATAATATTTAATGAAATTTGCAAGTAAATTGGATATAAGAGAAGTGATTATGATA
Organism: Allium cepa; assembly: GCA_030765085.1. NCBI lineage: Eukaryota > Viridiplantae > Streptophyta > Magnoliopsida > Asparagales > Amaryllidaceae > Allium > Allium cepa. The sequence continues at coordinate 91,799,485 of CM060930.1, read as the reverse complement.
GAAATGGTTTGAGTGCAAAACAAAACCCAAGTGGATAAAAATAAATTGAGAATAGCCTTGTATTAATAAAATAAATTCGATAACGAATTAAGTAATTGAATTAAAAATTGAAATAGGTTAATTGAGTTAAATAATAAATGGATGAAGTCTGATTTCATAAAAACTAAATCGAAGTTGTGATTGGAATTGGATTATCAGGCTGAACTTAAGTTCGGTGGCATATTATTTTGAAGTATAAATGAGTTAAGAATGTGATTGGATATTATTTTGATAAATTGAGAAGTGAATTAAAATTAAAATTAAAATGGATGGGCTTACTGAATTTAATGGAAGTTGATTAAATGAGAATCAAATAGAAGTAAACTTAAGTTGAAGTCGAAATAAAATTAAAGTAAATTAACTTAAGTTTAAAATTTATGGAAGTTTGGCTTCGAATAAGAGAGGAAACTCATAAATAAAAGCTTGGATTAAATTAATTTGGGAATGGTTAGTAGTATACAAGAATGAAATGTGTCGAGCTAAATGAATGGTTGGTGAATAAATTAAAAATGAAATGGAATTAAATATAAAATGAGTTGAAAATTAATTTAAAGTAGTTATAAACTGAAATAGATACTCTATTAAACGAATATCGTCGAAATTGCATGAAAATGGTTGTCGTTCGGCGTAAATAAAAGTAATTAAAATGCTATGAGTCAATAGAGATTAAATAAAATTGATTCTGAATCATTTGAAGTGAATATGAGCTTGTTTGGGTTAAAAATCAATGGAATGTAAGAAATTGAGTTCCAAACCATTGAAATTGAATGAAATGGCATATAAATTTGGTTGGAAGCAATTGGATTGGTTTTAAATCGTATAAATCGCTTATGGTAAGCATTTGGTGTTTGATGCTTTTGTAATGCTTGTGTGTTGCCATTAAAGTAAGTGAAATACTAATAAATTTTTCTATATATGGCACTTACATATTTAAATTGAGTAAGCACAGGTACTGGAAAGCCGTTTGGCTGGATTTGGATTGCGCTATTTGCTAAAATTAATACGCTACTTGCTTAAAATGCTAAATAAGGTACACCTACGCAATAAAAATAGGAAATATGAACTGTTTTTGCTTTTTCCGACCGGGTGGGTCGATGTATACATATTTATATCTCTTGTCAAATTGCAAAAGCTCCTCCGTACAAAGGAGACTCTGCCAAAAAATTTCCAAAATTTTGGGAGTTAAAAAAGTTTTGAAAATTTTAGGGAAAATTTTTGTTAACGACAAAACAATTTCAAATTAGATTTGTAGGTGAACTAATATGAATCAATTATACATGGAAAATAGAATTTAATATTCAAAATTGAAAATAAATTGAGTCCATATTAAAACGGGAAAAACAAATTTGAATAGAAGTAAATATGAAAACCTATATAAGAGAATGTATAAAATGATTTGTAAAATTACGATTGAATATTGTTGTTAAACAAGATATGCAGGTATTAAAGGGAAAATGAATGGGATTTGATTCCAAAAGATAAATTTGTATTGCCCGACCAAAAAGTACGTATTTAAATTTCTAGATGAAATTGGGTTGGGTTTTTGATGCAGCCACTTGGATTTTGTTTTCTTTTGGAATTTGGGAGCCCGTAGAGGCCTTTTGTAGTTGTACCGAGCTAACCGCGCAAAGGAGACGCTGACAAAATTTCTCGGAAATTTAGGGAGTTAGAAAAATTTTGAGAAATTTTTGATAATCCAAAATTTGGTTTTAAATTGAAATTTAGATGATTGAGCAAGAGGATATTGTTTGAAACTATAGAAGGTTTTGAGAAGTTGGTTGATGTGATAATAGGTTTTTAATAAAAGATAGTTGGTAGGATGTTGAATTGTGAGTTTTGGAAAAGGTAAACGGGTTTTGAACCATTCTTCCTAATTAGTAATTTCGGGGACGAAATTCTTTTAAGGGGGAAGGAATGTGACGACCCGGAATTTCTAACAATTTAAATTGGAATATTTAATTGGTTTTAAACATTTAAAAGTTAATTTTAATTCGAATTCAAGATATTAATATTTACTTGATAATTAATTATTAAATTATATAAACTGAAAATTGGGTAAAATGTTGAAGCTGGAATTTCAAGCCTGGTAAAAATTATTTGAAGGCTTATAAAATTTATATTGATAGCACTGAAGGTAGTGAAAGTGTTGAAATTGAGTTTGGACGTGTTTCGTTCAGTTTTTAAAAAAAAACGTTTAAATTAAATTTAAAAATAGCCTTCCGATGCACAGTCTCGGAATTCGACGAAACTAGTTCCATTGGATCCGTAATAGTTAGTTATTATCGGATTTCAATTTTCGTAGCAATCGGGGTTGTCGTTTGACCCTGGCAGCTCAAAACGCTTAGAACTATTTTAATCGATTTAATTTAAAATTGATCGCTTATTTCCGTAACTCGTGCATATGATCGAGTTAGCTTCCGAAACACGTTCTATTGGGTTCGGAACGCGGGTAAAACCCTGAAATCGCCTAGCGGCATTCCTTAAGTGGAGTTTGGAATTTTAATTGGCAATTAACGAGACGGTTTGAGAGTTTTATAAAATAATAAAATCTGAAGTACATAGAGTCAGAGATATTTTATCACCACTCGTATGTAGGAAGCTACCCCAAATCCATATTTATCTTCGTTTCTCCTCTTTAATCTTCGAACCAAAAATCAAACTTATAAAAAAAATGGCTGCAGCCTTCGGTCCAAAGTCGAGTAGAAAACGAAAAAAAAGGGTGGAGGAAATTTCAAAATCAATTGCGGCTTCTTCTTTCAAATTGAAGATTCTTATTCGTGCTCACTCCTATCCTAACCGATGCAGTAGCTTCGCCTTCGTAACCTTAGGTTGCTCGCTCTAGATTGAAGCAAGTCGCGAGCTAGGGTTAGGCCGCATAGTGTATTGGATGACGTGAGGCAGAGCATCGCGATGGGAAGTTGGGCCGAGGGGTTTTGTATGCTCGTTTTCGCGCCACCGCGAGTCGCGAGCGTTGGGAGGATCAGCGGTGGGTAGCGGCACGAGTGCGTGGCCGCCACTTCGCGCAAGGAAATGGGTTCTAGAGCTCGGCTGGATCTGGGATGCTCGACTACTGTGCGCGCTTCGTCTTGGGAGGAGGAGGAGGCAGTAAGGTATTTATTTTTTGGTTGTTATAACTTATATTCTGAAGAAATAAAGGAAATTAATTACATACATATATATTAGAATTTTTTTTAAGACTTTGAAAAAAACTTATGAAGGATTGGTGATGAAATTTTCTAATTGACATAGTTAATTTATTTGGGTACTAAAAGATTTTTAAAAAGAAATTATTAGTTTAGATTTAATTATTAGTTAAATAAAATTGTGTAAAAAAAAGGAATAGCTGATTGTTCGATTATGTAAAATATTAATAGATGGTAATAGGTTGATCGATTGGTTCAAATGTTAATAAATTCTAAATGTTTATTTAAGGTTTGAAAACTGTGAAGAAGCAAGGCGTAATGGAAATGGATTGCTAATGAAAACCAAAGGTGAGTAAATCTCACTCTTTTGAATCTTTTATTTATTTATTTAAATTCAAATGGTTGAATTTAAATAATTGGATGAATGGTTGAATTGTTTGGATGTGTATTGATGATTTAGTGATTTTAGATTCGGTTATTTCTCGAGTTAATTGTAGTTTGACTCGAGATAGTTGGATTTTAAATGGTTTTAAACTTAAATCGTTGATAAGAAAATGGTTCAGTTTAAAATCAATAAAGGTTTGAGGATTGGTGATTCATTAAATAGGTAGGATAATTTAAATGAGTAATTAATTAATTAAATTCAATAATAATTTAGGTTAATTAATTAAGTTTAAATTAATTGGAATGATCATTGGGTGGTTTAATAAATAAGTGCTTAATGAAATTAATAAAATATAATTACCTTGTGGAATTAATCAAGAGATTAATTAAAAATGATTAATTAAGGAGTGATTCAATTATTTAATAAGGTAAATAAAAGATAGTTAATCATCGTTTAAGATAAATCAAGAATGACAAATATTTATGGTTTAATTAATGATTAATTAGTTAATGTAATTAAATTAGATTAGAATAAATGGAAATGTAAATGAGAAATCATTAATTTATATAATCAGGGATGTAAATAGAGATTGATTAGTTAAGAAAATAAATCAATACAAGTGATTTATGAGGGGTTAGTTAATATAATAAAATAAGGATTAATGTAATTAAAATAGTTAATTGATTTATGAAGTAACTAAGATTACTTATCATGAAATTAAATAAAGATAATTACTTGAATATAATAGAGAAATTAATCCAGGGTGATTAATTAAGATGAATAATGAAGGATTGACTAATTAGTTGATTTGGAATTAATTAATGTTAAATAAGGAATCTAAGTGATTGAGGTTAGAAATTCAATTAGAATTAATTTAGAAGTGACCAAATTTGCATATGGATGATCGAATGGTATTGCATGCTTTGAATGAGTGATATCTCTAATATGAAATGTTATGTATTTCATTTGGATAAAATAGGGTTATAATGACATGAGATTCGAGGATACCGGGGTCGGGTATTGGGAAAATACCCAAAACCGCTTCGAATGTTTGTAGATTGATATATAAAATCTATATGCTGGATTGAAGTGATTTGGAGGTATTGGATTGTTTAAAAATCTAAATATTTGGTCTTTAGATATTTAAATTTGGACTAAGTGTTGTCTATAATAATGTGTGGCTTGTAAATTGATATATGTTAACCGGGTTTATAAAAGTTGATTTCTTTGGTATTCCATGTTAGCTGGGTTTACTCACGCTGGTTTCCAGCCGGACCCGGGTGTTATTTTGGTGTAATGCTTGGGTCAGACCGAGTATTACAAATTTTCAGGTAGGTACGTTTTGGAGCTCAGGAGACGAGTTGGATGGCAGGAGCGTATAAAGTATTTTCGCTGTATTTATATTATTGTTACCCTGAGATATGATAATTGTAAATATTCAGTGACTGTATATAATGTGAAACTCTGATGTATTAGAATGTAACTGACAGTTATAATATTCTCTTGTAGACTATTATTATTTATTATTATATTTTATCCGCTGCGAATGTGAGATGTTGTTTCTGTTCTTCTTCTTCTATATCGATCTTTCTTCTTTTCCATAACTATCTGAAATTTTCGGGTTCGAAAATTTTGGGTCGTTACAAATGTATGGGTTTAAAAAAACATTTTTCTTTGTTCAGTCGACTGAACTAGGACGTTCAGTCGACCATGCCTGCTGTATTTTGATGTCATATCTTTGAAGTTTCTAAATGAACGTTGTTTCTTTTATATATATTTGTATATAATCATTTTGAGATACAAAGTAATTTATATTATGAACATATAACAAAAAATATAAACATTATATATATATATATGTGTGTGTGTGTGTGTGTGTGTGAAGAAATATATCAGGTTTTATTTCTCCTCACTTGGCTCTGGCTCCTCTAAAGGACAGCATTCCCATGAGTTTAATTCGACCTTAGTTTGCTCTTTTAAAGGTTTAAGTAGGGACCATATATTTGTTCTGATTCCAATCATCGTTCGATAGTCCCGTTTCCCAAGAGTTTCTTGGAGTTATGTCGTATTTATTACTGCTGTTTTGGTTAGTTGTGGATGATTTTTCCGTATGCTATTTTACATTTATGAAAGTACGCAAATAGTCAGAACACATCTTTCTAGAAAGTTTAAATGTGCTCTTTGTCTTCTTTGCTCATAATACATCTCTTTTTGAACCTCCGTCATTTCTTGTTGATAATGGTATATTTCATCAATATTGGTATTAGTAGAAGATGATTCAACACCGATTGACCATTTGACTTTCTTACCCTTTGGAGATTAACAAGTGCGATAGTTCGGTGATGGAATGATATTAACTGAAGATGATTTATTCAATGGTGGAATTTTTTTGGTTGTAGTTGAAAGAGAGCTTTTTGAAGAGGATAAGTTGTAATCGAGAGATGAATAAGTTGAATCATAGTTTGTAGACATTTTGGAAAAAAAAATTTGTAGTTATGATCTTGTATACAAATTTTTGTTATAAGTTTTTAATTATGATGGTCTAGATTTATATATGAGTAGGATACTATGAAAGTTAATGCAAACTTTATTTTCACTGTTTGAATTTAATTTTATTTGTGGTTCTATAAGGATTTACTATTATATATAAATTTTCTAAATATAGAAGATTAATTCATGATATGTTTTCTGTGATTAAAAGTGCTAATATTACCGATTAAAAGTGTGGTTAAAAGATTGACTATTTGATGCAGCTCAGAACAGAGAAGAAACGCAACCAAAAACTCTACCAGAGATGAGTCGTACACGACTCATGGAGAGGTTAAGTCGTTCACGACTTAGGAGGGTAGAATTAAGTCGTTTCCGACTTAATGAATCACGTGATAACAAGTCACGAGTTAACAACACTTTAAGCTGTATAAAGGAAGCAGATTTGAGTCGTATACGAGTTAATGAAGAGGACTTGAGTCGTTTGCGACTTAACAAAGCTCGGGGGAAAATGTTCCGACCTAACGACACTACCATAAGTCGTCTACGACTTACCATGAAGCAAGGGAAAGCTCCATCTATTGAAGGCCTTGAGTCGAAGGAAGTGGAGCACGACCTAGCTAAGTCAATCGAAGGAGCATGCCGCAAGGAACTTGGATGCTTGAGTCGTGTGGGTCTTGAGTCGGTCCTTAGTTGAGTCGTGAGTCGTTCACGACTTATGTTGAGTCGTATATGTTGTATTACGAGCTGGTATGTAAACACTGGTGTTGAGTCGGTCAATTGATGAGTCGGTTGAGTCATGTTGTAATGTAATTGTTTTGAGTCGTGTGTTGTTCTGTTGAGTCGTGGCATTTTTAAGTCGTAAGTGTTGTACTGTTTGTATTTTTTTCCTAAGTCATGAGTCGTATGGACTGTGAAGTGATGAGTCGTTCACGAGACATGTTGAGCCGCTGTATTGTATGAATGGTAGTGAGTCGGTTGAGTCGCTGAGTGTTAAGCCGGTGCCGAGTTAGCTAAGTCATAAGTCGGTTGCCGACTTAAGGGTCAGGGGCAAAACACTATAAATACGCGTGAGTTGTACATTGAAAGGTTGTTGACTTTTGAATAAAAATTCTCTTTGATTGCTTTGTGCTTTCTTTTAATTGGTAGTTGAGTGTAATCTCCTATCTCCACTTACGTCATTCAAGTGCGCTCGAATCTACGTTTGTTGAAGCCGATTCACGGAATCTAGTGCGCTAGATCAACGTGTGAAGAATCGTAGATCTTTGAACACGGTATAGTGCGCTATCAACGTGTTTGAGATAGCTAGAATTCGGTATCTTCGGATCAACGAATTTGGGCATTTCGGTATCTTCATTCCATCGATCGCTACTTTCACCGATTGAAGTTTGTTTAGAATTATCCGCTGCGTCAGTTTTTGGTATCAGAGCCATACTTAGCCAATCATGGCTAAGTTGATTCTTGGAGCCAAGTATTTGAAGTTTGAAGTTGGAGTTCATTGTGTTCTTATTGAAGTTGCAACAATTTTGGAGTATTTGATCCATAACCTTGTGGATCAAAGGGTGCAAAGGAGTTTGAATTTGTGGGGAGATTTTTGCGCGCCAAGTGTTTGAAGTATAGAGGCCGATCTAAGTTGTAGCCGAGTCAAGGAGTTAAGCCGTATAGAGCAAGCCGAGATAAGTGTTGAGGCCGTGATTTGTTTACTTGTGTTGAAGCTTGTGTTCGACTTGTTGAAGTCTTATTGGAACTTGAAGATTTTTGAAGTACTTGTTAAAGATTGTGAAGAGTTTTCAACCATGCCACCAAGGAGAGCTAATCGCCATCAAAATGTTGAAGCAGTATATAGACGAGAAGAGACCGATCAAATGGAACAACGTATGCATGAGAAGATTGATGAAGGCATTGGTAGGTTGGAGAAGCTTATGATTGATATGAATCAAAGTAGAAGAAGAAATTCACCTGAATCCATTCGTGGAGGAAGTAGAGTTTCACATCATTCAGATCGGGAGAGGAGAGAGAGTCAGGATCAACGGAGTGTTGATAATCGAAGTAGGAGGAAAGATGATGATCATGATAGACGGGATGTTGGTAGTAGGAGTGGTGGTAGAGATGTTGGAGGGCGTGAAAGACAACGATATGCATCAGACTTTGATGAGGAGTTTGACGGTGATAGGGGAAGTGTTCATTTCAGGGACCGAGATCAGGGACAACGACAGTATCGGGTTATTGATGATGATCGACGTTGGGAATCGGGAATGAAGGTGGAGATTCCGGAGTTTAAAGGAGGGATGGTAGCTGAAGAATTCTTAGATTGGTTATCTAATGTGGAGGAAATCTTTGATTTCAAGGAGGTTCCGGAGAATCGAAGGGTGAAGTTAGTTGCTACAAGACTGAGGGGAAGAGCTTTGGCATGGTGGCAGCAAACTAAACTTACTCGTGAACGAATGGGGAAGTCAAAGATAGAATCTTGGGAGAAGATGAAGAAATTGACGCGAGCTACATTCTTACCATACAACTATCAATCACTTATGTACCAGAGATTGCAGAATCTGAGGCAAGGGACGAAGTCTGTTAATGATTATGCTGACGAATTTTACCAACTCATTGCCAGGAATGATATTATGGAAACGGAAGAACAGTTAACTGCTAGATTCATTGGGGGATTGAGAATGCAGATCCAGGATATGGTTAATATGTTTGATCCTAGATCAGTGGCAGAGGCACATCAGAAAGCGTTGGCTTGGGAGAAGCAAGGAAGGCGTGGAGGTGGTGTGTTTACTAATTCCAATAATCAAGCGAGGGGTGTTAGTGGAAGTTCTAATGTTCCTAAACCTGTCAATAAGCTAGTGGTGAAGGAGGCTGAGAAGGCGAAGGTTAATAGTGGGTTCAAATGTTATAATTGCCAGGAAATGGGTCATAAAAGCAATGAGTGTCCGAAGCCGAAGAAGAGAACTATGATAGTTGAAGCTGAGGATGAGGATGAAGAGGCTGAGTGTTCTAATTCCTTACCGGTTGAGGAGGAAGACTTGTTATCGGAAGACGAAGGATATTCACTGATGATGAGAAGGAGTTGTTTGACACCAAAGCAAGAGGAGGGAGACAGTTGGTTGAGGAATAACATATTTCAGTCTACTTGCACTATTCTTGGAAGAGTTTGTAAATTCGTTATTGATGCTGGGAGTTGCGATAACATTATACTACAGAGGCAGTAAAGAAGTTGGAATTGAAAACCGAGAAGCATCCTAAACCGTACAAGTTAGCTTGGTTGAGGAAAGGAGGTGAGGTGAAAGTTGGGAGAAGAGCTTGCGTGAGATTTTCTATTGGGAAGAAATACAAAGATGAAATCTGGTGCGATGTAGTGGACATGGATGTATGTCATCTGTTGTTGGGCAGGCCGTGGCAGTTTGATAGATCAGTTCAACATGATAGTCGAGCCAATAGCTATAGTTTCATGTTCGAGGGTACTAAAATCACTTTGGTTCCCAAGAAGCAACAACAGAAGGAGAGCAAGCTAGAGGAGATTGAGGAATTGAAAACTCTGTTGACTTTGAAGGAGTTTGTTAAAGAAGTTGAAGAGGAGCCTGAAGTCTATTTGTTGATTGGGCGAGAGAGCAGTGAAGAGGTTGAAATTCCTGAAGAAGCAAAGCCAGTTTTGAAAGAGTTTGAAGATGTGTTTCCAGAGGAGTTGCCTAAGGAGTTACCACCATTGAGAGACATTCAACATCAAATCGATCTTGTTCTGGGAGCAGTTTTACCACATCGACCACATTACCGAATGAGTCCGAAGGAACATGAAGAGTTGCGAAGGCAAGTGGAAGAGTTGTTGGAACAGGGACGTGTTCAGGAAAGCTTGAGTCATTGTGATGTACCAGCTTTGTTGGTGCCGAAGAAGGATGGAACATGGAGAATGTGTACAGATAGTAGAGCTCTGAACAAGATTACTGTTCGCTACAGATTTCCTATGCCGAGGTTGGATGACTTGCTGGATCAGTTGAGTGGGGCTACTATATTTTCGAAGATTGATTTGAAGAGTGGTTATCATCAAATTCGAATTAGACCAGGTGACGAATGGAAGACGGCTTTCAAGACGAGAGAGGGGTTATACGAATGGTTGGTTATGCCATTTGGTTTGTCAAATGCACCTAGTACATTCATGCGAGTGATGAATCAAATCTTTAGACCATTCATTGGGAAGTTCGTGGTGGTTTATTTCGATGATATTCTGATATACAGCAGGAGTATGGAGGAGCATGTTCTACATTTGAGGGAAGTGTTGATTATTCTTCGTGAGGAACAATTTTATGCTGCTACGAAGAAATGTGTGTTTATGACAAGAAGTGTTTTATTTCTGGGGTATGTTGTTTCGGAGGAAGGAATTCAAGTAGACCAGAATAAAGTGGAAGCAGTCAGAAATTGGCCACAGCCGAGAACTATCACTGAAGTTAGAAGTTTTCATGGATTGGCATCATTCTACCGAAGGTTCATTCCACACTTCAGTAGCGTGATGACACCAGTTACCGATTGCATGAAAGGAAAACAGTTTGAATGGTCAGAGGAAGAGGGAGTTGCTTTTGAGAAGATCAAGGAACTATTGACGACAGCACCAATTCTTGTTTTACCGAATTTTCAGTTGTTGTTTGAATTGCACACTGATGCGTCGAAGGTGGGAATTGGAGGAGTCTTGAGTCAGAATGGGAAACCCGTTGCATATTTCAGTGAGAAGTTGTCAGGGGCAAAGATGAGATACAGTACATATGACGTTGAATTCTATGCTGTTGTGCAAACGATTAAACATTGGAGACATTATCTATTTCAGAAGGAGTTTGTTCTGTACACTGATCATGAGGCGTTGAAGCATTTGCAGGGGCAGGACAAGATTTCAGCGAGACATGCGTTATGGATCGCGTATTTACAGCAGTTTACCTTTGTTGTTAAGCACAAATCTGGGGTGACAAATCGGGTAGTTGATGCTTTGAGTAGGAGGAGTCATTTATTAACAACAATGAAGGTTGAAGTGACAGGGTTTGAAATGTTGCCAGAGCTGATTGAAGAAGATCCTTACTTTGTGAAATATGTTGAAAAGGTAAAGGAAGGAAGTGATGACGAGTTTTTATTGGTGGATGGTTTCCTGTTTAAAGGGAATCGTTTATGCATACCGGATTGTAGCTTGAGATTGAAAATTATCAAGGAGTTACATGAGGAAGGGCATGTGGGCCGTGATCGTACTTGGCAATTGATTTCACAGTCTTACTTCTGGCCGTCGATGAGGAAAGAAATGGGAAGATTTGTGGAGAGATGCCATATTTGTCAGGTTTCAAAGGGAACGGCGACAAATGCAGGATTGTATATGCCATTACCTGTACCGGCTAAACCATGGGTTGATGTGAGTATGGACTTTGTATTGGGATTGCCGAGAACGCAGCGTGGTAATGATTCTATATATGTAGTGGTTGACAGATTTTCTAAAATGGCACATTTTATTGCTTGCAAGAAAACGACGGATGCTGTTCGTGTTGCTCAGTTATTTTTCAAGGAGATCTATCGACTTCATGGATTGCCAGAGTCTATTGTGTCGGATAAAGATACTCGTTTTCTGAGTCACTTTTGGTTAAGTTTGGGGAAGATGATGGGAACGAAGTTGAACTTTAGCAGCGCGTATCATCCGCAGACAGATGGTCAAACCGAAGTTGTGAACAGATCATTGGGAAATTTGTTGCGATGTTTGGTGAAAGATAATCTGAAAAGTTGGGACATGAAATTATGCCAGGCAGAGTTTGCTCATAATCATGCAGTGAATCGTAGCACAGGATTCAGTCCATTCCAGATTGTATATTCAAATTTACCCAGAGGACCATTGGATTTGGCAGTAGTACCACAACTGAAGGGGACGGTTAAACGAGCTGTAGACTTTGTTGACGGGTTGATGGAATGTCATAAGATCGTTCAAGAACGATTAGAAAAGTCAAATGAGAAGTATAAGCGGGCGCTAATTTGAAACGACGGAGTGTTGAATTTAAGGAAGGTGATTTGGTTTATGCTGTATTGACGAAGGATCGTTTTCCGGTGGGTGCTTATAACAAGTTGAAGGCGCGGAAAATTGGTCCAATTGAAATTGTGAAGAAAATTAATGAAAATGCTTATAAGTTGAAACTGCCAGAAGATGTTTACACGTCTGACGTGTTCAATGATAAACATCTTGTTCCATATTATGGAGGTAAACAATCAGATGAAGAAGAATGTACAAATTCGAGGACAAATTTTTCTCAACCAGGGGAGGATGATGCAGCTCAGAACAGAGAAGAAACGCAACCAAAAACTCTACCAGAGATGAGTCGTACACGACTCATGGAGAGGTTAAGTCGTTCACGACTTAGGAGGGTAGAATTAAGTCGTTTCCGACTTAATGAATCACGTGATAACAAGTCACGAGTTAACAACACTTTAAGCTGTATAAAGGAAGCAGATTTGAGTCGTATACGAGTTAATGAAGAGGACTTGAGTCGTTTGCGACTTAACAAAGCTCGGGGGAAATGTTCCGACCTAACGACACTACCATAAGTCGTCTACGACTTACCATGAAGCAAGGGAAAGCTCCATCTATTGAAGGCCTTGAGTCGAAGGAAGTGGAGCACGACCTAGCTAAGTCAATCGAAGGAGCATGCCGCAAGGAACTTGGATGCTTGAGTCGTGTGGGTCTTGAGTCGGTCCTTAGTTGAGTCGTGAGTCGTTCACGACCTATGTTGAGTCGTATATGTTGTATTACGTGCTGGTATGTAACCACTGGTGTTGAGTCGGTCAATTGATGAGTCAGTTGAGTCATGTTGTAATGTAATTGTTTTGAGTCGTGTGTTGTTCTGTTGAGTCGTGGCATTTTTAAGTCGTAAGTGTTGTACTGTTTGTATTTTTTTCCTAAGTCATGAGTCGTATGGACTGTGAAGTGATGAGTCGTTCACGAGACATGTTGAGCCGCTGTATTGTATGAATGGTAGTGAGTCGGTTTAGTCGCTGAGTGTTAAGCCGGTGCCGAGTTAGCTAAGTCATAAGTCGGTTGCCGACTTAAGGGTCAGGGGCAAAACACTATAAATACGCGTGAGTTGTACATTGAAAGGTTGTTGACTTTTGAATAAAAATTCTCTTTGATTGCTTTGTGCTTTCTTTTAATTGATAGTTGAGTGTAATCTCCTATCTCCACTTACGTCATTCGAGTGCGCTCGAATCTACGTTTGTTGAAGCCGATTCACGGAATCTAGTGCGCTAGATCAACGTGTGAAGAATCGTAGATATTTGAACACGGTATAGTGCGCTATCAACGTGTTTGAGATAGCTAGAATTCGGTATCTTCGGATCAACGAATTTGGGCATTTCGGTATCTTCATTCCATCGATCGCTACTTTCACCGATTGAAGTTTGTTTAGAATTATCCGCTGCGTCACTATTATATATATTCATTCTAAATAAAGAAAAAAAAAATTCATGGTATGAATATTTTGTTGTATTCTGTGGTTTAAAAACATGCTATTATTCTAAGATTTGGGTGTATGTTAAACAAATTTATTTTCATAATTGTTTTTTTCTTTAAAACATAATTATTGAAGGAAATTTTTTTAGTTATTTATATGACAAAAAGTGTGTATTAATTTAAATCCTGTAAAGATATAATACCAAGTTCTCTACGTAACTTGATAATAGTATTCATTAAACCATGGTAGTGTTCCTTGTACATCTTTTAGGAGGAGCTTTTTCCAAAATTATAGGCTTATTTGTTTTCTTACGTTTCTGTATATATTTGGGTTTGCTGATAGCATGGGAGAGACATCTTTCGTAGTTGTAGATGAGTTACCAAGTTTTTGCAAATGAGTGGCAATATGATGAATAAATTTCTATTTCTCAGATTTGTCTGATGATAAGTCCTCACCGTCTGAACTTATTCTGCATCTCCTATAACAACCGAATCGTAAAAAATTGGATGTTACTCTTCTTGTTGTGTTTGTTTGTGCTATAGGTCGTTGATCTTGTGATGTTGAATTATGTTTGTGCTATAAGTTGGTGCTACTACAGGGTTGAGAATAGAGAAAATACTATGCATGGGAACATCATCAGAGACATTACTATTTGTTCCAGTGGTAGGTTCAGAAACATTTGAAGAACAACTTAAATTGCTTTCATGCTCTGTATGATTCAAGTCCGCATATACTATAGGAGTTGCGGCCTCCTCAAAAAAGTTTGATGTGTTTGAACTATTATTAACCGCTTGTTTTGTATCTGCCTACTTCGGTTGCCGTTTTCTTTGTAACTACTGTGTTGTAGAAATTCTCTGTATGACCGAAAATGTTACAAAGTGAACATGTTTTATATTAATTATTCTCATATTCAATCTGTATTTTTTTCTGTTTCACTTGTATATAGCTCCACTTCAACTTCAATGGGGTAGTGAAAACTAACATCCACTTCAATTAGCATACGAGCATAATCCAGTCTAGTTTCTTGCGCGTTAGTTAAATCCATTTTAATAGGGTTGCCCATAGCACTAGCAATTCGACTTGTTCCTTCGTTATTCCAATATTCTAAGTTTAGATCTTTCAAATGCACCCATATTGGGATGCCTGAGAACCTATCTTTATTCAAGCTCATACCTGCTGTCCACTTTTTAATTATCAGAATTCTTGAACTCTGTGTATGGCCTAGACTTGATGATTTTCGTACAGTCATTAGATTTATAAAAATTGATCAATATGAACCTATTCCTTTTATAGTACATGTCGTAGTCCCCACTAGGCTGCCATATCTTGTCAATAGATCCTTTAAAATTATTGTATCGATCTCCTAAAATATACGCACCAATGTGTTTTCCTAAAATATATTAAATAAATAAAATTATTTACAAAAATTAACATTCAATTCAATAAAAATTACATACTTTAATCGTTATATGTTTTAAAACAGTTTCTAAATTTAAAAAAAGTTAATTTTTTTCGATTATGGTATAATATTTTTCAAATGTAAAATATTTATTTTAGTTAATTAAAAGATAATTTTAAATATTTCATAAATCCATATTTAAATTTTAAATATTTTAACAAGTTAGAATTACATTTATGATATTAAACTTGAATAGGTTATTTGTAATATAGAAATAAATTACAAAATAATATCTGCATATATCTGTATATATATTATTTTAAACAACATTTTGGAAAGATATTTTAAATGTTTTATAGATAAAGATTTGAATTTAAATAATTTTATCATGTCAAAATTTGATTTTTTTTTTTTAGATATTAAATTTGAATTTGAATTTATTTTTGAGAAAAATAAGGGATCCTTAATTCGAGGACGAGAGCATTCATGTATATTATTCTATACTTAAAAATTGTGCTACCAACAGACTTAACAAGTAGCAATTTGAATTTAAATCTATTGATTTGGTCAATATCTAATTACATGTTTAAATGTTTGTTTATAACATATAAACAAATTTTGAAATACAATGTGTGTGTCTACATATATTTGTAATTTTAAATAAAATTTGAGACAGACTGTGCGCATACGAATGATAATTGATACGTGGTAAATGCAAATCTCAATATCTATATGCATATACATTGACCAAGTATATATTACTTTTATTACAGATGCACACTATACATATATGAGTAAATAATGATGTGTACACAAACTACGAATTTTTTTTTTTTTGAAATGGTACTTTATATACAACAAATCATTGGGACAACATATCTCATGTCAATAAACGTTCGAAAGCAAGTTTCAAACTTGTGACCTCTTGCACCAAACCCGAATCAACTAACCACTTGGACAATGGTGCTTGTCAACTACGAAATATTATTTTAATTAAATTCATCAATTAGTTAAATCGGTAAAATTAAATAAAATTGGATTTTATTTAAATAATCTAGATCAAATCCAATACTAACCGTTAGACTTCATAGGCCCACTTAATCCAAAATACATTTTTTTTTTGGAATCTTTGGAATCTACCTATTTCGTCCGTTTTCGAGTGATCGGGTTTTAACATCTTCGAACTACCAAATGGGTCTATCACAGGTGGGTTGATCATGGATAGGTAGGTCATGGACCACTATGAGTCTCTTTGGATTCTTAGTCACATAACCTAGAGTTTCCTTTGCCAAGTCGTAGAGTTTCCCACCAAAACACTCGAAGCTTCATATTCAAAACCCCAAAGTCTATGTTGACAACTCCACAACAGTCGAACCATCTCTCGAAGGCCATAACTTCACTTCCCTTAGTCCAAATCTCTTGCGACCAATTTTACGACATCTATAGACCATGTTGAACCGTACCTATCGATTGCAAGTCGTTTTAATCGATCGGCCATGATCGATCATTCTAGAAAACTTGTCTTCTTTTTAACATTTTCTAAATTGGTTTCCCTCCACTTCAAATGGCTTAACTTGCTATGCAATTCGCTAATGTCCATTTAGCTTCAAGCACTGTAGAATCAATCGAGTCTGCAAAATGCATATCGATATTCTATGTCATAATCAAAGCAAACAAGCACACAAACACTACCAAACAAGCATCACATCATCGTTACAAAGTCAATGGAATAATTTTATCATCCAAAAACAAGTCAAAACATAGAATAACCTATCCATATGAACATACATGCAATATTTAAATCAAATCCATTTTTAATCATTATAATTCGTTTTCAAAACATGGATGAGTTTAAATTTAGTAAAAACCACATATTTACTTTGAAATCATTTCAAAATACATTATTAAATACAATATTAGCAATTATAGTATAGTAAGAGACTCTAATAACTCACTTAAGGGTCCAAATGAAAAGACCATGGAGAATTTGAGATGAATCTCTTCTTAATTACATGATTTGATTAAATAAAGTGAGATTTTAGGTTCCAATTTTTTAGCAAAGCCAGCGGGGTTTGTTGGACCCCTACCAGTTTATTGATATGCCTGAAAATTACAAACAAAATAAAAACAAATCCCAAACCAAAAACATGCTTTGGAAGGATAAAAAAAGGAAAACGAAAACACAGTGTCAACAAGGCATAGCAATGCAATAAGGAGAAACAAAAAGAACACAAGGAAAAAAAACCAAAAGAACAAAGAGGACAAATTCAAATAAAACCAGCCTGAATATCAAGGTCAAAAACAAAATTTGACCTGACCATTTCAATCTTTATTTTGTGCACCATAATATGCTGAAGATGGATAACCGAGTTTCTCTTTCCTTGAAAAATAATGTATTTCTCTCATTCCATATTACTTTGATAAAAACCTTCAGAACAAAGGTAGACACAGTTCTCCATTGCGTAGTCTTATAAATCAATGACCACTTAATAGCACTATTAACTAGCCACGTTGGATCTATCCAATTTTAACATGATGAAACGCTAGAGCTTAAAAACAAAGGGATAGTTAAAAAAAATTGCACAGTGTCCTCAACATCGGCATTATAAAATAATGATAGGCAATCAATGCTTATGCCTCAGTGATATAACTTGGCTTTGGTGTGAAGAGCATTTCTAAAAACCTTCCAAAGCAGTAAATTTTCTTTTTCATTACTATGCTTCAACCAAGTTCTTTTGCTACAGCTGAAGTCTAAGACAGCAATGGCCATGTATGCATCATTGATGTTAAAGCAGGTTCCCTTGACTGTCCACTTGACACAATCACTGTTAACCAGAGGGTGACTCTTTCCCTGAAAATGAGACCAAAGATGTCTGATTACTTGGTTACTAGAGTGAGGTAATTGTATCAATCCATCATGGTGAAATCAATTACCTTAGCTTGACTATTGATATTTGACTGCTGAATTTGCTGGTAGTTTAGGTGATGGCCCAGAATAAAGCTAGGTTTCATCCATGGATCATGCCAGAAGCTAACAGTTCCTCCAATAGCCACTTCATGTAGGATTTCAGGTAGCATGACTTCTCTAAGCGTTAGTATGTTCCTCCACGTCCAACTGTTATTTTGTAGGGTATGCATACGCTAGAAGTTCTTGCTGCCCAAGATGTACTTGACAGACCATTTAACCCATGTATTGTCCTTCTTGCACAATAAGTCATCAAGGTGTTTGGCAAAGGCAGCCCTATTCCATATCAGCAAATTTTTGATGCCAAGGCCACCCTTCGATTTAGGTAGTTCTAGCTTACTGAATGAATAGATGACCAATTCATTTGAGTGAATGGAACCATGCCAAAAGTTGCATTCCAGCTAAATAAATAATTAATAGAGATTAAACTAATTTTTGAGAAGTGGGATAATGCCCTCACATAAAGTCATATTAGCTCAAATCCCGAAATGGGTTAATGGACCTAATTTGGACTTGGTCCAATTACCCCCTAATATGTCCAAAAATTGTCCAACTTTAAATGCTTATATCTCGCAAACAGGAAAGCAAAAGAAATCTATTATGACCACTCTACGGAAAGAGCAACCGTCATATCTTTCAATTGAAAGTGGTTTCAGACCCTTATTTGGCTTCTATTTAAAGTTATACGCTTATAAGTTTTCAGGATCAAAATCATCCAATAAAATTCCTAAAAATATCAATACTCAACATTCCTTAAAGGTATAGCCTCATATGACTCGATTGGTATTTAAAAATAATATTATATGATTCACTGATATGTAAAATACAAATTGTTACACAACCGACTGAACAAGGCCTCAAAATTAGAAGTTAAAATAGAAAAGCGATGTTTCATTTCTGGGCCGATTCAGTTGATTGAATCAGTTAACTAGTGACTCATGAGGGTCGATGAGTCAATTGGTCAATGCCTAGAGACTAGGGTTGTTATGGTAATGGTAAATTTATCATTACCATACCGATTTCAAATAATTGATAATTAATATTGAGCTTCATCAGTATACAATGTTATTGGTACGGTAAGATTAAATTTACCAATTGATAAGGTAAATGTAGAAGTAAAGAAACTTCAAGCCGATCATATTGATTTTTTTTCATTATTTAAGTTAATCATAAACATAGATATTTTTGAAAATATATTAGCTTTTAGAAAAATGTTCGTAGTGTTATTTAAGATGATGTCTCTTTTTTAGTTTTATCAAGTTCAAATTCTATGACTAGCAAAGATATTATTTCATATTGTTGTAAACAATTGTGATGAGGTAAGAAAATTTTCTATATCATCTAAAATATTTCAAAATGTTGATATAAAGCATTAATGGAGCTAGAATCAAAAACAAAATGTTTACATTTTTACCGTTAAAATAATTTGAATGCGATAAAAATTAATGTTTATTGTGTTGGTAAATATGTCGTTAATAGTTAATGGATTACCAGTTTATTGGTATATTAACGATCGTTTACCAATGACAATGATTAAGGATTAAGTCTAGCGTCATTACCCTATTGGTTAGACGCTTCGGATTTGATTTCTCAAATTAAAATTTTGAATCGTGCATAGTGTGATATGAATTATTTGACTTATATTGACTTATAGTATGTTATATTTTATCAAAGAGTTATAATATAACTATATACTGCCACCTAAAGTACTCAATCTAAAAAAAAGGCAACGTCAAAGTATGAGCAGTCTTTTTGACTTACCACTAATATTAATACAGTAACAAAGTCGAATTGACAACGTTTAGCATTAGAACAACAAACATATTCTAGGCTACATTCAAAGCACTTTTCTCTTGGGTAATTTAGCATTTCGGCAAACTAGTTTTCTACAATAAATTGAAGCTGTTTTTGGAGATAGGAAATTTGGCAATTTAGAAGTATAAACAATGGCTTCTCCTCTAAAATTTTTTTCCCATTTTCTTACTCTATAAAAATATTTTCTAGTGAGAAAGATATTCGAGTGATTCAAAATATGGTAATCAATCTATTGTACTTTCTTTTGGAGATAACAAAAGCTCGTTTATGTATGTTAACTTCATTAACTGGCTACTACTCAAAACTAATCTTTTACTACTTTACCCACATATATGTTTCTTATCTAGTGCTCCTATCCCTCCTTCATGTATGTTACAAACACTTCGAAGTCAAATTGACATTGGAAAAAGGATCAAAACACTGCCATTTTCGTACAGAAAGCAAAGCTGCAAAACCATTGTACCCAAACAAACTCCACAACACACAACAAATGACTACCAAAACTAAAATACAGTTACAGATGAACCAAGACAATGGTACATAGTTCTAAAATAAAAAAATCAGAAATAAATGTCTACATGAGCAGGCTTGATAACTTGTTATAAGAGCATCTTCAACATCTGGATTTTTTTTTCCTTTTGCTTCAGCTGTGGGAGTCAAAGTGTGATGAAGCAAAGAAAACGAGAATTTCTAATTTTTTTCTTCTTCTAACGTTGGTAGATAAAACGAGATTTTAACTACCATGTTAAAATTTTCTTATATACGGTTTCTGAAACCTGTTTTAGCCTTTACCGGGTATTCGAAACCCGTTCGCTTTTTTCTTTTTTTTTAACCATCCAAGAAGTGGGAACTCTGCACGGTTTTTTCTTGTTTCCTCACATTGGAAAATCATGAGTGGCTATTAAATAAGGAATGAAAGCAATAATCTAGAGTGGATAGCAAGTAAATCAAGAACAAGAAAGGCACACACTTTATTGTCCTACAACACAAACGTCTTATTACATAAAAAATGAGAAGAGAGATGCATCTACAAAACAGAAATGCGTTTGTTCCTTTAACCAAGTACAAGTGTGTCATATACCAAATAAAAATCTTCAATCCACACATTTGAAGAAACTGCTAGCTACTCCTGTACCTCTTCACGACTAGTTTATAAACACGTGCAAAAGAATGTAAATTTCTGATATACCTGCAAAATTCAACTACACATTATCAAAGTTAATAATGCGAACTCTGCCACTGAAACATTTTCCGAACTTAAGGCACCATGAAGCAAGTCTATCTTGCTTTGGTGCATCTGGTGTTTTCACAGTAGCTGGGACTTTCGTTTTTGGAGTTCTATCCATAAAATACAGCTTCCTTGCGGTTAATGTCTGTAAACACATAAATTTTACACATTTTAGTTTAACTTATCACACCAAAAATACTTCAAAATTTAATCAATGCAATCTCTGGAAGTATAATATTACCGCGTTTTTGAGGTTTTTGGATACCAAAAGAATTTGCTTTAGGTCTTCATGGTTTACTTTTCTAATCACTTGAACCTGTACAATACATACATACACCATACTTGCGAAATTAACAAAAAAGTAGTAAACAAATGTAAGTAGATTACCACTAGATCACGAGGCAGTGATTCGAGATTCTTGGGCTCATTAATCTGAATACGCCGGGTTCGTTTGTAAAATCTTCGTCTAACAGCTTTTCTCTTGGAAGACATCTCTCTATTATATGTGGCTCTTGCAAGTTATAGTTCTGATTTGTATTGATCAATCTTATTATTATTTTTCTGAAAAACAATCATAAGATAAAATAATTGAAAAAAATAAAATAAGTACTCAAATTATACAGAAACGCTATATCCAACTTACATCAAAATGGAGAAAAAAAAATTGAATTCGAATCCCATTTATATTGTGAAAAAAATCAAGTAGAAGCGACTACAAGTAGAATGAAAATTTATCGAAGTGCAGAGACTCTATAATTAATAGTTAATTTGTGATGAGGAAATCAGCTAAACTGTCACAAAGAAAAGCGGAAGTTTGAATTACTTTAATTAACTTCGAAAAGCAAAAACAACTTGAGAATCCTAATAAGTGATGAAGAGAATAGAGGGCATAAAAGTATGAACCAAATTCAAATTCAAATCAGGCAAACAGAAGTAGAGATAAGCAAACTTACTTTACGCGTCTTCGAATTGCGGCATGAAGCTACTTCAAATATTACCACGAACGTCCGTTTTTTTTTTTTTTCCTTTCAAATTTTTTACCTCAAACGCGATCTGTTCCTAAATCTATACAAGATTCATGAATAATAGCGACTGGAAAAAATTTGGAATGGAAAGAAGGAGCATATTCTAAATTAGTTAGGGTTTTGGGAAGAAGAAAATTTCAGAAGACGAAGATGAAATTAAGAGCGAGGGATTTGATAGGAAATTAGGAATAAATGAAACGATCTAACGTATAATAACGGCTAGTATTTCCAGCGCACCTGCCACCGTTTAATTTTGGAGGAGTAAAAATAGGAGTATACGTAGATGATTTGCGTTTTGCACAAACGAGACGGGATTAAAGTCCAGAATTAGAAGACCAGGTGATCTGAGACTACATTTATAAAAACTACATGTATTTTACATAATTTAACACTATCGGTCTTGTCACATTAGTACAGCTGCACAGCGATGAGAACCAACCGTTTGGTTATATGTTTTGGAAAAAAATTATTTATTATAAATTTTCATTAATTCCAATGAATCACATAGTTATAATAAGCTTAACAAAAAATTAGAATTTAGGATTTGAAATATGAATTTGAAAATTAAAATTCTATTTAAATTTAAAATTTTAATTATAAAATTTGAAACAAAAGATTTGAATTTTGATAAGTACAATATTTAATTTCAAATTTGACCTGGAATATTTGATTCTATTCGAAAAGCAAAAAACATGAATTCTTAAGAAGTTTAAAAGGTTAACTAGCAAATTTTGACTAACAAAATCAAAATTGAGAAAATTTTGTAAGAATTTAAAATTATGGAATTGAAAATCTGAGTTCTAAATTTGAATATGAAAATTTGAATTGAATATGAGATTATAAATTATGGAAATTTGAGTGTTTAAATCTTGAAAATTTGAATTTCTTCCAATTGAAAGTTCAAATTTGAAATTTAAACTTGATAATTTGAAATTATTTTTTGTGAAATCTAACATATAAATGTTTTTTTACAATAATAAGAAGTACGAAATTTTCAATTTTACTTACTTATTTATTTTTAGTATTTTATTAAGTTGCACGCATAAGTGGGATTTGATAAATGAACAAAAGAATAAGTGAGTGTGAACCATGAGATATAAAATGAGAATCAATAAAAAAAAGTAGAAAAAATATACGAGAAACATTCAAAATTAATAAAAACATGGATACTGGTATATTTTTTTAGGAAAATTTAACTATTAGAAAAATATATGTATGGTTGTACTTCATATCAAAAACATCTAGCACGCTCCTAAAACAATTCTCCTACCACTATTTGCTAACATCGTCAATATATGCTTTGGAGAAAATTCACTTTTGACTAACATGAACAATACATCCTCATTTACCGATCGTGCAATCAATATGCTTAGTGCTCTAAACCATCTCTTTGAGTTTCTCAAATCCTTCATCCTGTTACCTCATTATTTTCCTTGTCATCCAAGGATTCCATGATTATATCATCCAAAAGTCCACTTGAACATGTATTACACATATATTACTTTCGCCAAGTAGATTCCCTATTTGAAAATTTTAATGCTTATTTTATAAATCAATAAATTTCTTGAATAGGGTATAAATACAGGATAACCTATAGACCAAAAGAAAGAGAGTTGCTTTCAAATATCATGGGAGAAATATCATTAGAAAGATTACATGATTTATATTTGAAGCCTTGATCCATGAATATGAAGAAAGATGTCATCTCATAATTTCTTACTAATTTATCTTTCTTTAATAATAGTTGTAATACCTTTGGTGTCACACTTTTTTGGTGTAAGCGTGAACTACCAAAAATGCCCTTCTACATATGTTATCAAATCTTAATATCACCTGAAATTAGGATCCAGTAAATAAACTTCATTTACCAATTCAAAATACTCTTTTATAAATATGACTAAATCTCGCTATCACTTAAAAATAGAATCAAATAAATAAACTTTTTTACTAATTCAAAACCCACATCTACAAGTGTTACCAAATCTTAATATCACTTAAAAAATAAATCTCATAAATAAACTTTTTTTACAAATTCGATCTTTATTAATTAATGATATAAATAAGAAATCAAATTAACAAAAAATTAGACGTTGAAGCACTGAATAAAAATTCAAACTGACTACATATGACTTAATCGCAAAAATATGACTAAATATTTGAATAAATCATTCATCTTAAATATGTTAAATAAATATAATTTATGGAAAATTAATTTCGCGCCGTAACGCTCGTTGTTAATAGTTGTAATACATTTGGTGTCACACTTTTTTGGTATCAACATTAACTACCAAAAACGCCCCTCTATATATTATCAAATCTTAATTACTTAAAAATAAGATCTAATATCAAACTTCTTTTACAAATTCAAACATTCTTAAAAGTAGGATCTAACAATTAAACAGTGTTTTACAAATTCAAAACGTCTCTAAAAGTAGGATTTAAAATTAAATTTCCTTTGCAAATTCAAAATACTTCTTCACAAATATACAAATCTTAATATCACTTGAAAATAAAAAATCATTTTTTTTGATTGATTTAAACATACACAATTTATTAGAAAAAAATCCACGCGCGAAGCATGTGTCGTGACACTCGTGGGATAGAATGCCAATTAGCGTGTCGAGTAACACTTGCATAACTGACGACTAAGTAGGGTCGTTTTCGTAATTATATAATAAAGTATAAAAACACACAATAAGTACTCGAATTATACAGAAGCTGTTGGAACTAGACCAGCCCGCAGCGGAAGTTATGCATGAATTTCAATTTCTTTACCCTATTGGATCTTTATTGCATCTATGAAGTCTAATTTATTTAGAACATTTCTAAATTTAATTTAAATAAAATCTTTTATTTCATTTAAATTTATAAATAATGAATAGAATTTTATTTAATTCAAGTTTAATTAAAAATAATGGTACACATATGTATCATATACGTACATGTGTGCATCCCTATGTAACATAATCATTTGGATAAGGTATAACATGTCGTATATAAATGTTGGAATTTGCATTACAACGGACATGTTAGCTAATCTTATATGTATTGTATGTTATCTCAATATATGTATGTATATATAAACATGTTCCTTAAATAAATATTGAAATATAAATATTTAATAATATATATGTATATAATATATATATATATTGCATAAATGGAAAATATTAACAATGTACACACACATATATATACTAAATTAGATATTAATTAACTAAATGACTTTATATAAGCATATTTATTCACACACATAATAAACAAAGTTTTTTTATTAAATATAATATACACGTATATTTTATAGTATGAAATTAATATATATATACACACACAATTATATTTGTAATATCTAAAGTGTTTATATATATGTGTATTTGTATATATGTATGTATGTATGTTTATATAAGTATACCAATTATGACAATTAAATAAAAATAAATATTTATTTTTATATAGCATTCTAGATATAATACAGGGCACATAAAATATTTTATTATAATTATGTACACACACACACACACACACACACACACACACACACACACACATATATTAGCCGAAAAGCATTAAAATGTTAAAAAAAAATTGGTGACATGTTTTTCAAATTTTAAATATTATGAAATTCAAACATGATATCACAAGGTCACAAAATAAATGCCATAATTTTCTAAGTCAAAATTACGTTTTTTAATTAATTTCGGCCACAAAATTAAATGTTTTTTTAAAATAATAATTTTGATTTTTTTTAATTCTGAGATTGTTCCTAGAGATAATATGGTGATGAATAATTTTTATAAAATTTAAAATATAATTTTTGAAACATATTTTCTTTTGTATGAATTATTCAACTTATACTTTGATTTAAATAATAATAAAATTAGTAAATAATTATTAAAAAATACTTTGTTATTACCTTAAATTAATTTTAGTATAAATTTTCATATATATATATATATAAGATCAATTATTACATGATATGATGACATAATTAATTATAAGTTTTTTTTTTGCAAAGCAAGCCGGTTTTATAGTGGGCCGTCCACTTTTATTACCAAAGTAATAAAGTTGTAGTACAGGAGAAAGGTAAAAGCACCTAAACTACTATGAAGGAAGGTCATTACAGCACAGGTACGTGACAAACAAGTCACAGTAACTAATATAAACACCTGGACTAGGACTCCTCCGAAGAGGAAGCATCACCATCAACAGCGGTATTCAAAGGGACATTCCCACAAAGACCTGCAAAGGGACTGAAGAGGATGGCAAGTCTTGGGTCGTAACCCATAGCATCAGGAGAGTAAATGAAAGATCGATCCCAAGAGAAGAATCAGCAAGCATGTCGGAATTCCTACTCGCATACACACCATCAGTATCAAGTACTAAAAATCACCAGACGGTCGGTAAAAAAGGCATCCAAGGTCCGTCTGCTCATCGGAAACAAATCTGAAATAAGAGTCATTCATCGGGTTAAATCTAACATCAGAAGTACGATCAACCCAACACCTCTCGGACTCATCCCAAAAAAACCGGGAAGAAACTGGAACAGCAATAGGAACAGTAGGGGCAACACAAGTAACCACAGCAGAAGAAGGCGAGGCAGGCCTAACAACAGAAGAAGGCGGTCCCAGATCAGACAAGGGAGTCGCAGGAGAGGGGGCGACATGGGAGACTGCGGAAGGAACCTTAGGGATCCATTTCTGGATCGGGGGACGAGGCAGAGGAATCTTCGGAGGAGCCGCAGAGGACTTGGAGTGCAGGCAGGCAATAGAAAGGTGGCCAAACGAGTGACAGGTGGAGCATATATTAGGAACCCAACCATAGCGGACACGAACCTCTGCAACACGCCCAACAGCAAGTGAACAGGAATATAATCAGGAAGAGGCTTAAAGGGGGAAATCTCAATTAACACCTTTGCATACATCAATTTTTCTCTGGCAACCGTGTTAGTGTCAAAACATTTCAATTTTCCAACATTGCAAGCTAACCAATTCAACCCAAGCAAAGGCTGAAGCGCAGAGGGGATTTGCGAGAAGTACACCCAAACGGGGATGGATAACACCTGCTCACGAGCTCGAGCCACAGTGGGAGACCAATGAGTAATAATAAAGGGCCTACCAGAAAAGAAAGAAGGTTCCGCACCAAGAACTAGACGACGATCCTCAGACGAGGAAAACTTGAGGTAATATAAGGAGTCAATCAGCTTAACTGCAAATTACCATGCAGCTTCCAAGCCTTACGCAAATCCAAAGCCGGTTCACGAAGACGGTGACTTGGTTCAAGAAAGAAGCCAACCAAATAATCAGACCAAAAATCAACTCCGGCTTGCAAAACCAAAGGAGGAGGAATCTTCACTCCGTTCACTTCAACAATGTCAAAATCGATTGGTATGTAGTCACCGGCATTACGAGGCAGAGAATTGAAGAGTGATGACCATGGTTTATGGCAAGACGAGGAAGGAAAAAAAGGACCAGGCTGTGCGACAGCAGTAGGCAGAGAAGGAGACGCAACAACCTTAGAAGCATCAAAACTTTTATCACTGACGTGTGGGCCATTAACCACAGAAGCAAAAACACAAGCAGTATTAGTGCATTGCCCAGAACCATCATCCGAGACCAAATCCACTCTATCACCAGACATAAAACGAATACCCTCTTCACCGCTAACATCAGTTGATACAAACTTCCCCAAATCACTATATGTATTCACCTGCGTATTCACGTTCACATCAGGAGATGGACGGGGCATCCCAGTCGATGGCAATCGGAAACATTCATTTTAACGACCCAGGATTTTTGATAATTTAAATTTGAATATTTAATTAATTTTAATTGTTAATAAGTGGAATTTATAAGTCGAGTAATTTATTTTCAAATATTGGATTTAATTGGATAACTAAATCGATTATTTAATAGTTGAAATTTCTGAAATAATTGAAAATCGAGTTAAATATGATTGAAAATGATTTGGAAAATTTTATTATATCATATTGGAGTTAGAATGATATTTTAGAACTTTTAAAATCGAATTAGAAGTTAATTTGTGAAAATTGAATATTTTAATATTTAATTATCGACTGAAAAATAGCCAATTTTTGAACAGTCTCAGAATTGGACGAAACTAGTTCCATTGGATTCGTAATAGTTTGTTATTACCGGATTTCAATTTTCGTAGCAATCGGAGTTTTCGTTCGACCGTGGCAGCTCGAAACACATCGAAATTGTTTTAATATTAATTTGGCGAGTTAAAATAGCCATTTTTCAAACATTCTCGGATTTCAACGAAACCAGTTTTATCGGATCCATAATATGATATTATTGTATGGTTTCAAATTTCAAGTCAATTGGATTTATCGTTTGTCCGGGGCAAGCTAAAACGCCTAGAAAATCGTTTAATCGGTTTTATTTAAAATCGATCGTTTATTGCCGTAACTTGCACAGATGACCGAATTAGCTCCCGAAACACGTTCTATTGTGTTTGAAACGCGGGGTAAACCTTAGAAACGCCAACCAGCACGCTTCGTTTAGAGTTCGGAAAATTCGGGATGAATAGTGTATGTCGATTTTTCTATAAAAGCCCCCTCTCTTCATAAATTTGCAAAATTCTAAAAACCTAACCCTAATTATACACAGCCGCCGCCATCACTATTCTGAATGGCCAGAATTTTCTTTCCTTTCCCCCTCTATTACTTCCAATCCGTCGATAATTAGCCAATGTTCTCAACTAAGAAATCGTAGAGCGTGAAGAGAGCTTCGAATCTATATGGAGTTGATCAAAAACGGTGCGACGTGGAGGGAGCTAGGAGGGGCCGACGGCCTGCTGGTCGCGCACGCAGTTTGAGGCAAGGGGAGGACCGAGCTCTGACATCTCTTGGCCGAAGGAAGCTCTTGTCATGAGCTTTCGCGTGGAAGTGGCTGATCGTGGTGGAAGTCGTCGTGGAGGTCGCATAATTTAACCCTAGTTTTGAGTGATGGGTTCGGCTCCTCCTGTAGAGGATACGCGTGGGGAAGAAGATGCAAAGGCACGGCCGAGATTTGCAGGGAGATGGGATCAAGGGCTGTGATTTGTTGAAGGTTATAAATAAAGAAAATAAGTTGTAAATTAATATATATAAATTCGTGAATGTTTAAAAATTCATATCTTTTTCATACGAGGTCGAAAACGCGCGAAACTAGTTGCGTTGAAATCGTATGGACGAGCACTACGCTATGGAATTGGATTGGATTCGTTTGGAATTAGTGAGAATTTTGGATAAAATTAAACGCGCGTTTAATTTTATTTGAAATAAATCGCTAAAACGAAATTGAAATCAAGGTGAGAACTTCTCACTCAATCGAATCGGTTTCGATTTTTATTTTAAATAGTTAGATTTAAAATTCTTGAATGTATGTTTGAATGATGATTGTTATCTATTGATTGTTAAAATAGACACTATGCGCCGTTAGTAAGCGGGGGTTATTTATTAAAAACTTATACCGCGAATATTTCACAGTACAGTGAAATTGGTATTATTTATGTACTTGGAGTTGATTTCCCGCATTATATAGCGGATGAGACCCTATTGCGCCGTCTATTGAGTGGATAATAATTTATAAATCCCATATACCGCGATAATTCCGTACTGGAACGGAATTTGTATTGTGCTAATGTTTGTGGATGCAGGGAAACAGGTTGGAGGGATCCAACTGGATTCCTCAACTGTATTGATTTATTTACAGATATTTTGATATTTGTTGATTATCATATCGATATATGATATTTGGATGTCGCGATTGACTATTTGGTGCTACTGCATCATCAGATCCATTTCTGAAGTTTTAAAAATAATGATTTCGGTTTTAAAAGGAATTTTAAAGTGATTTTCGAAAGTATTCGTTTTATTAAATTTTGAATTGTTAAAAATAAATAAACGTTAAAATTTTAATGTTATAAAAGTATGATTTTTATGAAATGAAAGTGAAAAGTGATTTTTGAAATAAATAGTTAATAAATTTATGAAATGGTTTAAATTGGAATGTTTGGACTATTACAAACAATTTTTATAAAAGATTTATAAAATGGATATTTATAAATTAAAAATATTGGAATTATAAAATGAAGTTTTTATAAGTGTTAAAATGAAGTATAATGGATTCATAAGTGAATGAGAATTTATAAGATTTATAATTTGTGAAGTTTAAAAGAACGATTTTGTAAATAAATGAATTATAAGTATTTAGCTTATAATATGGATTGTTGGTATATATTTGAGATATATAGATTGAATTGGATTAATAAAGGAGATTTATAAATCGAAGTTTATAAATAGAAATGGAATTTATAGACATTGTTTATAAATTCGAAATCAATGGAATTTGATAAATTTAAAGTTGAAATTGGTTTAGGAAGTATATTCACGATTTTAGACAGTGAATATATTATCAAATAAAATGGATATGCTTGGGAAAATGAATATTATAAAATGAAGTTAATCGTTTTAACGATGTTTTAAAATGTATTATGAATCGAATACATAGATTTCAACATTTATTGTTAAAATAGACGTTTTCGAGAAATAGAAGGAAATTGTGGACTATAACACTGTTGTTATAGTAAATGGTTTCCGAAAGGAAATATTTTGTATAGTATTGGGATTTATATATCTATTTTAATTTTGAATCCCTATACTAGTGATTTTGGGTCGTCGTAACGATGTTTTACGCAACATTCGATTTGGCCCAAACAAATGTGTTTAAGAGAATGATTTCTTAAAGAATGAAATATATACTTAATTTTCGATTTAAGTATATTGAATATTTTCCAAGTGTTGAAAATGAATGGATTTGTAAATTACTTATTATTTAATAAGTATGGAAATGTTTCCCAATATGAACTGAATATTTTGAGACTTTATCTTTTAAAGACAAATTGAAAATGAATATTAAAAATCGATTTGGGAATCATATATTCATGGATATTTTGGAACTGTAAATTCACTAGGGAATTTATAAAAGAAAGGGGAATTTGTTTAAAATAAACATTGATTTATTTAATTTGTTTAAAAATAAACATGGAATAAATTTACGGATTTGGAACGCAAATATAAAATAAATCGGTAAGGATTTATTTAATTGGTTTAAATAAACCATTTTGAAATGAGAGTATTTCCGCGTAAGGAAAATGATTTGAAAATTTGTTTTCAAATGGTTGAAGTGTGGAAAATTATATATCTAGTAAAGATATTTTGGAAAGTAAATAATTTGGGAAATAATTTGGAATTTGGTGATGTTGAGCATGCCTATTGATAGTTAAATAATCCGACTATCAATATTTACCTTTAAATAGGTATTTGTTGTGATTGCTTGAATTTGAATGCTACACTTATTTTTGAATAAGCGCTCACTATTCGGGTTAGCCGGGAAAGGACCTTGGGGTCGTATAACTCATTCTGAATATGTGATACGTCGTTATGGATTGCATTTGATGACCGGTATTGAAGACCGGATATTTGTGAAAACGGAAGGATTACCGTCGAGTTACTCTACATCGGCTGATCTTCGATATAGAGGTTTTATCACCCTTAGTGACGGAAAGTCCGGTCGTGATTAGTGAATATCCGGATCGCAAGGACTTCTTTGGAAGTGCCTTCGGTTCTGTTCGAGCCCGGAACAGACTTGTATGGATTATATGTCTGACATTACAAATTGAGATATAAAGCTGATTTCTTTCAAATATATTTCTGTTGGTGGCGGAGAATTTATTCTCTTAGCTTAACACCCTTCTCTGAGACGTACGAGCTCAGAGGTTATATAGTTGAAGGTTATTAGTGATATACTCCCAATTTGGTAGTGTGGCATGCTGAGTGTTGCTGTGAAACGATCATTGTTTGATCATTTGTGATATGATCATTTGTTTGATCATTTATCTTGGTGATCATTTCTATGATCATTTGTTGACCCAAAGCACAGCTTTTGTATAAAGCGTGGCTTTGTGGACGAGACTTCGTCGGACCTCACACCCCGGAAATGGTCAAAACAAGAAGGATGCAGCAAGGTTATTAGGGGGTAGCGCCCCTTTAGTGTATGTCATTCCTTCTGGATAGAGGTGGTATCATGGTATGGAGCCCAGATACTTAACCTATGTTGTTGCTGCAAATTTTGTGGTTGTTGGAAATCGAGGATCCTCGGATAGATCGGTTACGATCGGGGGATGACATATTCGTGTCAGTAGTTACCCAGTTAGAGGTAACCCGGCCTTGTGTTAGCAGAGATCCGGTTTGGTTCTCGGGACGTCATTCCAGAGGCGTTTCCATGTGGCAATGGGAAGTTCCTTGGCCTGACCGTTTGTTGGAAATCCAAAGAAACAATACGATCTTGTACGGTTTTAGTTGTAGAACCTATCATTCACTTATGGTGGCGCCCCACTGCTTGGATGGTAGCTATAGTAGGCATAAGTGCGAAATGCCTATGCTGGCTAAGATTTATATCTTTACTTTCGAAATGTTTTATACACTATGCACTAGTAATAATATCAAATGTTTCTTTTTAATGCGTATCAAACATCTTTGACTATCATAAGGAGAAATCTCTTCCGATTCTGCGTTTGCATTGTGTGTGTGTGCGGGAGGCCTTATGGTAGTCTCATTTTTAAAAGCATTGCGAATTGACTTTAAAAATATTCCTCTATTTTGATTTTAAAGATAAATAAACTGTTTTAGTTCTCACACCAGTCACATGACTGACTCGGAGTTTATTGTTTTCCTTCCTAAACTCTGGGTGCCCACCAATTTCCACACTGGCAGTCTAGAGTTTGGTTATCGGGTTACTCTGGATTTAGGAGTGCTATGGAGCTCAGGAGGCGAGCTACATATCGAGACGTACCATTTGTATATGATATTATACTATGTATTATTCCGCTGTGTATTCTGTATGAGGACAAGTTTATATAACTGTCCATTGATGTATTGACTCTGTTGTCTATTGTTGTTGTAAACTCTGATAATGATGTAATGTATAAATGTACAGTTCTTTGTTTTAAGGATTATTCATTTATTTATTATATGTTGTTTCGCTGCGAATTGTGAGATTCTGATATTGTTCTGTTGTCTCTTTCTATTTTGTTCTATCCTTTTCTCTCTTCTTCTACCTCTTTCTTCTGCTTTAACCATAACGGTTCGGTTTTTCGGCAACAAAAAATCGCAAACGTTACATTTGGTATCAGAGCTTATGGTTAAGCGACAACCATGGCTCTGTTGGGTATTACTCATTAGAGATAGAGTCAGTAGTACTCTGGAATGAGTTTGAGTGTAATAATAGATACGAGCGCGTATTTGTTAGTGATTAAATTGTTTTATATTGTGATGATTGATTTGTTGAGTGGTATATGGATTTTGGTCAACACGAGTAATTAACGTTGTTGATAGGGATCTGTAAACACTTGTACAGAACAAATTGACACGATATCGTTTTAATAGGGTAAATGAAATAATTTTACCTCGATTATATTTTATATATAAAAGAATAATTTTTCAGAATTATTAAAGTGTATATGAATTGATTGTTTGGTTGTTGAATAAAAACAACAATTTTTAAAGAATAATTGTATAAGCAAATGAATTATAAGTATGGAACTATAATTAATGTGATTTACAATTATGAAATAATCTTATACACAAGAAGTGAAATTATATAAGTAAAAGATTTATAAATGTGATTTATAATCTGAAAATAAAATTCCAGAGAAGTGTTTTGAAAAGATTTGATATTTTGGGAAATTGTTTTGGAGAAATTAAAGCTCTAAACTCTTTTCGGTCGCTGAAAAATAATTCCGATGATGATCATGACATCATCGGTGTTCATTTTCGGGTTTCCAAAAGAGGGATTGCTGCCAAATTGTTTAAAAGAAAGTTGTTTGGAAAATTTGGATTTGATTTGGATTTGATAAGATGTTTGAAATGGAATATAACTTAAGTGATGTTGAATGAAGTTGATTTTTGGTGTCAAAGTAAATTAATAAGTGAATTAATGAAGTGAAGTCATTAAGAATTTGAACTTGAGTTATATGAATGAAATTCAACATTATATTGTTAAAGGAATTAGCAATTGAATTGAACTAATGAATTGAATGAAAATCAATCGAATGTAAATAAAATTGATATGGGATAATAGATGAAATATTAATCAATTTAATGTAAATAATTAGTATGAAACAATGAATATAAGTGTTAATTCATTAAGAGCTAATGTTATTGGAAGTTGAATAAATTGAATGGAAGTCAATTTAATATGATCCAATTGGAATTAAAAGTGTTGGACCAAATTGAATGTAAATTAAATAATTTGGTTATGTTGAATACACATTGGTTGTTATATGATTATTAGTTGATTGTATATAAATTCATTAAGTGGAAATTGAATTAGCGAAATTAGAAGCTAAAGTAATTGAATCCAACTTGAATGAAAATTAGTGAATGTAAACTAATTGGAGAAGAATGAATGTTGTTAAAATCCAATGTAAATAAATCAAATGTGATTTAAATTGAAAACCAATTCATTGAATATTAATGAGAATATGAATGAATATTGATTTGGTTATGGATGATAGTTGGTTGATGTTTGCATTTGTTGTTTTGTTGCATTTGCTATGTTGGCATATGTAGTTTTTATGTTGCTATATGTTGTATATTGATACTATTTTCATATATGCATGATTCTCATGGTTTGTTGAGTGTTTAGTAGGTGCGGACCGCGTTTGCTTCGCATTTGGAGCTCGCTTTCGCGCTATATTAGCCGTATATGCTCGCTAAGTATAAATAAGGTACATATCTCGGATTAAATATCGCACTTTTACATTTTTCCCCTGCGGGATGCCTCATCACTTGATGCGATGTATATTTGTGATATATATACTGTCATTTTTTTTTCGAATCGAGCCGCGCAAAGGAGACTCTGGCGAATTTTTTCCGAAAATTTAAGGCGTTAGAATATTTTTGAGAAAATTGGGAAATTTTTGAAAACTAAAGTTTGGATTTGAAAACTTAGTAAAGATTTTGTAAGAAGTTTAATTATGAATTTTGGAAAAGTTAAACACTCAAGAGATTTGTAAAATCTAATTTGAATGGTTTGTTTTGAAAAGTTAATGAATTCTGTAACTCTTTCTTACTTTGTAATTTTGAGGACGAAATTCTTTTAAGGGGGGAAGTTTGTAACGACCCAGGATTTTTGATAATTTAAATTTGAATATTTAACTAATTTTAATTATTAATAAGTGGAATTTATAAGTCGAATAATTTATTTTCAAATATTGGATTTAATTGGATAATTAAATCGATTATTTAATAGTTGAAATTTCTGAAATAATTGAAAATCGAGTTAAATATGATTGAAAATGATTTGGAAAATTTTATTATATCATATTGGAGTTAGAACGATATTTTAGAACTTTTAAAATCGAATTAGAAGTTAATTTGTGAAAATTGAATATTTTAATATTTAATTATCGACCGAAAAATAGCCAATTTTTGAACAGTCTCAAAATTGGACGAAACTAGTTCCATTGGATCCGTAATAGTTTGTTATTACCGGATTTCAATTTTCGTAGCAATCGGAGTTTCGTTCGACCGTGGCAGCTCGAAACGCATCGAAATTGTTTTAATATTAATTTGGCGAGTTAAAATAGCCATTTTTCAAACGGTCTCGGATTTCGGCAAAACTAGTTTCATCGGATCCATAATGTGATATTATTGTATGGTTTCAAATTTCAAGTCAATTGGATTTATCGTTTGTCGGGGGCAAGCTAAAACGCCTAGAAAATCGTTTAATCGGTTTTATTTAAAATCGATTGTTTATTGCCGTAACTTGCACAGATGACCGAATTAGCTCCTGAAACACGTTCTATTGTGTTTGAAACGCGGGGTAAACCTTAGAAACGTCAATCGGCACGCTTCGTTTGGAGTTCGGAAAATCCGGGATGAATAGTGTACGTCGATTTTTCTATAAAAGCCCCCTCTCTTCATAAATTTGCAAAATTCTAAAAACCTAACCCTAATTATACACAGCCGCCACCATCACTATTCTGAATGGCCAGAATTTTCCTTCCTTTCCTCCTCAATTACTTCCAATCCGTCGATAATTAGCCAATGTTCTCAACTAAGAAATCGTAGAGCGTGAAGAGAGCTTCGAATCTATACGGAGTTGATCGAAAACGGCGCGACGTGGAGGGAGCTAGGAGGGGCCGACGGCCTGCTGGTCGCGCACGCAGTTTGAGGCGAGGGGAGGACCGAGCTCTGACATCTCTTGGCCGAAGGAAGCTCTTGTCATGAGCTTTCGCGTGGAAGTGGCTGATCGTGGTGGAAGTCGTCGTGGAGGTCGCATAATTTAACCCTAATTTTGAGTGATGGGTTCGGCTCCTCCTGTAGAGGATACACGTGGGGAAGAAGATGCGAAGGCACGGCCGAGATTTGCAGGGAGATGGGATCAAGGGCTGTGATTTGTTGAAGGTTATAAATAAAGAAAATAAGTTGTAAATTAATATATATATATAAATTCGTGAATGTTTAAAAATTCATATCTTTTTCATACGAGGTCGAAAACGCGCGAAACCAGTTGCGTTGGAATCGTATGGACGAGCACTACACTATGGAATTGAATTGTATTCGTTTGGAGTTAGTGAGAATTTTGGGTAAAATTAAACGCGCGTTTAATTTTATTCGAAATAAATCGCTAAAACGAAATTGAAATCAAGGTGAGAACTTCTCACTCAATCGAACCAGTTTCGATTTTTATTTTAAATAGTTAGATTTAAAATTCTTGAATGTATGTTTGAATGATGATTGTTATCTATTGATTATTAAAATAGACATTATGCGTCATTAGTAAGCGGGGGTTATTTATTAAAAACTTATACCGCGAATATTTCACAGTACAGTGAAATTGGTATTATTTATGTACTTGGAGTTGATTTCCCGCATTATATAGCGGATGAGACCCTATTGCGCCGTCTATTAAGCGGATAATAATTTATAAATCTCATATACCGCGATAATTCCGTACTGGAACGGAATTGGTGTTGTGCTAATGTTTGTGGATGCAGGGAAACAGGTTGGAGGGATCCAACTGGATTCCTCAACTGTATTGATTTATTTACAGATGTTTTGATATTTGTTGATTATCATATCGATATATGATATTTGGATGTCGCGATTGACTATTTGGTGCTGCTGCATTATCGGATCCATTTCTGAAGTTTTAAAAATAATGATTTTGGTTTTAAAAGGAATTTTAAAGTGATTTTCGAAAGTATTCGTTTTATTAAATTTTGAATTGTTAAAAATAAATAAACGTTAAAATTTTAATGTTATAAAAGTATGATTTTTATGAAATGAAAGTGAAAAGTGATTTTTGAAATAAATAGTTAATAAATTTATGAAATTGTAAAGACCCGCAAATCCATACTCCTTGAATAGACACTAATCTCCAGTGATTAACTCAAGATGAACGGAAATACAAACCCTTAGGGTTTTTAAGAAAAAGAAAGAGGTAGAAGAAGAGAGAAAAGATAGAACAGAATAGAATTAACAGAACAACGTCAGAATCTCACAATTCGCAGCGGAACAACATATAATAGATAAATGAATAATCTTTAAACAAAGAACTATATCAGTTATTACATTTCATACATTACATTACATTACATCAGAGTGTACAACATCAAACAACAACAAGCAATGCAGCGGAAAAAGAAGTACTATATACTAGTAATACGCCAATGTCATCCGTCTTGCCTTCAACAACTCTAGAATTCCAGAATGTCCTGATAAACCTTAACTCTTGACTGGTCGTGTGAAAATTGGTGGGCACCCAGAGTTTAGGAAGGAAAAAAATAAACTCCGAGTCAGTCATGTGACTGGTGTGAGAACTCAAAACAGTTTATTTTTCTTTAAAATCAAAATAGAGGAATATTTTTAAAGTCAATTCGCAATGTTTTAAAAATGAGACTACCATAAGGCCTCCCGCACACACACACAATGCAAACGCAGAATCGGAGGAGATTTCTCCTTATGATAGTCAAAGATGCTTGATACGCATTTAAAAGAACATTTGATATTATTACTAGTGCATAGTGTAGGAAACATTTCAAAACTAAAGATATAAATCTTAGCCAGCATAGACATTTCGCACTTATGCCTACTATAGCTACCATGTTCAATAGCAGGTTACCGCCACATTCCATGGCAGGTTATGCAACTAAACCCGTACAAGATCGTATTGTTTCTTTGGATTTCCAACGAATGGTCAGGCCAAGGAACTTCTCATTGCCACATGAGAACGCCTCTGGAAGGTTGTCCTCGAGAACCAAACCGGATCTCTGCCAACACAAGGCCGGGTTACCCCTAACTGGGTAACTACTGACACGAGTATGCCATCCCCTGGTTCTTTGGGACCTTTAACCGAGCGCTCGCTATCAACACCACACCATAATAATAAGTGTTTCAACATGAGTAAGTATCTAGGCTCCATACCATGATACCACCCTTTTCCAGAAGGAAATGCACACACCCTAAAGGGAGCTACCCCTCATAACCTTGCTTCATCTTTCCTGTTTTGACCATTCCGGGGTGTGAGGCTCGACGAAGTCACGTCCACAAAGCCACGCTTTATACAAAAGCCATGCTTTGGGTCAACAAATGATCATAGAAATGATCACAAAGATAAACGATCAAACAAATGATCCTATCACAAATGATCAACACAATGATCATTTCACAGCAACACTCAGCATGTCACATTACCAAATTGGGAATATATCACTAATAACCTTCAACTATATAACCTCTGAGCTCGTACGTCTCAGAGAAGGGTGTTAAGCTAAAAGAATAAATTCTCCGCCACCAACAGAAATATATTTGAAAGAAATCAGCTTTATATCTCAACTTGTAATGTCAGACATACAATCCATACAAATCTGTTACGGGCTCGAACAGAACCGAAGGCACTTACAAAGAAGTCCTTGCAATCCGGATAATCTCTAATCACGTCCGAATTTCCCATCACATATGGAGATCTCTATACCGGGGATCAGCCAGTGCAGAGACAATCAACAAGAAACCCTTTCGTTTTCGAAAATATCCGGTCTTCAACACCGATCTTCAAATGCAATTCATAATGACGTATCACATATTCGGAATGGGTTATACGACCCCAAGGTCCTTTCCCGGTTAACCCGAATAGTGAGCGCTTATTTTAAAAAAAAATAAGTGTGGCATTCAACTTCAAGCAAATCACAACAAATACCTATTTAAAGGTAAATATTGATAGTCGGTTATTGAACTATTAATGGATATGCACAACATCACCAGATTCCAAATAATTTTCCAAATTATTTATTTTCCAAAAATATCTTTACAAGATATAAATTTTCCATTCTTCAAAAATAAATCAATATTTATT
Source organism: Allium cepa (assembly GCA_030765085.1). NCBI lineage: Eukaryota > Viridiplantae > Streptophyta > Magnoliopsida > Asparagales > Amaryllidaceae > Allium > Allium cepa. The sequence goes on along the minus strand of CM060930.1, from coordinate 91,760,116 downwards.
TTTAAACCCATTTTCCCAATTTCGTTTATAAATTCCATATTGAATTTACATTCCAAAATATTTATGAATATACGATTTCCATTCGATTTCTAATATTCATTTTCAATTTATCTTCAAAACGATAAATTCAAAATATTCACTTTATTATTGGAAAAAACATTTCCATACTTATTTATTTATAAGTAATTCACAAGTCTTTTTATTTTCTATACTTGGAAAATATTCAATATACTTAAATCGACATTAAGTATATAGTTCATTCTTTAAGGAAATCATTCTCTTAAACATATTTATTTGGGCCAAAACGAATGTTGCGTAAAACATTGTTACGACAACCCAAAATCACTAGTATAGGGATTCGAGATTAAAATAGAATATATCCCAATACTATACAAAATATTTCCCTTCGGAAATCATTTACTATAACAACAGTGTTATAGTCTATCATTTCCTTCTATTTCTCGAAAACGTCTATTTCAACAATAAATGTTGAAATCCATGGTTTCGATAGTTAATACTTTTTAAAACATCTTTAGATCGTTTTAATTCTATTTAAAACATCACATCCAAAACATTTTCTTTAGTATATTATTCACTATTCCAAAAACGTGAATATACTACGTTAACCAATTTCATCATTTCTATTCATTTTATTTTAAAGGATCATTCACTGTCTAAAACGTGAATATAACTCCATTAATAAATTACAACAATCTACTTATCAAAATAAGTCGTTGCGGATTTATAAAATAATGTTTGTAAATTCCATTTCTATTTATTTTATAACAACTTCCTTTTATAATTTCCTCTATTAACCTATTCGATTTACAACTCAATTATATACCGAAAGTCCATATTATAAGTAAAATGCTTATAATTTATTTATTTACAAAATTGTTTTTTTTACTTCCCAAATTATAAATCTTATAAATTGTAAGATTCGTTTATTTATCCAAAATCTATTCTTTTAAGTAACTTTACAAATTTTATAAACCTACTGTTTATAAAATTCCATTTATAACTTCACCGTTATAATCCTATGGATTTCATTCATTTATGAAATTCATTCACAATTCATTCTAACATTTATAAAAACTCGTTTTATAATTCAAAATATTCTAATTTATAAATATCCATTTTATAAATCTTTTATATGGATCAATTTATATTATTCTTTTAAAACGTCTTCAAACTCCTTTATAATCTCATCATTTTGATTTATAAAATAATCAAATTTCATAAATCCTAATTTTAAACTTTTTATAATAAATTCAGAAATCCCAATTTTTACTATTTTATAAAATCATCAATCCCATATTTTCAAAACTTCAACTTTTAACTATATTTCTCAAAAATCATAATTTTATAATATTAAAATTATAACGTTTATTTATTTAAGATGAATCAATTCAACAAATATTTTATAAACGTATACTTTCAAAAAATCACTTTAGAAATCCCTTAAAAATCAAAATCGTTATTTTTAAACTCCAAAATTGGATTCGATGATGCTACACATCAAATAGTCAATCACGACTTTCAAACATCATATATCGATATGATAAACAATCAAATATCACAATATCTGAATCAAATAAATATTTGTGAGGAATCCAGTTGGATCCTTCCAACTTGTTTCCCTGCATCCACAGACATTAGCACAATACCCATTCCACTTCGAGGTGGAATATTGCGGTATATGGGATTTTATAAAATAATATCCGCTTAATAGGCGGCGCAATAGGGGCTCATCCGCTATACAATGCGGGAAATCAATCAACTGCAATATATACATATGCCAATATATATATATATATATATATATATATATATATATATCCTACCATATCTAATATCACAATCAGGCAAACAATCAATAACTGCAAATCCAACTTATACATTTTTGAGTGAGAAGTTCTCACCTTTGCTTTTATTAGCAATCCATTTCCTTCTTGACTCGATTTTTCTTGATTCATACCTTGTATAAATATTTACACAATTTATTAATATTCGAACAGATCGAATAATAAATTTTCATTCGATTCATCGGTGATTTCATTTTAATATTCAAATTAACTGATAGTTTTATTTAAACCAGTTTCTTCTTTAATAAAATATTTAAACTAATTTTTTTCTTTAATAAAATTATTTTCCTTTCAACCAAATTTCTGTTAAATAAATTTATTTAACTAAACATTTTACTTTCAAACTAACTTTCCTTTTTAATAAGTTATTTTAACTAAAATAATTTATATATTTCAAAAATCTAATTTTTTTAACAACTTCTTAACATTTAAACAAACTTCTATTTGATATTTAAATTAACCAATGATTTTATTAATATTCGAAAAATTCAAATCACCAATTATCGTTCAATAGATTTAATTAACTAATTATTTAAATCTAAATTTAAAAATAAGCAGACTGTAATCCTTTATTATATTTTCAAAATATCTTAGTAAATAAAATCAATATTTCCAAATTCTCATATATATATATAATTTAAAAACTGCTTATGTATATTTTTACTGTATATATATATATATATATATATATATTTGTATCAATTATATATATATATTTTTTTCTTTAGAATACAGATTATATTAATAATTAAAACTACCCTAATTCAAAAACTAAAATAAACTACAAAAATTACCTGACCTCACTGCACCGAGTCACGTGAGAATGCCTCGACTTCATCCTCTACTGACGTCGACGCCGCCCCTCTACTTCGAGATGCTCGAAATCGAGCTCCCCCTCAATCGCGACCGCCGCCTTCTCCCACGCGCGCGCCTCGCGCTTTTGAGCGTCGCCGTGCCCTAGCTCCGCCTCGTCCTCCCCAGCGAGCGTCGATCCCATCATCTCGCGCGCGCGAGGCGCTCGAACTCGACCGAGCTTGCCTTCCCCAGTCGCCGCGTGCACCACCGCGCCTCAATGTTGATCGCGACTTTGATTTAGGGATTCGGCCGTTGTTAATTTTTTTTTTAATGAAGGGACGACATTGATTATAAATTGAAGAGGAAGGGGTTTCGTGAATGAATTTGAGAGAGGGGAAGATTGCTCTTAAACATGAAGGCTGCGGCCATTATAATTTTTTTTTCGGTTTCTTTGATTTTGAAAAACTGGAGAGGGAGAGGGATATCTAAAACGTGAAGGTGGAAGGCTTGCACGATTTCTTCAGTGATTTCTTGCGTGATACTCGGCTGAAACAAAGGGGCGTGTTATTAAAGGAAGAACGTGGTGTATTTGACTAAATTTAAATTTAAATTTAAATTGAATTCGTTGAAAATTTCAACGCGTTTACTCGACGTGTGCTCACATATCAACTCCGAAAAATACGAAATTTGAAATCCGAGAATAATTCAATATTACGGACCCAATGGAACTGGTTTCATCGAATTCCGAGACTGTGCCTCGGACGACTATTTTTAAATATCGATTCAAACGATATAAATTTCAAAACTGAACAAATCACTTCTAAATTCAATTCTGAAGCTTCTATCATCTTCAGTATTTTCAATATGAATTTTACAAGCCTTTGAAATATTTTTAATCGGCTTAAAATTGAAGAATCAAATTTTTATTCAACTTTCAATAGATTAAATTCTAAAATTTAATCGCCAAATTCATTTGATAATTTGAAATTCAAGTCAAACCATCATTCAAATATTTAAAATTAATTAAATATTTCCAAATTAAATTATTCAAAATTTCTGGGTCGTTACAATCTTCCCCCCTTAAAAGAATTTCGTCCCAAAATTACAAGTTAAGAAGAATGCCCTTATCTCGATTATCATTTTTCACAATCCAAATAGTTTTATCAACTTTCTAAAACAAATCTTTTTATTAGAGATTCATTATCATTTCAACTAGCTTTCCGACTTCAATTATAAGTTTCAACCAACATTGTTCTCCTAACAATTCAAATTTAAATTTAAATTCAAATTTTAAACTTTCAAAATTTCTCAAAAATTTTTCTAACACCCTAAATTTTCGAAAAATTTCGCCAGCGTCTCCTTTGCGCGGCTAGCTCGGTACGACTACAAAATGGCACCACGGCCCCTCAGAATCAAAAAAGAAAAGAGAAAGCCAAGTGGCTGGAGAAGAAAATCATCAAATTTCATACTGAAATTGAAATACGTACATTTTTGTCGAGCAATTCAATTTTATCTTTGAAATCAAAATCTCAATTCCATTTCTTTTTAATACACCTGTATATCCTGCTAGTCATAATATCCAATTCCAACATTCAAACCATTTTGCCAATTCCATTACAAAATTTCCAATATATGCTTCTTTTACATTTTTACTTCACTATTGAAGTTACACATCCATTTTCATTCAATTTTTCATTCCAATTCAATTCACAATTTCAATTCTATTTGAATTCAATTCATTTTATTTCTTATTTAATTCCATATACTAATGATAATAATTTAATATTATTACTTCCTAACAACCATGCAACCATATACTATAATGATTCATAGAAAATCATTTCTTTTATATACAAAAATAGTTTTGGGCAAAATTATCTTATTCACCCGATTCAAAAACAATTTTATATTCACTAATAAATACGCGCTCATATCTATTATTACACTCAAACTCATTCTAGAATACTACTGACTCTATCTCTAATGAGTAACACCCAACAGAGCCATGGTTGTCGCTTAACCGTATGCTCTGATACCAAATGTAAAGACCCGCAAATCCGTACTCCTTGAATAGACACTAATCTCCAGTGATTAACTCAAGATGAACGGAAATACGAACCCTTAGGGTTTTTAAGAAAAATAAAGAGGTAGAAGAAGAGAGAAAAGATAGAACAGAATAGAATTAACAGAACAACATCAGAATCTCACAATTCGCAGCGGAACAACATATAATAGATAAATGAATAATCTTTAAACAAAGAACTATATCAGTTATTACATTTCATACATTACATTACATTACATCAGAGTGTACAACATCAAACAACAACAAGCAATGCAGCGGAAAAAGAAGTACTATATACTAGTAATACGCCAATGTCATCCGTCTTGCCTTCAGCAACTCTAGAATTCCAGAATGTCCTGATAAACCTTAACTCTTGACTGCCCGTGTGAAAATTGGTGGGCACCCAGAGTTTAGGAAGGAAAAAAATAAACTCCGAGTCAGTCATGTGACTGGTGTGAGAACTAAAAACAGTTTATTTTTCTTTAAAATCAAAATAGAGGAATATTTTTAAAGTCAATTCGCAATGCTTTTAAAAATGAGACTACCATAAGGCCTCCCGCACACACACACAATGCAAACGCAGAATCGGAGGAGATTTCTCCTTATGATAGTCAAAGATGCTAGATACGCATTTAAAAGAACATTTGATATTATTACTAGTGCATAGTGTAGGAAACATTTCGAAAGTAAAGATATAAATCTTAGCCAGCATAGACATTTCGCACTTATGCCTACTATAGCTACCATGTTCAATAGTAGGTTACCGCCACATTCCATGGCAGGTTATACAACTAAACCCGTACAAGATCGTATTGTTTCTTTGGATTTCCAACGAATGGTCAGGCCAAGGAACTTCCCATTGCCACATGAGAACGCCTCTGGAAGGACGTCCCCGAGAGCCAAACCGGATCTCTGCCAACACAAGGCCGGGTTACCCCTAACTGGGTAATTACTGACACGAGTATGCCATCCCCCGGTTCTTTGGGACCTTTAACCGAGCGCTCGAAATCAACATCACACCATAATAATAAGTGTTTCAACATGAGTAAGTATCTGGGCTCCATACCATGATACCACCCTTTTCCAGAAGGAAATGCACACACCCTAAAGGGAGCTACCCCTCATAACCTTGCTGCATCTTTCCTGTTTTGACCATTCCGGGGTGTGAGGCTCGACGAAGTCACGTCCACAAAGCCACGCTTTATACAAAAGCCATGCTTTGGGTCAACAAATGATCATAGAAATGATCACAAAGATAAACGATCAAACAAATGATCCTATCACAAATGATCAACACAATGATCATTTCACAGCAACACTCAGCATGTCACATTACCAAATTGGGAATATATCACTAATAACCTTCAACTATATAACCTCTGAGCTCGTACGTCTCAGAGAATGGTGTTAAGCTAAAAGAATAAATTCTCCGCCACCAACAGAAATATATTTGAAAGAAATCAGCTTTATATCTCAACTTGTAATGTCAGACATACAGTCCATACAAGTCTGTTCCGGGCTCGAACAGAACCGAAGGCACTTACAAAGAAGTCCTTGCAATCCGGATAATCTCTAATCACGTCCGAATTTCCCATCACATATGGAGATCTCTATACCGGGGATCAGCCAGTGCAGAGACAGTTAACAAGAAACCCTTTCGTTTTCGAAAATATCCGGTCTTCAACACCGATCTTCAAATGCAATTCATAATGACGTATCACATATTCGGAATGGGTTATACGACCCCAAGGTCCTTTCCCGGTTAACCCGAATAGTGAGCGCTTATTTTAAAAAAAATAAGTGTGGCATTCAACTTCAAGCAAATCACAACAAATACCTATTTAAAGGTAAATATTGATAGTCGGTTATTGAACTATTAATGGATATGCACAACATCACCAGATTCCAAATAATTTTCCAAATTATTTATTTTCCAAAAATATCTTTACAAGATATAAATTTTCCATTCTTCAAAAATAAATCAATATTTATTTTTAAACCCATTTTCCCAATTTCATTTATAAATTCCATATTGAATTTACATTCCAAAATATTTATGAATATACGATTTCCATTCGATTTCTAATATTCATTTTCAATTTATCTTCAAAAAGATAAATTCAAAATATTCACTTTATTATTGGAAAAAAAATTTCCATACTTATTTATTTATAAGTAATTCACAAGTCCTTTTATTTTCTATACTTGGAAAATATTCAATATACTTAAATCGACATTAAGTATATAGTTCATTCTTTAAGGAAATCATTCTCTTAAACATATTTATTTGGGCCAAAACGAATGTTGCGCAAAACATTGTTACGACAACCCAAAATCACTAGTATAGGGATTCGAGATTAAAATAGATATATAAATCCCAATACTATACAAAACATTTCCCTTCGGAAATCATTTACTATAACAACAGTGTTATAGTCTATCATTTCCTTCTATTTCTCGAAAACGTCTATTTCAACAATGAATGTTGAAATCTATGGTTTCGATAGTTAATACTTTTTAAAACATCTTTAGATCGTTTTAATTCTATTTAAAACATCACATCCAAAACATTTTCTTTAGTATATTATTCACTATTCCAAAAACGTGAATATACTACGTTAACCAATTTCATCATTTCTATTCATTTTATTTTAAAGGATTATTCACTGTCTAAAACGTGAATATAACTCCATTAATAAATTACAACAATCTACTTATCAAAATAAGTCGTTGCGGATTTATAAAATAACGTTTATAAATTCCATTTCTATTTATTTTATAACAACTTCCTTTTATAATTTCCTTTATTATCATCCTCCCCAGCGAGCGTCGCTCCCATCATCTCGCGCGCGCGAGGCGCTCGAACTCGACCGAGCTAGCCTTCCCCAGTCGCCGCGTGCACCACCGCGCCTCAATGTTGATCGCGACTTTGATTTAGGGCTTCGACCGTTGTTAAATTATTATTATTTTTTCTAAGGAAGGGACGACATTGATTATAAATTGAAGAGGAAGGGGTTTCGTGAATGAATTTGAGAGAGGGGAAGATTGCTCTTAAACATGAAGGCAGCGGCCATTATAATTTTTTTTTCGGTTTCTTTGATTTTGAAAAACTGGAGAGGGAGAGTGATATTTAAAACGTGAAGGAGGAAGGCTTACACGATTTCTTCAGTGATTTCTTGCGTGATACTCGGCTGATACAAAGGGGCATGTTATTAAAGGAAGAACGTGGTGTATTTGACTAAATTTAAATTTAAATTGAATTCGTTGAAAATTTCAACGCGTTTACTCGCCGTGTGCTCACATACCAACTCCGAAAAATACGAAATTTGAAATCCGAGAATAATTCGATATTACGGACCCAATGGAACTGGTTTCGTCGAATTCCGAGACTGTGCCTCGGACGGCTATTTTTAAATATCGATTCAAACGATATAAATTTCAAAACTGAACAAATCACTTCTAAATTCAATTCTGAAGCTTCTATTATCTTCAGTATTTTCAATATGAATTTTACAAGCCTTTGAAATATTTTTAATCGGCTTAAAATTGAAGAATCAAATTTTTATTCAACTTTCAATAGATTAAATTCTAAAATTTAATCGCCAAATTCATTCTGATAATTTGAAATTCAAGTCAAACCATCATTCAAATATTTAAAATTAATTAAATATTTTCAAATTAAATTATTCAAAATTTCTGGGTCGTTACAGAAATGGTTTAAATTGGAATTTTTGGACTATTACAAACAATTTTTATAAAAGATTTATAAAATGGATATTTATAAATTAAAAATATTGGAATTATAAAACGAAGTTTTTATAAGTGTTAAAATGAAGTATAATGGATTCATAAGTGAATGAAAATTTATAAGATTTATAATTTGTGAAGTTTAAAAGAACGATTTTGTAAATAAATGAATTATAAGTATTTAGCTTATAATATGGATTGTTGGTATATATTTGAGATATATAGATTGAATTGGATTAATAAAGGAGATTTGTAAATCAAAGTTTATAAATAGAAATGGAATTTATAGACATTGTTTATAAATTCGAAATCAAAGGAATTTGATAAATTTAAAGTTGAAATTGGTTTAGGAAGTATATTCACGATTTTAGACAGTGAATATATTATCAAATAAAATGGATATGCTTGGGAAAATGAATATTATAAAATGAATTTAATCGTTTTAACGATGTTTTAAAATGTATTATGAATCGAATACATAGATTTCAACATTTATTGTTGAAATAGACGTTTTCGAGAAATAGAAGGAAATGGTGGACTATAACACTGTTGATATAGTAAATGGTTTCCGAAAGGAAATATTTTGTGTAGTATTGGGATTTATATATCTATTTTAATTTTGAATCCCTATACTAGTGATTTTGGGTCGTCGTAACGATGTTTTACGCAACATTCGATTTGGCCCAAACAAATGTGTTTAAGAGAATGATTTCTTAAAGAATGAAATATATACTTAATTTTCGATTTAAGTATATTGAATATTTTCCAAGTGTTGAAAATGAATGGATTTGTAAATTACTTATTATTTAATAAGTATGGAAATGTTTCCCAATATGAACTGAATATTTTGAGACTTTATCTTTTAAAGACAAATTGAAAATAAATATTAAAAATCGATTTGGGAATCATATATTCATGGATATTTTGGAACTGTAAATTCACTAGGGAATTTATAAAAGAAAGGGGAATTTGTTTAAAAATAAACATTGATTTATTTTTGAACTGTGGGAATAAATTTACGGATTTGGAACGTAAATATAAAATAAATCGGTAAGGATTTATTTAATTGGTTTAAATAAACCATTTTGAAATGAGAGTATTTCCGCGTAAGGAAAATGATTTGAAAATTTGTTTTCAAATGGTTGAAGTGTGGAAAATTATATATCTAGTAAAGATATTTTGGAAAGTAAATAATTTGGGAAATAATTTGGAATTTGGTGATGTTGAGCATGCCTATTGATAGTTAAATAATCCGACTATCAATATTTACCTTTAAATAGGTATTTGTTGTGATTGCTTGAATTTGAATGCTACACTTATTTTTGAATAAGCGCTCACTATTCGGGTTAGCCGGGAAAGGACCTTGGGGTCGTATAACCCATTCTGAATATGTGATACGTCGTTATGGATTGCATTTGATGACCGGTGTTGAAGACCGGATATTTGTGAAAACGGAAGGATTACCGTCGAGTTACTCTACATCGGCTGATCTCCGATATAGAGGTTTTATCACCCTTAGTGACGGGAAGTCCGGTCGTGATTAGTGGATATCCGGATTGCAAGGACTTCTTTGGAAGTGCCTTCGGTTCTGTTCGAGCCCGGAACAAACTTGTATGGATTGTATGTCTGACATTACAAATTGAGATATAAAGCTGATTTCTTTCAAATATATTTCTGTTGGTGGCGGAGAATTTATTCTCTTAGCTTAACACCCTTCTCTGAGATGTACGAGCTCAGAGGTTATATGGTTATTAGTGATATACTCCCAATTTGGTAGTGTGGCATGCTGAGTGTTGCTGTGAAATGATCATTGTTTGATCATTTGTGATATGATCATTTGTTTGATCATTTATCTTGGTAATCATTTCTATGATCATTTGTTGACCCAAAGCACAGCTTTTGTATAAAGCATGGCTTTGTGGACGAGACTTCGTCGGACCTCACACCCCGAAAATGGTCAAAATAGGAAGGATGCAGCAAGGTTATTAGGTGGTAGCGCCCCTTTAGTGTATGTCATTCCTTCTGGATAGAGGTGGTATCATGGTATGGAGCCCAGATACTTAACCTATGTTGTTGCTGCAAATTTTGTGGTTGTTGCAAATCGAGGATCCTCGGATAGATCGGTTACGATTGGGGGATGACATATTTGTGTCAGTAGTTATCCAGTTAGGGGTAACCCGGCCTTGTGTTGGCAGTGATCCGGTTTGGTTCTCGGGACTTCATTCCAGAGGCGTTTCCATGTGGCAATGGGAAGTTCCTTGGCCTGATCATTTGTTGGAAATCCAAAGAAACAATACGATCTTGTACGGTTTTAGTTGTAGAACCTATCATTCACTTATGGTGGCGCCCCACTGTTTGGATGGTAGCTATAGTAGGCATAAGTGCGAAATGCCTATGCTGGCTAAGATTTATATCTTTACTTTCGAAATGTTTTATACACTATGCACTAGTAATAATATCAAATGTTTCTTTTTAATGCGTATCAAGCATCTTTGACTATCATAACGAGAAATCTCCTCCGATTCTGCGTTTGCATTGTGTGTGTGTGCGGGAGGCCTTATGGTAGTCTCATTTTTAAAAGCATTACGAATTGACTTTAAAAATATTCCTCTATTTTTATTTTAAAGATAAATAAACTGTTTTAGTTCTCACACCAGTCACATGACTGACTCGGAGTTTATTGTTTTCCTTCCTAAACTCTGGGTGCCCACCAATTTCCACACCGACAGTCTAGAGTTTGGTTATCAGGTTACTCTGGATTTAGGAGTGCTATGGAGCTCAGGAGGCGAGCTACATATCGAGACGTACCATTTGTATATGATATTATACTATGTATTATTCCGCTGTGTATTCTGTATGAGGACAAGTTTATATAACTGTCCATTGATGTATTGACTCTGTTGTCTATTGTTGTTGTAAACTCTGATAATGATGTAATGTATAAATGTACAGTTCTTTGTTTTAAGGATTATTCATCTATTTATTATATGTTGTTCCGCTGCGAATTGTGAGATTCTGATATTGTTCTTTTGTCTCTTTCTGTTTTGATCTATCCTTTTCTCTCTTCTTTTACCTCTTTCTTCTGCTTTAACCATAACGGTTCGGTTTTTCGGCAATGAAAAATCGCAAACGTTACATTCATCCCCCGATCTAGAAGTGACATGGCCAGCATCCATGACGACTAGGCCAATGGGGAATCGAATACTAGCTGATAGAGGCGGGAAATCAGCGTCCGAAAGCATAGACGAATTAGAAATTGGGGCAACAACGGTCAAATGCTTAAATAGACGACCTGAGCGAGTTGAGGAGGGAGAGAGAGGAATCAATGGAGGAGACGAGGACATTAAGAGGAGGAAAGCGATGAAGAAAATACACGGAGCGAAAGGGGAATCAGAAAGTGGATGCAAATCGCCAGGTCGAGATTCGCCAGGAGGCCATTTCTATAAACATTCAAAATGATGAATATGAATATAATTAATTAATAAAAAAATAAAAAAAATAAACTTATTTGGTTATGTATGCATATCTATATCAAAATATATTTTTTATTAAACATACATACATATAACCATTCAGTATGTGACAACATCCATACGTATATGAATCTCACATAACTAACAATATAATTATGTATATATAAATAAATAGTAGAACATTATATATTAGTTATAAGTCAAATGAAATAATAAGACTATACCAAAACCTATATCTTGAAGTACATCATGCCATGATGAATATCCCTCCTTAGAATTCTTCTCAATTCAGTAGATTGTTAATCCTTGAATCGTAGACCCTTTGCTGTCAAATAGCTGTAGCTTTGAATTGTTTAGATTTGAATAAAAACGGAGATCTTGGAGACGTGGATTGGTCAGCATAATAGAGATAGAAGGCAGCAAAAAATCTTCGAAAGGTTAAGGATAGAGATGCTTATATAGAGGAGAAGTTGGAGATATTTAGGATCAATATCCTACATCATCTCTTACTAATTCTCTTTCATCTTAGCCCTTTGCCTTAAAGCCTTCGTTGCACCTGTTAGTACCTTAGGTATTGGTTTTGATGATAACAACCATTTGACATTATATAAAATATAGATACTAATGTTTTATCAAGATATATATAGTATATAGTGCAAGATATTAGACATTATTGATTAAAAAGACTGTACAGTATCAAGATGCAAATATCAAGAGCGGATTTAAGATGCTGATATAAAATATCAAGAGTTCAAGAATGAATACTCAAAGTATTGAAGAGTTCAGAATTTCAAGATATTTCAGATAAGTTATAAAGTCATAGAATTTATGTTAAAATCTTGATAGCACTTTTTTGATATCTCTTGTCTTTTATAATTTGTTTTAAAATTGTTTTTCAAATATTCTATTTTCAAAAATAATCTCTTCAAAATATTTTCCAGAATTATTTTCAAATCTGTCATACTTATTAAGATATTATTTTAGTAATTTTAAGTTTATATATTGTAACATTCCTGTTTTTAAAAAAATTTAAATTTGTAGTTAATGTGATTCCAAGATTTAAATTAAGAATTAATTTGGTAAACTAATATAAATTAGATTTAAATAAATAGAATTTGAAAGTTTTAAGATTTGTAAAAGATATGTTCTATTATTTATTCATATTTATAAATTTAGTTTAAATTAAATCTTGGAATTAAAATTCAAAATTAAAAATATTATAAATATTTTGAGTTTGAAAATAATATATATTCAATTAATAAAGATTTTTTTTCCAAATTATATTAAATAAATATTTTTATTTGAAGTTCAAAAGTGAATATTTTATAAATGGATTACAATCTGAAAATGTGAATTTGAAATTCAAATGTTGATATATTGAAATTAATTGGACTTAAAGAAAATTTTATATTTGAAACTAATGAAATCTTGTTTTTCTAATTTTTGTGAATATGCATTTTTGATATATAAGTATAGGTAATTGAAATTTTCTTTTGAAAATAAAATAAGGTATAACATAAATTTAAATAAAATTACATTTGATAATACATTTTCTTTTGAAATAGCTAAACAATAGTTGTATATTCATGAATATAAAATGTAAAAACATTTACGTAATATATATAAATGTAATTAATTAATGGATAAAAATATTTTAAAGTAATTTGGGTTTTAAAATATATGCATAAGTTCTTATAACGTTTTCTTTAAAAAAAAGTAATGCATATGTAAATTTAGATAAGAATTATAAAGTAGGTTTAAAAGCTTTTATTTACATTTAAAACAAAAGAAACTGCTTAAATGACAAGTGTATGTATATAAATCTTAATTCGAACAAGTGTAGTTTAAAGAGGATATGAATAAAACAAGAGTCATACTTTATTTTCTTTAAAATTTAAAACATAGATTATATGAATTAAAGAGTAAAATTGGGTTGCATGTTTTCTTTTCCCTCATATTCTTCATCTTCAAAACCAGTTGAAAACAGAAACAAACCTGGAAATCAAACAATAAAGTTCAAAAAGAAAAGTTAAAACAAAATGCAATTTAAACCTAAAGCTTCAATCTGAAAGCAACTACAAACTCAGATCATAAAAATCAAGCATGCAGATTCAAAAGCCAGCAAAATCTGGAAAAACAATTGAAGTTGCAGGAAAACAAATCAAATTACAATCTGAAGCAACAAGAAGCAATCAAACAAAGCAAAGATAAAAGAAAGTCTGCAACATCAAGTTTAATTAAAGTAAATAACAGATCAAAATCAGGATTTAAGCTTCAGGAAATTTAAGATAATACAGATTCAATGCAAAGATCAAAAGGCAGAGCAACTCAAAAACAAAGATCAGTTTTCAAAGTCATTTGCAGGCTCTCTGCATTTTAAAAGGTTAGCAAACTCACTTTTCCCTGATTTTATTTTGATGATTCGTGAAGTATGATAATGAGATGTGTTTGAATGATGTGTATATTGGCCTGCATGTTTGTATATTTGTGAATGACTGAGTGCATTTATCTGTATATAGGAAAGCATGTTCTGTTCTAGTTCACTTCTTAGTTACAAGGTTCCAATTCTAAGCTTTAAATTCAAATTCGCTTTGTCTAATAAATATTAAGCTTAGAACTTTGAAGAGAAAATGTTTATAGTAACATAAACTTATTTTTAAAAATAATCACAAGTAAAAATATGTGATAAATAATTCAAAATTTTGGAAAATGCAGAGAAAACCAATGACCGGTGAAATATTCGACCATCTGAAAATTTGAATTTGGTTATATAAACAAAATTGTATTGAAAAATGATGAATTTAGGTAACGGTTTCAAGATGTTTAAGTAAGTAATTAGGCGAGTTATCTCGAATTTACTAGAATTTGCATTTGTTTCAAATTGCGACCAACGACTATGAACTGTTCGTTGATTTTGGGTCTGCATGTAGCTGTGACGTTGATGGTCATGGGAAAAATGCTCCCAGTGGTTTCGGTTCATCGTAGTGGATAAGCGATGAAGATTTTGGGTTTTGTACCCTGATATTGTCGACGAGGTTTGGGAAGCAATTTCGATGTTGTTAATGATTAATAACCGATCGCACTAGGGTGGATCGTCGTAGCATATCGTGGAGCAGTTGTGGACGAAGCAGCGAGGGCTCTGGCGTAGGGTGGTGTTGTGGCGAAGCAGTTTAGGGTGATTTTCTTCGATTGGGTCTAGTTTCAGTTTTTGCTGGGTAGGCTCGATTTCAATTTGATGTGGTTATTGGCAATCGGTGGGGTCGGTTCGTCTGAAGAGATGATCAGCGACTTGGTGAAGGTGTGGTCATGACTGATGGTGGCCGAAGCTGTTGTGCACGTGTATGTGCACATTTGGGAAAGTGTCGTTGTGCTGTGAGTTGAAGGATGGGGAGAGAGTGGCGTGCTCGAGTTCGTGGTCGGGGAGAAGCGTAACTTACTCGAAGATGAGTGATGTTGGAGCAGAAACGAAGTTGAGCTCGGGTTTGTTCTCGAAGTCATATCTGGGAAAATTAACTTGGATAAGCAAAGTTCTGGTCCAGGTTTTTGGTAGTAGTGCCGATTTTCGAAGGTCGAGTCAGGATCTTTATAACTGGTATCAGAGCAGAAGATTGATACTTTAGCTCAGAAGTATAACACATTAAGTAGCTCATTAGAGATAGGGTAAAGTATGCCCAAGAATGAGTATATCCCTAAGATATCCATCTGAATGCCTCAGTAAATTCTCTTACTATCCACTGATAGTGAGTATGAGTGCGAGAAGAGGACGAGATAAGGGACATGGTGTAGGATCGATTTCACCCTAGAGGGGGGTGAATAGGGTGATAGTGTAAATTATAAAAATTAATTGCAAAAGCTAATTAATATTTAACACGGATCACAGAATAGCAGCACAGATATCGCAGAATATAAATAACAGAATAAAACAGAACAACACAGAATTTACCCAGCTTCGGCAAAACCCTGCCTACGTGCTGCCCCCAAGGTTTCTACTAGAAATTAGATAGTCCCTCGCTTACACACGTAAACTCGCTATACCCGCTATTGACTAATCTAACTCTACGCTCAAAACCCTGACCACAACTCAACCACCGAGTTGCGAATTCCCAAACTACACACCGTAATTTGTCCCCTAGTTACACGACTAGAAAAAAATAAAACGGTTTAAAAAGAAAAAAAGGAAAATACAATTAAAAACAATTAAAATGAAATAACCCTAATATTAAATTTAAAAACCCCTTAAACAAACTTCCTTTGAAAGTAGGCCGACCTCCTTTGCTATTTGACCCGTCCTTTTTTTTTTCTGTTTGTAATGGCGGCCGTTCCTTTTTAGGGCTTCGTCCTCATCAGATTGGGGCTTCGTCCCTTTGATTCAATTTAGGGCTTTCAAATTGAAGCGCCGACCTTTGATAATTGTTCGACTTCGATGCTCTTTGCAGCTGCTTCGTTGATTGAATTCCTTCTTCGGTATGTAATTGTATGCGTTTTCTTTTACTGATTTTATGCTTTCTGGAATTCGATACTCTTGCCGATGATGTGAATTTCTTATATAGGGTTTGTAACCCTAGATTTTCGTTCGCACAAAATATATTTGATTTTATCTCTGCCGATCGTTTACGCTTGGATGATTGCGATTTACCTTGACTAATTCATATGCGAATTATTCTTATTATTTCTTGGTTGACTTGGTTTAAAGTTGACGGCTTTGAATTTATGTTCAATCCTGGCTCCGTGAATTTCTCTGACCTGACTCGATGCCTTGAATTTGAGATGTTTGGTTATCACTTGCTTTGACTTGGTTACACGTTTTGAAAACTGCAGCTTGATGCTTGTATCCCTCTTGTTGTTCACAGCAATTACATCCCTACTGCCATGTTTTGATGTCACTGTAGTATGTTGGTCACTTGATTGTGTTGATGGAAGATGTTGCACTGCTTCATTATGATTCACTGCAAAATTTATTGAGTTGTCATTTGGGTTTGTAAGTTGTATCATAGTGATGCCTGGTGCTATGTTGCTTTCGACTTTGAATCTGCACTCATCTTTACTTATATCACTGGTCCTCTCGGCCCATCACCATTGCTTTGATATTGTTGCTCTGACTTGTATCACTGCATCCATGTAGAGACTTTGTTTGCATATAGTCTTGTTGCCTCTGTTTCATATTGTATGGTCTGATTCATCATGCATCATTTTGTACATGCTCGGTGTCAAGCATTGTCTTTGTTGATGCCTCTGATTGACTTTACTGCATAGCATATTTGTGTAGTTGGTTCAGTTGCATTTGTCCATTTCCTTACTGTTGCTGTGCACTTCTGTTTTCACTGTCCATATTGTTTGCAGCCGTGCTTCATTGACATGTTGTGGCCTGTACTTGTATGCATCATATATGCACTGTGCACTAACTTGAGTCTGGTTCTTCACTTGGAATTGCACTTCCTGTTGCTGTTGAGTTGATATAGTCTGACCTGTGTTCCCTGTTGCACACTGTTGTTGGTCTGTCCACTGTCGAGTTCTTGTGATACTCATGTTGATTACATTGTTTGTTGACATGCCTTGTACTGTGCTTCATATATGCACAGTTGGTTCATGTTGTTGCTTATGTTGGTGTTGTACACTGTCATGTTGAATTCACTGATGTATCACTGGTATACTTCACTGTGTTGATTGTTGTGCACTTGCTTGACTGAACTACTCTGGTCTTTCATGATGTATTTGCTGTGGCATTCTGTGGTCTGCACTGAACTTGATGACTTGAGCTGCTATGTTCTGTTCATTCCTAGTTGCCTTGTTGCAGTTTGATTGTGATATCCATGTTGCAGTCCATTTTAATGTTGGTCTTCGTTGCATTCATGTCATGTCGCCTTGTGTTGAATCCAGTTTCAAAACTCGGATTTGACCTTGTGCTTGTGTCGTGATTTTCAATGTTATTGCACGTGAGTTGAACCCGATTTTTCATTTGGGTTTGACCTGTGCTTGCCTGTCCCTGTAAATCAATCAAGTGTATATATCGGCGTGCACGGCCTTGTGGCATATACAGTAATATACTGTGTATGTCACAAGTTGTTCGTGTATGATGAATTCAAATTTAAATGATGACGAACAACCCAAATAACTGAGGCAAATACCATTTTCAAATTTCACGTTTTATTTTATATTGCAAAAATATTTTATTTTCAATTTTACTGCGTTAGTTTATATTTTTGCAGATAGCTCAGATGCTGGATTCAAACTTGAATGCAGTTGAAGATAAATACGAGTGTGAGTGATATGTAGTGAGGTGCTGATGTAAAATAGTGATGTATTTGAATTTGTATCAAAGTTGTATAGTGAATAGTGAGAGCTTGAATTTGTATACTATTCAAAATTGTAATAAATATTTGTTTGAATAAAATATTCGTTTGAATTCAAATTCTGTTTTATTTATTTTATTCAGCAAATATTTATTTAATCTGTGAAAAATAAAATAGTATATTATCAAATACATTTAAATGAATGAATATATGTTTATTATCATCAAACAAAAATCATATAAGCGCATATTCAACAATCTCCCCCTTTTGATGATAACAAACATATATTTAAGATTTTGAATATGTTAAATGTATTTGATCATTGATATATCCTAATTGCTCCCCCTATTTAAATGCTTCCTCTCTACACAAAGCTCCCCCTACATATATGCATACAAATAGAAATATATAAATGAGCCTATATGCAAATGGAAAATTATTTGACCTTTGCTTGATTCTATTTGACAAAATCTTAACTTTTCTCTCCCCCTTTTGTTATCAGCAAAAGAATAATAGAGTTAGAGAAAATAGAGATAAAGTGATCGATATTAATCCAACATTAAAACCCAATTGAATATAAATATTAAATTTCAATAGAAAATCAAACAAAAATCATAAAAATATTGTTAGGCGCATATTCCACTTTTAGAACGATGGAGATGATGTCATCATATAAAACCATACAATTGTGTCTATTTGTGGTATTTTTATATCAGGAATTTGAATATCTACTAATCATGCATAACCGTTAGGACTTTTAAATGAGATTAGTAGTATTCCAAATTTATTTTAGAAAAATGAATTCAAGTATCTTCTAACCACTCATAACCGTGAGGACTTTTAAATGGGATTAGAATCAACTTTATTATTATTATTATTATTTTATTTTTTTAAAAAAAATCAACTTTTGATATGTGTTCCATACATGCATAACCGTGAGGACTTTTAAATGAGCATGGAAGCACATAACAAATTCCAAGTAATTCACCCATGCATAACCGTGAGGACTTTTAAATGAGAGTGAATACTTTGGTATTTATTTATTGTTATTATTATTTTTTTTTTATTTTTTTATTTTTTTTATTTTTTTTATTTTTTTTATTTTTATTTTTTAAAAAAAAATGAAAAACGAACGATTCCTGTTTAAAATACCACATATCGACAAACTATATAGAGTTTTGATGAGTGATGGTTGATAGAAATATGATAGGTATAGAGATGGTCATGGAATTTTTACCAACAAAAAGTTTTATAACTCTTGTTTACATTTCTAAAGAAATTTTCTAATTATACTTTCTCGAGTTATAATATATAATCAATATCAACACTCATCACTTTTTCAATCACTATTTTTCTTTTCAATGATTTGTAGGGAGAAAAAAATGTTAAATATTCAGCAAATTTCTAAAACACCTAGACTGAGTCGTAGTTTACAAAAACTATTTTCTGGTAGGGGTTTTGTAAAGATGTCTGCCAATTGAGAATCAGTTGAAATAAAATTTATGCAGATATTTTCTTTGGAAATATGATCTCTAATAAAATGATGTCTTACATCTATATGTTTTGTTCGCGAATGATGTACAGGATTATTTGTGAGATCAATTGCGCTTTTGCTATCACACATTAGTGGTACACGTTTAAAATTTAGGCCATAGTCATGCAAAGTTTGTATCATCCATAAGATTTGAGCAGAGCAACCGCTCAAAGCAATATACTCTGCTTCTGTTGTGGATAATGCAATACAATTTTGTTTTCTACTCGACCATGCAACTAATGAATGTCCTAACATAAAACATGCTCCACTAGTACTTTTTCTATCAACCAAATTTCCAGCATAATCAGCATCTGAAAAACCTTTCAATTCAAAATTATCATTTGATGGATACCAAAGACCAAACCGTGGGGTGTGCAATAAATATCTTATAATTCTTTTAACAGCTTTTAAATGAGATTCTTTTGGGCTAGATTGAAAACGCGCACATAAGCAGACAGAAAACATGATGTCAGGTCTAGAGGCGGTAAGATAAAGGAGTGATCCAATCATACCTCTGTACAGCTTTTGATCAACTGTCTTACCCTTTTCATCTTTGTCAAGTTTAAGTGTTGTACTCATGGGAGTTCTTGCTGGTTTAGCATCTTTCAATCCAAATTTGTTGACAAGTTCCCTAATATATTTTGTTTGAGAAATGAATGTGCCTTTATTGCTTTGTTGGATTTGAAATCCTAAAAAGAATTTTAACTCTCCAACCAAGCTCATTTCAAACTTTTCCTGCATGACTTTTTCAAATTTCTCATACAATAACTTGTTAGTAGCACCATAAATGATGTCATCAACATATATTTGAACAATCAAAATATCATTGTTTTCATGCAACAGAAATAGTGTGGTATCTACACATCCCTTTTTGAACCCATTTTCAAGGAGATAAGAAGTAAGACATTCATACCAAGCTCTGGGAGCTTGTTTTAATCCATATAATGCCTTCTTTAGTTTGTATACATGGTTTGGATATTCATGACTTTCAAAACCTTCTGGTTGTTCAACAAACACATCTTCTTTTAAAACTCCGTTAAGAAAAGCACTCTTAATGTCCATTTGTCTTAGTTTAAATCCTTTGTAACAAGCAAAAGCTAACAATATTCTAATTGATTCTAGTCTAGCTACAGGCGCAAAGGTTTCATCAAAGTCAACTCCTTCAATTTGATTGTATCCTTTAGCAACTAGTCTAGCTTTATTTCTAATTATATTTCCAGATTCATCATATTTATTTTTAAAAATCCATTTTGTTCCTATAACTGGATAATCCTTAGGTCTAGGTGCTAGACTCCAAACATTATTTCGTTCAAACTGATTTAGTTCTTCTTGCATGGCCATGAACCAGTTTTCATCATTAAGGGCTGAATCTATGCTATTTGGTTCTATTTCTGAAATAAATCCACTATATAAGCACAGATCACATAGATTTTTAAAGGATGAACGAGTTTGTATACCTGCTATAGGGTTTCCAATTACCAATTCTGGTGGATGGTCTGTTTTGTATTTCAGCTTTTCTGGATCCAGATTTCTTCGGACTTCTTGAGTTGTGGTTTCTTTAGCATCAGCAGTTTCTTTTGGTTTTTCAAATTCATCTTTTTCTTTCTCCTCTTCAACGTTGCTTTTGGATGTATCCTGTTCGTCAATGCCTTCATCAAATTTCACATTGATTGACTCTACGATTGTTTTAGTCTTTTTGTTGTAGACTCTATAAGCTTTGCTTCTCGAAGAGTAACCCATGAAGATGCCATCATCAGCCTTTGCTTCAAATTTTCCTAACTGATCACCTGTATTAAGAATATAGCAAGGACATCCAAACACTTTGAAGTAAGCGATGTTTGGTTTTTTGTTGAACCATAGCTCATAGAGGGTTTTGTTAAGAATCGGTCTGATGATAACTCTATTCATTACATAACATGCTGTATTTACAGCTTCTGCCCAGAGATGCAGAGGTAGTTCATATTCATTTAACATAGACCTAGCCAATTCTTGTAAAGTTCGATTCTTTCTCTCAACTACCCCATTTTGTTGTGGAGTACGTGGTGCAGAGAACTCATGTTTGATTCCGTTTTCATCACAGAAAGTTTCAAATTCATAATTTTCAAATTCTCCACCATGATCACTTCTTAACGAAACAATAGAGACTTCTTTTTCATTTTGCACAAATTTTGTGAATCTTGTGAAGTATGAAAAAGTTTCTGATTTTTTAGCTAAGAAGTATACCCATGTATATCTTGAGTAATCATCAACTAACACAAAGCAATATTTCTTACCTCCTAAGCTAGCAATGTCATTAGGTCCAAATAGATCCATATGAATTAGTTCAAGAACTCTAGAAGTGCTTACATTGTTTTTGGCATGAAACGATGATTTTCTAAGTTTTCCCAAAGTACATGCTTTACAGATGTTCTCAGTTTTAAACTCATGTGATGGCAACCCTCTTACCAAACTTTTCCTTTTTAATTTGTTTAATAAGTTCATACTAGCATGCCCTAAACGTCTATGCCATAAATTCACTTCTATATCCTTAGCTACCAAACATTTAGAGAGGATGAGATCATCAAAAGATAGAGAATATATATTACCTTTCCTTTTTCCAGAAAATAAAATTTCTTTTGATGATTTGTCAACAATTTTGCACATGTCAGAATCAAAGATAACATTCATACCTTTATCACATAGCTGGCTGATTGATATCAAATTGTGGTGCAGATTTTCAACATATAAAACGTCATTCAAGGTAAATGTATTGTTACCTACTTTACCCTTACCGACAATTTTACACTTGTCATTGTTCCCCATTGTGACTCTGCCACCTTTGTACTTTTCTAGGCTAAGGAACTTCGATTTATCGCCTGTCATGTGCCTGGAACAGCCAGAATCCAAGTACCATTGCTGTTGTTCCTTAGCCTGCCAGCATACCTACACGAGAAGAGAGTTTAGTGACCTATTTGTTTTTATAGGTCCATGGTTGTTAGTGGCAGAAAATTTTGAAAAATGATTTTGTGTAGACCCAAAACTATTTATAATTGTTCCCTTTGGCACCCAAATTTGTTTAACTTTGAGAGATTTTATATTTGTGCCTTTTGAAACCCAAATCGGTATAGTTTTCACATGTTTGGGTCTATACCAACAATTATTGTGACCGTGTCCAAATTTTCTACAAATTGTGCACATAGAATTAACTTGATTAATCTTGTTTTCAACAATTTTCGAATTATTATATCCAAGTCCTTGTCTAACCGTATTAACAGTTTGCTTTCCTAATAGCATATTCAACGATTTTTCACTTTTTGAAAATTTATCTAAAGTCGTTGACAATTGTTGGACTTGTGATTTGAGAGATTCATTTTCGTTTAACAACTGTGTGCACTTTTTAATAGAATTCTCTCTCCTAGTATTTTCATTCTCTTTTAAAATCAGAATTTCATTTTCAAGTGATTTTATATTGATTTCCGATTTTTTAATTTCTTCTTCAAATGTTGGACACTTATCACACTTAGGAACTTAACTAATTGATCAAGTTGTTTATTGCATTCTATCAAAGTATCCTTTTGAGATTCAAGTTTAGCATATTTTTCCCTAAGTCGTTCATAACAGCCATTTACTTCATGGAAATAAATTAGTAATTCAGAATGAGTGAGTTTTGATACCTCGCTTGGCTCGTCGTCATCACTGTCTGTAACTTCACCATGAAGACACATATTTGCTTTTTCACTCTCACTCTCGGTGTTATCACTTCCATCTTCGTCGGTTTCATCCCAAGTAGCCGCAAAGCTTTTCTTCTTTAGTTTCTTTCCTTGATTTGATCGTTTTTGAGGACATTGTGGCTTGATATGGCCGGGTTTGTTGCATTTGTAACAGATGATTTTCTGATCTTCTGGGTTGTCTAGTGCTTTGCCTATTCTGTTTTTCAATTCATGATTTCGAGCTGGATTTCCGTATTTGCGATTCCACTTTTTGAATTTCTTTATTAGTAGCGCTAGCTCTGCTGCTCCATCATCATCGTCATCATTCTCATCATCACTTTCAGTTGTTCCTTTGAGAGCTATTGATTTCTTTCGAGTATCTCCACCTTCACGCTCTTCCTTGAATTTCATTTCTAGCTCATAAGTGGTGAGATTTCCGATGAGTTCTTCGACTTTGAGTTGTTTTAAATCTTTCGATTCTTGAATGGCAGTTACTTTTGCTTCAAAGCTTCGTGGAAGGACTCTGAGGATTTTACGGACTATTTCCAATTTGGTGTATGTTTTTCCGAGAGCTTTTGATTTGTATACGATGTTGGAAAGTCGTCCGTACATCTCTTTGACATTTTCTTCTTTCGCCATTGTAAAGTTCTCGTATTTGCTGCTTAGCATGGCAAGGCGAGATTCTTTGCCTTGAGATGTTCCTTCGTGAGTTACTTCTAATATGTGCCATATTTCCTGCGCAGTTAGACAATGTGAGACACGATTAAATTCAAATTGATCTAATGAACAGATAATAGAATTCATAGCTTTGGCATTAGTATTCTGTAATTTATTTTCTAGTTCTGTCCATTGTTCCTTTGGTTTCTCTATTTCCTGATCATCTACAGTTATAGTTGGTATTCTATAACCTGTCTCAACAATATCCCAAGCGTCAATGGTTTTCAAAAAAAATTTCATCCTATTTTTCCAACAAGCATATTCACCATTGAACATTGGTGGTCTAACTATGGATTGACCTTCTGCAAAAGCATTATTAAAAGAAGCCATTTTAAAAATTCGAATTTTTAAACAAAAACTGATTTTTTAAAAAAAAAATAGAATTTTTAAAACAAATGTTGACTTCTATTCCTAGCTCTGATACCACTTGTAGGATCGATTTCACCCTAGAGGGGGGGTGAATAGGGTGATAGTGTAAATTATAAAAATTAATTGCAGAAGCTAATTAATATTTAACACGGATCACAGAATAGCAGCACAGATATCGCAGAATATAAATAACAGAATAAAACAGAACAACACAGAATTTACCCAGCTTCGGCAAAACCCTGCCTACGTGCTGCCCCCAAGGTTTCTACTAGAAATTAGATAGTCCCTCGCTTACACACGTAAACTCGCTATACCCGCTATTGACTAATCTAACTCTACGCTCAAAACCCTGACCACAACTCAACCACCGAGTTGCGAATTCCCAAACTACACACCGTAGTTTGTCCCCTAGTTACACGACTAGAAAAAAATAAAACGGTTTAAAAAGAAAAAAAGGAAAATACAATTAAAAACAATTAAAATGAAATAACCTTAATATTAAATTTAAAAACCCCTTAAACAAACTTCCTTTGAAAGTAGGCCGGCCTCCTTTGCTATTTGACCCGTCCTTTTTTTTTCTGTTTGTAATGGCGGCCGTTCCTTTTTAGGGCTTTGTCCTCATCAGATTGGGGCTTCGTCCCTTTGATTCAATTTAGGGCTTTCAAATTGAAGCGCCGACCTTTGATAATTGTTCGACTTCGATGCTCTTTGCAGCTGCTTCGTTGATTGAATTCCTTCTTCGGTATGTAATTGTATGCTTTTTCTTTTACTGATTTTATGCTTTCTGGAATTCGATACTCTTGCCGATGATGTGAATTTCTTATATAGGGTTTGTAACCCTAGATTTTCGTTCGCACAAAATATATTTGATTTTATCTCTGCCGATCGTTTACGCTTGGATGATTGCGATTTACCTTGACTAATTCATATGCGAATTATTCTTATTATTTCTTGGTTGACTTGGTTTAAAGTTGACGGCTTTGAATTTATGTTCAATCCTGGCTCCGTGAATTTCTCTGACCTGACTCGATGCCTTGAATTTGAGATGTTTGGTTATCACTTGCTTTGACTTGGTTACACGTTTTGAAAACTGCAGCTTGATGCTTGTATCCCTCTTGTTGTTCACAGCAATTACATCCCTACTGCCATGTTTTGATGTCACTGTAGTATGTTGGTTACTTGATTGTGTTGATGGAAGATGTTGCACTGCTTCATTATGATTCACTGCAAAATTTATTGAGTTGTCATTTGGGTTTGTAAGTTGTATCATAGTGATGCCTGGTGCTATGTTGCTTTCGACTTCGAATCTGCACTCATCTTTACTTATATCACTGGTCCTCTCGGCCCATCACCATTGCTTTGATATTGTTGCTCTGACTTGTATCACTGCATCCATGTAGAGACTTTGTTTGCATATAGTCTTGTTGCCTCTGTTTCATATTGTATGGTCTGATTCATCATGCATCATTTTGTACATGCTCGGTGTCAAGCATTGTCTTTGTTGATGCCTCTGATTGACTTTACTGCATAGCATATTTGTGTAGTTGGTTCAGTTGCATTTGTCCATTTCCTTACTGTTGCTGTGCACTTCTGTTTTCACTGTCCATATTGTTTGCAGCCGTGCTTCATTGACATGTTGTGGCCTGTACTTGTATGCATCATATATGCACTGTGCACTAACTTGAGTCTGGTTCTTCACTTGGAATTGCACTTCCTGTTGCTGTTGAGTTGATATAGTCTGACCTGTGTTCCCTGTTGCACACTGTTGTTGGTCTGTCCACTGTCGAGTTCTTGTGATACTCATGTTGATTACATTGTTTGTTGACATGCCTTGTACTGTGCTTCATATATGCACAGTTGGTTCATGTTGTTGCTTATGTTGGTGTTGTACACTGTCATGTTGAATTCACTGATGTATCACTGGTATACTTCACTGTGTTGATTGTTGTGCACTTGCTTGACTGAACTACTCTGGTCTTTCATGATGTATTTGCTGTGGCATTCTGTGGTCTGCACTGAACTTGATGACTTGAGCTGCTATGTTCTGTTCATTCCTAGTTGCCTTGTTGCAGTTTGATTGTGATATCCATGTTGCAGTCCATTTTAATGTTGGTCTTCGTTGCATTCATGTCATGTCGCCTTGTGTTGAATCCAGTTTCAAAACTCGGATTTGACCTTGTGCTTGTGTCGTGATTTTCAATGTTATTGCACGTGAGTTGAACCCGATTTTTCATTTGGGTTTGACCTGTGCTTGCCTGTCCCTGTAAATCAATCAAGTGTATATATCGGCGTGCACGGCCTTGTGGCATATACAGTAATATACTGTGTATGTCACAAGTTGTTCGTGTATGATGAATTCAAATTTAAATGATGACGAACAACCCAAATAACTGAGGCAAATATCATTTTCAAAATTCACGTTTTATTTTATATTGCAAAAATATTTTATTTTCAATTTTACTGCGTTAGTTTATATTTTTGCAGATAGCTCAGATGCTGGATTCAAACTTGAATGGAGTTGAAGATAAATACGAGTGTGAGTGATATGTAGTGAGGTGCTGATGTAAAATAGTGATGTATTTGAATTTGTATCAAAGTTGTATAGTGAATAGTGAGAGCTTGAATTTGTATACTATTCAAAATTGTAATAAATATTTGTTTGAATAAAATATTCGTTTGAATTCAAATTCTGTGTTATTTATTTTATTCAGCAAATATTTATTTAATCTGTGAAAAATAAAATAGTATATTATCAAATACATTTAAATGAATGAATATATGTTTATTATCATCAAACAAAAATCATATAAGCGCATATTCAACACATGGGAGTACCACTACAAATGGCCAATACCCTGCAATAGCGGAAACAATCTTTCTCTATCAATCTCCTTTGATTCGTCTTTTCAATTCTTTGATGATTCCTGGCAGCTCCAGGAAGAAGCTTTAATATATTTGCATGGGACATAAACTCCATATGGGTCAGAATTGTTTGTTTGGATGAATTGTTTGCTTTGGTTGCTTTGGTTGGTAGGTATATTTTGGTTGTTCAAACTAAAAGATTTGGATTGCATCCATATATCTGTTTATTCTGTTGGGTCCAGATATATTCTACGAGTGGTTAGTTATCCTTTGAACTAATCAATACCTTGTATATTCGTAGATCTGGTGACCCGAGTATCTTGATTCATTTTTGTATCCATTATTGATATTCCGATATGGTAAGCCAAATGCAGAATAGATAATCGGTTTAATTAATGAGTCGATTCTCTATCTTTGTGTATCCATCCTTTGTTATCTCCCTACTTTCAAATTCCGAGGACGAAATTTTCTAAGGGAGGAATCTGTAACATTCCTGTTTTTTAAACAAATTTAAATTTGTAATTAATGCGATTCCTAGATTTAAATTAAGAATTAATTTGGTAAATTAATATAAATTAGATTTAAATAAATAGAATTGAAAGTTTTAAGATTTATAAAAGATATGTTTTCTTATTTATTTATATTTATAAATTTAGTTTAAATTAAATCTTGGAATTAAAATTCAAAATTAAAAATCTTATAAATATTTTGGGTTTGAAAATAATATATATTCAATTAATAAAGATTTGTTTTCCAAATTGTATTAAATAAATATTCTTATTTGAAGTTCAAAAGTGAATATTTTATAAATGGATTACAATCTGAAAATGTGAATTTGAAATTCAAATGTTAATATATTGAAATTAATTGGACTTAAAGAAAATTTTATATTTGAAACTAATGAAATCTTGTTTTTCTAATTTTTGTGAATATGCATTTTTGATATATAAGTATAGGTAATTGAAATTTTCTTTTGAAAATAAAATAAGGTATAACATAAATTTAAATAAAATTACATTTGATAATACATTTTCTTTTGAAATAACTAAACAATAGTTGTATATTTATGAATATAAAATGTAAAAACATTTACATACATACATATATATATATATGTATATATGTAATTAATTAAAGGATAAAAATATTTTAAATTATTTTGGGTTTTAAAATATATGCATAAGTTCTTATAACATTTTCTTTAAAAAAAGTAACGTATATAAATTTAGATAAGAATTGTAAAGTTGGTTTAAAAGCTTTTATTTACATTTAAAACAAAAGAAATTGCTTAAATGACAAGTGTATGTACATAAATCTTAATTCGAACAAGTGTAGTTTAAAGAGGATATGAATAAAAGAAGTGTCATACTTTATTTTTCTTTAAAATTTAAAACATAGATAATATGAATAAAAGAGTAAAATTGGGTTGCATGTTTTCTTTTCCCTCAAATTCTTCATCTTCAAAACCAGTTGAAAACAGAAACAAACCTGGAAATCAAACAATAAAGTTCAAAATGAAAAGTTAAAACAAAATGCAATTTAAACCTGAAGCTTCAATCTGAAAGCACCTACAAACTCAGATCAGAAAAATCAAGCATGCAGATTCAAAAGCAGGCAAAATCTGGAAAAACAATTGAAGTTGCAGGAAAAACAAATCAAATTACAATCTGAAGCAACAAGAAGCAACAAAACAAAGCAAAGATAAAAGAAAGTCTGCAACTTCAAGTTTAATTAAAGTAAAGAACAGATCAAAATTAGGATTTAAGCTTCAGGAAATTTAAGATAATATAGATTCAATGCAAAGATCAAAAGGCAGAGCAACTCAAAAACAAAGATCAGTTTCCAGAGTCATTTGCAGGCTCTCTGCATTTTAAAAGGTGAGCAAACTCACTTTTCCTTGATTTTATTTTGATGATTCATGAAGTATGATAATGAGATGTGTTTGAATGATGTGTATATAGGCCTGCATGTTTGTATATTTGTGAATGACTGAGTGCATTTACCTGTATATAGGAAAGTATGTTCTGTTCTAGTTCACTTCTTAGTTACAAGGTTCCAAATCTAAGCTTTAAATTCAAATTCGCTTTGTCTAATAAATATTAAGCTTAGAACTTTGTAGAGAAAATGTTTATAATAACATAAACTTATTTTTAAAAATAATCACAAGTAAAAATATGTGATAAATAATTAAAATTTTACGAAAATGCAGAGAAAACCAATGGCAGGACAAATATTCGACCACCTGAAAATTTGAATTTGGTTATATAAACAAAATTGTATTGAAAAATGATGAATTTAGGTAATGGTTTCAAGATTTTTAAGTAAGTAATTGGCAAGTTATCTCGAATTTACTAGAATTTTCATTTGTGTCAAATTGCGACCAACGACGATGAACTGTTCGTTGATTTTGGGTCTGGATGTAGCTGTGACGTTGATGGTCATGGAAAAAATGCTCGCAGTGGTTCCGGTTCATCATGGTGGATAAGCGATGCAGATTTAGGGTTTTGTACCCTGATATTGTCGACGAAGTTTGGGAAGCAATTTCGATGTTGTTAATGATTAATAGCCGATCGCACCAGGGGGATCATCGTAGCATATCGTGGAGCAGTTATGGACGAAGTGGCGAGGGCTCTGGCGAGGGTGGTGTCGTGGCAAAGCAGTTTAGGGTGATTTTCTTCAATTGGGTCTAGTTCCAGTTTTTGCTGGGTAGGCTCGATTTCAATTTGACGTGGTTATCGACAATCGGTGGGGTTGGTTCGTCTGAGGAGATGATCAGCGACTTGGTGAAGGTCGTGGTGACGACTGATGGTGGCTGGAGCTGTTGTGCACCTATACATGCACATTTGGGCAAGTGTCATTGTGCTGTGAGTTGAAGGATGGGGAGAGAGTGGTGTGCTCGAGTTCGTGGTCGGGGAGAAGCGTAACTTACTCGAAGACGAGTGATTTTGGAGCAGAAACGAAGTTGAGCTTGGGTTCGTTCTTGAAGTCATATCTGGGGAAATTGAAGAATAACTCGGGTAAGCAAAGTTCTGGTCCGGGTTTTGGTAGTAGTGCCGATTTTTGAAGGTCGAGTCAGGATCGTTATAACTGGTATCAGAGCTGAAGGTTGAGACTTTAACTCAGCAGTATAACACATTAAGTAGCTCATTAGAGATGGGGTAAAGTATAACCTAGAATGAGTATATCCCTAAGATATCTGTCTGCACGCCTCAGTAAATTCTCTTACTATCCACTGATAGTGAGTATGAGTGCGAGAAGAGGACGAGATAAGGGACACGGGAGTACCACTACAAATGGTCAATACCCTGCAATAGCGGAAACAATCTTTCTCTATCAATCTCCTTTGATTCGTCTTTTCAATTCTTTGATGATTCCTGGCAGCTCCAGGAAGAAGCTTTGATATATTTGCATGGGACATAAACTCCAAACGGGTCAGAATTGTTTGTTTGGATCAATTGTTTGCTTTGGTTGCTTTGGTTGTAGGTATATTTTGGTTGTTCAAACTAAAAGATTTGGATTGCATCCATATATCTGTTTATTCTATTGGGTCCAGATATATTCTACGAGTGATTAGTTATCCTTTGAACTAATCAATACCCTGTATATTCGTAGATCTGGTGACTCGAGTATCATGATTCATTCTTGTATCCATTATTGATATTCTGATTTGGTAAGCCAAATGCAGAAT
This sequence comes from Allium cepa, assembly GCA_030765085.1. Taxonomy (NCBI): domain Eukaryota; kingdom Viridiplantae; phylum Streptophyta; class Magnoliopsida; order Asparagales; family Amaryllidaceae; genus Allium; species Allium cepa. The sequence continues at coordinate 91,729,022 of CM060930.1, read as the reverse complement.
AGATAATCGGTTTAATTAATGAGTCGATTCTCTATCTTTGTGTATCCATCCTTTGTTATCTCCCTACTTTCAAATTTCGAGGACGAAATTTTCTGGGGGGAATATGTAACATTCCTGTTTTTAAACAAATTTAAATTTGTAATTAATGTGATTCCTAGATTTAAATTAAGAATTAATTTGGTAAATTAATATAAACTAGATTTAAATAAATAGAATTTGAAAGTTTTAAGATTTATAAAAGATGTGTTCTGTAATTTATTTATATTTATAAATTTAGTTTAAATTAAATCTTCGAATTAAAATTCAAAATTAAAAATCTTATAAATATTTTGGGTTTGAAAATAATATATATTCAATTAATAAAGATTTGTTTTCCAAATTATATTAAATAAATATTTTTATTTGAATTTCAAAAGTGAATATTTTATAAATGGATTACAATCTGAAAATGTGAATTTGAAATTCAAATGTTAATATAATGAAATTAATCGGACTTAAAGAAAATTTTATATTTGAAACTAATGAAATCTTGTTTTTCTAATTTTTGTGAATATGCATTTTTGATATATAAGTATAGGTAATTGAAATTTTCTTTTGAAAATAAAATAAGGTATAACATAAATTTAAATAAAATTACATTTGATAATACATTTTCTTTTGAAATAACTAAACAATAGTTGTATATTCATGAATATAAAATGTAAAAACATTTACATACATATATATATAAATGTAATTAATTAAAGGATAAAAATATTTTAAAGTATTTTGGGTTTTAAAATATATGCATAAGTTCTTATAACATTTTCTTTAAGAAAAAGTAATGCATATATAAATTTAGATGAGAATTATAAACTAGGTTTAAAAGCTTTTTTTACATTTAAAACAAAAGAAATTGCTTAAATGACAAGTGTATGTATATAAATCTTAATTCGAACAAGTGTAGTTTAAAGAGGATATGAATAAAACAAGTGTCATACTTTATTTTCTTTAAAATTTAAAACATAGACAATATGAATTAAAGAGTAAAATTGGATTGCATTTTTTCTTTTCCCTCAAATTCTTCATCTTCAAAACCAGTTGAAAATAGAAACAAACCTGGAAATCAAACAATAAAGTTCAAAAAGAAAAGTTAAAACAAAATGCAATTTAAACCTGAAGCTTCAATCTGAAAGCAACTACAAACTCAGATCATAAAAATCAAGCATGCATATTCAAAAGCAGGCAAACTCTGGAAAAACAATTGAAGTTGCAGGAAAAACAAATCAAATTACAATCTGAAGCAACAAGAAGCAATCAAGCAAAGCAAAGATAAAAGAAAGTCTGCAACTTCAAGTTTAATTAAAGTAAAGAACATATCAAAATTAGGATTTAAGCTTCAAGAAATTTAAGATAATACAGATTCAATGCAAAGATCAAAAGGCAGAGCAACTCAAAAACAAAGATCAGTTTTCAAAGTCATTTGCAAGCTCTCCGCATTTAAAAAGGTGAGCAAACTCACTTTTCCCTGATTTTATTTTGATGATTCATGAAGTATGATAATGAGATGTGTTTGAATGATGTGTGTATTGGCCTGCACGTTTGTATATTTGTGAATGACTGAGTGCATTTATCTGTATATAGGAAAGTATGTTCTGTTCTAGTTCACTTCTTAGTTACAAGGTTCCAAATCTAAGCTTTAATTTCAAATTCGCTTTGTCTAATAAATTTTAAGCTTAGAACTTTGAAGAGAAAATGATTATAGTAACATAAAATTAATTTTAAAAATAATCACAAGTAAAAATGTGTGATAAATAATTCAAAATTTTGGAAAATGCAGAGAAAACCAATGACAGGTCAAATATTCGACCATCTGAAAATTTGAATTTGGTTATATAAACAAAATTGTATTGAAAAATGATGAATTTAGGTAACGGTTTCAGGATTTTTAAGTAAGTAATTGGCGAGTTATCTTGAATTTACTAGAATTTGCATTTGTGTCAAACTGCGACCAACGACGATGAACTGTTCGTTGATTTTGGGTATGAATGTAGCTGTGTTGTTGATGGTCATGGGAAAAATGCTCCCAGTGGTTCCGGTTCATCATAGTGGATAAGCGATGCAGATTTAGGGTTTTGTACCCTGATATTGTCGACGAGGTTTGGGAAGCAATTTTGATGTTGTTAATGATTAATAGCCGATCGCACCAGGGGGGACCGTCGTAGCATATCGTGGAGCAATTGTGGACGAAGTGGCGGGGGCTCTGGCGTAGGGTGGTGTCGTGGCGAACCAGTTTAGGGTGATTTTCTACGATTGGGTCTAGTTCCAGTTTTTGCTGGGTAGGCTCGATTTCAATTTGACGTGGTTATCGGCAATCGGTGGGATCGGTTCGTCTGAGGAGATGATCACCGACTTGGTGAAGGTCATGGTGACGACTGATGGTGGTCGGAGCTGTTGTGCACGTGTACGTGCACATTTGGGCAAGTGTCGTTGTGCTGTGAGTTGAAGGATGGAGAGAGAGTGGTGTGCTCGAGTTCGTGGTCGGGGAGAAACGTAACTTACTCGAAGACGAGTGATGTTGGAGCAGAAACGAAGTTTAGCTCGGGTTCGTTCTCGAAGCATATCTGGGGAAATTGAAGAATAACTCGGGTAAGAAAAGTTCTTGTCCGGGTTTTTGGTAGTAGTGCCGATTTTTGATGGTCGAGTCAGGATCGTTATATATATATTGAATTTTTTCTTATAATTTAATAATTTATAACTACATTGATTTTATTTATATTATTTACATTTTGAATATTCTTATTAAAATCTTTCAAATTATTTTATAAAGTTTTATTAAGTTATATTTTGATTAAATTTTTTATAGACTATAATTAAATGATTCTACAAAGTATCAAATTATTTTACAAAGCAACGGATTTTAAAAATAATCTGTATAAAGTATTTTTTAAATTTGTGAAGGATATATTGACATATCCAAATCCCATGTCGGCATACCAGCCATAAATTTAAAAATTCAAATTTTGAATGGAAGTGTCTTTTCGTCATTTCTCTTCGTGAACGGACATGACCGTTGTTTTCCTATACGTACTGGACTTCCAAACGAATTTTTATTAACTACTTTTTTATTTTTTCTCCTCTTTCCTTCTTTTTCATTCTAAAACAATTTTTATCGAAACTCTACCAAAATCCAACTAAAATAAAATTCATTCATTATTAGTTTGATTCTCCTTCATATAATCTCCGATTTCTATCATCTCTCTCAAGATCAAGTGCTATTCAAGAGTTATAGAATCGCTTTTAATCAAGATCGAAGAACTAAGACTGCAAACTCTATCAAATCTACTCTTATACTCCATGGTGTGCTTGGCATCCCTGAATTCCAAGTAGGTATAATTGTAGCCTATTTAAATCAATTGGGCATGCATAGTTCCCGTAAATATAGTGGGTGTGCTTGTGGCCCGGAAATCAAGTAGCTCTACCCAAAGGCCGAGATTTTGGAGAGTGTCTCTTATGGCCTTGAAATCGAGATTTTATTTGCATTTACTAGTCGGAAAAAATCCATATAAGGAATTATGCGGGATTTGATATAGGATAACTCTGAACCAGTATGAAATCTTATTGTGTTCTTTCCATTTTACTTTTGCTACATGTACTTTTATTTTTACTTTTATTCTGTGATCGTTTCTTTGATTGTTAATTCCATCATTTCAAGTAAAATCTTAAAGAATTTGAATAATATTCATATAATCTATTAAACACTATTCACCCCCCTCTAATGTTAATTTAGCCTTAAGATTCCCATACATTTAGTATCAGAGCATTGGTTTTAAAAGTATTCATGATTTGATTTTTGAAAAAGTTTACATGGCTACTCACACTGGTAATTTATTAGTAACATGGTTATTACACTAGTTAGTAACTTATTTGTCAAAGGACAATCTAATGCTAGACTTCTACTGTTTAATGGGAGTAATTCCACATATTGGTCATGTAGAATGAAAATTTATTTACAATCCATTGGTTTAGACATTTGGAATATCACACAAATTGAGTAAACTAAACCCGAGACTAATTTTGTACAGTGGACTGCTGACCAAAAAGCAGTTGCACAAAGTAACTCTAAGTCTATGAATATATTATTTTATTCATTGGATAGAAATGAATTTAATAAAGTATCTATATGTTAGGCTGCATTTGAAATTTAGAGAACTTTGCATGTTACACATAAAGGCACAAGTAAGGTTAAAAGTACAAAAATTTCCATGTTAACAAATCAGTTTCAGTTATTCAAAATAAGTTAAGTGAGTCTACATCTAATATGTATAGGGGATTACAAGATATAGTACACTCACTTATTGCACCGGGTAAAAGTTTTCCTGAAGAGGATCAAGTTAAAAAAAAAAATCCTTAATTGACTACTTTTGAATGGGATTTAAAGGATCTTACAATTAAAGAGGCTAATGATATTAGCATTCTAAAAATTAAAGAGTTAATGGCAATGTAATGTCTTTTGAAGCACAAATGCAGGGCAGGAGAGAAAGCAAAACAATAAAGAAGAAATCTATAACTTTTAATGCAATGACAGATAATCTGGATTTGGAAAACGATGAAGGTGAAGAAATTGCTTTCATGACAAGGAATTTCAAAAAAATTCTAAAATAATAGGAAGATGAACAATTTCAAAGAAACGACAACAAAAATCTTGGAAGTGGAAACAGAAATGGCATTAGATGTTATAACTACGATGACCCTGGTCATATAAAACGAGACTGTCCACATCCCAATAAACTGAAATTACACCAAATAGTGGTTCATCTAGAAAACGTAGAAGATCCCATAATACAACATTAAACGATTCAGATACATTCTCAAGTGATAATGAATTAGATACAGAAATTGCTAACATGTGCTTCACAACAATATACAATTCAGAATAAAATGGTAAAAAGGATTGGAAAAAGGTAGGCATTTAATATATTAAAAAAATAGTTTATTGAATGATTTTTCTTTTCTTTTGTTTGCTTTATTAGTTATTTGAAATATCCTATAAATTAATAATAATATTAGTTCAATATTGTGTGCTTATATCTTAAATATAAATATTTTGTATATTTTAAATAATATATTTAAAATATATTTAAAATTATCTTAGAGTTATTTTTTTAAATAGAATAACTATAAATAGATCTACATAATAATAAACAAAAATCATTTTTGAAAATTTCGAACTATATGTCGACATATCACATTTGCATATATTGACATATGTGGACAGAATTTCAATTTCAATTTCAATTTCAAAATTTGAATTACCCTCCATTTTTTCACCAACTCCTATGTTCTTAAAAGTTTCCTTTTAAACAAATAACATGTCATTTGATTCTCTATTTACTTACTGCGTCTTCGTCCATTCATTTCTCACTTCTATTTTCAAATTCAAAAATCATAAACTCTTTTATCCTTCCAAATTATTCTTCAATGGCGTCCTCAAGAAATACTAAGGCAGCCATGAGGCTTTCTAAGAAAAATAAAGAATATCTTCTCAATGATCAAGAAGCTATTCAAGTCTGTATAGAATATTTATCTTTTGGAAAAGTTTTTCTCGAAAGGTTTGTCATTTTTGAAGATTTTCCTACTTATGATCTTTTCAATCTTTGTTTGCAAAATGAAATTCTTAGTTTAATTGATACTTCTCAAAATTATTGTGTTTGTTATCCAAAGTTAGTAAAGATGTTTTATGCAAATTTAAAAGGAAAGTTTTATGATGGTAGAGAAGGAGAAGTTTGGGGTAATATCAAAGGGACACAAATTGCTTTAAACTGTGAACTTATGGGTCACATTCTTAGATGCAAATCTAGTAGAATGGACCTATCATCTTTTCCAATTGACTTTCAAAATCATGAAGTAATTCATGATATTTTCGAAAGTGACGATGATGTTGAATTCGTCCAAAAGCAAGAATTCTAAGATTTCTTATGTAATAAGGTATCACTCCAAGAACGGAAAATTATAATAACCCGGCACAAAATGTTTTCAAAGCTCTTTTCACGATTTATGATTTATACGACATAAATTAGTCTCCGGTCATTTTGAATGAACATTTCAAATGAATCTTTCTACATGAAAACACAATATTTGATGGTGTGTATCTTACACATATTTTCAATTATATTGACCTTAAAGGAGAGGAAACAATTCCTTGAAAAATATTTGACAAAGGCAACATTTCACTTATGCATATTTCACCCTTTTTCGAGTCTTATAAAATGCTTGCGGAAGAGGAACAAATGTTGGCTTGGGAAGAAGAGCATGAAATAAGAGAAGAGGTGTAAGAGGAAAGAGATGAAATGGAAGTCAATGAGGAAAATAATTAGTGGAGGAGGATGCTTGTAACGACCCAGTTTTTCAGTCGTCTGAATTTAGAATATCCAATTGAATTTAAATATTGAAATACGAATCCTATAAGTTTAATCAGTTGATTAATTGAATTTGGAGTCTATGTAAATAAAAATGATTTCTATTGTTGATTTACATTCTATTTGAATTAGAACCGAGTTAGTAAACTTTTAGAATTTTGATTTAAAAGTTAATGAATAGAAATGGTAAATTTTAATATTTTATTGATGAGGAAAATAGCCATTCGAGATACTATCTCAGAATTGGACGAAACCAGTTTCACTGGATCCGTTTATAAATGAGATAAACAAAAAATTGGTTAACAAAATAATTTTATAAATGGAAGTTTTTATAAAATAGAAATGTGAATTATAATCACGGTTTTATAAATGTGAGATCAATTTAATTTGATGAGCTAAATATGGGTTTTATCAAAGAAAATATATTAACGTTTTTAAAAAGAATAATTCTTTAAATGAATGTTTTGGAAAGTGATATTATAAAATGGAGTTTAATTGGTTTGAAAATAAAATAAATTATGAATTCACTTATTATTAAAATAATTATATGGAAATATTTTTCAAATATCCAATAAGTGAAATGGTTTTGAATATTATCTTTTTAAAGATATTTTGAAGTGAATAATTGGAAAGTGATTTGACTTATAAACAATTAATAAAATCAGGCCCAGTGACTACTTATGTGCTAGATTCTATTTGTTGCTTTGATAGTTAAATAATCAGCTATCAAATTTGGCCAATTTAGTTTCTCGACTTGACGTAGAAACTAATTGGTCGCACACTTAGTACGTGACTGACTTGCAGGCTTGATTATCATTTGTGTGTAGAATGTTGATTCATGTAGTGCGGAGCGATTACTCTAGTCTATCGAGCTTTCTTCTTGGCCGAAGGATAGCAAGTTGAAAAGTGGAAATGTGATAAGTCTATGAGACTTAGTTTCTCTATGAGGTTGAGTAACACTTTTGCGTTGTGACTGCAAAGAGACCGGGATCAGATTTATCTGAAAATCACTTCAGATCAATACATATGCAACGATTGTGCAGGTTGATCGATGATATTGATATTTAGAATTTTCATAGCAAAGAACTGCATGTTGATCATTTGGGGTTAAAATCCCAATATACATATAGTAGTAGTAGTAGTCTCTTCGTTATGAAATATCCATTGCAAGGGTTGCTGCTACTAATCCTATAGGATGTGGTAGGAGAGTACCTTCGGCTTATTCTGCTCCTAGACAACTTGTATGGATAAGTGTCTGACATTGCGTTTCTAAGAATACGTACATTGGTTTTACAAATGTACATCATGTGGTGGAGGAGAAGACAACTTCTCCTAGCTTAACACCCTCCTTGAGACATACGAGCTCAAGGGTTGTATTTTTATGGAAGGCAATTAGTAGTCAACGGGAATGGCAAGGTGGCATTCAAAGATGATGATGGTGTGATATGTGAAAGTAATCGATAACTCTTTTGGCCTCACTCCTCGAAAAATGACTGAAACGGGGATAGAAGCAGCAAGGCTAAGTGGGTCGCTCCCATTAGGAGATGTAATCACTCTTTTAGATGTATATTTACACACTATGACTTCATGTATCTGATTATTGTTGATGTACGCTTATGGCCACAGATTTAGGTCGGTAACGACCGGAGTGATGACATATTCAGTACTATCTAGGAAGAGATAGGATGGTCTTGTGTTGGTTTAAGCGCTGTGACGACCCAAATTTTTTAACAATTTTAAATTGGAATAATTAATTGATTTTAAAATATTTAAAATTTAATTTTTAACTTGAATTCAAATATTATTATTATTTAGCAATTGAGTTATTGGATTTAATAAACTGAAAATTGGGCAAATTGTTGAATCTGAAATTCTAAGCCTGTTTAAACTAATTTAAAGGCTTGCAAAATTTATACTGATAATACTGTAGATAGTAAAAATGTTAAAATAGAATTTGGAAGTATTTTGTTCCGTTTTGAAAATATATCGTTTAAATTAAATTTAAAAATAGCCTTCCGAGGCATAGTCTCGGAATTCGACGAAATTAGTTCCATTGGATCCGTAATATTGCACTATTATCGGATTTCAAATTTCGTAGCATTGGGAGTTGTTGTGTGAGCGTGCGTATATAAACGCATTGAAATCTATATAGGATATTAAATAATAACTGGGTTCTAAAGCTATTTTCTCCGTATGATCGAATTAGGGCTCGAAACCTTTTCCATTGCGTTCGGAATAGGGATATAACATTATGAATACCTAGCAGCATGCCTCGATAGGAGGTCAAGATTTCAAGTTGCGACATCGAGACAATTTGAAATTTAAAATTTAAATAATATAATTATATTTATCCCTAGTCAAACAAAGTCATCTCAGCCGTTTTCCCCTCAATTCATATCACTGTTTATTACCCATTCGAACACGCTTCCCCCTTTTCAAAAACATCACATTCCTGTCATTTCGAATAGCCGCATTCTTTGTTTCAAAAGGGAAATGCATTTTGAAATCAAGATATAATTCTCAGTGAGAAATTCAATGGCCACCGAAAAAAAGGGAAAGCGGCATCGATTTTCCTATTCGAATTTTCGCTCCTCAACTTAAATTGATTCCAATCGAAGCCTCGTCCAATGACCCGATCGAAGAGACTAGAGTGGCGGTAGCACGGAAGCCTAGGTGGTCGTTCGAATTCAAGAGGGAAGCAAGCGCTGCTAGCCGGCCGTGGTTCGTGGGTTTGTGACGCACACGATGATGGGGAGAGGGGTATTTGCTTGCGATTGAGTCGCAACTGGGCAGTAGGGTAGAGCGACGGCTCGAAAAGGGAAGACGAGCTAGGGTTTTCGAACAGGGAGTGGTAATTTTGATCGACGTGGTGGTGGCCATTGTTGAACGAGGCAAGCTGAGTCGCTTACTAGGGTTTCGTACTAATTTGGGGGAGACACGATTTAAGAGAGAAGGGTAACCGCGAAGCAGTAGGGGTTCGTCAATGGAAGGCCGGAAGTGTGAAGTTAGGCTAAGGTTGCCTCGGTTGGAGGTCGCGGTGGTGAGGGCTTGGTCCTCTGGGATCGTTCTTGTTCGAGTAAGGTAATCCCTTTCTAATTTAATAAGAATGTATTGATTAAAAATAGAAATTTTCCTACTGACTCACCGTTTAAGAATTTTTTTTTATATATATTTAAGGTAATTTAATTTTTTTATACGTCTAGAAAATTTAATGATAAATAGGTATAAACTTTTTAATTAAATTGTTTATCAAAATCTAATAGTAAAGTTAAATTTAGAGTTTCATTATCCCCGTAGATTTCATTTCAAAAAAAATGAGAACCATTATTTAAAACTAGTTAATTAAAATTTATTTAATGCTAAAAATAAATTGTCAAATTAGATCAAATTACTAATAAATTATAAAATGTTTGTACGAGGTTGAAATCTGAAAAGGGAAAACAAACTGGTCTGGAGTGGATTGCAAAACCAAAATCAAAGGTGAGTAAACCTCACGCTTCTGGATTTCTATTTAAATTTAAATGGTTAAATTTAAATGATTGGTTGAATGGTTGAATTGAATTGATGTGCTGTATTATATGGTAATATATAGTATATATTGGAGTGATTGATATTTTGTGATGGATATTATTGGTAATTGAAATATTGAATGTTGTGGTTTGTTTGAATATCTCGGTACCCTGAGTTATCAAAATATATAAAATTGGATTTTTGAAAGAAATATATGGGTGAATTTTGAAAGTGAAATAATTATAGAATAAAAATAAGAATGAATTGGGAAGAAATGAAAGTGATATTTAAAACCTGAAGTTAAATTTTAAAGTAAAGATTTAAAACAAGTTTTAAATCAGAGTTAAATCTGGAATTCAAGAGTGAATCTGGGTTTTCAAACAAATAAGTTTTAAAATTTAATTCTTTTAACAACTTGAATGTTAAAGTGCATTTTTAACATTGATTTGAATTTAAAAATGAATTTGGTTTTAAATTCCTTTAAACTACCATTTTAAAACGAGGAACTAAATTTATTTAATGAACTAAATAAAAAGGTAGATAATGATAGGTTGAGATAAATCAAGAGTGATTAATATTTGGGGTTTAATTAATGATTAATTATTCAATGTAATTAAATTAGATTAGGATAAATTAAAATATAATTGGAAATCATTAATTTATATAATTAATGATGTAATTAAAGATTGATTAATTAAGATTAATTAATCAATAATAAGTGACTTATGAGAAATTAATTAATATAAGTAATTAAGAATTAATGTAATTAATATAGTTAATTAATTTACGAAGTAATTAAGATTACTTATTGATTTTGGTTAAGAATAATAATATTGTGAAGTTAATTAAAGATAATTACTTGAATGTAATTGAAGGATAATTAATCCAGGGTGATTAATTAAGATGAATAATGAAGGGATGATTGATGAATTGATTTGAAATTAATTAATGACAAGTGAAGAAATCTAAGTGATTGAGGTTAAAAATTCAATTTGAATTAGTTAAATTAATTTTTGTAGCAATCAAGCTTTGCTTATGGATGATTGAATGATATTGAATGCTTTGAGTGAGTTGATATCTCTGATATGAAATGTTGTGTATTTCATTTGGATAACTTGGGTTAGGATGACATGAGGCTCGAAGAGACCGGGTTCGGGTATTAGGAAATACCCGAAACCATTTTAAATTTTATAAGGCTGATATGTGAAATCTATAGGCTGGAATGAAGTGATTTAAAGGAATTGGACTATTTAAATCTAAATCTTGGTATTTAGAAAAAGGATGTGTGGAATAATTGATGTCTAAAATAAATTGTGGCTTTGTGAATTGAAACGAGTTACCCCGGGTTTTGTATAAGTTGTATGCTTTGTATTCCATGTTAGATGGGTTTACTCACGCCGGTTTCCAGCCTGACCCGGGTGTTACTTTGATGTAATGCTCGGGTCAGACCGAGTATTATAGATTTTCAGGTAAGGACATTCTTGGGCTTGGAAGACGGGCTGGATGGCAGGAACGTATAGAGTATTTCCACTGTATTATATCATTGTAAATCTGAGGCATGATAATTGTGTATATCCAGTGTCTGTATAAATGTGTAACTCTAATGTATTATAAATGTAATTGGCAGATACAGAATGCTTTTGAAAACTGTTATTATTTGTTATTATATTTTATCCGCTGCGAATGTGAGATGTTGATGTTTCTGATCTTCTTCTTCTATCTCTTTCTTCTTTTCATAACTATCTGGAATTTTCGGGTTCGAAAATTTTGGGTCGTTACAAGCGCCCGGTATCTAGACATAAGTGCATCCCTCTAGAGGTGTACCAAGTTCAAAATGGTAGTCCCTTCACCTACTCATTTGTATGGAAATCCAAAATCCACTATGTGCCTGCCATTTTGTTTCTAGAGCCTTATATTGCTGGAATTTAATAATGGTAACAATTTCAGCTATGTTGATTACTATTTGTATAATAGACGCTATTATAATATAACATGATTTGATATGAAAAGGTTTTGGTTATTGTAAGGGAATAAACCGTCTGTGTGTATGTGTAGATGTGTTCTTACGAGATACCTTTTGTTTTGATAAAGGAAAAGTTTTGATAAATTTATAAATTCAGTTGATGTGTGTTTTCTTACGTTGGTTTACCAGACTAATCCAGGAGTTCTTCTCTTTTAATACCTGGGTCAGACCAAGTATATCTACAGGTTCAGATTTGATGCTTTTTGGAGCTTCAACAGGCTAGTTGGAGATCTTCATGTCGTATACAGGAATCTATTTATTTTTCCGCTGCTTTGCATTGTTGTTGTTGTAAATTATCAGCATTTTTGAGGACATGTTATTATAACTGTCCAAGCTGATGATCACTTATTGCGTACTCTAATATTGATTTATGTACATTGCAGTTTCTCTTTGTAAAAATTATTGATCTATATTATATGTTATTCCACTGCGATGTGAGATTTTGTATTGTTTTGGCTCTGCTTCTCTCTTCTTCTTCTCTTCTTTCTCCTCGTTTTCTTCTCACCCTTTCTTATCTTTCTCATGATTATCTGCAATTATGTTCCCTCTGGGTCGACAGCGTGATTTGTTGTCGGTTTTGAGGGTACGGATTTGCGGGTCGTCACAGCTGGTATCAGAGCTTAAGTTTAGTATACTCCTAGGCTTTGATGTGTACTCGTTATAGATATGGTTAGTAATACCATAGAATGAGTTGAATGTGTGTGTGCGTGCATGTATGTGTGTATATAAGCACGTATTTGTTAGTTATACAAAAATGTTTTGTACTGTATTGATTGATCTGTTGAGTATTTTATAAATTCTGGTCAGTATGTGGGACGCTACTGTATCGATTGGGATTTCTAAACTCTAAACAAGGTAAACCGACATAATATTGTTTTGAATTGGTAAATGAAATAATTTTACCTCGATTGTATTTTATATATAATTATATATATTGATTGTTGGTTGTTAATGAATGGTAATATTTAATTATTATCATTTGTTATTTCTTGTATTTAATAAAAAGTTGTTATTATTATAAATCTAAATAAGATAAATAAATTTGGAATGAATCTTGTATAAGTGAAGTAAAATAGTGAAATTATATAAGTAAAAATTCATAAATGTGATTTATAAATATAAAAAGGGATTTTGAATGAATATAAAGCACCGAATCCACTATCGTTGTTGGAAAATAATAAGGGTGATAACTGTAGCATCATCAGTATCATTTTTGAGTTTCAAAGTGATGGATTTTCTACCATTAGTAAATTGAAAATTTAAGTTTTGTTGTGATAAACAAATTTGAATTTAAAATCCAAGTTTGAAATTGATAAATATAAGTGAAATGTGTTTGAACTTATAGTATGAAATAAAAATTTAACATTAGTGAAGTGAAATAAATTTGAATTAATATAATAAAATATATGATTTGAAATTTAACTAAAGGAAAGGTAAATAAAGTGAATTGGATTTGAACCAGATTAGATAAGTTATTGAAATGAAACTTAAACTTAAGTGGTAAGTGATTATATCATATGAATTTGAAAGTTCAAATAAGTAAGTTGTATAACTTATATATTTAGTAATAATAAATTAAAAACAAAATTTTTTAAACTTGTAATTATAAAATTTTAATATTGGAATATGAAATTAGAATTTAACTTCGGTAAAGTTAAATAAATTGGAGTTAACGAATTGAAATAAGTATATTGATGAATCAAATAAAAGTGAATATAAAACTAAGTTGCAAAGTGATTATATAACCATGATTTGAAATTATAAAATGAGAATGAAAGCGAACAATATATTCATGAAAGTTGAAGTGAATAAGTGTATAACGTATGAATTTTATAATGATAAGTTGGAAACAAAAATTTAGATTTGTTAATTACGAAATGTTAAGAATGGATTTTGAATTGGAATTATAAGTTGAAACTAAGTTAAGTAGGATGAATGTAGGAAAGGAAGTTAACTTAAGAAATATAAAAAGAGGTTGGAAAGAAATTTAATTTGAGTTAAGATTTGAATGAAGTTAATTGGATATCAAGTGAATTAAAAGTTGAAGTGATAAATATGAATATAAACTTGAATTGTTAAATGAAATTCAACTTTGTAAGCTAATTGAATATGGTTTGGGATGATTATTTGTTAGATTAATTATAACTTAAATTGGGATGTTGGAGTAAAACTTAAGAAGTCGTGAATTAATAATAGCATTGGAAGTGTTGTGTAAATTGTTAAAATAAACTTATGTAGAAATTATATGAAATGTGATTCAACATAATCTGAATCTAAATTGAGTATTAGCAAAGAATGTGAATATTGAATATCAACTAGTCAGAATTAATTGTGTTAAACCAAATTTAATGTAAACAAAGTAAATATCAATGTTTGAATGTAAATTAAATAAATTTGGTAATGTTGGATAAGCATTGGTTGTTAGTTGGGTGTTAGTGATTCAATAGAAATTCATTAAATATTAATGAAATTGAAAACTAAATAACTGAATTCAAATTGGAAGTAAAGTGAATCTAAATAGAATTGAATGTAAATCAATCGAATATATATAGAATGAAAGTTAATCAATTTGAAAGTGAACGTGAATAAAATTGAATGTTAATGATTTGGATGTAAATGAAAGGAATGTAAACTGGTTGAATAAAAACTAATTGAATATGAATAAGTGAATGTTAATAAAATGAATGTGAATAAATTGAAAACAAATCAAATGAACATTAATGAGATGGAAAGTTAATGAATTAAAACCATTGACTTTGTAAATTGCAAATAGAAATGGTTAATGAATGAATGTAATGTATGTTAGTTGTTTAATGGTTTCTTTTGCTGCATGTGTTTCATTTGCATATGATTATTGTATAGCCATGTTATATATTGATATTACTTCCATATACATGTTCTTATGGTTTGTTGAGTGTTTAGTAGGTGCGGATGCTGTATGCTTCGCATTAGGAGCTCGCTTTCACGGTACATTGCTTTTATATACTTGCTAAATAATATATAAGGTACATATCTCGGATTACATATATTTTTATATTTTTCCCTACGGGATGCCTCATACTCGAAGATGAGATGTATATTTGTGCCATATATATATATATATATATATATATATATATATATTGTGATTTTACTATTATCAAACCTCTCAAAAGAGACTGATGAAATTTTCTGAAAATTTAAGGCGTTAGAAATTTTTTGATTTTTGAGTTATAAATTGAAATGATAATAGTTGATTTTTTGAAATGGCATTAGTTAATAACATGAATGAATTTAAAGACTTAGGATAGTTTTTATAAAAAAGTTGCAACTAAATGATTTTGGAAAAGTTAAACACTTAAAAAAATTTGATAATCTATTTCGACTAATTGGTTTTGAAAGTTAATGGAGTTGTAACATATTTCTTACTTAGTAATTTCGGGGATGAAATTCTTTTAAGGGGGAAAGAATGTTATGAACTAATGTTTCAATCGTCTGAATTTAGAATATTTAATTTAGTTTAAGTATTGAAAAACAAATGTTATAAGTTAAATCAGTTGATTAGTTGAATTTGGAATCTAATGTAAATAAAAATGATTTCTGTTATTGATTTAAATTCTATTTGAATTAGAATGGAGTTAGTAAACTTTTAGAATTTTGATTTTTAAATTTAGTAAACAGAAATTGGAAATTTTAATATTTAATTGACGTGGAAAATTTCCATTTGGGGCACTGCCTCAGAATTGAACGGAACTATTTTCATTAGATCCGTAATAGCATTTTAATATAGAATTCCAAATTTCATGGCTATTGGACTTACCATTTAGTCGTGCGAAGTTGAAACGCCTAGAAATTAATTAAAGGATTTTAATTAAAATAATTTGATTTTAAAAGCCTATCTTCTGTATACGATGGAATTTTCCTTCGATATAAAATCCACTGTGTTCGAAATATGGGTAAAACATTAGGAACGCCAGACGGCATACCTCGATTGGAGTTCGGATAAATTTGACGTGAATAGTAATTTATGATTTGCCTATAAATAAAAGCTACCCTCCCCATTTTCTTTAACCCTAACCCTAATTTATAGTCATAGCCGCCATCAAAAAAACACAAATCCAACAGTCCATATTACACATGGCAATCTAGGTTGTTTCAGTTGAACTTCCCTACATGAAAGTGGTAGCACTCGTCATCCTGAGTCTTTCCCTACTAGCTTATTGAAGATCGGCACACCAAAACGACCTAGATCTGGCCTTGAACGCGTGGCCTTTGGGTATGATTATAGCGGTCATGTGTTTTAGGTGCCTGGGTTCCATTATGAGAGAGGAAGGAAGGATGGAGCGGCCAGATCTGCTCCATTCAAAAATCAAGGTCCTGGATTTGTTTAGGTTTATTATTAAAATTAATTTTATTTAAAATCATGTAATCTTATAAATGTTGTATATGTTCATACGAGGTCAAAATCAAACAAAATAAGCGACGTTGGGTTCGTGTTGTCGAGCACTGCCTTTTAGAATTGGATTAGGATGATTTGGGGCTCGCAAGGATTTTGGTTAAAATTGAACACTCATTTTATTTTAATCGAAATAAAATGTTGCAAAGACGACTGCAACCAAAGCGTGTAAAACTCACTCTTTCTGACCCGCTTATATTTTTATATAAGTGAGAATATTTTTATTATGCTATTTTGATGACTATTGGGTGTTATATATATGTATATATTGGATGTTTGGATGTTATGCTATAGTAGTTAGTAGTTGAATATATTCCTACCGCTTGGAGCAGATGAGACCCTATACATTCCTATGTATGAGCGGATGATCCTTTGTACGCGCTTCTGCCTCGAAGTAGACATTGTACATACTTTCTCATATGTATATTTATTGCAGGTGACAGGTTGGAGGGATCCAACACGATTCCTCACTATGGTTGATGCTTATTTATACATATTGTTATATATGTTGTGTTATGTGATATTTGATGTGATAGATGCCATGGTTGCTATTATTGATGTGAATCCCTTTATTTAGTACTTTTACAGCATTGGACCATATTTTTGGAAATTAAAATATAGAAATGAGGGTTTCATTTTATAAAGGATCAGAGTGATTTTGAAAATATATATGTTTTAAGAATTTTTGAATGATTAAAGAAATGGATTTATTTTAAATAAATAAAAAGTTATAATTTTTATGTTATAAAAATTATGTTTTTGTGAAATATACTTAAATATGATTTTTGAAATATGAAGTTAATTATTTTGTAAAATAAATTAAATTGAGAATTTTGAACTTGTTATAAATGGTTTATATATAAGATTTATAAAATTGATATTTTATAAATAAAAGTAATGAGATTATAAACGAGTTTTATAAGTTTTAAAATGAAGTTATAAATGAAACCTCATAGGTAAATGAGATTTATAAAGTAAGGAAGTTATAAAAGGAATGTTTTTAATTAATAGATTTAATGAAATAAATTTTATAAACGGTGTTATATAAATATTAGAAATGGAATTGTAATCAAATTTGTACATGGATTTGTAATTAACATTTAGAAATGAATTTATAAAAGACTTTATAAATAATGAGATTACAAAAGAAAGAATTTATAAATAAGAGATTTATAAGTAAATGAACTTATAATGGATTTTGACATATAAATGAGATAAACGGGAAATTGTGAATTCACTTATTATTAAAATAAGTATATGGAAATGTTTTTCAAATATCCAATAAGTGAAATTATTTTGAATGCTATCTTTTTAAAGATATTTTGAAGTGAATATTGGAAAGTGATTTGTAATCAGGCCCAATGACTACTTATGTGCTAGATTTTGTTTGCGCTTTGATAATTAAATAACCGACTATCAAATTTGGCCATTTTAGTTTCTCGATTTGTTGTAGAAACTAATTAGTCGTACACTTAGCACGTAACTGACTGTATAGGCTTGATTATCGTTTGTGTTGAGAATGTGATTCGTGTGGTGAGGAGTGATTACTCCAATCTATCAAGCTTCCTTCTTGGCCGAAGGATAGCAAGTTGAAATTTGGAAACGAGATAAGTCTACGAGACTTATTTTCTGTATGAGGTTGAGTAATGCTTTTGCATTGTTGGTGCAAAGAGACTAGAATCAGATTTATCTAAAAACCGCTTTGGACCAACATATATGCGATGATTGTGTAGGTTGGTCGATGATATTGATATTTAGGATTTTCATAGTGAAGGATTGCTTGTTGATCATTTGAGGTTAAAATCCTAATATACATATATTAGCAGTAGTCTTTTCTTTATGAAATATTCTTTACAAGGATTGTCGCTACTAATCCTATAGGATGTGGTAGGAGTGTACCTTCGGTTTGTCCTGTTCCTGGATGACTTGTATGGATGGGTGTCTGACATTTCATTTCTAATATTACATATATTTGTTTTTACAAATGTACATCATGTGATGGCGGAGAAGGCAACTTCTCTTAGCTTAACGCCCTCCCTGAGACATACGAGCTTATGGGTTGTATTTTTGTGAAAGTTAATTAGTAGTCAATGGGAATGACAATGTGGAATTCAAAGACGATAATGATGTGATATGTGATATGTGAAAGGTAATCGATACCCCATTTAGCCTCACTCCTCGAAAAATGACTAAACAGGGATAGAAGCAGCAAGGCTAAGTGGGTGCGCCCATTAGGAGTAGTCATCACTCTTCTAGATGTATCTTTACATTCTATGATGTCGTGTATCTGATTATTGTTGATGTATGCTTGTGTCCATAGATTTAGGTTGGTAATGACCGAAGTGATGACATATTCAGTACTATCCAAGAAGGGGTAGGCCGGTCATGTGTTGGTTTAGGCGCCCAGTATCTAGACCCTATGTGCATCCCTCTAGAGGTGTACCGAGTCCGAAAAAGGTAGTCCCTTTACCTAGTCATTTGTATGGAAATCCAAAATCCACTATGTGCCTGCCATTTTGTTTGTTGAGCCTAGTATTGATAGAATTTAATAATGATAACAATTTCAGCTATATTGATTATTATTTGTATAATAGACACTATTATAATATAACACGATTTGATATAAAAAGGTTTTGGTTATCTTAAGGGAAAAACCTGTTTGTGTTTATGTGTAGACATGGTCTTATGAGATACCTTTTGTTTTGATAAAGGAAAAGTTTTGGTAACTTTATAGGTTCAGTTAAGGTGTGTTTTCTCATGCTGGTTTACCAGACTGATTCGGGGGTTCTTCCCTTTCACTGCTCGGGTCAGATCGAGTACATTTACAGATTCATATTTGGTGCTTTTTGGAGCTTCAACAGGTAAGTTGGAGATCTTCATGTCATATACACGTATCTATTTATTTTTCCACTGCTTTGCATTGTTGTTGTTGTAAATTATCAGCATTTGTGAGGACAGGTTACTATAACTGTCCAAACTTATGATTACTTGTTGTGCATTCTGATATTGATTTATGTAAATTATAGTTTCTCTTTGTAAAGATTATTGATCTATATTATATGTTATTCCACTGCGATGTGAAATTCTGTATTATTTTGTTTCTGCTTCCCTCTTCTTCTTCTCTTCTTTCTTCTCTCTTTATTCTCTCTTTCTTCTCACCCTCTTTTTTTTCTCATGATTATCTGCAATTATGTTCGCTCTGGGTCGACAGGCATGGTTTATTATCGGTTTAGAGGGTACTGATTTACGGATCGTCATAATGCTTCTTTAAAAAGTACAATTTGCCACCAAATCCATCCAACAGAGATCTTCTCAAAAATCAAGAGAAGTGCGTCCATAACCAAAGGAAGCTTAAGGAATCATTTTCAAAGAAATTTACTTCAATTTCCAACAAAATCAATAAATTCTTTGTAAAGATCATCAACAAGGTTGGTGGTTCTTCATCATCTCCATCCGTATCTTTCTAGTTGTTTAATCTATTTTGTATTTTGATTTTCTAGTTTCAGTTTATGTTAAATCTTATTTATCTTTTCATTTCTTTATGTTCTATGTAATCTCTAACTAAGTAGTAATAAAATTTATTTCCTTTCTATTATACATTGTTTATCATCTCTGAAAGACATAGAAGTACAATAGCATAAGCTAAATACATTAGAATATCAAAACAAAGTTGTTCTAAAAATTTCTGCATATACATACCCTGGGCATGTACGTCGGCATACAATAGTAACTTTAAAAACTTTTTTTTGAAAATTGAATAGACAGCAAATATCAATTCATTTCCAATGAATTTCCACTCCTTTAAATATCCATTAAGACCAAAGAATCATTATTATCTATTCTCTTTCTTCTTATTTTGCTTTCCTAAACTCTAAAACCAAAATAATGGCTTCCCCTATTCAAAAACTAATTGAAAACATCGAATAAACCCTTGAATCATTTAAGAACATTCTTCTTTTCATCCTAAGAAACCGAAGACACTTAGAATTGAGTTAAATGTAGATGATCGAGGAGCAAGAAAGGCATTTCGATGCGATTGGCTGGATGATTTTTGCCTCGAATAAAAAAGAACCAACCACCAATTCAGAGTGCACCGTCAACAAAGATGATGAAGATTGGGATGCTATCAAAGTGGATCTAATCTTTGGCGTCGATGGATGGGTTTAAGTTCCTCGAAATGTCTAGTTTAAATAGGTCTGATTTTATATAAATAACAATATTTGGTTTGGTTTTCATTTAATTGGTTTTGATTTGTGTGGATTTGTTTGAATGCCATGTTACATAAACTTTGTTTGATTGGATGAATATTTGGATTGATTATTTCATGTTACATATCATTTATGGTTTGTATATAATCTTTCTCATAATCATTATATATAACTCTTATACAGATTGATTAGTACTTTATTCAGGAAAGTTAGAGTTAGGATTATAGTAAGAGTTAGTGTTAGAGTTATAATTTTAGTTAGTTATTTTTTGTTGATGACAAAGGAGGAGAAATATATTAAATCTAGGCATAGTTTGAGAGGGATTTTTGTAACTCAAAGGGAGTTATAATATATTTTATACACAGAGTTGGCAACATCAAAAGGGGGAGTTTTTTAGCACCTTAGGTATTGGTTTTGATGATAACAACTATAGGACATTGTATAAAATATAGATGCTAATGTTTTATCAAGATATATATAGTATATATTGTAGGATATTAGATATGTATTGATTAAGAAGACCATTCAGTATCAAGATGCTGATATGAAGAGTAGATTCAAGTTGCTGATATAATGTTTCAAGAGTTCAAGAATGAAGATTTATGAGTATTGAAGAGTTCAAGATTTCAAAATATTCCAGATAATTTATAGAGTCATCAAATTTATGTTAAAACCTAGATAGTACTTTTTCGATCTCTCTCGTCTACTCTAATTTTGTTTTAAAATTATATTTCAAATATTCTATTTCCAAGAATAATTCGTTCAAAACATTTTCCAAAATGTTTTTCAAAAATCTTATACTTATCAAGATAATATTTTAGTATTTTTAAGTTTATATATATTGAATTTTTGTTTATGCTCTAATAATTTATAACTATATTGATTATATATGTATATATATTATTTACATTATATTAAATATTACCATTAAAATCTTTCAAATTTATTTTATAAAGTTTTATTAAGTTATATTTTGATTAAAATATTTATAAAATATATTTAAATGATTCTACAAAATATCAAATTATTTTACAAAGCACCGAATTTTCAAAATAATTTTTATAAAATTTTTTTAATTTTGTGAAGGATGTGTCGACATGTCCAAATCCCATATGTTGACAAATTAGCTGTAAATTTCAAAATTCAAATTTTGAATGGAAGTGTCATTTTGTCATTTCTCTTCGTGAATGGACATGATTGTAGTTTTCCTATATATAGTAGACTCCCAAACGAATTTTTACTAATTACTTTCTTATTTTTCTCTCTTTTTTTCATTCTCTTGATTTCTAAATCAGTTTCTATCGAAACTATGACGGACCCGGAATTTCTAGATATTTGAAATTGAAATATTTAATTGATTTTAAATATTTGAAAGTTAGTTTAACTTGAATTTCAAATATCACTGTTTATTTGGCAATTAAATTACTGAATTTAATTATTGAAAGTTGGGTAAAATATTGAATCTTCAGTTTTATGCTTGTTAAAAATATTTCAAAGGTTTGGAAAATTTATATTTATAATACTAGAGACAATAGAAGTTTTAAATTTGAATTTGAGAGTGTTCTGTTCTGTTTTTAAATTATATCGTTTAAATCGATATTTAAAAATAGCCGTCCGAGGCATAGTCTCGGATTTCCATGAAACTAGTTTCATTGGATCCGTATAGTGTATTTCTATCAAATTTTAATTTTCGTAGCATTCGAAGTTGTCATGTGATCGTACAGTAGATAAACGCGCTAAAATCTATATCGAATTTAGTATTATGACTGGATCCAAAAAGCTATCTTCTTCGTAGGACCGAATTAGGACTCGAAACATTTTCCATTGTGTTCAGAATAGGGGTTTAGCATTATAAATGCCTAGCGGCATGCCTCGATGGGAGATCGAGATTTTAAACTTCGTTTTCTAAATGATTTAAATTTAAATTTAAAATAATATATATGTATTTAATATAATAATGTTTTCTCAGGGCAAATTTTACACGTTTCTCCCTTTCGAACACTTGGCTTCTTTTTTTCCTTTTCTTTTTACATGCTTCCGTTAAAAAAAATATAATAATAAAAATCAAAGAGGCCGAGTCATTTTTAATGAAATTCAGCTAAAAAGAAATGGAAGAGTTAAATCGATTCCTCCTCTCAATCTCAAATCTCATATCTTAAAAAAAATAAAAAAATAAAAAAATAAAAAAATAAAGAAAGGGGAGAAATAAAATCGAATCGCAGTCTCAGATTCATGGATCGAGTCCATTTTCGTTTGCTGAGCGCGACAGTAGTCGCGTACGATAGCGGAGGGCGCGGTAGTGGTCGCATGCAAAGGGAAGTCTCGAGCACGGTGTTCGCTAAGGGGAGGGATTGGACGTCGAATATCTTGGGGCGGCGATCGAATCGTGCTGGCTTCGACGAGGTCCAAGCATGAGGGAGGCAGCAGTGCTCTGGTTTGGATAGTCGTGTTCGATTGGGGAGTTCGAGTGGCGAGCAGATGATCAACGAGCAGGCAATTCGACTTTATGGCGAGATGATCGACATTTTGGTAGTTCGTTTTCGACGATGGTAGTGAGGTATTTAATCATTTGATTTTAAATTTAGTTTAAATATATATACATATGTAAATTTTACAGTAAGAAAATTCTGTTTCGTCATTTATAGAAAGATGTATATATACATGTACAAATTAGAAAAAATAAAAATAAATATGAATTTTTAAGTATTGGAAATTCATTTTTGAAATCTGTAGTTATTTTGATAAAAATATATTTGTGCTTTTGATTTAAAGGAATATACATACATACATACATATACATATATATAACAGAAATTTTTAAAGGTTGAAGTTATATAAAATTAGATTTTTAGATCTATAATTTTTTTATAAGCATATACATATATATATATAGGTAGTTCAAAAGGAAATAAGTATACCTATATCCATTTTAATTTACTAGTTTATATTAAAAATAATTTATTAAGGTAAATTCATGTTGTTAATAAACTTATTTAAATTATTTAGTTCCTAAAGGATATTTTAAAGGGAAATTAGTTTAAACTAAATTATTAGTTGATTAAATTATAAAAAAAACAAGAAATTAATTGTTTGATTAGTTCAATATTAATAAAATCATATGATGTTTATACAAGGTCCAAAATCGAGGAGAAACAAATCGGGATGGAAATGGATTGAAAAAAATATCAAAGGTGAGTTAATCTCATTCATTTGGATTACCATTTAAAATTAAATAATTAAATTTAAATTATTGGTTGAATGATTAAATTGACTGGATCTGATATTATATATATAGTTCTATATATTGGAGTGATTGATTTCCATATTATATAGCGGAGACCCTATGCGCCCCGCATAATAGCGTATGACCCCATATATCATGATATTCCACCTCGAAGTGGGTTGATATTTCTATATTGTGCTAACATCTATGGATGCAGGGAAACAGGTTGGAGGGATCCAACTGGATTCCTCAAAGTTATTTAGATTGTTTTAATATTCTATGATATGGTTTATTTGATAATCTATGGTAAATTAATAGGTGATTGAAATATTGGATGCTATAGTTTGATTGAATATATTTGGGTATAATGAGTTATCAAAAATATATAGATTGGATTTTTGGAAGGAAATTAATAAGGAAAATTCTTAAGTAAATAATTAAAGAGGTTTGGATAAATGAATTGGAAAAGGAGAAAAGTTGACTTTTATATTCTAATAAATAAATTCCAAGTATGGAAAAGGAGATTTTTGAATAAATGGGAATAAAATGAATTTTTAAACTTAAGAGATATTATTTAAAGAAATAAAAGATTTATTTTTAAATTTATGATTTAAATGGTTTAGGAAGAAATAAAAGAAGAATTTTGAAATTAAGTATGAAATTGGTGTTTTCAGTTAAATAAGATTTTAAAACATAATAAAGGAATTTATCTTAAAAATGAAGTTAGTTTTGAAAATCGATTTGGAAACTGATTTAGTGTTTGAAACTGTGATTTAAAAGTGGATATTTGGAAGTATAAATTCATGGTAGGAATTTATAAAGGAATGGGTAATTTGTTTTAAAAATAAATAGTGATTTGCTTTAAAGGTATGAAAGAAAGTGTATTTCCCTGAAAAGCCAAGCACGTTTTCAAAGCAAATTTTTAAGTATAGGTTAAAAAGTTTTAAAGTTATTTTAAAAAGAATTTTTTTGAGAAATTTTTATTTAAGTTGTTTAAAATTTTACAGGTAAATATTTATTAAATTAGTTATAGTAGTAATTATTTCAAAAGGTTAATTGGTATTATGATTTAAAAAGATAATTACTAATATTTATATTTTATAAAGTAGTTTTATTTTAAAGGTAGTCTGGCTAAAGTTTTTATTTGAGAAATTGTATAGAATTTCACAACTTTTATTTTAAATTTAGTTTTGGTATAAGTTTTACATGAGAAGTTATTATAAAATTTCACAACTAGCATTTTAAATGAAGAATCTTAAGTAGTTTTTGTTTTTAAATGTTTTAAAGTATATTTTTTTTTGGATAAAGTGTTTTTAATTGTTTTAAAATCTAAGTATTAAGACTTGATGAAATTTAGTGGAATAAACAATATTTGAAAATTATTCTGCAAAAGGAAAGTGATTTCAAACTGTTTTCAAAGGGTTGTAGCTTGCGAAGATATTTTGAAAAAATAATTTGGAAAATTATTTAAATTTGACAGTTGTTTGTGGGTGTTATTTGATAGTTAAATAACCGACTATCAATATATACCAATGCACTGATGGTTTCGAAGAGACCGGGATTGGGCTTAATTTCTCGAAAACCACTTCGATCCAGTTTGAATGTTTTCATGAGGAAGACAAGAGCTGGGAGTCGGAGATGGAGCAGTGAAGTGCAAGGGCTAATCGATACTAGTCCTAAGGGTGATTCCAAAATAGATGTTGTAGGAGTAGTGCCTTCAGTTCCGTTCGAACCCGGAACGGACTTGTATGGATGAATGCTTTCATAATATCGTCGGGAGGATGGTGAGCATTCTAAGTGAAATGTTCTAAAAAGGTAACGCTGAGCCTCGAATCTCATCAACTGGGAATGACTGAAAATCAAGGGTTACGTAGCAAGATTAAGTGGGTAGCACCCAATTAGGGTAAGATCATCCTTGTCTAGAGGTTATTCGGCTGTGTGGGCGGTTGCTAATCCCGACTGCGGGGTGATCTTATTAGGACTATCCAGTAAGGGGTAGCTCTGGTCTTGTGTTTTAGTGGATCAGGGTGGATCCTCGGTATGCTAATCTAGACCAGGTACCGTGACAGGTGGTACCCTAGTGCCTAGTCATTAGTTGGAAATCCATTCTCCCTATGTGCCTTTACAGTATTGTTTCTAGAACCTAATATTGCTGGAATTTAATAATGGTAAAAATTTCGGCCATTTGAATAAGTATTTGTATATAGACACTACTATAATATCAGAGGATTTGGTATGAAAATGTTTTGGTTATTGCAAGGTAAAAACCCGACATATTTATTTGTGGCATGGTCTTACAAGATACCTTTGATTTCAAAGGATTTTGAAAACTTTAATAATCCGATTGAGTATGTTTTCTCACGCTGGTTTTCCAGACTTACTCGGGTATTACTTTATTATAATGTTCGGGTCAGACCGAGTATTATAGAGTACAGATTCTGGATGGACGAATTAGATGACGAGACGTATCACACGCATTTGAAGTATATTCCGTTGTGCCTGATTTACTATATAGTTAGCTTTTGTGAGGACAAGTTAATATAATTGTCCAGTAATTGTTTTGATATTGGTGTACTTTGATGATGTAATATATAAACTGATAAAATTCTTTTTGTTTGAAAGATTAGTCATTTATCCTTTGTATATTGTTCTGCTGCATTTGTGAGATTCTGATTTTGTTTTCTATTTCTTCTTCTACCTCTTTCTTCTATAACCCTAGTGGTTCGGTTTTTTGGCATTCGATTATTCAACATTTGATACTATAGACGTATTAATGTCGATTTTCGGGCATCGAAAAATCAGGTCGTTACAGATTGGTATCAGAGCCAAAGGTTAAGCGAGAACCTTGGCTCTGGTGGGGATTACTCATAGAAATAGAGTCCGTAGTACTCTAGAATGAATTTGAGTGTATTAATAAATATGAGTGCGTATTTGTTAGTGAATATAAAAATTGCTTTTATATTGTGTTGACTTGTCGGTTGAATGTTTGTAGATTCTGGTCGGTGCAATATGGCCAACTGTATCGATAAGGATTTCTAAACTCTTAAACAAGATAAACCGACACAGTATTATTTTAAAATGGGGTATATGGAATAATTTTTCCCAAATTATTTTTGTATATAAAAGAAATAATTTTGTAAATTATTATAGTATATGGTTTCTTGGCTGTTAGGAAGTGATAATATTAAATTATTTTCATTGTTGTTATGGTAATTGAAATATGAATTACAGTGTGATTTATAATTAAAATGAGATAAAATTTCAGGGTAATGATTGAATATAGATTGGATGGATTTGAAATTTTGAAATTTTGGGAAAGATTTAAATTCCTTTGGGTTTGAAAATGGTTTTCAAAGGGTTTAAAGAAATAGTGATTTCGAAAATATTTTTGAATTGGATTTGAAATCTGGAGGGATTTGGATTTAAAAATATTTGGAAAATGCTTTTGAAAGGATAAAAGCACTTAAATCTTTTCGGTCACTGGAAAATAATTCCGATGATGATCGCGACATAATCAGTGTTCATTTTCGAGTTTTCAAGAGAGGAATTGCTACCAAATTGTTTTAAATTAGAGTGTTTGCAAAACTGAGATTGGATTTAAAATTCAAGAGATAATTTGATACCAAAGGATTTTGGATATAATTGATTTCAAAAATTCTATTGAATTATGAGTAATTGTTTAAAATACTCTAGAGTTGGTTTAAAATATTTACAGAATATAACTAAGTTTGATTATTTATAAAAATTTGAAATTTGTGGAAAAAGATTCAACTTGAAAGGGTTAAATAAAAGTAAGTGTGACTAGAGAATAAAAGTAGAAAGGTAAGCCAATTAAATGAAGTAAACTAAAGAAGGTTGGTAAATGAGATGGAACTAAATTGAAAACTTATAGAAATTTAGACTTTAAATTGAGTTGGAGTGTAATTAAATACAGTTAAGTAAAAGTGAATTTAAAGAAAGTCTAAGGAAACTAAGAGAAATAGTTACTTAAATAAAAAGTTATAAGTTGGAAATAAAATTGTGGATAGACAAATGATTTTGCATTTGTAAGAAAATACAATTGAAACTGAATATTGGGAATTAATTTGAACTGTATGTAATGGAAGTTAATCAAGATTTAACTAAATAAAATAAATGACTGAAATAAAATTAGTGAGCAAACTAATTGATTCAAGTGGGTAAGCAAATGAATTGGAATTGTATATTGGGATGATATTTAATTTAAAATGTGTAAAATAAGTGAAGTTGTAGAATTAATTCGAAGTGAACTAAAATAATAAAAGTATGGAAATAAAAAAAATTGTTTGAGATTTAAAATAAATTAGTAAGTGGAACTAATTTAAAATAATGATATGAACCAGTTGTGAATGGAAGATAGTTGATAAAATTCAATATTTAGAGTTTGAAGATAAATTGAATTCTTGAAAATGAAAATATGGATGAAAATTAGGAAAAAGTATTGAGATTTGAAA
This sequence comes from Allium cepa, assembly GCA_030765085.1. Taxonomy (NCBI): domain Eukaryota; kingdom Viridiplantae; phylum Streptophyta; class Magnoliopsida; order Asparagales; family Amaryllidaceae; genus Allium; species Allium cepa. The sequence goes on along the minus strand of CM060930.1, from coordinate 91,700,753 downwards.
TTAATTAGTAAATTGAAGCAAATTGAATTTATATGGAATTGGAATCCAAATTGAATAAATGTAGATAAGAACCAAGTGGTAAAGTGAAAGTAATAAATATAAGAGTATATAAAATACTTATATTAAACTTAAGAAAAGTTAAGGGTGAAAGTTCTTAAGTAAATTTGGTATTGAAAATATACTAAGTAAATAATTGGATGAAAATCCAACTGGAAGTTATGAAATGGGATGGTTGTAAATAAGTGAATAGAAATCAAAATGAATGTGAACAAAAGAGAATTGATGGATATAAATACGTAAGACGTACATATATTATTTTATTCGTATAGTGATTTGATCCAGATTCGAGCACAGAATTTTGAGGTAGTTATACCGATCCGAGTTGGGATTTTTCACTTGATTTTCAATGGCGAACTCTGAATATGGATCTTTGATTGGTTCTGGAAATTCTGTATCATAGTTTATGTCTATACAAGGAGAATGACAATTTATGATCGAGAAAGCAGATCTGAGTCCGCACTAGAGAGTTAGGTAAACGATACTAGTTCAGAAATGAAATTGTGTGATCGAGTGAGCGATCTGATTTGGTATAATGTACGGATGGTATATGTACATCGTACGGACTTGAATGAAATAAATATTAAAACTTCTGTAAAAAAAGTGTATAAAATGATTTTGAATGCTGTGATTGGATATTATTGCTAGGTAGGATATACAGGTGTTTAAAAAGAAAAAGGATAAATTGGGATTTTTGATTTCAGAAGATAATTTGAATTGCTCGACAAAAAGGTATGTATTTTTCTGCATGAAATTTGATGATTTTCTGGTCTAGCCAGTTGGCCTTTTGTTTTCTTTTGAAATCTGAGGGCCCATAGAGGCATTTTGTAGTTTTATCGAGCTAGCTGCGTAATGGAGACGCTGGGGAAATTTTTCGAAAATTTAGAGAGTTAGAAATTTTTTGAGAAATTTGGATAATTTAAAATTTGAATTTAAATTTAAATTTGAATAGTGGAGAAAGTAATATTGTTTGGTATGTATGAGTTTAGGAAGTTAGTAAGTATGATAGTATCTTTACTAAAAGATTATTTGGGTGTGTTAAAACTGTTGATTTTGGGAAGGAAAAATTAACGGCTTGGGGGACATTCCTCTTAACTAGTAATTTCGGAATGAAATTCTTTTAAGGGGGAGGAATGTGACGATCTAGAATTTATGGATATTTGAAATTGAAATATTTAATTGATTTTAAATATTTGAAAGTTAGTTTAACTTGAATTTCAAATATCACTGTTTATTTGGCAATTAAATTATTGAATTTAATTATTAAAAGTTGGGTAAAATATTGAATCTTCAGTTTTATGCTTGTTAAAAATATTTCAAATGTCTGAAAAATTTATAATTATAATACTGGAGATAATAGGAGTTTTAAATTTGAATTTGAGAGTGTTCTATTCGGTTTTTAAATTATATCGTTTAAATCAATATCTAAAAATAGCCTTCCGAGGCATAGTCTCGGATTTCAACGAAACCAATTCCACTGGATCCGTAATAGTGTATTATTATCGGACTTCAATTTTGTAGCATAAAGATATTATCGTGTGATCGTACGGTAGATAAACGCGCTAAAATCTATATCGAATTTAATATTATAACTGGATCCAAAAAGCTATCTTCTTCATACGACCGAATTAGGACTCGAAACCTTTTCCGTTGTGTTCGGAATAGGGGTTTAACATTATAAATGCCTAGAGGCATGCCTCGATGGGATTGAGATTTTAGGCTTCGTTTTCTAAACAATTTAAATTTAAAAATAATATATATGTATATAATATAATAATGTTTTCTCAGGGTAAATTTTACACGTGTCTCCTTTTCGAAAATTTGGCTTCTTTGTTTTCTTTTTTTTACACGCGTTCGTTAAAAACAATATATAAATAATAAAAATCAGAGAGGCCGAGTCATTTTTTATTGAAATTCAGCTAAAAAGAAATGGCAGAGTTAAATCGATTCCTCCTCTCAATCTCAAATCTCATATCCTAAAAAAAAATCAAGAAAGGGGAGAAATAAAATCGAATCGCAGTCTCGAATTCATGGATCGAGTCCACTTTCGTTTGCTGAGCGCGACACTGGTCACGTACGATAGAAGAGGGCGCGGCAGTGGTTGCATGCAAAGAGGAGTCTCGAGCGCGGCATTCGTTGGGGGCAGGGATTGGACGTCCAATATCTTGGGGCGGCGATCGAATCGCGCTGGCTTCGACGAGGTTGAGGCATGAGGGAGGCAGCAACGCTCTGGTTTAGGTGGTCATGTTCGGTTGGGGAGCTCAGGTGGTAAGCAAATGGTCGGCGAGCAGGCAATTCGACTTCGTGGTGGGATGATCGACATTTTGGTAGTTCGTTTTTGACGATGGCAGTGAGGTATTAAATCATTTGATTTTAAATTTAGTTTAAATATATATAGATGTATAAATTTTACAATAAGGAAATTATGTCTTATCATTTACAGAAAGATGTATATATACGTGTATAGATTAGAAAAAATAAAAATAAATATGAATATGAATTTTTAAGTATTGGAAGTTCATTTTTGAAATCTATTGTTATTTTGCTAAAATTATATTTGTGGTTTCAATTTGAAGGAATATATATATATATATATATATATATATATATATATATAGCAGAAATTTTTAAATGTTGAAGTTATATAAAGTTAGATTTTTAGATCTATAAATTATATTTATAATCATATATATATATATATATATAGGTAGTTCAAAAGGAAATAAATATACCTATATCAATTTTAAATTACTAGTTTAGATTAAAAATAGTTTATTAAGGTAGATTTATGTGGTTAATAAACTTATTTAAATTATTTAGTTACTAAAGGATATTTAAAGGGAAATTGGTTTAGACTAAATTATTAGTTGATTAAATTATAAAAACAGAAGAAGAAAAAATTAATTGTTTGATTAGTTCAATATTAATAAAATCATATGATGTTTATACAAGGTCCAAAATCATAGAGAAACAAATCGGGATGGAAATGGATTGCAAACAATATCAAAGGTGGGTTAATCTAACTCATTTGGATTACCATTTAAATTTAAAGAGTTAAATCTAAATTATTGGTTGAATGATTGAATTGACTGGATGTGATATTCTATATATATAGTATATATATGTTGGAGTGATTGATTTCCGCATTATATAGCGGATGAGACCCTATGTGCCCCGCATAATAGAGGATGACCCCATATACCATGATATTTCACCTCGAAGTGGGATTGGTATTTTTATATTATGCTAATATATGTGGATGCAGGAAAACATGTTGGAGGTATCCAACTGGATTCCTCAAATTTATTTAGATTGTTTTAATATTCTATGATATGGTTTATTTGATAATCTATGGTAAATTATATTGGTGGTTGAAATCTTGGATGCTATGGTTTGATTGAATATGTTTGGGTATACTGAATTATCAAAAATATATAGATTTGATTTTTAGAAGGAAATTAATGAGGAGATTTCTTAATTAAATAATTAAAGAGGTTTGGATAAATGAATTGGAAAAGGATAAAAGTTGAATTTTATATTCTAATAAATAAATTCCAAGTATGGAAAAGGAGATTTTTGAATAAATGGGAATAAAATGAATTTTTAAACTTAAGTGATATTATTTAAAGAAATAAAAGATTTATTTTTAAATTCAAGATTTAAATGGTTTAGGAAGAAATAAAAGAAGAATTTTGAAATAAAGTATGAAATTGGTATTTTCAGTTAAATAAGATTTTAAAAAATAATAAAGGAATTTATTTTAAAAATGAATTTAGTTTTGAAAATCGATTTGGAAACTGATTTAGTGTTTGAAACTGTGATTTAAAATGAGGATAAGACTATGGAATTTATAAACTGGGTTTATAAGTGAAATAAGATATCGGTGGATATTTGGAAGTATAAATTCACGGTAGGAATTTATAAAGGAATGGGTAATTTGTTTTAAAAATAAATAGTAATTTGTTTTAAAGGTGTGAAAGAAAGTGTATTTCCCTGAAAATCCATGTATGTTTTCGAAGTAGATTTTTAAGTATAGGTTAAAAAGTTTTAAAGTTATTTTAAAAAGAATGTTCTTGAGAAATTATTATTTAAGTTGTTTAAAATTTTATAGGTAAATATTTATAGTTATAGTAGTAATTATTTCAAAAGGTTAATTGGTATTATGATTTAAAAAATAATTATTAATATTTATAATTTATAAAGTAGTTTTATTTTAAAGGCAGTTTGGCTAAAGTTTTTTTTGAGAAATTGTATATAATTTCACAACTTTTATTTTAAATTAGTTTTGGATTAAGTTTTACTTGAGAAGTTATTATAAAATTTCATAACTAGCATTTTAAATAAAGACTCTTAAGTATTTTTTATTTTTAAATGTTTTAAAGTATTTTTTTTTGGATAAAGTGTTTTTAATTATTTTAAAATTTAAGTATTAAAACTTGGTGAAATTCAATGGAAATAAACAATATTTGGAAATTTATTCTACGAAAGGAAAGTGATTTGAAACTATTTTCAAAGGGTTGTAGCTTGCGAAGATATTTTGAAAAAATAGTTTGGAAAAATATTTAAATCTGATGGCTGTTTGTGAATTTTATTTGATAGTTAAATAACCGACTATCAATATTGACCAATGCGCCGATCGTATCGTAGAGACCTGGATCGGGATTAATTTCCTGAAAACCACTACGATTGGGTTCGATTGTTTTCGTGAGGAAGACAAGAGCTGAGAGTCAGAGATGGTGGAGTGAAGTGCAAGGGCTAATCGCTACTAGTCCTGAGGGTGATTCCAAAATGGATGTAGTAGGAGTAGTGCCTTCAGTTCCGTTCGAACCCGAAACGGACCTGTATGGATGAATGCTTTCAGAATCTCGTCAGGAGGACGGTGAGCATTCTAAGTGAAATGTTTTAAAAAGGTAACGCTGAGCCTCTAACCTCATCCATCGGGAGTGACTGAAAATCAGGGGTTATGCTGCAAGATTAAGTGGGTTGCACCCAATTAGGGTAAGGTCATCCCTGTCTAGAGGTCCCTTTTATTCGGCTGTGTAGGCGGTTGCTGATCCTAACCGTGGGGTGAACTTATTCGGACTATTCAGCAAGGGGTAGCTCCGGTCTTGTGTTGCAGGGGATCAGGGTGGATCCTTGGTATGCTGATCTAGACTAGGTTCCGCGACAGGTGGTACCCTAGTGCCTAGTCATTAGCTCGAAATCCATTCTCCCTACGTGCCTTTATGGTTTTGTTTGTAGAACCTAGTATTGCTGGAATTTAATGATGGTAACAATTTCGACTATTTGAATAAGTATTTGTATATAGACACTACTGTAATATCAGAGGTTTTGATATGAAAATGTTTTGGTTATCATAAGGTAAAAACCCAACATGTTTATTTGTGGCATGGTCTTACGAGATACCTTTGATTTTAGAGGATTTTGAAAAATTTAATAATCTGATTGAGTGTGTTTTCTCACGCTGGTTTTCCAGGCTGACTTGCGTATTATTTTATTATAATGCTGGGTTTAGACCGAGTATTATAGAGTATATATTCTTATGGACTGCTGTGGAGCTCAGGAGACGAGTTGGATGGCGAGACGTATCACACATATTTGAAGTATATTCCGCTGTGTCTGATTTACCGCATAGTCAGCTTTTGTGGGAACAAGTTAATATAACTGTCCAGTGATTGTTTTGATATTGGTGTACTCTGATGATGTAATGTAAAACAGATAAAATTCCTTTTGTTTTAAAGATTAGTCATTTATCCATTATATATTGTTCTGCTGCGTTTGTTAGATTCTGATTTTTTTTCTATTTCTTCTTCTACCTCTTTCTTCTATAACCCTAATGGTCGATTTTTTGGCCTTTGATTATTCGGCTTGATACAGTGGACGTATTATTGTCCATTTTCGGGCATCGAAAAATTAGGTTGTTACAGAAACTAGGTCAAAATTTAACCAGAATCAAATTCATTCATTACTTGTTTGCCTCTCCTTCATATACTCTTTGATTTCTCTTATCTCTCTTAAGATTAAGTGTTATTCAAGAGTTATAGAACCAATTGTAATCAAGATCGAAGAACTGAATTCGTAAAATTTATCAAATCATGCTCTTATAGTCTATGGTGTGCTTGGTATCCCTGAAATCTAAGTGGTGTGATTTTAGCCTGGAAATCAATTGGGTGTGATTAGTAGCCTATAAATATAGTGGGCGTGCTTGTGTCTCAAAATTCAAGTGGCTCTACCTAGAGGCCGAGATTCTGGAGAGTGTGTCTCGTATCCTTGAAACCAAGATTGTATTTGCATTTACTAGTTGAAAAGAAATATATACAAGGAATTATGTGAGACTGGATGTAGGGTCACTTCGAACCAGTATAAAATCCTAGCGTGTACTTATCCTTTTACTTTTACTGCATTGTACTTTGATTCTACGATTTTTTTCTATGATTATTAATCCATCATTCAATAAAAATCTTAAAGATTTAAATAATATTCATATAATCCATTAAACACTATTCACCCCCTTTTAGTGTTTATTTAGCCTTAAAACCCCTATTCTGCTGGTTTACAGCACCATCTTATGGTTGCATATTGCCCTCATTTTGGTTGAAATTTCTAGCCCCTTTCATGGGATTTAAGCCCATTTTAAGCCGAAATAAATATTATTAATTAAATCTAATTTAATTGCTTATCGATATCGCATATTGATCGATATATATTTATAACTATTATAAATATACAATAATATTTATTTTTCAAATCATATTCAAAACTTTATAATTAATATTTCATAAATATTAATTAATTTATTGTAATTATAAACTAATTAAATCATTTTGTCTAAAAGAATTCAACATATCGACTCGTCAGGTGTAAATTTGGTTAGCGATTAATATCTAACTAGTTGAATGTTAACGTTCACAGTTCACTTAGTAGGTGGTGTGACATTTTAGCTAAATTTATCGCTTAATTAGTTTTGATAAAATCCAATTTCACTTTATTAAGTGTTACCCGGTTGTGATGTTTATTTACACCAATTCTCTTCGTCAAGACTATATCACTTTGGATTTATGGAATTTGGTAATGGTCAAAATTCCAGTATCATCCATATTCATCTTTATAGTCCAAGCATAAAAGTCATTGGTTCTATAATATAAATTATTATTGACCGAAATACTTTGGACAGAGACTTTGAGTTGACTTGAGTTGACGGTGATACTAACTCGATATAATGAAGGAGATGAATCCTCTCTTGAATAGTGCTTCACTTCCAATACTTCCACTCGTTCCAACTATAGTCACTGGATGGAGCCATTATTTGACTATAGTCAAAGCAGAGCTTTCGTATTGAAGATCTTAGTATTCTCAAGCCGAGAGAAGTCATATTGATAGTTTATGTTTGACCTTAGTTGTATTAACCAACAAAAAACTATCAAGTGATTCGTTCTATAGTTATCCAGTAACTATAAACACGTAACCTCTAGGTGCCCTCCAACAGCCATGAGTAATACACTGCCCAACATTTGGAGAGCATTACGTACTTTAGTCTCAATGGAGATATCGATATCCAATCTCGATGCATCTTGACTAGAAACATTTGAAATGGTATATTTATTTTCATAGTGATAAATCACTGTTATAACACTTTGTAACTACTATCACAAAAACATACCATTTATGGATTTTCTCTTCAACATACTTTTAATTAAATTATTTAATAATATAATACATTACATCAATTATATAATAGAAAAAAAACCCTTTATTTCGAACATGATTGATTACAAAGTTAGATATACGTAACAAATTACATAATTGCCCCTAGGGCATATCCCTAACTCTATCAATCTCCCATTTGCACTTGGTGTCAAATATGGAATCTTATTTTGACTTCTCCAATCGGTTTCCTTAAAATTAATTGGGTCAATCCCTTAGTGAATGGGTATGCTATTAGGTTTAATTCATTTACTCTGTCGATTAACTCACTTCGACGTTGATAAACTACCTTTATCATATGGAACAATTTGATGCCTTTCAACTTATAGTAAGCTCTAAGTTCTATTACAAACTTTTTTATGACATTGTTATCGTATAACAATGTTATGGGTTTCTTAACATTTGGAACCACCCTCAGCTCAGTTATAAATTTTTACACTTATAGGTATATACATTGCTTTTGCTGTGACACTATTCAAGTTGATGTACTTAGCCTTTTTCATTGAACCAACCATGATCTTTCATTTGGAACACTTCCAGCTTACAAATTCTTAATATTAATTTATTATTGACATATTATACTCAATATCGCTTATGAGAATTTGAGTCCGAACATCCATCATAAGGAGTTAACTGTTTCTGTAAACAATTCTCTAGTATTTCGCAAATACACGAGAACGTTCCAAACTACCATTAGTGATAACAATTTGGATTTTGTATTTGCTTCATATATCAAATACATAAGAAAATATGATATCGTAGACAACATAACATGTATGATAACTCCTATTGCCAATGCATAAGGAAATCATCTCACATGTTCCATATTAAACAATTTTATAAGTATCTTTGCATATCGATTTGGGACATTTCCAATATCTTTTATACTCGGTATAAAAGACATTGGTTACAGTCTAGTGCTGAGTACTAAAACAGCTAAGGTTGATTTAACATAAGTACATCGTTGAAAACAACAATATGTTGTTTACTTATACTTTAGAAATATCAATGTACCTTTTTATGTTCTTTCTTGTGAGCATATGTTTTCATTGTATTTTGATTGACAATCAAACTATTTGATATTTCTATCAAACATTTGTTTAATTTTGATGCTTTTAAAATGATACTTTCTATTCTCTTGGATCTTATCCAAAAATCCACAAACTCAATATTGCTTCAACTGACTTCGAGACACTTTAGTTATTATGCGTAAACGGTTTTACTCTAAATCATTATTTAGAATTTTCTGTTTCAAAATATATGTACCAAAACATAAAATCATACTAAGCGATAATTTTGTGAATAAAATATAAACCAACTTGAGAACACTGAATGGCGAATTCATTACGGTAATTTCAACAATTGGAATTCACGGTGATAATCTTATAAATATGGATCACTATATTCCAACTGCATTTGTCTTTCTCATAAAGACACTTTTACAGCCAATGTATCATATCCATTTAGATACAACTTCCAAAATCATATTCTGATAATGTACTTGAAATCTATTTTGGATATGCGCATCGTACCATATCACAGAGTCAAATAGTCTTAATAGTTTAATTGAACATCCGAGGATTATATAATTTCGATGTTGATAAGAAATTCATAGTTTCCTTTCAATGTGCGAGAATACTTATTAGACACTATAAAGTGATGTGTTCGTTTAGGTTAGTTAATTTCATTTCACCTCATGTGATTGGCTTTATCTTTAGATCATATCTAACTCCATTTTACTACTAATAATTTGTCAAAGAAATTCCTTTACTATAAAGTTGGCATTTCTTGAAACAATAATTGTTTCTTAGTGCAATGGAATAAGTACTCATAAACAATTTATGAATTTATTTACATAAAACTGATTTTCTCTTAGTTTACAAAAATTACGTTCAAAACATAAATATGTTATCCAATGACATTTTTTTCCAAACTCCTTTTGGGGAGAATCATACAAGATCCCTCATAAACAATTATTACATGTAGACAATCGATTTGCGCAACCAGCCAACTGCTTGGCCTAGGATATGTTGGGATTTCTTATAAACCCTTATCTTATATGATTTTTGTATTTAGATGAAATAATATTAATTGTGTGTACTACTCTTAAGTTGATGAAAGAAACTAACTCAACTTCACTTACATTTAATCATACTTTGTCCAACAAAATTCGATTTCTTCTTACCAATACCTCATTATGTAATGTACGAAGGAATGATCTTTGAGAGCGAATCTTTATTCAACTAGGTACATATGGAACTCCTTCCAATATACTCACCCATTCAATCATACCGAATTAGTTCTATTGCATGTTATATTATTTACTTTCGTTTTATACTCTATGAACCTACCTTAGACATACAACATATGTACCAAATACACATGTCTGTGTCGGTGATAACTCATTGATGAATATAACAACGTACATGAAACCGTTTTAGGCTTACAATTGCATACATTTGTATGCATCAATCCAAAGGGTTCATCAACTCTTATGATGCTTCCACTAAAAGGTTTCATAGCCTTTAATTGTTTGCATTATAATTAATCAGTATCATATGATTCATAATTATACAATAAAATTATTTCTCAAAACTACGACTTAGTCTACAATTCCAAAATAACTGTAAATAATTTTAGATACTTTTGTACTTTCTAATGCATCACTTTTGTTACGAAAACAAATTCTACATTATAGCTTTATTTCATAATGAATATATATAACATTCATATTGAAATATAGCTATGTCTATCTTTCAATCGATATTAAAAAACCATCATTATTTCATAAATAATGCTCAAAATGTTTTATGGGAACAATTTTAATGTGATGCAATCATTACATGCTATATGGCATGATTCCACTATTTCCACCAATACTTTTACAGTGTATTAAATTTGGATGTCCATCATTCACTTAATGTAGATTATTTATTTCATAAACTGTAATTAGTTTATAGCGGAAGTACTTTGATCATATAATTTAAACATAAAGAAATAAATCTCATAGAAAAACAATTTTCTATACGAAAATACATTTTGGAATAAAAATCATATTTCTTATTCTACTGTTAAGTATCAATTACTATTATTACAGTTCTTATTTCCGATGTTTCTTTATGAAGTAGAAGTGACTATTCACTATCCCCATCCCAACCATACCTTAAATCACATTTACTCTTGTACATTCATTTTTCTTTCCAAATGATCGAACCATTCAAAAGAAAACCCTTACAATAATATCACATAATGAACTCCTTACAAAAGTGCATTCGATTATCCTTAACATTTAAGAACACAAATATGTTACACTTCGCATAAACTGATCAAACAAACATATCAGTGATCGAATTCTTAAATCTTTCTTGTAGTTTTGGTCTAGCGTTACATTTAACATAGTATGATCCTTTTGCAATCAATTAAATACTCGATTTCACAATACTATTTATTGACTTATTTTGAATGAACTAACTTCATAGAAATATCATTCATTATGAAATTTGATCGTTCACCATATAACACTTATATGTGATAATATATGGATCAAATATCCCTATCCTTATATTGCTTTTAGAGTTTGAAATTCATATAATGCAATATACACCTTCGATGAAATAAACACGTAAGCGACCAAATTACGAACGTATTAGGTAGTTGTAAAATTAGGCACTTGCATGGGTATAGAAATGTTCGTATGTAATAATCATTTACTAGTAAGTACTATCATATTTCATTTTTTCAATTTTCCAATTCAGTTCATTTGTATATCCTAATTGATAAACATTTTATTAATCATTTTAAGTGCACAAATTTATTAATGTAGATTATTATAACATTATATAACATATGTTCTTACAATATTAGAAAGATTAAATTTTATCATTTCAGTTTCTAATAAGGCTCCCAGTAGTCCTTTATGTTTCACTAAACCTTAAGCAAAACATAGAAGCCTTTAAACTTCACTAGCGGGTGTTAGGACTTGTCCGTCTTGGAATTCTTACCTTGACTTTGCTCAATAAATCATAGCTCCACGATGATGAATAACTCCTTATCAGTTGTAACACATAAAACTCCTGACCCATGGTTCCTTATCCTAATCTTATTTCAACCATGAGTTTGCTCAAACAAATCGAAAGAGATCATTCACTCATACCTACCATATCGCGACGGCCTAAGTATAGTATATGTACCTTGAGTTTGCTCAACAAATACATATACTTATCTTATCTCGTCTATTCAATATATTAATAATACTCCACATTACATCCCTAGCTTTAGTTAGCTCAACAACTAAGGAGTATGCAAGTAGTTTATTAATATATATGGTAGAGGACAACATTACATTGAAGATTCATAATTTTTAATATATATATATATATATATATATATATGATATTAGGTCATACCGACTTATGGAATAATATAATTCTTATGAATTACTATCGTGATTCAAGTGTCAGACACATCAGAAATCATGGTATACATATATTTACATATGTATTTATTCCTTAAGTCTAGTTAGGGTTTCTTTACTGTTCCACCTTTAATTTATACATTCATATTATATAAGTTTTATTATTATATACCTCTTATATTTTATATTACTTATATAATAGTCTTATGCATAACATTATATTAATTAAATCTTTATTTAATTAATTTTCATTAGTTTACATTTTAACTAGTTTCATATTAATGTAAAATGTATATTCATTATTTATTATATACTATAATTTATAGTATAGCACATATATCATATACATATGTATATTATTTAATTAATTAACCTTTTAATTAATTTATTAAATTAAATTATTTTAGTTAATTCATATTGATTTCAAAATTTATTTGATATACATACATGTATACTAATATTATTTCAAAGATTTTAAAATAACATAACATATGTCATAATACAATGCATGTATTCATTTATTAATTAACTTATTCAATTATTTTATTTTTTAATCTTATTAATAAATTTTCAATTTTTAAATCAATTTTTATTATTTTTCAAGTATTTTGAAATACATTATTATATTATAACTTTTATAATGTTTGTATATCTAATTTTAAATTTAGCTTGTAAATTTTAAACTTTCAAACAATTTTGAAAATTAGACCAAGGTCCGATTTGAATTAGGCAAATTTTATTAATGATAACCTTTTGAGCTTACCTCATCATTTCGGGCCAGGCTAGCAGCCAAGTGGGGAAAAGTACTTAGTTATCCAAACCCAATCCTTAGACACTATTTTTTTAGACACTTTGCTATATGGGTAGGCTTTAATTAGTTAACCGTAACACGACTAATTTGACCGCATGGGTTATTGGGTCTTGATACCATTGTTGGAACTTAGCCTGTCCACGGCGAAAGTTATGAGTGAATGTCTTATTTTTACCCTATTAGATCTTTATCGGGTTTAAAAAGCCTAATTTATTTAGAACATTTCTAAATTTAATATAAATAAAATCTTTTATTTCATTTAAATTTATATATAATGAATGGAATTTCATTTAATTAAATTTTAATTAAATATAATGATACACATTTGTGTCAAATACATAGACGTGTGTGTGTTTATGTATAACGTAATAATCTATGCAATGTATAACATGCATGTATATAAATGTTGGAATTTCTATTGGAACAGACATGTTAGCTCATCTTATATGTATTATATGTTGTCCAAAAATATGTATGTATATGTAAACATGTTATTTAAATAAATAAAAATATTGTTGATCGAAAAAATGGAACAACACCCTGGTTAGAGTTTGAAAGTACCAGCACTGCTCTGATAGGTCTATATCACCGATCACAAATATAAAGAAAGAAAAGTAAAAGAAAGTAGACAGAGAATATTTATAGTGGTTCGGCTGTTAGTGAAGCCTACGTCCACTTTATAGTTTTATTATAGACTGATTGTTGTTACAATAGATGTTTGATTACAAGGCTTTGATTGTTCTCTAGCTAGATTAAATCTCCAGAGTTGGAATCCACTGGAGAATCAAAGTGTATTCCTTTGGAGATTGTTGTGAAGGAGGTAGGGAGTGAAGAATAATTCCAGCAGAGCTTTAGCAACCGATCCGGAGAAGATCTTCTTTGAGTTGCAGGTAGGATGGTAGTTATAGAGGTCGGGGAGCTTTTGGGATAGGTTTGTCTTCATTAGCTCGCATGTAGGTTACAAGTGACCTAGGGTGGCTTTGGCTCGCGAAACGAGCCAAAACCATAGGTCGCTAGTGACACATAGGCTTGATTTGTTTTTCGGGCTAATGTCTCGCCTCTTTTATTGTGTTCCATAACTAGTTGGTTTGATGGTTCAAGGAGAAGCATGAGTCTTTGATGATCTAAGTACTTAGGATTTTTTTGGAGTCTGGAATGGGAGATATTTCCATGGCGTTTTATCATTGCTGTTACGTTTTGATGGCAAGTCGCTAGCTGTTTACATTCAGCTGCTGATTGGACTAAAAGAATGCTGATCTCTCGGTCTCGTCAATTCCAATCGTTGTTTTAGTCGTATCGCTTGACCCTTGTCGGTCCGTTGTCTTAGATTTTTTGGTTAAGTCCTGAACCATCCTGTCTACACAAGGTTGTCCTGTTTTATATAGGTTTTTGCTGGGTAAAAACCCAAATAACATTTGCACCCTAGAGTATGTCTTTGTTGTATACAAGGCGTGCTCTGGAAGTTATCGTTTTCAGTATCCATTTGTTGATTTCCAAGTGATTGCATTAGAGCTCTACAAATACGTTAGCCAACGTCATTGGTTGTCTTTCTTTGGTTCTGACTGCTATTACTCATCACAATATATCATGTTTTTGTTTGTAGCCTCCCGGCATGCCCTGGAATGACGAACAGTTACAATCGATCAAGTTTGAGGTGAATAGCCAAAGCTTTCTTTCTCCTTTTGCTTCGAAATGTATTTATGCATCTTTTATCATAATCATAAAAAAATTTTGGGTTGCTAGTGATCCACGTGAGGTGGGTCACTAGAAACCTATCTGTATGAATTTTTTATTATTATTAGGATAGGTCGAGTAGTTGGCTACCATGATGGGTCAGGTTGCTAGCGACCCGATTACTTAGCAAAAAATTCAAGCACGCTCTCCTTGCCTACTTGTACTCGAGCCGACCCCCTTTTCTTTCATTCGACCTGAGTGACTTCAACTCCTTCAAGTGGCCAATACTTTTGGCAATTCGACCCAGGCAATCAAGTCGATCGGCTACCCTATTTCGTTTGATCCACACACCGCCGATTCATTCAAGCATCTACCTTCCTTGCGAAACCCTAGCCATCCATTCGCGCTCGAATCTGAACCCTAGCCCACTGTTGATCTGTAGCTGACCCATCCTTAGCTCTCTCACAATTCAATCCATAGCTCATCGGGTTTGATTCGTGATTCTACTTATGCCTTTTAATCAGTTTAAAGTGGGTTTGCTTGATTGATTCGTTAATTGCTATGTTGGTATAATGATTTGATGTCTACCCTTCGCCTGCAACATTGATTACAAGAAGCTAGAGTTAATTGTGGTTTAATGGAGGAAGATGGTAAATCGAGTCTCAAGCTGTCTCTTGGAATGACATTCGGCCTTTGTCCCATGGCTTGACGCATTTTGCTATCTTCATCCATTAGACCTGAATTAACTTGTCTCCAGTTTCGCAGACACTACTTGCATAACGTATTACCAGTCTATCCCGATTCTTTCAGAGAACTTGGGCTTATCTCGCTTCGTTATTCCGCATTCGGTGCACTATAATAGGAAGATTTTTCCGTGTCACTTCGGACAATGGATCCATTATCGATCATTGATCGATAATGGGTAAGTGCGTGAGAAGTGGACAAAAATAGACTGGCACGGGGAAGTTCTTTTTTTCTTCCACAACGAGCGAACTATCTACATGGGATAGAGTGTTCGCAGTGTACTGAGCACTGAGTTTATCCCATATAGATAGCACACTGCACTTATACATGTGCCTCGGTTCGTACTTGACGTCCGATGTGTCGATTACAAGTCAAAGTTTCTTCGAGATTCAAGTGTGATAGGGGAAACTTATGAAATTAGGATAGATTTACCAGACCATTTGCAGATGCGAGTTTTGTTATATAGAATGAAGTAGCCATTAATGCACCGTAAGTCAAGCGGGCGAAGCCCAGCACTCTCCGAAGCCGAGTCATCATCTACCTCTCAAGCCTAGTACGGTCAATTAGTTCCAGTTGGGCCCTTCGTGGACTGCACGCCTCCCAACTTTCGAGTCCTACTTAATCCTCATGAAAGAGCGTCGTCATTGATTTTCGCCAAGGCTTTTTACAATATATGCACGCAGCATGGAATTCCGAAAGAGGACGTGCGTCTGTCGGCGAAAGACGAATTCGCTGACATCACCCTAGGGTACACTGCTTACCATCGATACATATGTCTAAATGGAGCCATGCCTCCGTTAAACGATTTTCTGTGTGAGACACTCTCAAACTTGGGAATTGCTCTATTCCAGCTTCATTCGAATGGTTATGCCATCCTTACTTGCTTGCATGTCCTTTTTATGCGGATGTTCAACTGCGCCTTAAGTTTTAATGAGCTATGGCATTTTCTAGCATTCAGAAGGAGAGACGATTGTCCTTCTTTGATTATAATCGAGGCCCAGAGGGATCAAAAGATCATCTTCCATTTACAAAGCAACTTATCACTGTTCAATATGCAATATTTTTTTATTAGATGCCTCGAGGGGTTCAACCATCAGTGGACAATAGTGGGTAGGCCTCTCTTTTCTATTTGTTGAGCTCTGAAGCATTGTAATGGAGTTTCTAATTAATTGTGTTCCCTTTGCAGTTATCCCAATGCCGAAAAGAGATGTAACACTTGATGAAGTTTTCAAAACTTTAAAGGCTATCGACATTGAGGAGAGGAACATTAGAGTTCTACTGACCGATGAGAATCTATACCGATACAAACTATTGGCTCTGGGTAGATCCGTCTCTCAGAATAAAGCTCCCTCTCCTGGTCGAGCCAGAGTTCACACAAGATCCTCTTCTTCATCCTATAGCTTCGAGAAAGGTGGGGAGACAGGTAGCTGTCCATAGGATCACTCGATAAGGCCCATGAGGAGGTAGAAGCCGCTGCGATAGGTATTAGAAGCTCAGTTAGAATGCCCTTAATTATGATGGAAGAAGAAGACATTTTCACGTGTAGAAAAGACAAAGTCGCGATGGACTTAAGTTAAGAGGAAGGAGAGTTCAAGAGCAGCAGCAACGAGTCTGCTTTTAGTGATTACTTTTGATCGGCATCTGATGGTGACAACTCGAAGTCCTACGATGAGACCCCGAGAATGAGTCCCGATCTCCCAAGTCCGCCTCCTTCGGACACAAATGGCCAAGGCAAAGCCCTCGAAACTAGAAGACACCAAGATTCCCTAATTAAGGATATCGAAGCCGGGCTATGAGATTTCAGCGAATTTTTTGTTGACTTTGACGAGCTCATAAAAGGAGACTTCAAATTCGATGCGATGCCTTCTTGTTCGGGTGATATCGCGCCAGTAATCAGTTTAGTCCTGCTTACAACAACCGAAGTCAGTCTGATCCCACATTCGACAGCCATTTGTTCTGGTTTGTGATGACACTTTAGGCAATATTAGAAACTCAGCACGCTGCGCTAGGATTACACTTGTTTCCATTTTTGTTCCTACATATATTTGCTTAACTTATGTTATGCTTTTGAAATTTTTTTGTGTATGCCCTATTATACGTATGATGAAAGGATGAGGCTTCTATGACGACTTCGAGGAATTTACTGATTCACATCGGTATCCAAAGCGCTCGTCCAGCCACCATTAAGTTTGGGAGATGGAAGAAGAGTACAGGCGGATGAAGAACCCGAAGCTAAAACCTATCGCCAAGAGTAAAGAGATAAAGCTCGTTTGCATAAAGACGTGTATGAGAAAAGGAGATCTCATAAGGAAAGAGACGAGTCATCAAAGAGGTCAAGATTCGACTATCGCTCCCATCATTCAGAGCAAGCTTCGAAACACACTTCCATGAGCCCAAAATTTCTTATCACTTCTGCCCCCAACATATGTCCATTGTTACTGCTACCACTGGCACATCTGATCCCCACCAGAGGCCGACCTATACTCTTCCTTCGAGCCGCCTAGGCTCGAGGCTGTGCTTATGGTTTGGCTCTTAAGAGGGGTTAAGTTTGATATGGACCTTCATCCCAATCGTAGGAATTCCTTCATGCCACATCTCCAATCTATCCAAAACGAATTAGAGCGGGCCAAGAAATGGAAGAAGCACTACAAGCAACTGGCGGATACAAAAAAAATAATTACCAAGAGATCCTCTCTTTCGGAAACAAAAAGGATGATTATTAAAGGGCATTAGCCAATCGGGACGCTAAAATTAAATACTTTAAGGAGGAGAAGGAAACAACGCTCCGAGAAAGTAGGAGAAGTGCCAGCCTAATGAAGAAGTTGAAGGACGTGAGTAAGAAGGTCGATATTTTCTGGAGAGGTGAAATAAAAAAGACTCATGTGGAAGAGGCAAAATTGAAAGAAGAAGTGGCTTCTTGTAACGCTATCATTAAAGCTCAACGAAAAACAATCGCAGACCATGATTTAATTGTTGAAGGGCACAACAAAACGATCACCGACCAAGCTAAGACCATTGCTAGATTACAGGCTCAAGTCGCGTAGCTTAGTGCCAATAAAACTATCGTTGAAGTTGAAAAGGATGTGGTGACAGTAAACTACTTAGACCTTCGAAATTCCTTCGAGAAAAAGTTGGAAAAGCTGGTCTCAACTATTTTGAATTTCTACGTCAACTCCTTGTTGCATCAACGAAGTCTGAGATACCTTAGCTCGAAGTTTCCATGCACCATTGCCCTTGTTTGGGAGGAAATCCTATATCGCTTCATCAAAAACAGCGACGTTTATTCCAATTAAGTGTTGCAAGATTCCTATCTTGATGATGAATCCAAGAAAGCACTACTTGAGGGGCATGAAATTCTTCGAGTCGAACAAGAGAAGGAGGCCGTCGATGCTGCCTTCCTGACTACCACTGACGTGCCCGCTAGGCCTTCTATTTTCGATGTGGGTTAACCATATAGCAGCTCCACGTCCCGCCAATTAGTTTAGGACTCGGCATTATTCTTTATGTGGTGGAGCCCTCAAAAGAAGGTGACGGCGGTGAGTTTAAAGTCACTATTCATAATCCCTCCCTTGGTGCAGGTAATTTCCATGCTTCTCCCAAATTCGGGAGTCTCCATCTTACGCCACAGGAGCAAAAGGAGTTTAATGCTTTCCTTTTTGATCTTATAGGTCCATCAAATTTTCCTGTTGAAGCATCAACTACCTTGGTGTCTGTGCCTGCTACCATTTTCACATCGCCTGAGATTGTATCCATTCCTGCTCCAGTTCTCGCATCCACATCTAGCTCACAACCGAGGCCAGAGGCCTAGAAAATAGCGGTGCTCCACGACTTGGACGGCCCTTCAGCGTCTTTGGAAGGTGATATAACTGCAGTGGAGGCCAAGGAATAGGGAACGTGCATAGAACAGCCGCCAAGGACTCAGCATGAGATGGTTATCGTCAAGAAGGAAAAGGTGGAAGCAATCAAGGCTTCGAAGAGTTCTGGAAAATCGAAGAAACGCAAGGGAAAAGGAAACACTTCTGAAAAACTTTTGGAGGAGGAGGAAATTGCCATCGAAGTGCACATTGACATTACTGGCAGCGACACCTCTCCTAAAAAGAAGCAGAAGCTACCAACTAGAGGTGGAAAAGGGAAGCAGTGGCAAGAAGCGTTGAGTGGCCGGTATAAGGATTGACTTGGTTTTAGCCAGCAGCTTGCAAAAATACTGACTTGTTTTTGTTTCTTTTTGAATTATTTTGTTCAAGTGCAGAGTCTCCACTTTACATACATACTGTAGAGACTGTATTTTCTCTATGATGGCCATTGTTGTGTGGGTACGGCGCCCACATTTTGATCCTATATATAGAAAATCATAAGTAATACGATGATGTTTTGAGTATATTTTTATTTATTTATTCGTTTATGCTCTGTTTACTTCATTTCATACTTTTCTAGTTTTGTGACTATAACCAGAGTCCTCCATTTGAAGTGACAGAACTTAGAGATTAACAACACTTAAAGAGTTTTTGTTTGGAAATTCGCAAAATTTTAGAAAATTTTCTATAACTTAGAAATTTTTTGTTTGGAAGTTGAAAAAAACTTTGAGATAGAACTTGTTAACTTGAAATTTTTTTCGGGATGGCTTATTTGCTGAAATAGTAAATACATAAAATAGTTTTTTTAGATCAAATAACGGTGGAGCGATTCGCTATTCCAGGCTCTAGGAACTGTGACCTCGTCGACGGATGTCAGCTTGAAAGTCCCATCGCCGAGCTTTTGAGTAACGACATATTGTCCTTCCCAGTTTGGTCCGAAGGCTCCCAACATAGGGTAAACTCTCTTAAGCACAAGATCTCTAACTTCGATGGTCTGACTATGAACTTTGGAGTTGTAGTACCTTGCAACCATTTTTTGGTGGGTAGCCGTTCTCAACTCTGTGTCTTCTCTTTTTTCATCGACCACGTCTAGTGAATTGAGTAAGAGTTTCTCTTTTTTGTGTTTTATTAAAATTCTGCCTTCGGTGTGAGGGGATTTCTAATTTAGCAATCATTGCTTCTGAACCATATGCTAATGCGAATGGAGTGTGGTCAGTTGCCACTTTGTGTGTTGTCCTGTATGCCCATAGTGCGAGTGGAAGTTCGTCAACCCAATTTCCTTTTGCTTTTTTCAATCGCTTTTTGATGGTGCATTTGATGATCTTGTTTATCGCTTCCACTTGCCCGTTTACTTTTGGGTAAGCCACCGCGGAAAAGCTTTTTCGATTTGGAAGCGCCTGTAGAATTCTTTAAACT
The DNA here is from genome assembly GCA_030765085.1 of Allium cepa. NCBI lineage: Eukaryota > Viridiplantae > Streptophyta > Magnoliopsida > Asparagales > Amaryllidaceae > Allium > Allium cepa. Next base: position 91,680,079 of record CM060930.1, on the reverse strand, counting down.
CTACACTTTCGACTTGGGTTCAATTGTTAGTGATGATTTCTTGCGGCACACCAAACCTGCAAATGATGTTCAAAGTTAATAATTTTCTTTGTGGTTGGCCAGCAGTTCCGCTTCGGCCTATTTTGTGAAATAACCTATGACTACTATAGCAGATTTGGATCCTCCTTTAGCTATTGGAAAGATACCAATCAGATCGATCCCCATGTCGCAAATGGCATGGGCTAACCAATTTTGTCAGTTTCGTTGAAGGAATTCTCTTAATTTTGCTGAATCTTTAACTACGATCGCATCTTCTGACGTGATCTACGGCGTCGTGATTTATTGTTGGCCAAAAATATCCGTATCGAAGGACTTTCTTTGCCAGCGTCTACCCTCCACTGTGGTCTCCGCGTTTTCCTTCGTATACTTCCTTCAGGATATGTCATGCTTCGTCATCGGTCACATTTCTAAGAAGAGGGGTCGAGAATCCCCTTCAAAGGAATATCTCATCGTGTATCATGAACCTTGGCGCCTTGTGAAGTAGCTTCTTCCATTGATTTTGGTCAGTAGGTAGGGTTCCTGTGAGTAGATAGTCCTTTATCGGTGATGTGCACGTAAATGTGCGTATTTTTACTTCCATATTTAATCGACTTAAGTTAAATAAATGATTATATTGAATGTTAAAATTATTTTCAAATCATCATATATTCATCTTCATATAAGGGAAAAATAGTTATTTTTGTCATATTTTAATTTGAGAAAAATTACTTGGACATTTGTATGATTATTTGTAGAAATTTGGATTCATGAAGAAATATGCATGTACAAGAAGATAAAAAGAAATGAAGATGAAAATAATTCATTTCAATAAACATGGAGGACCTCATCTACCCACTTACCATGATGTACACTTAGGATCTAATGCACGTGTTAATAGAAATTAAAGCTACATGTACATTTGAGTGGAGGATTAAGACATGATAATGATTACTTGGTGGCCACACTACCTCAAGAGCAATTTGGGTAGTCTCCAAAAATATGGTTTAAGATTTCATACATGTATAAATCCCCTTATGCTCATGTAATTACTCTTTCTCTTAGACTCTTTAGTTTAGTTTAGGCTCAAAATAAAATACAAGCTCTCTTTCTATTTTCATCGCTACTTAGCCATATTTCTTTTCATGTAAGTTTCCTTTTTTATGTAATGTTAATTAATGTTCTCTTTTATTTACATGCTCTTTTCCTTTCTTATTAGTTGTTAGTTTATTTTTCATGCAAGTAGATTAGTTTTATTGCTTTTTAATTAACTCTTTGTTTCTCTTATTTTATTTCATGTTGCATGCTACCATTGTTGATACAACAACAAATGTAAGAGGCTAAACTCCTTCAATTTAGGGGTAATGAAACTCTCTTAATCATGTAGCTTCAACATTGTGATCATTTATGTTCTCTTTTTGCGCTTAATGAAAATATTTGAAGTGGTTTAACTTGTTGTTTTAGCTTTAAATTTGACAGCCTATAATGTTGATACAAAATAGGCTATGCTTAAACAAAGAACAATTACAAATTACCTCTTCATATGATGTTGGTGATGAAATGATTTTAAAATCAAAATTTCATGGTTTATATTTCTAATCAACAGTTAATAGGTTATGCTTAAAATAGATTTTACTTTCAACTTTGTTGTCATTTTTCACAAGAGTTAGTAAGTAGTTTAAGGGGTGTGTTATATTTTGATGGCTTATGTTGAGCTAATTAATAGCATAAATAGGCCATACTTATAATAAACACATCAACTAAAATCACTAATGACAACATTAAAGAGATCATAATTTCATGTTTTGTTGAACTATGTGATCTAGAGAGTGGATTTATCTCTAAATTTCCTCTCAACTCTCATATTATTTTCACTTTTATGTTTTGTTAGTTTCTATAATTTTCATTTTTAGCTTAAACACACTCTTAAATCTTGGCAAATTTGATCGAATAGATATTTAAAATCTAACAATTCCCCATGGATCGACCCGTATTCGCCACGTACTAGAATTGTACGTCACACGCTTGAGGTTATTTTTATTATAAATTCGATTGGCCATTTTCTAACTCGATAGGAAATTAATCGACAAGCAATCGACATAATCCATGCATCTGGCTCGACGGTAGTCTCTAAAATCCAGTCCACATCCTTTTCGTCTATGCTTGGGTCGGTTAGCATTTTGACTGGAACCAATCCCAATGACTAGGCTTCTCTGGAGCTTTCCAGCTTGTCCAAATAGTCTACCTTGGTATTTTTCTCTCATGAGATGTGTGTTATGTTGTAGTGCTCGATATCGCTTAACAGACAGGTACAGGGCAAGATTTTCTCCATGCACCTGGTACCCTCCTTTCACTTGACATACGACCAGTTGGGAGTCGCTATATATATGGATAGACTTTATTTTGAGTTCCTTTACAACCTTCAATCCTGCGGTCAGTACTTTGTATTCCACCTCGTTATTCATAGCTGGGAATTCTAGGCACAAAGCATAGCTAATGGCTCAACCTTCTAGGATTTCAAGCACTATCCCAGTGCCCGAACAAAGTTATTGGATGCCTCATCGACGAAGAGCTTGCATTGTGCGCCCGTTTTCGATTGAACTTCCTCTTCATCGTCTCTTATGGTAAATTCGGCAATGAAGTCGGCCAATGCTTGCCCATTGATTGTTTTCCTTGGATGGTATGTGATGTCATATTGGCTTAACTCTATATTCCACATGAGTAGTCGTCCAAAAGTTTGTGGCTGGTATAAAACTTTCTTCAGGGGCTGGTCGATCAACATTTTAATCGGATGGGCCTGGAAGTATGGTCGTAATTTCCAGGATGCGTCAAAAGGAAAAATGCTAGCTTTCCAGCTTTGGGTAATTCTTCTCAGCTTCGGTGAATCGTCTACTAATGTAGTACACATATTGTTGGATTCTTGCTTCTTCCCGCATGAGAGCCGCGTTCAGGGTATGCAGGGAAATCGCTAAATAGATGAATATATCTTATCCATCCACTAGTTTTGATAAGATCGGGGGAGTTTTCATGTGTCGTAGCATTTCTTTGAAAGCTGTTTGACAAGCTTTGCTCCATTCAAAGTTTTTCATTCCTTTCTTCACTACATCGAGGAATGGTATGCACTTGTCTGTGGTTTTAGAGATGAACCGACTCAGTGCTGCGACCTTTCCATTCAAGCTTTGAAGTTCTCTCTTATTTTAAGGGGCTTGGACTTCCCATAACTCTATTATTTGTTCTGGATTTGCTTCGATTCCCCGGGCACTTACTATGAATACCAAGAATTTCCCAAAGGCTACTGCGAAGTGACATTTAAGTGGGTCGAGCTTCATTCCATATTTGCGAAGTATTTAGAACATTTTGATGAGATTATCTAGATGATTAGTAGCTACTCGGGATTTGATTAACATATCGTCCACGTAAACGTTCATGATCTTCCTAATCTGGTGCTTAAACATATTATTCACTAGCCTTTGGTTGGTTGCCCCTGCATTTTTTCAAACTAAATGGCACTTCTCGGTAGTAGTATAGTCCCAAATCGTTAATGAAGCTAGTGTTTTCTCGGTTTGGTTCATGCATTAGGATCTGGTTATAGCCCGAGTATGCATCCATAAATGACAGCAGTTTGTGTCCCACCGTTCCTTCCACCAGCTGATCAATCCTAGGGAACAGGTAGCTATCCTTCGGACATGCCTTGTTGAGGTCCAAAAAATCAATACAAGTTCTCTATTTTCCATTAGACTTCTTAACCAGGACTGGGTTCGATACCCATTCAGGGTAGGTTGCATCTCGAATGAAGCCATTAGTCATCAGCATATCTACTTCCTCTCTTAATACCTTGGATCGTTCAAGGCCCAAGCTATGCCTTTTTTTGCTTTACCAGTGTGAATTTGGGGTCAAATTAAGAGTGTGGCAGGCAATTTCAGGTGATACCCCACACATATCGTAGTGTGTCTAAGAAAATACGTCCAAATTGGCACGAAAGAATTTTTTTAGTTCTGACCGCATCTTGTTTGCAAGCTTCGGCCCAATTTTCAGGAACCGTGTTGGGTCATCCATACAGATTGGGACATACACCATCAATTTAGCCAGTGCTTTCCGATCCTCCTCTGAGCTCTTCTTTCTAGGATCCAAAGCCTTGTTGAATCGGTTAAGGTCCCCAAGCCAGGGGCGATTCTGTAGTTGTTATTCGAAGGGTTCATGGATGTGGAGGGTCCTTCACACACCCTTTCCTTTTTCCTTTGTTCTCGACTCACGCAATTCTGCAGTGTAGCATTCTCGAGCGACGCTTTGGTCACGTTTCACAACTCCGACTCTGTGCTTGGTAGGGAACTTCATTGTAAGGCACTATTGGGCTAACGCTATTCTTAAGTCAGCTAATGTAGGTCTTCCCAAGAATGGATTGTTTGCTGACATTTCATCCACGATCACAAAAGTCTGAATGAAGATGACCCTTCGCTCGCCCTCTTCGAGCTCCACGAGTAGGTCAACTATTCCAACTGGTTGCTTTGGTTCACCGGTAAACCCCTGAATCTTTGTTCAACATTCGAACACACTTTTTATGCCAGTCTTCATTTAATCGAAAATGCGTTTAAAGAGAATGTTAATGGAGCTACCGCTATCAACGAACACCCATCGAACAATGGCATGCCCAGTTCCTACCGTCACCACCATCGGATCGAGAGTCGAAGCTTCAATCCCTTCGGTGTCTTGATTTAAAACACAATATCATCATTCAAGAACCTTTGCACTTTAACTGCAATTTCGTCCTCCACAACCAAACATGATTCCTTCGGAGAGTACTTCAACGAAATTACATATCGCTCCATTTCTCCCCAACTTCTTTGTGCGGGATGTGGCCCTCCAAATATTATTCCGATTATGAGTCTCTGGTCAGTTTTCTTGATTCTTTCATTCTCTTGGGTGTTGAGGAGTTGCGGGTTGATCGAGGTTTTATGGTTATCTTACTTACTGCTGGAGTTTGTTGTTCTGGATCAGTTCCTCAATGAGATTCATTAGGTGGTTGCATTCGTTCATATTGTGGCCATGTGTCTCATGGAAGTAGTAGAGCTTCCTTGAGCACTTCTGCTGCTCGGTCACCTCTGTTATGGGTGGCTTTTGCATTCTTCAGTTCCTTGGATTGCGAGAAAAATGTTTTCTAGTGTGTCACTTAGGGGAGTGTAGCCTTCAAGCTTAAACCTTTTGAGTTTTTTATTGTTTCCATTACCATTCTTCTTATTAGAGTTTTGACCATTTCTCTTTGAATTCCCGTCTTTCCCAGTGGTTCCTTCAGCAGTTTAAGAAATGTGTGCATTTTGATTCATTGCTACATCGCTTTGCCCGACATTTTCCGTTTGCATACTAGTATACTTCCCTTCCAATTCTTGCGCTTCCTCCAACCTTAGGTACTGACTTGCTTTGCGATTGAAATCTTTCCCGGTGGTAGGTTGCTTTTTTTAATCCACTTTCCTAATTCAGTTTCCAGGTGAATTGTTAGAAATGCGATTACGGATCTTAAGGTTAGGAGAAACATCAGAGGGGGGTGAATAGTGTTTTAAGAAATTACTAAATCTTTTAGATTTTTTTGTTAATTTAAACACAAATGTATGCAATATTCAGACGCAGATACGATCACAGAAACAAACACAGATGCAGAAATAAAGTAAAAGCAGTAAAGGGAAGAACATACTGGATTTTATACTGGTTCAGAGTTACCCTACATCCAGTCCCGCACACAAGTACGGATTTCCTTTCAAAAGCAATCTTTACAATTACACCCTCGATTTCAAGGCTACGAGGTACACCCTCCAGATACACAATCCTCTAGGCAGAGATACTTGATTTCACGGGCAATAAGTTCACCCAATTGATTTGCAGGGCTACAATCATACCTTTTACACTTGATTGATTTCCAAGGCTACAATCACACCTTTTACACTTGATTGATTTCCAAGGCTACAATCACACCTTTTCTCACATAAATGATTACAAAGAAGCCTATAACTCTGAGTAGCACTTAGGATCTTGTTGAGATAGTGATAGAGAATCAAACCATAAATGATCTAGTTAGATTCAATGTTAATTTCGGTAGAGTAATGGTAGAATATGTATAAAGAAATGTGGACGAAGAAGAGCAGTGAAAACCAGAAAAATATGATTATTAATTCGTTGAAAACAGCCCACATTTATAGAAGAACAACAGCCATGTCCATTCTGAAGGGATATGACGAATAGACACTTCTTTTGAAATTCAGATTTTTGAAATCAACTGACACTATGTCGACATGGGTAACTTGGGTATGTCGACATCCCAAAGGAAATTTTGGTGTTTTGTTTTTCTTTGAAAATAACTTTTATCTTATATTAAAACTATTTTAAAATTTTATAAATATACTTAACTATAGTTAAAATACATAAATAAATATAGAGAATAATATTTTGGTATATATAAAATTTTACTATAATTTTATATTTAAATCTAAGTATAAATATTAAAAGTTAAATATATTATTATTAAAAGATAGTTTAAGACTAAGGATAATTTGATTTTGAAAATAAAGATTATTTTGAGGCTAAAAGTATTTAAAACCAGGATAGATGATTTTGATCCTTTTAAAAGGTAGATTTTGAAATCATTTTGAAAATAAGACATGATTTTGTAAAAACATTTTGAATAATAGTTAGTGGATACAAAATAATGTCCTACTAGATTTTTCGTAGGTTCCATCCTACTTAGGGTTCCATCCCTTTAACAGGCTCGAAGTGGATTCCATTCCACGAATAAATTGGATTTTAAGATTCCAGTGCTTTTATAGGAGTTTTAATAAAATTTATAATTAAATTACTTGTTCTTGAAATCTTAATCTTGAACTCTTGATAATCTTGATACCCATGAGTCTTCAATCTTGATATCTTGAATCTCTATATTGTACAGTCTTCATTCTTAGTACCTGCATGGTTAAATCCTGCATATACATATATTTCTAAACTATAACGTTAGTATTTATAATTTATAATCCTATTCTAAGGTTGTTGTCATCAAAACCATCATCTCAAGGACTAACCTGAATGGCAGGAACTAATGCCATGAAAACCATGTCTTCGTTGGAGTTGCTTACTTCCATCATCGATGTATTAAACTGTTTCATGGAATACTTCGGTGATTCATTTCGCCCTAGGAACAACCCAGATAGGGACGTGACATCTTTTGGCTGCACAACATGGAGTCTGAACTGATCAAGGAACCTTGTCGCTAGTTGGTCAAAATTAGAGATAGATCTTGGTGGAAGCCTAGTGAACCACATTAACCCAACCCCTTCGAGAAAGATAGGGAAGCATCTGCGCCGAAAAACTTCAGAGGCATTCGCTCTATCCATATACCAACTTCATTTGCATAATTGAGGCTTCGGGTCCTTCGTTCCATCATAGGACGTAATAGTTAGCATTGTAATTTTTTTTGGATATCTCTCGTTTAAGATTTCATCATCGAAGGGAGTCCTACATGGCGTAGATCCCCACTCATCGTCTCTTCTATCTTTACTCCCCTCAATTAATCATTTAACTATGTCCACTATGTATGCCTCTGATGTCCGGTAGTCCTGAGGATGACGACAAGTCGCTACGCCAAGTGTTTGACTTTGCAAATGGTCTTGGTGAGTGGGCTAAGGCATAGGCTCTCCTATCTTTGGGAGAGCCACTCCTGTAGGGCCCCATTAGCTTGCAGTTGGTCTCACTGGAGCAGTTTGGATATTCCTTGCATTATCAAATGCATTGGCGCCTTCTTTCAGTTTGTTGTCTGGCTTTCCGTCCTCCGAGTTGGAAAAATACATAGCTATGTCTTTTAGGGGGTCTTTGCCCCTGATTCATATTCAGAATAGGTTGCCTTATGGCATACGAAGTACTGGTATTTCCTTTAATGTTAAGTCCTATTGTCACCCTCTTTTGTGGCTATTTTCGGTTTCTTCTATGTAGACTAGAAATGTAAGAATTCTCTTGTTCCACAGCAGTCGTGGGTTAAGGCGTAGTTCTTGGAGCAGGATTTGACTGTAGGGTTAGAAGTGCGTTAAGCATATCCATTAGAGCCTTTTGGCTACTCTCCATTTTTTGGTTGATCTCATTAACCATTTATTCAACTCATTCCTGGTGACAACTTCGTGTTGACTGGAGGAGGTAGGCGCCTGATTCCCTAAGTTAGCGCCATTCACTTCAGATGTTGGGGATTAACATTTTTCCAGCTACTACTTCCCCTATGGACCTTTCAGAGACAGTTCTTCTTCTTCTAGGAGCTATTGATTCCAAACATTGAATTCTCTAAGTAAGGATTAGGGATCTAACTTTTGGACCTATGGGATCCAAAGTAGATAGCAAGATCTGGATCTTGAGTTGGAGTTCTCAACGAAAGCACCAACATGTTGACCGAAAAAATGGACCGAGACTCTGGTTAGAGTACGAAAGCACTAGCCCTATTCTGATAGGGTGATATCACAGATCACAGATATAACGAAAGAACAATAGAAGAAAGTAGACAGAGAATTCTTATAGTGGTTTGGCTGTTAATGAAGCCTATGTCCACTTTACAGTTTCATTATAGACTGGTTGTTGTTACTATAGATGTTTGATTACAAGGCTTTGATTATTCTCTAGCTAGATTAAATCTCCAGAGTTGAAATCCACTGGAGAATCACAGTGTATTCCTTTAGAGATTTTTATGAGGGAGGTAGGGAGTGAAGAATAATTCCAACAGAGCTATAGCAACCAGTCCAAAGAAGATCCTCTTTTAGTTGTAGGTGGGATGGTATTTATAGAGTTCGGGGAGCTTTTGGGCCAGGCCCGTCTTCCTCGGCTCGCAGGTAGGTTACAGGCGACCTAGGGGCTTTTGGCTTGCAAAACGAGCCAAAACCATAGGTCGCTGAAGACCAATGGTCTTGGTTCATTTTTCGAGCCAACATTTCGCCTCTTTTTTTGTGTTCCAAACCAGTTGGTTTGAAGGTTCGAGGAGAAGCATAGGTCTTTGACGATCTAAGTACTTAGAATTTTTCTGGAGTCTAGAAATTGATACGTTTCCATAGCCTTTTATCATTGTGTTATGTTTGGATGGCACGTCACTAGCTGTTTACATTCAATTACTGATTGGATCGAAAGAATGTTGATCACTCGGCCACATCGATTCTAGTCGTTTTTTTAGTCGTATAGCTTAACCCTTTTCGGTCCCTTGTCTTAGCTTTTCTGGTTAAGTCTTGAACCATCCTGTCTACACAAGGTTGTCCCGTTTTCTATGGGTTACTACTGGGTGAAAACCTGGATAACAAATATTTACTTATATATATGTATAAAGTATATATTACATAGATGTAAAATATTAATAATATATATGTATATATATTAAATTAAACATTAACTAAATAGATGACTATATATATATATAAGCATATATATATGCATATATATATAACCATATATATATGCATATATACACACACATAATAAACAAAGTTATTTAGTAAATATAATATGCACCTATATTATACAGTAAGAAATATATATCTATACATAATTATATTTATAATATCTAAAGTATTATAAATACGTGTATTTAAATATATGTGTGTGTGTGTGTGTGTGTGTGTATGTATATTCGTTTAACCCATTTTCAAAAATATATATGTATATTTGTATATAATTAGATTAATTAAGAGAACAAAAAAAATTAAAAATTTATTTTTATAGCATTCCAAATCCAATACACAGTATATAAAATATTTTATTATAATTTATATTATTAAATTATATATTAATATGTATTAGCTAAAAAGCATTAAAATAATGTTAAAAATAATTTCATGGCATATTTTTCAAATTTCATATTTTTTTGAAATTCAAATATGATATTATAAGGTGACAAATAAAATTCCATAATTTTCTAAGTCAAAATTATATTATTATTTAATTAATTTCGACCACATAATTAAATGATTTTTAAAAAATAAATTTGATTTTTTTAATTCAAGGGATTTATCAAAGATTATGTAGTGATAAAGAATTTTTATAAAATTTAAAATATAATTTTTGAAACACATTTTATTTTGTATGAATTATTCAGCTTATATTTTGATTTAAATGATATTAAAATTCGCAAATAATTATTAAAAAATACCTTGTTGTTATCTAAAATTATATTTTGTATAAATTTGCATATATAAAAGTATAGGGTCAATTTAACATGATATGATGGCATAATTAATTATAAGTCTTTTAATTTATGTAATATGACATATTAATATAAATATAATTAATTAATAAAATAATAAAAACTAATATGTGTGTGTGTGTGTATATATATATATATATTTATGTCAACCCAAAAAGAGGACCATTGCTCAAATGTTAAGTTGTAAGGAACCTGTGAGACGTAGATGTAGCAGATAATAGTAGAAATAAAAGGAAAATAACAGAAATAACAAAATAAGACACAAGATTTTATAGTGGTTCGTCAAGCTTTAGCTTACGTCCACTTTATAGCTTTGTTGCTTGTAGATTATTGTTATTTTCTTAAGCTTACGTCCGCTGTATAGCTTTGTTGCTTGTAGATTGGTGTTGTTTGCTTGAGATTACAAGATATTTGAGAGAGAACAAGTCATAAGTACAGGATTTAGACAGATTCTTAGTCGTAGAATTGCCTAGAGTAGCTGCCTTGGTGACTATTATGTAAAAGAAGGAGATAAAGTAGAGATAGGGATTCCACGTAGTGATGAAACTAGCTCCATTTTGGTTGCTTTATGGTTTGTATTTATAGGGGATGCAGTCATATTGGGTCGGAAGCCTGCTTTTTGGGAGGTCTAGAAATCAGCCCGAAGTAGTGGGAAAATGTTGAGGGGGGCACATGAGTTAAGGCTTAACTATGTACCTAGTTATCCCCATAAATTGGTACCGAGTTATCCCATTAAGGGAAAACTCATAATTTTCTTTTGGGACGTGCTGCTTACTTCATTTTAGGGTGCCTCTGGTGCTTTGTAGATCGTTTACTTGTTTTGATGGTTTTTCCTTCATAACTTGGTTTGTTCCACAATTCACTGAAGCTAGTTCTTCAATTATTTAGATTGGCCATCTAGAACTCTATGAAATCACTTGGACATGCATGGAAGAAAAAAGAATAACTCGTGTGAAGTTAAGAGGCTGGTTGTATAGTGTTTTAACTCAGAACCAAGTTATAAGCATAGGCCGATACCAACTTACGCACTTAACGTATTTCTAGTAGAAATTTCCCCATGCTATTTTCTTAGCCCATATAAGCGCGCCTTCAAGATTTCAAGTCTTTTCATCATCCTCTCGATGTTTTAAACACAGTTGACTTCTGCTTGGATAAAAACTCAGTAAACCTTTGCCATTCAGAGTACACTTTTGTTGAAGTGTGCTTCGTATTGTAACAAGGCCTGAACTAGTATTCTATAAATTCAAGTTAACCGCATGGATGCCACATCGAGACGTTGCTTTTACTTAGTTGATTGTCTGTTAACTATTCGTTTTCAATTGCAATTGAAATTTCATTCCTTTGAATTGATGAAGTGATCTACTCTTTGGAGATTATGTAGTGCTTTGGTTTGACAAGGATGTCCTTTGCAATGATTTGGAATCGAATCGGGCGAACAGGTAAACCCAATACTGATTTATAGTGACAACTCGGTAACTCAGTACCGGCTTATGAACCTAGAAATTTTTTGAGAAAGTTTCTTCTACTTGAAAAAATTTCCATACGCTTTCCCTTTCACTATTATCTCTAGCACCGAGTCCCCCAATCTTTTACTAATATCTCCAGCACTGAGTCCTCCCATCTCCTACCCGAGTCTTTGCTTGTTCCGTTCAAGTCTTCGCTCCACCGACCTAATTCCAGCAATCTTCATTCATCCACCGCCTTCACCACTTGTCTCCGCCACCACCTAATCTAGTTGCCGCAGTATAGAAGAATGTGCCACCACAAGATTCGAAGCCTAAAAAGTCGGACCCGAGAAGATCCCAAACACCTGCATGCAAGTCAATTGGGGTCGGAGGTTGGCATTGATGAATTCTTGCATAAGTGACGACGACGACGATGAACCGGTCTTGGTCTATTTTAATTTGGATGGAGACGGTCGATTTTGAGCATGTTTAATCGACGATGAAGCTAGCATTTTCCCTAGTTGAATGTGCAAGATTCCAAAGAGGAGATGTGCACTCCGGCTTCAACTGTCTACGTTCAGGAAATTGGCTAAGTCTCGATCATCAAATTAATTCCAATACAACGATTAGCCTTGAACTCAGACGTATTGGATGATTCCATCACACTGCTTTTTCACTATGCACTTCCAGTGATTTTAAAAAGAAAACCTTTCCACGTCGCTTCAGTCAATGGATCTGTCGACTTTTAATCGATATTGGGTAAGTACTAGGAAATAATCTCATAATACGACACGGATCATTTTTAAGAAGTGAACGAACTATCTATACAAGATGGTTCACTCATGATGTTCGGAACATTAGACTCCATTGCATAAATAACACGCTACAATTGCATCGGTTTGCACTTAGAATCCGATTGATTAACATATATCGACTTTCTTTGGATTTCGAGCGTTGGTCACATGGGAATTCTATTTTAAGTAAAACATGATTGACCATGTTAAACGCCAAGTTTTCCTGTTTAGAATGACTCGCCCGACCTCCTCGTTTTAAGTCTGTCAAGGGAACTTCCTATGAGAAATGCGGAATACGGAACTTAAGGCAGGATTAACACTAGAGGGGGAGTGAATAGTGTTTAAAGAAATTACTAAATCTTTTTGAGTTTTTGTTAATTTGAAACATATGTATGCAATATTCAGACACAGATATGATTACAGAATTAAACACAGATGCAAATATAAAGTAAAAGCAGTAAAGGAAAGAACACAACGGATTTTATACTGGTACGGAGTTACCCTACATCCAGTCCCGCACACAAGTACGGATTTCCTTTCAAAAGCAATCTTCACAATTACGCCCTCGATTTCAAGGCTATGAGGTACACCCTCCAGATTCACAATCCTCTGGGTAGAGATACTTGATTTCACGGGCAAGAAGTTCACCCAATTGATTTCCAAGGCTACAATCACACCTTTTCTCGCTTGATTGATTTCCAAGGGTACAATCACACCTTTTCTCGCTAAATTGATTACAAAGAAGTCTATAACTTTGAATAGCACTGAGGATCTTGTTGAGATAGTGATAGGGAATCAAACATTAAATGATCTAGTTAGATTCAACGTTGATTTTGGCAGAGTAATGGTAAGAATGCGTATAAAGAAATGTGGAAGAAGAAGAGGAGTGAAAACCAGAAATATATATATATAATTCATTGAAAATTGTCCCTATTTATAATAGAACAATAGCCATGTCCATTCGTGAAGAGATATGACGAATAGACACTTCTTTTGAAATTCAAATTTTTGAAATCAACTGACACTATGTTGACATGGGTAACTTGGGTATGACGACATCCCAAAGGAAATTTTGGTGTTTTGTTTTTCTTTGAAAATAACTTTTATCTTATATTAAAACTATTTTAAACTTTTATAAATATACTTAACTATAGTTAAAATACATAAATAAATATGGAGAATAATATTTTGATATATATAAAATTTTACTATAATTTTATATTTAAATCTAAGTATAAATATTAAAAGATAAATCTATTATTATTAAAAGATAGTTTTAAACTAAGGATAATTTGATTTTGAAGATAAAGATTATTTTGAGGCTAAAAATATTTAAAATCAGGATAGATGTTTTTGATTCTTTCAAAAGGAAGGTTTTGAAACATTTTGAAAACAATATATAATTTTGTAAAATCATTTTGAATAAAAGGTTGGAGGATACAAAACGATGTTCCACTACATTTTTGTAGGTTCCATCCTACTTAGGGTTCCATCCCTTTAACAAGCACGAAGTGGATTCCATTTCACGAATAAATTGGATTTTAAGATGCTAGTTCTTTTCTAGGAGTTTTAACAAAATTCCTAATTAAATTACTTATTCTTGAATCTTAAACTCTTGAATATCTTGATATTCTTGATACACATGAGTCTTCAATCTTGATATCTTGAATCTTTATACTGTACAGTCTTCATTCTTGGTACCTGCATGGTTAAATCCTGCATATACATATATATCTAAACTATATTGTTAGAATTGATATTTTATAATCTATTCTAAGGTTGTTGTCATCAAAACCATCATCTTAAGGATAATAATCTCTCCCTTTTTGATGACAACAACATTTGTTTATAAAATATTACTTCTATCCTAATAACTCCCCTTAAAACTAATAAATCCCCCTTAATCTATGCCCAACTATCTTATTTTATACTTCATCCCCTTTGTCATTAACAAAAACTATCCTAAAACCATAAAACTATAAAACTCCAAGCTATATAACTCCCCTTTAATCTAATACTCTATGATATGTGATTATAATGATAGTGTTATAATAAATAACCAACACTTATCTCTAAAACTTAAAACTTAGTCCTAAACTACTAACTATCCTAACTAAGTGAACACATATAAGAACACAACTTATTTACTAATCATATAATTATATTTACATTTTCATGGAAAACATAAGAAAGAACATACAACAATAGGAAAAAGAGAAAAGAAACTAATGAGTGTCTTTGAAAATGGAAGATCTATGAACCGAACAATTTGGATAGTGGAAACAGAAATTTCCACGTTGTTCGACAAGATTTCCATCTTTGTCAAAGCACACTTCACCAACGCAAACGACTTTGTCGTCGTCTTCCGCGTGCATTTCTTCTATGGGGGCTTCTTCTTCTTCTTCTTCTTCTTCTTCCTCGCTAGCCTCTTGTAATTGATCTCCTGAAGAGTCTTCATCAATCAAGATCGGGTTAGCGTGATTGTCCATTAGAAATTTTTGTAAATTCCTAATGATTTTGCCTTGCCTCTCTTGTTCTTTGGCCAATCGAAGTTGCATCACTTGGATTTCAGTCATTAACTGAAGTGCATCCTTTAGAGAATCCTCCATTTTCATCACACGAGCGAGCGTTATTCGTTGAAAAGGTCCATAAGTAGGAGAAGGGAATGAAAAGGTTGAATTTTTGTTTGATTTGGAAGAGTAGGCCATGGTTTAATTTATTTCAGAAGTTGGAATAGAGAGAGAACAGAGGGAATGATCAAAATTTCAAAAATAAGAAGAATATATAACCAATTATCTGAATTTTGGTGGGAAAAAAATTCAAAATAAAAAATCGTTATATGTCGACATGGGTTGGGGGGTTTGCGACATGGTCCTTGAAATTTTTACTATTTGATTTATTTTTATTTAATTTTTAATTATACTTTGTTATTTATATTTTTATATTTCAGTTATTGAACAAATTCCTAATTCTCTTCTTAATTTAGTAAATATAGATTCATTTAAGGGTTTTGTTAATATATCAGCAATTTGATTCTCGGAATTAATATAATCTAGAGTAATTACTTCCTTATTTATATTATCTCTGAGAAAATGATGTCTTATATCAATATGTTTAGTTCGAGCATGTTGAGTAGTATTTTTGGATAAATTTATCGCACTAGTATTATCACAATAAACTGGTGGTTTTGAGATATTTAAACCATAATCTTTTAAAGTTTGTTTCATATATATATTACTTGAGAACAAGCCAAAGCAGCAGAAATATATTCTATTTCAGTTGTTGATAAATAAACCGTATTTTGCTTTTTACAAAATCAAGAAATCAGAGAATTCCCTTGTACTTTTTCGGTCTGATTTACAACCAGCATAATCAGCATCACAGTAAGATATTAAGTCAAAAAAATCATTTTTAGGGTAAAATAAGCCATAATCAGAGGTGTGTTTAACATATCTTATGATATGTTTTTCGGCTTTTAAGTGGGGCTCTTTAGGTTGAGATTGATAGCTTACACAGAGACAAACACTTTGCATGATATCAGGTCTACTAGCAGTGATATAGAGTAGTGATCCAATCATTCCTCTATATAATTTTTGATCTACATCTTTTGAGAGATCTTCTTTACTAAGGCACTCATCGGTTGCCATGGGAGTGGGTTTTTCACTCGCATAGTCAAACCAAATTTATTAATTAGGTTTCTAGCATATTTTTCTTGACATATAAAGATACCATTATCTAATAGTTTTATTTGTAATCCTAAAAAGAAGTTTAATTCACCCATATGACTTATCTCAAACTCTTTTGTCATTATTTCAGAAAATTCTTTATTCATTTCAAAATTAGTTGATCCAAAAATGATATCATCTACGTTGACTTGTACTAGTTGAATATCATTTTTATTTCTTTTAATAAAAAGAGTATAATCTACTTTACCAATTTCAAAATTTTATTGTAATAAGTAAGATCTTAATCTATCATACCATGCTTCAGGAGCTTGTTTAGACCATATAAAGCTTTCTTAAGTTTGTAAACATGATTTGGTAATTTTTCATTTTCAAAAAGTGGTGGTTGTTCAACATATACTTCCTCTTTTACAAATCCATTAAAAAGGCACTTTTAACATCCATTTGAAATAATTTGAAATTATTATGATTTGCGAAATAAAGTAGAATCCTAATGGCTTCTAATCTCGCTACGGGAGCAAAAGTTTCATCAAAATCTATTCCTTCTTCTTGATAATAACCTTGAGCGACTAACCGAGTTTTATTTCTAACTAACTCTCCTTGTTCACTCATTTTATTTTTATAAACCCATTTAGTTCCAATTATAGTTTTATTTTCAGGTCTAGGAACAATTTCCCAAACATCATTTCTAGTAAATTGATTTAATTCTTCTTGCATAGCCAAAATCCTTGAATCATCAGTTGATGCTTCTTTTGGATTTTTGGGTTCAATAGTTGATATAAAAGCTACATTACTCATTGACTTAGTTGATTTCTAGTTTTAACAACAGATTGCATATCTCCTAGTATATTTTCTATAGGATGATCTTTTAAAAGTTTAGTCCTTTTACTAGGATGATTAATTTCATTATTAGTTTCAGTTGACTCTTTATTTTGAGTGATTAAATCCTCTTCATCATTTGTATCTTCAAAAATTTTGAGATTTTCATCGAACGAAACATGCATTGTTTCTTCGATGGTGTTAGTTCTTAAATTAAATACTTTGTACGCTTTACTTCTATTTAAATATCCGATAAAGATACCTTTGTCGGATTTAGGATCAAATTTATCTAAGTTATCTTTAGTATTTAAAATAAAACATTTACTTTCAAAAATTCTAAAATAAGACACTTTTGGTTTCTTTGAGTGAAGAAGTTCATAAGAAGTCTTATCAGTTAAAGGTCTAACTAAAATTCTATTTAAAATATAATAGGCGGTAGCAAATGCTTCTGCCCAAAAATTATTTGGTAATTTACTATCTGAAAGCATAGTTCTCGCACACTCTTGAATCATCCTATTTTTACGTTCTGCTACTCCGTTTTGTTGTGGAGTTCTTGGAAATGAAAAATTGTGAGTTATTCCCTTTTTATTGCAGAATTCCTCAAACTTTTCATTTTCAAATTCACCACCGTGATCACTACGGATGGTTATAATTTTTAGAGAAAGTTGATTCTGAATACTTTTTGTAAAGTACTCAAAATATTCAAAAGTATCACTTTTATGTTTCAAAAATATTGTCCATGTAAATCTAGAATAATCATCTACAATTATAAAAACATATTTACTATGATTTATTAACAGAATTTTATATGGACCAAATAAATCAAGGTGAAGTAACTCAAGAGGTTTTGAGGTTGAAATCATATCTTCAAATTTAAAGGAACTTTTTCTAAGTTTTCCTAATTGACATGCATCACATAGACTATCTACTTTAAAATTCATTTTAGGAAGACCTCTTACTAAATCATGTTTTGATAGCCTAGATAAGAGTTTGAAATTCAAATGTCCAAATCTCTTATGCCAAATCAAAGGGTCTCTTGTATTTTCCAAAAGACACAGGTTACCATTTGAAACTTTCACACTAAGAATATAAATATTCTTTTTCCTGATTCCCTCAAATATTATGGTTGAATTGCTATCTTCAATGTGACACTTATCTTTTTCAAATTTAATTTTATATCCTTTATCGCAGAGTTGACTTATACTTAGCAGATTATGTTTCAAATTCTTAATTAGCAAAACATTAGTAATAATAGAAGTTTCAGAGTTACCGACTTTGTCAATGCCAATCACACATCCTTTTGAATTGTCTCCAAAGTTAGCCAGTCCTCCGTCTTTATATGTTATATCATTCAGCATATCTGGATTTCCAGTCATGTGTCTAGGAATCCACCATCGAGTATTTATTTGTTCTTTTTGATCTGTAGAATTTGTCTGTTGTGGATTGATTCCTTAATTCCCATAAAGCATGTTTCCTACACGTCACATAATTTTGGTGACGACTTGAATTTGAACATTGATTATATGCAGATTCAGGAGACAATGATGATCTGAATATTTCTAAACTAGTATTAACAAACATAGCCATTTTAAAAACTTTTTCAAAAATCAGATTATGAAACTTTGAAAACCTTTCTCTGATACCAAATGTGAGAAATGCGGAATACGGATCTTAAGGCTAGGATTAACACTAGAGGGGGTGAATAGTGTTTAAGGAAATTACTAAATCTTTTAAAGTTTTTGTTAATTTGAACACAGATGTATGCAATATTCAGACACAGATATGATCGCAGAATCAAACACAGATGGAAATATAAAGTAAAAGCAGTAAAGGAAAGAACATACTGGATTTTATACTGGTTCAAAGTTACCCTACATCCATTCCCGCAACAAATACAGATTTTCTTTCAAAAAGCAATTTTTACAATTACACCCTCGATTTCAAGGCTACGAGGTACACCCTCCAGATTCACAATCCTCTGGGTAGAGATACTTGATTTCACGGACAAGAAGTTAACCCAATTGATTTCCAAGGCTATAATCGCATCTTTTCTCGCTTGATTGATTTCCAAGGCTAAAATCACACCTTTTCTCGCTAAATTGATTACAAAGAAGTCTACAACTCTGAATAGCACTAAGATCTTGTTGAGATAGTGATAGAGAATCAAACCATAAATGATCTAGTTAGATTCAATATTGATTTTGGCAGAGTAATGGTAAGAATGTGTATAAAGAAATGTGGAAGAAGAAGAGGAGTGAAAAACAGAAATATATATATATATATAATTTGTTGAAAACGGTCCCTATTTATAGAAGAACAACAGCCATGTCCATTCGTGAAGAGTGACGAATAGACATTTCTTTTGAAATTCAAAATTTTGAAATCAACTAACACTATGTCGACATGGGTAACTTGGGTATGTCGACATCCCAAAAGAAATTTTGGTGTTTTGTTTTTCTTTGAAAATAACCTTTATGTTATATTAAAACTATTTTAAACTTTTATAAATATACTTAACTATAGTTAAAATACATAAATAAATATAGAGAATAATATTTTGGTATATATAAAATTTAACTATAATTTTATATTTGAATCTAAGTATACATATTAAAAGTTAAATCTATTATGGTTAAAAGATTGTTTAAAACTAAGGATAATTTGATTTTGAAGATAAAGATTATTTTGAGGCTAAAAATATTTAAAATCAGGATAGATGTTTTTGATTATTTTAAAAGGAAGGTTTTGAAAACATTTTGAAAACAAGATATAATTTTGTAAAATCATTTCGAATAAAAGGTTAGCAGATACAAAACGATGTTCCACTAGATTTTTCGTAGGTTCCATCCTACTTAGGGTTTCATCCCTTTAACAGGCTCGAAATGGATTCCATTCTTTACGAATAAATTGGATTTTAAGATGCCAGTGCTTTTCTAGGAGTTTTAACAAAATTCCTAATTAAATTACTTGTTCTTGAAACCTTCAACTCTTGAACTCTTAATAATCTTGACATTCTTGATACTCATGAGTCTTCAATCTTGATATCTTGAATCTCTATACTGTACAGTCTTCATTCTTGGTGCCTGCATGGTTAAATCCTGCATGTACATATATATCTAAACTATACTATTAGTATTTAGATTTTATAATCTATTCTAAGGTTGTTGTCATCAAAACCATCATCTCAAAGAATAACACTTCCATTCCTTCAAAAGCTGGATCATCTACAGCCGCGGCTTCTCCTTTCATTCCAGCTAGGCTAAGCTAACCGGTGGCTTCTAAACCTCTAGGCTAGTTGGTCCCAACTTTTCTAATAATGCGTTGACCACCTATGGAACTTAGAATCTTAACCAACTAGCCGGAGTAGGTACCTTCAAATTTGATGGTTGGGCCACTTCGAACATTTTCATTCATCACGATATACATGAAGAAGACGTTCATTTTCCGACGAGATATGAGCTTGCTCACAGTCCTCCTCAAGGCTTCACAGCTATAATCGCTACATGTGTCTTGGCGGTGGCATCCCACCATTCAACTCATTCCTGAGTCATTTCTTCCAAGAGATTGGAGTTGCTCCATTCCAAGTTCATCCAAATGGATATTCACTACTAAGGTCACTGTACATTCTTTTCATTGATAGATTCCAACGGCCTCCAATGTTTAATGAGCTTACATTCCTTCTAAAGTTCATAGAAGGTAGGAATTCCTATCTTATGTGATTATAGAGGCCTGGAGAAGTTGTAAAGTCATCGAGGGATTGCATAATAAATATTTGTATTTCAAAAAAGTAATTCTTCATGTGTTGCCCGAAGGGATTCAATCGCTTGTGGCTTAATGGAAGTAAGATTTTTTCCCTTCGTCTATCCCATGTCAGAACTTCTAAGTTGCTAACTTAGTATATGTCTCTTTGCATCCTTCTAAGACATGACTACATGGAAGAGTATAAGAGGATGCTAGATGATTTGAAGGCTATGGAAAACAGACGATGGACTGTCGAATTATTTCTGACAGATGACAACTTGCATTTATATAGGATACTTCACCCGAGGAGATCTGTTGATGCTGAATCTCCATAGGCAAGCAGCTCTTAGATAAATTCTCATTCTATTGCCCTCACTCGTAGCTTTGACGAGAATGCTTAAGGGAATGCAACCAATACATCAGGTGAAGTATAACCTGGAGAAGCTCCTGAAGTTGAGGTTAATTTGCGCACCGAAGAAGATATTCAAAGGGATGGATATGAAAAAAGTAGGGTGTCCCCAAACTCAGAGGTAGATGACCTGATCCAAAGGAGAGATCGTAAAAAACCAATGAAAGTAGAAGGGGAGGAAGAGGCTTCTAATGACGACGACGACAGTGATTGTCAGGCCATTGAGGAAGGGGATGAGTCCTCTGGTGAATCACCAAAGATGAGCCCCAATCCTCCCAACCTACCTTCTCCTAAACTACTAACTACCAAAGCATTGAGTCCTGAAATCTTCGTTTCTCCTCCTACAGAACAACTAATTACTAATACTTCTTAATCGATTAGAGACTAAACTATAGAAACCCTTATAGGAGATATGACACATTCACACCCTTTAAGAGACATGTCCATTACTTTAAGAAAATTTAGGATTCCACTATTAGTGAGATGATAGTTTATATTTGTTAGGATATCAACATATCTCCGGGTGTTTTCACAAAGAAGATGAAGAGACTCCAACTTTGAAACAATTCCAATATGGTTGGTGGAGTATATATGGGGTTATTAGCAATACATACTCCACTTTAGGATTATGGACACATGTTTCTACGTTGAGCAAAGTTCCAAAGCCCAGAAATTAGCTCCATCCTTTTCTTATTTAGGTTTCATGGTTCAAGGAGTATTCAACAAGTTGTACCAAAATTCCAACGCTCATAGAGATCGGATTCCACATCCAGCCCAGTGTTTACTTTGTAAAAATAATGAGGGGCGAAGGATGAGAAACGTTAGAGAAGGTAAAGACATAGCCCGTCGTATGAAGAGAGACCGAGAAAGGGGGAGAAGAGAAGAAGGGATAGTGAAGGTGATGTCCTTAATGATACTATTTGCGCCAAAATTGGTCACGAACACCCAATTGTCAGTGAAAGCACCAGTTCACAATCACAAATCACAGATAACAAGTATGTAGAGAATTAAAAATGAAGAACACTTAGAAAATTAAGAAGAAAGCAGTAAAGAGCATAGAGTTTATAGTGGTTCAGCAATCTGGCCTACGTCCATTTTATTGTCGTTTTCTTTCTGATTACAATTGATTACAGCGGATTACAGTGATGAATTTCGAGTATAATAGTAGCCTTGAAGTGCAAAAACGAATTCGGCAGAGTCTGGACATAGAAGAATCAACCACCCTTTTCTATAGACTTTAGGGTGCTATTTATAGGCTTAGGATGCAAATATCTCGCACAGATCTCGGGAGACCTCTTCTGGCATGTGTGTAGGCCCACGCGATCGATCCCATGTGATTTCGACTCGACCTGTGATCGATACGAACGAATTTCATATCAATCAAGATTCAATCCAATCGAGTCAAAATTTGGCATGAGCATTCCATAGGTCGTACGAAAGCTCCTGTGAAAATTTCATAGCATTTGGATTTGTAGATTGTGAGTTATGATCGATGCAAGTTTGGGATTCATATAGGCTGTCTGGTTCGAATCGATACCTCTGTACGGATAGGTTCGACTCGCTTTTGAGCACGTGCATGCAAGTTGACATGGCACTAGTTCCTTGGATCGATCCACTTTTCATGCCGAGTGACCGAGTCAACCACTTTCACGTGTTCTCTTCGTATAAATTGTTGAAGCCTCTGTTCGTATCGATAGCTCATAGGTTACTTCGTACTAATGCTGGCATACTCTAATTTGTATCGCTTCTATTAATCATCGCTTCGTATCCATAGGTGTGACATTATTCGTATCGATGATTCAAAGGCACTTCGTATTGATCACCTTGCACATCGTGCATCGCATTGATTGTTTTAATAGTGTTCTTCGTGTAGATAAGCTAAGCAATCGATACGTTTTAAGCTGGGGTGGCCAACCGATACGAAACACGATGAGATGGGGATCGATAGGAAACATTGCCTATTGGTGGATATGAAATTTAGTAAATTCGATGGATACGAACCAGAGCATGTGATGGATATGAAGCAATGCACTTTGGTGGTTACGAACTAGTGCTCAACTAATGGATGCAAACAAACAAAGCTGATGGATACGAAGAGTGCAGTGTCAGATGGGTGAAAGCTGAACCGATGCGAAGAGAGCGATGAGATGGACATGAGTGAATCGATTTCCCTGGTTTGTATCGATCATATCTTGATCATACAAGCTCGAATTGACTTGAAATTTGGGATGTTGGCTTCCACAGCTTTGATTGTTGTGTCCTGCCTATTGTAGCCCGATCCGGACTCGGATAAAATTTACCGACATCCATAACTGACCTGTACATAACTGACAATCGAGGAGAACTGTCTTTGGTTTTCAGTTAATCTTTTGAAATCACGGCCTTGCTAAAAGGCAGAATAACAGATACTCAAAAATGCCACAAGGACTCACATGATCATCGTGGAACTATATCCACTCCTCCCACACCGAGGTTCAGATGGCCGCGATCCGAGAAATGCTATCTTTTGAACCATAACCACTACTGCTGCTCCTACTTCTTTTAGGCGTGTTGAGAAATACACATTCAGTAGGTTCCATCTCATTTTCAGACTACTTCCCTTCATCTGTATTTCCATGGTATTAAGTTTGATCAGACCATAAAACTTACAACCAAAGCTGCCCTCTTTAAAATCTTGAGATAGTCCATGAGGACTTGGAAGTTGGTTTTGCATGGCCGAGAACCTTTTGTTGTAAATCGGGCTAACTACCAACAGATTTTCTCTTTTGAGGCAGAAAGGGATGGTCATGATAGAATGATCGTGATAATAAGATAGCATAACTAAACCTGGGTAGAGATGCTGGCATAAAGGGAAACATTGCGAGTGATAAATTGCTCACAGAAGAAAACAAGGCTCATAAAAGAACGCTCCTTGTGATTAAGGATCAACTTAAAGATGCTCATGTAGATTTACCTAAACTAAAGGAGCAAATCACAAATGATATTAAGGCCTAGGATCAAAGTATCGATAAATATGCAGCAGAACTCACTCAAGTTCACGAGGAGAATGCAAAATAGGTCAAAGAGTGGGAACAAATCGAATATGACAAGTTAGTCATCGAGATTAATCACTTGGTTACTCGATTGAAACTTTTGGACCTTCAAAGAGCTCATGATGACATGAAGACTCAAATGGATGCGGCTATGCTACATAACTATACTTGCACCGTCATGAATAAGGGAAGTTTGAAGTGTTTGGGAGGTAATTACGCCAGAACTCTCGCCGTCATTTGGGAATAAGTTTTGGTTTGATAAGAATGGGTCGGGGACATGTGCTCTAAAGAAGAATTAATGGATGCCTACCTCAGTTCTGAAGACATAGACTTTCTTGTGGCTAGCAAAGAGATTCTAAAAGAAGAAAAAGAGAACACCGTTGTTGAAGCTGCTGCTAAGGTTATGCTGGCCAGAGCTTTGTGGGTCAGGGAAAAATATCCATTCCTAAATATCAAGAGGTAGTAGAAACCATTCTTGCATCTACATGGGTTAATTCTACAACTATCTATATTCTCCCAACTTCTAAAGCCCTACATGAGCCGTACAATACCCCAGTTGTTGAGCGACCTACTAAAATGTAAACTGAAGAGGGCATTTTGAAATTAACGTCCATGATCGAACTTCTGGTTCACGTATTTCTCTCACTTCTTCCGTGCTTCAAAATCTTTAATTCACTTTGGAGTCCTTTACTAAACAATACAACTATGTTTCCCAACTTGTAGGTCAACCATCACTTCTGCCTCATCCTCAGCTACACAGGGCTCGAGAGCCGCTGCCATCTTCATCACTTCTACCACTGTCTCCATAGTGGTTTTAGGTTCGATACCCATCTCAAGCTCCAGTCTTGGACCAAATTCTAAGCAGACAGTGGCACTACAAAACCTGAAGGATGTCTCTATGTCTTAAGAAGAGGATGTTGATCACTGGCGGGACAGACCCGACCGATAAGAAGACGATGCGGAGGGACTCGAGAAAGAGAAGAAAGAGCTATAAGTGAAGAAAGAAAAGGAGGAGGCCAAGCAAAAGACCCCAACTACAATTAAGGTCTGAAAACTGAAGAATTGAGGCATGGTTGTAAGAGGATCTAAGAGATCTGGTCCCACCGTAGAAAGGGAGTTCACATACCTGGAAGGCGAAACTTGTTCTAATGACGATCCTAAAAGGAGGAAGAAATCGCAGTTCCATAAGGGAAAGGCTAGCAAGGACAGTCGTGGAAGCAAGAAGTAGAAGGCACTTTCAGGTATGCCAGTCCGATTGTTTTTATTTTTTTATTTCCGTTACTCTTGTGTCAGTTGAGTGTGTAGTATTAATAAGGTCAATGTTTTGTTACTTTTTGTTTTGAGATGTCTTAAATAGACCGATATTATGCAGGAAAGGCCCCTGCTGTTTGTCTCTGTACATAAAAAGATATTGGTAATGAAAGATTAGTTTTTCTACCGTAACCTCTCTTGTGCACTTTTCCTACATTCTATGTACTGTGCCTATTTGTGTACCACTGCATGTATATAAAATACGATTGTTTTTTCTACTATTTCCATACTATATACCACTATTCTATGTATTGTGTTTATTACCGCAATTCAATGCATGTAAATAGCTTTCATGCAGTTATTTAGACTTTATATTGCTTAGCTCTGTTATGATGGCCAAAATACTCCGTTCGGCTTAACAGAACCATAGTGTTTTTTAGTTAGCCAACTCTATGGCTATTTTCTATTCAAGCTCAACGCAGCTCATCTTGACCAAGCGTTGGTATGCGTGCCCCCATTCTACAGGGCTAGTTACTCCAAATGCTAAATTGAGCATTTGATAAGAGGCCGTGTAATCTGGGCAATGTATTTAGCTACACCCAGTTTGAGTCGTGTGATAGTCCTACCTCTTAGAACTTGTGATTTTGTCACTTGATCCTAAGCATCATGCTGTAACTTTTTCAGTTTTGTTATCGAGAT
This sequence comes from Allium cepa, assembly GCA_030765085.1. Taxonomy (NCBI): domain Eukaryota; kingdom Viridiplantae; phylum Streptophyta; class Magnoliopsida; order Asparagales; family Amaryllidaceae; genus Allium; species Allium cepa. The sequence continues at coordinate 91,653,987 of CM060930.1, read as the reverse complement.
CCTGATCGTGCTTCCAGTCTCTATCTTTAGAGACTTGTGCATTAATAGCCTGACTTTATGGAATCCCTTTGACATCGACTATTTTTGGGCTCTAGTTTATTCCTTTTGTCATGACCTGTCTCTGTGCCATGTTAATTTTTTACAATTATGAGCTAACTTCTCAACCAGTTCAGTGATTTGTCATTCCCTAGCATTATCACAGCAATGCTAGTATCAAAAAGGCATGGACAAATTTTACCGTTAATTCAGCGGTTTTAGCCAATTTTTGCCATTGGCTCGACGATATTGAATCTTCTCAACGTTATTGGAGTGATGATGATCCTTGGAAAATGGAGATTGATTTTCCATCAGTCCTATGATTGAAAATTTTTCTAGTTATGCCGTAACAACACTAGCACTTAGAAAATTTTGATGGTCTCTTAGTGTTACCGGGATAACATCAATAAGTAGAAAACGAAAAATTTTCCTAGAGTTACTAGGGGAGCACTAATAGTTATGGAGTCGGGATTGATTTTCCCTATCAATCCAGTGTTTTGAGTCGATTTTCCTCGTCGATTCGGTGGTTTCGGAGCCCATACTTCTTATCTGGAGATTGAGATTCTCGGTCATGTGGCTTATTTGGAGACACACAGGGAGATTGCTTACAAGAACATAGTTCCATCAGTTCAAGAAGCAATGTGTAGCTTATTACCTCATCATTTTGGGCCAAGCTAGTAGCCAAGTAGGGCAAAGTACTTGATTACTCAAACCCAACCCTTAGACAACCCATTATTTCTTCGTTAGATGCCCTGAAGGGTTTGATTGCCTTTGGATGATAGGGGTAAGTTTTTTAGACACTCTGCTATATGGGTAGGCTTTCATTAGTTAACCCTAACACAACTAATTTGACCGCATAGGCTATTGGGTTTTGACACCATTGTTGGAACTGGGTCTGCCCACAACAAAAGTTATGGGTGAATTTCTTTTTTTACCTTATTAGATCTTTATTGGGTTCAAAAAGTTTAACTTATTTAGGACATTTCTAAATTTAATTTAAATAATCTTTTATTTCATTTAAATTTATATATAATGAATGGAATTTCATTTAATTCAATTTTAATTAGATATAATGGTACACATTTATATCAAAGACATATATGTGTGTGTGTCTATGTATAACATAATAATCTATGCAACGTATAACATGCATGTATATAAATGTTGGAATTTCTATTGGAACAGACATGTTAGCTCATCTTATATGTATTATATGTTGTCCAAATATATGTATGTACATATAAACATGTTATTTAAATAAATAAAAATATTGTTGATCCAAAAAATGGACCAACACCCGGTTAGAGTATGAAAGCACCATCCATGTTCTGACAGGGAAATATCATGGATCATAGATATAAAGAAAGGATGGTAAAAGAAAGTAGATAGAGAACATTTATAGTGGTTTGGCTGTTAATGAAGCCTACGTCCACTTTATATTTTTATTATAGACTGATTGTTGTTACAATAGATGTTTGATTACAAGGCTTTGATTGTTCTCTAGTAAGATTAAATCTCCAAAGTTGGAATCCATTGGAGAATCAAAGTGTATTGCTTTGGAGATTGTTGTGAGGGAGATAGAGAGTGAAGAATAATTCTAGCAGAGCTTTAGCAACCAGTCCGGAAAAGATTCTCTTTGAGCTACAGGTTGGATGGTATTTGTAGAGGTCGGGGAGCTTTTGGGCCAAACTTGTCTTCATTAGCTCGCATGTAGGTTACAGGCGACCTAGGGGGCTTTGGCTCGCAAAACGAGCCAAAACCATGGGTCGCTAGTGACACATAGTCTTGCTTCATTTTTCGACCTAATGTCTTGCCTCTTTTGTTTGTTCCACAGCTGGTTGGTTTGATGGTTCGAGGAGAAGCAAGAGTCTTTGAAGATCTAAGTACTTAGGATTTTTCTGGAGTCTAGAATGGGAGATGTTTCCATCGCCATTTATCATTACTATTACGTTTTGATGGCAAGTCGCTAGTTGTTTACATTCAGCTGCTGATTGGAGTAAAAGAATGCTGATCTCTCGGCCTCGTCGATTCCAATCGTTGTTTTAGTCGTATCACTTGACCCTTGTCAGTCTCTTGTCTTAGATTTTTTGGTTAAGTCCTGAACCAACTTGCCTACACAAGGTTGTCCTGTTTTCTATGGGTTTCTGCTGGGTTAAAAACCCAGATAATATTTTCACCCCAGAGTACGTCTTAGCTGTATATAAGGCATGCTCTGGAAGTTATCATTTTCAGTATCCATTTGTTGATTTCCAAGTGATTGCTCTAGAAAAAATTGGGTTGCTAGTGGTCCATGTGAGGTGGGTCGCTAACTACCTATCTGTATGAATTTTTTTTTATTATCAGGATAGGTCGGGTAGCTGGCTACCCATGATGGGTCAGGTCCCTAGCGACCCGATTACTTAGCAAAAAATTCAGGCATGCTCTCCTTGCCTACTTACACTCGAGCCGACCCCTTTTTCTTTCATTCGACCTGAGCGACTTCAACTCCTTCAAGTGGCCAATTCTTATGGCGATTCGACCCAGGTAATCAACTCGATTTGCTACCCAGTTTCATTTGATCCATGCACTGCTGATTTATTTAAGCATCTTCCTTCGTCGCAGAACCCTAGGCATCCATCATCGTGCTCGAATCTGAACCCTAGCCCACTGTTAATCCGTAGCCGACCCATCCTTAGCACGCTCATAATCCAATCCATAGATCACCGAGTTTGATTTGTGATTCTACTTATGCCTTTTAATCAGTTTAAGGTGGGTTTGCTTGATTGATTTGTTAATTGCTATGTTGGTACAATGATTTAATGTCTAGCCTTTCACTTGCAATGTTGATTACAAGAAGTTCGAGTTGATTGTGGTTTAATGGAGGAAGATGGTAAATCGAGTCTCAAGCTGTCTATTGGAATGACATTCGGGCTTTGGCCCAGGGCTTGACGCATTTTGCTATCTTCATCCATTAGACCTGAATTGACTTGTCTCCAATTTCACAGACGCTACTTGCATGACGTATTACCAGTCTATCCCAATTCTTTCAGAGAACTTGGGCTTTTCCCGCTTGGTTATTCTATATTTGGTGCATCTGTAATAGGAAGAGTTTTCCGTGTCACTTTGGACAACAGATCCATTATCGATCATTGATCGATAACGAGTAAGTGCGTAAGAAGTGGACAAAAATGGACTGGCACAGGGAAGTTCTTTTCTTCTTCCACGATGAGCGAAGTATCTACATGGGATAGATTGTTCGCAGTGTACTGAGCACTGAGTTTATCCCTTATAGATAGCACATTACCCTTACGCGCTTGCCTCGTTTCGTACTTGAAGTTCGACGTGTCGATTACAAGTCAAAGTTTCTTCGGGATTCAAGTGTGATAGGAGAAACTTATGAAATTAGGATAGATTTACCGGACCATTTTCGGATGTGGGTTCTATTATATAGAATGAAGTAGCCATTCACACGCCATAAGTCAAGCGAGCGAAGCCCAACGCTTTCCAAGCTGAGTCATCATCTTCCTCGCAAGCCCCGTACAGTCAATTAGTTCCAGTTGGGCCCCTCATGGACCGCACACCTTCCAACTTTCGAGTCTTGCTTAATCCTCCTGAAAGAGCATCGTCAGTGATTTTCGCTAAGGCTCTTTACAATATATTTACGCGGTATGGAATTCTCGAAGAGGGCGTGCATCTGCCGACGAAAGGCAAATTCGCTGAAACCCCCCCGGGGTACACTACTTGGTGAATGAAGTCGTGCCTCCCTTCAACGATTTTTTGTATGAGACGCTCTTAAACTTAGGAATTTCTCCATTCCAGCTTCATTCGAATGGTTACGCCATCCTTACTTGCTTGCATGTCCTTTTTATGTGGAAGTTCAACCATGCCTTAAATTTTGATGAGCTGTGGTATTTTTTGGCATTCAGAAGGAGGACGATTGTCCTTCTTTGATTATAATCGAGGCCCAAAGGAATCAAAAGATCGTCTTTCACTTACAAAGCAACTTATCATAGTTCAAGACACAATATTTTTTCATTAGATGCCTCAAGGGGTTCAACCGTCAGTGGACAACAAGGGGTAGGCTTCTCTTTTCTATTTGTCGAGCTCCAAAGCATTGTAATGGGGTTTCTAATTAATTGTATTCCCTTTGTAATTATCCCAATGCCGAACAGAGATGTAACTCTTGGTGAAGTTTGCAAAACTTTAAAAGCTATCGACATTGAGGAGAGGTGTGTTAGAGTTCTGTTGATCGATGAGAATCTATGCCGATACAGACTGTTGGATCTGAGTAGATCCGTTGCTCAGATTAAATCTCCCTTTCCCGGTTGAGCCAGAATCACACAAGATCCTTTTCTTCGTCCCACGGCTCTGAGAAAGGTCGGGAGATAGGTAGCTCGTCCATAGGATCACTCGATAAGGCCATGAGGAGGTAGAAGCCACTGTGACAGGTCTTAGCGGTTCAGTTAGAATTCCCTTAATTCTGAAGGAAGAAGAAGACGAGCTCACGTGCAGAGAATACAAAGCCGCGATGGACTTAGAGAAAGAGGAAGGAGAGTTCGAGAGCAGTAGCGACAAGTCAACTTTTAGTGATTACTTTTCATCAGCATATGATGGTGACAACTCGGAGTCCTGCGATAAGACCTCAGGAATGAGTTTCGATCTCCCAAGTCTGCCTCCTTCCGATACAAGTGGCCAAGGCAAAGCCCTCAAAACTAGAAGACCCCAAGATTCCTTAAAGTAAGGATGTCGGAGCGGGGCTCGAAGATTTCAGCGACTTTTTTGTTGACTTCGACGAGGTCATGAAAGGAGATTTCAAATTCGATGCGATGCCTTCTTGCTGGGATGATAACGAACTAATAGTCAGTTCAGTCCTGCTTACAACAACCAAAGTCAGTTCGATCCTACCTTCAACAGCCGTTTGTTCCGGTTTGTGACGAAGCTTTAGGCGATATTAGAAACACATCACATTCCGCTGGGATTACACTTGTTTCCATTTTTTTGTTCCTTCATTTATTTGCTTAACTTATGTTAGGCTTTTGAAATTTTTTGTGTATGCCCTATTGGAGGTATGACGAAAGGATGAGGCTTCAATGACGACTTCGAGGAATTTTTTGATTCACAGCGGTATCCAAAGCGCTCCTCCAGTCATCATCAAGTCTAGGAGATGGAAAAGGAGTATAGACGGAGGAAGGAACCCAAAGCTGAAACCCGTCGCCAAGAGTAAAGACATAGAGCTCGATTGCATTGAGGCGGGCATGAGAAAAGGAGATCTCATAAGGAAAAAGATGAGCCGTCAAAGAGGTCAAGATTTGACTATCGCTCCCATCCTTCAGAGCAAGCTTCGAAACACACTTCCATGAGCCTAGAACTTCCTATCACTTCTGCTGCAATTCTGCCCCCAACACATGTTCTGTCTTCCTCCATTGTTACTAATGCCCCTAACACATCTCATCCCTACACGAGGTCGACTTATACTCTTCCTTCAAGCACCCTAGGCTCAAGGCCATGCTTATGGCTTGGCTCTTAAGAAGGGATATGGACCTTCATCCCGTTCATAGGGATTCCTTCGTGTCGCATTTCCAATCTATCCAAAATGAATTAGAGAAGGCCGAGAAATGGGAGAAGCACTACAAGCAACTGGTGGATACTAAAAAAAATAATTACCAAGAGATCCACTCTTTCGAAAACGAAAAGAATGATTATGAAAGGGCGTTGGCCCATCGGGATGCTAAAATTAAACAGTTGAAGGAGGAGAAGGAAAGAGCGCTCTGCGAAAGTAGGAGAACCGCCAGCCTAATGAAAAAGTTAAAGGACGTGCATAAGAAGGTCGAGATTGTTTCGGGAGGTGAAATTAAAAAGACTCATGCGGAAGAGGCAAAATTGAAAGAAGAAGTGGCTTCCTGTAACGCTGTCATTGAAGCTCAACAGAAAACAATCGTCGACCATGATTTAATTATTGAAGGGCACAACAAGACGATCACCGACCAAGCTAAGGCCATTGCTAAATTACAGGCTTAAGTCGCGCAGCTTAGTACCAATAAACTGTCATTGAAGTTGAAAAGGATGTGGTGACATTAAACTACTTGGACCTTCGAAATGCCTTCGAGAAGAAGATGGAAAAGCTGGACTCAACTGTTTTGAATTTCTACGTCAACTCCTTGTTGCATCAAGGAAGTCTCAGCTACCTTCGCTCGAAGTTTCCATGCACTCTTGCCCTTGTTTGGGAGGAAATCTTATCTTGCTTCAACGAAAATAGCAACGTTTATTATGATCAAGAATTGTGAGATTCCTATCTTGATGATGAATCCAAGAAAGCACTACTTGAGGGGCAGGAAATTCTTCGTGTCGAACGAGAGAAGGAGGCCACCGATGCTGCCTTGATAACTACCACTGCATGCCCACTACGCCTTCTATTTCCGGCATAGGTGAACCATTGAAGCAGATCCATGTCCCGCCAATTAGTTCAGGACTCGGCATTATTCCTCGTGTGGTGGAGCCTTCAAAAGAAGGTGACGGCGGTGAATTCGAAGTCGCTATTCATAATCCCTCCCTTGGTGCAGGTAATTTCAATGATTCTCCTAAATTTGGCAGTCTCCATCTTATGCCACAGGAGCAAGAGGAGTTTAATGCTTTTCTTTTTTATCTTATAGGTCCATCCAATTTTCCCGTTGAAGTATCAACTACCTTGGCGTCTATGCCTGCTACCATTTTCCCATCGTCGGAGATTGTATCCATTCCTGCTCCAGTTCCCACATCCACATCTAGCTCATAACCGAGGCCAGGGGCCGAGAAAATAGCCACGGCCTGGTCGCCCCTTCAATGTCTTTTGAAGGTGATATAACTGCGCTGGAGGCCAAGGAGTAGGGGATGCAGATAGAACAACCGCCGTGGACTCTGCACGAGATGGTTTCCGTTAAGAAGGAAAAGGTGGAGGCAATCAAGGCTTCGAAGAGTTTCAGAGAATCGAAGAATCGAAAGGTAAAGGGAAGAACTTCTAAAAAAATTCAAAGGAGGAGGAGGAAATTGCCACCAAAGTGCACGTTAACATTACTGGCAGCGTCACCTTTCCTAAAATGAAGCAGAAGCTACCAACTAGAGGTGGAAAGGGAAGCAGTGGCAAGAAGCATTGAGTGGCCGGTATGAGGATTGACTTGGTTTTGGCTAGCAGCTTGCAAGAATACCGACTTGTTTTGTTTCTTTTTGAATCATTTTTTTCAAGTGCAAAGTCTCCAATTTGCGTTTGTACCGTGGAGTCTGTATTTTCTCTTTGTTGGCCATTGTTGTGTGGGTACGGCCCCCACATTTTGATCCTATATACAGAAAATCAGAAGTAATACAATGATGTTTTGAGTATATTTTTATCTATTTATTTGTTTATGCTTTGTTTACTTCATTTTGTACTTTACTAGTTCTGTGATTATAACCAGAGTCCTTCATTTGAAGTGACGGAACTTAGAGATTAATAGCACTTAGAGAGTTTTTGTTTGGTAATTCACAAAACTTTAGAAAATTTTCTATAACTTAGAAATTTTTTGTTTGGAAGTTGAAAATACTTTGAGATAGAACTTGTGAACTTGCGAATTTTTTGTTTGGAGTGACAGAGCCGGTGAGCTTGTTGTATATTTTGTTTTTGGTTTAGTACTGGTGTATGCCCCTCAGTTCATAGGGATGTTCACTTCAAACAATTTTCAAATAGTTGATAACTTGGGGTCTAAATAATCTTTATTGAAAATTTAAATAAGTTACAACTTGATTCTAATTTTTTGGAGATAGTGCAATTTTAGCATGCAATCTCATTTTTTGGCGACATTCAGGTGAATATGCAACTTGCGCATGGGTATATGTTGTCAATTATTGAGTGCCCTCCTTCTAGCGCCAATTTTGTATGGGTTGCACTTACTATTCTCGAGTATATTTGTGCGGTTTCTCATGCTCCTTGGCGTTGCCTATCTTCGAGCAACATGAGGAGTTAGAATTTTGGCGCACGGCTCATGAGATGCACAGATTTTGTTTTTCCTCGGTGTTGCCTATCTTCGGACAAGACAGGGAATTGTCATTTCGGTGCTCTTCGGGGTTGCCTATCTTCGGGCAACACGAGGAATTGTTATTTTGAGGCTCTTCAATGCTGCCTATCTTCGGGCAACATGAGGAGTTTTAGTTTTAGGGCTCCTTGGTGTTTCCCATATTCGAGCAACACGAGGAATTTTGGTTTTGGTGCTCCCGATGTTGCCTATCTTCGGGCAATGCGAGGAGTTTCGATATTGGTGCTCCTCGATGTTGCCTATCTTCGGGCAACACGAGGAGTTTTGATTTTCCTTGGTGTTGCCTATCTTTGGGCAATACGAGGAGTTTTCATTTTGGGGCTCCTCCATATTTTAGGGCTCCTTGATGTGGCCTATCTTCGGGCAACACGACGAATTTTTATTTTGGGGATCCTTGATGTGGCCTATCTTTTGGAAACACAAGGATTTTTTATTTCGGGGCTCATCGATGTTTCCTAACTTTGAGCAACACGGGGATTTTTTTTCTTTTGGGGCTCCTCGATGTTGCCTATCTTCAGGCAACACTAGGAGTTTTTGTTTTGCGGCTCCTCGATGTTTCCTATTTTCGGGCAACACAAGGAGTTCTGATTTTTCTTAGCCCTCTCAATGCTACCAGAGCAATCTAATTGTCAGGGAACAAGAATCGGTTTGAGTCAATTTTCTTCCGTCAACTCTGCGGGTAATTATTATGAACACGATTTGGTTGGTTCAAGAAGCAAACTTTATTAAGAAAAACACGTCAGATTCTTTGCATGTTTACAATGCCATTGACATTTTCGGGATGGCTTATTTGCTGAAGAAATAGAAAATATATAAAATATTTTTTTTAATGAAATAACGGTAGAGTGATTCGCTATTCCAGGCTTTAGGAACTGCGACCCTGTCGACGGTTGTCAGCTTAAAGTCCCATCATGGAGCTTTTGATTAATGGCATATGGTCCTTCCTAGTTTGGTCCAAAGGCTCCCGACACAGGGTAAACTTGCTTAAGCACAAGATCTCCAACTTCGAAGGTCTGACTATGAACTTTGGAGTTGAAGTACCATGCAACTCTTTTTTGTTGGGTAGCCATTCTCAACTCTGCGTCTTCTCTTTTGTCATCGACCATGTCTAGTGATTCGAATGAGGGTTGCTTGTTTTGTGCTTGATTAATATTATGCCTTCGGTGCGAGGGGATTTCTAATTCAGGAATCATTACTTCTGAACCATATGCTAATGCGAACGGAGTATGGCCAGTTGACACTTTGTGTGTTGTCCTATATGCCCATAGTGCGAGTGGAAGTTCATCAACCCAATTTTCTTTTGCTTTTGTTAATCACTTTTTGATGGTGGATTTGACGATCTTGTTTATCGCTTCCACTTGCCCATTTTCTTTCGAGTGAGCCACTGTGGAAAAGCTTTTTTCGATTTGGAAGTGCCAGCAGAATTCTTTGAACTTTGCGCTTTCGAATTAGGTTCCATCGTCAGTGATGATTTTTTGCGGCACACTAAACCTGCAAGTGATGTTTTTAGTGACAAAGTTAATAATTTTCTTTGTGGTTATGGTGGACAACAGTTCTGCTTCGGCCCATTTTGTGAATTAACCTACAAAAACTATAGCATATTTGGCTCCTCCTTTAGCTATTGGAAGGACACCAATCAGATCGATCCCCATATCGCAAATGGCCATAGGCTGACCATTTGTGTCAGTTTCATTAAAGGAGTTCTCTAAATTTTGTTGAATCTTTACCTACGATCGCATCTTCTGACGTGATCTGCAGCATCGTGATTTATTGTTGGCCAAAAATATCCGTATCAAAGAACTTTCTTTGCCAGCGTCTGCCCCCCACTGTGGTCTCTGTATTCTCCTTCATATACTTCCTTCAGGATTTTTCATGCTTCATCATCGGTCACACTTCTAAGAAGAGGGGTCGAGAATGCCCTTCAATAGAGTATCTCATCATGTATCATGAACCTTTGCGCCTTGCGGAGGAGCTTCTTCCATTTATTTTGCTCGGTAGGTAGGGTTCTTGCGAGTAGATAGTCCTTTATCGGTGATGTGCACAGTGCGTATTTTTACTTCCATATTTAATCGAATTAAATTAAATAAATGATCATAGTGGATGTTTAAATTATTTTCAAATCATCATATATTCATTTTCATATAAGGGAAAAATGGTTATTTTGTGTATATTTTAATTTGAGGAAAATTACTTGGACATTTTTGTGATTATTTGTAGGAATTTGGATTCAAGTGCAAGTGGTTTCATGAAGAAATATGCGTGAACAAGAAGATACAAAGGAATTTAGATGTAATAATTCATTTCATGAAACATGTATGACCCTATCTACCCACATACCATGTACACTTAGGAGCTAATGCACGTGCTAATGGAAATTAAAGCTACATGTACATTTAAGTGGAGGATTAACACATGATAATGATTACTTGGTGGCCACACTACCTCAAGGGCAATTTGGGTAGTCTTCAAAAATGTGGATTAAGATTTCATACATGTATAAATACCCCTTATGTTCATGTAATTATTCTTCCTCTTAGACTTTTTAGTCTAGTTTAGGCTCAAAATAAAATACAAGCTCTCTTTCTCTTTTCATGGCTCTTAGCCATATTTCTTGTTATGTAACTTTCCTTTCTTATGCAATGTTAATTAATTTTCTCTTTAATTTACATGCTCTTTTCCTTTCTTGTTAGTTGTTAGTTTATTTTTCATTCAAGTAGATTATTTTTTATTGCTTTATAATTATCTCTCGTTTTCTCTTGTTTTTGTTTCATGTTGCATGCTACCATTATTGATATGATAACAAATATGAGAGGCTAAACTCCTTCAATTTCGGGGTAATGAAGCTCTCTTAGTCATGTAGCTTCAATATTGTGATCATTTATGTTCCCTTTTTGTGCTTAATGAAAATATTTGAAGTGGTTTAACTTACCGTTTTAGCTTTAAATTTGATAACCTATATTGTTGACACAAAATAGGCTATGCTTAAACAAATAACAAATACAAATTACCTATTCATATGATGTAGGTAATGAAGTGATTTTAAAATCAAAATTTGATGGTTTATATGTCTAATCAATAGTTAATAGGCCATGCTTAAAGTAGATTTTACTTTCAACTTTGCTGTCATTTTTCACAAGAGTTAGTAAGTAGTTTAAGGGGTGTGTTATAGTTTGATCGCTTATGTTGAGCTAATTAATAGCATAAATAGGCCATACTTATAATAAACACGTCAACTAAAATCACTAATTACAAAATTAAAGAGATCATAATTTCGTGTTTTGTTGAACTATGTGATCTAGAGAGTGGATTTATCTCTAAATTGCCTTTCAACTCTCATATTATTATCACTTCTAAATTTTTTAGTTTCTATAATTTTCATTTTTATCTTAAACACACTCTAAAATCTTGGTTAATTTGATTGAATAGAAATTTAAAATCTAACATTTCCCTGTGGATCGACCCGTACTCACTACTTACTAGAATTATACGTCACGCGCTTGAGGTTATTTTTATTATAAATTCGATGGGCCGTTCTCTAAATCGATAGGAAATTAATCAACAAATAGTTGACATCATCCATGAATCTGGGTTGACGGTAGTCTCTAGAATCTGGTCCACATCCATTTCGTCTATGCTCAGTTCGATTAGCGTTTTGACTGGAACCAATCCCAATGACTAGGCTTCTCCAGAGCTTGCCAGCTTGGCCAAATAGTCTGCCTTGGTGTTTTGCTCTCATGAGATGTATGTCATGGTGTAGTGCTCGATATCACTTAACAGCTCTTGTACTTTAGGCAGGTACAAGGCAAGATTTTCTCCATACACCTGATACTCTCCTTTCACTTGACATATGACCAGCTAGGAGTCACTATATATGCGGATAGACTTTATTTTGAGTTCCTTTACAACTTTCAATCCTACGGTCAGTACTCTGTATTCCACTTCGTTATTCGAAGCTAGGAATTCCAAGCGCAAAGCATAGCTAATGGCTCATCCCTCCACGATTTCGAGTGCTATCCCAGTGCCCGAAAAAAATTGTTTGTTGCGTCATCGACGAAGAGCTTCCATTGTGCGTCCGTTTTCGAATGAACTTCCTCTTCATCGTCTTTTATGGTAAATTAGGCAATGAAATTGGCCAATGCTTGCCCATTGATTGTTTTCCTTAGATGGTATGTGATGTCATATTGGCTTAACTCTATATTCCACTTGAGTAGTCGTCCAGAAGTTTCTGGATGGTATAAAACTTGCTTTAGGGGCTGGTCGGTCAACACTTTAATCGGATGGGCCTGGAAGTATGGTCGTAATTTCTGGGATGCGATCAAAAGGCAATATGCTAGCTTTCCAGGTTTGGGTAATTCTTCTCAGCTTCGGTGAATCATTTGCTAATGTAGTACACATATCGCTAGATTCTCGCTTCTTCCCGCATGAGGGCCGCACTCAGCGCATGCAGGGAAATCGCTAAATAGATGAATAGATCTTCTCCATCCACTAGTTTTGATAAGATTGAGGGAGTTTTCATGTGTCATAGCAATTCCTTGAAAGCTGTTTAACAAGCTTCGCTCCATTCAAAGTTTTTCTTTTCTTTCTTCACTATGTCGAAGAATAGTATGCACTTGTCTGTAGTTTTAGAGATAAATCGACTTATTGCTACAACCATTCCATTCAAGCTTTGAAGTTCTCTCTTATTTTTAGAGGCTTGGCCTTCCCATAACTCTGTTATTTGTTTTGGATTTTCTTCGATGCCCCAAGCACTTACTATGAATCCTAGGAATTTCCCAGAGGCTACTCCGAAGTGACAGCTTCGCTTCGTATTTGCGAAGTATTTCGAACATTTCGGCGAGATTATATAGCTGATTAGTAGCTACTCAGGATTTGACTAACATATCGTCCACGTAAACTTTCATGTTCTTCCCAATCTGGCGTTTGAACATATTATTCACTAGCCTTTGGTAAATTATCCCTGCATTTTTCATACCGAATGACATTACTCGATAGTAGTACAGTCCCAAAGCGGTGATGAAGCTGGTGTTTTCTTGGTCTGGTTCATGCATCAAGATTTAGTTATAGCCTGAGTTTGCATCCATAAATGACAGCAGTTTGTGTCCCGCCGCTCCATCCACCAGCTGATCAATCCTAGGGAGCGGGTAGCTATCAGACATGCCTTGTTGAGGTCCGAGAAATCAATACAAGTTCACCATTTTCCATTGGACTTCTTGACTAGGACTGGGTTCAATACCCATTCAGGGTAGGTTGCATCTCTAATGAAGCCGTAAGCCATCAGCATATCTACTTTCTCTCTCAAAATCTTGGATCGTTCAGGGCCCAAGCTACGCCTTTTATGATTTCTCGGTGTGAATTTGGGGTCAAATTGAGATTGTGGCAGGCAATTTCAGGTGATACCCCATACATATCGAAGTGTGTCCAAGCAAATACGTCCAAATTAGTGCGAAGGAATTTTGTTAGTTCTGACCGCATCTTGTTTCCAAGCCGCGGCTCAATTTTCAGGACCCGTGTTGGGTCATCCATACAGACTGGGACATACAGCGTCAGTTTAGCCGGTGCTACTTGATCCTCCTCTGAGCTCTTCTTTCTAGGGTCCAAAACCTTGTCGAATCGGCTTTGGTCCCCAAGCCAAGAGTGATTTTGTAGTTGCTATCCACAGGGTTCATGGATGTGGAGGGTCCTCTACACATCCTTTCCTTTTTCCTTTCTTCTTGACTCACACAATTCTATAGTGTAGTATTCCCGGACGACGTTTTGGTCTTCTTTCACAACTTCGACTCTGTGCTTGGTAGGGAACTTAATTGTAAGGCACCATTGGGCTAATGTTATTCTGAAGTCAGCTAGTGTGGGTCTTCCCAAGAATGCATTGTATGCTGACATTTTATCCACGATCACAAAAGTCTAAATGAGGATGACCCTTCGCTCCCCCTCTCCGAGCTCCAGGGGTAGGTCAATTGTTCCCACAGGTTGCTTGGGTTCACCAGTAAACCCCTGAATCTTTGTTTGGCATGCGGACATACTTTTTATGCCAATCTTCATTTAATCGAAAGTGCGTTTAAGGAGAATGTTAATGTGACGCCCCACCTCTATACCCACGCTAGCCAAGAACACTACGGTGTAGTGCTGTCAACTAGCACGGAGAATAAGGCTATTAAGGAGCGACCATCCATGTGACTGCTTATCACACGGTGGCTATAAATAATATTCGAAAACAAACATAGAAATAAGCATAACACAAATCAGTCACAGACATCCATATCACAAAGGCGGAAGAAGATATGAATATATAACTAACACATGAAAGTGTACATCAGAGTAGTGGTCAAAAAGATCCACAATAATACAAAAGAATACAACTATGAGTCTATATCTCAAGTGTATACAACAAAAACTTCTAATCTAAATAGTTAGCCAAAAGTCAGAGTAGCAAATCCGGGGAAGAAGTCAAGCAGAAGCACTTCTAACATCTCGGTCTGACCCGAGTATTATTTAAGAAAATAATAAATGAATCAGTTTAGCTATAAATATCAAATGACATGGTATAAAATAAAAGATATGGCATAAACATAAAATATCCATACCGACATACTACTATAAGTATGCAAATGATGATCAACAGAAGATCAATCAATAAGAGATAATCAATATTACAAGAATCTTCTCAAAGATCCAAAGATGGCATCATACCCTAAACTTGTACTCATAACAAGTCAATGACATAAATTCCAGAAATCAACACAAGAAATCCAGAAATCACAGAAAAAGGGAAAGAGACCTATCACACGACGGTCCGAAGACCATGGGGAGCTACCCCATATGGGTGAGTTGGAATCGCCCAGATGAGGTCTAGGCTAACCAAAAAGCAAAATGGTATGTGTGAGTGGAATCACACAAATGGTGTCTAGCCTAACCTCGCAACAAAAAGGTATGTGTGAGTGGAATCACACAAATGGTGTCTAGACTAACCTTGCGGACAAAGAGATATGTGTGAGTCGGAATCACACCCATGAGGTCTAGTCTAACCTTGCAAACAAAGAGACATCGCACAATTGCTAGTCTAAATCATAAAATGATCGTCATGATCAACGAAAAGTGTCAATTACACTAAGCTAGTAAATATAAAAGTTTATCTTCGTGTCCCATAACCACTTGCTTAACTTAAATATTTACGAACAAACTGTAAATCTTCACTAGAAAATTATCACAAGAGGTTCAATCGAACAAGTCCAAGAATTAACCGACGAAGTGAACGCAAGTGTTTCATACCACTTGTTTTACTAAGCCGTTTAATCAGATTTCTCATTCGAGTGAGGTAAAGGTTTGTATATACTAGTAGATTGGAAAACGGTTTAAGAAAAGAGCTTTGTTATTGAAAATAGAGTTGAAATCATTTTGTTGAAAGAGTTTTGATATTTACTAATAGTATTGAAACCTTCATATTTCTAAAGTTGTTATCCCGCCTTTTTAGCAAGGCCGTGATACCATAAAATCGACCGAGAAGCCCAAGATAGTTTGTCTCGAAGAATGGTCAACTCAGCATCTCAACAAAGCAAGTTCTGTTGAATGTTTTTCAGATAATATCCCCTACGGAGGGGGGTCCATGGGCGGTGGCAACCCCCCAAGGTGGGGGGCGGGGGCAACACCACCGCTACGGGGTTCGACCTGCCCGGTCAGGTCGCGGGGTTCCAGGGGGCAGAGTCCCCGGCGGGGTGCGGGGCAGCGCCCCGTCCAAAATGGTACGACCTAGTGAAGACCTAAGGGAGGATAGGATCGAGCGACCTAGGGGTCTAAGGGGTCAAGCGACCTAGAGGAGTTCGCGATTTAGCAGAAGCGAGCGACCTAACAGAGGCGAGCGACTTAAGGGGTCATGCGACCTAACGGGCTCACGACCTAACGTGGGAACGACCGAAAGAGGCACGCGACCTAGTGGTTGAACGACCTAAAATTGCAAAGGCCAAAGTGGAACGACTGTCGCGACCTAGCGACCTAATGTGCCACGTGACCTAACGACCTAACTAGGTCAAGCGAGTTAAGGCCTTAACGACCTAAAGGAATTAAGGCGTCACGACCTAAGGGATAAAGGTCCTGCGGCCTAGAGGGGAAATAAGGTCTAACGACCTAGGGTGCATAGGTCAAGCGACCTAAAGGTTTATAAGGTCATGCGACCTAACTGGGTGAAGGTCATGCGACCTAACAGGGAAGCCACCAAGCAACCAAATGAAAAACAGGGCATGCGACCTACGACCTAGCGGCACACGACCTACGACCTAGCAACACACGACCTACGATCTAGCGACACACGACCTACGACCTAGCGACCTAACTCCGAACAATCATTTGTGCCAGTGCGACCTAAGTGCAGAAAATCACCAAAAACGCTAAAAATTGGAGTTTTTCGCCAATCCAATCCAAACCAAATGCAAATGTACATGCTAAAGTGATAGGAAATCATTCCCAAACTTCCATGATAGATATAGGCAAGAACGTGAGATAAAAATCTCATCTTTGCACCAAAAATCAATGAAAATGAAGACCAAAGCAAAGCAAGAATCAATCCACTTCAATCTCAACACAAGAAGCTTGAATCCAATGTCTTCACTTTGATTTTGGAGTTGGATGTTGAATTTGCTAATGAACTTGGGCTTGGAATTTTAATTTCCCTTTCCACTCACCATTAATGCTAAAACTAGAGTTAGGTAGGAATTTATGAAGAGATGAGGAGAAGGGGTTGGAACTTAGGTTTAATAGGCTAAACCAACCCAAAGTCCAAAGCGGGAAAAGTTAGTGAAATTCCACTAACCCCAAACATATCAAAGTTTATACTTAAATAGATTGTAAACGGCATTTCGAACTCAATGGAAGTGGTCTCAAGTCCTAATTTGACCGTTTGCAAAAGGTAGCTTTTCGGACCAATATCCGAATAACGATAAAATATTTAAACATATAATCGATAAGTACGCAGGTTGTCACGGTTAAAGGAGCTACAGCTATCAACCAACACCTGCCAACTATGGCAGGCCCAATTCCTACCGTCACAACCATTGAATCGAGAATCGAAGCTTCGATCCCTTCGGTATCCTGATTTTGGAACACAATATCGCCATTCAAGATCCTTTGCATTTTAACTGGAGTTTCATCCTCCACAACCAAATAAGATTCCTTCGGAGAATACTTCAACGAAATTGCATATCGCTCCAATTCTTCCCAACTTCTTTGTGCGGGATATGGCCCTCCAGATATTGTTCCAATGATGAGTCTCTGGTCAGTTTGTCTCGACCCTTCTAGAAGACCAAACAAATCCCTAATTAGAATTATGGGATTCAATTCTTTTTCCGTGACGTTATATTTCGAACCATTGAATGGACATGGGCCAACTCGAGAACAATTGAATGATGACAAAATTATCAAAGCCTTATTTTGATTCAACAATGTACCAATAGTTGCTTGATGCCGAGTAACTACGGAAATCTTCACTTTTGAAAAAAAAGGGTGATATTGGTGCAATCTAATCCATTATCGGGGATCAATCCCTAGTTCTTACTTGATTCCTTCATTCTCTTGGGTGTTGAGGAGTTACGGATTGATCAAGGTTTTGTGGTTGACTTACGTACTACTGGAGTTTGTTGTTCTGGATCAGTTCCTTAATGAGATTCTTTAGGTGGCGACATTCGTTCATATTGTGGCCATGTGTCTCATGGAAGCAGTAGAACTTCCCTGAGCGCTTCTGCTGCTCGGTCACCCCGTTCTAATGGCTTTTGCATTCCTCAGTTCCTTGGATTGCGAGAAAAATGTTTTCTAGTGTATCGCTCAGGGGAGTGTAGACTTCAGGCCTAAACCCTTTGAGCTTTTTATTGCTGCTATTACCATTCTTCTTATTAGAGTTTTGACCATTTCTCTTTGAATTCCCATTTTTTCCAGCGGTTCCTTCAGCAGTTTGAGAAGTGTGCGCATTTTGATTCATTGCTAAATCGCTTTTCCCAGAATTTGTCGTTTGCATACTAGTAGACTTCCCTTCCAGTTCCTGCACTTTCTCCAACCTTAGGTACTGACTTGCTTTGCGATTGAAATCTTTCCTGATGGTAGGTTGCTTTATTTTAATCCACTTTCTGAATTCATTTTCCAGGTGAATGGCACGAACTAATGCCATGAAAACCATGTCTTCGTTACGGTTGCTTACTTCCATCAGCGATGTATTAAACCTGTTTATGGAATACTTCAGTGATTCGTTTCGCCTTTGGAACAACCCAGATGGGGACATGACATCTTTTGGCTGGGCAATATAGAGTCTGAACTGATCAAGGAACCTTGTCGCTAGTTGGTCAAAAGCAGAGATAGATCTTGGTGGAAGCCTAGTGAACCACATTGACCCAACCCATTCGAGAATGATAGGGAAGCATCTACATCGAACAACTTCAGAGGCATTCACTCTGTCCATATACCAATGGCATTTGTACAAGTGAGGCTTCGTGTCCTTCGTTCCGTCATAGGACGTAATAGTTGGCATTGTAAATTTTGAATATCTATCGTTCAGGATTTCATCAGTGAAGGGAGTACTACTTGGCATAGATCCCCACTCATCATCTCTTCTATCTTTACTCTCCTCCATTAATCGTTTAACTATGTCCGCTATGTATGCCTCTGATGTCCGGTAGTCCTAAGGACGACGATAAGTCATTGCGCCACGTGTTTGATGATGTGCACATAAACGTGCATATTTTTACCACCATATTTATTCTAATTAATTTAAATAAATGATCATATTGGGTATTTTAACTTGTTTTAACCAAAATACATATTAATTCCAAACTGTCACATATCCATCTTCATATAGGGGCAAAATGGTCATTTGTGTGCATACATTTCTTTGAGAAAAATTAATTGAAAATTTATATATATTTGTGTAGGAATTTGATCTCAAATAGGAGTGGTTTCATGTAGACACATGCATGCACAAAATGAATATAAAGGAAGGAAGATGGAAGTAATTCAAAATGAAGAACATAGAGGACCCCATCTACTACTTACGGAATTAATGGCTTTATATACACTTAAATGATGATTAGTAGAAGCTAATGATTACTTGGCCTCCACACTTTCTCAAGGGTAGTTTGGGCATTTTTCAAATTATGGATTAGGGTTTCATGCTTGTATAAATAACCTACTATGATCACGTAACCTCTTCTATCCTCTTAAGCCCTCTCATGGTGGTCATCTCTTCTCTTAATTTAGCTTAGTTCTTTTTTATTTCTTTTCATGGCTACTTGGCCATTCATTATTATTTTCATGTAATTTTCCTTTTATTGCAATTTAATACATGCAACTTTCCTTTTCATGCTTGTTCACTTTAATGTTTATAGTGTATATTTACTTTCATGCAAGTAGAATAGTTTTAATTCTTGTTAATTAGCTCTCTTTTCCATTAAGCTTTCATTTTCCTTTCTTGTTGTTATCTACATTTGTTAGTCAAATGATAAATATGAGAGGTTAAAGCCCTTCAATTTGGGAGTAATGAAGCTCTCTAATTATGTATCGTCAACTATTTATTAATTCATGCTCTCCTTTTGTGCTTAATGATGATGATAGAAATGATTTACTAGTTGTTTTTGCTTTGAATTTGATAGTTCATATTGTTGATACCAAATAGGCCATGCTTAAACAATCACTAACACTAATTGCCTCTTCATCAAAATATGATTATGGCAAAAGAAAGTGATTTGAAATTAAAACTTGATGGTCTATATTTCTAATCAACAGTTAATAGGCCATACTAAAATAGATTTCATTTTCATTTTCATTGTCAAATTTCATGAAAATTAGTAAGTGGTTTAAGGGGTGTGTTGTAATTTGATGGCTTATGTTGGCTAATCAATATCACAAATATGTCATACTTATGATATGCACATCAAATAAAGCACTAATGACCATAAAAGAGAGATCATGATTTTATATGTGTTGAACTACATGATGTAGAGAGCGGATTTATTCTCTAAATTGTCGCTTAACTCTTATATTTGCTTCTCTTTTCTTTTAGTTAGTTAGTTAATTCTCTAATTCTCTAGCTTAACTTTCACTTGAAATTGGTATAATTTGATTGAATTGAATTTTTAAAATCAACAATTCCCTGCGGCCGACCCATATTTCCCCGTACTACAAGTGTACACCGTGCACTTGCAGTTATTTTTATTATAAAATTCGTTCGCCTATTTTCTAGTTCATAGAACTTTAGTCGACGCAAACAAGTTTTTGGCTCCGTTGCCGGAAAATTCTTATAATTTTAATTTTATATTCTTCGAATTAGTGTTGTTTTACTTTATTGTGTGTTTGTTTGCATATTTTAAAAACAAAACAAAAAATTGTTCCATTTTTGTGTGCATTTTGTTGTATGCTTGTCTTTCTTGTTTATTTTTCATTTGCATTAGTATTAAAAATAAAATCAACATACACAATTTTTTTTAAAAATTATTCCATTTACTTTTCAATTACATTTTATTTATAATTTACAATTTACAAAAAAAAGAAAAACTGTTTTGTTTCATTACTGTTGCTTCTTTGTCTTCAACACTTTATCTCTTCTCTGTACACCTCCATCATACTTCATCCCCTTCATACAAAATTCAAACATCCACTCCAAACAGTGAACTCATCACAGTCTCAAATAGTCATCTTGCCTCACAATTGACCACTGCTCCATCTAACCATTTTCACATCGCTGCATAACACTTCTTCTCTGACCACACTGTACAAACCATCAGCATAGTTCTTCCCCTGACATACACACTAACCGCCTCCATGCATCTCATCTCCATTGCCATCTACCTATCAATACCAACCACTACCACCCATTTCTGCCTACAACCCCCTGAGTCAGTACCAAACCAAATCCCCTGATCTACTTCACATACAATATCACTATGAACAATCCACATCCCCTTATCTACTTCAACAACTTCAGACATCAACTAGACCTCGACCACCTGATCGCCCACCCTGCCTTCTTGTTGCTCACCACACAAACTTCTCCATTATTACAGTGCACAACCGACACTGTTGTGCAATCCATCACAACCAATATTGTTGTGCACCATATACATCCTCCTTGTTTAAATTGCCAACTCACCCATAAACACAACTTCCCCCTGCTTTAGTCCCTTACCACTGAGCCAAATTATTTACAACTTCCTAATGCAACATCAACAATTCTACCCCTATATCTTCACAGTTTCGAGCCATCACTGCTAAACATTGCTGCCACCATCACAAAACTGCCACCATCCCCAAAATAGCAGCTATAATCACCTCTGCCTCACGTCTGCACCTCTACCACAGCAAATACATTTTCAGGCATCATCACGCGTCTTCATATCAGCAACTATCGATTCCCTAGATCTCTACCACATACGTCTCAACCTCCTTACCATCACTACAGACAACATTTTGCAGCCGCAGTTCATCATCCACGCTCACATCTCCACAAATCCCTTTAACCGCCTTCGACCACTTACGAATTTCTGCCATCAATCAAAGGTCGACCGCCCTCAACCCCAGTCACAACCACAATCCGCGGTCCTCACATTGCTTGAATCGCCTACTGCTGCATCTCCCAAAACACCATCACCGAGTCTCCAAATCACAAATCCTAAGCTTCACCGAATCACCCAATTCGACAGTTCGACTGCAACCTCCAACTACGTCCACTACTCAACCAATTTCGAGCATCTCGAACAAATTACTTTTGGAATTGGTGATTTTGGAATCACGTTTTTGCTTGCGGTATACGAATTTTGGAATTCACCAGTAAAAAAAAAAAAAATACGATAGAAGAGAAGTGTCAAGGGGATTTAGGGATTTCGCATATTTTTTTAAAAAAAAGTGGAGAAGGGCATGGTCTCTTGTTTGGGCCGAGATTGTTTTTTTTTTCTTTTTTTAGTCTAGACTGATCTCTAAGTTTTTATTTTGTTTATTTATGTTTAAAAAAAAATATTTGGGTAGAGTTAGATTGTTTTTAAGTTTTACTCATTGTTTTATTTATTTGTAAAGTTGTGTTTTTCTTTAAACAAAAGTTTCTTCCACTTTCAATTTGAGAAAAAAAAAACAAAAAGAAATTCTTTAGTTTTGTGTTGTTTCATCCATTAAAAAAAATTTCGTTTGTTTAATTTGTTTTTAAGTTCCATCCTCATATATTAAAAAAAAACTTGTATATATCTTGTTTTATTTTCAGGTTGCCAAAACAGAATTTCAGAAGAAGAGGAACTGCTACCAAAAATAATTGCTTCGCTTTGCATGCAAAAAAATAAAAAAACTGCTTGCTTGCTTATCGATTGTTTTATTAATTTTGCAATGTTGTTGTTTCCATCTATATAACTGAATTTCAAAAAAAAATTCATTTGTAGTTGCATTGTTAACACACGTTTATTTTCTGATTTGCATTTCATCTTAGAATTTGATTAATAATAACGGTTAGACATTGATATCACTTAATTGTATGTTGACAAATTGTATTCTTTGAATAATTTAATTTCTTGATATCTAGGCTACGGCAGAGCAATAATCAGTTATAAATATTACGGTGATTCATAAATATTATACTGAATTGTTTCTCTGAAGGTAGTTAAACATTCGGCTACATTGCTACGGTGATTCGTGGTGCACAGATAACTCATGTCTGTTACCTGACCGAGAACTATCTTGTTGATTTAAGACAGAGTGTGATTATACAATTTTGGTTTAACTTAGAATAAATCATTTGTAATAAACCCTTGCATTAATTTAGTTGCATTAGTTCATGCATATTTAAAAGAAAATTCAAAATCGAAAACAAAAAAGCTATAAATGTTCCTTTTCCCTTCGAATTTTTAAATCCTTTTTCCTTTGAAATTTCAAAAATCCAAAAAAAAATAAAAACCAAAATCCGAAAAAATATATAAAACCTTTTCAAAAACAAAGAAAAAATTTGAAAAACCAAAAAAAAAAAAAATCAATTTCCCTTTTGAAAAATAAATTTTATTTTTAAATATTTTTCCTTTATAAAAAAACCAAAAAAATTCTTGAAAATGTCCAAGTTTCCTTTTCCTTATCCACTTGAATTTAGTTGTGAAAATCAATATAATCCATATGATTACACTCCAAATCCATATGGATATTTTGACAACAACTATTGTTTAAATAATTTGAGTTTTGAACCATAAAATTTTCAAAATGACGAACAACCCTCGAATCTCGAAAATAGCATTTCATCTCTACTTGAAATCTCTACACAACAAAATCAAATTATAAATGAGTTGTGTAATTCATATTTGTGCGATAATGCGAATCAAAGTTTTCAAAATAATCAAAATTTGAATTCAATTCAAAATTTAAACGTTTTCGATTATTACCCATGCCAATTCACTTTCGAACTCCAAAATGAATTTCAAACTCAAAATGAAACAACTTTTTAAACGAATATGGCAATGGGAATAATATTGACTATGATGCGAATGGAAATTCTTGTTCTCAACAAATCCAAATAAAAAATTCTCAAGTTAGTAACTTCAAATTGGATTTTGTTGAAAAAATGAACAAAATTTACGATGATGACATGGATTTTTTGTTTGAAACATATACGAAACAACGTGATAAACAAAATCAGATCCCAACGTATGACGAGTCAAACGATAATCCATCTTTTACCACAATCAACGATTTTCAAACAACAACTTTTGAAACTGAAAATGATGATCTTAATGAAGTTGTTGAAAACACGGTAATTGAGTTGAATTTCAATCCATTTGAGGGTGTGGAACCAAATTTAAAATTCGACCTTCCTTTTCTCGATTTCAAAATTTTGAATACAACAACTTTGGATTTTGAAATTGATATATACAATGAAATTGTTGATAATTCAACAAAGGAAGACAAATTCAATGAACACGATTTTTATGGACATTTTGAAGATGAGTTGTTAAATTCCGAGGGAGAAGAATTAGATCACCATGTTGATTTTGAAATCAACAATTTTGAAGAAGTTTTCAATGATAAATTTGAGCTTCAATTTTGTGAAAATAAACTTGAACTTCAATCAATCATTTTATCAACCCCGAAAACAATCGAAAATAAAACAACTCATACGACTTTCAATAAAACGACATTCGTTTTTCCAAATCAACATTCAACTTTAAAATCTTTGAAGGTTTGGTTTTTCAAGCTTCAGCTGCATCTCGTGCACTTGACGAGACAAATGAATCGGTCTTTGGAAGACCGTTTCATTTACTTTTTAATGATATACTTTCTGATGCCGTATAAATACATTTCATTTTCATATAAATAATAATAAACGTTCCTTTCACTTGGTTTGACTGTGGGGACACGGTCAAAATCAAGTGTGGGGGGAGATTCATCTTCTTTTTGTTTTTTCATGATTAGTTTTTCATTTTTTCCTCCAAAATTGAAAGAAAAAATATAAAAAAGTTCAAAAACAGTTTTTTAAGCATTTTGATTTATTTTTAAAGAAACACTGTAAGATAAATATATGGTTTTGGTTTATTAAATTGAAATTATTGAAAATTTATTTGTCTTAACAAAAATAAAAATGAAGTTTGATTACAAATAACGATAGTTTAACTAATATACAGAAATGTTCGTACGTGATAATTATGAAATATATCCTATCTGAAAATCTTTGTTTTAAAAAGTGGTTGATTTAAAGTAAAGGATATAATATATTTTTTGTCTTCTAAGTTAAGTGGTGCTAATATTATTTTGCAAAACTCTCTCTTTTTAAAAAAAATTGAAAAAAAAACAGTTGTATATATGTAAATATTTTCGATTAACACCTACGGTCGACAGGTGTACACACTTGTGTGTACACTCACCATGCTCTGTATCTTTCCCACGTAAGTCCGAAAGGCAGTGCACGATCGGTATATATGGCCTAAGTTTATCTGAGCTAGGTGTATGTATATAAATATTCTTTTATTAATAATGCCTACAATCGATAAGTGTTTACACTTGTGTGTTCACTCGCCACGCTCTGTATTCCCCTCGCTTCAGTCCGCAAGGCAGTGCATGGGTAATACATTTGACCTCAGTTTACCTGAGTTAGGCATATAAATATTGTAAATATCTATAAAATTTTCAAAAATACAAGAGAGAGTAAGCAATTGAAATCCTAGCACTATTTTTAACTTATTTGATTTGACTTTTTATCGAAAAGAAATGAATATACCACTTTGATAAACTTTGATAATCAACCAAGAATCCATTTCATAATTACACTTTGTTATCAACCGAAACAATGAGTTAAACTTTGTCTATTTGTTATGATAACTTGATTTTTGTTGGAAATTTTGATGAGCAAATGACATAAATTTTCAAAATAATAACCGAAACCTATATTTAACTTATTTGTGTTGATTTAAAAGTGAATCCTTCATTGTAAATATTTTCAAAAACTCACATTCATCTCTTTGTAAATAAATCTTGCATTTTGCAAATATTTTCACTTTACATTTATCACTTTGCAATTTGATTTTGTGGGTAGTATCCGCTAAAAACCCTCATGAGACAACACTCGTCCCACTGGGGACACTTAGAGGTTTAATGGCTTGTTGCATACGCTCAATGCAATCGTGCTCCCTATGAAAACGAACTTATCTTAGTTTTTTTCTTTATTCGAGGACGAATAAAAAGATAAGTGTGGGGGTTTTTGATGTGCACATAAATGTGCATATTTTTACCACCATAATTATTCTAATTAATTTAAATAAATGATCATATTGGGTATTTTAACTTGTTTTAACCAAAATCCATATTAATTCCAAATTGTCACATATCTATCTTCATATAGGACCAAAATGGTCGTTTGTGTGCGTATATTTCTTTGAGAAAAATTAATTGAAAATTTATATATATTTATATAGGAATTTGATCTCAAATAGGATTGGTTTCATGTAGACACATGCATGCACAAAATGAATATAAAGAAATGAAGATGGAAATAATTCAAAGTGAAGAACATGGAGGACCCCACTCACCCACCTACCTTAATGTACAAATTAGAGGCTAGTGCACATGCTTATGGAATTAATGGCTTCATGTACACATAAATGATGATTAGTAGAAGCTAATGATTACTTCGCCTCCACACTTTCTCAAGGGTAGTTTGGGCATTCTCCAAATTATGGATTAGGATTTCATGCTTGTATAAATAACCTATTATGTTCATGTAATCTCTTCTACGCTCTTATGCCCTCTCATGGAGGTCGTCTCTTCTCTTAATTTAGCTTAGTTCTCTTTTATTTCTTTTCATGGCTACTTGGCCATTCATTGTTATTTTCATATAATTTTCTTTTTATCGCAATTTAATACATGCTCTTTCCTTATCATGCTTATTTAATTATTTTAATGTTTGTAGTGTAGATTTACTTTCTTGCAAGTAGAATAGTTCTAATTCTTGTTAATTAGCTCTCTTTTTCATTAAGCTTTCATTTTCGTTTCATTTTGCTTTTATGTTGTTAGCTACATTTGTTAATCAAATGACAAATATGAGAGGCTAAACCCCTTCAATTTAGGGGTAACGAAGCTCTCTAATTATGCAACTTCAACTATTTGTTGATTCATGTTCTCCTTTTGTGCTTAATCATGATGATATAAATGATTTACTAGTTGTTTTTGCTTTAAATTTGATAGCATATATTATTGACACCAAATAGGCTATGCTTAAACAATCACTAACACTAATTTCCTCTTCATCAAAATATGATTATGGCAAAAGAAAGTGATTTGAAATTAAAATTTGATGGTCTATATTTCTAATCAGTAGTTAATAGGCCATACTTAAAATAGATTTCATTTTCATTGTCAAGTTTCATGAAAGTTAGTAAGTGGTTTAAGGGGTATCTTATAGTTTGATGGCTTATGTTGGCTAATCAATAGCAAAAATATGTCATATTTATTATAAGCACATTAATTAAAGCACTAACGACCACAAAAGAGAGATCATGATTTCATATATGTTGAACTACATTATCTAGAGAGTGGATTTATTCTCTAAATTGTCGCTTAACTCTTATATTTGCTTCTCTTTTCTTTTAGTTAGTTAGTTAATTATCAAATTCTCTAGCTTAACTTTCACTTGAAATTGGTATAATTTGATTGAATTGCTGAGGCTTAGGCTCTCCTGTCTTCGGGAGAGCCACTCCTACAGGGTCCCATTAGCTTGCAATTGGTCTCACTGGAGCAGTTTGGGTATTCCCTACATTATCAAATGCATTGGCGCCTTCTTCCAGTTTGTTGTGTGGCTCTCCGTCCTTTGAGTCGGAAAGAACCATAGCCATGTCTTTTACAGGGGTCTTTGCCCTCTGGTTCAAATTCAGAATAGGTTGCCTTTGTGGCATACGGAGTACTGGCATTTCCGTTAATGTTAAGTCCTATTATCACCCTCTTTGGTGGTTGTTTTCAGTTTCTTCTATGTAGACTAGAAACAGAAGAATTCTCTTGTTCCACAGCAGCCACGGGTTCAGGCATAGTTCTTGGAGCGAGATTTGACTGTAGGGTTAGGAGAGCGTTAAGCTTATCCATCAGAGCCTTTTGGCTACTCTCCATTTTTTGGTTGATCTCATTAACCATTTTATTCAACTCATCCTTGCTGACAACTTCATGTTGACTGGAGGAGGAAGGCGCCTGATTCCCTAATTTAGCTCCATTCACTTCGTTTTGTTGGGGATTAACATCTTCTCCAGCTACTACTTCCCCTGTGGACCTTCCAGAGACAGTTCTTCTTCTTTCAGGAGCCATTGATTCCAAACAGTGAATTCTTCAAGCAAGGATTGGGGATCTAACTTTTGTACCTATGAGATCCAAAGTAGGTAGCTAGATCTGGATCTTGAGTTGGAGTTCTCAACGAAAGCAACAAAATGTTGACCGAAAAAATGGACCAACATTCTGGTTAGAGTATGAAAGCACCAGCCCTGTTCTGATAGGGTAATATCACAGATCGCAGATATAAAGAAAGAACAATAAAAGAAAGTAGACAGAGAATTTTTATAGTGGTTTGGCAGTTAATGAAGCCTACGTCAATTTTGCAGTTTTATTATAGACTGGTTGTTGTTACAATAGATGTTTGATTACAAGGCTTTGATTGTTCTCTAGCTATATTAAATCTCCAGAGTTGGAATCCACTTGAGAATCACAGTGTATTCCTTTGGAGATTGTTGTGAGGGAGGTAGGGAGTGAAGAATAATTCCAACAGAGCTTTAGCAACCTAATCCGAAGAAGATCCTCCTTGAGTTGCAGTGGGACGATATTTATAGAGGCTGGGGAGCTTTTGGGCTAGGCCTGTCTTCATCATCTTTAGTAGATTATAGGTGACCTAGGGGGCTTTGGCTCGTAAAACGAGCCAAAACCCTGGGTCGCTGAAGACCAATGGCCTTGGTTCGTTTTTCAAGCCAACGTCTCGCCTCTTTTGTTGTGTTCCACAACTAGTTGGTTTGAAGGTTCGAGGAGAAGCATGGGTCTTTGACAATCCAAGTACTTAGGATTTTTCTAGAGTCTGGAATTAGATACATTTCCATGGCCTTTTATCGTTGTGTTACGTTTGGATGGCAAGTCACTAGCTGTTTACATTCAGTTGCTGATTGGACTGAATAAATGTTGATCTCCCGGCCTCATCGATTCCAATCGTTGTTTTAGTCGTATACCTTGACCCTTGTTGGTCCCTTGTCTTAGCTTTTCTAGTTAAGCCATGAACCATCCTGTCTACACAAGGTTGTCCTGTTTTCTATGAGTTACTACTGGGTAAAAAACTTGGATAACAAATATTTACTTATATATATATATGTATAGAATATATATTACATAGATGTAAAATATTAATAATATATATGTATATATATTAAATTAGACATTAATTAAATAAATGACTATATATATAAACATATATATATATATATGTATGTATGTATATATGCATATATATACACACATATACACACATAATAAAAATGTTATTTATTAAATATAATAAGCACATATATTTTAAAGTAAGAAATATATATATATATATATCTATATATAATTACATTTATAATATCCAAAGTATTTATAAATATGTGTATTTAAATATATATATGTGTGTGTGTGTGTGTGTGTGTGTGTGTGTGTGTTTGTATATAATTAGATTAATTAAGAAAACTAAAAAAATTAAAAATTTATTTTTATAGCATTCCAAATAGAGTACACGGTATATAAAATATTTTATTATGATTTTATATTATTAAATTATATATTTATATATATTAGCTAAAAAGCATTAAGATAATGTTAAAAATAATTTCATGGCATATTTTTCAAATTTCATATTTTTTGAAATTCAAATATGATATTATAAGGTGATAAATAAAATTCAATAATTTTCTAAGTCAAAATTATATTTTTATTATTTAATTAATTTCGACCACATAATTAAATGATTTTTAGAAAATAAATTTGATTCTTTTAATTCAAGGATTTTTATCAAAAAATATATAGTGATGAAGAATTTTTTTTAAATTTAAAATATAATTTTTGAAACACATTTTATTTTGTATGAATTATTCAACTTATATTTAGATTTAAATAATATTAAAACTAGTAAATAATTATTAAAAAATACTTTGTTGTTATCTAAAATTATATTTAGTATAAATTTGCATATATAAAAATATAAGATCAATTTTAACATGATATGATGGCGTAACTAATAATAAATCTTTTAATTTATTTAATATGACATATTAATATAAATATAATTAATTAATAAAATAATAAAAGTTAATATATATATATATATATATATATATATATATATATGTCAACCCAAAAAGTGGATCATTGCTCAATATTAAGTTGTAAGGAACCTGTGAGACTTAGATGTAGCAGATAATAGTAGAAATAAAAGGAAAATGACATAGTGGTTCGACAATCTTTAGCTTACGTCCACTTTATAGCTTGTTGCTTGTAGATTAATGTTGTTTGCTTGAGCTTACGTCCACTGTATAGCTTTGTTGCTTCTAGATTGGTGTTGTTTGCTTGAGATTACAAGAGATTTGAGAGAGAACAAGTCATAAGTACAGGAGTTAGACAGATTCTTAGTCCTAGAATTGCCTAAAGTAGCTACTTTGGTGACTATTATGTAGAAGAAGGAAATGAAGAAGAGATAGGGCTTCCGCGTAGTGATGAAACTAGCTCCTTTTTGGTTGCTCTATGGTTTTTATTTATAGGGATTGCAGTCATATCGGGTTGGAAGCCCGCTTTTTGGGAGGTCCGAAAATTAGCCCGAAGTAGTGGGAAAATGTTGGGGGGCACATGAGTTAAGGCTTAACAATGTACCTAGTTATCACCATAACTCGGTACCGAGTTATCCCCTTATAGGGAAACTTATTGTTTTCTTTTGGGACATACTGCTTGCTTCATTTTAGGGTGCCCCTGTTGTTTCATAGATCGTTTACTTATTTTGATGATTTTTTCTTCATAACTTGGCTTGTTCCACAATTCACTGAAGCTAGTTCTTGAATTATTGATATTGGCCATCTAGAACTCTATGAAATCACTTGGTCATGCATGGAAGAAAAGAGAATAACTCATGTGAAGTTAAGAGGCTAGTTGTATATTGTTTTAACTCAGTACCGAGTTATAAGCATAGACCGATACCAACTTACGCACTTAACGTATTTCTGGTTGAAATTTCCCCATGCTACTTTCTTAGTCTGTCTAAGCATGCCTTTAAGATTTCAAGTCTTTTCATCTTTGTCTCAATGTTTTAAACATAGTCGACTTCCGCTTGGATAAAAACTCAGTAAACATTTGCCACCCAGGGTGCACTTTTGTTGTGCTTTGTATTGAAACAAGGCCCAAACTAGTGTTCTATCAATTCCAGATAACCGCATGGATGCCACATCGAGACGTTGCTTTTACTTAGTTGATTGTCCGGTAATTGTTCATTTTAAATTGCAGTTGAAATTTCATTCCTTGCATTGGTGACGTGATTTACTCTTCGGAGCTTATGTAGTGCTTCGGTGTAACAAGGATGTCCATTGCAATGATTTGGAATCAAATCGGGTGAACAGGTAAAACCCAGTATCGATTTATAGTGACAACTCGGTAACTCAGTTCCGGCTTATGAACCTAGAAATTTTTTGAGAAAGTTTCTTCTTCTTGAAAACATTTCCCTATGCTTTCCCTTTCATTATTATCTCTAGCACCGAGTCCTCCCATCTCCTACTATTATCTCTAGCACCGATTCCTCCCATCTCCTACCCGAGTCTTTGCTTGTTCCGCTCAAGTCTTCGCTCCACCGACCTAATTCCAGCCATCTCCGTTCATCCACCGCCTTCGCCACTTGTCTCTACCACCATCTAATCTAGTCACTGCAGCATAGAAGAACGTGCCACCACTATATTCGAAGCCTAAAAAGTCGGACCCGAGAGGATCCCAAACCCTAGTATGTGAGTCGATTGGGTCGAAGGTTGGCGTTGGTGAATTCTTTCTTAAATGATGACGATGACGACGAATTGGTCTTGGTCTATTTTAATTTGGATGGAGACGGTCGATTTTGAGCATGTTTAATCGACGATGAAGCTAGCATTTGCCTTAGTTGAATGTGCGGGATTCCAAAGAGGAGTTGTGCTCTCCGGCTTCAACTGTCTACGTTCATCAAATTGGCTAAGTCTCGATCATCAAATTAATTCCAATATAACAATTAGTCTTGGATTCGGACGTATTGGATGATTCCATCACACTCCTTTTTCATTATGCACTTCCAATGATTTTAAAAAGAAAACCTTTCCACGTCACTTCGGTCAATGGATCCGCTATCGATTTTTAATCTATAATGGGTAAGTACTAGGAAATAATATCATAATACGACGTAGACCATTTTTAAGATGCGAACGAACTATCTACCCAAGATGGTTCATCGTGGTGTATGGAACACTAGACTCACAATGCATAAATAACACTATAGTTGCATCAGTTTGCACTTAGAATCCGATTGGTTAACACATATCGATTTTCTTTGGATTTCGAGCGTTGGTCACATGGGAATTCTATTTTAAGTAAAACATGCTTGACCATGTTAAACATCAAGTTTTCCTATTTAGAATGACTCGCCGACCCCCTCGATATAAGTCTGTTAAGGGAACTTCCATTCCTTTAGAAGCTGGATCATCTACAGCCACGACTTCTCCTTTCATTCTAGTTAGGCTAAGCCAGCCGGTTTCTGAACCTCAAGGCTAGTTGGTCCTAACTTGTCTAATAATACGTTAACAACTTGTGGAACTGAGAATCATAACTGACCATTCGGAGTAGGTACCTTCAAATTTGTCGGTCGGGCCACTTTGAAACATTTGCATTCATCACGACATACATGAAGACGACGTTCATTTTCCGATGAGATACGAGCTTGCTTACAGTCCTCCTCAAGGCTTCACAACTTGTAATCGCTACATGTGTCTTAGCGGTGCCGTCCCACCATTCAACTCATTCCAGAGT
Source organism: Allium cepa (assembly GCA_030765085.1). Classification (NCBI taxonomy): domain Eukaryota; kingdom Viridiplantae; phylum Streptophyta; class Magnoliopsida; order Asparagales; family Amaryllidaceae; genus Allium; species Allium cepa. The sequence continues at coordinate 91,621,426 of CM060930.1, read as the reverse complement.
CATTTCTTTCAAGAGATTGGACTTGCTCCATTCCAAGTTCATCCAAATGGATATTCACTACTAAGGTCACTGTACATTCTTTTTATTGATAGATTCCAACGGCCTCCAATGTTCAATGAGCTGACATTCCTCCTAAAGTTCAAGAGAAGGTAGGATTTCCCATCTTATGTGATTATAGAGGCCTAGAGAAGTTGTAAAGTCATCGAGGGATTGCATAATAAATATTCGTATTTCAAAAAAAAAAAATCTTTGTGTGTTGGCTGAAGGGATTCAATCGCTTATGGCTTGATGGAAGTAAGATTTTTTCCTTTGTCTATCCCATGTCAGGACTTCTAAGTTGCTAACTTAGTATATGTCTCTTTGCAGCCTTTCTAAGACATGACTATATGGAAGAGCATAAGAGGATGCTAGATGACTTAGAGGCTATGGAAAAGAGACGGTGGACTGTCGAATTATTTCTAACAGATGACAACTTGCGTTTATATAGGATACTTCACCCGAGGAGATCTATTGATGCTGAATCTCCAGAGGCAAGCAGCTCTTAGACAAATTCTCATTCTATTGCCCTCACTCGTAGCTTCGACAAGAATGCTCAAGGGGATGCAACCGATCCATCGGCTGTAGTACAACCTGGGGAAGCTTCACAAGTTGAGGTTAATTTGCGTACCGAAGAAGAAATTCAAAGGGATGTAGATGAAAAAAGTAGGATGTCCCCAAACCCAGAGATAGACGACTTGATCCAAAGGAGAGACAGAAAAAACCAATGAAAGTAGAAGGGGAGGAAGAGGCTTCTATTATTGATGACGATAGTGATTGTCACACCACTGAGGAAGGAGATGAGTCCTACGGTGAATCACTAGAGATGAGCCCAGATCCTCCCAACTTACCTTCTCTTAAACTACTAACTACCAAAGCATTGAGTCCTAAAATCCCCATTTCTCCTCCTACAGAACAACTAATTACTAAGACTTGTGAATCGGTTAGAGACTAAACTACAGAAACCCTTGTAGGAGACATGACATAGTTACACCCTCTAAGAGACATGTCCAGTACTTTAAGAAAATTTGGGATTCCACTAGTTGTGAGATGATAGTTGATATTTGTTAATATATCAACATATCTCCGGGTATTTTCACAAGAGAAGATGGAGAGACTCCAACTTTGAAACAATTCCAATATGGTTGGTAGAGTATATAGGGGGTTTTTAGCAATACATACTCCACTTTAGGACTATGGACACATATTTCTACGTTGGGCAAAGTTCCATAGCCTAGAAATTTGATCCATCCTTTTCTTATTTTAGGTTTCATGGTTCATGGAGTATTCAGCAAGTTGTACCAAAATTCCAACGCTCATAGAGATCGGACTCCGCATCCTGCCCAGTGTTTTTTTGGTAAAAATAATGAGGGGCGAAGGAAGAGAAACGTTAGAGAAGCTAAAGACATAGCCCATTGTATGAAGAGAGACCGAGAAAGGGGGAGAAGAGAAGAAGGGATAGTGAAGATGATGTCCCTAATGATACTCATAAATGCCACAAGGACTCCCATGATCATCTTGGAATTATATCCACTCCTCCCACACCGAGGTTCAGATGGCTGCGATTCGAGAAATACTGTCTTTTGAACCATAATCACTACTGCTGCTTCTACTTCTTTTAGACATGTTGAGAAATACACATTCATTTGGGTCCATCTCAACTTCAGACTACCTCCCTACATCTGTTCTTCCATGATATTTAGTTTGATCAGACCATAAAACTTGTAACCAAAGCTACTCTCTTTAAAATCTTGAGATAGTCCATGAGGACTTGGAAGTTGGTTTTGCATGGCAACATCTTATCCGAGAACTTTTTGTTGTAAATCAGGCTAACTAACAACAGATTTTCTCTTTTGAGGAAAAAAGGGATGATCATGATAGAATGATCGTGATAATGAGATAGCACAACTAAACCTGGATAGAGATGCTGGCATAAAAAAAAACATTGCGAGTGATAAATTGCTAACAGAAGAAAACAAGGCTCATAAAAGAATGCTCCTTGTGATTAAGGATCAACTTAAAGATGCTCATGTAGATTTGTCCAAACTAAAGGAGCAAATCACTAATAGAGATAATGCTATCAAGGCCTAGGATCAAAGTATCGCTGAATAGGTAGCAGAACTCATTCAAGTTCATGAGGAGAATGCAAAATTGGTTAAAGAGTGGGAACAGGTCGAATATGAGAAGTTAGCCGTCGAGATTAATCACTTGGTTACTCGACTGGAACTTTCGGACCTTCAAAGAGCTCATGATGACATGACGACTCAAATGGATGTGACTATGCTACAAAAGTATACTTGTACCATCATGAATAAGGGAAGTTTGAAGTGGTTCGGAGGTAACTACCCCATAACTATCGCCGTCGTTTGGGAATAAATTTTGGTTTGATAAGAATAGGTCGAGGACATTTGCTCTAAAGAAGAACTAATGGATGCGTACCTCAGTTTTGAAGACATAAACTTTCTTGTGGCTGGCAAAGAGATTCCAAAAGAAGATAAAGAGACCGCCGTTGTTGAAGCTGCTACTAAGGTTATGTCGACCAGAGCTTTGTGGGTCAGGGAAAAACAACCATTCCTAAATCTCAAGAGCTAGAGCAACCATTCTGGCATCTACATGGGTTAATTCTACAACTGCCTATACTCTCCCAACTTCCAAAGCCCTACACTAGCCGTATAATACCCCAGTCATTAAGCGACCTACTAAAATGTAAACTGGAGAGAACATTTTGAAATTAACGTCCATGATCAAACTTCTGGTTTAGGTACTTCTCTAACTTCTCTAGTGCTTCAAAAGCTTTAATTCACTTTAGAGTCCTTTACTAAACAATACAACTATGTTTCCTAACTTGTAGGCCAACCATCTCTTCCGCCTCCTCCTCAAGCCACACAGGTCTCGGGAGCCGCTGCCATCTTCATCGCTTCTACCACTGTCTCCGTAGTGGTTTTAGGTTCGATACCCGTCTCAAGTTACGGTCCTGGACCAGATTCTAAGAAGACAGTGGCACTACAAGACCTGAAGGATGTCTCTATGTCTCAAGAAGAGGATGTTGATCACAGGCGGGATAGACCCGACCGATAAGAAGACGATGTGGAGAAACTCGAGAAAGAGAAGAAAGAGCTGTAAGTGAAGAAGGAAAAGGAGGAGGCCAAGCAAAAGACCCCAACTATAATCAAGGTCTGTAAACTGAAGAATGGATGCACGATTGTAGGAGGATCTAAGGGATCTAGTCCCACCGTAGGAGGGGAGTTCACACGCTTGGAAAGCGAAACTTCTCTTGATGATGATCCTAAAAGAAGGAAGAAACCGCAGTTCGGTATGGGAAAGGCTAGCAAGGATGGTCGTGGAAGCAAGAAGTAGAAGGCACTTCAAGGTATGCTCACCGGGTTGTTTTTATTTTTTTATTTATGTTATTCTTGTGTAGTGTGTAGTATTAATAAAGTCAACATTTTGTTTCTTTTTGTTTTGCGATGTCTGAAATTGACCGGTATTGTGCAGGAAAGGTCCCTGTTGTTTATATCTCTACATAAAAAGATATTGGTAATAAAAGCTCAGTTTTTCTATTGTAACCTCTCTTATGCACTTTTCCTACATTCTACGTACCGTGCCTATTTGTGTACCACTGCATGTATATATAAAACGATTGTTTGTTCTACTATTTCCATATTATATACTGTTATTCTATGTATTGTGTTTATTACTGCAATTCTATGCATGTAAATGCTTTCATGCAGTTATTTAGCATATTATGTTACTTAGCTCTGTTATGATGGCCAAAATACTCCGTTCGGCATAACAGAACCATAGAATTTTTTAGTTGCCAACTCTATGGCTGTTTTATATTCAAGCTCAATGGAGCTCATCTCGACCAAGCACTACAACAAAAGAGGCATATTACAAAGGTGGAACACAGTTGTAAAAGATATATTACAACGGTGGATCAACAGTCGTATTTTAAGAAGTTGTAAAAGACTATCAATTTTTTACAACTGTGTTCTTTAGTTGCATATAACCATTGTGATATTATATATTACAACTGTTTCTTACCCTTGCAAATAACCATTTTACAACTGTTGGTAACTCTTGTAGATATGTAACATATCGTGCTGCAGCAGGTATGACAACTGCTGGATAACTGTTGTAGTTATCTACTACAAATGTTATTCACAGTTGCAATTAATCTTTTTACAACAGTTGATAGCAGTTATAGATTGTAACATTCGTCATATAGCAGGTATGACAACTACGTGACCACTGTTGTAGTTATCCCTACTACAACTGTTACACGCAGTTGCAGTTTAGTATGTTCTGCGACCTCCTCCACAGTTGTAATATACTTTAATTACAACCACATCAATTGTAATTTAAACCCAAAAATATAATTGCATGCACCATTTAATAATTTACCAAAACTATAAATATACATAACTGAATGAAATTCATTCATAAATATTAATATTTATATAATTCTAACAAAACACAATACATACCAAATAAAACAATCTAAAGTATCCGTTCACATCACCAACTAAAACAGTACCAAAACAACATTCTCACATAACCATTCCAAAATAGGATACAATACAAAATACATAAGAAAGATAAAGTTTTGTATCGCAAAATACATACCCTAAGGAAATACACTGGTCGAAGGCAACGAAGTCTTTATGCCAAGCTACGGTCGATCCAACTGCTTCTCCAATAGTACACATCTCGGAACTCAGCCTCCACAAGAAAGCTTCCGGATCCACCGCCACATCAACCCAAACTTTACAACCATCTGGTCTTAGTTTTTTAAAATGCACCAAACAATCAGGATCGGTGGATACTACCGTTCCTTCTGCAACAACTTGCTTTTGCCAACTCAATATTTTACATTTTCCAACCTCAATTCCAGCATGCCTTGCAACCCGTTTAGGCCGTTCTTCAACAGTCAAAGTATTGCTCTCACGGTGTGATTGCACAAAAATAATTTACGAATACATTAGACTATTTATGGTATATGTATAACATCAACTAAAAATAATCTGTGTGTATGTTTGTTTTGTGTGTTATTTTGCATTTAAAAAACCAAAATATTTTACTGCATTGCATTAGCATTTTTCATTTACAATAACATTCAATAAACCACTTGGTTTTATACCTATCTGATTTCCAAATAATAACAACTAATATAAAAGTAAAGTACGACTAAACAGCTTGAATAAAATATATGATACTTTGTATTCCTAAAAGAGTGTCAATGCCAATACAAAACTAACATTTAAAGGAACGACGGTTTTCATAACATATACACAAGGGTCCAAGCTCATCATAAAACAATACTGGAAGCACTCAGTTCACTAATGTATGAATTTTGCACGATCACTGATGAGAAGATAAAGAAAAATGTAGCTTATGTAGAAGAATTTCAAACCAAAAATGTGATATTAACTATACAAACTTTTAAATACAAAAATATTGTTAACTTGTTTATTTTGTCATGGAATAATACAAGTTATCAAAAATCGAGCTAAGTAGAAACAACAAGGAAAATCCAATTAGAGTAGCCATTATTAGTATCAAACATACAATGCAATGTGGTTATATAAAAGGTTGCCTATTTTTATTAACTGATTAAATTAAGTTAGTAAACAGACACAAGGCATTTGGAAGCCTAGTATCAAGAAATGTTATGCTTAGTAAATTAATAGAATACAAGTTATTGAATCATTAGAATATTGGCATTGGGCTTGCTTATTGTTTGCGATTTCCTCCTTAGTCCACTCTCTACCAAAAACCTTAGCAAAAAACAAATGATAGCACAGGAAATTTAAGTTACACACCTATATCATATTTTTACTCGATGATGTTTTTTATTGCTCCAAAACTAGTTGACATTTATGACGGTTCCTTCAAAATTCACAAACAACTGCATTTCTACTTCCCCTCCCCTTCAACACAACCATCCAACTCGAAGCAGCAACATCATACATCTTTGTGCCAATCACTCATATACATCCACCGACGGTTCCTTCAAACCCCTACAACATTGCCTATCTAGCCAAAACTACCCACTGCTTCAACCTATTAACATTGCCTATCATACCACATACTTCATCCCTTTGTTAACATCACGAACTGCTTCAAAAAATCATACATCATCCCTCTATTTACACCATACATCATTTCCACACTATCAACATAGAAACTTGCCCAATAGCTACAACCATACGCAGTCGCACGATCCTCACATCACTCTCATAGTTGCTTTGTCCAACACAGACATCACATGCATAGCTGCCTCAAACTCACACTGATTCCACTCACCTTGCATACAACTTTCAACTTAAATTGCCACCTCCTCCATAATCATAACAATCAAACCCAACTGTCCACCTTCATATATCAATACAAACGCATCAGTTCACCACCCATATCAATGAACATATAACATAGGGCACAACTAACTACTCATACATCCTCAACTCCTACCCCCTCTGATCTTCCTCAAACCAATCACAACCCACTTGAATCACAATCCAACCATCCCCCTTCAACACAACAGTGCAAAACATCCACCAACTACACTATGATTCATCAACCATTTCTTCTTATTGTTACATTCATCATCATGCCATATCAAACATTTACTAACCACTACACTTTGTCTACATCTCTGCCACCATTGCTTGCAATCCCCCAAAACCTCACAGACACAACAAAACAACACACACCACCCAAACTTCAAACTGCAACATTCCCACTGCGACATATTCACGTATCTCCATTTCCTCTATACCGCTCTTTCAAACAAACCTATCCCTGCTGCCAATTACTTCCACTAACAAAACTGTCATTAACTCACTCCTCTCCACTGTCCTACCTGACTGCTCCTTTTGCCGCAATCCTTCTCTACCACACAAATACCTGACCAGGCCACTGCAACAACGCATTTCACAGATTCCCTCCCAAAAACAATCAACTACTTTTTAAACAAGTTGTCAAAGTGCATCTACTTGCCTTACCATTGACCATCATCCATCATACTTTTTAAATGCAATTTTCTTAATTTGTAAATAAATATTTTGTAAAAATAATTTTCTCGCTTTTTAAATGCCAAAATACATCTGAAATATAAATAAAAGCAAGTCTGCTGCCAAGTTCTATACTATAACTCAGCAACATATGGAAACATATGCGGATGTCCTAGTCAAGTTCTATACTATATCACTAGAAATATACATATGGAAACGGCACCTGAGGCGTATTAGCAGGAGGAGTCTCTGGATTTTCCTCATTGATTCTTCGCTTTTCTTTCATATCCTGTAAAGGTTGTATTATTACATATATAACTAGTAATTTGTAAGAACATGTCACATATTCATTAGCATAGCTAATTAACACTTACCAGTATAATCGCAGTAAGCTCTTGTAATTTAGCCTCCATGCCACTAACTTGGTTTCGCAATGCATGTACTTCACCTAAATTAGCCCGATGAATACGCAGATGAGATGGTACAACCCCAAAGCCTAATCCTCTTACACGTCCGCCATGTTCCTGACCAAAAAGCATTGACACTCTATCTTGAGTAATTGATGTTGTTCCCTGAGAAATCTGACTAATGGCATTATGCTCTTTTATCTTAGACTACAAATTCAAAAAACACCAATATTAAGCAACTAAAAAAATACTACATTAATAATAACATAATGCCACGGTCACTTATTTTTTTTTGCTTATTTCGTATATTTGAAATTATCCTTACTATGCAGTCGGCAACAACTGAATTCGGGAGTTCTCCATTTTTTATGGTATGGGCTTTGCACCACAATTCGTCTCTACTGATATTAGACGTTGCACTTTCCTTTTTCTACAAAAATAGCATAAGAGCTTAAGAACGTACAAGTAATAACAAATAAAAAATGCTTTAGCAATAATCAATATAATCAAATGGGATTGCAATGTTAAAATTTTGGAACTTGTACTGATTAAGTTTTTAATATTTACTTACCATTTCTTCTTCCAATCTTGCATAACCCATTCTGCTCATGGTATGCGGAAATTTATTCTTATCTCTCATAGCTTTGAATTTTTGGCTAGTTTCCTACATAAGATAAATTCAATAAATATGATATAAGAAAATGTAATAAATTTAATAGTTGTAATCAATAAAATAAAAATAACCACCTTAAACTTTTCCGACAATTTTTTCTTTACAAAAGCATTCCACTCTTCAACGCTCTTTATATTATCTGGTTTTAAGGCTGCTACTCTATAAGTAGAGTCGGGACAAGTGGACACTTTTTTGATAGCTGCAACTAATCTTGATTTCGAATCCTTCCATCGTTGTCCCAGTATCATTAACAAGTAATCCTTGTACACTTTATCCACCTTGAATCTCGACGACATAACAAGAATACATAGAATATTAAACAAATACTTCAATGCCATTGTTATTAAGCACACAAATCCTTAAATGTTGCAAATGTCCAAGTGATCGAAAATAATAATTCTGTTCATTGTTCAATGTTTAAAATAAACCAAGTGATCAGTTAAGTGATTAGTTGGGAATAACAGTATCTAAGCGATAAACAGTCAAAACAAAATAAAATGGCAGCACAATGTATCTATTACAAACAGTTCACATGAGGAACGTAGACATACAACCATACAAAAATGAAACAGCCACCACCACTTTGTTGTTGTGTTGGGCATTGTACATCAATCAAAATCCAAAGAGCTGAGGTAAAGATAACAAAGGCAGGCAAAAGCAGCAAGTTTAAAAAAAATCATGAAGGTTAACCATAGCTTAGTAAGTTAATTTGTTACCGACATTATTGCGAGCTACAAATTTTGGATGACAGCCAATTACAGCTTATGGCACATAACTATGAAACAATAAACGAATTAATATTCATTCTAAAATGCTCATAACTATGAAAGTAATAATCAAAATAATGAAACCTTGTCAGGTTGACCCATGTTGTCCATTTTGATAAAATGCCTCTAATGCGTGAACCTAATGGAAAGACACAAACAAACACCACACTATTACCATAAAAGATTACAGTAATTACAATGTTATTGTTTACTAAATACATAATCTGACATGAAGTAAACGTTAATATGTTTGTGATAATGTTATTGTTGTACTTTATTTCTAACTCTGATGTTTATATAGTAAATGCCATTATTATTTCTAACTCTGATGTTATTATTGTAAAAGTAAATGCTATGACTGTTAAAAGTATAATTCATGCAGTTGTAAGTGGAGCGGTAAATAAAGCAACCAAACATATGTAATTTTGATAATATTAGCAAAAACAAAGCATTTATAGGTTGAAACTCACATACACGCAGTGAAGAAAATGCTATTGTTATATGTGGACAGTTATCTTCTGGAATAATATGAAAATAATAGGAGAAACCTCCAAAATTCAAGAAGATGTAATACAACACCTGATAAGCTTTGTTTTGAAAATTCTAAATTTTCAATTACTCTTTTGCAAGTAGGTCTTGGTAACATTTATTCATGTCTCAAAAAGAAAAGTGTTTTTTTACTTTCACACTCAGTTTTGGTGATCCAATACTGAGCATTTTGATTTACAATCTGAATGACCTTTGGCTTAATTGCAGTATTTTAAGTTTGTTGCTCGGTTGAATTGAGCGTGGACTTATAATTACACAATGCAAATATAAGATTGAATACCATTGATTATTCTGGAACTTAAACTTTTGTAAATATGTACTGGATAGTAAAATCTTTTGGATGGCTGCATTACAGTTCACATCCAGCTCAAGTAAATATGTAATGGATAGTAAAATGTAACAGAAACAACCCATATTCTGCAAAGGAAATGAAGAAAAGGGTAGTAAATGAATCCATCATTCATGCTAGACAGTAAAACATATGATGACAATTCTGTCCTAGCTTACCCCTAAGGCACAAGTAAATAATATTGCATTTCGGGCCCAAACAAAGTAGGCTTAGCACTACCGCTCATTTGTCAAATATAAACAATCAATGCCTGAACATAGCTAAAAACAAAAGATACTCATAACATGATTGTATTATAATGGAATTTGTAACAATAATTGCAAAAAAAATGTAGTACCGTGCTATGTTAAAAAAAGTGTCCAAAAAACAATGCCATTATCACAAACACCATACTCACACCTGACTGTACTAAACTCAATAGCAAGTGCACTTGTATTAGTGTGGATAAACACACACGTAAGCAACACAGACACAACACATTATCACTCAATCCAAAACCCATTCTTACAAGCCTAGACACTATGTTTTGTTTACAGAGGAAAGACATAGGTTGGAGATGCAACCATGTACAACTACATATACATGATAATCCTACCTAAACAAACACAAGTACATGAACAAAAATACATTCAAACTAAATTGAAAAAGAAATATAGTATATACGAACATAGACTATATTTGGGCAAATAAGAAAAGCGTGTATATAAAAAAATGACATACATATAGTTTCCGATCCCAACAAACGTCGGTTGCAGCAAAAACAAGTGGAAAGGAGGATAAAACAGAAGACACAAATATACGTTACATATATATATGTATATACAAAATAAAAACACACTTCATGTAAGATGTAGTATGTAGACAAGTGTAGCTGATATCCAAAAACTGCATGTGGACATTAGTTCCAAAATGACGCAAAAGCGATGAAGTTGCATTCATAAATTTAGCTTAGTAGAAGATGCAGGCATATCTAATCTAACTAGAGCAGCTGCAAACGAGCTAGCAAAATACAATGAGTATGTCTCGAGCATGTATAAATTAGATGGTTAATTGCTAAATGGCTAAGCTGAAAGAGCTTCCATGTCACGGGAAGACACAATCAGTAGAAGCGGGCATAACAAATTTATATATGTCCAACTAGACATAGCAGTATGCATTCCAGGCCGATCTGCATAGCAACAATTGACTAATTTTTTGAAACTGGAGCTAACTGGACACATATATATCCTGAACATATACTGCTTTGCATTTCATATATGCAAAAATATATACTAAGTCCTAATCTGCATAAAATATTGTATATATTACTGCCCATCATACCCTAAAAGAAGAGAATTTATAGGGTACATATGTATATACCTTCAAAGAAGCCCTCCAACCAAAAACCATTTAGTATCTCCTTGCTTAGAAAGTTCAGAATAGCTTCAACGATTCACTGAGCCTGTGATAGAGAAACAAAAACAAAAAATAATATTAAACCTGGGGCTGTTAAATCAAGTTAGGAAACTAAATCCATTAATTTTGATTCATATATGGGATGACTAAAGCACTGTCTTAAGTTTACCATGACACAATTGTGTATGCACTCAATAGTTTACATATTGGTAGGTTTATATTAAAACTGCTACTTATTCTACCATTCTCTGTCTTAAGCCATTCACCGCCTTAAGCCAAATTATAATAGAAAAGGAATAGAAAATATATTTAAGCCAAAAAGGTAGTTTTTTGTGTGCTTGATTTTCTCTAAAAACCATGTGACTATACAAAGATAAAAATATTTGAATATGGAATCCTTTCTTAAATTGTTATACATATTTGTGCCTTCCCCTATTTGATTATATCATTAAGCTTCCATTTTGTATGAGAGCATTTTAAATGGTGTGTATGCCATTAAGGACTTGATTACCTGAGCATATTATGGTATCATTAGGTTGATTTTGTTACCATAGCATGTCCATCTCGCTACATTATTTTAAGTATAATATATAATTTTGCAACATAAGTAATGCTTGTATGCATTTTTATTTTCATTGCATGCAATTTTCAGGTCAGAATGGTCGCAATTGAAGCTCATGAACAACAAAGTACTCCCATTCTACAGGGCTAGCTACTCCGATCGCTAAATTGAGCATTTGATAAGAGGCCGTATAATATAGGCAATGTATTTGGCTACCTCCAGTCTGAGTTGTGTGATAGTCCTACCTCTTGGAACTTGCGATTTTGTCACTTGATCCTAAGCATCATGCTCTAACTTTTCCATTTTTGTTTTTAAGATCCTGATCATGCTTCCAGTCTCTATCTCCAGAGACTTGTGCATAAACAGCCTGACTTCCCTTTGACATCGACTATTTTTGGGCTTCGGTTTATTCCTTTGTCATCACCTGTCTCTGTGCGATGTTAATTTTTGACAATTATGAGCTAATTTCTCAACCAGTTCGGTGATTTGTCATTCCCTTGCATTATCACGACAATGCTAGTATCAAAAAGGCATGGACCAGTTTTTACTGTTGATTCAGCGGTTTGAGCTAATTTTTGCCATTGGCTCGACGGTTTTGAATCTTCTCAACATTATTGGAGTGTTGCTGATCCTTGGAAAATGGAGATTGATTTTCCATCAGTCTTATAATTGAAAAAATTTCTAGTTATGCCGGAGTAACACCAATACTTTGAAAACTTTGACGGTCTCTTACTGTTACCAGGGTAACATCAATAAATAGAAAACGAAAAAGTTTCCTAGAGTTACTAAGGCAGCACTAATACTTATGGAGTCGGGATCGATTTTCCCTATCGATCCAGTGTTTTGAGTCGATTTTCCTCGTCGACTTGGTGGTTTCGAGAGTCCATACTTCTTATCGGGAGATTGAGATTCTCAGTCGTGTGGCTTATTTGGAGACATATAAGGAGATTGCTTGCAAGAACATAGTTCCATCATTTCAAGAAGCAATGTGCAGCTTATTATGTAGTGTGTAGAGAGATTGCTTGCTCGAACACTGTTCCATCGGTTCAAAAAGTGACATTGCGGCTATTATATGGCGCACAGAAATGCGGACCTTCCAAACATTACCAAAGCAATGTCCGTTCTCGGAAGGCATGGATCTATTTTCCCTGTCAATCTGGTGGTTTTGAACCTTCAACCTTCCTGATGTTGCTAAAGCAACATTGGTCTCAAAAGGTTTAGATGGATTTTCCTCGTCAATCTAGCAGTTTAATTCGATTCCCCATTGACTCAACAGTTCGCTTACAAGAACGTAGTTCCATCTGTTCAAGAAGCTTATTTTATTATTAAAATAAAAAGAAAGGCAGGTCCTGCCTATATACAGTGCCCTTAGTGTCCCTAGATGGCTTACTTGTGAAAATAGGAAATATATAGATAGATATTAAATGTAGTTGTGCCGCAACGAGTCGCTGTTCCAAGCATGGGGCATCAGAATTCCATCGACCGTTTTAGGTTGAATGTTCCATCTTCAAGTTTCTTAACGATGACATAGGGTCCTTCCCAGTTCAGGCCAAGTGCCTCCATACCCAAGGAGATCCGTTTCAAGATGATATCTCCTATTTCGATGGTACGGTTGCGAACCTTGGTGTTAAAATGTCATGCCACTCTTTTCTGGTGTGCAGTATTCTCAGTTCAGCTTACTCCCTCTTCTCATCGATCTAATCAAGTGATTCCAGCAGTAGCTGCTTATTTTCTCTTTGGTTGAAATGTCTTCCACGATGAGAAGGGACTTCCTATTCCACTAGGAACATAGCTTCTGAATTATATGCCAAAGCGAACTGCGAGTGTGCGGTCGCAGTTTTATATGTCATTCCGTAAGCCTATGATTCAAGCGGAAGCTCATCAACCCAATTTCCTTTAGCTTTTGTTGGCCTCTTTTTATGGTGGACTTGATGATTTTTTTCATTGTCTCTACTTGCACATTTGCCAGTGGAAGCGCTACTGCAGAAAATCTCTTTTTAATCCGGTAACGCTTGTAGAAGTCCTTGAACTCAGTGATTCAAATTGAGTTCCATTGTCCATGATGATATTTTATGGTACTTCAAACCTATAAATAATAATTTTTGAAACAAAGTTAATCACTTTTTTAGTAGTAATCATGGCATGCAGTTTACCTTCAGCCCATTTTGTAAAGTAGTCAATTGTGACGATAGCTTATTTCGCTCCCCCTTTTGCAATTGGTAGCACATCGATTAGAACGATTCCTCGTATTGCAAATGGCTATGGGCTGACAATGTACGTAAATTTTGTAGACGGGGTTCGTGAAATCCTTGTATATCTTTGTCATCGTTCACACTGTTGGGAGTAGTCCGCCGCATCTTAATTTATTATTGGCCAGAAGTATCTGTAGCGGAGAGTCCTTTTAGAAAATGTTTGCCCCTCAATGTGGTCACCACAACTTCCATCATGGATCTCTACAATGATCATTCTATCCTCATCTTCGGTTACGCACCTAAGCAAGGGAAAGGAGAATCATCTCTTGTATAGTACTCTGTCCTGCATTACAAATCGCAACGATTTTCAAAGGAGCTTCTTTCATTCATTTTGATCTTTGGGGAGTATTCCTCTACGTAGGTAGTCCTTGATCGGTGTCATCCATAATTCTTTCTCTTCTATAGTCTCTAGAACCCAACCAATGTCCATATGTTCTATGCTTAGGGTTGTTAATACTTCAACTAGAAACATTCCCATTAATTGTGACCTCATAAACTGGCCAGTTTGGCTAAGTGATCGACCTTCATGTTCCACTTTCTGGGAACATGAGTTATCCTGTAGTGTTCAATGTCGACGAGCAATTCCAATGCTTTTGACAGGTAGGTGCCGAGATTTTCTCCCTTAGCTTTGTATTCCCATTTCACTCGGTAGAGGATTAGCTGAAAATCACTATGGATATACAAAGCTTTTATTCCAAGTTCCTTTACATTTATCAACCCTGCTATTAATTCTTCATAACCCACCTTGTTGCTAGTAATAGGGAATTCCAATCTTAGAGCATAACAAATCGAACGTCCTTTAGGAGTTTCAAGTGCACAACACCCACTCTTGAGTAAAATTTGTTTGATGTGCAATCAAAGAACAACCTCTACTGTAAAACCATAACCATAATATCTTCCTCCTTATCATCTCCAATTGTGAACTCGGAAATGAGGTTAGCAAGCAACTGTTCAGGAATTGCTCTCCAGGGATGACAAGTTCACCGTATTAACTCAACTCAATGCTCCACATCAGAAGTCATCCCGAAGTCTTGGGTCGATAGAGCTTATTTCAAAGGTTAATCCATCAACACTTTGATTGGGTGAGCTTGGAAGTGCGAATGTAACTTCCTTCACGCTATCAACAAGTAATATGCTAGTTTTTCCAACTTCTCGTAATTACGTTCGGATTTGATAAATCATTTGCTGATATAGTAAACTGGTCATCAAATCCTAGCCTCCTAATGCACAAGTGCGACACTTAGTGCATGGGAGGTACTACTAAATAAACAAATAGATCTTCTCCATCCACCGGTTTAGATAGGATCGATGGTGTCTACATATGTCGAATAACTCTTCAAAAGAAGTTTGGCAGTCTTGATTCCATTGGAAGTTATATTTACCCCTCTTCAGTGAATGGCATACACTTATTCGTCACTTTGGAGATGAATCGACTCAATGTCGCGATCTTTCCACTTAGGCTTTGTAACTCTTTTTCATGTGGGTGCTATGACATTTCATAAGGCGATGATTAGCTTTTGATTGGCCTCGATGCCCCTTGCATTCACTATAATACTAAGAAATTTTTCAAAAGCAACGTCGAGTGGACACTACAGTAGATTCAACCTGATTCCATACTTCCGGAGGATCTCAAACATCTCTAAGAAATCATCCAAGTGATTTCAAGATACTTGAGACTATACGCGCATGGCATCCACATACAGTTCAATCATTCATCCAATATGATTCTTAAACATCGTGTTCACCAATCTCAAGTAAGTAGCTCTGGTTTCTTTAGGTCGAACGTCATTACTCGATAATAGTACAGTCTTAAGTCAATAATGAAGCCGGTATTCTCCTAATCAGGCTCATGCATCATTATCTAATTGTATCCTTCGTAGGCATCCATAAATAAGGGCAGCTCATGCCCTATGGTTCTGTCAACGACTGGTCGGCTCCAGGTAATGGAAAGCTATCCTTCAAGCAAGACTTGTTCAAGTCTAAGTAGTCGACATAAGTTCGCCATCTTTAGCTCAATTTTTTGACCAGCATGGGATTTGACACTCATTTACGATATGTTGCATCGTGGATGAACTCGTAGGCCAAGAGCTTATCCACTTCCTCCTCCAATACAACGGATCACTCCGGAGCTAGACTGCGTCTCTTCTGCCTTAATGTGTGAACTTAGGATCGATGTTAAGTGTGTGACATGCTATCTCCGGTGATATCTCGCAAAGATTGGAATGCATCTAAGTGAACATATTTAGGTTGGCATGAAAAAAAATTATCATTCATTTTTCATCTTGATTCCAAGCTGCGATCCTATTTTTAAGACCCAAGTTGGGTCGTCCATATCGACAGAGACAACTACCATGATCTCCACCGGCTCTGCCCATAGCTCCCTTGAACTCTTCTACCCTACGATCCATAGCCTTTTCGAAACGTCTATGGTCCCTGAGTTAGGGGCAATTTTGTAATTGCTATGCTTGCGGTTTACAATTGTAGAGAGATTTCCCTATATTCTACCCTTCTCGCATCGTTTGGCATTATGCAATTTGATAACATAACACTCTCTTTCCATGCTTTGATCTCCTCTTACGACTTCAACCCCATTCTCCATTGGGAATTTCATTATGAAGCACCATGCAGCCAAAGAGATTCTAAAGTCAAAAAGCACCCATTGGCCCAAGAAAGCATTGTACGTAGAAAACTCATCAACTATCATGAAGGTTTGGATGAGTACCACCCTTCGTTCTCCTCCTGCAAGCTCTACGGGTAGGTCAATCGTTCCAGCAAGTTGTTTCGGTTCATCGATAAACCCATTAATGTTCATCCTGTAGGTGGTCTTACCCTTCATACTATTCTTCTTTGATCAAACGTTTTTCGAAATAGGATATTAGCAGAACTTCCACTGTCAAGCAACACTCGATGCACAACATTTGGCCCGATTCCATTGGTTATTAACATTGGGTTGAGACTTGCGACCTATATTCCTTTAGTATTCCTATTCAAGAATACAGTGTCATCAGTTATCGTTTTCCTTTGTTTGGACGGGTAGCTCCATCTTCGATAGCGAAACAACTTTCCTAAGCATCACACTTCAATGAACTAGCATATCGCTCCATCTTACCCTAAATCTTTTACACCGGGTGAGGTCCTTCGGTGATGGTATTTATAACTGGCCTCTGATCCATTTGTTTGGGCCTATGTCTGCTTGGTATGGACTGATTTCCTTGAGTATTGGGAACTTAGGGTCCAACTAATTGGTCAAAATTTTGCAATTTCTTCATGTACTATTATAGCCTATTTTTCCTTATCATTTCCTCAATTAAGCCCTTCAAAAGTCAGCAGTTATTCATGTTGTTCCCATGAGTTTCGTGGAAATGGCAAAACTTCCACGATCTCTTTTGCTGTTCGGATGCTTCCCTCTTGGGTGATTTGTTTTATCGCTCAGTTCCTGAGTAACAAGGTAGATGTTCTCCAAACTGTCATTTAATGGCATGTATTCTTCGGGTCTTACAATCCTTATTCGCTTTCCATTCCCATCGCACCTACCAGAGTTCCGGTTCCTCTTCTTCTGATTCAATTTCTTCCCTGCATTTCCCATAGTAGCTTTAGAATCGTCCTATCCTGCTTGACTACGACATTACTCTGGACTACCTCCTTCGGTTGTTGATCCACATTTTTACCTTTAATCGCACTCTCTTCTTCCATTCGACGAAACCGATTTGCCTTTGATGGAATTATTCCATGGTAGTTGGTTGTTTCATTCTATCTATTGAAATTCGTATACAGATGAATTGCTTGGACCAAAGCCATAATATTCATATCTTCCTTTGGATTGCTTACCTCAATAACCGCAATGTTAAACCAATTTATGAAAGATTTTAGTGACTCATTGGGTCCTTAGAAAAAGCTAGATAAGGACATCACGTCCTTTTGTCATGCAGTATGGAGCCTAAATTATTCTAGAAACTTTCTTGCCAATTTTTCAAAAATAGAAATGGATATGTGCGAAAGTCTAATAAACCACATGGAAGTGACCCTTTCTAAGAAGATAAGGAAAAATCCGCAATAAAAAACATCCATAGCTCTAGTTGCAGCCATATGCCATTTGTACTTATAAAAGTGCTGTTTTGGATCCGTTGTGCTATTGTATGACGACACGGTTGGCATAGTGCATTTTCGAGGGTATTCCTCTCTTAACATTTTCAGTAAACGAGGTACAACTTGTTGCGAAACCCCAATCCTTATTTTTCCTACCTCTGCTTTCCTCCACCAACCATTTAACTATGTCAGCGTTGTACTCTTCACTAGCATGGTAGTCTGCATGTCAACTGTTAGGGGATACATCGAGTGTTTGACTCAGCAAATGGTCTTGGTTTGCCAACTGAAGCCTAGATTCTCCATTCTCCAAAAGAACAACTCCTGCGGAGTTCCATTGGCTTACGGTTAATCTTACTACGGCAGTTTGAACTTCATTTCCATCAATTTGCCTATTTATGTTGACATTTAATTCCATTTCACCACATCAAGTTGCATATCATCCTCAGAATCAGAAGAAATCACATAATATTCTCTTGAGGAGTGTTTACTGTGTTTGCTTCAAGATTTGGGTTGGTACTTGGTTGCCTTGTAATATTAGGAGCACTCCTGCCGCCTTCTTTGATAATCCCTACATCTCCACCAACCACCTCTTTCTATTTTTGCTGGCCATTCTTTCCATTTAACCCCGAAATAGAGGAATTCTCCTGTTCCATAGCAGCTATTTCTTGCCTAGTTCTCAGAGTACTTGGTGGCTGCAGTGATAGCAAAGCATCCATTTTGTCCATGAGAGATTTTTGGTCATTAGTCGGCACTTCTAGTATTAACCTCCGTTTGTTGAATGTTAGTATTGTTTACTTCAATTTGGTGGGTGTTAGCTTCATCACCACCAACTATTGCTCTTGTAGATCTCCAAGAAGTAGATTTGTGTTTTTTAAGTTCTATTGATCTTCAATAGCAAGGCTTCAAAATTTTCAAAGCAAGTTCTGTGGATCTAACCACGAAATCTCTTATGTTCCAAAATAGCAAGCTAGATCTAAGCCTAGATTTAGTTTTCTCAGTGCGACCACTAAAATATTAACCCAAAAAGTTGATCAACACACAAATATTAAGTTACAAGGAAACTATGAATCCTAGATCTAGTAGATAATAATAGAAATGAAAGGAAAATGATAGAAATAAGAAAGAGAAACAAGATTTTATAATGGTCTGGCAATCTTTGGCCTATGTCCACTTTATAGCTTTGTTGCTTATAGATTTGATATGGTTTGCTTGAGATTTTAAGTGGTTTAGGAGAGAACAAGTCACAAGTATAGGGATTAGACAGATTCTACGTCCTAGAATTGCCTAGAGTAGTGGTCTTGGTGACTATTGTGTAGAGGAAGGAGATGAAGAAGAGAGAGTTTCCATGTAGTGATGGCAGAAACCAGCTCCTATTTTGGTTGCTCCATGGTTTGTATTTATAGGGGTTGCAGTCATATTGGATCAGAAACCTACTTCCAAGTAGGTCCAGATATCAATCCGAAGTAGTGTGAAAAGTTAGGGGACAAATGAGTTAAGGTTATGACATGGTACCGAGTTATCCCTATTGGTACCGATTTATCCCATTAAGGGGAAACTCATTTTTTTGGGACGTTCTTCTTACTTCATTTTGGGATGCCCCTTATTTTTCATAGATCATTGACTTGTTTAATGATTGTTCATTCATAACTTGGTTTGTTCTGCAATTCACTGAAGCTAACTCTTCAATTCTTAAGATTGGTCATCCGAAACTCTATGAAATCACTTGGTGTTATCCCGCCTTTTGGTGAAGTTGTGATACCATCAATTCGACCAAGGAAGAATAGTCAAAAATTTAAGAGCCAGCTATATATAGTACTATAGACAATAGTCGAATAGATTTGAACTGAAACCAAGTTGAAGTATGGCAAACATGAAGTCACTAGCCTAGCCTCGTGAAGTTATATCTCAAGTTTGGAATCGACTGAAGTCCATGTACACAAGCTACGAGTGAGACAACAACTTGTTTGGATCGACCAAAGGATGATCAGGGAAGATAGCTCGAATCATTGAAGAATAGCTAATATCTTGGCAACCATGAGGCCAATCCATGTAGGACTTTAGTGACATTTTGGCAAATGAAGTGTATCATGACGATCGTCCATTCCAAAATCAAGATAAGAAGAAAGCCGATCGATATAGGTTGATCGTTCCTGATGGGTATAACCTAACGATGGCGTGTTTTGGTGTATATTCTGCCTTCGAGTTAAAACAGCTGATAGCCTGCAATCTGCAACCCAATATGATCCCATATTCTAGAAGCAATGTCAAGAAGCCCATTAGATCCTCCAATAACGGTCGTAAGTTGTTAAAAGCAAGCAAAACCGATCAGCCATGCATATGTCGATCGTTATGGATCATGGAATGAACCTGGCCGATTGATATGGTGGGTTCTACTAGACCTAATGGATTTCTTTGTAAAGTTTCAGTCTAATCCATGCGCATCTCTGGCTACAAATACTACAGTCATGGCTTTATAAAAGGGGACTTCTTCTTCTTCTTCCTACATCGGAGGCTCCACCATTTTCTATGTCTTAAAAAAATTGTATCAATGGATTCTAGTTGATCCAACTATTTTTGTAATTGCATTCAATGGAAAGAATAATAAATTGTGATGTGGATGTAGGCCAAATTGCCGAACCACTATAAAATCATCATGTTTATTTACTTTTATGCTTTGTTCTTTAGATTCTGTTAATTCTCTGATATCAATGAGATTCTACGGGTGTTGATGCCCATTTTGGGTGTCAACATTTGGTGCTTTCATTGAGAAATGATTTATCAGTTAGATTGGATCTCGTTTTCAACTAGTGAACTCTCATGATCGCAAAATAGATCCAGCTTTTGATTGATGAGTTTTCTACTTTACTCAGATTTGGAAGAAAGTCTAAATGGAACTTACTTTTCATGGCCATGAAACCACATCTACTATCTTGGCCGAAGGAGGAAACGATGAATCAACAACAAAGAAGCCATGTGGCTCATGTGTATCCTAGCATTCTTAAGTTTTAAGGCACGGAGACGATCGACACTTGGCCATATTTCCCCACCAATGGACTTTATACATTTATACCATGTATGATCGTCCTTGATAAGCCCTCCATCCGATCGTTCCAATCCCATTCTCATAGTTTCTCCATGGATTCCTGTGCACCATCAACATATCTGATCTTCTTTACAATGGATAGCGTCGATCGCTCCACCCATGTGAAGGTGGCTAGTCACGATCTTACATGATCATTTATCTCCAATCATTCCTATGCATATATTCTTTGAACGATCGTCCTAGATTCGTCTTTAGGAAATGATCCATTTGGCTCGAGTATGACCAGCCGTAAGTCATCATTGCCTTTTCTTGTTGAAGATAATCCATTGTCTTTATACGATCGTTCTTACACAATTGTCCCAAATAGATTGCTAGTGACTGATCATGTGTGAAGGTTTCAATATGATCATTTTTAATACGATCATTTTACTCTCATCTAGGGGCCGATCCTTCCCTATCAGCCTCCTTACCAGCCTACAATGGAACTCTAGATGCTCCTATATGATTGCTTCTCGTACAATTATTCTGAGGTCATAGGGTCTGGCCGATCATTTTTATCTTCATGCCCCTCTACAAAATTTTCATCTATGGCCTCATGCTCCAAGGACAATCCAACAATATTGGGAACTTTTTTGACCTCTCCAAGCTAGCAGATTTAGCACCTCTATAAATAAGGTGCTTCAAGTTGTTAAATGCTAGAGAATATATGCTCAATCTTGGTCAGGGGAAGGCATGAAGAAATGGCATGTGAATTTTGACAAGTACAAGGAAAACTTTATGACACGAGCTATGACCCGAAGCGGGACTGGGGAAAAACATGGTTTTTTGTGATGCAAGACCCAAAGCAGACCCTGGGTGCCTACTCTCAAGCCTTGGAGAATTCAGGCTCCCAGTAATTCATTATATGACCCTAAGCGACCCAAAGTGAAACCCGAAGCAACCATCAGATTTCCCAGGTCTTACCCCAAGTGACGGGACACTACCCATCAATCTTGGGCCACATAGTCTTGTGCACATCCTGGACATGAAAATGTTATTGGCAAGCGAAATGAGTGGCCATGGCTAAGGAACATATCGATTCGATAACCATAGAAACATCATTACCCTATCAATGAAGTACTCCGATTATCAACCAGACCTACAATGGTCGATGCCCCGCTAAAAGAAGCCAGGGGAAAAGTGGAATAGAGAGCATGCAATGATGCATCGATTGTTGATGAGATTTATTATGATCTCTTTTTAATTAATTTATTATAATTTCAATTTCAATTATGGAGTGAACTATGATCAACTTGAATTAATCGACGTGCATACAATGCAGGTATCTAAATGCCTAGAGCTAGGCCCCGACCAATCTCCGCAGATCGTAACGGAACCTGTGGGAGCTTTCATTTAATGAGCATGATTCGACTCATACATCAGTTATCGTGTGCCCTAGAATTGGGACGTTGAAGTATGGAATTGAAAAGACTCGACAGGGTCACAATCCTATAGTACATGGATACAATTGACCATTCGTTCGACAACCTTCACACTAGACTTGAAGCAGCTGATGTTGACCACCTACTTGTTAGCCATAATTTCAACGAATAGGTATGGTTGCAGCCCGAAACAGATGCGACTTAATTTGTCTCCTCAATAATCAATTATCCCCATTTTGTAGAAAGAAATATGAAGCAAATTGAGCAAGATCATCTGACCCCAACATGAATCTGATTCAGTCATTCATCACCTGCCCTTTTCCTGATTCAATGGGAAGAGCCACAACTACCAATTAGGCGAGAATCGACCATCTGATTACCAAGTTTCGTCCTGAATGTTGGAGGCAGAATCCTATTCCATGAACGAACATGGTTCGACCATTTATTCCATAATTTCTTCCTCGATACGGTAAATGAAGTACAAATCAAAACGATGAAAATACAATCGCTCTCACCAAAAATCTCTAAGTCCTCGGAGCATGGACTAGAGTACTCTAAGTCGTTGGAGTGCAGACTAGAGTATAAATGACTCAACAAAATATCTAAATCTCTGAAGCATAGATTAGGGTACTCTTAGTCCCTGGAGTGTGGACTAGAGTATAAACGACTCATAAAAATCTCTAAATCCTCGGAGCATGGATTAGAGTGCTATAAGTCCCCGGAGCGTAGACTAGAGTATAAAGATTCACAAAAATCTCTGAATCCCCAGAGCATGGATTAAAGTACTCTAAGTCCTCGAAGTGCGAACTAGAGTATAAACGACTCACGAAAATCTCTAAATCCCCGGAGCATGGATTAGAGTACTCTAAGTCCCTAGAACGCAGACTAGAGTATAAATGGTTCACAAAAATCTCTAAATCCCCATAGCACGGATTAGAGTACTCTAAGTCCTCAGAGCATGGACTAGAGTATAAACAACTCATAAAAATCTCTAAATCCCAAAGCATGGATTAGAGTACTCTAAGTCCCCAGAGCGCGGACTAGAGTATAAACGATTCACAAAAATCTCTAAATCCCCGAAGTACGGATTAGAGTACTCTAAGTCCCCAGAGGGCGGGCTAGAGTATAAACGACTCACAAAAATCTCTAAATCCCTAGAGCATGGATTAGAGTACTCTGAGTCCCCGGAGCGTGGACTAGCATATAAACGACTCGCAAAAATCTCTAAATCCCTAGAGTGTGGATTAGAATACTTTAAGTCCCTGTAGTGCAAACTAGAGTATAAATGACTCGCAAAAATCTCTAAATCCTTGCAGCGCAGATTAGAATATTCTAAGTCCTTGGAGCGTGGACTAGAGTATAAACGACTCGCAAAAATCTCTAAATCCCTGAAGCGTGGATTAGAGTACTCTAAATCCCTGGAGCGTGGACTAAAGTATAAACGATTCAACATAAATCTTTAAATCTCTAACTTCGAGTTAGAGTACAAACGGTTCGACTAAAAACTCGAAGTTCCCAAAGCATGGACCGAAGTATGAACAAAAATTGAGCGCGAGTCGACCGCTCACAGAATGACTCTGAGTTCCTAGAATGCGGACTAGAATGCAAATTCCATGAACCGATGAGTGGGTCTCGCCATTCCCTATTCCAGTAATTCCAACCTAGAAACGTTGGAGAAAATGCAAACCATTAAAGGCTAGATTATGCATAACTTAGTTTATTATCTATTAACTCAATCTCATGATATGACAGGACAAACTGTAAAAGCTAAAGTAAGCATGACATGTTCTCTTACTTATTGAAGTATGCCCTAGACTTGAGGGGCATAAGGAAAATATGATGTATGTGAATTGACTTTTCATTAATCGACTTTAAGTTTTTTTGGGGATTATGTTAGAATGTTAACACCAGTGGGACGAGACTCGACCGTCCACACAGTGCGTTTATCGACTCAAATATCGATGCTGGGAACATGAATACCTAAGGAATAACTGTGATAGCCTAATACTGCGACTCATATCTCACGATCTTAATGCCTTAAAGCTATGACCATAGAAAGGCCCTGAGATGTATTCATTAAATTAGTGTTCGACTCGTCAACCAAAAAGTTGCAAGAACATGAAATAATAAATGTTGTAGTTCAAACATTTAAACAAGAAAAATACAGAGTTCATACACAAGTGCAGAAGAATTTTATTCACATGAAATCTGGTTATGCAGAATATAAAACCAAATTGAAGGGCCATCCTCAAACATATAAACCAGCAAGAAAGAGAAGTATTTATCTAAATTATTTACATGTCTAAAGACCGCTCTTTAGATTTCGTGTCCCTTCTTCGCTTCTTCGGAGTTGCTCCCTTCGAACTGCTGCTAGCCCCCTCTTTAATCCCTTGCCACCTCAGCCCTTCTTGAAAGGAGTTTCCCCAGACAGAGACGGTGTCGTGTTTGGAAGTTGGAGGGATGGGGGCATCTTCGACACTAGAAGTGTGAAGAGCGTTTTCCGAAGGAGTCGCACCTTCGGGAGGAATCATCTGAAGAGGGGAAAGCATTGGATCTTCTGAGACCTGTTCAACTGGCTCTCCCTTCACCTTCTTTTTCTCGAGCTCCTCTCGCTCAATCCTTTCTTCCTACTAGGCTCACCAGCAGGATCAAAGGAGCCTATAATTATCACTTCTATGTTAAACGGGATTTCATGATGAGGGTCTCCTCCCTCCTTGAATAATGCCTCCATAAGTTGATCATCGAAGAATAAAACCTCTTTGTAAACACTTTGAGTGGCGACTGAAGTTGTAACTGTTATAGATTCAGTCGCAGTCGTTTGAGACTCCAGCTGAGGTCCACCAGGACGGAGAGGAGCAGTGTTCGATGAGTCTATGGCCGATAAAGGAAAAGCTGAAAAGATTAGAAAGATTGATTAGCAACATCCTAACTTTACAAGGTAAAGGAAAAATCGACCGGATACCTTCTGTAGTGTGGATTTTAGGCTGGATCGAAGCATCCTCAGAACCATGCTCAAGGATTGGAGATAGTCGTGGTTTATCAGAATTATACACAGGGACAGTCGAGAGCTGTTCGTAGGTCCAGTCATGATTTGAGACACTAGGGGCAGCTCAGTTGCAATATCACAATGTGCCGACCTAGATCCTTCGCCCATTTCATGTGAAGGAGCATTCATGAACTCTTTCTTGAGAGAAAACCGAATGTCATGTAGTATTTTGGTTCATCGCCCATCAGTATTTCGCTTCCAAGTTTGATTACGTCAACATTCTCGGTGCAGTGAAGTCTTTTCTTCTCCGAGACAAGTAATTCCCTAGCACGATGAAGCTGGTAGAGGTAGTCTTCGCCAAGCCAAGTAAAATTCATATATTTGAGTACATTGGTGTTGTAGAGGATGAGAAGTGGGTCCAGCTCATTCATCACGTCCTCTCTTACCTTGTTCGTGACCGTTTTTGTCTCACATTGAATGAGCGTATCGAAATTCATCGCCTTTTCAATGGCCTCATCTCTCTCAAGCCTAACGTGAACTAGCCCTTCACAAGAATCTTGAGCGGTCCTTTAAGCTTTATCCTTATCTTTTATCGCATCCTCAAGCTTGGCCTTGAGTTTGGCCACTTCCTTCAAGGCTGCAGATTCTTTGTCTCAATCCACGTCTTGCTCAAGCATTATCTCTTTGTTTCGGTGGTGCAGTACTTGAGCTATATAGAGATGGCTAACTTTCATCTCCTTCATAGACTTTAAAGCAGTGTTGCCATTTTCTTCAGCTACGGATAAGGTGATTCTAAAGGCCTCCTGTTAATTTATCAGTGCTTCAATTATCCTTTTCTCTTGGGCCTCCTATCGCTTTAATTCTCTATTTCTGCCACACGTTCGAAAGAGAACTTTGATATTTTTTCCACGGCTTTCATCCATTCCTGGTATTGCTTGTGGATGTCAATGACACAGTTGATAGTCATTCTTTGAACATCATCCGAAACCTTCTTCAGATTGGGCGGAAAATAGAACCCATCGAAGCAAAAGTTTGGAAATTCCTTTAGAAGCTCCACCATGTGGACTTTTGGTCAACTGGGGGATCCTTAGAAGTAATTTCTACCACCGCATCTTCCTTACCAGGTCTATGCACTACAATCTATTCGCCATGATGGCGGTGATCGATCAGCCGCTGAGACTTTGGAGGCATAGGAGCTGTACGAGAGCCATGAGGAGGATCGGTGGGCAAGTCCCTACGATATGTTGATCTTTCGAGACCTTTTTGAGGAGGAGATCACAATCTTGATCTATAAATGCCCTCAGCATGCCTATCCCTATCCTCCCTTTCTTGATAACCATGACCACTACCGAGGCGATGGATAATGTCATAATAGTCATGACTGTCGTGATAAGAGCTAGATCGCGACCCAGATGATTGATGTTGAATGTCCCGTAGGGAGTCAAACATATTCCTTTTCCTCACCATCGTTCCTGCAAAGATAGATGGATAATGATCAACTTTAAGTATTAGGAAGTACAAATTATGCACAATGCTGTATTAGATGTGCGAGTGTGTGCGAGTGTCCTAGTTCATTCCCCCAACAGACCAGGTGCAGAAGCCTTGCTCATCGGTGTAACTTCCCCTCCAGAAATGGGGATCTTTGAACTAGTTCTGACAGGAGACTCTAATCCTCCAATGCTCAAGTTAGTGATTTGATAAGCATCAACATCAGATGGAATCAATAGATCGAGCAAAGGATCTAGTGGTAGGATCATCGATGGCTTAGCTGGGTCAAAATGATGACTTCTTGAAGGCTTGTGCGCGGTCGCTTTCCCCTTTCCTTTAGTCACGGTCGGGGTCGAGGAACTTGTGAAGGTCCAATGCGAACCCCAAGATCAAGTCTATCATCATGACGACTAGGTACACCTTCACTATGCCCTCCAGCATTGATATCGACAGACTCATAGGTGCTCGTGACTGAGGGCACCATAGTGTCGGATTGAACATCTCTTTAACCGGTTGCGACCTATATTCTGGTCCCAACCGGTCAAGCAGTTTTGTTTAGCCCTACGCTGAGGCCCTCTTCTATCAAGATGAAAGTGATAAGACGTTCGTCACCGAGTAAAAGTTTAATATTTCTAACTTTGGCTGGAGCATTCTTCAAAATAGAGACCGCTTCTTCATACACATTGCCACTGGATTGAGTAACGGTATTTGAAAATGAATGACATCGTTAGAATGCATCCAGGACATGTTTTCCTTGTATATTTATGAAATTAGTGAGGAACACTTATGTCTCTCTAGCTATAATCGAGAAAAGCTGGGCAGTAACTAACAAATAACCATTCGCTCTTGAAAGCACTTAAATTTTTTCAGGTACCGGTTAGAATCTGGCATTTCTTCGTCGATTCAAGAAAAGTGAATGATAAACTCCCTATCCACCATTTGAAAGCGAAGAGAAATTGAATGTCTTCGATGGTGGGCGAACGGTGTAGAAACTCCATGAATACCATGCATGTATAATTAAGAAGTGCATAGCCGTTTGGATGGAGCTGTGCAGGAGTAATCCATAGATAATGTAAAATCTCTCGAATATGCCAATTGAATGGCAGGATGCATCCCACCCAACACATGAATTTATTGCATGCTTTGTACCCTTCGGGAGGTCTGTGAGCCCTATCACCTTATGATGGAACTAATACGTCGTCAAAAGGGATCCTGTTCCTTATGCAAATCCTCTAGAGAGCGTTTATTTAGATATTTTGAAGCTACTGAATCAGGAGAATTTTCAAGAATGATGTCGTCTTCTAAAGTGTCAAGAGCCTATTTGATAACTAACAGTGGAAAGATAGGAACAATCCCAGAAAGATCAAGCTGAGAGCCTGAGCCTTCGGGCTGCCCTGGACTGTGACTAAGTGGCAGGCTGTCAGATTTGGTTGCAGAACTGGATTCTACGTCCGAGTTAGTCCTATGAGAGGAAGATCCGGCTAGCATGATTGCGGAATATCCAAAACACCTGGATTCCCTTGCTAATAAACTTAGTTAAAACCTTAATTAGAGAAAAAATGACTTGAACCCCCCAGTGCATTGTGAGTGTATGTGTTGTGTAATAAAGTGCTGATCGATGTGATAATGAATTAAATGAAGACAAGAAAAAACGACAAGACATAGAAATTTATTCAAAAGACGGTCATTAGCTATTGGAAATCAAAGTGTTGCCTGAGCTACGCCTAAGTTTGACATGGTAGTTAGAATTCTTCATTTATGGAACTCACTCTAAGGTGGCTTGTCGTTTGTCACGGAGGTCATGCCATATATGGTAATGTTTATGCTCAAATGTCTACAAGGACCCAGAACTAGTTATTTGGTTCAAGTTTATGCTCAAGCTGTAGGTTATATTCTTATGCGCAGGTAAAACCATTAAGTCCAACTGTATATGTGTATAGTCTGATTGTTCCAATATATTAAAAACAAAAGTTTCGAGTATCCCGATTGTCTCCTAAGGCAATGTCCAATGTTTATCTAACAACGATCCTCATCCCCGATCGTTCTTACCTAAACTTATTGAATATGTTAGTATATGATTTTTTTGATGATAATAAACATATATATATATATATATATTCATTTAAATGTATTGTTAATATACTATTTTATTTTCATATAATTAAATAAATATTTGCTAAATAAAATAAATAACACAGAATTTAAATTCAAATAGATATTTTATTCAAACGAATATTACAATTTTGAATAGTACAAATTTGAGCTCTCACTATATACACACACACACACACAATTTGCAATTACATTACAATTTCAATCACATCACACATTTCACTATACATACATTTGCACCTCACTACATATCACTCACACTTGTATTTATCTTTAACTCCATTCCAGATTGAATCCAG
This sequence comes from Allium cepa, assembly GCA_030765085.1. Taxonomy (NCBI): domain Eukaryota; kingdom Viridiplantae; phylum Streptophyta; class Magnoliopsida; order Asparagales; family Amaryllidaceae; genus Allium; species Allium cepa. Next base: position 91,591,988 of record CM060930.1, on the reverse strand, counting down.
CATCTGAGCAATCTGCAAAAATAAATACTGATGCAATAAAATTGAAAAGAAAATATTTTTGCAGTTTAAAATAAAATGTATTAGGAGAATATTATTTGCCTTGGTCATTTGGGTTGTTCGTCATTATTTAATTTTGAATTCATCAAACACAAACAACTTGTGACATGCACAGTGTATCATTCGGGTTAACAGAGATGTCTTAAATATCATCATATAAACAAATTCAAAATATACTTAAGGCCAAGTAGGGAATTTCAAAAATAACCGAGTCAATATCAAAACAACATTGGACACATACTTGGAGTAATGCAACAACAGTAGCAGTTTTAAAATAATCAAAGTCAAATGCAAACACATGTTCTCAAGCATCAGGTCGAGTATGCTATAGATGTGAACACACATATATATGCAGTGCAAACTTGGCTAACAGGTTCAGGTAGACCAGAGAACAACATAAATTCAAGTTCCAAATGACCGAAGTCAGATAACATGAGGAATACGAATTAACAAAAAAAAATATTTATCACAATGTCAAGTGCCGATATCAAAGATGTCACAAGAGAAATTCACAGAACCAAAGTAAAGTTTAATCAGAGAAATCAAAATCGTGATGGCCAAGGAAATCAACCAAGTCAGAAATCAAAGCCATGACAAGCAAGTAAACAAAATATATAATTTTGAACAAGTCAGTAATCATCTCAAGCATTCATGCTAAATCAAGTGGCCGAGAAAAATCATCAAACGAATTCGTACAAAATATATGAACTAAATTATAAGGGGTCGAATCCTATAAAACCCAATCATCATCGACATGTAAAAATCATTCGAGTTCAAGCAACAAAGAATAATCATTCAACCGGAATCAAAGTCTAGCATAATTGAAATCAAAGAAACATCGCGTACCAATTTTATACCAAGCATACGCGCTCGAAAAATTGGAGCTGCCATAAGAAACAATCAACAAGCCAAATCAAAGAGTATCAAACTCTACAATCGAACAATATCAAGTGATGCTTCAATTTAGCAAAACCCTAAATCAAAGAGGAACAAACGAACACAAAGGAAGCAGCCATTTTTTAAAGCAGAAGACATTATTCACAAAAGAATACGGGCCGATAATAAAAAAGAGAAGTTAATATTTGTTTACTTATTGGGCTGGCTTCTATAATTTATATTTGGGCTTTAATAATTAAATTGGGTTTTTGTTTTCTTTAAATTATTTTAAAGTTGTATTTTTCTTTTTAAACTTGTGTAAATTCTAGTCGTGTAACTAGGGGATGAACTATGGTGGTGTAGTTCGAGAATTCGCAACTCAGTGGCTGAGTTGTGGTAGGGTTTTGAGCATAGAGTTAGGTTAGTCGATAGCGAGTATTGCAAGTTTACGTATGTGCTGACTACTTAATTTCTAGTAGAAACCTTGGGGGCAACACGTACGTAGGGTTTCGCCGAAGCTGGGCAAATTCTACGTTGTTCTATTTCTACATTTTTATATTCTGCTATTATCTACGCTGCTATTATTCTGCTATATCTGTGTTGCAATTATTCTATATAAACTTACGCAATAAATTTTTATAATTATTAGTACCACCCTATTCACCCCCTTCTAGGGTTAAATTGATCCTACAAGTGGTATCAGAGCTAGGAACAAAAAGCCATTTTTGTTTTAAAATTTTGATTTTTCAAAAACCAATTTTGTTTTAAAATTCGAATATCTAAAATGGCTTCTTTTAATAATGATTTTAGTGAGGGTCGATCCAATATTATTCCTCCTGTTTTTGATGGAACGGATTTTTTGAATTGGAAATTAAAATTGGAATTTTATTCAAAATCTGTTAATGTTAAATGCTAGGATATTATTGAAAATGGGTATGATAGAATAGATGAGAAAAATTCTTTGATTAATGCTCTTGATATTCATATATTATATTCTCATGTTAATTAAGATAATTTTAACTTTGTCTCTTTTTGTGAAAATGCACAGGAAATCTAGAACACTTTAGATGCAATATATGGTGCACAAGTTAACAACCATGAGATGTCCCAAATAATCAACTCAGAAACGTGCTTGACAGGATTGACAGAATGCAGCAGTGATGAAGATTCAGTAGCCGATGAGATAAGTGATTTTCCAATCAATGATTTGGTTCTCTTATGCCAAAAAGTAATTGAAAATAATAAAGCTCTTGGGTTGAAAAATAATAAGTTGGAAAGCGAACAAGCTAAACTTCATCAGAAAAATAATGATTTCGAAAATGAGCTTAAAAATATTAAGAAAAATAAAATTTCTAATTGCAAAAGGTGTTTGAATCATGAAAAAGAATTTGCCCGTCTTCATGAAAACTTTCAAAAGTTAGAAAATGAAATTTTAATTCAAGAGAAAAACAAAACTGAGTTGATTTGTAAAAAAAATTTGCATAAAGAGTTGGATAGCTTCAAGAAGTCAGAAATGTCTAAATGTGCGATTTTTGAAAAGAAATTAAATGAGATCAACGAAAATTTCAAAACCCTTGAAAAAGAAAATGTGATTTTGAGCAAATCTGAAATTATTCAATTGAATCACGAGTTTGAAAAGGAGATTGAAAAAATTGAATTTGAAAAACTCCAACTCTTTGAATCCGAGATGCTTGAAATTGAGAATAAAATTAGAGAGCTTCAAAATGAAAATATGCGATTAAAAATGAATAGTTTTGAAAAGAGAGATAATAACATTAGTTGTTGTTCGAAGCTAATAAACGAAAATAAACTTTTAAAATCCAAAATTAATAAACTTGAGTTGGTTACTCAGAAATTTTTCACTAGAGATAAATCGTTTAATATACTCTTAGAAAATCAACTCTTCGAGAATAAAAGGAATGCAATTGAATTTTCAAAACTGTCAAAACATGGACAAACAACTAACAACACTGTTAAAGGGAATTGTGTGATACCCAAACACATGAAAACTATACCAATTTGGGTTCCCAATGGCACGAATATAAAATCACTTAAAATTAAACAAATCTGGGTACCAAAAGGAACAAATATAAATAGTTTTGGGTCTCCATAAACGTATCTCTCGAAATCATTTTCCACTAACAACCATGGACCTATAAAAACAAATAGGCCACAAAAATCTTTTATCGTATAGGTATGGTAGCAAGCTAAGGAACAACAATAGTGTTACCTGGATTCTGGCTGTTCCAGACACACAACGGGCGATGAATCGAAGTTTCTTAGCTTAGTACAAAGGTGACATAATCACAATGGGCAATGATGGAAAAATTATCATAAAGGTAAAATTGGTAACGATACATTTATCTTAAATGATTTATTAAATGTGATAATTTGCACCATAATCGGATTTAAATTGGCCAGTAATATGATAATAAAACAAATGTTGATTTTGATTTTGACTTATTCTTATTTGACATATTCTTATTTGACTTGTTCTTATTTTTGGTTCTGATTTGTGCAAAATGTTGACCAATCATCTTTTCATCTTTGAACTAATTCACGTTAATTTGTTTAGTTTAATGATGGTGTAATATTGACTGATGATTGCTCAAGATATTCGTGGATATATCTGGTCATTATATTCACTGATTTGTTTGTTTGCATGGCTTCAATTTAATTTAATTTAAAAGCTGTTAAAATGTTTTAAAGATATTTTTTTGCACACATCATAGTCTGGTCCTTGATATCCAGCTAATGACAATTTTGAATCTAAGAGAACTTCAGATGCAAATTACACTGGTAATCTAGTTGATAGAAAAATTACTAGCAAAACGTGTTTTATGTAGAAAAATTCTTTAGCTGCATTACATTTCAAAGAAAATATCTGTATATTTTTCATTTCAAATAATTTTCAAATAGAAGACATTTTTCTTTTATAAAACCCCTTCCAAGAAAATCATTTTTGTTGACCTTGTTTCAGATTAGTCATTATAGAAAATTTGATTTTATAATTATTTTTGGATTTGATCTTAAATTACTACATTAACTAATCTGACTCCTTACTGATTATCAAAAAGATAAACAGTGATTGAAAAAGTGACGAGTGTTGATATTAATCATATATTGTAACTTGAGACGGTATAATTAGTAAATTTCTTTAGAAATTTAAATAAGAGTTATAAACTTTTTTATTGGTAGATATTCTATGACCATCTCTATTGCTATCATATTTTTATCGACCATTACTCATCAAAATCCAATATAGTATGTCAATATGTGGTGTTTTAAATAGGAATCATTTGTTTTTCATTTTATTATATTTTTAGCAATAAAAACATCCAAAGTATTCACTCTCATTTAAAAGTCCTCACGGTCATGCGTGGGTGAATTACTTGGAATTTTTGATTATGTGCTTCCACGCTCATTTAAAACTCCTCATGGTTATGCATGTATGGTACACATATCAAAATTGATTGATTAAATAGACAAGTTGATTCTAATCCCATTTAAAAGTCCTCACGGTTATGCATGGTTAGAAGATACTTGAATTCTTTTTTTTAAATAAATTGGAATACTACTAATCTCATTTAAAAGTCCTAACGGTTATGCATGGTTAGTAGATATTCAAATTCTTGATATAAATATACCATAAATAAATGCAACTATATGGTTTTGGCATCATCCCTATTAATCTAAAAGTGGAATATGCACCTAATAGAGTATTTATGATTTTTGTTTGATTTTTTATTGAAATTTAATATTGATACTCTATTGGGTATTAATGTTGTATTAATGCCTATCACTTTATCGCTATTTTTCAAACACTATTACTCTTTTGCTGATAACAAAAGGGAAGAGAAAAGTTAAAATTTTGTCAAATAAAAGCAAAAAAGGTCAAATATAATATTTTGTATTTTCTATATGCATCTAGATTCATTTATTCATTTTTATTTATTTACATGCATATGAAGAGGGATCTCTGTTGTAGAGAGGGAGCGTTCAAATAGGGGGAGCAAATACAGTCTATCAATGATCAAATGCATTTAATAAGCTCAGAATCTTAAATATATGTTTGTTATCATCAAAATGGGGAGATTGTTGAATATGCTAGTATATGATTTTTGTTTGATGATAATAAACATATATATAAATATATTCATTTAAATGTATTTGTTACTGTACTATTTTATTTTCACATAATTAAATAAATATTTGCTGAATAAAATAAATAACATAGAATTTAAATTCAAACGGATATTTTATTCAAACAAATATTACAATTTTGAATAGTACAAATTTGAACTCTCACTATACACACACACAAAAAAAAATGCAGTTACATTACAATTTCAATCACTTCACACATTTCACTATTCATGCATTTGCACCTCACTACATATCACTTACTCTCGTATTTATCTTCAACTCTATTCCAGATTGAATCCAGCATCTGAGCAATCTGCAAAAAAAAAAAACACTGACACAGTAAAATTGAAAGGAAAATATTTTTGCAATGTAAACTAAAATGTATTTTGAGAATATTATTTGCTTCAGTTATTTGGGTTGTTCGTCATCATTTAATTTTGAATTCATCAAACACGAACAACTTGTGACATGCACAGTGTATCACTGTACATGCCACAAGGCTGTGCAAACCAATGTACACTTGATAAAATTGCAGGGACAGGTGAGCACAAGGTCAAACCCAACTAAAAGCTTTAAGCTGGATTCAACACAAGTGCAAGTTCAATAAAATGGTCAAAAATCCAAAACCAACATAAATCAAGTCTCGACCAAAGTTCAAATGAAACTGGTTCAAAGCAATATAACTTCAATAAGACCACATGCAACATGACAATGGACTGATACAAGTGACTCAAACCAGGACCAGTGAGCAGTGCCAACAGACCAGTAATCAAGTACAGACTCAAGTATACAAATGAAGACATATACAATGCAACCCGAACTAGATTACAAGACCAATGAGCTTAAATACCAAATGTACAAGTTCAAATGGTCAAGACAACTAAAACAGACTCAAAGCCATATGAGTACCAGGCTGTAAATATCATGGTGAAGAATGAATGCAACAAAACAACTCGACCAGTTCAATATGCTTTGCACATGAAACCAAGGCCAAGACCAGTGAACTGTAAGTGTCAACCAGGCTACACAATGAACACAACCAAGTGAATATGCAACAAAACCAAAATTACTCAAAGAACATGATGTTATACAACAGAGATGACACTGTAGCTACCTAACAAACACTAGATCAAGTGAGTACAAGTCAGAGAACACAACAAGCACTCGGTTTAACAGAGATATCTTAAATATCATCATATAAAAAATTCCAAAATATACTTAAGGCCAAGCATGGAATTTCAAAAATAACCGAGTCAATATCAAAACAACATTGCATACATACATGGAGTAATGCAACAACAGTAGCAGTTTCAAAATAATCAAAGTCAAATGCAAACACATGTTCTCAAGCATCAGGTCGAGTATGCTACAGATATGAACACACACACATATATATGCAGTGCAAACTCCACTAACAGGTTTAGGTAGACCAGAGAACAACATGAATTCAAGTTCCAAATGACCAAAGTCAGATAACATGAGGAACATGAGTTAGAAAGTCAAAAATATTATCACAATGTCAAGTGCCGATATCAACGATGTCACAAGAGAAATTCACGGAACCAAAGTAAAGTTTAATCAGAGAAATCAAAACCGTGATAGCCAAGGAAATCAACCAAGTCAAAAATCAAGGCCGTGACAAACAAGTAAACAAAATATATGATTTTGAACAGTTAGTAATCATCTCAAGAATTCAAGATAAATCAAGTGGCCGAGAAAATTCATCAGACGAATTCGTACAAAATATACGAACTAAATTATAGGGGATCGAATCCTATAAAATACAATCATCATCGGCATGTAAAAACCATTCAAGCAATAAAGAATAATCATTCAACTTGAATCAAAGTCGAGCGTAATTGAAATCAAAGAAACATCACGTACCAATTTTATACCAAGCATACGCGCTCGACAAATTGGTGCTGCCACAAGCAACAATGAGCAAGCCAAATCAAAGAGCATCGAACTATACAATCGAACGACATCAAGTGACGCTTCAATTTAGCAAAACCCTAAATCAGATAGGAACGAATGAACACAAAGGAAGCAGCCATTTTTTAAAGTGGAAGACATTAATCACAATAGAATACGTGCCGATAATAAAAAGGAGAAGGGAAATATTTGTTTACCTATTGGGCCGGCTTATATAATTTATATTTGGGCTTTAATATTTAAATTATGGTTTCGTTTTCTTTAAATTGTCTTAAAATTATATTTTTCTTTTTAAACTTGTGTAAATTCTAGTCGTGTTACTAGGGGACGGACTACAATGGTGTAGTTCGAGAACTTGCAACTTAGTGGCTGAGTTATGGTAGGGTTTTGAGCGTAGAGTTAGGTTAGTCGATAGCGGGTGTCTCAAGTTTACGTGTGTAAGCGTCTGACTACTTAATTTCTAATAGAAACCTTGGAGGCAGCACGTAGGCAGGGTTTTGCCGAAGCTGGATAAATTCTGTGTTGTTCTATTTCTGCATTTTTATATTCTGCTATTATTTGTGATGCTATTACTATGCTATTATCTATGTTGCAATTATTCTATATAAACTTACGCAATAAATTTTTAAAATTATTTTTATCACCCTATTCACCTCCCCTCTAGGGTGAATTCGATCCTACAAAGCTAACATGTCCAATCGTTCATGAAACTCCTCCATTTTTGAACTAGAATCTCATCGATCGTCTACAACTCCTCCATCTCCATACCTCATCTCCTCCAAAATGCCACTGGCTATCCTAATAAATCGATCAACTCCCATCAAAACGATGTATTCCCCTATACTACACGATCATAAATAAAAGAAAAGGGGAAGATTCATGAAGCAAGTTGATTGTCGTTAGGTTTGCTACACTGTTCTAACAATTGTACGGCGAGTTTGGAAACTGTTCTACCTATACTTGCGATCTGGAAAGAAGAATAACTTGAATTCGATTCAAAGCTTAGCCGTGGGGAAAGATGATATTGTTGTGAAGTTCGGCAGGAAAATGGGGAGAGAAGTCATCTTATTGCAAAGCTTAAGGAAAAAGATGTGGAAAGTAAAGTAAAGAAAATAATAAGTGTTGAGCCATATATGGGGATGGTTCATGCCGATCGTTTTCGCCTTAGAAGATCTAGCTGATCGTTTCCCCTTCGTAGGGTTAGGCCAATCGTATGATGCCTGAGAGATATTCCAATCCATCTTTGGGCGTTATGTTCTCCGATCCTTTTATTGACCATCTACCAACCTTCTTATCATGTATTGATCCTTCCTAGCCTTTATGCTGATCCATCCCTAAATAACATGTATGCGGATACATTCTAAATCTATTCTGCCAAGCACGCCGAACCATCCCTATGCCTATCATTTTTGCCTCTCATTTATTTAACCCTTCGGATGACCGTTTCATTTCCTAACCTACCACACTCAGTTCCACGATCGAGGACATTTTAAATGATAATAAATAAAATAATAAATTTGGTGATGAATGGAAAGGTGATGAAGGAAGTGAAAACTATGGTAGAGGAGAGGAACAAGAAATGATCGTAGAAATTTGATTGCATACGTGAGCAGTTCGGATATTATAAAAGTTGGCAACGACCTGTGGACACGAGCACGACTTGGAGCTAACGACATGAACATGTGTATGAAAATATATGAAAAAAGGTTTAAGAGTTCAGTTTTCCATAATCGATAAAAGATCGCAAACAAACCTAGAGCCATCGGGTTTGAGGCAGGATCAGATGAATGAGGGCTTGTAGATTCTCCACAACCAAATTTGAATATGCAAACAGAATACGACTCCGGATTTATACTATCGACAGACGGTAGAGGAGTAATAATCGATCAGGAAGCTGAACGGATTTCTTTACAGCGATTCAAGCCTTTTCGGATTCAAAGCATGTCATGTTAATTATAAGATGTACTTTGGGGAGCAAATGTTATCCCAACTTTTGGGGAAGTCATGATATCATCGAATCGACCAGGGACGAATAGTCGATAGCTTGAAGAACCGGCTATATATAGTACTATAGACAATAGTCAAATAGATTCGAACCTATGCAGTTAATGCCTAGCTATTACCCTGCTATAACTCATACCGAATTTCTACCGCTATGATTTTTCAATATAGCCCCAAATATAACCTTTCCGCTTTAAGCCCTGCTATTTCCGCTATATCTCGTTATTCCCGCTATATTCCGCTATATCTTCTTTAAAAGAAATGAATTGAAAATTGATATTTATTCATTATAAAAATTATGAAATTAATTTATTTAATTGAATTTTGAATATATTTTCAGAAATGAAAATTCTGTAATATTCTACTAAATTCAGTTATGTTATATAATAGTTTTATGTTTATTTATAGTATATTCGCACATGTTTTTATTTAAAATCATTTATGTATTAATTATAATTCAATTGAATGTTAATTTTTCATTTAATTACCATTTATATATTTGTAAAAACATTAAGTACGAGTTTTATATGCTATTTTAAAGTCATCCGCTATATCCTGCTATGTCCTCGTTGTATCCCCGCTATGACTTTTTGCACTTCCGCCGCATTGAATCTACTAAGCGCTTTAAATGCACAGATTCGAACTAAAACCAAGTTGAAGTATGGCAATCATGAAGTCACAAGCCTGGCTCTGTCACATTATATCTCAAGTTAGAATTGACCGAAGTTTGTGTACACAAGCTACGGGTGAGACAACGACTTGTTTGGATCGACGAGAGGACGATCAGGGAAGATAGCTCAAATCATTGAAGAATAGCTAATATCTTGGTAACCATGAGGCCAATCCATGTAAGACTCCAGTGAAATCAATGAAGTGGAAAACGAAGTGTATCGTGACGATCACGCGTCCCATAATCAAGATATAAATAAAGCCGATCGATATAGGCCGATCGTTGCTGATAGGTATAACCAAACGATTGGTATGTTTTGGTGTATATTCTGCCTTCGAGTTAAAACAACCAATAGCTTGCAATCTGCAACCTAATATAATCCCATATTTTAGAAGCAATATCAGGAAGCCCATTAGATCCTTCAATAACTATTGTAATTTGTTAAGAGTAAGCAAAAGCGATCGGCCATGCATATGCTGATCATTATGGATCATGGAATGAACATGGTCGATCAATATGGTGGGCTCTATTGGACCTAACAGATTTCTTTGTAAAGTTTCAGGCCGATCCGTGCTCGTCTCCGGCTATAAATACTATAATCATGGCTTCAGAAAAGGGGACTTCATCTTCTTCTTCCTACTCGGGAGGCTCCACCATTTTCTATTTCTTAAAAAAATTGTATCAATGGATTCTAGTGGACCCAACTATTCTTATAACTATGATCAAGGGAAAGATTAATAAAATGTGAAGTGGATGTAGGCCAAGATTGCCAAACCACTATAAAATCTTCATGTTTATTTACTTTTATGCTTTGTTCTTTAATTTCCATTAATTCTCTGATATCAATGAGATTATACGGTTGTTGATGCCCATTTTTGGTGTTAGCACTTGGGCATGCATGGAAGAACTAGATAATAACTCATGTGAAGTTGGAGAAGCTGGTTGTAAAGCATGATAACTCTGCACAGAGTTATAAACATAGAACAGTACTGACTTATGCACTTAACATAATTCTAGTTGAAATTTCCCCAAGCTATTTTCTTAATCCGTTTGAGCGTGCCTTCTAGATTTCAAGTCATTTCATCTCCATCCCGTTGTTTTGACTTCTGTTGACTTCTACTTGGATAAAAACCCAGTTAACATTTACCCTCCAAAGTACGCTTTCATTGAAAAAAATGTGTGCTTTGGATAATAACAAGGCCTGAACTAGTATTATGTGAATTCCAGTTAACCACTGGATGTCACACCTAGATGTTGCTTTTACTTGGTTGGTTATCTATTAAACCTTTACTTTATTTGCAGTTTAAATTTCATTCCTTTGGATTGGTGATTGAAATGAACTGCTATTTAGAACCATTCAAATCGACAATAATCCACTCATGTCAAACTCAAATTGCTCAAAACAACAGATTGTTAATTTATATTTGGCAAAACTTAGCATATACAGTAAATAAATCAATCACAGAATCACAAACACATAGTTTTACAAAAACAAGCAACGAAATAGATAAATAGTTGTTCATGAAGCTACTACAGAACATCAGAGTCTAAAATAAATACAACAGACATCCTAAATACATAGGAGTTTCTAATACAAAAGGAAACTAGTCTGGACATAAACAACAGGAAATAACTGAAAGCTGAATAGATAAAAGATAGATCTCCATGCAAAGCTCTAAAGGTGAGCTTCAAATGCTGTGACACTCAGTCTGACTCGAGCATAAAGCAAAACACAAAACACTCGAGCCAGGATTAACATTCTTATGCAAGTAAATCAACTCAAGTGAAATGTCTAAGTGAAATGCAATATAACTTAAAGGATGTTGGGATTCCATCCTTTGAGGATTCGTGAAATATCTACATACATAGTATAATACGCTACATATATAATGTCTACAGTAAATTAAAATATTGAAATAGCGTTAAGGCGTTAACCATACCCCCTTTAACACATTTTATATAAATGTCGTAGTCTTTACAGTACCGTAATTCCTCCATAAACTGGAGGGCTATCGAAGGGCACTCCATAGTTTACGACACAGACCAAACTCGTAGTGGGCTCGATAAGGCATATGACAAGGCACACGAGGCAATGTCAGGGAAGGATTCTACCATTTGCTCTCCCAAACTGGTGGTAACGCATAACATCTACTACTGCCTACCTCGGAACACACTCCTATAATCAAATCGAGGAGTGGCCACCAAAGAAATCACAAAGTAATAAATATGGCATCGAAGAAATGTGCTCATAGGGGGAGCGACCCCATTTGGCCCAGTATAGCTTCTGTTTTAGTCATATCAAGCTGACCCGAGGGGTCAGGGTTGCGATCATACCTCATATAGAAACGTTCACCAAACCATCCTACTTTGTTTTGGATTCTGCACCATGTACACAGTTGTTAAAGTGGTTTTCGATAGTAGCAGAGAGTATGACAATATCCGATCTCGGTCACTTTAACAACCAAACGCTTATTTCACAACGGTTGGTTCTTTTACATTTCAAACAGTCCATACTTCATGTCAAAATATCATATTCATTTCAAAATCGTATCACTTTCGAAACCATTATTTACTTCAATACCATATTCACTTTCGAAATCATTATTCTTTAAATCATATTCATTTCCAAAATCATAACCATCATATCAAAGTATTTGCATTAAGTCCATTAAATCTAAATCGTAACAGTTCCAACTTAAACAGTTTGAATATTGAAAGTAGTTTATATATTGGAATATTTGTACATTAAAAATAGTATATATTTAAAAATAGGTTATATATTAAAAAAGTTTATATATTGAATTATATATTTAATTTTTTTTACAAATTTAAAATAATATGTATTAAATTAGTTTATATATTTAAAAGAGTTTATATTGAAAATAGTTTCAAATTAGAATTATTTCTTCATATTTCACAAATAAATTCAAATCAACTTTAGTCCTAAAATTCAATTTAAATCAATCTCAGTTCAACAACTTCAATTAAAAGGTAAAGGTTCAATTCAAATTCTCATTACAACCATTTTTATTTTATACCGATTCAAATCCATGTTTGAACAACAAATTTAAACCACTTCTAATTCAACAAGAAACAATTTACGTTAACTCAATTTGATAAACTTCATTTATGTTTCAAAATGCAACTTTAATTTTATTTAAATTTTAAAATATTCACCTAATCATTTTTTATAACCATTTAAATAAAATCCTAGATTACAAATTGAAATTTAAAATTTAAATATTCATTTAATCATCTTTAATCAAAATTCAATTATCAAGTTATAAAAATCATTTCTTTAAAATCTCAAAATTAATAAGTTTCAAATCAATTTTTTTTATTTAAATAATATCATTAAACAAATAAAATTTCGAATCAATTTTAATTTATCTTTCCAAGCTTAATTTATTAAATTTATTACAAAATATATTTTTAAATTATTAATATTATTTAAATAAATATTTAAACATATTTATATATAATAATTAAATTTATTTTTTTAAAATTTTATCATATGAAATTTTATTAAATTAAATCTTATTATTAACTTTATTTTATAGTAAATCTATTTTATATATTTAAAAAGAATAAAATTATAAGTAAAATCTTAAAATTTACATTTTCAAACTTAACCTATAAATTTAAAGTTTCCAAATATGTACTTTAAAAATCTAAATTTTTCACACATGTTAAAGTAAAGTAAAATCTTTATATTATATTTAAAAATCAAAACACATATATTTCCTTTTCTCAAAATTTTGGAAATCGTTTACAAATAGACTAACGATGTCCATATATAATTTTCTATCCTATGGTCAAGTGATACAGATATTTATCATCACAATCCACAGTAATTTAATTTTATGGGTATATATCATTTCAATCCGTAATCCCAAAATTCAAATTAGTAAAATCGCTATGGTTTATCATTTCAACCTGTACGATTTCCTCTAACCTATAAGATCGTTCGACTATGTATCATTTCAACCCATAGGGAATTCGTAAACTAACAGGGAACCAGCAGTGTGAGAACAATAGAATAAAATAGCATAACATATCAATTACAAGCATATATAATTATTAACAATTTAAAATTAATATATATACTAACAGGTTATGGTGTCATATGTCAATTAACATCGGTTAACAGTTTTAAATCAACATATCATATTTAAGAATTAAATAACTAACAATTCAAGTTTAACAACATATTTCAATCGTCATTTCATGTGAATTTAATTTACTAAGCATATGAATGTTAATCATGAGTGATATCTCACCTTTCGAGGCTAGAGAAACAACGAGAATGAAAGAAAATGGACATGGACAAGCACACGGATAAGCAACAAATCATCAAACAGATACGGATAAGCACAGATCGACAATGGGACAGTGATAAAGCAAAGCAACAACTAATGTAAATCCGGATAGCGAGCACATAGGGCAAAGAAAAGCAAATAACTACACGAATACGATGAAAATAAATCAAAGCTAGCTCTAGATTGATGGAAATAATATATATACATATATATGTAATATATATACCTCTTTGGTCTTTTTTTTAACAGAAGAGTAGTAGAAGCTAGGTGTTCGTCCAGGCTGCTCGGGGGCTAGAGGTGGTGTTGCAGTCACAGATGGAAGGGTGAGGTTGTTAGCAGGCTGCCGGGGAGGAAAGATGTGCTCGGCAGAGAGGAGTGGTTGGAGGAAAGATGTGCTGGTCAGGGAAGGCTTCGGTTGGTAGGGTCTTGGTGTAAGGATGATGACTGTGGTGAGTGGAGCAAGTAGAATGGAGGATGGAAAGGAGTGTGGAAGGTCTTGGCTCGGGTCGGGCAGTGGGTTGGTGGCAGTATAGGCGGTGGGTCTGCTGCTTGGTGGCTGGAAAGGAGCTACTTGGAGATGGGCATGGGTGTGAGGAGATGGATGCTCGGGTATGGGTCAGCTGCTCGTACGATTGTGGGATATGTCGGAGGGATAGAGGGTCTGGTCAGCGAGCTGATGTGTGGAGGATGGTCGAGCAAGGGTCGTGCTGCGGCAATGGGTGATGTTAGTGGGTGGAAAGGGAACTTCTGTGGATCGACAGAGAGTGGAGGTAGAAGGAGGATCTCGGCTGCCTGGTCAGAGGGTGTGGTTGTGGGTGCGACTACACGTACGGCAGATGGCCTGTGTGGGTAGGCTGTCAAGGGAAGTGGATGGTGGCTGCGATGTGTTCCGCTGATGGGAAATGGCTCAGCCGTTACGGAGGTGGCTGGCGAAGTATAGGCTAGTTTCGAGTAGGGTCGGGTTGTAGGGGAGAGGATGGGTGGGTCAGCATGTTGGGAAGATGGCAGTGGGCTTTGGTGAATGGCTGGTCAGGGTAAAGTGGCTGATGGAGGGTGGCTACATAGAGGTGGAAGGCGAGGTCAGAAGGGAGTAATGGTGGAAAAGGAAGGTGATGAGTAGATACAGATATATATAACTATATACTTATATTTTATTTTTCTCCAACCAAAGGTCAGAACAAAAGAAAGGAAAGAGAAGAGGTTGAAAGAAAATAAATGAACTAGCAATAAAATTAAACTATAGGGAATAGTGAAGTCAATTGTTGAATTCAGAGAATATTTAACAGCTAATGGCTATTGGTTTCTCTCAGGACAGATGAAAGGGCAGAGAACCCAAAAGGCTTAAAATGGATAACAATACGGCTAACCTTTTCGCAGATTTCGCCGTGTACCGGATGCCGAAATACACAAATGAATATACTGTGGATATCAACACGATGAGATGAACAAAATAGTACACAGATATGAGCGATACGATATCATACTCGATTTTCGCTGCCAGAAATGCTGCTAAAATGCCAAAAATAAGATAATTGGGGATAGAGTAGTCCAAATTTGGCGAAACAAAATATGACATCTCATTCAAAAAATGATATACATTTTTATTATATAAAAATATTCAGATTTCAAAAATATTTAATTTCCATCAATTTAACCGATTTTAAATTTAAAATTGAAATTTTACAACTGAACAAACTTACATATTTTCTGATGAAAATCTGACACTTGTTACGTTTAAATAGACGTGTTCCAAATATCAAATTTTCATTGCAAAAATTTTATTATATATTTTCATGCAAAATTCAGTTAATTAAGTTATTTAAATCGTTAAAATTTTCGGGTCGTTATAGTGATGCAATCTACTCTTCAGAGGTTAGATAGTGCTTCGGTTTAACAAGGTTGTCCTCTGCAATGATTTGGCGTTTAATTGGGCTAACAGGTATGACCTTGGATCGAGTTATAGGGATAACTCGTTACTAAGTTATGGACTTGGAAATTTTTTAAGAAAGTTTCTCTACTTGAACAACTTTCCCTATGCTTTCCCTTTCACTATTATCTCCAGCACCAAATCCTCCCATCTCCTATTTGAGTCCTTGCTTGTTCCACCCGATTCTTTGGTTCATCGCTTTGATACCAGCCATCTTTATTCATCCACCGCTGCTACCTCATATCTTCGCCACCATCTGATCTTGTCGTCTTCACACAGAACAACTCACTAATATAGATTCGAAACCTAAAAGTCGAATTTGAGAATATCCCAAACCCTAGCCATGATTCGATTGAGTTAGAGGTTGGCCTTGGTGAATTCTTGCTTAAGTGATGATGATAACAATGAATTAGACTTGGTCGATTTCGATATGGATGGAGATGGTTGATTTTGAGCATGTTTAATCAACAGTGAAGCTTCGGTTTGCCCTGGTTGAATGTGCGGGATTTCAAAGACAAGTTGTGCTTCCGACTTCAACTTTCTTCCTTCATGAAATTAGCTAAGTCTCGATCATCAAATTGATTCCAATACGACGATTTTCCTTGAACTTGGATGTATTGGACGACTCCATTGCATTGCTTTTTCATTTCTGCACTTCCTGTGATCCTAAAAAGAAAAGCTTTCCGTATCGCTTCGGATAGTGGATCCGTTATTTCAATTGATAACGGGTCTTACCAAGAAATAATCTCATAATATGATGCCTTTTTTTTCAAATGCAAGCGAGGTATCTACATAAGATGGTACGTTCGTGTTGTTTGGGACACTGGATTCACATTGCATAAATAACATACTTCACTTGCCCCCGTCAGTGCTTAGAATCCGATTGGTCAACACACGTCAACTTCCTTTGTATTTCGGTTGTTGGTCACACGGGAATTTTATTCTAAGTAAAACATGTATGACCATGTTGAATGTTATTCAATTCAGAATGACTAGGTGGTCTCCCCATTTTAAGCCTTTTGAGGGAACTTCCACACCTTTAGAAATTGGATCAACTACAACTCGGGTATTGCCTTTCACTCCAGCCGGTGATTTCTAAACCTCATGGCTAGTTGGTCCCAACTAGTCTAATGATACATCGACCACCTTCGGGACCGAGAATCACAAGTAACCCTCCGTAGCAGTTACCTTCAAATTTGTCGGTAGGTCACTTCGAAATATTTGCATTCAACATGGCATACCTAAAGACGACATTTGTTTCCCTATGAGAGAAGAACTTGCTCACAATCCTCCTCAAGGCTTCACAACTTGTAATTGCTACATGTGTCTTAAACTCCCACTATTCAACTTGTTTATAAGTCATTTCCTGTAAGAGATTGGACTAGCTCCATCCCAAGTCCATATGAATGGATATTCACTATTGAGGTTGTTGCACGTTCTTTTTTTGGATAGGTTTGAGCCGCCTTCGACGTTTAATGAGCTAACATTCCTCTTGAAGTTCAAGATAAGGCAAGATTGCCCATCTTATGTGATTATAGAGTCTTGGTAGGTTTTATATTCATCGAGGGATTGTACAGTAAACATTCATATTTCAAGAATGAATATTTCTTCATGCATTGCCAAAGGGATTCAATCACTTATGGCTTACTGGAAGTAGGATTTCTTCCTTTGTCTATCCCATGTCGAAAATTCTAAGTTGCAAACTTAGTATGTGTCTCTTTGTAATCCTCATGAGACGTGGCCATAGGGAAGAGCATAAGAGGATGCTTGATGACTTGAAGGCCATGGAAAAGGGACGACGAACAGTCAAGTTCCATTTGATAGATGACAACTTACGGGAATACGGGCTGCTTCAATCGGGGAGATCTTCTGATATTGAATCTCCAGAGCCAAGTAGCTCTACGACGAATACTCGTTCCACTGCACCCACTCATAGCTTGATGAGAATTCTTAAGGGATGTAGCTAGTCCATTGAGTGAAGTACAACCAGGAGAAGCTCTTGAGGCTGAGGTCAATTTGCATAACGAAGAAGATATTCTAAGGGATAGGGATGGAACAAGTAGTATGTCCTCGATCCCAAAGGTGGACGAGTCAATCCAGAGGAGAGGTGGAATATGACAACTGATAGCAGAAAGGGAGGAAGAGGCGACCGATGATGACGACGACAGTGTTTTTCAGGCTATCGAAGAAGGGGATGAGTCCTACGGTGAATCACCAGAGACGAGCTCTGATCTTCCTATTACCTTCTCCTGAACTACTAGCTACCAAAGCATTAAATCTTGAAATTCCCATTACTTCTCCTTCACAACAGCGAATTGCCGATACTTCTCAATCAATTAGAGACTAAATTACGGAAACCGCCATAGGAGATACCTATTCGCACGTTCTAAGAGACGTCTTCATTAATTTAAACAAATTTGGAGAATTGACTGTTAGTGTGATGATATGGAAGATTGGCTCGGATATCACCTATCTCCAGGTGTTTTCATAAGCGAAGGTGGTGACTTTCCAACTTTGAAACCATTTCAATACGATTGGTAGAGTATATAAGGGTCATTAGCAATACTCACTCCACTTTAGGACTATGGACACATAATTCTGCATTGAGAAAAGTTCTAAAGTCCAGACATTAACTCCATTCTTTTCTTACTTTAGGTTTTGTAGGTTAGAGACTATTCAGCAAGCTGTATCAACGTTCTACCTCTTACAAAGATTGGACTCAGGATCTAGCCTTGCATTCCTATCAAGAAATTGATGAGGAGATAAGGTAGAGAAAGGATAGAGAAGCTAAGATGAAGCCTGACGTGTAGAGAGAGACCAAGAGAGGGAGAGAAGAGAAGAAAGATGGCGAAGGTGATGCTCCTAGTGAAACTCACAAGTGCCACAAGGATTCCTATGATCACTATGGAATTACATCATCCATCACTTCTCCTTGCACCAAGGTTCAGATGGCTATAGTTACAAGAAATCCCATCCTTCCTGGCCATAACCACTATTGTTGCTCCTAATCCTTTTAGACATGGTGAAATATACACATTTACGTCAAGTCCATCTAAGCTTCAGGCTGCTTATCTACATCTGTTCTTACGTGGGGTTAAGTCTGATTAGACCATAAAACCCATAACTAAAGCTACCTCTCTTCAAATTCTTGAGACAGTCCATGAGGACTTGGAAGTTAGGTTTGCATAGAAATTCCTTGTTCGAGCTAACTACCAACATATTCTCTCTTTTTAGGCAGAAAAGGACGATCATGATAGAATTATCAAGGATCGTGATAATAAGATAGCTCAACCAAAGCTTGATTGCGACGATGCCCTGAAGAGGAAGGCTATGAGTGATAAATTACCGACAGAAGAAAATCAAGCTCATGAAAAAGCACTCCTTGTGATTAAGGATCAACTTTAAGATGCTCATGTGGAGTCGTTCAAACTGAAGGAACAAATTACCAATGGAGAGAATACTACCAAGGCCCAGGATCAAAATATCATCGAACAGGCTGCAGAACTTGCTCAACCCCATGAGGAGAGTGCAAAATTGGTCAAAGAGAGGGAACAGGTCAAATCTAACAAGTTGGTAGTCGTGATTGATCACTTAGTTACTCGGTCAGAACTTTTGGACCTTAAAAGAGCTCATGATGACTCAAATGGATGCAACCGTGCTACACTTCTATACTTATACCATTATGAATAAGGGAAGTTTGAAGTGGCTGAGAGATAACTACCCTAGAACTCTTGCCATCATTTGGGAAGAAGTTCTGGTCAGATCAGAATGGGATGGGGACATGTGCTCTGAAGAAGTATTAATGGCTGCCTGCCCTAGTTCCGAAGACATAGACTTTCTCGCTGCTGGCAAAGAGATCCTAAAAGAAGAAGAAGAGAATGCCGCTATTTCAGCCACTAGCAAAGCTCATCTTAGCCCGAGCTCTTTAGGTTTGGGCTAAACATCCATTTATAAATCTCAAGAGCTAGAAGCGGCCATTCCTACATCCACAAGGGTTAGTCCTACAACCGCCTACACTCTCCCGACTTCTGAAGTTCTCCACGAGCCATATATTCCCTCAGTCATTGAGTGACTGGCTGAAATGGAAACTGGTGAGGGGGATTTTGAAATTGAACTCCACGGTTGTACTCCTGGTTCAAGTACTCTCCTATCTCTCCAGTTCTCCAAAAGCTTCAATTCACGCTAGAGTCCTTTACTAAACTATACAACCATCTTTTCCGCCTCCTCTTCCAGTTACACGGGGCTGGGGAGCCGTTGCCATCTTCACCGCTTCCACCACTATCTCTACAGCGGTTTCAGGTTCGATACTTGTTTCAAACTTTGGTCCTAGACCAGATTCTGAGTAGATAGCGGCACTGTAGAACCTGGATGACGTTTGTGACCTAGAAGTGGATGTATTGATTCATAGGCAAGACGGACCCAACCAATAAGATGACGATGGCGGAGACTCAAGAAAGAGAAGAAAAAATTGTAAGTGAAGAAGAAAAAGAAGGAGGCCAAGTGAAAGACCCTCAACATGCAAAAATTGAAGAATAGAGGCACTATTGCAGAAGGATCTAAGGGATTTGGTCTCGTTGTAAGAGGGGAGTTCAAACACTTGGAAGTTGAACTTCTTCTGTTGAAGGTCCTAAAAGCTGTTGTTGTGTTAGTGGAGTCTGTAGTATCAGCGGACTCTATATTTTGTTTCTTTTTTGTTTTTGAGATGTCTAAAATAGGTCGGTATCGTGTAGGAATGACCTACGGTATTTGTCTCTATACATAAAAAGATATTAGTAATGAAAGATTAGTTTTTTTGTTGTAATCTCTCTTGTGCACTTTTCCTACATTCTATGTAACGTGCTTGTTTGTGTACCACTGCATCTATACATAATAAGATTTCCAGTTCTGCCACTTCCATATATATACTATTATCCTATGTAATGTGTTTATTCATAGCAACTTTGTGCATGTAAATAGCTGTCCTACAGTTATTTAGCATATTATATTACTTAGCTCTGTTAAAACTGCAAAAATACTCCATTCAACGTAACAGAACCATGGTGTGTTTCCGTTAGCCAACTCTACGGCCGTTTTCTACTTAAGTCCAGTAGAGCTCATCTTGACCATGTGTTGGTGTGCGTGCTCCCATTCCATAGGGCTGGTTACTCTGAACACTAGATTGAGCATTCGATAAGAGACCGTGTAATCCGAGCAACGTGTTTGGGCGCCTCCAGTTTGAGTTGCGTGATAGTTGCTATCTCTATAGACTTGTGATTTTGTCACCTGTGCCAAGCGTCGCATTCTAACTTTTCCAGTTTTATTTTCGAGATCCTGATCGTGCCTCTATTCTCTGTTACAGAGACTTGTTCAAAAATGACCCGAATTTATGGAATCCCATTGACGTCGCCTATTTTTAGACTTTAGTTTATTCCTTTTACCATCACCTGTCTCCGGGCGATGTCAACTTTTGACAATTATGAGCTGACTTCTCAATCAGTTCAGTAATTCGTCATTCCCTAGCGTTGTATCAGCGTAACGCCAGTATCTAAAAGGTAAGGACCAATTTTTACAGCTGATCCAACGGTTTGGGCCAATTTTCATCGTTAACTTGGTGGTTTTGAATCTTCTCAACATTGTCGGAGCAATGTTGATCCTTGGAAAACATAGGTTGATTCTCCATCGGTCTTACAATTGAAAATTTTCACGGTGTTACCGGGGCAACACCGGCAGTTAGAAAATTTTGACGGTCTCTTGAGGTTACCGAGGTAACATTGATAATAGAAATCGAAAAAGTTTCCCAGAGTGGCCGGGGCAACACTAGTACTTATGGAGTGTAACAACCCAGAATTTTATTATTTGATTTTGAATGTTTAATTAATTATAAGTACTGAAATAATTGGCTTTTAAATTTTAATTACTTGAATTCAAATACAGTGGTTATTTAAATATTTGAATTGTGAATTGAATATCAATTAACTGGATTAATTAGCCTTATTTAACTCCTTTTGATTAATAAATAATAACGGTGAATTCACTTATGTAAATTTATTTACAATAATAAATGGTTAAATTATCAATTGTTAACCAAATGACTTGATTTTTATTATAGTATTTTTGATTGAATACTGGATTTTGCCATAATTTTTAATTTGAAAAATATTTAAATTATCGTTTGATGTATTTTGCGATAAATGTTGATATTTTTGAAATTTTATAGAATAAAATAATCAGTGTATTTTATTGTTGATTTGTATTCGTATCGCATTGTAGTGCATGATCGCATTTTTATTTCAATTGTTCATGATTTGTATTGGGACGGAATATTATGCAGCGAGATATCGCAAAACATTCATTCCAAAACATTTTCAATTTAAATCAAAATTCAAAATTTCAAAATACTTTTTTATGATGTGGTGTTGACTTAAAAATCTTAGCTAATTTGTAAATATTGCTTAACTTGTGATGTGATGAAAAGTATAGGATATTGTTAAAATCAAACAATTCAACATATTCCTTTCTTTATTCTTAACATTCCCATTCCCTTTTTTTCATTACCATTTCGTTCTAGTAAAGCTAGCAAAGGCTGCATATGTTAAAAATTGAAATCAAATCCCATACTCATTTAAAAATCACAAAACAAAGATCTTTGAGTTCCTAATCACTTGATCTGCAGCTTCATATAGCTTGTATTGGTTGCGACATCTCTGGCCGAACTCGACCATTAACCGATAGAAATAGGGTTTCGATGCCTAGTTGGTTTGGGTGGATGTAGGCATTTTGGAGGGTGGTGTCGAGTTTGTGGTGTCAAGTAGCATCGTTTTGCTGAGTTTCGACATGTGCGGCTTCGTGTGGATGAAAATGACATCTCAAGTGTCACTTTTTTGAGCTCAAGGTCGCATACATCTAGGATGGACCGAGCTAATGATGGTAGGGTCGAGAAGGCGGGGTTTTCATTATGGAAGGTGTTGGTATTGTCGAATTTGGATTTAATGGAGAATAGATCACCATTATATGCTTGTAAAGGAAAAAGATTATTATTATCTGATTGTTTATTTGGATTCAAAATCCCGCTTGATAGCAGATGACATAAATAACTATTTATTATAGGAAACAAAAAGGATAAATCAACGTGTTTTCATAGTGAATAGATCACTATGAATCACTTTGAAAAATACATATACATATGTGTGATTTATAGGGGACTTTTGTAGAGGGTGCCAAAAAGGTTTCTCGACATTATTTATTTACTGTTATCTATATGTTATTTATGTTCTTTTATTGCTTATATTAATGTTTGGTTGAAATATTTATGACATACTATTTGAATTGCGTAAGTATCATTATAGCAATTTTTGTTATACCGTCTGTTTGCACCAGAATTGGGCACAACACTCGTCGGAAGTCAATAAAAGTATAAAAACTTCACAGTGGACGTAGGCAATATGCCGAACCATCATATCGTGACTCGCGCAGGCGGGAAGGAGATAGGGACTATGATCAGGAATACTTCGGATATTCGAGCCGTGAAAGATACGACACAGAGAGGGGTTATAAGCGTCGGTCCCGATCGCGTACCCCTCCTCCTCCCAGAGATCCCGTACCACCTCCGGCCCATATCTCTCACCCCTCTGAGCCTTCACGTCATACGTCCACTTCCCAATCTTCCAGGCACGAATCTCACCGTTCCAGAAGCGAGGCATCGACCGCTGTAGTTGCGGAATAGCCTCCTGTGGGAATTTCGGGCGAAGGGGCGCTCAGGCTTGCTCAATTGAAAAAAGACTTCCCAACTATTTGCTTCGACAACTACATTTTTCCCCCGCACTTGAAAAGAATCCCTCCGTCGGCGGAGCAGGTGGTGCATGACTATGTGCATTATTTCTACGCTCAGTATAAAGTATGGTTTAAAGCGGCGGAGAAGGCGTCGGAGATGGCCTTTGAGCGTGGGGCCGCCAACGAAAAGTTACAGGCAGAGTTGGCCCAGAAGAGTCGTATTATCGATGTGTTGAACACCGAGGCCGAATCTTCCAGAAAATCAGAGATGGAAGCCATCAAAAAGGCTGATGAAGCCCAACTCACGATGGATAGAATGAAGCGTGAGCATTACGCCACGGTCGAGGACATGGGCCATCGGAATACTCTGGTCACTGCCGAGAGGGATGCGGCGCTAAATGAGCTCAAATCCAAATTTGCTGAAATCGCCAAGGATAGGGACGATGCGAACAATGCAGCACAGGAGGCGTGCGAACAAGCGGTGATACTCCGGACCGAACGGGATGAAGCAGTGGCCAAAGTTCAAGCGGTCGAGGCGGAGATTGAGGAGAGAGTTCAGCAAGCCGAGGCCAGGCTAGAGGCTGACATTGAAGATCTGCTTATTACATACAATGCCAATGTATTGAAGCGCAGAAACTTGGCCTGGCTTCAGGATTACCCAGTGCATCTCCGCAGTGCGTGGGAACGATTGGTTGAAGGGGAAGAGGAAGCGCACCCCGACGAATCGGTCGACCGATTCGAGCTTGAAAACCGGTTGCTAACAGATGAGGAAAAAAGGGTCCTTCATGATGCCATGATCGCTCATGAGAAGGAGATGGTTGGCGGTCGATCTTTGGAGGCCGGAGAAGGGTCAGGCGTTGAGCATCGTGGCACCGCTCTTGAAATCACCGTCCCGCTTCCGTCTGAGCCTGTATCTGCGGTTAGCTCACAGACCGTTCCTGCTTACGACCCAGAGCAACCGCGGTTATCACCCATTCGTGAGCACGTCCCCGAAGTCGTTCCACCATCAACAAGCCGAACTGAGGAAGGTATTTTGAATAAATTTCAAGTGCATTTTCGCTAGAACTCTCGTTTCGAAGTGATTGTTCTTAACCCCTTCTCTTCTTTATCCAGTGACCAGGACTACCCCGGTGTCTTCGACCCAGGAGCCGAGTCAAGGGCAGAAGGCTATTACTACTGAAACGACCGTTGTGACAACGGCAGCGTCTACTGGAGCGGCGCAGGGAAGCTCTTTGTCTCTTGATGAGCAAATGGTGAGTGAATTGCTCGGTCACCAGAGTGACTTCTCTACAGACTTGCCATTTATCATTAGTGAGTTACCGCCAGCTTCTAGCCCCCTTGTAGAGACCGGAGTTATCTCCAGCCAGGCCCCATCAGCTCGAGAAGAAGAAATCTTGGCCGAAATCCATGCTGAATTAGAAGCCGAGGGGCAGAGCGGTAGTATCAGTGGCGACATTATTCCACCTTCCGTTGCGGGTCCGGTCCCTCCTATTTCTCCGGCGGGGAGTCCTCATTTAGATTCGAGTTCCGAGGAGGACGTAGATATTATGCCCCCCGCTGGAGAGCAGCCACCGGAGAGGAGGCCGTCAAAGCGAAGGATTTCTGTTCCTAGCGATTCTGATGACGAACCGCTGATAAGGAAGCCGAGAAAGAAAGAATAGAGCGGGGCCCCAAGCAGGTTTTTTTGGTAGATAGGGACTTGTCTTCGGTTTTTGTTAGTAGGCCGTGTATAGATGCAGGTTCGGCCCATGCTAGTAGGCATTCTTTTTTTGGAAGAACTTATTTGCGTGTAAGTCCTTGTTTTAAGCTAGTTGAAATAAGATTTAGTTTCTCTGTTTCAACTCTCACTTCTTTTGCGCTTAAGTGTTTGCAGTGTTATGTATTCAGTCTGGTGCACTTGTGGTGTTTTTTCCGTCAAGTAGGATTCGCTTTTATTCACCAAGTTTGAGAATCTTGGTTGCGAGTTGTGACTGATGAATGACCGAACTTCGGACACTGTATCACTTTGGTCAGTGACTAACACTTAGACCTTTTTTTTATGCCCCCTGGTCTCGGGGAACAACATTTGCATTTATGTGGTTGAGTGCGTTTATCGCAAACTCTAAACAATGTCCACATTCTGGGGACTTAAGACAATTTGAGATCGATAACCCGGTTCGCACTCCGGGAACTCGGAAATGATGTTCACATTCCAACTCGCGCTCTACGAACTTGGAGTTAGTATTAACATTTCAGTTCGCACTACGGGAACTTTAACTTGGTGTTCATGCTCCAATTCACACGCCGGGAACTTGGATAAAGCATGTATGTTTGGGTTCGCACTTCAGGAACCCGAAATTGATGTTCGTACTCCAACCCGCGCTTCGGGAATCTGGAGCTAGCACGGATGCTCCGGTTCGCGCTCCGGGAACCTGTAACTTACGTGTATACTCCAATTCATGCTCTGGGAAGTTGGAGTCCGTTCGCGCTCTGGGAACGAATTATTGAATGTTTATACTCCAATTCACACTCTGGGAACTTGGAGTCCGTTCGCGCTCTGGGAACGAATTATTGAATGTTTATACTCCAATTCGCACTCTGGGAACTTGGAGTCCGTTCGCGCTCTGGGAACGAATTATTGAATGTTTATACTCCAATTCGCACTCTGGGAAGTTGGAGTTAAACGAGGGATTGTCGTGTATCAATCCCAGTAAATATTCATATGGTGTCCTGCCCCCGAGCTCGGGTTTCACTTAGCGAATGACCGGTCATATCGCAGCCACTCTCTATTTGAATAAATCCCACCGCATGATGGAACTTAGCTCTCCGTGCGTCGTGATATTGTGCGTCACACTTAATAAACCACAGCTTTGGCTCGAAGAGATGGCATTTTATTGCTGAGACAAGAAAATATGGCAAAGTCAGTTGCCTTATTACAAATTCAAATCTCGGAATGCTAAAATAAAATGCAAAAGAACAAATTGGCAGAAAAGAAAAGTCTTTCATGTGTAGTAGCGACGAAGACTTTCGCTATTCCAAGCCCTCGGCAAGGTGAGACCATCAACGGTCGATAATTTGAACGTGCCGTCTCCGAGCTTTTGTGAAACCACGTACGGCCCTTCCCAAGTTGGCTTCATGTGCGAAGGAACCGGGTAAACCCTTTTGAGCACGAGATCGCCGAGTTCAAAGGTTCGCGGACGGACCTTGGCGTTGAATATTCGGGCGACTCGACTCCGATATGCGGCTGCCCTCAAATCAGCCTCTTCACGCCTCTCATCTAGTAAATCCAGAGATTGAGCAAGTAATATGGCATTTGTCTTCGGATCATAATACGTCGCACGATGAGAACGCACTTCCAATTCGACTGGAATAACGGCCTCTGAGCCGTACGATAGAGAAAACGGAGTGTGACCAGTTGCAGTTTTGTGAGTTGTTCGGTAGGCCCATAACGCCATAGGGAGTTCGTCGACCCACTTGCCCCCGGCCTTTTCTAATCGCTTCTTCAGAATGGACTTTATAACTTTATTAACAGCTTCGACCAGACCATTTTCTTGAGGGTGTGCCACTGCAGAAAACTTCTTATGTATGCGAAATCGCTGGCAGAAATTTTTGAACTCGATACTGTCGAATTGGGCTCCGTTATCGGTGATGATAGTACGCGGGAGACCGAATCGGCAGATGATGTTGCGCACTACGAAGTTGATCACTTTCTTCGTTGTAATCGTTGCAAGAGGCTCAGCTTCGGCCCATTTGGTGAAGTAATCAACCGCGGCGATGGCGTATTTCGCTCCACCTTTGGCCAGAGGCAATGTTCCAATTATATCGATTCCCCATACCGCGAACGGCCAGGGGCTGACCATTTGGGTTATTTCAGTAGGTGGAGCTCTGGGAATCCGAGCGTGTTTCTGGCATTTGTCACATTTTTTGGCGTAGTCTGATGCATCTCGATTAACGGTGGGCCAGTAATATCCGTATCGGAGTACCTTCTTGGCGAGTGCCTGCCCCCCAGTGTGATCGCCACACTCTCCCTCGTGTACATCATGCAACACTCGCTTGATTTCATCGTGTGCGATACATCGGAGTAGGGGGACGGAATACCCCCTTCTGTACATAACCCCGTTTTGAATGATAAACCGTGAGGCTTTTCGAAGGACCTGCCTCCTTTCACTCCTGCGCTCAGGCAGTGTTCCATGTTCAATGTAATTTCGATAGGGGGTCATCCACGATTCCCTACTTGTGGTAGCCTCGAATGCATGGCTGACCGCACTTTGATCAATGCTCGGAGAAGGTAGGGTTTCAACGGGAACAAGCCCCAACTGTTGAGCTTCGCCCGTACTCGCCAACTTCGCCAATGAATCGGCCTTCTGATTGTGCTCCCGAGGGATATAGAAAATGGCATATTGATTGAAACGATCAAGGATTTCCCTGACTCGAGATAAGTAAGCAGCTAGTCTTTGATCCTTAGCTTGATATTCACCTCGGACCTGGCATACGATTAATTGGGAGTCACAATAAATCTCTACAGCGACAATTCTCAGGTCGTGGGCCAGCTTCAACCCAGTGAGTAAAGCTTCATATTCAGCCTCGTTATTAGTTGCACGGAACTCGAATCTTAGGGCGTAGCATATAGATCGGCCTTCGGGGGTTTCAAGCACTACCCCTGCTCCCGAACACCGTTCATTGGAGGCACCGTCAGTATATAACTTCCACATGTGTTTAGGAGGTTCGCTACTCTCAGGTAATTCCTCGGGTACGGTGAATTCAGCGACGAAATCTGCTAGAACTTGGCCATGTATGGCCCTTCTCGGAGTATAGGCAATGTCAAACTGGCTCAATTCGATATTCCATTTTAGTAGCCTACCTGACGTCTCAGGCCGCATGAGGACCTGTCGTAACGGCTAGTCGGTGTACACGGTGATAGGATGAGCCTGCAAACATAGACGGAGCTTTCTCAAGGCAATGACTAGACGATATGCCAACTTTTCGAGCTTGGGATAGTTCCCCTCGGCTCCGGTTAACCGTTTACTTATGTAATATACCGGTTTTTGCACTCGGTCTTCCTCCCGGACTAATGCTGCACTGATTGCGCTTTCAGATACCGCCAAGTAAAGATATAATCGCTCATGATCGACAGGCTTCGAAAGAATCGGCGGTGTAGAAAGATGTCGAACCAGTGACTGAAACGCACCTTCACATTCCGCGGTCCATTCGAAGTTTCGCTTCCCTTTTCGGATCATATCGAAGAAAGGAATGCATTTGTCAGTTGATTTCGAGATGAACCTACTTAATGCTGCGACTTTCCCATTGAGACTCTGGACCTGCTTTATGGTCCTTGGAGTTTGAAGATTCCTGATGGCCCAAATCTTTTCAGGGTTGGCCTCTATCCCTCGGGCGTTGACGATGAACCCAAGGAATTTTCCGGATGCAACCCCAAAATGGAATTTTAGCGGGTTGAGCTTCATCCCATATCTCCGGAGGATATCAAACATTGATCCCAAGTCCTGTACGTGATCAACTGAATGCCTTGACTTTACTAACATGTCATCTACATAAACTTCCATGGTCTTCCCGATCTGGTCGGAGAACATCCGGTTAACCGGCCGTTGATAGGTTGCGCCGGCATTCTTTAACCCAAAAGGCATGACTTTGTAGCAGTATAATCCCAGGTCAGTCACAAAACTCGTATGTTCTTGATTGGGCACATGCATGGGTATTTGGTTGTAGCCCGAGTAAGCATCCATAAAGGATAACAATTCGTGCCCGGCGGTTGAATCAACGAGCTGATCGATTCAAGGAAATGGAAAACTGTCCTTCGGGCAAGCCTTGTTCAAGTCAGAATAATCGATACACGTTCTCCATTTCCCGTTCGGTTTTCGGACAAGTACCGGGTTTGACACCCATTCCGGGTATAAAGCATCTCTAATAAACCCATTTGTTTTCAACTTACCGACCTCCTCCTTAAGGGCGGCAGATCTCTCTGGATCCATACCATGCCTTTTCTGCTTGACTGGGATATACCGTGGGTCAATGTTTAAAGTGTGGCTCGCGATATCCGGCGAGATCCCACACATGTCGGAATGCGTCCAGGCGAACACGTCAAGATTCGCCCGGAGAAATTCAACCAATTCCTGTTGTGCCCCCTGGCTCAATTGAGACCCAATTTTTAACACTCTCACATCATCGCCATCATCATCGATCGGGACATTAGTAGTTAGCTCGGCCGGAGAGGCCTGACTCTCTGTAGATTCCCCATTGTTGTCGTTGTCCCTTGGGTCAAGGTCTTTCTGGAATTGATTGTGGTGCCCGGGCTGAGGCCCAAGCACCAATTGTCAATCATCGGCAGAACGGACGCAGAGAGATTCCTCTACGCGCTTTCCTTTCTCCCTTCGCTGCGCCTCTCGCAGCTCTGCAACATAACAGGCTCTTCCAGCAGCCTGATCTCCATGAATCACACCGATACCACAATCGGTAGGAAATTTCAAAGTCAAACACCACGGGGCGATTGTCGCCCGAAATTCAGCGAGGGCCGGTCGGCCCAGAAACGCGTTGTACGGTGAATGTATGTCCAAAACAACAAACTGTAACATGCGTACTCTTCTGCACTCACCGATCCCTAGCTCCACGGGTAACTCCACAACCCCCGTGGGTATATTAGCACTTCCATCGAAGCCATGAATCCTGGACTGGCAGGGCTTCAGATCTTTGGCTTCCATCTTCATCTGGTCGTAAGCTCTCCTGAACAAAATATTGACTGAACTCCCACTATCCACCAGTATCCTCTTCATCCAAGCAGGACCAACCTGGGCGGATATAACAAGTGGGTCGATAGTCGGGGCTTCGACCTTGTCTGCATCACGGTTCCGGAACACGATGTCATCTGCCATCGTCTTTTGCTGTTTTGCCGGAGCCCCTTCGTCATAACTACTGCAACATTCGAAATCCATATGCCTGACCGAGCTAGCATATGACTCCATCTCTTTTCAACTCCTATCCGCCGGATGAGGACCACCACTTACGGTGTTTATCACTAACCTTCCGCCCGTTCGAGCGGGTTCTTCCTGCCTTGGCTGATTTTGCCGGTTGTTCTGGTTTGACGGACCCGCACTGCCAGACTGCGGCGCCCGTACAAATTGGTCCAACTTCCTTTCCCTGATCAACTTCTCAATCAAATCCTGCAAGTGTCTGCATTCGTTGGTATTGTGGCCGTAACTGTCGTGAAATCTACAAAACTTGCCCGTTTGAATCTGTCTCTCCGACGACGGCTTCGGAGTAGGCTTCTTGTATTGCATGGCGTTACAAGTTTTTAGGTATACGTTCTCCAACGATGTATTCAGCGGAGTATAATTGTCGAACATAGGGACCCTACACCTCGGCCCACGGTTCTGATCCTGCTTCCTGCTCTGATTCCCATTATTCTTCGGTTGTGATTGTTTGTTCTGGATATTTAGCTGCACTTTCCCAGAACTTTCTCCCGATTGTTTAACAGCCACATTACTTTGAATCCCCTCTCCACTGGGTCCTGCGTCGTCCTGTTTCCTAGACTGCTTCGCGTCCTCACGCCTCAAGAACTGGGCGGCTTTGGAGTAGAAGCGATCCAACGACGCAGGAGGTTTTCCGGCTAACCAATTTCCAAAATCCGAATCAGGGTCAATTCCTTTCATCAATGCCATCAGAATCGAGTTATCATTAGGATTGGTGAATTCCACACAGGCCTTATGGAATCTCTCCAAGTAGTGTCTAAGAGTTTCTCCTGGAGCTTGGGTAACATTAGACAAAGTGTTGACGTCCCTAGGCCTCGCAACATGCATGCGGAACTGTTCCACGAACTTCCTGGCCAGCTGATTGAACGAGGAGATAGAACGGGGTGGCAATCGCGTGAACCACATCGTAGCAATGCCCCCCAAAGAGATAGGAAAGCTCCTACACTTGACCGCATCATCTGCCCTAACGGCGCTCACGGACCATTCATACTTCAGTATGTGTTGATTAGGGTCGAGTATCCCTCGTACATCGGTAACGTGGGCATCCTAAATCGCCTAGGGGGTTCGGCATACAGGATCTCGTCTGTGAATGGGGTGTGACTCCGGGAGATTCCCAGTCGTCGTTAGTAAACCCCTGACTTTCACGGATCATCTTCCTGATCATTTCCGAAAGATCCGTTATAGCTGCGTTCTGGGCATGTCGAGCCAAGGTGTGGTCGGGCTCCACAATGCGGGACTGGGCCGGATGCTGTCGACGGTCCGGATCTCGCCTCCTTGGTTCGACATCTTCTGGTACATACGGCTCAGGAGTTTGCCGTCGTCGGTGGTGGTTCTGATCTGACAAAGTACGGATGTCAACCCCTGGTTCCGTAGCAATAGTTGCAGGACGGTTGTCGGTAGTGTGTTGAGGAGCAGTGCCTCCCCGGGAAGAAGGCCCTGTATGGAAGCTTGCAAATGGACCGACTCGTAGTTGCCCAACCGTCAGTGCCGGAAGGTCTCCGGTAGCCTGCGCATGATTCCCATCCATTCGGGGTCGTGAAGGTCGGTGATGATAATCGGTGGAAGCCAAACTCTCCGTGGAAGACTGGGATGCATAATCCCTCCTGGACCGCCTTCGCTTATGACTGTGTAGCTGGCGGGTTAATTCAGCGTTAGCACGTAGTTGCTCCGTCAACTGTTGCCGACTTTGGGTCAGCTCTTAGAGCAACGCTTGAAACTCTTGTCTCATTACCGGTCCGGATGACTCCGAAGGCCCGGCGACGTCCTGAGTAGATGGTAACTGCGCGGGATCTCGCCTATCCTGGCCTTCTTGGTTACCAAGGTTAGAGGTGGTTCTAGTACTCACCATTGTGAATAGCGAGATTCTTTCCTAGACTTTTATCAAGTCTGAATAGAACGGAAGGAACCTAAGCTTGAAATCCGGATCTCTCACTTAGATTTATGCAATCCGGTATTGATGACAGATCCGTGGAGCGAGAGAAAATCTGGATTTTCTCGGTGAAAGCACCAAAGTGTTTGCACCAGAATTGGGCACAACACTCGTCGGAAGTTATTGAAGAGATAATAAATGAAGAGTGCAAATTAAAACAGAGGATTATCTAACAAAAACTCCAAATAGCATGTAAATAAGCGCGTAGACAAGCAATTTATAGTGGTTCGGCGTATTGCCTACGTCCACTGTGAAGTTTTTATACTTTTATTGACTTTCTTTCGATGATTACAAATCGGTATAGCAATCAACAGTGAATTACAGTCAGGAATTCGAATTTAATAGCAAGTTTATGATATCAAATGATGGAGATCTCAATCCGGCAGAGTCTGGGTGCTTCAGAATCCAAAAGTCCCTTTTCTGCTGTCCCTGGGGCTTTATTTATAGGTGCAGGCTGCTGGTATCTCGCTGAAAACTCGGAAGACCACTCCTGGCACGTGAGGGGGCCCACACGCACGGTCTCAGGGAGTTTGGGCCCACTTTGGCATCGGTTCGAAATCCATTCGAACCGATCAAGAATTCATCCAATCGAGGTGAAATTTGGCGTAGACATTCTTCAACATGTATGCAAGCTTCTGTGAAAATTTCATGGCATTTGGATCAGTAGATTGGGAGATATGATGGATTCGAAATGGGGTTCATTGCCTGGATGTTTGGTTCGAAACCATGCTTTCGAACCGATGGTTTCGAACCCATCATGGCACGTGACTTCGTGGCGACGTGGAGCGCAAACTTCGAACCAACCCGGTCTCCACTCCAAATTGACCGCTTCGACTCCATGGATCTCGGCGAATTCGAATCGAAGGAAGACACGTCATCATGGTTGGTTGACCCAGTGGATTCGAATGAGGCTACACAGGTGGATTCGAACTTGGCATCATGGATGGTTTCGAGCATGACTTTGTGGATGGGTTTGAACTAGGCTCCATGTTTGGGTTCGAGCAATGATTCTTGCTTGGAGTCGAACTAGGCTTTGTGGTGGGTTCGAAGCGTGACTTTTGTGATGGATACGAACTATGTCACTTTTCCATGGACACGAGGCCCATCGGTTCGAACACGATGGGTTCGAACACGATGGATTCGAAGGTGACGTAGGCGAACCCGAGATGGTTCGATGGATTCGAAGCTTATGGATTCGAACTTGATGGTTTCGAAACGTTGGTTTACGATGGGTTCGAAACCCAAGCTTTCCCCTTCAAATTGAATCGATCATAACTCAAGCGTATGAACTCGGATTGACTTGGAACTTGAGATGTTGACTCCTATGGTCTTTCTTGTCGTGTCCTATCGATTGTAGCTCAATCTGGACTTGGACAAAATTCAGTGATATCCATAGCGAGACGAAGCATGACCGGCCTCTGAGATGAACTGTTCTCCGTTTCTGATCGATCTTTTGGTATCGCGGCTTTGCCAAAAAGCGGGATAACACCGTCAGTTATGAAATATCATCTCATTAAACTCTTATGTGTGTTGAACTTATATTTGTATTTTGAGAAATAAATATTTGGTCATGTTTTTGCACTATGAAAGTTGTTTAAACTATATTTTAAAACATTTGGAGAATTTTGAAAATAAAGGATAAGTATTGATTAAAATTTATAAAGATGATTAATTATCTTTTGGGATAATCAAAGTTCTTTTCAAGTACTAAAAGGATTTTAAATCTGTTTTATTTTCATTTGGGACAATTAAAGTTGTTTTAAATTTACAAAAGATTACAAATTTGATGTATTATCTTCTGGAATATTCGGTGTTATTTTTAATTTATAAATGATTATAAATTTGATTTATTATCTTTTGGGGTAATTAATGTTGTTCAAATATAAAAAAGATTATAACTTGATATATTACCTTCTGGAATAATTAATGGGTTTTAAAATGTATAAGTGGTAGTTATATAAATGTGGTAAACTTTAAAAAAGGAATGTTTAAAAACAAAGCTAAGTGTAATTTTTTTCCGAAGGAGATTCAAATTTCCTTTATAAGGCCAAAAAACAAACCGTGCAAAAGGGAACTCGTTGCCCAATATATACAACCAACAATCTCAATATCAAGATCAACAAAACAAGAAACCAAAATAAAACAAAACAAAATCTCAAATGCACTTCAATCAACTCTTTCAAAAAACAACAAAAATGGCAGCTCTGAATCTCATAAAAAAAATCTCAGCAATAAACTTGTTATTCGTAACATCGGAATAGTGTTATGAAATTGTTATATAGTAACGTCAGAAAAGTGTTACTAAATTTTTAGACAGTAAAGTCCTAAAAGCGTTACGAAACTATATACACAAATTGTTAAGATGGACGTTACAAAAGAGTTATGAAACTAAATTTCTAGACAGTAACGTCATAAAAGCATTACGAACTGTATACACAAACCGTCATAAGTACGTCGCAAAATTGTCACGAGTAGAATTGTGCAGTTAACAAATAAAGTAGTAAACAACGTACTGATTACATTGTCCGAGTCCAGTGTTAGAAAACTGATTCGTTGAAGCAATATTGCTCCCTCTACGACGCTTAAGGATATCGAGCAATTGATTTCCAAGATAAAACAGACCTTTTCTATGATGTTGCACAACAATCATAAAGCAATACAAACTTAAGAGAGTGTATTTAATTACAACGTGTTGTGAGGAGAAAGAAAATGCAGAAAAACCTAATTATCATTTCACTTTTTTCTGTCTTCCTCTATATAGGAGTGGGGACATGCACCTATTCAGTAAAAGGTGCCTATTCCAATGGATGCGACTATTGGAAAGGTTGCGACCCTTTACCAAGCGGTACGACCGTTTGAATTTGAATGGACAAAAATAAAACCTGTTCAGTCTGAATAGCTACGCCAAACCAACTGCCAACTGCAAAGTGCTAAGTGCCTCTAATATGCCTCAAACACTCATTCGCCAGCGCCATGCGGGTGTGGATGCAGGCTCGGGCACAGGCATGGGTGCGCGTATGCGGGGTGGTGCATTGCACCACCCGTTATGGCTTGTGTCTCTCTTTGTCTATATGAATTGTCATAGTGTTCACATCTTAGTGTATCAACAAGAATAGCTTATTTTATTCTAAGTTATCAGACTATTTAACTTCCAAGGCAATTAATGCTTGCACATTCCCCAATACAACTTATTCATTTCTAACAATCCCCCACATGAATGAGTATTTGTTCAATTTCTTTTTAAAATTATGAAAAACGTTTATCGTATTGGTTAAAGTGGCACATTAGCCTTGAACTTCCCTAGTGTTTATCCTTTTGACTTACTGGCGAATCGGTTGACTAGGTTGCCTTCAAACCGTAAGCCTTTTTTGTAAATCTAAAATAGACAACACGCAATAAGTGTTTCCATTCCTCCTTGGTTCTCTATTTGTGTTTGTTTTTGCCATGAACACCATCTTGGTCTCATGAGTGCTTTGAAGAATTCGTCCATACAATTCTCCTTGAAATGGTTCCTTCACACTCACATAGGTGATTCTATAACGGGTATTTTCACAGTACTCTACTTGATTCTATAATATTATTAAGTATAGACAACATTAAAAGTATCAAAACTTATCCTATTCTCCGACGAGTAGTGCACTGACTTATCATAGGAATGGTTTGAATATTTGCAATGCTACCAAGTCTAACAAAACTTAGTTGTCCCTTTGAACCTAGATCTTCAGATCTCCAGTCATCTACGTGGGGTTTCCGTTTAAAGAAACTTTTAGCTCATGGGCCATAACCTCATTCCCATCGATAAGATATTAACCTTCTCTCTAGGTAAACCTTTTGTTAGTGGATCTGCAATGTTATCATTTGATCTTATATAGTCAATTGTAATACCTCATTGGAGATAAATTGTCTAATAGTTTTATGTCTACGACAAATATGTCTAGACTTGATATTATAAGGCTTACTATTGGCCCTTTCAATAGCCGATTGGCTGTCGCAATGTATGCTTATTGGAGGTACAGGTTTTTCCTAATTCGAAATACCTTCTAAGAAACTTCGAAGCCAATTTGCTTCTTCTACGGCTTTGTATAAGGCAATAAATTTTGATTCCATGGTTGATCTTGCTATATAAGTTTTTTTAGAGGATCTCCAAGATATTGCCCAACCTGCTAAGGTAAACACATATCCACTAATAGATTTTGTATCTGATGAACCAACTATCCTGTTGCAACACAATACCCTTCTATTACAGATGGGTACCTATCATAATGTAGTCGATGACTTTGTGTATACTTTAGGTATACTAGTACTCGAATTATAGCTTTCCAGTGATCCTTTCCTGGATTGCTAGTATATCTGTTGGGTTTGCTTACAACATATACTATATCAGGCCTAGTGTAATCCATTATGTACGTAATGCTGCCTAGTATACAAGAGTACTCAAGTTAATAGATACTATCACCGCTATTTTTAACCCAGGTTTGGTTCACATCTATGGGCATTTTTGCTGATATTATATGTGTTGTTTAAACTTTTCAAGTATTTTCTCAATGTAATGTAATTGGGACAACAAATATCCTTGGTTGGTTTTATGTATTTTTACACAAGCATCACATCATCAATTCCTAGATCTTTCATATCAAATCTGGCGTAAAGCATATCTTTTGTAGATTTTATTATCTCTTTGTTGCTTCCAAATATTAGTAGATCATCTACATATAGACATACAATGACATATCCCATATTTGTATGTTTAGAATAGATACAATTGTCACAATCATTTATATGAAATCCATTTAATATCATATTTTCATCAAATTTTTCATGCCATTGTCTCATATAGTGATTTTCTTCATCTACAAACCATACTTTCATTTCTAGTTTTTAAGAAACCTTTAGGTTGTTTCATGTATATTTCTTCTTCAATTTCTCCATTTAAAAATGTTGTCTTTACATCCATTTGATATATGTCTAAATCGAGCGTGGATGCGATTCTATTAGAATTCTTATTGGTGTTATTCGAGATACTGGATAATATGTATCAAAATAGTCCAGGTCTTCCTTTTGTTAGAAACCTTGAACCATAAGTCGAGCTTTATACTTGCTTATTGAACTATCCGGTTTTAATTTCTTCTTAAAAATTCATGTAACGACCCGTGAATTTTAGTAGTTTTATTTATTTAATTAAATGAATTTTTGTGAAATTTTAAATAATAATATTTTGAAATAAAAATTTAATATTAGAAATACGTCTGTTTTAACATAGCAACTAGTAAATTTTCATCAGAAAATATGAAAGTTTATTTTCTAGTGAAATTTATTTCAATTCAAATCAGTTAATATTTGATGATAATAAAATGTTTTCCAAAGCGGAATATTTTTATACAATAAATTTGTGAACCATCTTCTGAGTGAGACGTCATATTTTGTTTCTCTAAATTTGGATTATTGTTGCTCCATTTATCTGATTTTCGACAGATTTGCAACACTTTCTGTACCGATTATTGACTTTTGATAGGATGATCGTACCACTATTATTTTTATACAGTTTTGATCATCTCGTCATGCTGATCTCTGCGGTATATTTATTTCTATTTTCGAACCCCGGTACACCATGAAATCAGTAAAACGATTACCGTATTGGTAACCGTTTTCGATCTTTTTGACTTCCGTGGCCTTTCATTTGTCATTTTTCTAGCAACCATCACTTAATATTAATAATCCCAAAACTCAACGGATATGATTTTTATTATTCTCTAGTGGTTATCATTCCTTTGGTTACAATATGTTTTCATTGTTTTAGAAAATTCATGTTTTCTTTTAATACTTCAATATTTCTCCCCGTCTTCTTAACTTCCCTTCCTCTACATCCCACCTCAACTCCACTTTTCTTCCCTTAACCATGTTCGCACTGACCTTTCCCATCCCAATCTTACATCACGTGAATCACCAAGGCCGAGTTCTCGTCTTCTCTGTCAAAAAATGAACAGCCAGTACCTGGGCTCCATCACCATTGTCGAGCCCTGTCTCATCCACTTCCGGCGTTGCTTCCCATAGCCTGAGTTTCCTTCCTCCATCACTTCGTCCATGCTACAGCAGCCAAGCCGAGCTACATCGCCATGCTACCTTTCTCCATGGCCGCCTTCCCCTTGATTCACGTTTTGCTTTCTTGTTCCTCCTATTTCATTTTTCCTCTTATATATATATAGTTTTATGTGGAAATTGTCTGATATATATATCACGTTATATAAGTTTATAATTATATAATCTGTAGTAGGTGTGAGTTTACATAACAGCGTATATTTATTCACAGTAATACATTTACATGTTTATTATAAAAACCATACATATATTATATATTAGTTGCACTTGTTTATGTTTGTCTGTTATGGTCTTCTTTTGAATTATATAGTATGTATGTTTTACATATTTGTAGTTATATTTTAAATTAGAGTCTGTTATATAATGTATGTATATATATTGTTTTTATAAATTTTAAATCTGTCTGTTATATATAAATTTTACCAATTGATTTATATATATATATGAATTTAAATATATGATATGTTTAAGTTATATTCATATGTGCTATAGTTCATTTTATATTAGTATATAGATTTTGTGCTAGTTGTTATGTTAATATATATGTGTGCGTTCAAGGTTGTATAAATATTAGTTAGAATATGATTTCGTGAATTGTAAACATAATATACATAACCGTATATATTATTTCTGTATACGTATAGTGTAGTATATTCTATATGTAAGTTTTTAAGATTTCAAAACCTGTAGGTATATATAGTTATGTTTATGGTCTTCTATATGAAGTGTTATCCTAAATGAGTTTCCATATATCAGTTACTAAGTTATATGTAGGTATTGTATCACTTTTGGCTTTAAACATTATATATATAATTAGTATATGTTTTGTAAGTTTATATATATATATATATTGTAAATTCATATTTGTCATACGTGTGTATATTTTACAGCTTTATAAAAATTATTTAAAGTTTAGTAATATCTGAAATGTTTATTTTTTCGTATATATAAATATCAGCATAAAGTATATATATTATATTGTTTGTTGCTATAAACTTATGCTAATATATATAGGTATATATGGTACAATGTGAATTTATATATATAAACGTCTGTGTGTGTGTGTGTGTGTATCAGTAAGCATGGGTTGGTTCATTTTAGTTGTATATATTAGTTCGTATATATTTTAGTATAAGAGTTTGGCTTGGTCCCTTTTATAAAGATCGACACGTTTTCTGTAAAATATGGGCGTACATGTTACAATCTGTTATATATATATTTGTCTATATATATAGTAATTAATAAGATATGCCTCTATGCATATAATTTTAAGTAAGTTGTGCAATTAACCTGTTTGGTAATACGTATAAATGAGTTGGATAATTGAATGTAAGTTGTAAAGTATATATATACACACACACACACACACACACACACACACGTTATGATGATAATAATATATAATTTTTAGTTGGATTATATGTTAGTTTTATTGGTATACAACAGTTTAGTTTTCCAAGTATATATATACTGATCTCAGTACCTATGTTATATATTCAAGTCATATTAGTATTGTGAAATTTTATATTTATATAATATGTTATACTTACATTTATATTAATAGTTTGGAAAAGTGTATATTATTTTATTTTAGGGTATATGTTTGATTTTTATTAAATGTATTTAAATTGAGTATTTGTTTAAGGAAAATATTAATATATCATACATTTCATTTCTATTATATCGGCTGATCTAATTTGTTGTCATAATTCTTATCTACCAGCTTTGATCGTCAAATTCGTGCCCATTTCACCTTGCTTTGGATTCGTAACTCATCGTATTTTGTTCATCTATATCCTTGAAAGGTGAGCAATCACTCACGATTAATTTTCTTTTATCTATTAAATTTGATTTCAATTGAAACGACAATTGAAATATGTGGCTATGAGTTATTTACATTGCTATATATATGTTGTTATCTGTATTTGTTCACCTGTGACGTCTGACACCATTATCTGTTACATATATTGCTGATATATGCCTGTTATATTATTACTATATCTGTTATCACTCTTCAAATTCCCTGTTAGTATAGAATTCACTATAGGTTGAAATGATAGACCCACGCGATTTTCATTTGAATGAATTTGGGATTGCGGGTTGAAATGATATATAGACTATGTTCGGATCACGGTACTATATAGACTATAAGAATACATAAAATGTGTTAAGGGAGATATGTGTAACGCCTTAACGCTATTTTTAAATATATTATACTTTACTCTAGACATTATTATAATAGCGTATATTACTACATAGTAGATAGTTTAACGGATCCTTAGAGGATGGTTGTCCCAAACATCTTTGAGTTACTTGTATTTCAGTTGTTATTTCACTTGAGTTGGATTTTTTGATATAAGAATGTTAATCCTGACTCGAGCGTTTTGTGTTTTGCTTTATGCTCGGGTCAGACTGAGTGATATAGCTTTTGAGACTCACCTTTGGAGTAGGAGCTCAGCTTGAAGATCTAGCTATCTATTTCGCTTTCAGTTATTCGATCGATTACAGTGATGTATTCCGATTTGTACTTGATTATTGTATTGAAACTTCTATTGTATCTTGTTTAACTCTGATATATGTATATAGTAGCTTCATAAACTACTATTTCTTTGTTTCCGCTGCATTATTGTTATGTTACTCTGTGTTTGTGATTCTATGATTTTATTTATTTACTGTATATGTTGTGTTTTGCCAAATATAAATTAACAATCTGGTATTTTGAGCTATTCAATTCCGGCATGTGTGGATGCGAATGGTTGAAAATATCAGGAGTCGCATTTGGTGTCATAGGTTTGGTCTTAGGCAAAATTTAACATATAAAGTAAATTTAATTATGGAATCACTTTCGTTCGTGCTTGAATTCCTTCCTCTTGATTTGGATGTTCTTTGAAATTTGGAACTTCCCCTCGGTTCCAAAATCCATTCTAGTCCCCCTATTTCATATCCTTTTGATTCTGAAGTACCCCATAACTCCACTTCAAACAATCTCTATAATAGATCGGCGGTCTCGCCAATCTTGGAATGATTTGAAAAGGGTAAAACTCCTTTACAATAGGCATTGATTTACTGAAGATTTTTGTATCCTCGATTTATGATGCTATCCGTCTCCTGCAATGCCTGAATTCTATCTTTTGCGGTCGAATGTCGATTTGCCTTGGAATTCTACATCGATCGTATTCTTGAAGTCACGGTTGACTCGATTGAGGTTGCCCGCGATCTGTATAAGTCTACCTATCTCCATATTCTGTTATTTAATCATCTTATCTTTTTTTCGAAACTATCTTCGAATCAAAATTCTATTTGATTAGAGTCTCTCTAGATTCGAATCTCTATCCTTGTGTAATCTACTCTGTATTATCGAGTGAGGGAGTGTATTTGTAAATTAATATAAAAATGTTTTATATATTGTGTTGTTTGAGTTATTGATGTTGGTTTGGATTTTCGATCGACTCGTCTGATCAACGCTATTGATAGGATTTCCAAAACACTTAAACAGAGCAAACTGACACAATATTGTTTTCAAATTTGGTAAATGAAATCAATTTTGTATAATTATATTGTACATACATGTATATAAGTATACTTTTCTAAAGTTAAACGGTCAAATTGAATTGGATATTAAGAGATAATAATATTTGATTTTCATTTATTGTTTTGTAAACCACTGACTTATCATTCATAAATAAATAAATGGAACTACAATCCATGGTTATAAATTGATTTGAAAAAAAAATTAAATGGATTTGAATTTAGAATTTGAGAATTTAATTTTCGATGATTTCAAACTATGGTTTTAAAGTTTTAAAGGGTATAATATTTATTTAAAGTATTTTGAATAGAAATTTGTTTTCAAAGAATTTTAAAGGCTTTAAGTCAGTACTCTCCTACATTGTCGCTGGAAAATAATCTCAGTGATGATTGAAGCATCATCGACATTCATTTTTGAGTTTCGAAGTGGAGAGGCCACTCAGTAGCTTTGCTACACCTTTTGTTTTGGAAATTGAATTTGATTCGAATTTTTGGGGTACGATTTGATTTATAATGTATATATAGGTATACATTTATAAATTTGATTTGAAAATATAATATACTTATATTTAATAGTTTGAAATGAAATCGGGAATTTAACACTTAAATTTGAATAATATTTAAACTTGAAAATAATTGAATTGGGAAAATTTTACTTGTACAATACTCAATTGCATTTCAATACAACTTAACCTAAATTATTTAAAAGTTGAATATGTAATTGCATAATATACAAAATAAAATGATTTTGTAAATAAAATTTGAGTGCTTATAACAAATATTATACACTTAAATTTGATAAAAATGTTAATAGAGTTAATAGAATAATAAGTTAATTGAATAATAAATGTGATTAATAAAGTAAAATTTTGTTGAAGGAACTATTAAATTGAAATTAAATCAACTTATTGAAATACCTTAAATTTAAAATAAATTGTTGAATATTGATTAATTTAAATTGAAATCTATATGGTTTAAATTAATTGTTTCTTTTGAATTTCAACCGTTTTCTTTCTGGCTGTTTCTATTCTCCTACTTCCTTCCTTTTCAGGGATGAAAAGTTTAGAGTGGGGGAGAGTGTAACGACCCGTAAATTTTAGCAGTTTTATTTATTTAATTAACTGAAATTTTATGAAATTTTAAATAATAATAGTTTGAAATAAAAATTTAATATTAGGAATACATCTGTTTTAACATAGCAAATGGTAAATTTTCATCAGAAAATATGGAAGTTTATTTTCTTGTGAAATTTATTTCAATTCAAATTAGTTAATATTTGATGATAATAAAATATTTTCCAAACCAGAATATTTTTATACAATAAATTTGTAAACCATCTTCTGAGTGACACGTCATATTTCGTTTCTCCAAATTTGATTATTGTTGCTCCATTTATCTTATTTTCGACAGATTTGCAACACTTTCGGTACTGGTTATCGACTTTTGATAGGATGATCATACCGCTGATATTTATATACCATTTTGATCATTTCGTCGTGCTGATCTCTGCGGTATATTCATTTCTGTTTTCGAACCCCAGTACACCACGAAATCAGTAAAACGATCACCGTATTGTTAACCGTTTTCAATCTTTTTGACTTCCGTGGCCTTTCATTTGTCATTTGTCTACCAACCATCACTTGATATTAATAAGCCCAAAACTCAACGGACATGACTTTTGTTATTCTTTGGTGGTTATCATTCCTCTGGTTACAATATGTTTTCATTGTTTTAGAAAATTCACGTTTTCTTTTAACAGTTCAATATTTCTCCCCATCTTCTTAAC
This sequence comes from Allium cepa, assembly GCA_030765085.1. Classification (NCBI taxonomy): domain Eukaryota; kingdom Viridiplantae; phylum Streptophyta; class Magnoliopsida; order Asparagales; family Amaryllidaceae; genus Allium; species Allium cepa. Next base: position 91,548,012 of record CM060930.1, on the reverse strand, counting down.
TTCCCTTCCTCTTCATCCCACCTCAACTCCATTTTTCTTCCCTTAGCCATGTTCGCACCGACCTTTCCCATCCCAATCTTATATCACGTGAGTCACCCATGCCAAGTTCTCCTCTTCTCTGTCAAAACGTGAACAGCCAGTACCTGGGCTCCATCACCATGTTGTCGAGCCCAGTTTCATCCACTTCTGGCCTTGCTTCCCATAGCCTGAGTTTCCTTCCTCCATCACCTCATCCATGCTACAGGAGCCGAGCCGAGCCGAGCTGCATCGCCGTGCTGCCTTCCTCCATGGTTGCCTTCCCCTTGATTCACAGTTTGCTTTCTTGTTCCTCCTATTTTGTTTTTCCTCTTATATATAGTTTTATATGGAAATTGTCTGATATATATATATATATATATCACTTATATAAGTTTATAATTATATAATTTGCAGTAGGTGTGAGTTTATATAATAGCATATATTTATTCATAGTAATACGTTTACAAGTATATTATAAAAATCGTACATGCATTATATATTAGTTGCACTTGTTTACGTTTGTCTTTTATGGACTTCTTTTGAATTGTATAGTATGTATGTTTTACATATTTGTAGTTATATTTTAAATTAGAGTCTGTTATATAATGTATGTATATATATTGTTTTTATAAATTTTAAATCTGTATGTTATATATAAATTTTACCAAATGACATATATGATATGTTTAAGTTATATTCATATGTGCTACAGTTCATTTTATATTAGTATATAGATTTTATGCTAGCTGTTATGTTAATATATATGCGCACGTTCAAGGTTGTATAAATATTAGTTAGAATATGATTTCATGAATTTTGAACATAATTTACATAACAATATATATTATTTCTGCATATATATAGCGTACTGTATATTCTATATGTAAGTTTTTAAGATTTCAAAATATGTAGGTATATATAGTTATGTATATGGTTTTCTATATGAAGCATTATCCTATATTAGTTTCCATATATCAATTACTAAGTTATATATAGGTATTGTTTCACTTTTGGCTTTAAATGTTATATATATATATATATAATTAGTATATGTTTTGTAAGTTTATATATATATATATATATATATATATATATTGTAAATTCATATTTGTCATACGTGTGTATATTTTACAGCTTTATAAAAATTATTTAACGTTTAGTAATATCTGAAATGTTTACTTTTCATATATATATATATATATCAACATAATGTATATATATTATATTATTTGTTGCTATAAACTTTTGCTAATGTATAGATATATATGGTACAATATGAATTTTTATATATAAACGTCTGTGTATATATATATATATCAGTAAGTATGGGTTGGTTAATTTTAGCTGTATATATATATTTGTTTGTATATATTTTAGTATAAGAGTTCAGCTTGATCCCTTTTATAAAGATTGGCACGTTTTTTGTAAAATCTGGGTATATATGTTACAATCTGTTATATATATGTCTATATATATAGTAATTAATAAGATATGCCTCTATGCATATAATTTTAAGTAAGTCATGCATTTAACCTGTTTGTTAATATGTATAAATGACTTGGATAACTGAATGTAAGTTGTAAAGTGTGGTATATATACGTTATAATGATAATAATATTTTTTTACTTGGTTTATATATTAGTTTTATTGGTATACAGCAGTTTAGTTTTCCAAGTGTATATATATTGATCTCAGTACCTATGTTATATACTCAAGTTATATTAGTATTGTGAAATTTTATATTTATATAATATTTTATACTTACATTTATATTAATATTTTGGAAAAGTATATATTATTTTATTTTAGGGTATATGTTTAATTTTATTAAATGTATTTAAATTGAGTATTTGCTTAAGGAAAATACTAATATAGTATGCATTTCATTTCTATTATATCGATTGATCTAATTTGTTGTCGGCAATTCTAATCTACCAGCTTTGATCGTCAAATTCATGCCCATTTCACCTTGCTTTGGATTCATAACTCATCTTATTTTGTTCATCTCTAGCCTCGAAAGGTGAGCAGTCACTCACGATTAATGTTTTTAATCTATTAAATTTTATTTCAATTGAAAAGACAATTGAAATATGTGGCTGTTAGTTATTTACATTACTATATATATGTTGTTGTCTGTATTTGTTCACTTGCGACATCTGACACCATTATTTGTTATTTATATTGCTGATATATGCTTGTTATATTATTATCATATCTGTAATCACTCTGCAAATTCCTTATTAGTATAGAATTCACTATGGGTTGAAATGGTAGACCCAAGCGATTCTCATTTGAATTGAATTTGGGATTGCGGGTTGAAATGATATATACCCGTATATATATATATATATATATATATATTTAAATTACGGATTGAAATGATAATATCCGTATCACTTGACCATAGGATAGAAAATTATATACAAACACCGATGGTCTATATATAAATATTTCGAAAAGGGTTTCTATGGTTTTGGAAAGAAATATATGGTTTAATAAATATTGATTTTTGATATTATATAAATTTTATTTTATATATAGTTAAATTAAATTTAAGATATGTATAAATTTGTTTAATATAAAATAAGATTAACAATAAAGTTTGTTTTTATTAAAATATAATATGGTTAAGTATTTATTTGAATATAGAGTTTATAATGATTTTAATAAATTAAGGTTGAGAAGATGGATTTGAAATTGATTTGAAATTGTATTTAATTAAGAATTATATTTAATTAAAATCGATTCGAAACTTATTGAATTTGAGATTTAAAGGATATGATTTTATAACTTGATGTTGGTATAAAGTGATTAATGAATATTTCAAGTTTGAGTTTGATTTAAAGGATATTGGATTTATTAAGTAAATATTTCAAAACTAAATGATAGTAGATTGAATTTGATATATAAATAAAGTTATCAAATTTAGTTTTGAAACGTTGAATATTAAAGCCTTGAAATATATTGAAATGGTTTATTTTGGTGTTCAAATCTGTATTTGGAATCGATATAATATTGAATGGTTTATTTAGAAGCTAAATTGGAATTAATGATTTGAGATCTGATTAAATTTGAAATTTTATAATACCAGTATTTTTGGAATTAATTTGTGAAATTTAAGGAAAACAATTTTATTATATATACTATTTTAAATCGGTTAAGTGAAAAGTATTATGATTTCCAAAGCGTTTTGATTTAGAAAGTGTTATAACTTTGAAGTACTAAGATTTTGGAAATGGATATATTTGAAATGGATATATTTGAAATGGAAATGATATCGTATTTGGTTTTGAAATGGATGATATCGTATTGATATGGTTTTGAAATGACAATGATATTTTGGTTTTGAAGTATAAACTATTTTGAAATGACCGCGGTGTTATAATAATGTTTGGTCGTTAAAGAGACCAGGATCGAAAGTTGTCATACTCTCTACCAACTCCGAAAACCACTTTAACAACCGTGTACGTGGTGGAGATTCCAGAATGAAGTAAAATGGTGGCGACGTCCTATTAAGGTATATACATGGACCCGACTCCCGTAATTTGGCATAAGGTGGCTAAAACATGAGAAATTGATGGGCTAATGACGTAGCTCCTCTGATCGGACACACTCCTTCGATACCATTCTATTACTTTGTGATTGATTGGGTGCACCTTTTATTTTTGGGAGTGTGGCTCGAGGTGGGCGGTAGTGGCTGCTACGCGTTACTACCAGTCCGGAAGTGCAATTGGTATATCTGTCCTGGCATTGCCTAGTTGTGTTGTGTCACCTACCCTAGCGTGCCTTATACGATTTTGTTTTGTACCATACCTATGGAGTGCCCTCTGACAACACCTAGTACGGGTGGGATTACGGTACTGTATAGACTATGGGAATATATAAAATGTGTTAAGCGAGATATCGGTAACGCCTTAACGCTATTTTTAAATATATTATACTTTACTTTAGACATTATTATAATAGCGTATATTACTACATAGTAGATAGTTTAACGGATCCTTAGAAGATGGTTATCCCGAACATCCTTTGAGTTACTTGTATTTCAGTTGTTATTTCACTTGAGTTGGATTTATTGATATTGGAATGTTAATCCTGACTCAAGTGTTTTGTGTTTTGCTTTATGCTCAGGTCAGACTGAGTGATACAGCTCTTAAGACTCACCTTCGGAGTTGGAGCTCAGCTTGGAGATCCAGTTATCTATTTCGCTTTCAGTTATTCAGTCGATTCCAGTGTTGTATTCTGATTTGTACTTGATTATTGTATTGAAACTTTTGTTGTATCTTGTTTAACTCTGATATATGTATATAGTAGCTTCATGAACTACTATTTCTTTGTTTTCGCTACATTATTGTAATGTTATTCTGTGTCTATGATTCTGTGATTTATTTATTTACTGTATATGCTGAGTTTTGCCAAATATTAATAAACAATCTGGTATTTTAAGTAATTCAATTTCGGCATATGTGGATGTAAATGGTTGAAAATATCAAAATGTTACAATTCATTTATTACCCAAGGTCTTACGTCCTTGAACTACGGGACCATCTTCTATAAGGAACTTAGTAAGGCCCAAAGTCGTCAAGTAAAACAACATCTTTTGCTGCCAACGTTTGAAGTCCATCCCTATAAACTTTGTCGGCTGTTCTTCATGAGACAGCGCCATTGTTGGAACCATACTTGTAAACTGAGTAATAATCATAGTCTATGTTGGTGCGGAATTGTTGCTTTCATTAGACATTTTTATCTATAAAAAGCGAACAATAAATCAATATTGTTTCAAGATTGTTATTCATAATGTCAAAAAAGTGTTACGAAATTGTTATATAGTAACGTCAGAAAAGCATTACTAAATTTTTTGATAGCAACATCAAAAAAGCGTTACGAAACTGTATACAAAAATTGTTAACAGTAATTTTACAAAAGTGTTACGAAGCTGTTACAATTTGTTGCAAATTGAAACAATAACAAACCGTCACAAGTACGTTGCAAAATTGTTATAAGTAGAACTATGCAATTAACAAATAAAGCAGTAAACAACGTACAGATTAGATTGGCCAAGTCCAGCGTTAGAAAATTGTTATGTTGAAACAATATTGCTCCCTCTACGGTGCTTAAGGATATCGAGCAACTGTTTCCCAAGATAAAATGGAACTTTTTTACGGTGATGTGTAACAATCGCAGAGCAAAACGAACTCAAGAGAGTGTATTTAAGAACAGAGTATTATGAGAAGAAAGAAAATGTAGAAAACCTTAATTACCATTTCACTGTTTTTTATCTGCCTATATATTGGCCTGGTGAGATGCACCTATTCAGTAAAAGGTGTTTGTTTAAATAGATGCAACTATTGGAAATGTTGCGACCCTTTACCAAGCAGTGCGACCATTTGAATTTGAACGAATAGAAATAAAAACTGTTTGATCTGAACAGCCATGCCAAGCCTACTGCCAACTGCAAAGTGCTAAGTGCATCTAATACGCCTCAAACGCCCATTCGCCCACACCGCGGATGCAGGTGCGGGCTCGGGTACAAGAGCGGGCGTGCGCATGCGGGGTGGTGCGTTGCACCACACGTCATGACTTGTGTCTCTCTTTGTCTATAATAGTGTCCACATCTTAGTATATAAGAAAAAATAGTTTATTTTATTCTAAGATGCGGGACTATTCAACTTCCAAGGCAATTAATGCCTTCATGTTCCTTAATACAACTCATTCATTTCTAACACAATCTTCGAAGGGGAAAAATATCATCGAAGCTTCTCTCACGGGTGTTAGCATCCAGGTAGCTTCTTAGATCTGACATCTGGTTACCAGCATCCAAGAGATGGAGATGCATCAAGAATTCTAGACTTCCAAGAGAAGAATAGAGATGAACTTAGAGGCAAGAGCTTGGGTTCGATTCGACACCATTTCTAAATGCTAATTATATTTTTGCACTTAAATAACAGATGGCTGATGTCCACGTCCATCTCTTTACATAGAACACAAATTGGGTGATATCTATGTGTTTTTGAATAAGTATTGCTTTAGTAGGAAGATAATTATTAGTGGCTCTATAAAGACGCATCGCCATTTTTGGTATATGAATTTTCTTCCATATGCTAGTGGCCCATGTTTGAAGGCCAAATCTCATTCTACCTTTTTTTTTTAAATAGCCATGAGAACCCGACGGACTGGTAAACTCCTATTGGTTCATATACTTTCCTTTCCACTTGTTGTTGTAAATTGGATAAAAAGCTGAACCTGTCACATCTCCACATACCTTTCCCAATGATATCCCCTACCAATAGCTTCTCTATTTGAGTCCTCATGATAGTATCAGCTACTAACCTGGAGACAATCCTCCCTCCTTGTAGCCTGGGATCAAAACAAAGAGGTGGTTCTACAATCAATAATACATTTCTTAATTCGAGCGACTACCATAGGCCTCGGGTTCAAAAAAAATTTCATGTACCCGTTGCATCATCTCTAACTTGAATCTTCCAAAAGGACCTTTCTATGATACATTTCGAGTGTATCAACTTTGCCTATAGATCCTAATAGTTGATAACTCTCCATATTAATTTCAATCTCATCGCGTTATTTAGTTCTGAAAGTTTTTTCCTGCCTAAACCTCCTTCCATCTTTTGTTTACAAACTATTTCCCAAGGCATTTTACATCTTTTACCTTTTCAGATAAAATTTAGAATTATATTTTTAATCAGGTTAAGAGTACCCATAGGTATCTTATAGCATTGCATCCAAAGTTAAAAAGGGGATAAATCACTCATCTGATGAATTCAAGTCTTTTTACAAGACTAAGCAGTTTATCTTCCTATCCCTATGTTTTATGTCTAATCTTGTCCATCAAAGAAGTAAAGTACTTTTTTCTAAAATTAACATTAGAGTGGGATTCCCGAGTACTTAACTGGAAGGTTACACTGTTGAATGTTAAGAATTTTAATGATCGCTTCTTTACAGTCAACCCAATTCCCAAAGAATATGTTAGATTTTTACAATTGATCTGACTCCTAAACAGCAAGCCATAATATTAAATATGTCTTTGATATCATAAGCACCTAGAACAGTAGCTTTCTCGAAGACTAGGATATCCTCACCAAATATTAAGTGTGAGATCTTATTCAACCCTGCTTGGACCAATTTTATAACAACCTTAAATTTTAATAAAATTATTTAGGACATTTAATTAGTTAAATAAAATAAAATAATGTAAATGATTAAGGGATTGAGGTTTGTGTAATTAAATGGTAGTCGTTCTTATTTGAATTGATGAACTAAGAGAATTAAAATGAATTACTTTTATCAAAGACTGCCTTCCTCTTTTTGTTAGAATAACCTTGGTTATGGGCAAATGGTCTAACAGATACCTATCTCAAGCTGGTCGACTTACTCTTATCAAAGCTGTGAGTTTTTCCATCGTAATGTATTAGGCTAAGGCTTTTAAAAATGATTAGAAGTGCCATGATGAGGTTTTTCTAATGTGGTTCTATTCATAAAAAAAGCCTGTGCCTTGCTTATTTTCTATGTTTGAAAAGCCTAAAGATAAGGGTGGTTGGATGTCATGAATGTTTTCAACTGGAACAAAGTTGCTTTTACTAGCCATTTTAATTCTGTTATCGCTAAGCAGAGTAGTTTATGGGTTAACTGGGTCTAGACTTATAGAATTGGAAGAAAAGACTTTTGGCAAATGGAACTGACGCAGCGGATAAATCAAAATAAACTTCAATCGGTGAAAGTAGCAATCGGTGGATTGAATGATACTGAAATGCCCAAATCCGTTGATCTCAAGAGATACCGGATTCTAGCTATCCTTAACACGTTGATCGCGCACGATACCGTGATGAAGGATCTACGATTCTTCGACGTTGATCTTGCGCATAAGATTCCGTGAATCGGCTTCAACAAACGTGGATTCGAGCGCACTCGAAGGACGTAAGTGGAGATAGGAGATCACACTCGACTACCAATTAGAAGAAAGCACAAAGCAATCAAATGGAAATTTTATTCAAAAGTCAACTCCCTTACAAATGACCCCACATGCCTATTTATAGGCTACAACTCACACGGCTCAACATTTACAACACAAGTACACGACCTACATAAGTCGTACGTGACTTACGACTTAAAAACAGAAGCACACGGCTTAACAACAAACACTATACAACACATATGCGACCTTACACGACTCAACTTAGGTCGTTGACGACCTAAGACATCACGGCTTAACGAACATACAAACAGTACATGACACAACAGTACAAACGACCTAAGACATCACACATAGGTCGGTAACGACTTATATATAACACAACTCAAAATAGCAATATGAATATCTTCCCTGCGGCATAGGCTTGAACGACCTTACGACCTATCTATTTGAACGACTTAACATAGGTCGTTAACGACCTAAGGTCTGGAGCGGCATAAGCGACTTAAATATGAGCAACTTAAAAACTCCGCCCTAAGAATTAGCGACCTAACATAGGTCGTGTCTCGTGACTTTGATGCAGTATTCCTTCGCGACTTAAAGAATCGGCACACGAGTTAGGTCGTTTGCGACCTAAAGAATGGAAGGTCGTTCGCGACCTAAAGAAACTGGCCCATATTCTCCGTTGCTTATCCCGGTAGGTCGTTGGAACGACGTAAGCTTAACTCGTTACTACTCTTAGGTCGCTGGAGCGACTTAAAACTTAACTCATCATTCTTGGGTCGAAACTTATTAGGTCGAAACTCTTTAGGTCGTGACTCGCTTCGCCTGGCATAACTCGCTTCATAACTCGTAAGGTCGCTTGAGCGACTTATTCCTTCTTTAGGTCGTAGCTTGTGAGAGTTAGGTCGTAACTCGTCAATGTGGTTGGAGTGACCTTTGGCCGCTTCTGTTATCTCGATAACTCGTATCCCACTAGGTCGCAAACGACCTAAAGCTTGTTGCACTGAATCATGTAGCTCGTTAGGTTGATCTCTTTGGCCCGTTAGGTCGGTTGGACGACCTATCAATACACTAGGTCGCAGCCGATCTAAATACAACACAAATTGCACATCTCGGCCTTCACTAGGTCGTTCATGACCTTTGCTAGGTCGCCGGCCACCATATGATTGTAGAATCTGACGTATTGCATCATCCAACACGTTAGGTTGTAAGTCGTTATGGACTTCACGACTTGAAGCAATCGAACCCACCTCCTGGCCTGCATCATCCTCCCCTGGTTGGGAGAAATTCGTCCTCGAATTTACAAGCTTTCTTCTTCGAGACGCTGTCTTCCATTCATTATCTGGTCTGATGTGGCTCTGGTGATAACCACTCTTGAGATTGGCCTTGTCTTGACCCCTTGACGATGCGGTTCGGAATAAAGAATGCATAGAATGGAATATACGTGGCATTAGGCAGGCGGCATAAGGGAGTGATCTGAGAGAGATGACAAATGAAAAGGTGCAAGATAAACTAAGCACTAGGTGCCAGATCCATTTCATGTAGCACAGAACTTCATAAGAATAGTGTCGTATACCACATTGCTTGTTCTAATAGGAAGACGCTATATAGAACCAAAACGTGTCTAAAATATGAGACGATACAAGGAAATTTAAAATCATGGAACGACTTAGGAAACTTTGTCCGAAGAAGTATGATGATTCGTGCTCAGATTCTCGTCTTGCCTTATATTGTTCCGATGTGCCATCATCTAAATTCTTCCCTTGATGTGTTGTATCAGCCTCCCCTGACTGAAATGAACTCCCACTCGCTTCTCCTTTAACATATTTGGTTTCATAAAATGGTTCCAAGCAACTGACATTGGCAATGATAGCAGTGTGGACATCATCAGACAACTTTAACTGGCCATCATTCTCTTCCTGTTCTTTCAGACTCTTAAGATCATACGATCCTAGAAGCAAAATAGCATTTGGTACGAGTTCAGTTTGAGGTTGAATGTCCTGGAGTGATGGTAACTCTTCGGATAATGCCTTAGAATATTTGACTTCAGATTCATCGAATTCTGATCCAACCTCCTCGAAAACATCAAGATCTTCACTCGCTCCTTGCTTGGTCAATTCAAACACTTCATTCCTCATTTCCACATACTCTTCCAAAAATACAGGGTTAGTTTCTTCAAGCAGTTCCTCAGACATTTCATCTTCACATTCTTCAAAAACTTCATCCTCCTCAAGATTCTCAACATCAAAACTTTTTCCAGATTCAATCAACATTGATAACTCATCATCATCATTATCTTTCATTTCATAGACAAATTCTTTCAAAGACAACAAACTATCTGATTCTGCCTTCTCTTCTGTTTCATTCTCACTTTGCTCGGGCTTCTCGAAAACTAAGAAAATTATACTTGGCTGGCTCTCATCCACAAACTTAAGTGATAAGTAAGAATCCTCTATCGTCAAATGAATTTCCTCCACTCCGAATACAATTTCTTCTTCAATACTATCGACATCAAACTTTGGCAATGACGAGTAATCAACTTCTACATCCACATACTTTGACTCAATCTCTTCGTTATCATCAAATTTCAGCGGTTGGTAAAAGTCAATTTCATCAGTCCTCCTCAACAAATTACATTCTTCATTCTCCGACTCGACTTCTTCATCTTCATTGTCAAACTTTAGTGGTAAGGTTGACTCTGTAGGACCAACCTTTCAAGTTCTTCCAACATTGGTTTAACCTCCTCAGAAGTTTTAAGCTCTTCACTTGTCTCATACCTAACCAATGTTTCAGCACTACCTTCCGATTCTTCAACACTCTTGCTGAATGATATTGGACTAGTTGGTTCCTCTTCCTCTTCTGGCTCGCTTTCAGTTGAATCATCCACTTCCTCGTTTTCACTTTCTTCCACAGCTAATGCTTTCTTCTTGGGCTCTGCACATTCAACACCTCGATGGTCAAACTCCTGATAATGATATCGCTTAATTCGGTCATCAACATTTGTCTCAACGTTTCCAGGTACAACTGATTTGTTGACTCTCTTAGAAACATCTCTACTGCAATGAACACCTTTACTCTGATTGCTGGAGCTTGTAACCACACCCTTTCCTCGACTCCCTTGACTCAACTTCTGCAACTGTTGATCCATATGAACTTGATAATTGTAGGGTAAGAAATTTGCCTTCATCATTCTTTTCATCTTATCCCACTTGAAAACTTTAGATTTCTTCATTCTTTCCCTGGTTGATTTAGTTTGTTGCCACCAATCCATAGCTCTTCCTCTCAAGCTCGTAGCAACTAACTTCACTTAACGATCTTCAGTAACGTCGTTGAGTTCAAAAATCTTTTCAATCTCTGACAACCAATCAAAGAATTCCTCTACTCGTAGACCACCTCAGAATTCTGGAATTTCCATCTTCATTCCCGATTCCCATCGACGATCATCATCTACATCTCGATTCTGACGTCGTGTTTGTTCTCTATCTCGATAATGAACACTTCCCCTATCACCATCAAACAACTCATCAAAATCTAAAATATATCGATGTCGATTACGACCTCCAACATCTCTACTACCACTCCTTCGATCAACATTCCTATCACGATTGTCAATACTTCTATGATCTTCTCTTCTCTCCCGATTTGAATGTGATGAAACTCTACTACCCCCACGGTTTGATTCAGGTGATACTCTCCTTCTATTCTGATTCATGTCGATCATCAACTTTTCCAATCTTCCTATGCCTTCATCAATTTTCTCGTGCATACGTTGTTCCATTTGATCGGCTTCTTCTCTTCGATACAACGCTTCTATATTTTGATGGCGGTTAGCTCTTCTAGGTGGCATGATTGAATCAACACAAACACTTCAACAAATCGAACACAAACTTCACACAAATCTTCTTAACAAATCAAACAAACACGGCTCCAACTCAACTTGGCTCGGCCTCAATCACTTCAAACACAAATCAAATTCAAACAACTCTCCAACTTTGATCCAAATTGAAATGGATCGAAAGCTTCTAACTTGTTGCAACTTCAAGATGAACACGATGAACTTCAACTTCAAATTCCTTGGCTCCAAGACTCGTCTTAGCTATGATTGGCTAAGTCAAGCTCTGATACCAAACTGACACAGGGGATAAATCAAAATAAACTTCAATCGGTGAAAGTAGCAATCGGTGGATTTAATGATACTGAAATGCCCAAATCCGTTGATCTCAAGAGATATCGGATTCTAGCTATCCTTAACACGTTGATCGCGCACGATACCATGATGAAGGATCTACGATTCTTCGACGTTGATCTTGTGCACAAGATTCCGTGAATCGGCTTCAACAAACGTGGATTCGAGCGCACTCGAAGGACGTAAGTGGAGATAGAAGATCACACTCGACTACCAATTAGAAGAAAGCACAAAGCAATCAAATGGAAATTTTATTCAAAAGTCAACTCCCTTACAAATGACCCCACATGCCTATTTATAGGCTACAACTCACACGGCTCAACATTTACAACACAAGTACACGACCAACATAAGTCGTACGCGACTTACGACTTAAAAACAGAAGCACACGGCTTAACAACAAGCACTATACAACACATATGCGACCTTACACGACTCAACTTAGGTCGTTGACGACCTAAGACATCATGGCTTAACGAACATACAAACAGTACATGATACAACAGTACAAACGACCTAAGACATCACACATAGGTCGGTAACGACTTATATACAACACAACTCAAAATAGCAATATGAATATCTTCCCTGCAGCATAGGCTTGAACGACCTTGCGACCTATCTATTTGAACGACTTAACATAGGTCGATAACGACCTAAGATCTGGAGCGGCATAAGTGACTTAAATATGAGCAACTTAAAAACTGCGCCCTAAGAATTAGCGACCTAACATAGGTCGTGTCTCGTGACTTTGATGCAGTATTCCTTCGCGACTTAAAGAATCGGCACACGAGTTAGGTCGTTTGCGACCTAAAGAATGGAAGGTCGTTCGCGACCTAAAGAAACTGGCCCATATTCTCCGTTGCTTATCCGGTAGGTCGTTGGAACGACGTAAGCTTAACTCGTTACTACTCTTAGGTCGCTGGAGCGACTTAAAACTTAACTCATCATTCTTAGGTCGAGACTTATTAGGTCGAAACTCTTTAGGTCGTGACTCGCTTCGCCTGGCATAACTCGCTTCATAACTCGTAAGGTCGCTTGAGCGACTTATCCCTTATTTAGGTCGTAGCTTGTGAGAGTTAGGTCGTAACTCGTCAATGTGGTTGGAGTGACCTTTGGCCGCTTCTGTTATCTCGATAAATCGTATCCCACTAGGCCGCAAACGACCTAAAGCTTGTTGCACTGAATCATTTAGCTCGTTAGGTTGATCTCTTTGGCCCGTTAGGTCGGTTGGACGATCTATCAATACACTAGGTCGCAGCCGATCTAAATACAACACAAATTGCACATCTCGGCCTTCACTAGGTCGTTCACGACCTTTGCTAGGTCGCCAGCCACCATATGATTGTAGAATCTGACGTATTGCATCATCCAACACGTTAGGTTGTAAGTCGTTATGGACTTCACGACTTGAAGCAATCGAACCCACCTCCTGGCCTGCATCAGAAACGCCACAAAATTGCAGTTGGACTTGGCGTAGATTGCATGGGCTGAGATCTATTTTCATCCCCTTCATTATTTAGAAAATGACTGTTTCTTCTTTAATCAAGTTCGGGCAGGATCCACGGGTTGCTCCTTGGCTTGTTCTTTCTAAATTGTTGAATTATGAGCATGTTAGACAGTTTGGAATTCCTTGGGATGCTAAGTCTTCTGGCTAGATTGTTTATGGCCATATTGTTTTGCCATACACTTTTAATAAGATTACCAAAGCAGTTTGGATTCAAGTGCTGAGGGCATCCTACCCTTCAGTTTGTACTAATCAGGTTTTTTGAAGGGGCGGCAAAACTCATTTGATCTCTTTAGTTTATGGACTAGTCTCTATGCTTGAGATTCTTCCTAAATGCAGGTGATGGAAAATAGTATGGAATGATGATGCCACCCCGCTGGAGAATTTGATGCTTTGGAATGTTCTGGAATGTGCCTTTCTTACTAGAAATGTTTTAATGTCTATGGGACTTTTGCAGACACGAAATCAGTGCCTCTTCTACCATGACTCAATTGAAACCATTGATCACACCTTTTTTCCTTGTGCAAACAACCTGCTGATATGGAAACGTATGATGGAAATAGTTGGCTGTACTTTGTTCTCAACTTCATCAAGTATAGACCTGGCTTTGATTTATAAAGCTACAAAATGGAGGACAATGAAGGCTAGGGTTATTGCTTTGTGTTTTAAAAAATATGTGTCATTGATTAGGCATGAAAGGAACATGATATGTTTTGAGCAGAAAAGAAGTGCAGCAGTGGTTCTTTGGAACAACGTCATAAATAACATGCATCAGTCCATGTTGAGAAATTCTCACTTTCCAGTTGCCTTAGTAGCTGCTTGGGGCTAACTTCATGGTTGCTTCGGGTTTTTTTGTTTTTTCCTTCCCTGTATTTTTTTTCTGAGTATGCTCTTTTTTCACACCTCCTTATTTGTGTGCCTGTTTATTCTTGGAGCTTGTTCTAAGCATATTTTATTTTGTTGTGATTTGCAATTAAAATCGGGTAGGGGTCCTATCAACCCCGCTAGTCTTTTCTAAAAAAATGAATTAAGTTAGGGTAGCAGACAAGGGCAATATAGGAACAAAACAAGAGGCTGGCCACCACTAAAGAAGAAAAGAGGGAAGATAAGCTAAATCAATTAGGAGAAGCTAATCAACTTAAATCCAAGATCAAATATCAACTCCTTAATCAAAAAGCTAAGGTGAATAATAGGTTACATCTCATGTTTTTAATCGTTTTCGATTTTAGATTAAATCCAAACTATTGTGCAAGGTTTTACCATGTTTTTTATTGTTAAAATGAATATATATATATATATATATATATATGCTAGTTTGATGATTTAAGCTAATTCATACAGATTTTATGATACATTTAATATGAAAACCATATTAAATGACATCCAAATGCCTTGCAAGTTTAGAATATGGTCAGACATAATATTTTATATATGGGTTTCAATTTTCATAATTTTTTGAATTAGTGTGGATTTATTAAGAATTTCTAATGAAGAAAATAATTATTTTGGGCTTAAATTAATTACGGCCATTTTATGATAATTTTAGGCCAAAAAATAATATATGTTAAAAAACAAAATAAAAGTGATCTATGGAAATTTTTATAAAATTTCCCTAATTGTTTTAATGGATATATATAATTATTTAAGGTATGGGACCTAAATGTTTTATGTATTTATAAAACGAGAAGGGGGATTTTGTAAATAATTTAAATTTGTTATTTCAGATATTTCGGCAGTACTTTTCAAAAAAATATTAGCAACCAATCATGTTTGACAAATAAGGCAGGTTAGTTGAAAAAAATTGCTTTAAAAAGTTAAAAATCAGTTTAAACATGTTTTTTATATGTTTCGCCACTTTCAGCACTTAGCTTTCGACTATGTTCCTCCGCCTCCATCACCATCGAAACCAATGCACATGGTATCAAAGACTTGGTATGCAGCGAATTGGACATAGGCGAAAGGTAAGTAGTCAAAACATGGGGTTCCGAAAGAGACAAAGCTTCTCTATGTTTTAAAAGAAAATGCGTCTGCTTTGCGTTCGAAAAGGATACTTCCGACTTAATAGATTTCGACCTGGTTAAATGATTTTAAGGAATGGTTCCAAAAGAGATTGTGCCTTTCGTTTTATATAAATTCTTTTAAAGGGGCCGAAACCGCTTGCTGTCACATATTACCTTTCGAAGCAATGCCTTCGTAAGGGTTTCTTTGTTTTAAAACCCAAGCTGCTTCACTAATGGTTTCGAAGGGATTTGTTTTGACACCATCTACTTATTTTACTTAGGAAATAACTTTCGAAAGTGTCACTTTTGACTTTCTTCTTTTAAGACCTTTCTGAGTTTTTGAAAGATGAACCCAAAGGTTTCGAAAGGTATAGTATTGAATGGTTTCGAAAGATTATTCCACATGTTTTACTTGAACCCAAATGCTTTCGAAAGGTTTGATGAATTTAATATTTTTGGAAGGTTTAAGAGAAAGTTTTCGAAGGGATGGTTCCCTAATGTTTTCGAAAGGTTATAAATAGAAGGTTCCCAAACATTTTCAAAAGACATATTTAAAGTGTTTTGAAAAGAGGATGTTTAAGGCTTTAAAAGGATTTCGAAAGAGAGGTTTTGAACGTTTTCGATGGGACTATGTAAATGGTTTTGAAAGGTATATTTTGGCCTTTCAGCCTGAGAATTTACTTATATCAAAAGCGATCCTTTCAAGGGTTTCAAAAGAGGTACTTTTAATGGTTTTGAAAGATATTGCTTAAAAGTTTAAACAAAGGTTTAGATTCTTTTATCAACGATGTTTTGGAAAAAGTATATATTAAATGGCAAAGTGTTTTGAGTGAAGCATAGAATATTTTCCTTGTTTATGTATGATTTAAATGGATTAAATCATTTTGAAAGAAAAGGTTTTCAAGGAAAATTAATGGGTCCTAAGTAAAATGACTCAAATATTAGAATACTAGATAAGACTGGTATAGAGTGGCACCCTATACATTAGCAATTAGCCTCTAGGTAATTTAGTCCAAAATTCCAATGTGTAGGGCTTTACCACAGGTAAGAATTAAATGATGTTACATACAGAAAGGAATATACAAAGTGACGATAGGTTATTGGTGAGCCGTAAAACCATTAGGATCAGTTGACCCTGCAAAAACCAAGTTAGGGACAGACCGTCCAGAAGAGGAGTAACTAACATAAGTTAGATTATTTGTTTATTTGTCTGGTAGGCCCGAGTCAGCCAAGGGTTAGTAGTTAGCCAAACATAACTAGAGTGCTCGGACAAATAGTCCATTGTTACCTGATTTATATTCATACATGATATTGCTTTATTGCTTTTATGACGCCCCACCTCTATACCCACGCTAGCCAAGGACACTACGGGGTAATGCCATCAACTAGCACGGATTTTAAGGCTGTTGAGGAGCGATCATCTGTAATATTGCTTTGTGCGAGTACCGATACGCCAGATAAAAATATATCAAGAGGAAATCCGACATACCGACATAAACTCAAAGCTGCTACACAGTGGCTATATGTAATCTTCGGGAACAAATATAGAAATATCATAACACAAATCAGTCACAGAAGTTCATATCTCAAAGGCAGAAACAGATATGAATATTACACATAAAAGTGTATATCAGAGTAGTGGTCTAATAAGATCCACAATATCACAAAAGAATAGATACAGGTGCTAGCTAAAAGAGTATTTATACATCAAGGAGTCTCTATCTCAATTGTGTAACAACAAAAACTACCAATCTAAGTAGTAAGCCAAAAGTCAAATAATACTCCCGGGTGAGGAGTCAAGTAGAAGCACCCGTAACACCTCGGTCTGACCCGAGTATTATTTAATAAGAAAATAATAAACGGATCAGTCAAGCTATAATTATCAGGCGGAATGAGATATAAGAAGAGATATGATAAAAACGTATGATAACAAAAATGTCATACTACGACAAGTACACATTAAATAACAACAAAAATCATACAATATCTCAGGAAATATCGAAGAAGTAAAAAGGATGTCATATTCTTTATTTATTCACTAAACCACAAATATTGACAAACATACCAATGCCAATCGTAAAATTTGTCGAAACACAAATTCACCAATGCATAAATAATGATAAAGCTTATCAATGTAAATCACGAAAATTGGTGAAACACAAATTCCAGAAATCGATCAATAGAAATCCAGAAATCACAAAAAGGGGGAAAGAGGCCTATCACAAGATGGGAGCATTAAAACTCACCAACACGTGTATCACAAAATGGGTCGTTATCCCATAAAAATGAGCCGGAGCTCCTCCTGACATGGTATAGTCCCCCATTGCGGACTATGAGCCGAAGCTCCTCCTGACAGGGTATAGTCCCCCATTGCGGACTATGAGCCGAAGCTCCTCCTGATGAGTCGAAGCTCCTCCCGACGAGCCGAAGCTCCTCCTGACAGGGTATAGTCCCCCATTGCGGACTATGAGCCGAAGCTCCTCCTGATGAGCAGAAGCTCCATAAAATCGAGGTATTGCCCCCCCCCCCACGTGGACAAAGAGAGGCAAAGCTCAACATAACGGGGTACTGTCCACCTCGTGGACAAAGAGACATCACACATCGCTAGTCTAAATCACAAAAATGATCATCATCGATCATCAAGAAGTGTCAATTACACTAAGCTAGTAAATAGATGAGTTTAGCTTCATGTCACATAACCACCGGCTTAACTAAAATATTTACGAACAAACTGTAAGTCTCCACTCGAAAATTGTCACAAGAGATTCAATCGAACAAGTCCAAGAATTAACTAACAAAGTAAACGCAAGCGTTTCATACCACTTGTTTTACTAAGCCGTTTAATTAGATTTCTTGTACGAGTGAGGTAAAGGTTTGTATATGCTAGTAGATTGGAAAACGGTTTAAGAAGCGAGCTTTGTAATAAAATAGTGTTGAAATCGTTTTGATGAAAGAGTTTTGATATTTACTACTAGTATTGAAACCTTTATATTTTTAAGTGACAAATTACAAAAATGATTGTAGAAACAATCAATTACCAAAATTCAAATACGAAGACATGAATCAAATCCGAAGAAATCGATACCGAATCCATCAAAATGGATGTTCCTAAAAATCCAAAGAAAGAAGTCATCAAAGACGATAATAAGTGATAACAACTAACCGGATCAACAAAAATCGATAAACCTTGGAAATTTACTCAAAAATAGCCAAAATAGGCAAATTAAACAGTTCCAAACGTCTGGTAGGTGTTCCCAGACGTCTGTCCCTAGGTTCTGGAAGTATGTGTTTTTCTCCCTTCTATTTTTAATTCCTGGGCCATTTCAGACGTCTGAAATTTTCAACCAGACGTTTTAATTTGATTTCAGACGTCTGGATTTTGTTTCAGACGTCTGGATTTGGTTTCTGCCTCTCCCAGACCCCTTTTCAGACGTCTGGATTTTTCAACCAGACGTCTGGATTTGGTTTCAGACGTCTGAAATTAATTTCAGACGTCTGAAATTTCCTGCTAGGCAAAAAAACAGCCTAGACCAAAAATGAAAAATCCAAACCAAAATGCAATCGAAAGAGAGATAGATACTAGGGATTTATGCCAATCGACAACCCATCCCTATAGGCTCTTCGATGCATCACCAAAAACATGTTCAAACATCAAAGATTGGATTTTTAAAGATTTGACTACAAAACACCAAAAATTGGAATATTCACCAATTCAATCCAAATCGAAAGCAAATGAACATAAATAAGTCTTAGGAATTCGTACCTAACAACAAAGATAGATATAGATGTGAGATAAAAATCTCACCTTTAATCCAAAAACAAAGAAGAAGGAGCTCAATTTGCAAGGAGAAGACCAACCAATCTCCACTTTAACTCAACAAGCTTCAATCCAAGATCAAAACAAGTATTTCCTAAATTTAGGTTTAGGAATTTCTGAGATTGAAGAGAGAAAGAGATAGAGAAGATGAAGAGGAGGCTTATCAATAACTTCTATTTGATTTTGGAGCAAGAATTCAAGTTTGCAAGAAGAAACTAGGGCTTGGAATTTCTAATTCCTCTTCCTTTCCCCCCATTTTCAGTTTTAGCTTGATTTTGAGGAGTGGGAATGAGTGAATGGAGAGGAGAGGGCTGAGTTAGGGTATTAAGTAAGCTAGTGGGCTGACCCCAAAACCCAATAGAAAAAGTAGCAAAATTCGACTTACTCCAAACATATCGAAGCTTATACTCAAAAAGGTCGCAAATATCATTTTGAACTCAATGGGAGTGGTCTCGAGTCCTAATTTGGCCGTTTGCAAAAAGTAGGTTTTCGGACTAAAATCCGACGAACGGTGAAATATTTAAATAAAATATTTAAATATACAATCGGTAAATATGCGGATTGTCACAGACTCCCTTCCTTAAAGAAATTGCGTCCTCACAATATTTAAGAAGAAAATAAATAGTAACAACCGTAAAAGCATATTAACATAAAAGAAAATTTGAAATAAGAAGTTCACCATAAAGAGCACGAAAGAGTAAATCTGGACTAGTTTGCTCGATGAATTCTCTGGATTTCCAAGAGCAACCCTTAGGATTTGAGAACCATTGAACTTTTACCAAAAAGAATATCTTTATTTCGAAGGCGCTCATCCTCCAAAGCAGTGATGCGAATAAAATGTTTCTCAGAAATCAAATAGGCGAAACTTCAATTTCTTCAATAACACCGGGATCAAGAATAAAATTGGAATCCCTAAGGCATTTCCGTAGATAAAAGACATGGAAAACGTCATGAATAGCAGAAGATATAACCGGTGCAACGACGTAGTACAGTAATGGTATGCCCGAGAAACTAGAAACTTGAATAATTTGAAACATCGGCGTAGTACAATAACGATACGCCAGGTGAACCAAAGCTTAAATAATTCGGAACACCGACGCAGTACAAATGGTATGTCAAATGAACCGAAAAGCCGGGACATCGATGTAGTACAATAACGGTACATCCGATGAACCGAATTCAATAGAAGAACATCGGACGCTAGTCCATGAAAGAAATGAGACGAAGCTCAATAAAACGAAGTGCATCGAAACGTCTGATGAACTTGGTAAAAAGATCATTCCATTCGGACATAATCAAAGAAATAACCACTTATTGCTTACGACTAAGGGCGTTAGCAACACGATTTCCCCTTTCGGGAGTATAAAGAATATCAAGATCATAAGATGCAAGGAACTCGAGCCAACATTAAGTTCCTTATGAGAAAATAAACATTTCAAAGATTTATGATCGGAGTGGAGAACGAATTTCTCCCCCAAAATAAATGATGATGCCAAACTCTAAAAGCAAAAACAATAGCCGCGAGCACTAGATCGTGAGTGTCATATCTAGTCTCGATAGTCTTTAATGATTTATAAGCACAAGAGATAGCATGTTCTATTTTGCAAGAGAATGACATCCAAACCAATACGACAAGCATTGGTACAAAAGATAAAGTCTTGGTTCCCTTCGGGAATCACAAGAATAAGAGTATCGGAAAAGAGTTCTTTTAAATAATCATTTTTCCCCCAAAAAGCTAAAACTTTCAAAATCACAATTATCTTTACGTAATTACTTTTCTAGAAAAATTTACATTTTTACAAGTCAATATATCATGTCTGACTGTCTCATAAAAGCGTTTAGGAGATTCCTATCGATAACGTTGATCAAGCGCATCGACCAGAATTCTTAAAACACTAAATGGGCAATACAATCACAAAATCATCTTCTATATGACAAAAATGCCTCTTAAACAGTTTTACGGATATTCTTTGCTCGTTTAAGAACAAAACCCAGTTGTACTTATAAATAAATCTTATGAAAAAGATTTGCAAAGTTTTAAATTGCTATTTTCATCCAAGATCAATAACCACAAAAATGGAGTCATCGAGATATTCATAGAATACTTGATTTATAAAATGGATGAAATAAGCTAGACAAACTGAATGACATAATAAGTAATTCATAAGAATCATAACGAGTGCTGAATGCGGTAAGTGGAATGCTAACTTCCGTGACTCGTAGCAAATGAAAACCGGTGGCAAGGTCAAGTTGAAAAGACCTTAACACCACTCAAAAGATTGCTTAGGAGATAATCCTAAGACAAGCTCAAAAATACCGAAAAATTCACAACTATTTAAATGAGAGAAATAATACTTTCCTCATCATAAGGGCTTAAAGAATAAAATCGATGCCACCTAAAGTGGAATCGAAATCGTGGCATCGAAATCACAAAGAAAAATAGAAATCTGCTTAACAGATAGAAAATGTCGAAGATGAATAGTCCACTCGAGACATAGGATATGGCTTCATAATGATTAAGCCAATCCTTTCACACACAAAAATTAATTCCAAAGCCTAAGTAACGCATAACATGCAAATCGGCTCGGAAAAAATAATCACATAAAATAATCTCGACATCTTTAAAAGAAACAAAGTGAGTGTTGCGGATCCACCAACCATATTCGCAATTCTCAAAGAAGTCATCAAGCCCAAAATATTTAAAGAAAAAGAATCAATAAGTTCTTTTGACATAAAATAGTGAGACAAACTCATATCATCAAGAACTCGAATAGGATGATCTCAAAACAAATGTCATCAAGGATTGAATGAAAAATACCTTGACCAAGAGAAGTGCCACTAGGAGCTCGCACTACATTCAGCTCTCCCTCTCTCTTGCTTTGACGTTTGGGACACGAAGATATATAATGATCCGCACTTTTGCAATAGCAGCAAGAAATAGGCCTTGGACACCTATTTATATAGTGGTCCTTAGAGCCACAATTGTAGCATTCTCCACGATTAGGGATTGGAGTCTTTGCAACAGAAGTCACTTACTTCATTCTCTTGTTTGGATTAGGACTTTCGAACTTAATAAAGGGATGCCTCTTCTTATTGACTCCCACAATCTCAACATCGCTTTCTTTATCGGCCTCTTCAAGTCGAAGAGCGATATCAATAAGCTGATCGAAAGAAACTTCTAGTTTCAAAAGCAAAGGCTTCTTGAGGTTCTTATTCAACCCATTGACGAATCTCTGATTTTTCTTCAATGGGGTATTAATATACTCGACCCCATACTTAGAGAGAGATTCGAAAGATGCGACGTAATCCGTCACAGAAGATCCACCTTGAACAAGGTCAATGAAACGCCTGGCCAAAGTCACCTTTTCAGCTTCCGGCATAAATTTTAATTCGAATCGTTTGTGGAATTGCTCCCAAGTAAGATCCGCTTCGATAATCTCTGAAGTCAAGAGCTCATACCAATCTAATGCTCTTTCTTGGAGCATGCTAGAAGCCACTTGGACTCGATGTAAATCAACAAGATTCATGCGAGAAAAGATGTGTGATCGCACGATTTGAGCCAAGCTTGAATTACTATAACGCTCTCGGATCCGTTGAATGGCATTCCACCTAAATCAGTATGATCTCTGCACAAGCGTCTCGGATCAAGGATGAGTAGGCTCTGGAATGGGTACGGCAGCTTGAGCATTCTTTACAAGATCTAAAAGCTGCTGGGCAAACATAAATACTCCCTCCTAAGGAGTAGCACTAGATTGTCCGGCACTGGGACGGTTTGATCTAACTATTTCTGTTCTTTAAGAAAGAAAGAAAGAAAGAAAGAAGAAGAAAATGGTTATTCTCAGAATGAATATCAAACAATCATGATTGATAAAACAAGGCATCATAAAAGAAAATAGGATAGAACGGGTCCTAAGACTCGGATAAAATCCTAAAGCACGACTCTTAAGAAGGACTTAGGACGATGATCCTTGTTAAATTATTCTACATTGTTCCGAAGTTTAGCTTTGATACCATGCTGTGACTCCCCACCTCTACACCCACGCTAGCCAATGACACTACGGGGTAATGCCGTCAACTAGAGCGGAGAATAAGGCTGTTGAGGAGCAACCATCTGTAATATTGCTTTGTGCGAGTACCGATATGCCAGATAAAAATATATCAAGAGGAAATCCGACATACCGACACAAACTCAAAGCTGCTACACAGTGGCTATATGTAATCTTCAGAAATAAATATAGAAATATCATAACACAAATCAGTCACAGAAGTTTATATCTCAAAGGCGGAAACAGATATGAATATTACACATAAAAGTGTATATCAGAGTAGTGGTCTAATAAGATCCACAATATCACAAAAGAATATATACAGGTGCTAGCCATAAGAGTATTTATACATCAAGGAGTCTCTATCTCGATTGTGTAACAACAAAAACTACCAATCTAAGTAGTAAGCCAAAAGTCAGATAATACTCCAAGGTGAGGAGTCAAGTAGAAGCACCTGTAACACCTCGGTTTGACGCGAGTACTATTTAATAAGAAAATAATAAACGGATCAGTCTAGCTATAATTATCAGGCGAAATGAGATATAAGAAGAGATATGATAAAAACGTATGATAACAAAAATGTCATACTACGACAAGTACACATTAAATAACAACAAAAATCATACAATATCTCAGGAAATCTCGAAGCACTAAAAAGAATGTCATATTCTTTATTTATTCACTAAACCACAAATATTGACAAACATATCAATGCCAATCATAAAAGTTGTCGAAACACAAATTCACCAATGCACAAATAAAGATAAAGTTTATCAATGTAAATCACGAAAATTGGTGAAACACAAATTCTAGAAAACAATAAATAGAAATCCTGAAATCACAAAAAGGGGGAAAGAGGCCTATCACAAGATGGGAGCATTAAAACTCACCAACACGTGTATCACAAAATGGGTCGTTATCCCATAAAAATGAGCTGCAGCTCCTCCCGACAGGGTATAGTCCCCTATTGTGGACTATGAGCCGAAGCTCCTCCTGATGAATCGAAGCTCCTCCCGATGAGAGAAAGCTCCTCCTGACAGGGTATAGTCCCTCATTGCGGACTATGAGCCGAAGCTCCTCCTGATGATCAGAAGCTCCATAAAATCGAGGTATAGTCCCCCCCCCCCACGTGGACAAAGAGAGGCAAAGCTCAACATAACGGGGTACTGTCCCCCACGTGGACAAAGAGACATCGCACATCGCTAGTCTAAATCACAAAAATGATCATCATCGATCATTAAGAAGTTTCAATTACACTAAGCTAGTAAATAGATGAGTTTAGCTTCATGTCCCATAACCACTAGCTTAACTTAAATATTTACGAACAAACTGTAAACCACTCAAAAATCAGAAGAGATTCCATAGAACAAGTCCAAGAATTAACCGACGAAATAAACGCAAGCGTTTCATACCACTTGTTTTACTAAGCCGTTTAATTAGATTTCTCGTACGAGTGAGGTATAGGTTTGTATATGCTAGTAGATTGGAAAACGGTTTAAGAAGCGAGCTTTGTAATAAAATAGTGTTGAAATCGTTTTGATGAAAGAATTTTGATATTTACTACTAGTATTGAAACCTTTATATTTTTAAGTGACAAATTACAAAAATGATTGTAGAAACAATCAATCACCAAAATTCACATACGAAGACATGAATCAAATCCGAAGAAATCGATACCGAATCCATCAAAATGGATGTTTCCAAAAATCCAAAGAAAGAAGTCATCAAAGACGATAATAAGTGATAACAACTAACCGGATCAACAAAAATCGATAAACCTTGGAAATTTACTCAAAAATAGCCAAAATAGGAAAATTAAACTGTTCCAGACGTCTGGTAGGTGTTCCTAGACGTATGGCCCTAGGTTCTGGAAGTATATGGTTTCTGCCTCTTCCAGACCCCTTTTCAGACGTCTGGATTTTTCAACCAGACGTTTGGATTTGGTTTCAGACGTCTGAAATTTCCTGCAAGGCAAAAAAAACAGCCTAGACCAAAAATGGCAAATCCAAACCAAAATGCAATCGAACGAGCGATGGATACTAGGGATTTATGCCAATCGGCAACCCAGCCCTATAGGCTCTTCGATGCATCACCAAAAACATGTTCAAACATCAAAGATTGGATTTTTAAAGATTTGACTACAAAACACCAAAAATTGGAATATTCACCAATTCAATCCAAATCGAAAGCAAATGAACATAAATAAGTGTTAGGAATTCATACCTAACAACAAAGATAGATATAGACATAGATGTGAGATAAAAATCTCACCTTTAACCCAAAAACAAAGAAGAAGGAGCTCAATTTGCAAGGAGAAGACCAACCAATCTCCACTTTAACTCAACAAGCTTCAATCCAAGATCAAAACAAGTATTTCCTAAATTTAGGTTTAGGAATTTCTGAGATTGAAGAGAGAAAGAGATAGAGAAGATGAAGAGGAGGCTTACCAATAGCTTCTGTTTGATTTTGGAGCAAGAATTCAAGTTTGCAAGAAGAAACTAGGGCTGGAATTTCTAATTCCTCTTCCTTTCCCCCCATTTTCAGTTTTAGCTTGAGTTTGAGGAGTGGGAATGAGTGAATGGAGAGGAGAGGGCTGAGTTAGGGTATTTAGTTAGCTAGTGGGTTGAACCCAAACCCAAAACCCAATCGAAAAAGTAGCAAAATTCGACGTACTCCAAACATATCGAAGCTTATACTCAAAAAGGTCGCAAACGTCATTTTGAACTCAATGGGAGTGGTCTCGAGTCCTAATTCGACTGTTTGCAAAAAGTAGGTTTTCGGACTAAAATCCGACGAACGGTGAAATATTTAAATAAAATATTTAAATATACAATCGATAAATATGCGGGTTGTTACAGCTTTAACCAGTTTTGGTTGCAGGATTAAGATTTGCAAAAGATATGTTATAGAAGGATATTAGTGAGGAGAAACTAGTTCTGCTAAGCGATGTGGTCTCACTTAATATCGAATAACCGAGATGTATAGTATTGTTCACATCAGGCTTAATATCTTACTCGAAGTTTATGTTTTCTCCTTAAACTCTTAGGTGTTCAAAATTGATTTGAGTAGGATGAGGGTTGAGGATTTTCAGGTTTTAGTAGGTGGGCGAATAAAGCTTCCAAAGAGCAGGAGGATGATGCAAGCTATATTCAGGAGTTGTTTTGTTTTATTTCCGCTGTGTTGTATTAAGTCTATTATTACTATTTAATACTCTGGTCAACCAACGGGGCATCTTCATATGTCGCACTTGACGTATTTATGTAATAATAATTATATTTGATCTGAACGTGGGAAACGTTTTGTATTTGTAACTTGGATATGAAATGTCGTTTTGAAATGTAACTAGAAAAGTGCTTTAACTTGTAATGAACTTATTTCATATTCAAATTCTTCTGATATTAGGGATACCACTAACATTACTGTATTTCATCACCGGAAGTTAGAACTATGGATGACTGCAGCATCTGTAGCGCTTAGCTTTGAGCCTTCAAATAGGGGATGTTACGACTTGGTATTAGAGCATAGGTTTATGAAAACTTTAGACTAAAATGATTTTTGAAAAAATAATCCTTAGGAATTAGAGGATCGGGTATGGGATAATGCTATGGTAACTTACTTGTATATGCTATGTATAAGTATATGCTTTATCTCTATTCTCCCATCTCTCTTAGGCTCTTCTTCTATATACTATGAGGCTTGAATACAGATATGGATGCTAGAGGTGGAAGACTTAACCTTGGAGGGGAAAGCACTGTTACAAATGGAAATGTCAGACCAAATATAAAAAGGAACCAAGGTCAAGCACAAGTTGGAAATGTGGGTGTTGGAGTCCCACAAGTTGACATGGGAGCAATGTATCAGTTCTTTGTCCACATGATGCAAGATGGAGTTGTTGTTGGAATAGTTGGAGGAGGAAATAAAGAAGCTCTAGTAGTCAATAACTATGCTATTATGAGTAGGATTTATGCTCGGTTGGGAGGAAAGCCATTCAGCGGAACCGAGGACGCAATTGATGTAGAGAACTAGTTACTTCATTGCGAGAGTATTTTTACTAATCTAGGGCTCAAAGATGAGCAGAAGAGAAGGCCTGCTTCTAGATAACTTCAGGGAGCAGTGTTTTACTAGAGGAACAACGTTACAATTAGAGTAATGAGGAGACAATGACATGTGCTGAGTTCAAGAGGAGGTTTGGAGGGTGGTTTATGTTGGAAATTGCCAAGCTTCTTTGCTTAGGAAGTTTGCGGTATTGGAGCAGGGAGACATGATTGTGCTTGACTATGCAACGAAGTTCGAGGAGCTACCAAGGTATGGCTATGCTATGGTGGATACTGTTATTAAGAGGAATGAGAAGTTTATCAGGGTGTTGAAGCCTGAGCTTGCTAGGGCAATTTTACCACATATCAGGGATCCATGCGATGTTCTAGTGGAAATGGCTTTGAGGAATGAGGAGATGCTTTCTTTTCTAGAGAGAAATAAGGAAAAGGAACTCTGTATGGGGAAAAGTCAGAAAAGAAAGTTCTTTCGTAAGAATGGAGCTCGGAAGGGTGGAGCTGCAAAGAAAGGGAAGTCGGAGGTTGTTTGCTTTAAGTGTGATAAGAAAGGACATTTTTCTAATGAATGTCACTTACATAATGGAAAGAAAGTGATCAAGAAGAAGAACATCAGATGCTTCAACTGCGATCAAATAGGACATTTCAAGAACCAATGTAAGGAGCTTTCTAAGGATGGAAAGGGCAAAGTATATGCATTGGTGCCAGCTACCTCGAAGCCAATAGTGGAGGAAGAAGAAAAGGCTATGTTGGGAGGTATGCTTCTGATTCATGATATGTCAGTTAGCGTTCTGTTTGATACTGGTGCATCACATTCTTTTATGTCTTTTTTTTGGTAGATAAGCTTAACATAGAACTCTCATACTTAGTTACTTTCTTAAGAGTTGCAAATCCGATAGGATGACCACCTAGAGATTGAATTGTTAGGTCATACCTTTGTTTGCAGTTTGCATGTGTTTGATTTCGTATTATTCAAAATTATTTTGGGTATGGATTGGTTAAGAAAGCATGACGCTAGGATATTTTGCCATGATAGGAAAATATCGCTTAGACACCCTAATTGTAGCCATCGGATTTTATATCTAGTAGAAAACCCTAAATGTGAGGTAAATACTTAAGTAGGTGTTGTGGAGGTAGAAGACGAGTTAAATCGAGTTTTTATGGTTAGAGAATTCACGGATGTTTTTGAACCTGTAATAGGATTGCCACCGAAACGAGCCATTGAGTTTCGAATAGATTTGGTGCCAGGAGTAGAACCAGTGAGTAGACCACCAAGCAGGATGACACCTATCGAGATGAGGGAGCTGTAGGTGTAGTTGGTGGATTTGGAAGGCAAGAATTTTATCTGAATAAGTAGTTCACCTTAGGGAAAAGCCATGGCGTTTGCTAAGAAGCTGGACAGATTGTTAAGGTTATGTATCGATTATCATAAGTTGAATGAGAAGATGATACATTGCCTAGAATTGACGATTTGTTCGATCAATTGAGTGGAGCCAAGGTATTTTCCCAGTTGGATTTAGCAATAAGGTTCCATCATCTTAGAGTAGCAAAGGATAGTATTCCTTTGATGGCATTTAGGGACTAGATATAGATTGTACGAATGATTAGTGATGCCATTTGGGCTAACTAATGCACTAGCATTCTTTGTGGATTTGATAAATCGAGTTTTCCAGGAGCACTTATATAGGTTCGTGTTGGTATTTATAGATGATATTTGATATACACAAAGGATGAAATGGAGCATGAAGTTCATCTTAGAGTGGTGCTTGAGACGCTGAGGCAGCATCAACTGAAGGCGAAGTTTTCGAAGTGTCATTTTTGAAAGAAGGAAATAAAGTTTCTTGGTAATGTAGTCTTAGAAAAAATGTTGCCTGTATATCCGACTAAGATTGAGGCAGTGAATAATTGGAAGAGACCCGAGACAGTGATCGAGATAAAGAGTTTTCTTGGATTAGCTGGGTATTATCGAAGATTCATTAAGGATTTCTTACTTATTGCAGCACCAATGACCAAGCTAATGCGAAAGGATGTGATGTTCGTTTGCACCGGCATGTGTGAGGAGGCATTCCAAAAGCTGAAACACTTATTACTAATGCACATGTATTAGTTATTCCGGAAAGGAATCTAGACTTAGTAGTATACACGGATGCTTGTGGAACTGGATTAGGAAATGTGTTAATGCAAAGAGGTAAAGTGATTGCCTATGCTTCTTGATAGCTTAGATCGCATAAGGTGAGGTACCCAACACATGATTTGGAATTGGCTACTGTGATTTTTATACTGAAGGTATGGAGGCATTACCTTTTGGGAGAAAGGTTTGAGTTATATACGGATGATAAGTCATTGAAGTATTTATTCTCTCAGAAGGAACTGAATATAAGACAACAAAGATGGTTGGAATTTGTAGTTTTTTTATGATTTTTGTATTGAGTACACACCCTGAAAGGGCAATAAGGTTGCAGATGCACTTAGCAGAAAACATCAGAATGTAGTATTGGCAATGATTGCTGAGTGTAGAGATTTGAAAATGTTGATGACATGTAAAGTAAAGTAGAGATCTAAAACTGGATCTAGTGGAGAAACTATAGTATTATCCTGTTTAGAAGTTCAGCCAACGATGATCAAAAAAATTGCTTCTAAACGAATAGAGGATCCAGTATTAGACGAATGGATTAGGAAGTTGAAGGATGGAACTAAGAGCGATAATTTGAAGGATTTTAGTCTTTACCAGAATGAGTGGTTGAGAAAGAAAGGAAGATTGTGTGTTTCGTATGCGGGGAACATTAGGAAGGAAGTTTTCGAGGAATGCCATCGTTCGAAGTTCACTATTTATCTAGGAGGAACTAAGATGTATCAAGACATGAAGAGAAGTTTCTTCTGGAAAGGTACGAAGAGATATGTAGGCTTATGGGTAAAGCAGTGTCTGAACTTCCAATAGATAAAGGCCGAACATCAGAAGCCAAGTAGGTTATTTTAGCCATTAGATATTCCAGTATGGAAGTGGATTCTATTTCTATGGATTTTATAGACGGGTTGCCACGGTCTAATAGAGGAAATGAAAATATATGCATCGAAGTGGACAGGTTGACCAAGAGTGCCTATTTCTTTCCAGTTAAGTCTACTAGGACGACACCTGTTTTAGCTAAGTTATTCATGAAGAATATAGTTAGACTTCATGGAATTTCTATTAGTAAGTGATAGAGATTCCTTATTCACTAGCGAGTTCTGCAAGAGTCTATAGGATACCTTAGGTACCAAGCTCAAAATATGTATCGCTTACCATCTACAGACTGATGGGTAAATGGAAAGATTTAAAAAATTCTTAGAAGATTTGTTGCGAGCTTATGTGCCAGATTTTGGAGGATCATGGGAAGACCATCTACACTTTGTCGAGTTTTCATATAGAAGTAGTTATCAGGCTAGTATTGGGATGGTACTGTTTGAAGCTTTGTTTGGAAGACCATAGAAATCTTGAGTTTTTTTGCTAGAGACTGGAGATATGTCCGTTCTTGGTCCGGATTTAGTTAGAGAAGCTGCAGAGAAGATTGAATTGATTTGAGCTAGGATAAAGGTAGCCCAGTCTAGGCATAAGAGTTATGCAGATAGAAGACATAAGGACTTAGAGTTCTTAGTAGGAGATCATGTTTTTGTCAAGGTATCACCGATGAAAGGTGTAATTCAATTTGAAAAATCAGGGAAATTAGCACCGATATCTGTAGGACCATTTCCTATTGTAGAAAGGATCGGGAAACTTGCGTATAGAGTGGAGTCACCGAGCAGTTTGGTAGCAGTCCATGATGCTTTTCATATTTTTCACCCAGGAAAGTGTATTATAGATCCAGAGACTACTACAGCGCCGACTATGTTAGAGGACTTAATAGTAGAGCCGAATTTGACTATAGTTAGAAAGCCAGTTCATATAATCGCGAGAAATGAGAAGAGGCTAAGAAACAAGACAGTCAGGTTAGCTAAAGTCCTGTGGAATAATGATGAGAGAGACTATACTTGGAAGATTTAGAGCAGGATTAGATACGCTTATCCTGATTTGTGAATGGTATGTTTTACCTTTTTGATTGATTTAGGGAGTACCTTGTCATGATTTCGAGGACCAAATTCTTTAAGGAGGGGAGTCTGTAACAACCCTAATTTTTAGTAACATTATTTGGGACATTTAATTAGTTAAATTAAATAAAATAATGTAAATGATTAAGGAATTGAGGTTTGTTTAATTAAACGGTAGTCATTCCTATTTGAACTAATGAATTAAGAGAATTAAAATGAGTTAAGTTAGGGTAGTAGACAAGAGCAATTTAGGAATAAGTAATAACCTTATACTCTAAACCCTTATACACATTTATTTTACACGTTCATTTTTACAACCTAAAGAAAAACAAGAGGCCATCCACCATTAAAAAAGAAAAAGGGGAAGATAAGCTAAATCAAGAGGAAGAAGCTAATTAACTTAAATCCATGATCAAATCTCAACTCCTTAATCACAAAGCTAAGGTGGATAATAGGTTACATATCATATTTTCAATTGTTTTCAGTTTTAGATTAAATACGAACTATTGTGCAAGGTTTTTCCATGTTATTGACTGTTAAAATGAATATGTATGTTTTTTGATGAATTATGCTAATTCATACAGATTTTATGATATATTTTAATATGAAAACCCTATTAAATGACACTCAAATGCCTTGCGATTTTTGAATAAGGTCAGGAATAATATTCTATAGATGGGTTTCATAATTTTGCTGAATTAATGTGGATTTATGCAACATCCTGTATCTAGAGGCCAAAAGCTAAGCACTACAGATGCTGCAGTCATCCATAGTATTTACTTCTGGTGACAAAATACGGCAATAATAATGGTATTCATAATATCAAAAGCACTTGAATATGAACAAAATCACAGATTTTCAAAAACAACATTTTACCGATTAAATTTCAAGCAAATTCATATCCAAGTTACATAATCCCATAATCGTTCCCCACATGAAGGTCGCTTATAATTACAATAATATGTGACATATGACGGTGCCCCCTGGTTGATCAAAGAAATATAGTCATATCTGACTTAATACACAGCAGAAATAAGCAAAACAATCAGTAACTCCTAATTAGCTATCCGTCAGCCACCTGCTCACCGTTGGAAGCTTTATTCACCACAAGACTAAAACTTAAAAACCTTAACCCTCGGCATACTCGAATCAATTTTGAGCACCCGAGAGTTTAAGTGGAAGTAAAAACTTCGAATTAGACATAAAGCCTTATGTGAATAATTGTATTGCATCTCGATTTACTGATGTTCAGTGAGACCATGCTGTTTAGCGGAACGGGTTTCCCCCCACTAATATCCTCTTTAAAATATATATTTTGCAAATCCTTTCCTGCAACCAAACTGATTATATCAAAATAGCAATATCCTTTATGCTACTAAATGGACTATCTGTCCATAAAACAATTAATAAGTATACTATCTATCCACAACATAATAGCAAGGTCCGTTATGCTAACAAATGAATTATCTGTCCATAAAACTGGGCTGACTTCCCGCAAACTGAACTAACTGTCTAGATCAAAATGGACTAACCGTCCGAATCATTTACTTAGGGTTAACTACCCTTTATCATTTTCCTTGAAAACCTTTTCAAAATGATTTAACCTTTTAAATCATACTCATTCAAGGAAAATATATTTTTAGCTTTACTCTAAGCTATTTTGCCATGTTATATATATACTTTATTCAAAAAAATGTTGATGAATTTCAATAAGGATTAACTATTCTTTTAAAATAAGTTAAAACCCTTTTTAACTTGAAAACACGTAGGTTATATTGCCTATCTAATACATTTAAAACCTTTGTTTGAAACCTATAAAGAACTCCTTCAAAACCCTCGAAGATAACTCCTTCGAAACCCTCAAAGATAACTCCTTCGAAACCATTGAAAGCGACCCTTTCAAAACCAATAAAAGCCTTTCGAAAACATTATAAACTCTTCCCTTCTTTACTCCGAAAGCTTCAGAACATTAGACATCCTCTTTTAAAACTTTGAAATATTGCCTTCTGAAAACATAGGAAAAACCTTCCATTTCGACCCTATCAAAACCCTTGGGAACCACCCCTTTAAAAACCATTCATAAAATGCTTTCGAAATAGTTAAAACTCAATCCTTTCGAAAGCACTTTGGGTTCAATTTAAAACATGTGGAAACCTTTCGAAACCATTCAAAAATTTACCCCTTCGAACCTTTGAAAAACGTCTCAGTCGAAACCATTCGTATTATGCCTTCAAGTTAAGCAAAAGGATCATAAACTCATTAACGTCACAAGCATCTATTTTAGAACCATTTAAAACTATCTCTTTCGAAACCATTTGGGTTTAACTTAATTCATGGAAAAGGACTTTAAAACATTTAAGTCGAAAGCATCTATTTTCAAACCATTTCCTAAGTAAGAAGTGATGGTGTCGAAACCATCCTTTCGAAGCATTGGAGAAGTGGCCAAGATTTTAGAAAATAAAGCAAACAACCCTTTCGGAACCATTTAAGTCGAAAGGTAGAAAGCGACAGTAAAAAGGCTTCGACTTAGTCGAAAGCAATAGTTTTAAAAATAGAGGTGTAACCTAATCAAAACCATTTCTTTAAATCCATCAAACCCAGTCGAAAGCTAACTGAGTTGAAATCTACTCAGTCGAAAGCCATTTAGTCAAAAGTAAGCAGGCGCATTTTTAATTTAAAAACATAGTACTGCCTCAACCCCATCAGAACCCCTGGTTTCGACTACATACCTTTCTCGTTCTATCCAATTTGCTATGTACCAATACATTGATACCATGCGCATTGATTTCGATGGTATTAATGGTGGAGGGACTTAGTCGAAAGCCAACTAAGGCAGAAGCAGGCAGAGGGACTTTGACTGCATTAATACCATGTAGCAATAGTTCTTTTCACCTAACATGCTTTACGTGTCAAATTTTGATTGGTTGCCTCTTTCTTTACTAATAAAAAATACTGTAATTTTCAAAAGTGTTGCCGACTTTCCAAAATTAACAAATTTAAATTAATTTACAAAAATCCCCTTTTGCTTCCTTAATTGTATAAAAGATTTAAGTCTCATACCCGGAATAATTTTATATAACCATTAAAAAACTTGGGGAAAATCTATAAAAATTTCAGAAAATCTCTTTTAATATGTTTTCTAGCAAATAAAATTTTAGACCCAAATCTTTTGTTATATATCCGTAAATAATTATTAACCCAAATTAACATTTTCTTCACAAGAAAATTTATATAAATTCTACAATTATTCATAAAATTCTAAAAATTGAAACTCATCTCTAAAATATCATTTATGAACTTCATAAAATTCGCAAGGAATTTGGACGTCAATTTATAGGGTTTTCATCTTAAAACGTATCAAAAATTTAATATGAACAACCATAATTCATCAATATATATATATATATATATATATATATATATATATATATATATATATATATCATTTCATCATTCAATAACATGGCAAATCAATGCAAAATATTCAAAATTCATCTTAAAATTGGAAATAATAAAAATTTGAGATGTAAACATTATTCACATTAGCTTTAGAGATTAAAGAGATTAAGATGTGAATGGATTTAATTTGCTTAAACTTCTTCCTAGCTTTGCTTTTGTTAATGGTGGTCGGCCTTAGTTTTAAAAATTTTGACAAAATGAAATGGACGTGTAGGGGGTACATGGCCAAGGGTTTAGGGGTATAAGAATAGCCTCTTTCCTATTTAAACCCTTCTTTATTTCAATTTAAACTCTTCCTTTAATTCATTGTTTAAATGGCATGGCTACCCCTTAATTAAATCAAATCTCAATCTCCTAATCAACACATTATTTTAATTAATCTAGCTAATTAAATATCCTAAATAATATCATCAAAAATATGGGGTGCTACAATTTATTAAGAAATTTCTAGTGAAGAAAATTGTTATTTTGGGTTTAAGTTAATTATGACTATTTTATGATGATTTTGGATCAGAAATTAATATATGTTAGAAAACATATTAATAATGATCTGTGGAAATTTTTATAAAAATTTTCCTAAGTGTTTTAATGGATATATGAAATTATTCAAGGTATGAGACTTAAATGTTATATATATTTATAAAAGGAGAAAGGGAATTTTGTAAATAATTTAAATTATTTATTTCATAAATTTTGACGGTACTTTTAGAAAAGAAATTAGCAACCAATCATGTTTTGACAAACAAGGTAGATTAATTGAAAAGAATCGGTTTAAAAAGCTACAAATCAGTTTAAACATGTTTTTTTTTACATGTTTCACCATTTTCGGCACCAAGCTTTCGACCAAGTTCCTTCGTCTCTATCACCATCGAAACCAATGTGCATGGTAACAAAGACTTGGTACATAGCGAATTAGACATAGGCGAAAGGTAAGTAGTCGAAACATGGTGTTTCGAAGGGGAAGAAGCTTTTCTTTGTTTTAAAAGAAAATGCGCCTGCTTTGCTTTCGAAAAGGATTCTTTCGACTTAGATAGCTTTCGACTTGGTTAAATGATTTTAAGGAATGGTTCTAAAAGAGGTTGCGCCTTTTGTTTTATGTAATGCTTTCGAAGGGGCCAAAATCTCTTGTTGTCGCTTCTTACCTTTTGAAGCAATGCCTTCAATAGGGTTTCTTTGTTTTAAAACCCAAGCTGCTTCTCCAATGATTTTGAAGGGATTGGTTTCGACACCATCCGCTTCTTTTACTTAGGAAATAGATTTCAAAAGTGTTACTTTCGAAATTCTTCTTTTAGGACTCTTTTGAGATTTGGAACATAAACACAAAGGTTTCGAAAAGTATAGTTTTGAATGGTTTCGAAAGGTTACCCCGAATGTTTTACTAGAACCCAAATGCTTTCTAAAGGTTTGATGAATTTAATGTTTTCGAAAGTTTTAAGAGAAAGAGTTCGAAGGGATGGTTCCCCAATGTTTTCAAAAGGTTATAAACAGAAGGTTCCCAAAGGTTTTCGAAAAACATATTTAAAATGTTTTAAAAAGAGAATGTTAAAATTTTAAAAGGCTTTTGAAAGAGAGGTTTTGAATGTTTTGGAAAGGACCATGTAAGTAGTTTCGAAAGATATGTTTTGGCCTTTGGCCCTAAGATTTTACTTGTACCGAAAGGGGTGTTTTTAAGGGTTTCAAAAGGGGTACTTTTAACGATTTCGAAAGATATTATTTAAAGATTTAAACAAAGGATTAGATTCTTTTATCAACAATGTTTTGGGAAAAGTATATATAACGTGGTAAAGTGTTTTGAGTAAAGCATAGAATATTTTCCTTTTTTACGTATGATTTAAAAGGATTAAATCATTTTGAAAGAAAAGATTTTCTAGGAAAATTTATGGGTAGTTTACCCTAATTAAGATGACTCAGATATTAGAATACCAAATGGGACTGGTATAAGGTCGCGACCTATACATTAGCTATTAGCCCCTAGCTAATTTAGTCAAAAATTCCAATATGTAGGGCTTTATCACAGGTAAGACTAAAATGATGTTGCACACAGAAAGAAATAGACAGTGTGAGGATAGGTTGTTGGTTAGCCGCAAAACCATTAGGATTAGTTGACTTTGGGTGAACTAATTTAGGGATAGACCGTCCAAAAGAGGAGTATCTAACAGAAGTTAGATTATTTTTTATTAGTCTGGTAGGCCCGAGTCAGCCAAGGGTTAGTAATTAGGCAAACAAAACTAGAGTGTTCGGATAGATAGTCCATTTGTTGCCTGATTTACTTGCGTACATGATATTACTTTATTGTTTTAACCAGTTCTGGTTGTAGGATTAAGATTTGCAAAAGATATGTTTTAAAAGGATATTAGTGAGGGAAAATCCATTCTGCTAAGCGATGTAGTCTCATTTAATCTCAAATAACCGAGATGTATAGTACTATTCACACCAAGCTTTATGTCTGACTCGAATTTTATGTTTCCCCTTGAACTCTTGGTTGCTCAAAATTTATTTGAGTAGGCCGTGGGTTGAGTATTTTTAGGTTTTAGTAGGTGGATGTTTTGTTTTGTTTTTGTTGTGTTGTATTAAGTCTATTATGACAATTTAATACTCTGGTCAACCATCTTCATATGTTGCTCTTGGTGTATTTATGTAATAATTATATTTGATCTGAACCTGGGAAGCATTTAAGATTATGTAACTTGGATATGAAATGCTATTTTGAAATGTAATCAAAAAAGTGTTTTAATCTGTGATGATTTTATTTCATATTCATGTGCTTCTAATATTAGGGATACCATTAACATTACCGTATTTAGTCACCGAAAGTTAATACTATGGATGACTGCAACATCTGTAGCTCTTAGCTTCGAGCCTCAAAATAGAGGATGTTACAAATTTAATTTAACCATCTACCACTCTCATGTCCATATGTAGAGTAAACTACTTTATGACAATTGTGAATAGTAGTATGGGAATTGGATCACCTTTCCTTAACCCATTAGAACTACCAAAGAAACCCTCAGCTCCACCTTGATTAATTATACAAAATATAGGTATATTTGTCCGCTCTGAATTAGTATTTAACCATTTATCTAGAAACTTAAAATTTCTCATCATATAAATAACAATATGGTGATTCACCATGTTATACGCTTTGCATATATCAACTTTAATGCACATAATTTTGTTACCCTTTCTTCCAAAACCTCTCACCGTTTCATAGGCATACAAGATACTGTCTCCAAAAGTTCTATTTAGTATAAAAGCACATTGGTTATCTAAAATTAAATTTTCTAAAAAAAGTTTCAATCGATTGCAAAACACTTTAGTTCATACTTTGAATATCATATTACAGCAAGTAATTGACCTAAAATGTTGAATCTATTGTGCCCCTTTGAACTTAGGAATCAAATGAATGAAGATCTGGTTAATCTGTTCAAGAATTTTTCCACTACAAAGGAGTCATCAATCATCTCAACCAATAAACACTTTAAAACTTCCCAATGAGTTTTAATTTTTTTGAATTAAACCTATCCGGACCAAGCAAAATATCATCATTCACACTGTAGATTGTAGTTTTTATTTCACTGACATCAAAGTTATTGTTTCAAAAATCTCTACCATAATCAGAAATAATGAACAAATAAATGACCTTCGAAAAATCCTCATTAGACTGAGAATTATATAAATTGTCATAAATTTTGATAGCACTCGTAACAAAGACCTTGTCATCCAAATTGAAAATCCGATTAGCCACTATATCCGCACACATTTATTAAAGCATTTATTATTTGAAATTTTCGCATAGAAAAAGGTAAAAGCCTCACAACTAAGGGTTAGTCAACCACATTTCGCTTTATGTTTCCATATCCATCAACTCTTGATGAATAGCCCTTTCAAGATTTGCTTTCGCCTTTTGATACTCATACTTAATATTGACATCACTATCAGTCTCTAGTCTACTTTTAATCATAGCACATTCTTTTCTAGCTTTCTCCACTTTCATTCTAGTATCGTTCTTTGTCTTTGACAAATCATGAAGCAGTGATTTAACTTGCTTTAAACTAAAATAATGGTCTGCCATCACTGTCCACCTTCCAAACATTTTTCACA
Organism: Allium cepa; assembly: GCA_030765085.1. Classification (NCBI taxonomy): domain Eukaryota; kingdom Viridiplantae; phylum Streptophyta; class Magnoliopsida; order Asparagales; family Amaryllidaceae; genus Allium; species Allium cepa. The sequence goes on along the minus strand of CM060930.1, from coordinate 91,508,837 downwards.
ATTTCCTTACAGTCTTTAAAAATATTCCAGTGGTTCATGAACTTAAAAGGACTAGAGAAATTCGAAGTGAAATGGGAGGTAAAGGAAACAAGAATTGGACAATGATCACTCACTCTCGAAGGGAGGTAGCGGCTAATGAATTAGGGAATCTTTGAATCCATTGTAGATTAAGAAAGCATTAATCGATTTTGGTTAGAATATTCCAAACAAGTCTCGACCACCAAGAATATTGAAAACCAAGAATCATTTGTTCTAGCACACTTGTACTGATCATCCACTTATCAATCTATTACATCTTAGAAATATAATTTGCCCTTTTTAAATACACTCAGAACATTCCTACCTAAGGGTAACTTTTTAAATACATTTAGAAATATAATTTTCCATTTTAAGATTATTTTCAAAAAAAAAATTAATTTTTTTTAAAAATATTTATGGTGTGAAAATCAAACACAAGTAAGAATCAAATGCTTTAAATCTTGATTCGTATATCGATGAGAAGCGTATGTAATATAATTCCCATACCCAATCATTCGTTTGGCTAATTGATTTCTTAACTATCGATTTTGATATCTTTCTTCATGCTTCGTCAATCTAAGATGGTTTGTCGCTCATTTTGAGCACCATCCAACACCACGGATAACTAAAACCAAAGAGCGAGTGAGAATCAAGCCATATGGGTCGCACCCATTAGGATATATTCACATTTATTTAGAAAGTTGTTGGTAGCATGCATGCGATGATGTGAGTATATTCAGATACTCGTGTGAGGCAATGTCCAGCTTGGAAGTTCTCGAGGGTGATGCGTAAGGTCTTAAGTATATTTTATCTAGAAGTATACTTTCAGTATAGGGGTGCCCCCTCCTAGTCAGGTTGGATAAATTCATTATCCTTGTTTCAAATTAAACCTTGGAATTAATCTTTTCTTCTTTTGTGTTTAGTCAATACAAGACGATTTGTTGCACATTTGGACGTTGATATCCTTTGTTGGAAACGACAAAAACCAAAGAGCGAGTAGACGTCAAGCTATGTGAAGTTACTTCCATTATGGTATCTTTACATCTACTCTAGATTGGATTCGGTTGTACGTGCGCAGATGTGTCAAGATTGGCATGGTCCATCTTTTACATTTTTTGAGTGCCATCGTAGTTCTCTAGTATATTTCTAGAGGTACACTTTCAGTAAGGGGGACACGCCCTCCTAGTCATTGTTGGAAATTTCTCTTTCCTTATTGATTCAAATCTTGAGTTATTCTTATTAAATTGCATCGAGAAGTGTTTGGAGCTCATCTCGATGTTTAATTAGTCATGCCCATTTTTTAAGTTTGGATTTTGCTCTTATATATGTTCATCCTTTCTGGTTGAATTGTTGTTCTAATTTGTTTTCCATCTCTTCATGTATGGAACTTGTTCGAGTGAGGTAAAAACCCATTCTGCGTTTAGCGACGTGGTCTCACAGAATTATTAAATTGCACATATTACTTGGGTTTTCTCATGCTGGTTTTCCAGACTGATTCGAGTGTTATTTTATTATAATACTTGGGTTAGACCGAATTTCCAAGTTGTCATTGGTGGGACATGAAGCTCATGAAATAGAGCTAGATGTTCACTTGACATAATATATTTTTTCCTTTTTTGCTGTATGATATATATACCTATCAGTAATTATAAAGTCAGAAATTTATAACCGTCTAGCCGGTGGGGTTTATTTTTAATTTTGATATACTCTGTATCTTGGAGAGATAGTTTTTACTTTATATATTGTTGTTTCCATTGTGAGATTCTGTTTCCCCTGTTTGTTATTTTTATTTTACCCTAAGAATCAGCCTTTTTGACGATTGGATATTCAGCATTAAAATACCGTGGATGTATTTGATGCAGACTTTAGATGGTCGAAAAGGTGGGTTGTTAAATTTAGTATCGTAATCGAAGGTTAAGCAAGAACCTTGGCTTTGGTAGTGTATAACTCATTAGAATAGGGTAAGTAACACCCCAGAATGAGTTTGAGAGTATTATATATATTTATATGAGTGTATTTGTGAATGCTATAAAAACGTATTATGCTAATTGGTATATTAAGTTGTTTATGAATTCTGATTAAGACGTGGGATGTCACAGTATCGATAGACAAACGGGCACGATATTGATTTTTGAAAATTTGATAAATGAAATATTTTACCTTAGATTATATATTTCAAATATATAAAGGAATAATTTTCAAAGTATATAGCTGTTTTAAAATGATAATGTTTGTTCATTATCATTTTTGTTGGATTGGCCATGCCTGGATAGTTTAGGAGCATTGACTATTCTTTATTGATTGTTAATTCATGCTTGACTAGTTTATGAACATTTATTGATAATTGGGAGTACATTCAAATGAACCCCTTGTGAATTGAGTTTCTTAATTCGACTATAAGGTGTTCGTAGAAAATATTAAGCTAAAAGTCATCTTTAAACAAAAGTTGTTTAGTGTAATCTAAATGGAAAGATAAGACCTTTAGAGGATAAATATTTGGGAAAATTTTATTATAATAAAGGAGAATTATTATAAGATGAGATGATTTTGTATAAATTTAGGGTATAAAATGTGTTTAAAAAGGGTTTTCTTTTTGAGGATTTAAGTCTCAGTATTGCTTGAATTGATTTCAAATGATTTTTTTTGAGAAAATGTAATAGTTGAATCGCTTGGAAATATTTGTAAGTATAAATATTTCAAAGAGAATTATTAAGAAAGATTTATTTTCTTTAGATATTTCGAGAAAGGCATCTCGAAGTTTTGTGGTAATCTGAGTAATCTTATAAATGACGATCGAATATTGCTTAGGCGAACGTTGTAATAAACTTAGTAAATTACTCTCTTTACCATTATGTAATTGAAATGAGTTCAAATCCAAACAAACCTAAAGTGAGTGTTGATGAATAAATTTTGATGTTATTTTATATAAGAAGACAAAAAAGGTATGTGGTATGATTTAAAAAGGGATTTTGAGATAAAAATCGGCATTTAGTCTTAAGTTTTCTTAAGGGAAATTAGTTTAAAAATAAAAGTTATTTTGAATAATAATTCTATAAATGTAAATTTTAAACTCTTGGACAGAAAAGAGATAACTCAACTTAGATTTTAAATGGGTTAAATTTGATAGGAAGGTTTTAATAAGCATTATTTTATTAAATCATTGTTTTTGTTTAAACATAAATCATTGTTTTTGTTTAAACATCTAAGTCTCATAAACTATTTGATGTTATTAGGCTAACCCATTAACATCTCTCCTTAGAACAATCTAAGGTAAAGAGGTCGAAAGGTTGACTTAATTTTTAAGACCCACAATTGTTTGGGCCTCCATCTACATTTTGCAAAGTAAAATGAAATTGGTATTTTGTATATACTCTTGGGTTATAGAAGAGTATTATAGAAGTAAATAAAATGGAGTAAGTTTTTATTTGATGTTCATAAAGAAATATCTTTATAAAAATATTTACATACTTAAGTGAAAATTTATGAAGTGATTCATAAAAAATTCTAGTATTGAATGAGATACTATAAATGAAAATGAAAGTAATTTAGAAAGAAATTAGTATAACTAAGAAATCAAGAAAAAATAAGTACTTAAGTTGTACAAAGATCATTTTATTCGTATGATTCTCGATGTAGGATTTGAGTACATAACTTTGAGGTGATTCACACTAGTCCAAAAACGAATCTCTCACTTGGTTCTTATCAGTGAACACTTGATTTGGATTCTTGATATAATATCATGGTTCTTTATCATAATTTATGGCTATGTAAGGAGAACAGAGGTTTATGATTGAGGAACCTGATCAAATTATGCACTGGGAAGGTCGAGTGAGCGATACTAATTTGAAAGTGATGTCTATGTATCCGAGCAAATGGTCGGATCAGATATTACATATGGATGATTTATGCACATCATACAGGTTTAAGTATATTTGTATACTTGTTGTGTGACTTAAAAAAGTTAAGAACCAAAGCAAAATTATGAATCTTGTTTGACGGTCATTTAACATTTCAAATATTTTTTAAGTGTTAGTTTATTCCTTTATGGAATTTGATTTGATTGATTGTGTGGTTTTATAGACCACGGTTTATAAAATTATTGTCTATTAGGACTTAAATTTCGATGCCTTTGAAAAGGGTGATTTTGAAAGAGCATGTGAAAATAATGATAATATTGTTTTAAAAGTACTAATGAAGTATTAATATCTCATAATATTTAAAAAAGGTTTGTGAAGCGGTTTTTCAAATAATTTTTGTTATGACTAAAGTTGGACGAATGGGGTTTTATGATTTAGAAGACTTGCCAGGTATATTTGTTTGCTCTAGTTGTTGTTTTTGGAAGGAACAAGAATACCATTGGATGCTTCATATTGTTTTGATTTTAGAGTTATACATGCTTCGGTAGGAGAAGCCCCCTCATCATAATTGATTTTGGTTTTGATTTGAAAAAATATTTTGAATCTAAAAATCTGAGCATTTAGTTCTAAATTTAGCTTTAAAAAAAGATTCTAAATTTAGCTTTAAAAAAAGATTGGATGCTTAGTATTTTATTATTAAGTATCCTTTGTACTTTTTTTGCATATGGTTGTTATAATTGTTTGTGTTGTTGTTGCTTATTATAGAAATAGCTTGTGCGTTGCTTTTTCTCAACATAGTCCTCTTTTGTAGTATGAGTACAAGATAGATACAGGAAAGCAAAAGATGCTATTTAATCTCTTGTGCACCTGCATTCACACCTAGATAGTAAATTGCTCGCATAAATAAAAATCAAATGCAAAAGAGGTACATAATAGATTTAAATATTGGAAATTGGTTGATGATTTTATGCTCCAGATATAAGAGGCCACTTGGCTTTTGTTTTCTTTCGTTGATTGGGCTAGTTTTGGCGAGTTGTTGTTTTGCGGATCTAGCCACGCAAAGGACGTGCTATCGCAATTTTTAGTAATATCATAAACTTTAAGAGTTTAATAACTCCTTTATAATTAATAGTTCTTAAACTAAGGGTCTGGAGATAATTTCTTCCTTTGATAATTTCAGGGGTGAAATTCTTTTAAAGGATGGAGAATGTAATAAACCAAAAAAATTTCATTTGATTTTGAATGTTTAATTAATTTTAAATATTGAAATAATTGGTTTTTAAATTTTAATAACTTGAGTTCAATTATAGTATTTAAATATTTGAATTGTGAACTGAATATTAATTAACTGGATTAAATAGCCTTATTTAATCCCTTTTAATAAATAAATAATAATGGTGGAATCATTTCGGTGAATTTATTTACAATAATAAATGGTTCGAATAAATAATAAGAAAATCGATTGTTGATAGAAAGACTTAATTTTTATTATAGTATTTTTAATTGAAATTATTGAATTTTTTCATAATTTTTAATTTGAAAAATATTTAAATTATCGTTTGATGTATTTTACAACAAACGTTGATATTTTTGTAACTTAATAGAACAAAATAATTTTTGTATTCTATTGCTGATTTGTGATCATATTTATTTCAGCCGTTCGCGGTTTATACGTTGACGGGATATTATGAAGCGAGATACCGCAAAAAAAATTTCCAAAACATTTTTAAATTAATCAAAATTCAAATATCTAAAAATGCTTTTTGATGATGGGATGTTGACTTAAAAATGTAGGCTAACCTGTAAATATTGCTTAACTTGTGATGTGAAGAAAAGTATAGGACATTGTCATAAATCAAACAATTCAACATATTCCTTTCTTTAGTTTTAACAATGACATTCCCTCTTCTTCTTTTTTGTTACCATTTCGTTCCAGTAAAGCTAACAATGGCCGCATGTTTTAAAAATTAAAATCAAATCCCAACTCATCTAAAAATCACAAACAAAGATATTTGAGTTCCTAATCACTTGATCTACAACTTCATATGCCTTATATTGGTTGCAACATCACCGGTCAAACTTGATCATTAACCGACGTGAACTAGGGTTTCAGTCCCTAGCTATTTTAGGTGGAGGTGGGCGTTTTGGAGGGTAGTGTCGAGTTCGTGGTATCGAGTTGCATCGTTTAGCTAAGTTTGGGGACGTGCGGCTTCGTGTGGGTGAAAACGATGTCTCGAGTGTTGCCTGTTTGAGCTCCAGGTTTCATACGTCAGGAATGGCCCAAGCTGATGATGGTGGGGTCGAGAAGGTGGAGTTTTCATACGAATTTGGCGTGTCGGTGTACGTGTTTAGGCGGAAAGTGATTATTTGATTTAGGAAGAAGGGTTTAAAAACTTAACGAGGTGATTAGTTGTCAATGAAGTGATTTGTATATTTAATTACATTAATACCACAACTTACAAAATGCATTGGATATGAGGTCGCATTTTGACGCAATCAATTGCATTGGACATGTCGGAATGTTAGCTATGCATTGGAACTATATTCGTCAAATTTGGAGCAAGCGGAATCTTGTGCTAAAAACGAACGTCATTCGATTTAATGCTTCGACATCAACTGAAATTTTGGTGAGTTTTATATGATATCTATGTTGTTATGGATTATTATCGAATGCTTAGATGATAGTTGAAAATTTAATGAAGTATTAGTTAGTGATTAAATTATAGTGATTAAATTTAATTACGTTTAACGTAGTTAATCAGTTACAATTAGTTTGGGATATCACCATTCTGTGCCTGTAAAGAAAAAAATTATTATTATTTGATTGTTTATTTGGATTCAAATTCCCTCTTGATAGCGGATGACATAAATAATCACTTATTCCTGGGGACAAAAAGGAGAAGTCGGAGTGTTCTCCTAGCGAATAGATCGCTATGGATCACTTTAAAAAAATACATATACATATATGTGATTTACATGGGACTTTTATAGGGAGACTCAAAGGGGTTTCATGCCATTATTTATTTACTGTTACCTTCATCTTATTTATATTCTTTTTTTTTTTGCTTGTATTGATGTTTGGTTGAAATATTTGTGGCATATTCTTTGAATTATGTAAGTTGTTACTATAGCAATTTTCGATATACCGTCACATATTAAATATCATCTTCTTAAACTCTTGTATGAATTGAACTTGAACTTGTGCTTATATTTTTACAAATAAATATCTGGTTGCGTTTTTGCACTTTATAAGTCGTGTAAACTATATTTTCAAATATCTGGAGAATTTTGAAAATAAAGGAAAGTAATGATTAAAATTTATAGAAGAAGTTATAAATTTAATTAATTATCTTTTGTGATAATCAAAGTTGTTTTTAATTATTAAAAAGATTTTAAATTTGATTTATTTTCTTTTGGGATAATTAAAGTTTTTTAAAATTTATAAAAGGTTATAAATTTGATTTATTATCTTCCAAGATATTTAATGTTGTTTTGAATCTATAAATGATTATAAATTTGATTAATTATCCTTCGGGGTAATTAATGTTGTTTAAATGTATAAAAAAAGTATAACTTGATCTGTTGTCTTTTAGGATAATTAATGGGTTTTAAAATGTATAAATGATAGTTTATGTATGTGTAAATCTTTAAAAAAGGAATGTTTAAAAACAGAGCTAAGCGTAACTTTTTAAATATACTTAGAAATATAATTTGCCCTTTTAAATGAATAATTTTAAAGAGTGCTTTTAAAGTGTTTCACAAATATTTGTGGTGTGAAAATTAAGCACAAGCAAAAATCAAATTCTTTAAACCTTGATTTATTTATTGGTGAAAAATGTATGTGATCTAATTCCCATACACAATCATTTGTTTACTTTCGATGGTTGTTTTCTTAACTTTTGATTTTGATATCATTCTTTGTGCTTTGTCAATCTAAGATGATTTATTGCTTATTTTAAGCATTGGCATCCAACACCGCAGATAATTAAAACCAAAGAGCAAGTTAAGGCCAAGCCATATGGGTCGCACCCATTAAGATATATTCACAATTATCTAGAAAGTTGTTGGTAGCATGCATGCACTGATATGAGTATATTCGATTGCTTGTCTGAGGGGGGTCCAACTTAGAAATTTCCAAGAGTGATGCGTGTTTATCGTGGGCTTTCAAGTATATTTTATCTAGAGATATACTTTCGGTGTTGTTAGGGCACTCTTTTAGTCATGTTGGATAAATTCGTTCTCCTTGTTTCGAATTGAACCATGGAATTTATCTTTTCTTTTTTGTGTTTGTCAATTCAATATGATTAGTTACTCGTTTAAGCGTTGATATGCTTTGTCAGAAATGACAAAAGCCAAAGAGCATATGGACGTCAAGCTATGTGCAGTTACTCCTATTAAGGTATCTTAACATTTACTCTAGATTGGATTCGGTTGTATGCACGGAGATGTGAAATAGTTGTTTACTCGATAAGGTTGGGATGCCAAGACTTGTACATTTTTCGAGAGCCATTGTAGTTCTCAAGTTTTTTTCTAGATGTATACTTTTAGTAAGGGGGCGCACCCTCCTAGTCAATGTAAGAAGTGTCTAAATCTCTTCTCGATGTTTAATTATTTATGTCCACTCTTTAAGTTTGAATTTTTCTCTTGTTTGTGTTCATCCTTTTTTGTTGGATTGTTGTTCTGATTTTTTTCCGTCTCTTTATATATGGAAGTTTTTCTTCTGAGGTAAAAGTTCATTCCGCGTTTAGCAACATGGTCTCTTAGAATTATTAAATGTGCACATGATACATAAGTTTTCTCACGCTAGTTTTCCAGACTGATCCGGATGTTATTTTATTATAAAGCTAGGGTCAAACTGAGTATTTTTCCAGGTTGTCGTTAATGGGGGTTTATGAAGCTCATAAAGTAGAGCTGGATGTTCACATGGTGTAATATTTTTTCCTTTTCTGTTGTATTATATATATACATATCAGTAATTGTAAGGTCAGAAATTTATAACTGTCTAGCTGATGGGGTTTATTTCTAAGTCTGATATACTTTGTATCTTAGAGAGACAGTTGCTACTATCTTTATTATGTTATGTGTTGTCATTTCCGCTATGAGATCCTATTTTCCTTGTTTTTTCCTTTTATTTTACCATAACCATCTGCCTTTTCGACGAATGGATGCTCGATATTGGAATACCATGGATGTATCTAGTGCCGACTTTTGATGGTCGAAAAGGCGGGTCGTTATATTTGGTATCAGAGCTCAAGGTTAAGAAAGAACCCTTACTTTGGTAGGCTATGGCTCATTAGAGATAGGGTAAGTGACACTCTAGAATGAGTTTGAGAATACTATATATATGGGAGCGTATTCGTTAATGCTATAAAAATATATTGTGTTAGTTGGTCTATTGAGTTGTTTATGATATACGATCGAGAAGTGGGATGCCACGGTGTCGATAAGAATTTCTAAACACTTGAACAATGCAAACAGAATGATATTGAATTTTGAAAATTTGGTAAATGAAATATTATATCTTGAATTATATATTTCATATATATAAAGGAATAATTTCCAAATGTATATTGTTGTTTTAAAATGATAATATTTATTCATTATTATTATTGTTGGATTGGCCATACTTGGATAGTTTAGAAGCATTATATTATTTTTTATTAATTGTTAATTTATGCTCGACTAGGTTTTAATCATTTATTGATAATTGTGAGTACAATAAAACAAACCCCATGTGAATTAAGTTTCACTAGTTGACTAGTTTGGAAAAAATGTTAAGTTAAAAGTCATCTTTTAATAAAAGTTTTCTAATGTAATCAAAATGGAAATATAACACCTTTAGACAATATATATTTGAGAAAATTTTATTATGATAAAAGAAATCATTATAAGATGATATGATTGGTATAAAATGTGTTATAAGGGTTTTTTTAGCATTTAAGTCCTAGTATTGCTTTAATTGATTTAAAATGATTTTTTTAAGAAGAGCAATAGTGGTATTATTTGAAATATTTGTAAATATAAATAATTCAAAGAGAACTTTTAAGAAAGATATATTTTCTTCGGATATTTTGGGGAAAACATCTCGATTAATTTCATGGTAATCTGAATAATATTCTAAGTGATGATCGAATGCATGGACGAACTTTGTAGCGCACTTAGTAAATTATTCTCTTTACCATTGTGCGATCGAAATGAGTTCGAATCTAAACAAATCCAAAATGAGTTTTGGTGAATAAATCATTGAGGTTACTTCATAAAAGAAGAAAAAAAATATGTAGCATGATTTCAAAAAGGATTTTGAAATTAAAACTGCTATTTAATCTTAAGTTTCCCTAAAGGAAATTAGTTTAAACTATTTTGAATAACAATTTGATAAATGCAAGTTTTAAACTCTTGGACGGAAAAGTGATAACTTTAACTCAAGTTTTAAATGTGTTAAATTAGATAGGACAATTATAATATGCATGGTTTTATGAAAGAGAGCGTTTGACATACATCCCTCTTATAGTTTGCAAATACACAAAACATCCCTTCATTTTTCAGATATGTTTTCGGTCCCTATTTTTAAAATCGAACCATTTAAAAGACAAAAGTATCCTTCCATTGTAATTTATCTCTACACTTCATCGTCCTTGTGAAAATGAAATCAGTAAACAAAATCGAATCATAATCTACTGAATTAACTAAAATTAAGGTGACTAGAAAATTGATTTAGAATGAAAACGACATTAAATACTAATTTTAATTAATCGAGAAAAATATGAAATCAAATAATGGAAAGTATAATAAATTAGAACATCAAAATCAAACGGTAAAATTGAAATGGAAAAAGAAAATAATAATTTCTATGAAAACGAATTCATTCTTCAAAAAATTAAAAAATCATAATATATCAGCGAAAATTTAATTATATTTGCAGCTAAAAATGCAAATATTAATAATATTTGCAGTTTTTTCTGCAAATATTCTTAATATTTGCAGTTTTAATTGCAAATATATAGAAAATTTACATTAAAAAGTTTGAATACTTTATAAAAACACTCTTACAGCCCTAACGTATATTGTTACATGTTTTACTGCAACAATTGTACATATTTGCAGTATTGTAAGTAAAAATTCACAATATTTGTTGATTTTTCTGAGAATAATTGCAGCAATATCTGCAAGTATTGATAATAATGGCATATGAAAGTAAAAATAATGAATACTTGCTAAAAAACACTTGTAGCTTTAACATTTTTTTTTTTTTTGCAAAAATACCGAACATATTTGTAGTATTATAAACAAATGTTCTTAAATTTTGTAGATTTTCCTGCAATTATTAAGAATAATTGCAGCTATAATTACAATTATTCATAATATTTGCAGAAAAAAGTAAAAATATTCATAATATTTCATTAGATTTTTTAATGCAAAAATTGACACTATTTGAAGTTTTTTATGCAAGTATTCTCAATATTTGCATATTTTTCTGCAAATATTGAGAATACGTGCAGAAATATTGCAAATATTGGAATATTTACAAATTTTTATGAATATATTTTCACTAGTTGCAGTTTTTAATACACATATTTGTAAGTATTCTCAGTAAATGCAGTTTTTATGTATGTATTCTTAATTATGAAGATAAAATTCATCTTTCTAATGCAAAATATTGAAACTAACAATTGCAGAGAAAAATTCTTACAGAAATGCATATAAATGTATGCAAAAATTTCCAATATTTGCTGACGTTTCTGCAATTATTCTGAATATTTGCACCAATGTCTGCAAATATTCTTAAAAATTACATATTTTTCAGCATTTATTTTCTATTATTATTCATAATATTTGCACCAACTTCTGCAATTATTGAGAATAATTGATAGATTTTTCAGATATACATGCAAATAATTCAGAACAATTACAAACATACATCAATTATACATAATAATTGCATATATCACTGCAATTATTTTGAATAATGCATACAAAGATGAATACAAATAATTTTAAGTGAATAATTCCTGATTTTTCAGCAAGCAAATATTATGAATATTTGCTAAATTTTAAGTGAATAATTACAGAGGAAGATTCCTAAACAAAAGCATATTTATATTCAAATATTCTCAATATTTACTGATTTTCTTGCAATTATTATGAAATTTGCACCAATGTCTCAGTAAATGCAGTTTTTATGCATGTATTCTTAATTATGAAGATAAAATTCATCTTCCTAATGCAAAATATTGAAATTAACAATTGCAGAGATAAATTCTCATAGAAATGCATATAAATGTATGCAAAAAATTTCAATATTTGCCGACTTTTCTATAATTATTCTGAATATTTACACCAATGTCTGCAAATATTCTTAAAAATTGCAGATTTTTCAGTAGTTATTTTCTATTGTTATTCGCAATATTTGCACCAACTTCTGCAATTATTGAGAATAATTACAGATATTTTAGATATGTATGCAAATTTTTCAGAATAAAATTGCAGACATACATGCAATTATACATAATAATTGCATATATCTCTACAATTATTTTGAATAACTGCATAGAAAGATGAATACAAGTGATTTTAAGTGAATAATTGCTGATTTTTCAGCAAGTATATATTATGAATATTTGCTAAATTTTAAGTGAATAATTGTAGAGGATAATTTCTAAATAAAAGAATATTTATATGCAAATATTCCCAACATTTGCTGACTTTTTTGCAATTATTATGAAAATTTACACCAATGTCTACAAACAATCTTAAAAATTGCTGATTTTCCAACAACTATTAAAAATGTTTGCAGAAAAGAACCGTATGAATGCTATTCTAGGTAATATTTGTAGTATTAATGCACATAACTTCGAATATCAAACTGCAACCATTTCTCATTATCATTAATGAATTTAAACATCAAAACAACACCAACAATCCATAAAAAATAAAAAACAATTCGTATTTTTGTAAACAAGATTGATTCATCTTCAATAGTTGCAGTTTTTATTGAAATCGGGAATTAAACACTTGTCTGAAGAAAACTCAGCATGGCTTTTAATATGATCATAAGAAACTGAAGAAGAAGAAGAAGAAGAAGAAGAAGGACCACGGCTCGACTTTGAAGCGCAGGGGTTGTTTGGAGAAAAAATTTGGCGTAAAACAAAAACAGGGGCGTAGAAAGTATGTTTTTTTGACAAGGACCGACTTTGAATTAAGTTTGGTTTTATTGATATGTGCCTAGTATTCACTTTATTAGAACCATTATTTTTGTTTAAACATCTAAGTCTCATAAACTATTTGTTGTTATTAGACCAACCCATTAACATCTCTCCTTAGAGCACTCTAAGGTAAAGATGTCAAAAGGTCGACTCAATTTTTATGACCCACAATCGCTGGGCACTCCATAAAAATTTTGAAAAGTAAAATGAAATTGGTATTTTGTATGTATTCTTAGGATATAGAAGAGTATTATATAAGTAAATAAAGTGGAGTAAGTTTTTATTTGATGTTCATAAAGAAATGTCTTATAAAATTATTTATTAACTTAAGTGAAAATTTATGAATCATAGATAATTTTAGTACTGAATGAGATACTATAAATGAAAATGAAAGTGATTTAGAAAGAAATTGGTATAGTTCAGAAATGAATGAAAATTAAGTATGTAAGTTGTATGTATATCATTTTATTTGCATATTTCTTAATCCAGGATTCGAATACAAAACTTCAAGTTGATCCACTCCAGTCAAAAAAGGATCACTCACTTGATTCTTATCAGTGAACACTTGATTCGAATTCTTGATACAATACTCAGATTCTCTATCATAGTTTATGGCTATGTAAGGAGAATAGAGGTTTCTAACCGAGGAACCTGATCGGATACTGATGTGCACGTAAATGTGCATATTTCCACTTCCATATTTTATCGAATCAAATTAAATAAATGACTATATTGGGTATTTTAATATGTTTAAACCAAAATTCAAATTCTTTTCAAATCGTCATATATTCATCTTCATATAAGGGCAAAATGGTCATTTTTGTGCATATATTAATCTGAGAAAAATTATTTGGACATTTTTATGATTTTTTGTAAGAATTTGAAATCAAATGGAAGAGGTTTCATGAAGAAATTTGCATGCACAAGAGAACACAAGCAAATGAAGATGGAAATAATTCAACACTCATGAACGTGGAGGACCCCACCTACCCACTCTCCTTGATCTACCATTAGGAGCTAATGCACATGCTAAAAGGTCATTAAAGTTACATCATACTTAATGGATGATTATTTGAAGCTAACGATAACTTGGTGGCTACACTTCCTAGAGAGGTAGTTTGGGAATTCCCCAAAAATATGGATTAGGGTTTCATACATGTATAAATACCCCTTATGTTTCATGAAATCCCCTCTTCCTATTAACCTCCTTAGTGTTATGATCAAAAAAATAAATCAAAGCTGTATTTTCTTTCTTTTCATGGCTACTTATCCATTTTCTATTATGTAATTTTTTAATGCAATTTTAATACATGCTTTTCTCTTTTCTTGTTTATTTTCTTTCATGTTATTAGCTTAGTTTAATTTATGCAAGTAGATTAGCTCTCATTTTACTTTATTTAGCGCTCATTTTTTTCTTGTTTTATTTCATGTCGAATGTTACATTTGTTGAAATGATAACAAAAACGAGAGGCTAAACTCCTTCAATTTAGGGGTAATGAATGTCTCTTAATCATGCAGCTTCAACATTTTGATAATCATTGCTCTCCTTTTGTGCTTAATGGAAATGATGGAATGTGGTAAATATTTTGTTATTTAGTTTTGAATTTGATAGCCTATATTGTTGACATCAAATAGGCTATGCTTAAACAAACAAAACACAAATTACCTCTTCATCTACATATGAAGTTGGTAATGAAGTGATTTTAAAATCAAAATTTGATGTTCTATATTTCTAATCAATAGTTAATAAGCCATGCTTGAAATAGATTTTATTTTCAACTTTGTTGTCATTTTTCATGAGAGTTACAAGTGGTTTAAAGGGCGTGTTATAGTTTGATGGTTTATATTGGGATAATTAATAGCACAAATATGACATACTTATGATAAGCACATTAATTAAACCCACTAATGACCAAAAAAAAGATATCATAATTTCATATTTTGTTGAACTATTGATCTTGAGAGTGGATTTATCTCTAAATTGCCTTCACACTCTCATATTTTTATCTATTTTCTCTTATTAGTTTTTCTACATTTTTAGCTTAACACTCTTGAACTTTGGTTTAATTTGATTGATTAGAAAATTAAATTCTAGCAATTCCTTACGGATCGACCCGTACTCGCCACGTACTAGAATTGTACGCCGTGCGCTTGCGGTTATTTTTATTATAAATTTTTCGACGGTGTTCTAAACCAGTAGAAAATCCATCGTTAAACATATACTGCACTGGGGAGGTCAAGTGAGCGATACGAGTTTGGAAGTGAGTCTATGTATCTAAGCAACTAGTCGGACCAAATATTGCTGCAGATGATTTATGTATATCATATGGGCTTAAATGTATTGTATACTTATTATATGACTTTAAAAAGTTGAGAACCTAAGAAAAATTATATATCTTGTTTGATGGTCATTTAACATATCAAATAGTGTTAAGTGTTAGTTTATTCCTTTATGAAATTTGATTTTATTGATAGTGTGGTTTTATAAACCATGGTTTATAAAATTATTGTTTGTTAGGACTTAAATCCCCATGCTTTTGAAAAAAGTGATTTTGAAATAATGTGTGAAAAAAATGATAGTATTATTTTAGAAGTACCGGTGAAGTATTAATATTTCAGAATATTTAAAAAAGATTTTATGAAGTGGTGTTTCAAATATTTTTTGGTTATGACTAAAGTTTGGTGATTGGAGGTTGTCCAATTTAGAAGACTCACTAGATATATTCATTTACTCTAGTTGTTGTTTTTGGAAGGAACCAGAATACCACTAGATGCTCCATATTGTTTTGAATTTAGATTTATACCATGCTTTAGTAGGAGAAGCTCCCTCTTTGTCATAATTGATATTGATTTTGATATATTTATCTTTGGGGAGATTTTAAAAAAAACTGAATATAAAAACCCGGGCATTTAGTTCTAAATTTAGCTTTTAGAAAAAAGATTGGATGCTTAGTATTTTATTACAGAGTATTCTCTATACTTTATTGCATAGGGTTGTTATAATAGTTTATGGTCCTATTGATTATGATCGACATAGTTCATGTATTGCTTTTCATCAGCATAGTCCTCTTTTGGAGCATCAGTACAAGATAGGTGTAAGAAAGTAAGAGATTGCTATTTGATTTCTTGAGCATCTGCATTCGTGTCTATATTGTAAATTGCTTGCAAAAATGAAAATTAAACACAAAAGAGGTACAAAGTAGATATAAATATTGGAAATTGATTGATAATTTAATTCCCCGTATATGGGAGGCCACTTTGCTTTTGTTTTTTTGGTTGATTGGGCGTTGTGGTGAGTTGTAGTCTTTCGGATCTACCCACGCGAAGGAGTCGCTGCCTCAATTTTCCATAATATAAGAAACTTAAGAATTTAATAACTCCTTTTTAATTAATAGTTTTTAAACCTTAAGGGTTTGGAGACATTTTGTTCCTTTAGGTATTTCGAGGACAAAATTCTTTTAAGAGGGGAGAATGTAATAACTCGGAATTTTGTCCTTTGACTTTGAAAGTTTAATTAATATTAAATATTGAAATAATTGATTTTATTGTCTAATTACTTAAATTCAAATACATCGATTACTTAAATATATGAATTGTGAATTGAATATGAATTAAATGGATTAAATAACCTTATGTAATTCCTTTTAATTAATAAATAATAACAGTGAACTCATTTTTGTAAATTTATTTATGATAATAAATGGTATAAATAAAAATAAGAAAATCAATTGTTGATAAAATGACTTTATTTTTATTGTAGTATTTTTAATTGAATTTATTTGATTCCATAATTTTAATTTGGAAAACATTTAAATTATCGTTTGACGTATTTTACGACAACATTGATAATTTTGAAATTTATTGAATAAAATAATCCATGTATTTTATGGTTGATTTGTGATCGTATTATATTGTGGCACGCCATCGTATTTTTATTTTAGTCGTTCACGGTTCATACGCGGACGGGATATTTTGTCGTGGGATACCGCAAAACCTTTTTTCCAAAACATTTTTAAATTAGATCAAAAATCCAAAATCAAATTTTCAAAAATAATTTTAATGATTTGATGTTGACATAGAAACCTTGGCTTACTTGTAAATATTGTTTAACTTGTGATGTGAAGAAAAGTATAGGATATTGTCGTAAATCAAATAATTCAACATATTCCTTTATTTATTTTTAACATTCCTATTCCCTCTTTTTTTTTCATTACCATTTCGTTGTTGTAAAGCTAATAATGGACGCATACTTTAAAAATTGTATTCAAATCCCATACATGTCTATAAATCACAAAACATAGATCTTTGAGTTTCTAATAACTTGATCTACAACTCCATATGCCTTGTATTGGTTGCAGCATCTCTGATCGAAACAGACATTAATTGACATGAACTTGGGTTTTGGTTCCTAACTATTTTAGGCAGAGGTAGGCATTTTGGACGGTAGTGTCGAGTTTGGGTGATCTTGTAGCATCGTTTGGTTGAGTTTGGACATATGTGGCTTCATATGGGTAAAAGAGACATCTCGAGTGTCACTTGTTTAAGCTCCAAATCGCATATATCAAGGATGGACCGACCTAATGATGGTCGGGTCAACAAGGTGAAGTATTTGTTGTAGAGAGCGTTGGTATTGTCAGATTTGAATTTAATGGAGAATCGATCGAGTTAGGGCGGTTGTCGTGCATGATTTGGCATATCTGTGTTTGTGTTCAGGCGGGAAGTGATTATTTGAGTTGGGAAGAAGGGTTTAAAAACTTAATTAGGGGATTAGTTGTTAACGAAGTTATTTCGTATTTAATTATATTTATAAATTCCAACAACTTATAAAATGCATAATTTTTCCATACGAGTTCGGATTTGGACGCGGTCAGTTATGTTGGATTCATAGGAACGTTGGCTATCATTGGAACTAGTTTCATCAAATTTGAAGTAAGCAGAAGTTTTCGCTAAAATCAAATGTCGTTCGATTTTAGTTCAAACCGGAATTCTTGGGCATCAACTGGAATTTTGTTGAGTTTACTCACTTCTAAGTAAAACTGTATGATATTTGTGTTATTATGGATTATTACTGAATGCTTGGATGATAGTTAAATTTTTTATTGAAGTATAAGTTAGTGATTAAATTATAGTGATTAAATTTAATTACATTTAACGTAGTAAACTTAGTTATAATTCATTTGTGGCATCTATTTAGCAGAATAAAACACCGTTCTACTATAGTTAAATTGAGTAGATTACTCAGACATCTATTAAGCAGAATAAATTACCGTTCTGTGCTTGTAAAAAAATTATTATTATTTGATTGTTTGTTTGAATTTGAATTCCCTTTTGATAGTGGATGATATAAATATCCCTTTTATATAGGGGACAAAAAGGAGAAGTCGGAGTGCTTTCATAGAGAATAGGTCACTATGAATCACTTTGGAAAACACACATACGTATGTGTGATTTACAAGGGACTGTTGTAGAGAGATCCAAAGGGGTTTCTCGGCATTATTTATTTACTGTTATCCACATTTTATTTATATTCTTTTGTTGTATATATTGATATTTGGTTGAATATTTATGACATACTGTTTGAATGTGTAAGTGTCATTATAGCAATTTTGGCTATACAGTCACTTATGAAATATCATCTCCTTAAACCCTTATGTGTATTAAACTTGTGCTTATATTTTTACAAAATAAATATTTGGTCGTGTTTTTGCACATTGAAAGTTGTTTAAACTATATTTCAAATATTTAGAGAATTTTGAAAAAAAAAAGGATAAGTATTGATTAAAGTTCATAAAAGAAGTTATGAATTTGATTAATTATCTTTTAGGATAATCAAAGTTGTTTTCAATTATTAAAAGGATTTTATTTTGATCTATTTCCTTTGGGATAATTAAAGATGTTTTAAATTTATAAAAGATCATAAATTGATTTATTATTTTTCACGATATTTAACATTTTTTGAATTTGTAAATGATCATAAATTTAGTTTATTATCTTTCAAGGTAATTAATGTTGTTTAAATATATAAATATTATAACTTGATATATTATCTTTTGGGATAATAAATGGGTTTTAAAATGTATAAATGATGGTTAAGAAATGTGGAAAATTAAAAAAAAAAGAATGTTTAAAAACAAAGCTAAGTATAGCTTTTTAAACACACTTAGAAATAAAATTTGCCTTTTAAAACAATATTTTTAGAAAGTGTTTTTAAAGTCTTTTACAAATATTTGGAGTGTGAAAATCAAGCACAAGTATGAATCAAATGTTTCAAATCTTGATTCATTTATTGGTGACAAATGTATGTGATCTAATTCCTATATGCAGTCATTCGTTTACTTTCAATAGTTGGTTTCTTAACCATCGATTTTAATACCATTCTTTTTTTTGCAAGGCAAGTAGGGTTGACTGGTCCCTTACTAGATTTTGATATCATTCTTTGTGCTTCATCAATCTAAGATGATTTGTCACTCATTTTGAGCAATGGCATCCAACACTGCGAATAATTAAAACCAAAGAGCGAGTTAAAGCCAAGCTATATGGGTCGCGCCTTATATTTATATACAAAGTTGTTGGTAGTAGGATCGCATTGATGTGAGTATATTTGGATGCTCGTGTAAGGCGGGGATCGGCTTTGAAGTTCCATAGAGTGATGCTTGTTTACCTGGGCTCTCAAGTATATTTTACCTATAGATATATTTTTGGTGTAGGGGGGCGCCCTCCTAGCCATATTGGATTAATTCATTTATCTTATTTCGAACTGAATCTTGGAATTAACCTTTTCTTCTTTTGTGTTTCGTCAATGCAAGATGATTTGTTGCTCATTTGAGCTTTGATATCCTTTGACGGAAATGACTAAGACCAAAGAGCAAGTGAATGTTAATCTATGTGGGTTTCCAATTACGATATCTTCACATCAACTCTAGTTTGGATTCCGCTGTATGAGCGAAGATGTGAAATACTACGATACTTGGTAAGGTTGGCGGGGTCTGGCTTGTATATTTTTCGAGGGCCATCGTAGTTTTCAAGTATATTTCTAGAGGTATACTTCCTAGTCATTATAGAAAATTTCACTTTCCTCATTGATTCAAACCTTGAATTGTTTTTCTTAAATTGCATCAAGAAGTGTCCGGAACTTTTCTCGATATTTAATTATTCATGTCCACTCTTTAAGTTTGGATTTTTCTCTTATCTGTGTTCATTCTTTCTTGTTGGATTGCTGTTCTGATTTGTTTTCCATCTCTTCATGTATGGAAGTTGTTCTTGTGAGGTAAAAACTCATTCACTCTGGTCTCTGGGGAGTATTCCTTTGAGTAGATAGTCCTTGGTCGTTGTTACCCATAATTCTTTCTCTTTTGCGGTTTCTAGAACCCTATCAACATCTGTATGATCTTTGATCGAGGCTTTTAATACTTTAACTGGAACCAATCCCATTAATTGTGCATCTACGGAACTTGCCAGTTTGGCTAAGTGATTGGCTTTCATGTTCTATTCTCTGAGAATATGAGTTATCGTGTAATGTCCAATGTCGTTGAAAAATTCTCATGCTTTTGATAGGTGGAGGGCGAGATTTGCTTCCTTATCTTATGTAACATCCCCCACTTGGAGGCCCAAAACTAATGGCTATGGATGCTATAGTCACCCATAGTTATTAATTCTCGGTGACCAAATATGATAATATTAGATATATTGATACAATAGAAACACATGGATATAAAAGGTTTTCAAATTATTAAACAAATTTCTCATTTCATTTCATTTCAATCTTATTTCAAATCCATTACATAATCCCAAAGCGAAGAACCACATTCATAGAAAATATAAATATAATAAATTACGCCAAGAGCGATATACGAAGATGTCCCCTTGGATGATCAAAGTGTGTGTGTATTTATATCAAAACACAACAGAATCAAATAGACAAGAACTCCTTATTAGCTAGCTTACCTCATGCACGTCTTTGGAAGCTTATTCCTCTAAAGGAGATCTAAAAATCCTCAACTCTCAAACTACTCAAAATTAAGTGAACACCTGAGAGTTTAAGGGGAAAACATAAACTTTGAGTCAGACATAAATCCTAGTATGAATAGTAGTCTACCATCTCAAATTATTTAGATTTCTAGTGAGACCACGTCACTTAGCGGAACGGGTTTTCTCCTCACTGGTATCTTATCCAAAAAATTAGAATAACCATATATTGTGCTCCTGCATCCACAATGATTAAAAATATAGCAATTTATAATACCATGATGATATGTAAACATGCAAAATATCATGGATTTCCCATCTCCATTCATTTGACTATCTGTCTCAATTATGGTTTCTAGAGTTACTATTAACCTATTAGTTTTCGTGGGCTGACTAATAACCTATTTAAAGTTTATGGACTATCTTTTCGGTTCCATAGTTTTCATGGGATCACTAAGAACCTATTGGACCCTGCCAATAACTTCATTCAATTATTTCATGGGTTCTTCCTGAACCTATCGGTATTTCCAATAACTTTCCTCATATTATAGTTTTCATGGGTTGACTATTAAACTATTGACTTCTGTCAATAACTTTATTCAGATATAGTTTTCATGAGATCACTACGAAACTAATTGCCCCTGCCAATAGCTCTATCCAAACATAGTTTTCATGGGTTTACTATGAACCTACCTAATATAACAACTTTTTTGACCAATCTTTGGGCATTCTATGTTCTGGTCTACCTGACCGCCTGGATGAAACTCTATTTATTCAGGAGTTGACTCAAGATATATTCACTGTTGAGTCAACTTAGTTGGTAATTCTGCCCTTACTCTCAAAAATACAGTTAGGGGTCCATTTTATAGTGAATATATTTATAGAAGAAGCATACATAATAACATAACAATACCAACCTTTATGGTTTAAGTTTCCTTGAAACCATTTCCACATGAAATTTGGTTAATCCCTTTAACCCATTATTTTTATCAAGACAGGCTTCTTCAAAAACTCCAAATTTAAAAAACCATTTCAAAGCTCTTTTATAGTGCCATGGGTTTTCTTTAAAAATGAGATCGCGTTCTTCGTTTTGAAAATGAAGGCTTTCAAAACCTTAGACCTTTACTTTCAAAACCATTAGAACATATCTTTCGAAAGCATTCAAATTTTCTTTTCATACTCTTAAACATATGACTTTTGAAATACAACCTTCTTTTCGGAAGTATTAAAGCATATATTCAACTTATAGAAGCATAGCTTCGAAACCATTTGAAATTACCTCTTTCGAAACCATTATGTTTATTCTTAGAAATAACTTTTGGGTCAAAGTGAATATAAACGAAAGTAACCCTTTCAAAACCATTAAAATTTAAGTAAAATAATTTAGGGAAAATAAATGGCTTCAGAGCCATCCTTTCGAAAGCATTAGTCTTCAAGTAAAACACTTAGAAGGATAGCTTCAAAACTCCTTTCGAAGCCATTGCCTTCAAAACCATTAGTGTAATTGGCTACTAGAGCCCTTTCGAAAGCATTGAGAAGCGGCTTGTTATATTTATAAAACAAAATATTGCCTTTTGAACTCGAAAACTTCAACCTATTCGGAAGGTGTGAAGATGGCAGTAAGGTTTTGACTTGGTTCAAAACTTCCCTTTCGAAAGCTTCTCTCTAAAACATAAAACGCAGTAATTCTTTCGAAAGCTACCCTTTAAAACAAAAAACGACAACCCCTTGGAAAGCTATATAAAAGTAATTCAACCCTTTTGAAAGCATTCGTTAAAAGTAAGGCAAGCCGCATCTTCTTGGAAAGCAAAACAAAGACCTTCGAAAGCTATTTAAAGTAGCCTCCACCCTTTCGAAAGCATGGTTTCGTCTCTATATCTTTCACCTTTCTCCAATCTAATACCTACCAAAGAATTTATACCATGTGTACTGGTTTTGACTTGGTTGGGTCGAAGGTATTGGGTCGAAAGGTTACTACTGGAAGTGGTGAAATAATTAATCTATGCAAAACTGTTTTTGTCGCTTTTTTAGTAAATTCTTTTCAACTAAATTGTCTATTTGTGAAAATATAATTGGCTGCCATAAACTTTACCAAAATCTTTTAAAGACTGTCGAATTTGTCCAAAATTAATTAAAATTAATTTACAAGGTAGCCCTTCTCTTAACAAACAATTAAGACACTTAAGTCCTTCAACTTAAGTAACTAAATTTGCATAGTAAATTACTTAGGAAAAATCCCCAAAAATCATCAAAAATCACTTTTAATTTGTTATCTAGCATATATAAATTTTAGACCCAAAATATTTTATATAATAGCCGAAATAAATTTCAAATTCAATTATTTATTTCTTTCTTCAAAAATTCATAGTAAATTATCCATAGCTTGGATAACTATGAAAATTAAAACCCATCTCCATAATAAACATATTAAATCCTCATGGCATTTGAAACCCAAATATATGATTTTTAGCCTTAAGATCGAATAAAACATTTATTAAACATACTTGTTTGAATCTAACATATCATGTTATCCAAGCATATATCATTAGTAAAATCCTCCCAAGTTTTAAAACTTTAAACCTAAAATCAAATGCTCTTTAAAAAAATAAAACGAGATGGTTTTGATTATTATTTACCTTGCTTTGGATGACGAACTTGATATTTGATCTTGCTTAATTATCCTTGCTTGATTCCTTAGCTTTTACTTGATTTTTTAATCCTCTTATCCCCTACGTTATGGTCGGCTTGAGCTCCTTGGTTTTTGTTTCAAAATTATGAACTTGTGAAATGAAAATGAAAATAAGGGATTAGGGTTTAAGGGTTATGATGGATGGCTATTCCTCATAATACCCTTTCCTTATTTTGTTATTAGTTAACTTATAAAACCATTTCCATAAACTTATTCTTCTAAATTTTTATTTAGTTAAGCACGACCTCTAATGAATTTCCAAATCTCAATCCCCTTGCAACACCCCTAATTTTATTGACATTATTCAGGAGATTTAATTAGAATAAATTAAACAGAATAATGCAGATGAGGGGATTGAGGTTGATTAATTAATTAGGTGGTCATGCTTATTAAAACTAATGAACTTATATAAATGGCTGGGAAATTAAACATAAGGGCCTTAGGGTAAATAGCTGCCACACCTCCTACCCTTATGCTATTCTCATTAGGTTTTGCACGTTCATTTTACCGAAACAAAAATACTTACAACTGTGAAAAGCAATGCCGACCATTGAAAGAGAAGAAGAAAACTTAAGAAAAGCTTAGGATTCAAGCTAGAGGAAAATCAATCTAAAACAATCTCTTTATCTCAAGAAAGGTAAATAATAATTTCTACGTTTCTATTTTGATTTTTACATCAAATGGTTTTGGATTTAATGATAAATTTGTTTTTATGATATGTTGAATGATAACATGCTTGATAATGATTTATAAGTATTTAAACAAGGTTGTTTAATACGGGATATGCATGGTTTTAGGGTAAAATCAAGATGATATGATTTTTAGATTCCATGGGAAAATTTAATGTTATAGAAAACATGATTTTGGAGTTAGATTTCAATTCTTATAATTTACCAAGTGCATATGGATTTTATACGAATTTTCTACTGAAGAAAATGATTTATTGGGTTGTAAAATATTTACGGCAAAAATAATGGATATTTGGGTTTGAAATTTTTATATGTCGGAAAACACATAGATTTTCTATGATTTTTCCAGATTTTTCCTATGTGTTTAAATAAATATATAAAATTATTTAAGGTGTGAGACTTAAATATTTTATATATTTATTTAAGGAGAAGAGGTATTTTAAAAAATAAAATTATTATTTAAATCTAAATCTATAGCAACATTTTTCTGAAAAGTAAATTATTAACCAATGAGAATTTGATAAAAAGGGTAGGTTAGTAAAAAGTTGCCTTCTTTAAGTTAAAAACAAGAAAATCATGTTTTTAGCATGTTTCAACCATTTTAGGCATAATACCTTCCGACCCAGACCTTTCGTCTAAGTTGAAAGGATTAAACCTTTTGATAAGGTCAAACCAATGCATATGATATCAAGTACTTGGTGCGTAATGAATTGGATAGAGTCGGAGGGTTTGCAGTCAAAAGGTTGATGGCCAAAGAGATTGGGATATGTTTGTTTTATAAACTAAAGTTTTCACCTACTTCGCTTTCGAATTAGAGGTTTTGACTTGGTTGCCTTTAACTGGGTCAAATATTTAAAGAAAGGTTTTAAACCTTTCGACAAGGTTGAAAGGTTACTGCCACTTTTTGTCGTTTGCTTTGAACCTTTCGACACAGTCGAAAGGTTTGATTTTTATAAGTTGTTATATATATAAGACCTTCCAACATAGTTGAAAGGCTGGGTTTTGAAAGGATTTAAGAGACCTTTTGACAATGTCGAAAGGTTGTTCCAAAGAGATTTTTTAAAAAAGAACTGCCGCCTTATTTTGTTAAAACCCTTCGAAGGGTCAAAAACAGGAGCTTTCGGCTTAGTCGAAAGGTTTACCTGTTTTAAAAACTAGTCGTTTCTCGCATTATTTTTGAAAGGTTTCAAGGTTTTCGACTTGAATGGTTTACCTTTGTATTATAATTAAATTATAACCCAAGCTTTTGAAGGATTTGCTGTAAAAGGCGAAGGTCTATTGTTTTAAATGAAATGATCTGAGCTTTCGAAGTAGACCTTTTGGCAGGGTCGAAAGGTTACTTCCTTTGTATTCAAAAGGTTTTAAATGAGGACCTTCTGCATGTTTTAACTTGAACCCAGTAAGTTTTAGGAAGGTTTAATCCACTGATTTCGAAAGGTTTAAATTGTTGAATGGTTTAAAACGCTTGTTTTGTAAACCTCACGACAAGGTCAGAAAGAATGGTTTTGGAAGGTTTTAAAACCAATACTCAATTTTAAAGGAAAAACCATAGCTTATATAAAGGAGTTGTATAATGGCTTTAAGTATGTGATTTTGAAGAAGTATCTCCTTGATGAAAATGTAAGTTAAAGATGTTAACTAAGTTATGATATTTATATTTCAAGGACTTTAAACTCACAGGAGTGGTATTGTTAAATTATTGTTTTGCCTCTACAAATATGAGTATATTCACATGATAACCCATAACTATATTTTGGGGAAAAGGGGTAGAAGAACCAGCTAGGTTAACTCAATAGTGAATATAAATTGCTCAAACTCCTGAATGAGGAGAACTGCATCCATGGAGTCAGGGTGACCGAGATATAGGACGCCTAAACTTGGTAGTTTTTGGTGCATACCAAAAGGTTTATAGTAAACCCATGAAAACTATGATAAGGCAGTTTTTACTGCATAACAAAAGGTTCATAGTTAACCCATGAAAACTACGTATTAAGAGTAGTTGGCAGGGGATGATTGGTTTGTAGTGAACCCATGAAAACTATATCTGGATTAAGAATCGACAACAGTCAATAGGTTCCTAGTAAACCCATGAAAACTAGGATAAGTAGGTGGTTAATGGATGTATCAGTAGGTTCCTAGTCAACCCATAAAAACTAGGATGTGAAGTGAGTTACTGGATAAATCCATAGGTTCCTAGTAAACCCATCAGAACTAGGATAAGGTGAGTTTTTATTGGAAAGTCCAGTAGGTTCTGGAGGATCTATGAATTGATTAAATTATCTGGTGGAGCCTATAAGTTCTTAGTAATCCTATAAAAAATATGAATAAGACAGAATGCCTATTAATTAGGACAAGGTTAATAGTAAACCCATGAAAAATAAAAAGGTTAATAGTGACCCTAGAAACTATATTTATGACAAAGTATCAGACTAAACTATTTTCAAGTATGCATATCATCATAATATTTTGAATTGTATGTTTTAACCATTGTGGGATGTAGGAGCATGTATATGGTTTTAAAAAGGTTTTTAGGATACTAGTGAGGGTAATCCCCATTCTTCTATGTGGCGTTGTCTCACTAGATATCTAAAAGGATTGAGATGTTAAATTATTATTCATACCAGGCTTTATGTCTGACTCGAAGATTTCATTTTCCCCTTAAACTCTTGGGCACTCAATTGATTTTGAGAAGTTTGAGATTTAAGATTTTCAGGTTCTCTTCTTAGACGAATAAAGCTTCCAGAGACGTGCAGGAGGCAGATAGTTATTTAGTGTTTTCCGCTGTGTATTTGGATGCAAAGGCAGACTTATGAGCCTTACAATATACTCTGATCAACCAAGGGGTCATCTTCATATGTTGCTCTTTGCATTTTTGTAATAATTATATTTTTTTCCAAACGTGGGTAATGTACTTAGGATTATATAATGAACAGGAATTGTTTTGATTTGAATATGAAAACGTGTTTATGAGTTGTTAAATTTTTTCCATATTTTTGTGATATGTGTATCAATATATCTAACGCCAACATATTTGGATGCCAAAGATTAATAATTATGGATGACTGCAACATCCGTAACCGTTAGTTTTAGGCCCCCGAGTAGGGGGATGTTACACCCTTTATCACTCTAATCTTTACATTACTTTATTTAATTTATCTAACTAAATCTCCTGAATAATGTTATTAAAATTAGGGGTGTTACATCTTCGTATTCCCTTTCACCTGATAGACGATTAACTGAGAGTCATTGTAGATTTGCAAATCTTTTATTCCAAGTTCCTTCACAATTTTTAACCCTGCTATTAATTCTTCATACTCAGCCTCATTGTAAGTAGCATGGAATTCCATTCTCAGAGCAGAACAAATCAATCGTCCTTTGGAAATTTCAGGCACAACACCCACTTCTAAGTAGAATTCATTTGACGTCTCATCAATATACAACTTTTGCTATGTAATCAAAACTGTAGTGTCTTCCTCCTCACCATCCAGAATTGTGAATTCGGCAATAAAGTCAGCAAACACCTATTCATTAGTTTCTCTCCGAGGATGATAAGTTGCATCGTGTTGAGTCGACTCAACATTCCACTTTAGAAGTCGTCCCGAAGTCTTGGGTCGATAGAGTACTTATTTCAACGTTTGATCTGTCAACACATTGATTGGGTGAGCTTGGAAGTACGGACACAATTTCCTTGACACTATTAGCAAGCAGTATGCCAGTTTTTCCAAATTTGGGTAATTTCATTCAGCTTCGGTGAACTATTTACTGACGTAGTAAACTGGTCGCTAAATCCTAGCCTCCTCACACACAAATGCAGCATATAGCATGTGGGTGAATACTACCAAACAAATAAATAGATCTTCTCCATTTCCAGTTTGGATAGAATTAGTGGTGCCTCCTTATATCTAAATAACTCTTTAAAAGTGGTCTGACAGTCTTGATTCCATTCGAAGTTCTTCTTACCGTTCTTCCAAGTGTTAAAGAATGGTATATGCTTATCTGTCGCTTTGGAGATTAATCGGCTCAATGCCACAATCTTTCCATTTAAGATTTGTAACTCCTTCATTGTGGGAGGCGTTCCATAAGGCGGCGATTTAACTCTGGATTAGCCTAGATGCCCCTAGCATTCATGATAAAACCAAGTAATTTTCTAGAAGCAACGCCGAATGAAACTTTAGTGGATTCATCCTTATTTCATACTTCCAGAGGACCTCAAACATCTCTAAGAGATTATCCCGGTGATTTCCGGATACTTGAGATTTTATGAGCATGGTATCTACATACACTTCCACTGTTCGTCCGATCTGATTCCCAAACATTATGTTCACCAATCTCTAGTAAGTAGCACTGGCGTTCTTCTGACTAAACGGCATTACTCGATAACAGTACAATCCCAAGTTAGCAATAAAGCTGGTGTTCTCCCGATCGGATTTGTGCATCATAATCTAATTGTATTCTGAATTAGCATCCATAAACGAGAGAAGTTCATGTCCTAGATTCCATTAATGAGCTGGTAGATTCTATGTAATTAAAGCTATCATTCGGGCAAGCCTTGTTTAAGTCTGAGTAGTCAATGCAAATTCGCCACTTTTTGTTCGATTTTTGAACCGCACGTGATTTGACACCCATTCAGGATATGTTGCATCATGGATGAAGTCATTGGCCAACAGCTTATCCACTTTCTCTTTTAATGCAACAGATCGCTATGGACCCAGATTGCATCTCTTCTACATTAATGTATGAAGTTTGGGATCGATGTTAAGTGTGTGACATATTATCTCCAATGATATCCCATCCAAATTGGAATGGGTCCAAGTGAACATATCTAGATTGACACGAAGAAATTATATCGATTCATTTTGCATCTTGATTCCAAGCTACGATCCTATTTTCAAGAATAGAGTTAGGCCGTCCATGTGGACAGAAGACATCTACTATAAATTCCACCGATTATATCTGTACCTTCCTTTGAACCTTCTTCCTAGGGTCTATAGCCTTATCGAAATAACTGTGGTACCCAAACCAGGAGCGGTTCTGTAATTGCTTTTCTTGCGGTTAACGAATGTGGAGAGATTTCCTCACATTCTTCCCTTCTCACGTCATTTGGCTTCACGCAATTCGACAACATAAAAATCTCTTGCTATGCTTTGGTCTCCTTTTACTACTCCAACTCCATTCTTCGATGGGAATTTCATTGTGAGGCACCATGGAGACAAATCGATTCTGAAGCCAGCAAGGGTCGATCGACCCAAGAAAGCATCAAAAGTGGAGAATCATCAATTATCACCAAGGTTTGGATGAGGACCACCCTTCATTCTCCTTCGCTGAGCTCTACGAGTGGGTCAATCATTCCAATGGGTTGTTTGGGTTCACCAGTAAGCCCTTGAATCTTTGTCCTACGAGCGGTCACCTCCTTCATGCTAATCTTAATTTGATCAAACGTTTGTTGAAATAGGATATTAACCGAACTACCATTGTCAACCAATACTCGATATACAATTGCCGGCCTGATTCCAATGGTTACCACTTTTGGGTCGAGAGTTAGCCCCCTTATACCTTCAGTATCTCGATTCCAATATACAAAATCATTAGTTATCATTTTCTATTGTTTGATCGGAGTAGCTCCATCTTTGATGGTGAAACAACTTTCCTTAGGAGCATGCTTCAATGAACTACCATATCGCTCCATCTTTCCCCAACTGTTCTGCGTTGGGTGAGGTCCTCTGGTAATGGTACTAATACTAGTCTCTGATCCATTAGTCCGGGCCCCTCTCCGCTGGGTCTGGACCAATTTCCTTAAGTATTCGAAACTTGGGGTCCAGCGGGTTGGTTAGAAATTTTCGATTTCTTCACGTACTATTAGAGACTGTTTTTCCTTGTCAGTTCCTTAACTAAGCCCTTCAGATGTCGGCACTCATTTGCGTTGTGCTTGTGAGTTTCATGTAAGGAAAATCTCCCTCAATCTCTTTTTCTATTTGGATGCTTCCCACTGGGTGGTTATTGTATCGCTCATCCCTTGAGTAACAAGGTAGATGTTCTTCAAAATGTCATTTAATGGCATGTATTCTTTAGGTCTTAGATTCCTTATTTGCATTTCATTCCCATCGTGCCTACCAAAGTTCTGGTTCCTCTTTTTTCGATTCACCGTCTTGCTTGCATTCCAGCAGTAGCTCCAGAATTATTCCAATCCTGCTTGCCCGTGACGTTACTCTAAACTACTTCCTTCGGTTGTTGATCAATAGTTTTATCTTCAATCACATTCACTTCTTCCAGTCAAGATAGTGATTCGCATTTCAGTGGAATTCTTCCATGGTAGTTTGTTATTTCATCTTAATCCATCTACTAAAATCCATATCCAGATGAATTTTTCGGACCAAAGCCATAAAAATCATATCTTCGTTTGGATTGCTTACCTTAGTAACCATGATGTTAAACTGGTTCTTGAAAGATTTTAACGACTCATTAGTCCATGGAAAAACCCAGATAAGGACATCACGTCCTTTGGTCGTGTAGTATGGAACTTAAACTATTCCAGCAACTTTATCGCCAATTCATCAAAGGTTGAAATAGATCTTGGTGGAAATCTAGTATACCACATGGAAGAAACCTCTTCCAAGATGATAGGGAAACATATGTAGCGAACAACATCCATTGCTCTAGCTACATCCACATGCCATTCATACTTATACAAGTGTTGTTTTGGATCTGTTATGCCATTGCATGACGGCATAGTTGGCATAGTGAACTTTCGAGGGTATTCCTCTCTCAGAACATTTTCAATGAACGAGGTTCTACTTGATGTGGAACCATAATCCTCGTTTTTCCTACCTCTACTTTCATTCACTGACCGTTTGACTATGTCAACGATGTATTCTTTACTGACATGGTATTCTGTAGATCGACTATCAAGGTCTATACCGAGTCTTTGACTCTATGAATGATCTCGGTTGCCAACTGAAGCCTAGGTTCTTCATTCTTGGAAGAATCATTCCTGTAGAGTTCCATTGGTGCATCGCTGGTCTTACCATGACATTTTATGCTTCATTTTCGGCATTTTTCCTATTTATGTCAGCATTCAATTCCAATCCATATCATCCTCAGAATCAGGAGCAAGGAGTGCAATATTCTCTTAAGGAGTGTTTACTGTGTTTACTCCTAGATTTGGGTTGGTCCAAGGTTTCCTTACAATGTTAGGAGCACTCCCGCCGTCTCCCATGACAACTCCTGTAGCTCCATCAACTACATCTTTCAATTTTTTTGGCCACTCTTTCCACTTAAACCCGAAATAGAGGAATTCTCCTGTTCTGTAGCAGCTACAATTTCTTGCCTAGTTCTCGAGGAACTTGGTAGCTGCACTGATAGCAATGCATCAACTTTGTCCATGAGAGCTTCTTAGCCATCAGCCATTTTTTGATTAAGTTCATCGACCATCTAATTGAGCTCTCCTCTAGTTACAACTTCCAATTGAGTGGAGGATCCTAGTGCAGTATTTCCAGCATTAACCTCTGATGTTAGTATTGTTTACTTTAGTCTGGTGGGTGTCAGCTTTACCTCGACCAACTGTTGCTTCTGTAGATCTCCCAAAGCGGTATTTTGTTTTCTAGGTGCTATTGATCTTCAATAGCAAGCCTCCAAACTTTTTAAAGCAAGTTCTCTAGATCAAACTACTATTCTAATCCAAAATAGCAAGCTAGATCTAAGCATAGATTCAGTTTTTTCGGTGAAAGCACCAAAATGTTAATTTAAAAAGTGGATCAACACATAAATACTAAATTACAAGGAAACTATAAGTCATAGATCTAGCAGATAATAGTAGAAATGAAAGGAAAATGATAGAAATAAGAAAGAGAGACAATATTTTATAGTGTTTTGGCAATCATTGGCCTACATCCACTTTATAGCTTTGTTGATTATAGATTTGATATTATTTTTCTTGAGATTATAAGTGGTTTGGGAGAGAAAAAATCTCAAGTACTAGGGTTAGACAGATTCTAAGTCCAAAAATTGCCTAGAGTAGTTGCCTTGGTGACTATTGTATAGATGAAGGAGATGAAGAAGATACAGAGCTTCCGTGTAGTGGTGGTAGAAACCAGCTTTTATTTTGATTGCTCTATAGTTTGTATTTATAGGGGAGTTGCATTCATATTGGATCAGAAGCCTGCTTCTAAGGAGGTCTGATATCAGCTTGAAGTAGGGTGAAAATTTTTGGCGGCACATGAGTTAAGGTTGCAACTCTATACCGAGTTATCCCTATAAATCGTTATCCCTTTAAGTGGAAATTCATCATTTTCTTTTGGGACATACTTCTTACTTCATTTTGAGGTGCCTCTTTTGTTTTCTTAGACCGTTGACTTGTTTTGATGATCGTTCCTTCATAACTTGGTTTGTTCTGCAATTCACTGAAGCTAACTCTTCAGTTCTTGAGATTAGTCATCAAGAACTCTATAAAATCGCTTGGACATGCATGAAAGAACTATAGAATAACTCCTGTAAAGTTGGTGAGGCTAGTTGTAAAGCATGATAACACGGTACCAAGTTATAAGCATAGGTCGATACCAACTCATGCACTTAACATATTTCTGGTTGAAATTTCCCTGAGTTATTTTCTTTAGTCCGTATGAGCATGCCTTCTAGATCTCCAGTCATTTCATCTTCATTTTAACATTCTAGCTTTTTTTGACTTCTACTTGGATAAAAATCCAGTTAACAATTTAATTGCGTATACATATGACCTATACAAAAAAATTATTATCCAAACATATATGTACGACCATTCAATATGTGACAACAATCATACATATAGGAATTGCACCCAACTAACAGATTATTATATATACAAATAAACAATAGAATATTATACATTAATTATAAGTCATATGAAATAATAAGAACATATCAAAACTATGCCTTAAAGTACACCTTGCTATGATGAATGTCCCTCCTTAGAACTCTTCTCAATTCAACAAACTATTAATCCTTGAATTGTAGATCCTTTGCTATCAAATAGTTGTAGCTTTGAATTAATTTGATTTTAATATTGATGGAGCTCTTAGAAGCATGGATTGGCTAAAAAAACAGAGATAGAAGGCAGGAAAAAGTCTTTTAAAGAGGTTGGGGATTTGAACATAAAGGCTCGTCAGGCATAAACTTAGTCGGCGATTAACATCTAGCTATTCGAATGTTAACGTTCACAAATCACTTAGTGGGTAGTGTGACATTTTGGCCAAATTTATCGTTTACTTAGTTTCGATAAAATTCAATTTCACTTTATTAAGCGTTACTCGATTGTGACATTTATTTGCACTAATTTTTTTTGTCGAGACTATAACACTTTGGACTTATCGAATTTGGTAATGGTCAAAATTCCAACATTGTCCATATTTAACTCTATAGTCCAAACACAAAGTCTTTGGTTCAATAATAACAATTATTATTAGTCGGAATGCTCTGGCCATTGGCTTTGACTCTGAGTTTACTTGAGTTGACCGTGATACTAATCCTATATAACTGAGAAGACGAATCCCCTCTTAAATAGTGCTCCACTTCCAATACTTCCACTTAACCCAACTATTGTAACTCGATGGGATGTCATGTGATGATTTAACTATAATAAAAGCGGTGATTTTATATTGAAGATCTATAGTATTCTCAAATTGAGAGAATTGTGTAAATCAGTCACATCGATATTTCCTATTTGATCATAGTTATACTAACAAACAGAAATCTATAATGTGAGTCATTCCATAGTTATCCAATAACTATCAATACGTAACCTCTAGGTGCCCCAGTAGCCATGAGTAATACACTGCTGAATATTTAGAGAGTATTATGCGCACTAGTCTTAACAGTTACATCGATATCCAATCTCGATGCATCTTGACTTGGAACATAAAAAATGGTATATTTATTTTCATTGCGATAAATTACTTATGATTACAACACTTTTTAACTACTGCAACAAAAACATACCCTCTTTGGATTTTCCATTAATATACTTTTAATTAAATTAAATTGATTAATATAACACATTATATCAAGTATATAATAGAAAGAAAAATACCTTTTATTTCAACAAAATTGATTACCAAGTTAAATATATACAACAATTACATAATTTCCCCTAGGGTATGCCCCTAACTCTATCAAAAGTGTCATCTCCAACTTCCATCAATATGGAGAAAAATGTGTAAATTCCTATTTAGTATGTATTGTAAAAAAGATTAAGTGGATGGAAATACAACAGGCAGACTAATAATTTATTGATGTGGAAGCAAAGCCAATAAAATAGTTAATTTGTGATAAGGAAATCAGCTAAACTGATGAGATGCCAAGGAAAAAACATATATAAAAGCAGAAGTCTAAACTGAATTTAACTTCATAAAGTAGAAACAATATGAGAATCCTAAAAAGGGACAAGAAAAGAGAGGGTATGAAACTTAAATTTTTATATAGCATATGAACCAAATTCAAAATTCAGATCAGGCAAATAGATGTACAAGAAAACTTACTTAATTGCATCTTCAAATTGCTACATTAAGCTGCTTCAAGTATTCCCATGAACGTCTTCTTTTCCTTCAGTTATTTTATTCAAACATAATATGTTCTAAAATGTATAGAGGATTCAAAAAAGATAATGACTCGAACAAGTTTAAAATGGAAAGAAGGAACATATTCTAAACTAGTTAGGGTTTTAGGAAAGAGGGATTTTGATAAAATGAACATGAAACTAAGAGCATCTCTAAGGGATTAAGCCCTTAATATTTAGCCCTTGAATATTAAAGGCCGAATAACTATGAAAATCTCCAATATTTAGACGCCTGTTTAATATGCATCTAACTTTAACTATTATTAAATAAAAGCATAATTATGAAGCTCCTATTTAATAGGCCCCTTAGCTCAGACTCCTATTAAATAGATGCCTAAGAATAAATCTCTAATTAATCCAGAGATTTCAAGTGCCCATTTAATAGGCACACATACTTCAAGCATCTATTTAATAGGAGCCTGAATACAAGTGCGTATTAAATAGGGTCTTGGGACCAACTTAGAATCCTAAATTGGTCCCTGAATATTATCCTACATATTCAAGGTAATATACACCGTTGGAGTAATATTCAGGGTAATACCTTGAGTATTACCCTGATAGGAAACTAGGAATAAAGGTTAACAGCTAAAATTTCCCAGACTATGGTTGTTTGTTACCAGACATTGATGGATTGATTCCATTAATTTTGGAGGAAAAATAATAAGGGCATGGGAGTTGGATTTACATTACGCGTGGATTAGTGTTTTGACATAATGATTTATGAAAAAATATAGGCTATAGATCATTGGAGCATCTCCATCAATTAAACCTATTTGAGGACTTTATCCAAGTTTGAAGTGGAAGCATGAATGTGAGAGTCTACGAAAAACTTGTGTTATCTGGCATTTTAACCAAGCAACCTTTGGATGAATATATAAGTCGAGACGAAGACAAAATGCTTCATGAACTAGGGAACATGCTTGTAAGAACTATAGGAGTGGACTTAGGAAATTTTATCACAATTGGAGCTAAGTAAGCTACTCAGTACCGACCACTCCCTACTCGATACCGACCACTTTTTGCCTCCTTTGGGACCTTGAAGCTTTAGCTCGTGGATAGATAGCCTGACCGATCATTTTGGGGTGCACTACTCAAGGAATTGGTGAACAACTTCAATGAAATTGTAAAGGAAAACAAATAAGTACAAGTGATATTAAAACCCTTCGGAAAGGACACGGCCTCTAAGAAGATGTACTAGAACTTAATAGATCGAATATATAAGACAAAAGGAGAGGAGAAGGAGTAATTCCCCATCCAAAAAACAGGCCGATATCAAGTTTTTTTTACGGATCTGAGGACTCCAAGTTCCCCTCCTGCATTTTTGGATCTAAAGTACGACTAGGTATATTCAGATCTAGCGGCTATATTAGACGGTTGCCCTATAAATACATTCCCTATAGCAAGTGGAGAAGGACTTTTGGCACTTTGTTTTCTTCTAAATTTTCAAGTTCAATCAATTCTTTTTTCAAAAGATCAAGTAGATGAATAAGAATTGTGAGTAAGTGAAGTGTGTTTCATTTCTCTATCATTATATTATACAAAATACCATATATACTTATACTCGATTATATGAAATCTATGAAATTCTAACTCGTGATTCATTATTACGATCTCATTGACTGTTTTCTTTTCTATATATCTAACTATATATATAGTGCAGCTATTTTTATGGTAAGAGACTACGATCCAACTACTCGATACAATGATATATTAGATCGTGTCCTTAGGCACCGCGATGCAATCATATCACACCTAAACTGGGCATGTATATTTCTAGGTTTTCACAGTTTTGGTTTGTATATTCATAATGATACCATGAGCGCTTTAGGACGTCCCCAAGATATGTTTTCAGATACCGCTATACAATTACAGCCTATCTTTGCTCAATGGATACAAAACACCCATGCTTTAGCACCTGGCGTAACAGCTCCTGGTATCTTCTATCTTCCCTCAACCATAGTCACTAAGAAAGCTACTCTTGGCATTTCTAGACTGTTATACTCATTAAGTCCTTATACTAGTGACTTTAAAACCTATAATCTATAAGAATACAATGGATGTAGACCTTAGATTTGTCGAACCACTACAAAATTACGGTGTTCTTTCCGTTTCATTAATTTTTTATATTATATTTCTCTTCATTGCAGGGAACTTTTGGTGTTGTGTCATTTTAGGCTTAAAATTTTGGTGCTTTCACTAAGAAAGAGGATCCTCATGCATAGATCTAGCTTTATATTTTCGATTGAAGCATTCAGAGGTTAGATCCTGAAGATTTTCTGTAACGATCCAGAATTTTAGTCATTTGAAATTTGTATATCTAATTGATTTTAAATATTCATAAGTTAATTTTATAAGCTGGATAACTCATATTTCGAATATCTTGATTTAATGGGATAATTAAATTGTTAATTTAATATTTGAAATTGTAGAAATAATTGGAATTTGAATTTAATGAGAATAAAAATGATTTATAAAGATGAATTAAATTCTATGTGAATTATAATGATGTTAGAGAACATTTAAAATTGAATTAAAGTTAATTTATAGAAATTGAATATTTTTTAAACGTGTAAAAATAGCCATTTTTGATACAGTCTCGGATATCGACGAAACCAGTTTTATTGGATCCGTAATGTTTTCATTATAAGATTTCAAATTTAGTATCAATCAGATTTATGGTTTGTCCGTGGCATGCTAAAATGCGTATAAATTTGTTTAAGTAAATTTTAAATTTAAATAAGTCAATTTGAAAACCTATCTCAGATACAATCGAATTGGCTCTCGATATATATTCTTGTTCGAAATTGGGGTAAAACATTATAAATGCCAGACGGCATGCTTCATTTAGAGTTTGGAATGAATAGTGTCATGGAATTTTCTATATAAGGCCCAACTTTCTTTTATTTTCATAAAATCCTAATGATCTAGGGCAAGCCGCCATCGTATTCTCGAATGGCCAGAATTTCATTTCATTTCTCCTCCAAAATCTTCCAATCCATAAATCTATTCGAGAAACTTCCAACACGAGAATTGTAGAGCTCGTCGAGAACTATAAATCCAACGGTGGAGACCGTCTATAACAAAGCTAATAGTCGGCCACAAGCCCACGTTCATTCGACCCTTTTACATGTTTTTCTTGGCCATCATGTGACAGAATCGAGTACGGCTCTGGCCGAAGGTAGTGCTCGCATCATCGAAACCCTGGTCGTCGATCGTCTTCAAGTTGCTCAAGGAGGTCGTGAAAATTCAAGCAATATTGGCGGCTATGGGTTGTTTTGATCGATTGTGAACGAAGAAGGAGAAGAACATCTCGATCGGCCGAGTTGAGAAGTAGCAAAATCGAATGGCTCAGAATTTATTTAGGGTTTGAAAATAAAAATTGAAATTGAAATTGAAATTTATTTCGTACGAACTTTGAAACGTCATAATTCTTCATACGAGGTCCATTTTTGACGAAACAAGTTGCATTGGGTCCGTATTGACGAGACTATATTTTAGAGCTTGTTTGGAGTTGATTAGAGATAATGTAAATTTTGGGTAAAATTAAACGCCTATTTAATTTCATTCGGAATAAAACACTACAACTGTTATTGGAATCAGTGTGAGTACAACTCACTCTTTGTGACTCACTATTATTTTTATATAACTGAGAATAAATTTATTTTATGTTGATTGATGATTGTATGGATGGTATACGATATATTATCTATATATTGATTGGTATTTGGATATATTCCTGCCTATTTGAGCAGATGAGACTATATACGTTTCCGTGTATGAGCGGACGACCTTATGTATGCGCGTCCACCTTAAAGCAGACATTGTACACATATTCTAATTTGTATATTTGTTGGGTGACAGATTAGAGGGATCCAACCGGATTCCTAACCAGTATTAGTTTTATTTAAAGATATTGTGATATATGCTGTTGTCATATGATATATGATGTTTTGGATGATGTGATTGATGTATTTAGTGTTGTTGCAGCACTGGGCCAATTTATGATAATTTGAAAACGTTAAAGTGATGATTTCAAATTAAAAAGGATTTCCAAATGATTTTGAATATATAAGATTTGTTGAATTTTGAATTGTTAAAGGAAATAAATTTATTTTAAATAAATAAATGTTATAATTTTTATGTTATAAAAAATTATGACTTTTGTGAAATATAATTAAAATGTGATTTTTGAAATATGCAGCGAACTATTTGGTAAAATAGTTTAAATTGAGATTTTTGAAGTTATTGAAAACAGTTTATATATAAGATTTATAGAATTGATATTTTATAAATAAAAATAATGGAACTATAAAGGAGTTCTAATAAGTGCTAAAATGAAGTTATAATAGGGTTTTAGAAGTAAATCAGATTTACAGATTTATAATTGATGATTTTATAAAAATGATGAATTTGAAAATAAATGATTTATAAGAAATTAACTTATAATTTGAATTTTTGGCATATAATGATATAAATGGAATTGGTAAATAAAAGGATTTTACAAATGGAAGTTTTTATAAAATAAAAATGGAATTTATAGACATTGTTTTATAAATCTGAAATCAATTGATTTTGATAAATTAAATATAGAAGCTTGTTAAAGGAATTATATTCACGATTTTGGACATTGGATTATCATTTAATAAATGTGTAGAAATATTGGATTTGGTAAATGAACTGTATCCACGATTTTGGATAGTGGATAATCCTCAAAATAAATATGTAGAAATGTTGGATTTGGTAAATGAACTGCATTCACGATTTTGGACAATGAATAATCTTTTAAATAAAATGGATATTTTTGGAAAGTGATATTTTAAATGGTTTGAAGTTGTTCTAAAATGTGTTAAGTATCGAACATATAAATTCCAACATTCATCGTTGAAATAGACGTTCTCAAGAAATAAGGAAATGATAGGCTATAACACTTGTTATAGTAAATGATTTTCGAAAGGAAATGTTTTGTATAGTATATGAGATTTATATATCTATCTTACTTTCGAATCCTTATACTAGTGATTTTGGGTTGTCGTAACGATGTTTTACACAACATCCGTTTTGACCCGAATAAATATGCTTAAGGGAACATTTTCCTTGCAGAATAAAATATATATTTAATCGTGACTTAAGTATATGTAATATTTTCTAAGTGTGAAAATAAATTTATTTGCGAATTACTTATTATTAAATAAGTATATGGAAATGTTTTCCAGCATAGAAATGGTTCTAGATTAATATCTTTTCAAAAATAATTTGGAGTGAATATTTGGCAAATGATTTAATTAATAAAATATTATTTTAAAAGGGCATAGTGATTGATATGGTGCCAAATATTTGTTTGTTTGCTTTGATAGTTATATAACCAACTATCAAATTTGGCAATTTTAGTTCCTTGACTTGATGTGGGAACTATTTAGTCATACACTTAGTACGAAGCCATCTGTGCAGGCTTGATTATCGTTTGGGTTGAGGATGTTGATTCGTGTAGTGCGGAGTACTACTCCAATCTATCGAGCTTCCTACCTGGCCCGAGGGATAGCAAGTTGAAAGTTGGATACGTGATAAGTCTGTGAGACTAATGTCTATGTGAAGTTAAGAAACGCTTTTGCGTTGTTGGTGCGAAGAGACAGGGATCAGATTTATCTGAAAACCACTTCAGACCAACGTATATGCGTTCAATTGTGCAGGTTATTGATGATATTGATATTCAGGATGGGACTGCTTGTTGATCGTTTGGGGTTAAAATCACAATATACATATAGTAGCAGTGGTCTCTTCATTATGAAATATCCAATGCAAGGACTATTCGTTACTAATCCTATGGATTTCCCGACAGGATATGGTAGGAAATTACGTTTGGTTTGTCCTGTTCCTGGACAACTTGTATGGATGTTTGTCTGACATTGCATTTTTAAAGATTACATACACTGGTTTTTACAAACGTATATCAATGGTGGCGGAGAAGGCAACTTCTCTTAGCTTAACACCCTCCTTGAGACGTATGAGCTTAAGGGTTGTATTTTTGTGAAAGGCAATTTGTAGTCAACGAAAATGGCCGTGTGGCATTCAAAGTGATGTGATTGTGACTATGAAAGGTAATCGTTACCTTAGGCCTCATCAATCGGAAATGACCAAAACAGGGTTAGATGCTGCAAGGCTAAGTGGGTCGCTCTCAAGTAGGGTATGATCATCCTCTTCTAGATATACCTTTACACACTATGACGTCGTGTATCTGATTATAGTGGTTTGTATGCTTAGAGGGCCCTCGGTAAAGGTCGGTAACGATCGAAGGATGCTATATTTGGTACCATCTAATTATAGAGGTGGGTCGGTCTTGCATCGGTAGAGGACCCTTTATGACGGTCCTCGATAAATTCCTCTAGAGATGTACTCCTGGAAGGTATTCCCGTCACCTGGTCATTTGTATAGAAATCCGAACTCCACTACGAGCTGCGATTTTGTTTGTAAAGGCGTAATGAATAGCCTCGAAATGTTATATGGATAATCATTTCGACTATGATTAGTATTATTTGTATATACTAGACATTAGTATAATATAAGAGGATTTGATATGAAGTGTTTTAGTTATTGTAAGGTAAAAACATGTCCGTGTTTATGTGTGGGCGTGTCTTACGAGATACTTTTGTTTTGATAAAAGAAAAGTATGGTAAATTAATAGACATAGTTGAGTGTGTTTATCGCGCTAGTTTACCAGATTAATCTGGGCGTTCTTCCCTTTCAATGCTCCGGTAAGACCGAGTATATTTACAGGATCAGATTTGATGATTTTGGAGCATCAACAGGCGAGCTGAGGATCTTCATTTTCATATACACGTGTCTATTTTGATTATCCACCGCATTGTGTTGTATATTGTCAGTGTTTGTGAGGATATGTTATTATAACTATCCAGACTGATAATTATTGGTTGATTGTTGAACTCTGATTGATATATGTATATACAGTTTCTGTTTTGTAATGATCATTGATATGATATTATATGTTTTCCGCCGCGATGTGAGATTCTGTATTGTTCTGTTTGGCTTTATCTTCTCTCTTTCTTCTCTTCTCTTCTTCTCTCTTCTTTTCTTTCTCCTAACTTTTCATCAATCTATGCCTTTTGGGTCGGACATGTGTGATTTATTATCGATTCAAAGGGTATCGGATTTGCGGGTTGTCACATGTGGTATCAGAGCCTAGATTTTGTATATTCCTAGGCTTTGATGTGTACTCAGTATAGATAGAGACAGTAGCACCCTAGATTGAGTTTGAGTGTATTATATATATGAGCGCATATTTGTTAGTGATTATAAAATGTTTTATATTATGTTTGCTTGTTCGTTGAGCTGTTTGTGAATTCTGGTCGGTATGTGGGACGCCATGTTATCGATAGGAACATTTAAACGAGGCAAGTCGACATAGTATCATTTTAAATTGGGTAAATGAAATAATTTTGCATCGATTATATTTTATATATAAAAGAAATAATTTTTAAATGAATTATTTGGTTGTTTGAAAAATGTAAATATATATAAGTTAATAAAACTGGTTGAATTATTTAAATAAAAACAACAACTGTAAAAGAATAAATTATATAAGCAAATGAATTATTAGTATGGAATTATAGTTAATATGATTTACAATTGTGAAATAATCTTATATATAAGAAGTGAAACTATATGAATATATTTATGAATACGAGTTGTAAATAAAAATGGATTCAAACTAAGAATTTGAAATTTTGAATTCCATTGATTTTGAAAGTTGTTTTTTTCAAAGTTAAAGATGTTATCCTATTATAAATCTAAATAAGATAAATAAATTTGGAATGAATCTTATATAAGTAAAGTAAAATAGTGAAATTATATAAGTAAACGATTTATAACTGTGATTTACAAGTATAAAATGGATTTTTTTAAAGAATAAAAAAACTGAATTCACTACTGTTGCTGGGAAATAATAAGGGTGATGACTGCAGCATCATCAGTATCATTTTCGAGTTTCTATGTGATTGATTTACTGCCAATAGTAAATTTAAAATCGAAATTTTGATGTGATAAACGAATTTGAATTTAAAATCCAAGTTGAAATTGACGAATATAAATGAAATGAGTTTTGGACTTATAATATGAAATAAATAAATTTAATTCTGGTAAAGTTGAAATAAAATTTGAGTTGGCATAATAAATATATATTTGAAATTTAACTAAAGGAAGGTTAAAAAATTTGAACTGGATTATATAAGTTATTGAAATAGAAATTAAATTTAAGTGG
Organism: Allium cepa; assembly: GCA_030765085.1. Classification (NCBI taxonomy): domain Eukaryota; kingdom Viridiplantae; phylum Streptophyta; class Magnoliopsida; order Asparagales; family Amaryllidaceae; genus Allium; species Allium cepa. Next base: position 91,465,562 of record CM060930.1, on the reverse strand, counting down.
TAAGTGATTATAATATGAATTTGAAAGTTTAAATAAATAATTTATGTAACATACAAAGTGAGAAAATTTTAGTAAAACCAAATATTAAAATGGTTAAACAATTTTGTTAAGCAAAATAAAATTTGAATTTGAATATTAATATGAAATTTGACTTAAGTAAAAGTTAAATAAAATATAATTTGAAATAAATTAGTAGTGAACTTAAGTTGTATAGTGGAAGTAAATGTAAATGAAGATGAAATGAAACTTAACTTAAGTAATGTTGAACGAAATTGAATTTGATATCAAAATGAATTAATAAAGTGATGTGATCAATTTGAACTTGAATTATATAAGAAAATTCAACTTTAATTGTAGAATGAATAGCAATTGAAATAATGAAATATGAATCGAATGTTACTCAGTGAATGTAAATGAATTGATATGGAATAGTGGATATAGGTGTTAATTCATTAAAAGCTAATGAAATTGAATAATTAAATGAAAGTCAATTGAATATTAAAGAAATTGAAATTAAAAGTGTTAAACCAAATTCAATGTACGTGAATTAAATAAATTTTGTAAATGTTGGTTATACATTGGTCGCTAAATGGATGTTAGTTGATTGAATAGAAATTCAAATGAAATTGAATTAATGAAATTGAAAGATAAATAATTGAATTCAAATAGGAAGTGAAGTGAATCTAAATAGAATTGAATTTTATTTGATTTGGAAGTGAACAAATTTGAATATGAATTAGTGAATGTGAACTAATTGAATTTGAATAAATGAATGTTAGTAAAATCCAATGTTAATGAATCAAATGTGATTTAAATTGAAAAACCAATTTACCGAATATTAATGAGAAATGAATGAATGTTGATTTGGTTATGGATTAATTGGATAGATATTGGTTTGTGGAATGTTAGTTGGATGATAGATGTTGGGTGGTTGGATTTGTTGCTTTTGATTGCATTTGATATATTGGCATATATAGTTTTTGTATTGATATTACTTTCATATATACACGTTTCTCATTTTTTGTTGAGTATTTAGTAGGTGCATATGGCGCTTGCTTCACATTTGGAGCTCGCTTTCACGCTATATTAGCCGTACATGCTCGCTAATAATATATAAGGTACATATCTCGGATTACATATCATACTTTTATATTTTTTCCCTACGGGATGCCTCATCCTCGAAGATGAGATGTATATTTCTGATATATATATATATATGTTATAATCCTACTATGATCGAATCAGGAGACGTTGGCAAATTTTTCTGAAAATTTAGGGCGTTAGAAAATTTTGAGAAAATTGAAAAAAATTTGATAACTAAAATTTTTGATATTGAGTTAGAGTTAAACGATATGAGTTAGTTTTGAAAAGATAACTATATATGGATTTGAAAACTAAGGAAAAGTTTTTATAAGAAGTTTAACTAATGATTTTGGAAAAGTTTTAAGAGATTTTGATATCTAGTTTAAACGATTTGTTTTTGAAAAAATTAATGAATTTTATGGTTTTTTCTTACTTGGAAACTTCGAGGACAAAATTCTTTTAAGAAGAGGAGAATGTAACGACCCAGAATCTTAGTCATCTGAAATTCGTATATTTAATTGATTTTAAATATTCACAAGTTAATTTTATAAGCTGGATAACTTATATTTCGAATATCTTGATTTAATGGGGTAATTAAGTTGTTAATTTAATATTTGAAACTGTAGAAATAATTGGAATTTGAATTTAAGAGAATAAAAATTATTTATAAAGATGAATTAAATTCTATTTGAATTATAATGATGTTGGAGAACTTTTAAAATTGAATTAAAAGTCGATTTACAAAAATTGAATATTTTTTAACGTGTAAAAATAGCCATTTTTGATACAGTCTCGGATTTCAACGAAACCAGTTTTATTGGATTCGTAATGTTATATTATTGTTTCAAATTTATTGTCAATCCGATTTAACGTTTTTCCGTGGTCAGCTAAAACGTATAGAAATTTTTTTAAGTAAATTTTAAATTTTAATAAGTCGATTTGAATTTGAAAACCTATCTTCCAAATACCATCGAATTGGCTCTCGATATATATTCCATTATGTTCGAAGTAGGGGTAAAAATTATAAATGCCAAGCGGCACGCTTCATTTAGAGTTTGGAAAAATTTCAGATGAATAGTATTGCGGAATTTTCTATATAAGACCCAACTTTCTTTTATTTTCACAAAATCCAAACGATTTAGGGCAAGCTGCCATCATGTTCTCAAATGGCCAAAATTTCATTTCATTTCTCCTCCAAAATCTTCCGATCCATAAATCTATTCGAGAAACCTCCAACACGAGAATTGTAGAGCTCGTCGAGAACTATAAATCCAACGGTGGAGATCGTCTTTAACGAAGCCATTCGTCGGCTACAAGCCCGCATTAGTTTGACCCTTATACACGTTTTTCTCGACCATCATGCGGCCAAGTCAAGCACAGCTCTGGCCAAAGGTAGTGCTCGTATTGGGCTTCGAAACACTGGTCGCCGATCATCTTTAAGTTGCTCGAGGAGGTCACAAAAATTCAATCAATATTGGCGGCTATGGGTTGTTTTGATTACTTCTGAACGAAGAAAGAGAAGAACATCTCGATTGACCGAGATGAGAAGTAGCATAATCTAACGGCCCAGAATTGATTTATGGTTTGAAAATAAAAATAGAAATAGAAATTTATGTTTATTAATTCATACAAACTTTGAAACGTCATAACTTCTTCATACGAGGTCCCTTTTTGACGAAACAAGTGTTGGGTCCGTATTAACGAGACTATATTTTAGAGCTGGTTTGGAGTTGATTGGAGCTAGTGTAAATTTTGGGTAAAATTAAACGCCTGTTCAATTTTATTTGGAATAAAACACAACAGCTGTTATTGGAATCAGTGTGAGTACAACTCACTCTTTATGACTCACTGATATATTTATATAAGTGAGAATAAATTTATTTTATGCTGATTGATGATTGTTTGGATGATATATGATGTATTGTCTATATATTGATTGGTATTTGGATATATTTCTACCTATTAGAGCAGATGAGACCCTATACGTTCCCATGTATGAGCGGATGACCTTTTGTACGCACGTCTGCTTTGAAGCGGACATAGTACATATATTCTAATACGTATATTTGTTGCAGGTGACATGTTGGAGGGATCCAACCGAATTCCTCACCGGTAATGATTTTATTTACAGATACTGTGATATATGCTGTTATCATATGATACATGATGTTTTGGATGCCATGACTGATGTATTTAGTGATGTTGCAACATTGAGCCTATCTTTGGTAATTTAAAAATGTTAAAGTCATGATTTCAAATTAAAAAGGATTTTCAAGTGATTTTGAAAATATACACTTTGTTGAATTTTGAATTGTTAAGGGAAATGAATTTATTTTAAACAAATAAATGTTATAATTTTTATGTTATAAAAATTATAATTTTTGTGAAATATAATTGAAATGTGATTTTTGAAATATGAAGCGAACTATTTGGTAAAATAGTTTAAATTAATATTTTTGAAGTTATTATAAACAGTTTATATATAAGATTTACAGAATTGATATTTTATAAATAAAAATAATGGAATTATAAAGGAATTTTTGTAGGTGTTAAAATGAAGTTATAATTGGGTTTTATAAGTAAATAAGATGTACATATTTATGAATTGATGATGTTATAAAAAGGATGAATTTGTAAATAAATGATTTATAAGAAATTAACTTATAATTTGTAGTTTTGGCATATAAATGATATAAATGGAATTGGTAAATAAAGGGATTTACAAGTGGAAGTTTTTATAAAATAGAAATGGAATTTATAGACATTATTTTATAAATCCGAAATCAATTGATTTTGATAAGTTAAAAATAGAAGCTTATTAAAGGAATTATATTCACGATTTTGGACAGTGGATTGTCCTTTAATAAATGTGTAGAAATATTGGATTGGTAAATGAACTGTATCCACGATTTTGGACAGTGGATGATCCTTAAAATAAATCTGTGGAAATATTGGAGTTGGTAAATGAACTGTATTCACGATTTTGGACAGTGAATAGTCTTTTAAATAAAATAGATATTTTTGGAAAGTGATATTTTAAATGGTTTGAACATGTTTTAAAATGTGTTAAGTATTGAACACATAGATTTCAACATCCATTGTTGAAATAGTCATTTTCGAGAAATAAAGAAATGATGGGTTATAACACTGTTGTTATAGTAGATGATTTCTGAAAGGAAATGTTTTGTATAGTATATGGGATTTGTCTATCTATCTTACTTTTGAATCCCTATACTAGTGATTTTGGGTTGTCGTTACGATGTTTTATGCAACATTTGTTTTGACCTAAATAAATATGTTTAAGAGAACGTTTTCCTTACAAATAAGATATATACTTAATCGTGATTTAAGTATATGTAATATTTTCTAAGGGTTGAAAATAAATTGATTTGTGAATTACTTATTATTAAATAAGTATATGGAAATGTTTTCCAGCATTGAATTTTTTTTGGATTAATATCTTTTTAAAGATAATTTGAAGTGAATATTTGGTAAATGATTTAATTAATAAAAGATTAATTTAAAAGGGCCTAGTGATTGTTTACGGTGCTAAATATCTGTTTATTTGCTTTGATAGTTATATAACCGACTATCAAATTTGGCCATCTTAGTTCCTCTATTTGATGTGGGAACTATTTAGTCGTACACTTAGTATGTATCCATCTGTGTAGGCTTGATTATCGTTTGTGCTGAGGATGTTGATTTTTGTAATGCGGAGTATTACTCCAACCTATTGAGCTTTCTTCTTGGCCCGAAGGATAGCAAGTTGAAAGTTGGAGACGTGATAAGTTTATGAGACTTAGTTTCTATGTGAAGTTGAGAAACGCTTTTGCATTATTGGTGGGAAGAGACCGGGATCAGATTTATCTGAAAACCACTTTGGACCAACGTATATGCGTTTGATTGTGCGGGTTATCGATGATATTGATATTCAGGATTTTCATAGTGGAGGACTGCTTGTTGATCATTTGGGATAAAATCCCAATATACATATAGTAGCAGTGGTCTCTTCATTATGAAATAACCAATGCAAGGACTATTCGCTACTAATCCCAGGGATTTTCCGACCGGATGTGGTAGGAAAGTACCTTCGGTTTGCCTGTTCCTGGACAACTTATTTGGATGTTTATCTAATATTGCATTTCTAAAGATTACGTACATTGGTTTTTACAAACGTACATCAGTGGTGACGGAGAAGGCTACTTCTCTTAGCTTAACACCCTCCTCGAGACATATGAGCTTAAGGGTTGTATTTTTGTGGTAGGCAATTAGTAGTCAACGAAAATGGTCGTGTGGCATTCAAAGTGATGTGATTTTGATTGTGAAAGGTAATCCTTGCCTCAGGCCTCATCAACCGAAAATGACCAAAACAGGGTTATATGCGGTAAGGCTAAGTAGGTCGCTCCCAAGTGGGTATGATCATCCTCTTCTAGATATACCTTTACACGCTATGACGTCGTGTATCTGATCATTGTGTTTTGAATGCTTAGAGGGCCCTGCGTAAAGGTCGGTAACGACCGAAAGATGATATATTCGGTACCATCTAGTTATAGAGGTGGGTCGGTCTTGCGTTGGTAGAGGGTCCTTTGTGATGGTCCTCGGTACATTCCTCTAGAGATGTACTGCCGGAAGGTAGTCCCTTTACCTGGTCATTTGTATGGAAATCCAAACCCCACCATGAGATGCGATTTTGTTTGTAAAGGCGTAATGAATAGCCTCTAAATGCTACATGGGTAACCAATTCGACTATGATTAATATTATTTGTATATACAGACACTAGTATAATATAAGAGGATTTGATTTGAAATGTTTTAGTTATCGTAAGGTAAACATATATCCATGTTTTATGTATGGACATGTCTTACGAGATACTTTTGTTTTGATAAAGGAAAAGTTTTGCAATTTAAAAAATTCGGTTGAGTGTGTTTCTCATTCTGGTTTACTAGACGGACCCAGGTAATCTTCCCTTTCAATGCTTGGTCAGACCGAGTATATTTACAGGTTCAAATTTGGTTCTTTTGGAGCATCAGCAGGCGAGCTAAGGATCTTCATTTTCGTATACACGTATCTGTTTTGATTATCCGCTGCATTATGTTGTATATTATCAGCATTTATAAGGACAGATTATTATAACTGTCCAGACTGATAATTATTGATTGATTGTTGAACTCTGATTGACGTACGTATATACAGTTTCTGTTTTGTAAAGATCATTGATATGATATTATATGGTTTCCGCTGTGATGTGGGATTCTGTATTGTTCTGTTTGGTTCTATCTTCTCTCTTTCTTCTCTTCTCTTCTTCTCTCTTCTTTTCTTTCTCCTGACTTTCCGTCAGTCTGTTCTTTTTGGGTCAGGCATGTGTGGTTTATTGTCGATTCAAAGGATATCGGATTTGCGGATCGTCGCATTTTCATTAAGTGACTGAAAGAATTTGCACACAAGAATCAATGACACGTAGGAAGCCTAGAAGATCAGATGGAACAACTGTTGGTATAAAGGAAGGAACTTCCCACCATGACAATATGTCCAATCGACCAACAATAACGTTGTTAAGAACATCTGTCCCCCATGAGATGGTTACAAGGATAGAGTTTGATAAGATGATGCAGGAGCTAAACTAGAGGACGAATGATAGGTTGAATGCACTTTTGGAAAAGAATGATGCTATCATAGCTTTTCTCACTCAACAATCGCGGAGATCTAGGAGGAGCAGGAGAGAGACTTTACCTACTGAATCTGAAGAGGAGAACTTATCTGTTTTTAGTCAGAATAGACGAGATAGGAAATAAAAGTAGAAGGAAAGGGATACTAGAGCAAGAAATGAAGTTTTTGGAGGAAGTAGGAAGGCTGCCTCTAGTGGAATTCAACTCGGTGCCGACCATGATCATGTTAGTATTGAGAAGAACCATGGACCTCTAAAGGAAAGAGTAGCCAAGGTCATTGATTTATCAAACTATGGAATGACCTACAATATGACGTTGATGATTACGAGCATGATGTAAGAGTTTAAGGTGCTGGTGTACAGAAAACCGCCACGAAGCTAATCACACGTCAGAAAAGGCCTAAAGGAATGGTTCTCCCATAGACTTCAAAACGTAGACGTTAACGAGCAAACCAAGACAGTTTGTAGAGTCAAACACTCGGCGTAGCTCCTGATGGTCAACCTTCAGAGTTCTAAGCAAGTGAGGGGTATATAGCAGATGTGGTTAAGAGGTTGTTGGAAGAATATAAGTGGAGAAAGAACGTGGAATGGGGTTCCGCACCAAGTAGAACTCAGTTCATGGAGAACATTACGACGGAGGAGTATCCTATAAGGTTTACAATATCGAAAATGCCATCGTACAACAGGACCACCAATCCCAAGCCGCACTTGTTTAAAAATTAATGGCATATGGATGGTGCTAGGGTGACAAATATGGTATGGTGTAGATGCTTTTCAAATTTCCCAGAAGGTGTTGCATCGATGTGGTCTACTCATTTCACATCGAATCCATATCGATATTTGATGAGTTGGCAAACAAGTTTATGGAGTAGTTCAGGAGCCATGTTGCTTAGCCTAAGGATGTGATGTCCTTGTCAAGCCTCTCTCAAGGACCTACGTAATCATTGAAGGGGTTCTTGAATCGTTTTAATGTCGCAGTAACGAAGGTTAATAACCCGAAGGATGATTTGGTGTTTACGGCATTGGTTTAGGGCACATATCCGGACAAAGGCTTTGGAAAATGGCTGAAGATGAATCAACCAAAGACTAGGAGGAATTCCATTGGAAATCTTATCAATTCTTGCATTTGGAAGAAGCAAGTCAAGTTGTTGGAAAGACTGATGGTGGACAGCCAAAGGAGATAGTTTACAGCAATCTGGCGATTATGCAAACTGGAGAAAGTTATAACACCTCAAATTTTGAGTAACATCATTCAAAATATTTAATTCAATAAATTAAATAGAATAATATGATGTGTAGTCAGATAAGAAGGATGAGATTTGATAAATAACAAGGTCGAGCCTTAATTAATTAGTTATTAAGATTGTTTTATAACTTAACATATAAAAGAATGTATGAGAGGGGCAAAATAGGGATAGACCTATCTTTTATCCCTTAAACCCTCTCCCCTTCATATCATTCACATTTTACAACATCAAAAACAATCAAAAGGATAGGAAAGGGAGATCAGACATTAAATAAGAGATAAGAGGAAGAAAAGCTTAGGAATTCAAGAGGAAAAGCTAAGGAAACCAAATCAATCTTTAAATCTCAATTTTCAGTATCAAATCAAGGTGAATAATAATAGACCGCCTCATTTTTATACTTTATAATTTCATATCTTGATTGATTTTGATTCATGATGATGCTATGATATGCCATGTTTGATTTTTTCATTGTTTGGATATAATAATAATTTATTATAATTTCTATAAAATTATTTTAATGAGTCTTATGGGTAAAACCTAATTTTTAATCTTTAAATGATTTGATTTTTGGATATGTTGTGTGAAAATTAATTTTGAAGGAGGGTTTTAAATTTCATAAATTTTCAAATTAATAGGGATACTTTATAAATTTCCTAAGAAAGGGAATTTATTTCATGTTTTAATTATTAAAAATAATTATATAATGATTTTAGCTCTAAATTTTTTATATGTTAACAAATATGTAAATTTTGATTTTTGATGAATTTTTAGGATTTTTCCCAAGAGATTATGATTTATTCAGAGTTTAATAAGCCAGAAAAGCTTGTAATAATATTAAATAATTAAGGATTATTTAGTGGGTGTAAAAATTGTTTATGGGGAAGAAAATGGAGTTGCAAAAGATTTCTGAAAAGAATTTGGGAAAGTATGTTTTCAACCAATAGAAAATTGACAAAGAATAAGAGTTGGTGAAAAGAGATTACTTTATTTAGAAATAAATCAGTTTTTATGGTAATTACGGTATTACCATGCCACACATATCAACGTTGATGCCCTAATAATGTTGCAGTTACGAGTGGCAATGTCGACATGGAGGGAATCATAGGATAACTGCGCATGTAGTTATGGAATGAGTCAATCCATGTTGAAGTGACCAAGGTCGGCACCCAACTAGTGTCGATTTAGTAATCCTGTGATATACCTGGGCAATTCGATCGTCTTTGTCTCTTGATTTGATAATATACAACATTGATTCCACCATTAATCTACGGTGCTAATGTTGCTTTCTTTTTTGGGGTCAACATGATGCTATATATCACCTGTTGTAACAACTATAGCGTTAAGATGGTGATGCTGTCGACCTTATTTTTGATGTTGGTTGTTTCATGATAATGATGCAACTATACTATAGTTTTGGCACTCCTTTATATGGCATAATAGCCACTATTTTTAAAGCACTCAATACCTACGGTTTACGATATTGATGTCGCACCTTATTAATGTCGCATGTTATAGCCTTAAATTTTTATAAAATCAAAATTGTTTTTAGAGCTTTGATATGGAGGGATGCGACGTCCTATGTTTTCCATATCAATGCCATAAGCTTTCGATGGTGAACATATTATAAAGTTTGGCGTTGTGACCTATAAAGAAGAGGTGCGGTATCCTTATATTATTTCCAAACTTATGTATAGCATTATTAAAAAGGATTTATAAAGTGGCATGAGAAATTGGTAAAGTGAGGGGATATATTTTCTTTGTTTTATACATGATCTAAAGGGATTAATCATATATATATATATATATATATTTATATATATATATATATATATATATATGTTGATAAATGTTTTCAAGGAATAAATTATTTTTTAGCCTAAGTTTTGATATGTATTTACCAAAGAAAGTTGTTAATTAAGGTTAAGTAATTTTAAAATGCCAATTAATTGAACACATTTGACTAATGGATGCTATATGTTCATATTATCAGTTGATCGGTTACATTGCATGATTATTCTTGTCATACTCACATTATCATGACCCATAACTACATTTTTAGGATATAAAAAGGGCAGAATAACCAGCTAGTTGATCCACTAGTGAGTATAATCAGATTTCACTCTTGAGTGAGTAGAATTGTATCCACGAGATTAGATAGATCAAAAGAGTTAGGATGCCCAGAACTGATCAAAAGATTAGGATATGAGATATGGTACTGGAAGGGTCTAATAGTTTTATATTGATCCCATAAAAACTATGGCTTGATTTGTTATTGAAAGATATCCAATAGGTTCTTAGTGACCCCATGAAAACTATGATTAGAAGTATGATATTGGAAGATATCCAATGGTTTATACTGGTCCTATAAAAACTATGCTTTGAGAGATATTATTGAAGAATCCACTATGTTTATAACAATACCATGAAAATTATGTTTGGAAATGTCATTGGTAGAAACCAATAGATTTTAGTGATCACATGAAAACTATGCTTTGGGATAAGTAGTCCTTAAGAACTTTGATAGGTTATTAGTCAATCCATGAAAACTAATACTTCATAATGATCCTAGGAAAATTATGGATTGAGACCAATAGTCAATTTGTAAAAGAAGTGAACTTAATGTAGATATAACCCTATATTGACAAATGAGTCAGACTTACCCACATTGCATGCTTGCATATGATTATGTTATTACGTTTTAACCATTGTGGATGCAGGAGTACAATATATAGTTGATATGTTTTGCTTAATATATTAGTGAGGAGTAAACCTATTTCCCTCAACGGCATGGCCTCACTAGATATTTATTTGATTCGAGTTGGCAGGTTATTATTCACACAAGGCTGTTTGTCCGATCTGAAGTTTTGGTTTTCCCTTAAACTCTTGGGATACTTATTTGAATAGGTCAGGAATATGGGTTTCTGGTTTCCATTTAGATGAATAATATTTCGAAGACGTGCAGAAGCCATTCTAGCTATTTAGGAATTCTTATCTAATTCGTTTGTTGTTTGATTTTGTTTGCATGGATGTCTATGTCAAGTTATATAATTGCCAAATATTTGACTCTGATCGACCAAGAGGGCATCTTCATATATCGCTCTTGAAATATTCTGTAATGATTATAATTTCTTTGAATGAGGTTTGTGAATGGGATTATGTAATGAATATGAAATTTTATTTCTGAAATGAAATATAAAATTTTATTACTAAATTGTGTTTGAAAATTTTCATATTCATATACTTCTGATTATTGATAAGATTAACATAGATGCATTTTGTCGCAGGATGTTAATAACTACGGATGACTGAAGCATCCATAGCAGTTAGTTTCGGGCCTCAAATTAAGATATGTTACAAAAGCTCCAGTAATTTGGCACTAAATTTTGGCAATTCTAATAATCAAAAAACGAGAAATCGGGGCTCTAGAGGCAGGCGGAATGAAGCCAAAAAGCCCCCAAGGAATATTAGGTTGGTTAAGTATATGCCTCTTAATGATATACTGGAGAATATATACCTCACTATGCAAAGGAAGGAACGATATAAAATGCCACCTAGGAAAGAGGTGACCAAGCTAAGGCAAGTACTACTGTTTTCATGAAACTCCGGGACACAACATGAACGAGTGTCGGCATCTTAGGGATTCCATAGAAGAATTGGTAAGAAATAAAAAGGTTGCAACAACACGTGAGAGAGCCATAGAATGGCGAACTAAACACGAGACCTGAAGTGCTAATTGCCTAAGGAAATAACCTTGGACAGAATGGAGAGTGGCCTAGGCAAATTGATGGAAGGTTAGTTATCAACACAATAACATGAGGACCTTATCCAGCATAGAAGAGCTGAAGAAATGGAGCAGTACATGAGCTCGTTAAAGCACGTACCATAGGAGGACTACTTTTACATCAGGACAATGCTTGGGCTAAGTAGCGGAGAATGGTGACTGATAATATATTTTTTAGGTATAGGGATTCCGACGCAACCGAACCGCCAACCTTCGACCCTATGTTATAACGGGCGTTGTTGGTCCAACAACAGTACACTGAGTTTCAATGGATAGTGAAAGCTCGAAGAATATTTTGTTAAGAAGATGTTCAATCAGATGATGCTTAGCATGAAGGATGTTAAGCCTTGTAAATCCATGATTGGGGGTTTACCAATGAGGCAAAGAAACCAATTAGGACAACTGATTTGTCTACAATGTTAGGTAATGGAGACTGTATGGTGGTGCATATCCAAAAGTTTATGATATCGGATGAATATTCAGTGTACAATGCTTTTATCGGTCGATCAGCCTTGGCTGATTTCAGGATAGCTCAGGCTTCTTGGTGTTTAAGGATGAAATTTCCCACAGAAAATGGGGTCGGATTGATTAGAGGAGACCAAAGTGCGGGAAGGAAATTCTATTGTGCTAAGCTAAGAGAGGCAAAGTGATAAGAGAAAGACAAGAATATAGAGAAACCTCTCTGCATTAATAATCCGAAAGCATTGAGTCTAAAGGCTAAGCCTTGGCTCGAGAACGTAGGTTCGATGAGTTTGTGGATCCCAAAAAGAAGTTAGAGGAATTGTGGGCAACACTAGTTGAGTTGACGGTAAATGTTCAGATCAACACGGATAATCATACCCAAGCTCATAAAATCAGATCTTAACTCAACACAAGATTGAGGAAGGAGATGGTTAGTCTTCTATGAGTGAACTTGGATGTGTCTACTTGGAAGCATTTGGATATGTATAGGATATCATCGAAGATAGCGTGCCACGCATTGAATGTGGACCCAAAGTTTCCACTTCTGAAACAAAACAGATACAATCTAGGTCTGGAAAGATCCACTACATCAAAAGAGGAAGTAGCCAAATTGAAGGCAAATGGTTTTATTTGCTATGCTTTATACCCACATTAGGTATCGAACCCCATATTGGTCAAGAAATCAAACCGGAAGTGGCGGGTATGTACTGACTATTCTGGTTTGAATAAAGCATGCCCAAAGGGAAGCTTTCCTTAGTCTAGGATTGGTCAGCTGGTAGACGGGACTGGAGGACACGGGTTGCTCTCCTTTATGGACGCTTATTCTGGTTACAAATAGATTGTGATGCGTGTATCGGATTATGAGCATACAAGCTTTATAATGAATTTGGGTTTATATTGTTACCAGGTGATGCCATTCGGTTTAAAGAATGTTGGAGCTACATACCAAAGATTGGTGAATTCTATATTCAGGAAGCAAATCGGATTGACGATGGAAGTATACATGGATGATATGCTTGCGAAATCATGGCTATATAACACCATATGGATGATCTTTCAAAAATGTTCAAGGTATTGCGGAAGTATGAAATGAAGTTGAATTCATTAAAATGCGCTTTTGGAGTTGAATCGAGCTATATTTTGAGATTTATTGTGAATTTAAGAGGCATTGAGGCTAATCGAAACAAATTGACATCTTAAGGAATATGAGTGCCCTGATCATGAAGAAGTTGTAGAGCTTGAATTGGAAGGTTTCTGCTTTAAATCAGTTCATCTCAAAGGCGACGGATAAATGTGTACCATTCTTTGACACTCTCAATAAGGGGAAAAGAAACTTTGGATTAAAAGCAGATGTTAGAATGGTTTCAAGGAATTACTAAGGCACATGGAAACACCACCCGTTTTATCCAAACCATATAAAAAATACTTGTTTATCTTTTATCTATTTGGCGGTGATTGCTCATACACTGAGCGCAACAATGGTATGTAAGGAGGCAAGGACTCAAAGGCCAGTTTATTACATCAGCAAGCAGGTTAGTAGAGCTTAAAAGAATTACTCAAAATTGGATAAACTTGCATATTTCTTACTAATTGCATTGAGAAAACTACAATTATATTTTTAAACTCATCCAATTAAAGTACTAACGGATCAACCTTCGAAGAAGGTATTGTGTTGACCTGAGACTTCAAGAAGATTGCTGAAATGGAATATTAAACTAAGTCGGTACAATATAACTTACAACCTGAGAAGGGTGATAAACAAGCAAGCATTGGAAGACTTCATCGTAGAGTTTATCGCACAAGATAGTGAAGAGGAAGATGATACGGGCATGCTTTCTCATTGGAAATATTCGTGGATTGAGCTTCAAATGAACGTAGCTCGGGCGCAGGAGTGGTGCTTGTATCTCTAGAAGAGTGGTCATTTTATTATGCTTTGAAGTTGTGCAGTTAAAACACTTAGCGGTTTAATGGCAATGGAGTTACGTATAGTTATAACGGGGATAGAGCAGAAAATAGTGAAGGTGCTGAAAATTCCATTAGATATAAAACCAATTACTTAAAATTTATTTATTCTCATTCTCGTATAATTTATGTAAGAAAAATAAATATTGTTTAATCTTATATAATAACTGAACAATATCATGATTTATGCATTTCGGATTTGGTGAATGAAGTGGATAACTAACTTATATTGAGCATATACGCCTTAGAATTAGTTTTTTACTCTAATTTTGTCAATTTGGTTCAAAAGAGAACATGTCAAATCAACCTTTTTATATTAATATTGCTAAAGTGGGTGCCTAAAAAGTCTTCACTTAGCACTTGTATTGGAAAATAGTAGGACTTAAAGCGGATTTACTGTTTAATAGTGCTATAACGAAAATGTGTGGCTGTTGAAGAGTTCTGTGTGCTATAGCATGGATTTTGCGAGGCTTTAGTGGGGCTTTGACTACAAGCTTTGAAGTTGGAATTTATTGCAATTAGCAACGAGGCTAAGCATGAGGCGTTGATAGCGGGGTTGATGAAGTAAAGGAACCGGGGATAAGAACACTGCATATATTCAATGATTCCCAGTTAGTGGTTTTTCAAGTAAAGAAAGAATACCAAGCTAAGGGTGTGAGTCTTGCTCTTTACTTGAAAAAGATGCTAGATTTGTTGCATGATATAGAGCAGTACAAAATTATGCACATCCTTAAAGGGGAAAATGCGAAAGTTGGTTCACTAGCTAAGCTAGCCTGTTCTGGCAATGCGGAATTGTTAGGATTGGTTCCAATGGAGGTACTTAACTACAAGTATTGGCCAAATGCATGTCGATTTGACTTCAGAGATCTAAGAGGAGAAGGAGTTATGGATGACTTCGATCGAGGACTATTTACCGAAGGGACTTCTCCTGAAAGATAAAAATGAACAGAAAAATGATCCTTTGAAAAGCACCACAGGTTCATGATGTAAGAAGGAGTGCTTTACATAAGAGGATCCTCTACCCCTTTGCTTAGGTGTGAAACCGAAGACGAGGCAAGCGTTTGCATCAAAATTGGTCACAAACACCCAAGAATAGGTTTAGTAGAGAAGTAAGTGAAGAGGATAAAATTAAACCGAGGAAAAAATTAAGCCAACAACAAATAAATAGCAGTAATTAAGAACATAGAGATTTATAATGGTTCGGTGTCATATGCCTACATCCATTTTGAAGTTTGGCCTTTATTAATCATTTATCAATCTGAATACAATGGAGAAATAATGGTAGCACTTGATTACAATGAAGTCTCCCCTAACCAACAACGTAAAGATCCTGAAAATGAATGAAAAGGCTTATATTTATATGGAGAGATGACGAGATATTTCGCTAAAATTTTGGCAGAAGGCTCTCTAGGTCCATAGGGGGCAACCATACTGATCGGTGGATTAAACTTGACAATCTGGAACGACTGGATAAACTTTCACCTATCGTTTTTCTTGCTTCCAATTCGAGTGCAATCATTTTTAGGAGGTCCCACGTCCCTCTTTACATTCCTCCTAAAATATGGAATCATTATGAGTTGTAAATTAGGAGATATGGATTGATCTTTGTTTACTTGGATCATGCACTGAAATATGCTGATCATTTTGATGGTTTGGCCAAAACGATCAGCCAACAACAATCGACCATTCTCAAATCTCCACATTGTGACCTGTGATCATTTTTTGGAGGCTCCACTCTTCATTTTGTTGATGCTTTGGAAGTTTCAAATGAATTGGCCTTATGAATTTTGAGATATTGATTGTTCTCTGATGATTTAAGCTGTTTTATGGATCATTCTCGATCGATCCATACAAATACTTGCTTCGTCCATAACTCGAGCATACGAACACCGATGACTCCAAATTTGAAATATAATTTCATGGGGTTATGCTAGTTAATTCATTCTAATTGCACCCCGACAGTGACCATGTCCGAATCTGCCTGACCATCGTCTATAGTATTTATGTAATCGATTTCTAAGGCTGATAACCATCCGTTCCTAACCAAGTTGATTATTTTATGGCCTTGCAAAAAGGCGGATAACATTTTCCCCCTAAAGTATATCTTGTTTTAAACATGATGTGCTTTGAATCAATTTAGGCTAGAATCATTAGAAAGAAACCTATATGGCTAAACGAATAGTGGTTATCCTTTTAGTGAGTTGTTTTCTTGTCGAAGGTCGTATTTTCCTTATTCTTCGTGATGATTGGTCGATTTCCAATCGTATAAACATGGGATCACGACTTGTTAGCGATCATATTTTTTTGACTCTGGTAATCCCTAAGCTTCTGCAACTTAGCTTTAGCTTACCTCTGGTCGATTCGAGGTGAGCATTCGGTTTTTTGTCGATTTTAGAAAATTAAATTTTGAAACGTATACTTGTACTTATATGTGTTTGTACCTGACTCTTGATCGCGATTACATGTTCATAGGTCTTAAGTTTAAAGAAAAATTTTCTATAAACAATTTTTACTGGTCGTCATTCTTTCATACATGTTTTCTTTGTTTTAATATATTTATAATCCTGCTTTCTTTTAGAAAATAAATTTCAAAACGTTCCTGGTTATGAAATGATCGGTTTGTGCTAAGTTATGGAACGATTGGTGTATGCTAAGTTATGGAACAACCGGCATATAGTTTGGATATAGAATGATCGGCATATAGCTTAGATGTGGATCGATCATCATATGGCTTAGATGTCAATCAGTCTGCATATAGCTTGGATGTGAATCAATTAGGATATGGTTTGGACATGGACCGATCGGCATGATTTTTGGGACCGATAATGATCGGCATAGTCTTTGGGCCATTCAACGATTGGCATACATCCTTCCTACATAAGCATCAATATTTAGCCATTTCTGCGCTTCCCTCAGCTTATTTCGCATCGTCCCGTTTCAGAGCAAAGAAGAACGAGTCTACTTTTACTCTTTTCGCCGATCCAAACAATGATCCTTATCTCAAAAAATCATCGCCCTCCTTCGAATTCGCTTAGAATCGATTTTGAATCTCCTCCATTCCCAGATCTTAAACTTAGCTAGAATGAATCTTAAACTTGCTTTACAATTCGAGGACAAGGCTTTGAACTTCATTAGTGTTGTGATAAGCAATTCGATTGGCTTAAAATTTTATCTTCTCCAATTCATATGATCGTTTCTGGAGAAAGTGATGCAACTTGTCTTAATGAGGGATGATAGCATTGTGGACTTAACTGGTCATTTGTTGAGGAGGATGATGTAGTGGAAATAAAGAATTTGTATGATCCATCATGATCAATTCTAGATGATCAGTGAAACCCTATGATGTTGAGCTTGATGATTGCCTACAAACGATTGGTGGAATTAGCTATTATGAATGATCAGATGATGCTGTTTAGGGAAACGATTGGTGGGAATGCACTCATGAACTATCGGCCTTATTTTCAAATGAACTTTTCAAAAATTGAACTTAAATAAGTAAATTTGAACTAAATAATGATCTTTGGCCTTGCATATTCAAACAGATATTAGGACTATAATATGGCTTGCATATGATTTGAACTGCATATTTGGTAACAAATAACCTTAGAACTATGACACGAACCAACGCCCTGGACCATTAACTTGAAGCTCATCAGTAATTTAGATAAAAAGCCAAACTTTAGCTTACTGACGATCGATCGTGAAACACAAGTTGCATTGTTTCTCGATGACACATAGAAATGGTTGAGACAGTCAGGAATGATGGTGTCTACTGTTGAACCTTAAAGTCTCATTGTATTTTCTGTCTTCAGTTTTGCACAACTTATTTCTGCATTGTATAGCACTTTACCGCAGCACACTAGCACTCACTGTACACTAGGGGGAAAAGGTACTTTATTTAACTATGATTTTTACTAAGTTTAATAGCAACGGGCTCTAGATGTTCTGGGCACCTTACAGCTATGCTAGTTGGATCATCTTCCCAATGGGATAACTCTGATGTAGAATCAAGTTTGGAAACTGCATCCGATAGTGCGCCATCTAGTCATCATTCGAAATAGCAAAAAAGTGGCCCTTAATTTGACCTTTCTAATGTTGTTCCCATCTTTCGATCGGAGGATATCAATCTTGCTCCCAACACTTTAGAAAACACGGTTATTCTGGAGAACTTTTCTGATTCGATTGCTTGTAAAATTAAGGAAAATGCTCTCCACTGAATCCGTGTAAGGCACGGAATTACTTCGACCATATGTTGGTTCAGTCAAAGGATGACAGGGCTCATAAACCCCTAGAAGGGTGTACGGCATGTAATAAGTTCATATGTTAGGCCAGATGCATCCTGCCATTTAATTCATAAATTCGGGAAATTCTTCATTATTTATGGATAGCTCTAGCGCAGCTCCACCCAAATGGCAATGCTCTTCTTAGTTGCACTTATATGGTATTTATGGAGTTTTCACCATCCTCCAACCATTGAAGATATTCGATTCATTTTCACTTTCAAGTGGCAGACAGGGAGTCTCTCGTTTACATTTCTTGAATTGATGAAGAAGCGCAAGATTTTGACTGGTTCATGGAACAAGTTAAGTACCTTTAAAAGCGAATGGCTCTTCGTTCGTTGCCCGTCTGGTTTCGCTCGATAATGGCGGGAAAGATGTAAGTGTTATCCATTATTTTCATGTTAGCATGGAAAAACAATATCCAAGTAATATTCATGACTATATTATTACTTTATAGGTGTCGTCACCCAGCCTAGCAGCAATATTTATGAAGAGGCTATCACAATTCTGAAAAATGCTCCACATGAGGACAGGAATTTATTGAATATTTTCTTATGGATGAACATCTCATTACTTTTTGTTTGATAGAAGAGGGCCTCAGCATGAGGTTAACCAAAGTTGCTCAGATGGTGGGGATAAGATCATAGGCTGCAATCAGTCAAAAGGATAATCGAGGCGATCTCATGGTGCCCCGGTTACGAGTGGTCTAGAATTCACCGATATTGGTGCGGAGGACATAGAGGCGATGTGCCCAGTCACAACGGCGACAAGTCCGTTCATACATTAGTTTCCAAAAAAGTCATCTCTCTGATCAATCCGAGTCTTTGATGGCTCCTAAAATTATTCAAGATGAATCTTCTTCCCAACCGTTAGAGCATTCAAGTTTACCACTTGACTCTTTGTCTAGCCTACCGACTCTACCTGACCTTAACGCTTTTCATTTTACTAATGTGAGTATCGAGGGGTCGGAATCTCCCACCAAAATTGGCACTAAGATTCCTATTTCTAGAGGAGTAGTTACACTAATTAGCAAGGCTCCTGCACCTGATTTGTTGGGGGGTTACACAAGGACACTTGTACACACTTACACCCCTCAACATTGCATTATATTTGACGTTATGCTCATTAACGCTTAAAGTTGACTGATTTCTATTTTTCTTTGTAGAAACAATGGCAAGATAAAGGAACATGTTCGATTCCCTCTGGATATATGCCACCAATCATTAGGATCATGTTTTGGTTCTTACCATGGTAGTTGAGAGTACTACAATTCCAATTATCACACCAGCATTGACCGGGGTCATTAAAATAGGGGAGATAGGGATAAGCCACCTTAAGAAAAACATCGATCGACATCGAGATCCCCTCCTTCAAAGGGTCTCAAAAAGCTAGCCGATCGCAAGGACCTGCCTATCGATCCCTTTCATGGTCCTCATACCACTTCAATGCCTCCTTAGCCTTTAGTTCCATCTCATTCTCAATGGCCAAGCGATCATTGTCTCCATAGTGAACATGCTGCCATTCAAAGGCCCGACAAAAAGAGTACTAAAAGTTGAAGCCGCTACTAAATTTTTTACGATTAATCCAACTGCTTGTATGGCACAGCTCCACGAAGAATTTCTAAACTTATATTTTGAAGAATTCTATTTTCCTCCCAACCTAAAAGGATTTTAGACCGTGTTCAGAAAATTACTATTGACCGTGTCACCAGCATCCACATGCAGTATCGTGAATGGATGATGGCAGCAGAAAAAAATGTCAAAAGTCTCCTTCGAGAGCGTGGCGGGGATTGAAAAGCTAAAACGCCAAAAAGCTTAGGATAAAAGAATCATTAACACTTTGACAAACGAACTAGATGCCTCAAGGACCTCCTTAGAAGAAGCCGAAGGAAAAGCTAAGGAAAAGCTAATGTTGCTATGAAATCCATGAAAGAGATGAAATCCTGCCATCTTGATATGGTTCAAGTGTTGCATCATTGAAATCAGGTGAAAGCGCTTTAGCGAGATATAGCTCGGAATAATGAATCTGCGGCCTTGAAGGAGATAGTGGATCTTAAGGCCCAGCTTGAATATATAAATAAAGAAAAAGATGATGCCTAGAAGATTTTTCAAGATGCTTGCGATGGGCCGGTAAACGTCGGGCTTGAGAGGGACACAGCTGTTAAAAGGGCCAAGAATATCGATGTACTTATATAGCATGAAGCAGAAGCTACCAAGGACAAAGCTAGGGAGGAGATAATGAATGAGCTTGATCTACTTCTCATTCTTTACAATGCTTACGTTCTCAAGCATAGGAATTAGACATGGCACTGAAGATTATCCCTAACAGTTCTGGCGTGCTTGGGAATTTCTCGTTGTAGAAGAGAAGAAACTTCTTAACTCAAAGGATATCGATCTATCTAGACTTGAAAATGAAATGTTATAAGGCGACAAACTCAAAAAATTGCATGATATCCAGCTCTCACTCCAAAAAGAGTCTGATGTTGCTTCTTTGCATGATTGGTTGAAGGATCCAGGTCGGTGCAACCCGATAATAAAACCGAACTGTCCTCGGCACCCTAAGTCATCCCTAGCTCAGCAGTAGGCTCTTCAACCATCCCTAGGTATGATCCAGACAAGCCACAACTTTCTCTAATTCCCAAGCACAGTTCTAAGGATGTTTCGGCTCAACTTGTAAGCTATACCACAGAAGGTATTCCATTGATTCTCCCGTCTTTCAAAAAGTACGGGCGTTATCAGTTGATATTTCTAATTTTTTCGTCTATTTTTTCTCAGCTTTAAATCTATTAGGTGCTGCTCCACTCCCATCACAAGAGCCTCAGTTGGAGTCGCAAGTGGCCGCGATAGAATCCATTAAAGTTACAACTTTGGTCGCTACTCAAGGTGCTTAAGAAGAAGCCTTTATTATTGATGATCATTTCATAGAAGCATTATTCAAGGAGGGAAGCGACCCACATCATGAAATTCCTTTTGATGTAGATGTTACGATCACAGGTTCTTCTAACCGCACCGGTGAGCTCCGCATGAAAGAGCATGTTGAGAGAGAAGAACGGCTGAAAAGGTGGTAAAAGTGAGCCTGTCGATTCGGGCTCCAATGAACCGATTCTTATCCCGCCCCAAATGATCCCCTCTAGCGGGGCAATTCCCTGGATGATACCCCTTCCCCTTCTTATGGTGCTGAGAGTGCCTCCATCCCTCCTGCTTCCAAAGATTATACCACCTTGATTCATACAACTGAGGATACTTCTTCGAAGAGAAGTCAAGGCGGGAAAGGGTCCAAGAGAAGGTCGAGCGGTAGTTTAGGAGGAGCCACTCCAAAGAAGCAAAGGAAAGATAGAAAATCCAAGAAATAATTTTTGGATTAGGACGATATGTAAATAGCTTAGATGATTACTTTTCTTTCTTGTTGGTCGTGTTTATTTGGGCATGACCCTCCACTTTTGTCTTGCATTTTGGATAAACTTGTGTAATGTACAAAAAGTTTAGTGTAAATAAGAATTTTTTTATTCTTGTGTATAATTCTTGAATTCACTTGTTAAAATATTCAAGCTATCGCGTTTTTTTTTCAATTTATGTACTTGTGATTTGTTACATCGGATCAGATGTCGATTTGATTCTTCCATCCCAAGGCCTTCTCGAGGTCGTAGCCTCGAGTCGTATCAAACACAGGCTCGAGCTTTAACGCTATGCTTGCCGAACTCGGTGGTTTAGGTAATTATACTCTCGACCCCAACCTCTGGTTATTTGGGCTAGGTGGTGGATGGTTGAACTCCATCTTTAGGGAGTTTACTCTTCTATTGTCATTTCGGTCCAAAGTTTATGGAATAGTGAGCGATCAAACTGCACTCCTCATCTATTTGTTTATACTCGTATCTGCACCTAATTTATGTTTAGATTTCAGTCCCAACTCTAGGGACTTAAAGTTCTTTTGTGTATGGATGATCCATACTCGATGCGATTAATGTTTATACTCCAATCCACACTCTGGGGACTTAGAGTTTTTCGCGGGTGGTCGGTCAACACTAGATTTATGTGTATACTCTTATCCACACTCTAGGGACTTAGAATTATTTCATGGGTGGTCGATTCACATTCAATTTATGTTTATACTCAAATTCGCACTCTGGGGACTTAGAGTTATTTGTTGATTCACACTCGATTTATGTTTATACTCTAATTCCACACTAATGGGACTTAGAGTTATTTCACCGGTGGTCGATTCACACCCGATTTATGTTTATACTCCAATCCACACTTTAGGGACTTAGAGTTATTTCGGAGAGCAGTCAGACCAATTGGTTGATTTTCCCCTGGAGTTAGGGGTTTAATTAAGCGAGCGACCTGTCATGTCATGACGCTCTTATTTCATTTCAGTCTTGTCATGTAACTGATACACAATGCTACAACAAAAGTAAATACAATGGAGTACACGACTCTATTTGCTAAGTGGAAAAGAATGACATAATATGTCTTATTACATATCTGAAAAATCAAATGCTAAAGCAAATTCTGAAAACAAATATAACTTAAATGAAAGAGAAATAAATTAAGTGAAATAGCATCGTAAATGCTCGATATTCCATGCCCTTGGAAGTGAGATGTCATCGACAGTCGCTAGCTTGAAAGTTCCCTCTCCAATCCTCTGCTAAATGACATATAGTCTTTCCCATATCGTATTCATGTGAGATAGGGTAGGAAAGACCTGTTTCAAAAAAAGATCGCTGATTTCAAAGGTTCTAGGTCAGATTCTGATGTTGTAATACCGGGCGATCCAGTGCCGATGTGTAGCTGCCCTAGATTGGCTTCATCATGCTTCTCATCTATAAAGTCAAGAGATTCCAAAAGATCTTTATTTGTTTTGGGATCGTAGTAAGTCAATTGGTGAGATGGAACCTCAACAGGAATGATGGCTTCAGAGCCATAAGCAAGGGCGAATGGAATATGGCCAGCAATAGACTTGTGGGTGATCTTGTAAGCCCACAGTGCTGTAGGGAGTTCATCAACCCACTTGCCTCTGGCCTTATCCAATCACTTCTTCGGAATGGATTTAATGATTTTATTTACAGCTTCAACCTGTCTGTTTTTCTAAGGATGAGAAACTGTTGCAAATCGCTTTTCAATATGATACCTTCTGCATAAGTCTTTAAATTCAATACCGTAATGACCCGTCTTTCATTCTAGAGAAAGATGCATCATTAATAAGAAAGAAAGGGGTAGAAAAAAGAAAAGATAGGAAATAAAGAACCGAACAATATCAGAATCTCACAACGGAATGAATAAAGTATATTAATCACATAGTTATTACATAATATACAACATCTATTAGAGTTACACAACTTTACATCACAACACACTAGACAGTTATAAAAACCTGTCTATCATACAATTCAAGGTACAACCCAAAGATTAACACAGCGGAACCATAATATCTATATACGCTGAAGCCTCCTGCTCCGTATCTCCTCCAGAATTCGTCAAAGCTAATCCGAATCCCTTAGCTACTGGTAAAAATTTGAGTACTCAAGAGTTCAAGAAAACAAAAAATAAACTCTGGGTCAGACATGGGTCTGGTGTGAGTAAACGGGTTAAAGTTGCTTAACTTTGAAAAACCTTTGAAATAAAAGGTATCTCGTAAGACCAGTCACAAATAAACATGTCGGGTTTTTACCTTACGATGATCAAAACATTTGATAGGAAATCGAGTGATATTATAATAGTGTCTAGGGTTTTCAAGTAAAATACAGAAATAGCTGGAATGCTTACATCTCACGTTCCAACATAGTTGGGCACAATCAAAACGTACGGTTCTTATTGGAGATTGGATTCCATACAATGGCAGGGATACTGGGGTACAGCCCATCACAGTATGTGACATAAATCACCGTACCGAGGATCCATCCTGATCCCCTACAACACACGACCGGAACCAACTCTTACTGGAACCATCCCTTTTTTGAATTAATTACTAAATATAAATTTTTGTAACCATTTTTAAACATAAATTTACATCAATGCAATCATTTTTCTTTTAGAGATCATAGCCAGATAAAGATTGGGAAGATAGGAAATGATTTTTGAATTTATTTTCTAGCCTATAAAAACAAACAAAGGTTTGTTTTTCAATAGACAGACATGCATTCAGATATATACACAAAGAACTTCACTATATTCAAACTTTATTTCAGTCTAAACATTCATGCACATCATAATTACAACATGACTAGGAGAATTTAGCACATGCATTAAGGATTAAACATATATTTAGTATTTTTAAAAGTGTTTACTCACCTGAAATGAATAGAGGGACAGGCTTTAATATCATAGATCATGAACTTTGTTTTGATCTGGAATCTTGTCAATTGATTGTTGAAGCTTGATGTTGTTGTTTGAGTTGATTTGAATCTTTTACATTGCTTACTTGATTAAGTTGAAGATTTGATAGTAATTGAAGTTGTTGCTGAGTTTTGATTTTTTTTATATTTCAGTTTTTAGTTTAGAAGAAGAAGACAGAATTGAGAAGTTTGAACTAAAATACAACAGCCAGGTTCTCTCAAACTCTTTGTTATATATAATTAAATTTTAAAAGAAAAAACACATGTTGCCACTTGTATAATTGTAAATTATCTCAAGCTACAAATGTCACAAAATATATTAATTAGCTTACAAATGTTAATAACAATGTATTTTATGTTTAAACCCTTACAAATATTTTCCTTAATTACTTATGTTTTAGAAATTATGTAATATGTTTAGATTTATATCAATTTATGTTTATATTTTAAACTTATGTATATTTCCAAACCATGTAAAAAATTTAGAAGAAAGCAAAATAAATCCTTTTTAAGCTATAATATATTTAAATAAATAAATATTCATCTTATGTTTTGAAAATATAGAATTTGTCCTTTAATTAAATCTTATTTTAAACTTAAGCTAAAATACTTTTAAATATACATACATACATACATATATATATATATAAACATTATCTTTGTTGTTAAGAAATATAAAGTTTAACTTTAAATAGCCTTTGAAAGATATTAGATTGAATTTAAAACATAATTTCCAAATCACAATATATATACACATATATTATAATTTGAAAAACATACTTTTTTGTTAAATTCAAACTAAGGTTTTCCTATTCACAATGTATATACATATATACATTATAAATAGAATACATTTTTATTAGCTTTGAAAGATAAATTTTACCAATTAAATATTATTAGCTTTAAAAAGATAAATTTTGTTAATTTAAATAATTATATTATAAATCAATATTATCAAATTTAAATAATTATTAATGAAGATTATCAAATAATTATTGCCCAAATTCTGGGTCATCACAAATACTATCGAATTGGGTCTCATTATCTAGTTATAATGGTTCATGGTAGAATTGACATATGATGTTTGAAACAACTAAGTTGATTACTTTTTTAGTCGTCATCGTAGCTAAAGGTTCAGCTTTGGCTCATTTGGTGGAGTAATCCACTACAATGATAGCGTATTTTGAGCCACCTTTAGAGATCGGTAAGGAGCCGATAATGTTTATTCCCCACATGGCAAACAGCCATGGGCTGACCGTTTACGTGACCTTCGTTGGCGAAGCTCTTGGGACTTTTGCATATATTTAGCATATATCACATCGTCTTACATAATCAGCGGCGTCTCGATTTACAGTTGGCCAATAATACCCGTAACAGATTATTTTCTTTACCAGAGTTTACTCCCCAATGTGACCACCACATTCCCCTTTATGAACTTCTTTCAAACACGCTTTATGCCATTATGATTGACACACCGGAGTACGGGGATAGAGAAACCTTTCCTGTACATCACTCCTTCTTGCATAATATACCACGAAGCTTTGCGAAGGACTTGTCGCTTTTCTTTCTTTCACTCAGGAAGAATTCTCTGTAGCAGATAGTCTCTGATCGGAGTCATCCTTGACTCCTTCTCAGGCTCCGCTTCCAGTGTCCAATCTATTTCTATCATGTTTAAACTTGGGACATTTAATACTTCGACAAGGGCCAATCCCATTCACTGCAAGTCACCGGTGCTAGCAACCTTCGCCAATGAATCGGCCTCTCTCTTTTGATCTCGTGGAATATGTGAAATGTCATGATTTTAAATTCTGCCAACAACTCTTGGACTTGGGTAAGGTACGGGACAAGTCATTGTCCCTTAGCCTGACAAACCCTCCTAACTTGATACACTACCAACTATGAATCGCAAAAGATTTCGAGAGATTTTACTTTAAGTTCTCCAAGAAGTTTAAGTCAAGCAATAAGAGTTTCATACTCAGATTCATTGTTTGTTGCTGGAAAATCAAGCTTTAATGCATAACACTGTAACGACCCACAAATCTGTATCCCTTGAGTCAACACTATTTTACATAAATCAACTCAATTTTCATAGAAATACAAACCATTTGGGTTAAAGAAGAAGAGGTAGAAGAAGAAAATAGAAATCAACATCAGAATCTAACCATCGCAGCGGAATAAAATAAAATAGATAATAATGAACTTTACTCAAAAATCAAATATATCTGTTTATACATTACATCATCAGAGTACATCAATCACATCTCAAGATCAATATCATACAAATGGATACACAACAACTCAACACAGCGGAATATATATAAAAGCAAGTACGAGAGTACGTATCGTCATCCAGCTCGTCTCCTGAGCTCCACAGCATCTCCTGTATCCTATAATACTCGGTCTGACTCGAGCATTACAGTTAAATAACACCCGAGTCATTCTGGAATACCAGCGTGAGAAAATCACACTCAATTGATTATTAAAGTTTCAAAAATCCTTTGAAAACAAAAGCATCTTGTAAGACCACGCCACAAATAAACATGTCGGGTTTTTACCTTACGATAGCTAAAACAATTTTTATAGAAATCCTCTGATATTATAATAGGGTCTATATACAAATACTTATAAAATAGCCGAAATTGTTACATTATTAAATTCCAACTACTAGCCACAGAGTGGGTAATACAAACAAAACTCGTAAAAGGCTCGTAGGGAGAATGGATTTCCAACTAATGATTAGGCACTGGGGTACCACCTGTCACAGTACGTGGCCTGGATCACAGTACCGAGGCGTACGCCCGCTCCTCTGCAACACAAGACCGGGACTACCCCTTACTGGATAATCCCGAGTGAGATCACCCCGCGGTTGGGATCAACAACCGCACACTAAGCCAAAATAAAAAGGGACATCCAGACAGGGATGACCGCACCCTGCTTGGGTGCTACCCACCTAACCTTGCTGCATAACCCCTGATTTTCAGTCATTCCCATTTGATGAGGATTGAGGCTAAGCATTACCTTTTTAGAATATATCCCTTAGAATGCCCATCGTCCACCTGACGATGTTTCGCATGCATTCATCCATACAAGTCCGTCATGGGTTCGAACGGAACCGAAGGCACTATTCCTACTACATCCCTTTTGGAAATATCCTCAAGATTAGTAGCGACTATCCCTTGCACTTAACTGCTCCATCTTCGCATCCAAACTCGTTTCCATGAAAAGTACAAACCTGATCGAAGTGGTTTTCGAGAAATTAATCTCGATCTCGGTCTCTTCGAAACGATCAACGCATTTGGCTAATAGTGATAGTCGGTTATTTAACTATCAATTTATATTCCCAAACAACCATCCAACAATAAATAATTTTCCAAATTATTTATTAACCTCAAAAATATCTTTACAAGATATATCTTCACTTTTCAAACCCTTTTGCAAACAGTTTTCAAAACTATCTTCCTTTTCTGAATAAATTTCCCAAATAATTTCTATTTCTTCTGAAATCACCAAGCACAAAACTTTATATTTTTAAAATAATTTAAAACGCTTACTTTGAAATTTACTTTAAAACATTCAAGTTAAAACTACTTCAATGATTTGTTAAAAATACATACTATATGAATATTTGAAAATAATGTTACTTTATAAATATAAAACTAGGTTTTCACTTTTCAAATCAAAATACTAAGTCACCTTTAAATAATTATTACAATAATAGATTTGAAAAATATTTACTTTAAAATTTTAAACATTCAGAAATAATAAATTTTCTAAAACATGCTTTTTAAAACAACATTAAATTTTTTATCTTATATTTAAAAATTTAATTAAAACGTACTTGGCTATCTAGAGAAATATACTTCTCTTCACAACCTTTAAAAATAAATCACTATTTATTTTTAAGCAGTTTTTCTCATTCCTTTAACAAATTCCCACCTTGAATTTATTCTTCCAAATATCCAATTTCAAACACTTAAATCAATTTCCAAATTGATTTCCCATTTACTTCATTTATTCAAAAATCCTTTAATTACATATTTTATTCCTTAATTATGATTTAAAATACTTTTAATTGAAATACCAATTTAGATTTCTCAATTTACTTCTTATTCCTTTAAATAAATTTAAAACTTTAACTTTTAAAATAATTCTTTATTCATTTAAATTAATATCACATAATTTTACAATTCATTAATTACTGTTTATTCAAACCCTTTTCTATTCATACATGAAGTTATTTATTAGTATTTAACATACTTCCATTTCTTTTCCAATTCATTCTTAATTTATTAAATTTTCTAAGATTATTTCGTTTACAAATTTACTTCCTTTATTTTCTTTCCAAAACCCAATTTATATATTTTTGGTAATTCATTATACCCAAATTTATCCAATCAAATCATAACATTCAATATTCCAATATATTCATCATAGAATATCAAGTAATCACAACAGAGAATATTAAATAATAAATTTTGAGGGGTCCAGTTGGATCCCTCCAACCTGTTTTCCCTGCATCCACAGATGTTAGCACAATAATATGCCAATTCCAGAATATACCATACTATAGCACATCAGTCAATTTCAACCATTCAAACAATTATTTAAATATGCAATCCATTTCCATTCTTTTCCATTCCAGCTTGTTCCTCGATTTTAAACCTTGTATAAATATTTACGGTTTATTACTATTCGAAATAAATCAAACAATCAATTTCCATTAATATTCATTTTAAACTTTAAATCATTGGGTTAATAAAATTCCAATTTTACTTTACGGTTAAATCCCTGGTAACAAGTTAAATGAATAGTTTTTATCATTAGATTAAAATGTTCAAAATAATCTAATCAACTAATGATTTAATTTAACTAATAGTTTGATAAAATATTTTAGTGACTCAATTCATTAAATAGGTTAATCATCAACCTAATTACCGTAATACATTTCTAGATGTATTTATATTTATAAATTTCTTTCCTGTAAATCAAATAGTAATTATGTTTACCGTACAAACAAATGTACTCATTTATCATATGAAATGGAAAATATCAAAGTGTTGTCTTACTGTTAAATAATAATAAAAAAATACCTTTATCTATATATATATATATATATATATATTTCTAAAAATACAGAATATATATATATATAAACCCTACTGTAATATGTACATATTCATACTTATATTCTTTTCGAAATCAACACAGTAATTAAACTTATTAAACACGATATGGTAGACAGAAGAATACCTCAAGATAGAAAAAAACTGATAATCGCCTCGCATAAGCGATCAATCAACACTCGAGCACATCATCGAGCTTGCGAGGCTAACGGAGCCACCCACGAACCCCACGCGACCTCTGCTGCCCAAACCCAGATTACCTAACTGCCCCACCTTGCTCGCGCTCGAAGAAATCGCGACATCCCAACTGTGCTCAGCCTCGCCGCCGCTCAAACGCCATCGCTCTCGAAATCGACGCCTCGAACTCGCGACTCGCACAAACCCCAAATCGAACTCCTGCACCCTTGCTCGACGGCGAAGCCTAGACGCGATCTGACTTCGTTCGAACCCAAATGTGAGTTTCGAATCGCGCGAGGAGAGGAAAAATAGGGTGAACGATAGTTGATTTTTTTTCCGAAGGTTTACTGCGGCCATAGATTTACAATTTATTTCATTGGTTTGAAAAATTTGAAAGAAAGAGGAATGAATATAGTGTCGGCCATAATTTCTTAACTGCTTGCGTTGAAGATAACTGCGGAAGATTGCGTGATATCAGTTGGAAAGGGAACAAGGAAAAGATGTTTGCGTGCTGTTGTTAAAAAGAGAAACATGATATGAAAGGAAGTCGGCTGGTGAGATTTACATATAAAATTTAAATTAAATTTTCGTTGTTGATATCAACGCGTTTATGTATCGTACGCTCACACAACTGCTCCAATTACTACAAAATTTGAAATCCGATAATAGTTTAATATTACGGATCCAATGGAACTTGTTTCGTCGAATTCCGAGACTGTGCCCCGGACGGCTATTTTTAAATATCAATTTAAACAATAAAATTTTAAAACTGAACAAACCACTGTTAATTTCAATTTTACAACTTCTATTATCTTCAGTATTATCAATATAAATTTTACAAGCCTTCAAATTATTTTTATCAGGCTTAAAACTCCAGGTTCAACATTTTACCCAGCTTCAAACAATTTAATTTAATAATTAAATTACCCAATAATTAGTGATATTTGAAATTCAAGTTAAAAATTAACTTTTAAATATTTAAAATCAATTAAATATCCTGATTTCAAATACCTGAAAATTCCAGGTCGTCACATTCCTCCCCCTTAAAAGAATTTCATCCCCGAAATTACTAATTAGGAAGAATGATCCAATACCCATTACTATTTTCCAAAACCAAACTGTTTAACATCAACCCAAACAATCTTGTCATTTAAAGACACTACATTCTTATTAATTTCCTAAACTCCCACAAAGTTTGCAACCAAAATTATTCGTTCAATCATTCAAGTTTCAACAAAAAACCAAAATTTTGAATTATCAAAATTTTCTCAAAATTTTTCTAACTCTCTAAATTTTCGAAAAATTTCGCCAGCGTCTCCTTTGCACGGCTAGCTCGGTACAACTACAAAATGGCTCTACGGTCTCCCAAATCTAAAAAAGAAAACAAAAGGCCAAGTGGCTAGATCCAAAAACCCAATCAAATTCCATGCAGAAATTTAAACACAAAACTTTTTGTCGAGCAATTCTAATTTATTATCTGAAATCAAAACCAATTTTTCTTTCCCTTTTTCATACCTGCATATCCCGTTTAGCAATAATATCCAATCACAACGTTCAAAAACATTTTATTGACTCCTTTTACACATTTTCAATATTTGCTTTATTTGAGCCCGTACAATGCACATACATCCTCCGTACGCATTACTGAATCCGACCGCTCACTCGATCACACAATTTCACTTCCGAACTAGTATCGTCCACCCGACTTCCTAGTGCGGACTCAGATCTGGTTTCCTGATTAGAAACCGTCATTCTCCTTGCATAGCTGTAAACTATGATAGAGAATTTACAGAATCAACCAAAATTCCATATCCAGGTTCGCCATTGAAAATCGAGTGAAAAATCCTAACTGGATCGATATAACTATCTCGAAATTCTGTGCTCGAATTCTGAATCAATATAGCTATGCGAATAAATAACCTACGTACATCCTACGTAATTGCCCCAATTGATTATCAACTATATCAATTTCCTTTTTATTCACGTTTATTTTCATTGTTATTCACTTATTCTCACTTTCCCTTGTCACAACTTCCAGTTTTAATCTTCATTCAATTATTCACTTAGTATATTTCCAATGCCAACTTACTTAAGAATTTCACCTTCATTTCTTAAGTTCAATATAAATATTTTATATACCTCTTGAATTTGTTTTCACCCCACTATTGGAGCTTATATCCATTTTATTCAATTTGCCTTTACAATTCCATAAAAATTTCAATTTGCTTCACTTTATTAATTAATTTCAAATATAAATACTTCTTCCCAATTTTACTTGAATTCGATTCATTTCCAAACTTTGAATATTGAATTTTGATTCACCCTATCTCAATCCATATTTAATTAACCATTTCCTTTATTAGTTTTACCTACTAATTTATTTAAAATCTCAAATAAAAGTTTATTTGCAAACTTTTTCCTTCTTTTAGTTTCTTTGAACAATTCTTCAGCTCCTATTACTTTACTTATTCAATTTAAATTAGATTTCAACATTCAGTTGTAATTCTATTTTCTTACAAATTTTAATTCATTTGTCGTTATTGAAAATTTTCAAAAGATTCAAAAAAAATTATAACTCCCAAAATTTCCGAAAATTTTTGGCAGAGTCTCCCTTGTACGGAGGAGCTTTTGCAATTTGACAAGAGATATAAATATATATACATCGACCCACACGGTCGGAAAACAGAAAAACAGTTCATATTTCCTATTTGTATTGCGTAGGCGTACCTTATTTAGCATTTTAAGCAAGCAGCTTATTTATTTTAGCATTTAGCGCGGACAAAACCAGTCAACGGCTTCCAAAAGCCTGTACTTACTCAATTTAAACAGGTAAGTGATAAATATACAAAGTTTATTAACATTTCACTTAATTACAATAGCTAAACACATGTATAACATAAGCAATATACCTGAAAAACATTTCATAAGTAATTTATATGGTTCCAACACCTATTTCAATTGTATATTTGCATAATTTTCATTGGAAACCATTTTATTTAGGCTCGACCACTTTTCTTGCTTGCAATATTAATAACCATTTCCTGAGTAATTGAACTCAAACTTTTATTTAATGGTTTTCATTTTCATCCAAAGCCAAGCTTCCATAAATTCAAACGTAAATTAATTTACTTCAAATCATTTCAATTTCATAACTTAAGTTCATTTCTATTTTATTTGATTCTCAACAAATTCCAAAATACCCAACAAATTTACTCAGGCTTATACTTTTCTTGCAGACTTTTATAAGTCATACACTTATTACTTTTTCGCATTCCCATTCAAGTTATGATTCTATTACTCATCTCATCAGAATTTTTCAATTCCATCCTGAATTTTAATATTTTTTTCTTTTTCTCTCTTTAATTGTTTTATTCAAAATCATTTCATAAAACTCGATACAACCATTTCACAATTTTACTTAAATCAAGCTTTTATTCAAATATTACTTAAGTTATTTTATTTTCGTGAAGTTATTTCAACTTTAAAACTCAAGTTATATATTTTATAAGCACTTTCCAATTTAAATCCTTAATTTGATTTCAATTACCAACCAATTTCATCTACTAACTAATTTAAATTAGTTTATTCAGTCAACCATTTTGAATTCATACTTCCAATTATATTCAATTCACTGACAATCCAAGATGAATTCATTTACACTTCATTGTTTACATTCAATTTATTTTTCATCCAAACAAGCTCATATTTATTTCAATTGATTTAAAAACCAATTTTATTGGCTTCTGTTAACCCGTATAATTTATACAATCTCGTTTACGTCAAACGAAAATTATTATTTTTGTGCAAGTTCAAAAATATTTACTTAAAAGAATATTCATTCCAGTTTACAACTAATTTGAATTGATACCAATTCAGTCTATACTTAATTTGATTTCATTTTGATTGATTTCGTTCAATTTATTTCGCATTCCTTATCCACGTTCCATTTATTTAAATCCATTTATTAATCTTGGAACATTTCATATTGGTTACATCAAATACTCATTTCATAATTTATTTGCAAACTAAACATTTGCCACATTAAATTGGTATTCGATTTTCATTTAACCAGTTAAAGTTCCATCTCCATATTTCATTACCAATTAATTATTAATTTGTTTATTCAAGGTTTATTCCCAATATTTTATTTTATCTCGAAACCACTTTAACTATTTTACTGGAGGTTAATTTATTTTATAATTTAAGTTTTGAATTTTCATTCACTTCCTAATATTCAAATCAATTTTATTTTGGCTTAGTTATTTCTCTTCTAAATTTTATAAGTCATAAACTTATTTATTCATATTTCAACTATTTACAATCAATCTCATTTACCTTTTTCACTTTACTTCGGAATTATACATTTTTTTAGCCAATATATTTTTATTATTCCATAAACAATTTAAATAAGATTCCATATTTTAAACAATTTCCCAAAATCTCAAAATCACTTTTGAAATCAACTACAACCAAAATCCTTTGGCAAATTCAATTATCCCTTTGAATTTCAAAACCAAACCCAGTTCGCAAACAATTCCAATTTAAAATATTCAGGTAGCAATTCCTCTCTTGGAAACTTGAAAATGAACACCGATGATGTCACGATCATCATCGGAATTATTTTCCAGCGACCTAAAGAGTTTAGTGCTTTTATCTCTTTAACAACATTTCAAATATTTTTAATTCCCAAATCTCACAAGATTTCAAATACAACTCAAAAATATTTCCAGAATATTACTATTATTCCTCCAACCCTTTTTGAAACCGTTTCAAACCCAAAGGAATTTAACTTTTTTCCCAAAAATCCCAAATTGCAATTCCTTTAAATCTATATTCAAACATTCTCTGGTATCAAATGTTTCTTTGGAATTATATTTCAAAATTATAATCACCTTTACAGTTTACATTTACAAATCTCATTTGTATATGAAGTTTAGTTCAACTTATAAATTACATTTATAATCTATATTTCAAATTCCATTTGTTATATAAATTTATTCTTCAACTTTGGTTATAAGTTTTCAATTTCTTATTCAATTCTATTTCATAATTTAATATTATCATTCCTTAACAATTAAGCATCCAAATGCTATAATACTTTACAAAAATCATATCTTTTTATATACAAAAATGAT
This sequence comes from Allium cepa, assembly GCA_030765085.1. Lineage (NCBI taxonomy): Eukaryota > Viridiplantae > Streptophyta > Magnoliopsida > Asparagales > Amaryllidaceae > Allium > Allium cepa. The sequence continues at coordinate 91,430,315 of CM060930.1, read as the reverse complement.
TTGGGTAAAATTATTTCATTTACCCTACTTTAAAACAATACTGTGTCGAACTGTTCTATTCAAGTGTTTAGAGATCCCTATCAATAACGTTAATTACTCATATTGACCAGAATCCATAAACTACTCAATAAACCAATCAACACAATATAAAATCAATTTATATTCACTAACAAATATGCGCTCATATCTATTAATACGCTCAAACTCATTCTAGAGTACTATGGACCCTATTTCAATGAGTAATTTCCACCAGAGCCAAGGTAATCACTAACCTATGCTCTGATACCAACTGTAACGACCCGCAAATCTGTACCCCTTGAGTCAACACTATTTTACATAAATCAACTCAAGTTGCACAGAAATACGAACCATTTGGGTTAAATAAGAAGAGGTAGAAGAAGAAAATAGAAATCAACATCAGAATCTAACCATCGCAGCGGAATAAAATATAATAGATAATAATGAACTTTACTCAAAAATCAAATATATCTGTTTATACATTACATCATCAGAGTACATCAATCACAACTCAACATCAATATCATACAAATGGATACACAACAACTCAACACAGCGAAATATATATAAAAGCAAGTACGAAGGTACGTATCGTCATCCAGCTCGTCTCCTAAGCTCCACAGCATCTCCTGTATCCTATAATACTCGGTCTGACCCGAGCATTACATTAAATAACGCTCGAGTCAGTCTGGAATACCAGCGTGAGAAAATCACACTCAATTGATTATTAAAGTTTCAAAAATCCTTTGAAAACAAAAGCATCTCATAAGACCACGCCACAAATAAACATGTCGGGTTTTTACCTTACGATAGCTAAAACAATTTTTATAGAAATCCTCTGATATTATAATAGGGTCTATATACAAATACTTATAAAATAGCCGAAATTGTTGCATTATTAAATTCCAGCTACTAGCCACAGAGTGGGTAATACAAACAAAACTCGTACAAGGCTCGTAGGGAGAATGGATTTCCAACTAATGACTAGGCACTGGGATACCACCTGTCACAGTACGTGGCCTAGATCACAGTACCGAGGAGTACGCCCGCTCCCTTGCAACACAAGACCGGGACTACCCCTTACTGGATAATCCCGAGTGAGATCACCCCGCGGTTGGGATCAGCAACCGTCCACTAAGCTGAAATAAAAAGGGACATCTAGACAGGGATGACCTCACCCTGCTTGGGTGCTACGCACCTAGCCTTGCTGCATAACCCCTGATTTTTAGTCATTCCCATTTGATGAGGCTTGAGTCTAAGCGTTACCTTTTTAGAATATATCCCTTAGAATGCCCATCGTCCACCTGACGATGTTTCGCAAGCATTCATCCATACAAGTCCGTCCGGGGTTCGAATGGAACCGAAGGCACTATTCCTACTACATCCCTTTTGGAAATATCCTCAGGATTAGTAGGGACTAGCCCTTGCACTTCACTGCTCCATCTTTGCATCCAAACTCGTTTCCACGAAATGTACAGACCGGATCGAAGTGGTTTTCGAGAAATTAATCTCGATCCCGGTCTCTTCGAAACGATCAACGCATTTGACCAATATAGATAGTCGGTTATTTAACTATCAATTTATATTCCCAAACAACCATCCAACAATAAATAATTTTCCAAATTATTTATTAACCTCAAAAATATCTTTACAAGATATATCTTCACTTTTCAAACCCTTTTGCAAACAATTTTCAAAACTATCTTCCTTTTCTGAATAAATTTCCCAAATAATTTCTACTTCTTCTGAAATCACCAAGCACAAAACTTTATATTTTTAAAATAATTTAAAACGCTTACTTTGAAATTTACTTTAAAATATTCAAGTTAAAACTACTTCAATGATGTGTTAAAAATACATGATATATGAATATTTGAAAATAATGTTACTTTATAAATATAAAACTAGGTATTCACTTTTTAAATAAAAATACTAAGTCACCTTTAAATAATTATTACAATAATAGATTTGAAAAATATTTACTTTAGAATTTTAAACATTCAGAAATAATAAATTTTCTAAAACATGCTTTTTAAAACAACATTAAACTTTTTATCTTATATTTAAAAATTTACTTAAAACGTACTTGGCTATCTAGAGAAATATACTTCTCTTCACAACCTTTAAAAATAAATCACTATTTATTTTTAAGAAGTTTTTCTCATTCCTTTAACAAATTCCCACCTTCAATTTATTCTTCCAAATATCCAATTTCAAACACTTAAATCAATTTCCAAATTGATTTCCAATTTACTTCATTTATTCAAAAATCCTTTAATTTCAAATTTTATTCCTTAATTATGATTTAAAATACTTTTAATTGAAATACCAATTTAGATTTCTCAATTTACTTCTTATTCCTTTAAATAAATTTAAAACTTTAAGTTTTAAAATAATTCTTTATTCATTTAAATTAATATCACAAAATTTTATAATTCATTAATTACTGTTTATTCAAACCCTTTTCTTTTCATACTCGAAGTTATTTATTTGTATTTAACATACTTCCATTTCTTTTCCAATTCATTCTTAATTTATTAAATTTTCTAAGATTATTTCGTTTACAAATTTACTTCCTTTATTTTCTTTCCAAAACCCAATTTATATAGTTTTGGTAATTCATTATACCCAAATTTATCCAATCAAATCATAACATTCAATATTCCAATATATTCATCATAGAATACCAAGTAATCACAACAGAGAATATTGAATAATAAATGTTGAGGGGTCTAGTTGGATCCCTCCAACCTGTTTTCCCTGCATCCACAGATGTTAGCACAATAATATGCCAATTCCAAAATATACCATACTATAGCACATCAATCAATTTCAACCATTCAAACAATTATTTAAATTTAATCATTTAAATTTAAATTTAAATTAACTGAGTGAGATTAACTCACCTTTGCTTTTATTTGCAATCCATTTCCATTCTTTTCCATTCCAGCTTATTCCTCGATTTTAGACCTTGTATAAATATTTACGGTTTATTACTATTCGAAATAAATCGAACAAACAATTTCCATTAATATTCATTTTAAACTTTAAATCATTGGGTTAACAAAATTCCAATTTTACTTTACTATTAAATCCCTGGTAACAAGTTAAATGAATAGTTTTTATCATTAGATTAAAATGTTCAAAATAATCTAATCAACTAGTGATTTAATTCAACTAAAATTTTATTAAAATATTTTAGTGACTCAATTCATTAAATAGGTTAATCATCAACCTAATTACCATAATACATTTCTAGATGTATTTATATTTATAAATTTATTTCCTGTAATTCAAATAGTAATTATGTTTACCGTACAAACAAATGTACTTATTTATCTTATGAATTGGAAAATAGCAAAGCGTTGTCTTACTGTTAAATAATAATTAAAAATACCTTTATCTATATATATATCTATAAAAATACAGACTATATATATATATAAACCCTACTGTAATATGTACATATTCATACTTATATTCTTTTCGAAATCAACACAGTAATTAAACTTATTAAATACAATATGGTAGACAGAAGAATACCTCAAGCTTGAAAAAAAACTGATAATCGCCTCGCATAAGCGATCCATCAACACTCGAGTGCAGCATCGAGCTTGCGAGGCTAACAGAGCCACCCACGAACCCCACGCAACCTCTGCTGCCCAAACCCAGATTACCTAACTGCCCATACCTTGCTCGCGCTCGAAGAAATCGCGACATCCCAATTATGCTCAGCCTCGCCGCCGCTCAAACGCCATCGCTCTTGAAATCGACGCCTCGAACTCGTGACTCGCACAAACCCCAAATCGAACTCCTGCACCCTTGCTCGACGGTGAAGCCCAGACGCGATCTGACTTCGTTCGAACCCAAACGCGAGTTTCGAATCACGCGAGGAGAGGAAAAATAGGGTGAACGATAGTTGATTTTTTTTCGAAGGTTTACTGCGTCCATAGATTTACAATTTATTTCATTGGTTTGAAAAATTGTAAAGGAAGAGGAATGAATATAGTGTCGGTCATAATTTCCTAACTGCTTGCATTGAAGATTTCCGAGGAAGATTGCGTGATCTCAGTTGGAAAGGGAACAAGGAAAAGATGTTTGCGTGCTGTTGTTAAAAAGAGAAACATGGTATGAAAGGAAGTCGGCTGGTGAGATTTACATATAAAATGCAAATTAAATTTTCATTGTAGATTTCAACGCGTTTATGTATCGTATGCTCACACAACTGCTCCAATTACTACGAAATTTGAAATCCGATTATAATTTAATATTATGGATCCAATGGAACTGGTTTCGTCGAATTCCGAGACTGTGCCCCGGAAGGCTATTTTAAAATATCAATTTAAACAATAAAATTTTAAAACTGAACAAACCACTGTTAATTTTAATTTTACAACTTCTATTATCTTCAGTATTATCAATATAAATTTTACAAACCTTCAAATTATTTTTATCAGGCTTAAAACTCTAGGTTCAACATTTTACCCAGCTTCAAATAATTTAATAATAATTAGTGATATTTGAAATTCAAGTTAAAAATTAACTTTTAAATATTTAAAATCAATTAAATATCCTGATTTCAAATACCTGAAAATTCCAAGTCGTCACAAATAGATTGACCGATTTTCATGAGTTACAAGCACTATACCAGCTCCAGAATAATGATCGTTAGACTCTCAACGGTGTACAATTTCCACCATATTGTTGGGATTTCGCTACCTTCCGGAGGATTATCTTGCATAGTAAACGATAGTATAAAATATGCTAAAGCCTGTCCCTAAATAGCCCTTCGAGGGAGATAAGTAATACCAAATTGACCGAGCTCTATATTCCACTTGAGTAACCTTTCAGACGTCTCAGTCGTTGGAGGACCTGTCATAACGGCTGGTCAGTTTAACATTAATCGAATGTTCTTGGAAGAATGGATGAAGCTTCTGTAATGCAATTAGTAAGCAGTATGTTTAGTTTCTCTATTTTTGGATAGTTCATTTCTGCTCCCATTAGTCATTTGCTGACGTAATACACCGGCCTTTGGATTCGGTCCTCCATGCGAATCAATGCAGCACTTACAACGTGTGCCGATACGGCCAAATAAACATACAGATCCTCATGATCCATCAGCTTTGACAAGATGGTAGCTCTCTCCAAATGATTGACTAGAGCTTGAAACGCATCTTTACAATCCTGCATCCATTCAAAGTTTCTTTTTCCTTTCCTAATTAAATCAAATAAAGGAATGCATTTATCGGTAGCTCTGGAGATGAGTCTACTCAAGACAACAATTTTTCCATTTAGACTCTACACTTGTTTAATAGTCCTTGGCGCTTGGATATTGTGCATAGCCTGAATCTTCTCAAGATTAGCCTATATTCCATGGGTATTAATAATAAATCCCAAGAATATTCCTGATGCAACACCAAAGGAACACTTTAAAGGATTAATCTTCACCTTGTAATATCGAAGGATGTCAAACATTTCTACCAAGTCTCTAATGAGGTTGCTTAATCGTCGTGATTTCACGAGCATATCATCCATATAAACTTCCATTGTCTTTCCAATCTGGTCTTTAAACATCCTATTGACTAAGTGATGATAAGTTGCTCCTGCATTCTTTAATCCAAATAGCATTACTACATAGCGATACAATCCAACATCGATAACGAGGCTGGTGTGCTCATGATCGGGAAAGTGCATCAGAATTTGGTTATATCCAAAATATGCGTCCATGAATCATAGCAATTTGTGTCCCACGGTTGAATCTATTAACTAGTCGATCCTTGGAAGGGTAAAACTGCCTCTTGGAAACGCCTTATTCAAATCTAAATAACAATGCATGTTCTCCACTTCCTGTTTGCTTTCTTCACAAGACATGATTAGATACCCATTGAGGGTAGAGGGTGTTGTGGATAAACCCGTTGTCTTTTAGTCTATCAATCTCCTCTTTGAGTGTGGCAGATCACTCTGGATCCGTGCCGCACCTTTTTTTCTTCATAGGGACATACCTCGGGACGATAATCAATGCAGATTCATAATGGCAGGCGAAATTCCACACATGTCAGAGTGAGTCCAAGCGAACATGTCTACATTCACTTGGATAAAACTAGCAAGTTCCTTTATCATTGGGGGACTGAGCTACAATCTGATCTTTAGAACTCGTGATGGACCGTCATGGCTGACTGTAATATCGATTGTCAGCTCAGCCGGCGCAGCCCTGGCCTCTTTGTGCTCCTCTTCGTCATCTCATAGATCTATTTCTCTATAGAACCGACTGTGATGCCCGAGCCAAGGCTCAGGCGCTAGTTGTTAATACTTGGTAGCTTGGATGTGGATAGTCTTGTCCATACCATACCTTTTTCTTTACGCTGAGCTTCCCTCAACTCGGCTACATAACAAACACGTGCAGTCGCCTCGCCATGAGTAACTCTGACATCATTATCCGTCGGAAACTTCAAAGTCAAACACCATAGAGAAAGAGCTACCCAGAATTCATCTATGGTCGGTCGACACAATAAAACATTGTATGGAGAGTCGACATCCAAAATAATAAATGACAAGATTCACATTCTCCTTCGTTCACCTTCTCCCAACTCTATAGGTAATTCCACATATCCAATAGTTCCAATTGCAATGCTATTAAAACCGTGTGTACGAGCTTTAGAAGATTTTAAGTCTTTGGCTTCCATCCTCATCTGATTATAAGCCTTTTTGAAGATTATATTTACCGAACTTCCATAATCAATCAATATTCTTCTCACCAATGCGGGTCCAACTATGGCCGAAATGACCATTGGGTCGATTATTGGAGCCTCTACTTTTTCTGCATCCTTGTTCCAAAACACAATATCATCCACCATCGTACGTTGCTGTTTCGCTAGAGCTCCGTCCTCCGTATTCGAACAGCATTCAAAATCCACATGTCTGATTGCGCTAGCATAGCACTCCATCCGTTGCCAACTTTTATCTGCTGAGTGAAGTACTCTAACTATTGTATTTGTTACAAGCCTTCCACCAGTCCATGCAGGCTCTTCAATACTACATGGCACATGTCCTCGATTGGGGTTAGAAGCCCCCTTCCCGCTATCCTGTAGGGCTTTCAAAAATGTCGCTATTCCTTTCTCGAATCAGCTTTTCTATTTCATCCTGGAGATGCCTGCATTTGTTCGTATTATGCCCATAGCACTCATGAAACTGATTTGTATTTCCCAGTCTATTTCTGCTTTTCCGTTGATTCTTTTAGAGGTGGCTTCCTACTTTGTGTGGTATTGCAAGTAGATAGATAGATATTCTCCAAGGATGTATTCAATGGCATGTAATTATTATACATTGGAATTCTAGGCTTCAACCTTTTAGAATCCCTCTTTCGCTCTCGATTCCTATCTCCGCCTCTCTTTTGCTAATTTGGTTTATTTTGAATATTCATTTGGACTTTACCAAAACTGTCATCGGACTGTTTTATTGCAATGTTACTCTATACTCCTTCTACACTTAGGCCTACAACTTTATTTTTTCTGATGGAACCGGCTTCCTCTTTTCTCGATAACTGAATTGCCTTCGCATAAAAATGCTCCAACATTGCATGTGGCTTACCACTTAACCAATCGTCAAAATCAGATTCTAGGTTAATCCCTCTCATCATGGCAATGAATATCGCATGATCATTTGGATTATCAACTTCCATAACAACTGCATGAAATCTCTTCAAATAATCTTTCAATGACTCTCCCGTGGCCTAACTAACGTTGGAAAGGGACATCACATCTTTAAGATGTGTCACGTGCCTTTGAAATTATTCCACACACTTGGTTGCCAAATCATTGAATCTAGAAATTAATCGCAGGGGTAGTCTCATGAACCACATCGTCTCTATTTCAAAAAGAGTTATGGGAAAGCATTTGCTCTTAGTCACATCATCGGCTTGTGTAGAATCCATTGGATATTCATATCTTATAATATGCTGCCTTGGGTCGGTTTTTCCCTCGTAGGCAAACATCAACGGTATGTAGAATCTTCTCATGTATTCTGTGTGTAGAACATTATCAGTGAATATGGTATGGCTTCTCGAGATTCCCCAGCCAACATTAGTTAAGCCATGGTTCTCCCTCACCAACTGTCTGACCATTGTGGATAAGTTTGAAGTTTGGATGGCTGGTGCCAAGCGGCGATCGTGTTCCACCTCACATGAATGGTCCGATTAATGTCTGCGGGCTGGTTCACCACTTTTCGGTTCAACATCTTCTCGATATGCATCTTGTACATTCATTTCATCATCATTCTAGGAAAAAACCCGATCATCATTCAATAAAACTCCATCATCCAAACAAACCGTAGCGGCTCCAGTTTAAATCCCAGCATGCATAGGCAAGTTTCCTTCTCTAGCAAAGGGATCGACACTGACCATTCCTGGTAGACCATGATGTTCTATTTGTTGACGCCGTGAAGTTTCTGCATTATATCCGTCAATTCTGTGGTGTCTATGTCTGTGGTATATGTTGCTCAAAAAGTCCACCTTCGGACTAAGTTAAAAGGTCTTTTAACCAAGACTAAAGGAAAGTGTTCAGATCAAACCTTTCGAAGGAGTCGAAGGGATGAAGTCATTAGAGTTCATTAGCAACAAACCTTTCAAAGGAGTCGAAGAGTTCCATCCCCAAGCATCCAAGGAGTTCATACCTTCCAAATAGGATGAAGAAGTTAAAGCAAGTGTGAGCAACTCCATAGTAACCTTTTCGAAAGCATAGCAAGCCTTTCGAACCGATTGAAGCACATCCAGGATACCTTTCAACAATGACGAAAGGTTTATGAAGTAAACAGGACACATAAGTCAGCAAAGAAATGAAGACAGCCTTTCGCCAACATTGAAGGAAAGCACAGCTCTCGACAACAATCAAGTGCAAAGCAACCTTCCGACAAGGTCGAAGGATTCATAACAGTCAGATGAAAAGTAACCTTATGACAAGGTCGATGGGTTCACAACAACCAAAGGAAGAGCAACCTTCTGACAAGATCCAAGGGTTTATAGCAGGATAAAGAAGGAAAACCCTTCGAAAAAGTCAAAATATTCATGAAGGCATAAAGAAAAGAAAACCTTTTGACAAAGACGAAAGGTCCATAATAGCAGATGAAAGGTAAACCTTTCGACAAAGTTAAAAGGTTCACAACTGCATATAAAAAGGGAGACGTTCTGACCCAGTTGAGAGCATAAAGTCGAAAGGAGGGTCGTCTACATCTATAAAAAGACCCAAGGGGTTCTTTTTTAGAGGATACGAATCCTCTCATTCTAATCTTGTATTTTCTTAATCAATACATTGTAACATTAATGGAGTGCTGATTTGGGGATTTAATAAAATAGATTTTTTTCATGGATAAAGAGGGAAGTCTTATGCTCTATTAATTACTTTACTGTTTGTTTATACTTTTTTGGATTAACTCCTAATTATAGGTTCGATATCATCGAAATGTTCTTGTCGACAAGGTCGACAACACTTTTGACACAGTTATCTACTGCAACCTTTCGAAGTCTTTATCCCTATAATCTTAACCCTTCAATAAGATCGACAACTTAATTGGATCAACGTCTACTGGAACCTTCCAAAATTATGGACTTTATGGTTTAAACCCTTCGACAAGGTCGACAACTTAATTGTATCAACTTCTACTGGAACCTTCCAAAATTATGGACTATCGTTTAAACCTTTCGACAAGGTTGATAATACATTTGGTCTAAACATCAATTGCAACCTTCCGAAGTGATGAACTTTGAGGCATAAGCCTTTCGACTAGGTTAAAAGTGATTATGCTATAACAATATCAGTAAACTTTTGGAGCGATAATCCAAGTGGTCTAACCTTTTGACTAGGTCAAAGTCTCCTCTTTAAATATAGGTACGTGGACTTACAAGGCATATTCCAAAAGAAGTCGTTCCTATACCTTTGGACAAGGATCAAATATACATAATAAAAGTGATCTAACCTTTCGACAAGGTCGAAAACTTCTACATATCCACCAAGAAGTTTGATATCTTACCAAAACCCAAAGTGGGCTATAATCCTAACCTTTCAACAAGATAAAAACTAACCTTTAAAGGAGAACTCAAGGAATTTCAATCTAACCAGAGAAGGAAACTTTTTAAAATAGATCTCACTCTAACTCAATAAAGACGGAAGGTTTCATAACCCAGCATCTATACCTTTTGACATTATTGAAAGGTCTAATTCGAAAGCTATCAACTAATAAGGCTAAATTTGAAGGCAATCCCGAAAGGATTCACATCCACCATTCATAAAAAGGATTACCATCTTTCTTAGCAAATTTTAGGGCATTGACAAGAAATATTGTTAACAATATACATCCGATGAACTAGAGCTCTCCGATGCCGAGTAAGGGGTGGGATCCCTCCTAGATTTGCCCCGCTATTGGTGATTAATTTGGTTCATCAAGTTGATATTGGTTTGAATTTGTTGATTTAGCTATCAATGGCTCTCCATCAGCTCTTTCATTAAATTATGGAATTCAGCTCTTGTAACTGCATATGTAGGATTCTGAACTTCAACCGGTTCAGCATTCACATTTGTTGGTTGATTATTTGGATCTCCTTGCTAAATTCTGGTATTGTCGTTTCCTTCCATGTTCTAAGAAGTGGATCTAGTATGTCTCACCATTGTCGATTGCCTTGCTTAATTTCTACAAATCTAAATAGTACAAGCAATTTTCTAAAGATTACAGCAGATGTCCTTGGGGGATTTTCCCAATCGAGTAGCAATAAAGGAATACTAGAAAACTTAAAATTAAGTCTCTCAGTGAAAGCATCAAAATGTTTGCACCAAAATTGGTTATAAGTACCCAAGAATAGGTTTAGTAGAGAAGTAAGTGAAGAATATAAAATTAAACTGAGGAAAAGATTTAAGCCAACAACAAATAAATAGTTGTAATCAGGAATACAGAGATTTATATTGGTTCGCATTATATACCTACATCCACTTTGAAGTTTTGGCCTTTAGTAATCACTTATTAATCTGATTACAATGGGAAAATAATGATAGCACTTGATTACAATGAATTTTCCCTTAACCAGCAACGTAAAGATCCTGAAAATGAACTAAGAGGCCTATATTTATAGAAAGAGATGATGAGATATTTCGCTAAGTTTTTGGTAGAAGGCACTCTAGGTACATAGGGGCCTACCATAACGATTGGTGGACTAAACTTGACAATCTGATATGGTCGGCTAAATTTTCAATGATCATTTTTCTTATTTTCAATTCGAGTGCAATCATTTTTGGAGGGTCCCACGTGCCTCTTGACATTGCTTCTAAAATATAGAACCATTCTAAGTTGTAAATTGGGAGATATTGATCGATCTTTGTTGTGCTTGAATCATGCATTGAAATATGCCGATCGTTTTGATGGTTTAGCAAAAATGATCGACCAACAATGATCAACCATCCTAAAATCTCCACTTTGTGACCTGCGATCATTGTTGTAGGCTCCACTCTTCATTTTGTTAATGGACTGGAAGTTTCAAATGAATTTGCCTTATGGATTTTGGATATTGATTGTTCTTCGATGATTTGAGCTATTTTATGGATCTTTCTCGATCAATCCATACAAATCCTTGCTTCTTTTGTAACTCAAGCATACAAACTCCGATCGACTTCAAAATTGAAATATAACTTCACAGAGCTATGCCACTCAATTCATTCCGATTGCACCTTGATTGGGACCCAATCCGAATCTGCCTGACCATCCTCTATAGTATTGTATGTAATTGATTAAGGCTGATAAACATCCATTTCTAGCTAAGTTGATGATTTTACGGCCTTGCCAAATGGCGGGATAATAGCTAGAAAAATCCTCATAAGATCCATGAGGGTAGTTATAGCGATCACACTGGGGGATGGATGTTAGCAAAAAAGACACTTCGTTATGGATATTTCTGACAATCTATAAATCAAGATGCAGCTAATTACACCAAACGATGCGGCTATTGTCAGAGATTTGCAAAGGTTCCAAGGTCCCTATCTATAGAGCTTACACAAATGGTTGGTTGGTCATTTGCAGTTTGGGCAATTGACATAATCGGTGTGCTACCGATGGTAAAAGGAGGAGCCAAGTATGCTATAATTACAGTGGATAAATTCGCAAAGTGGGTCAAAGCAGAACTGCTAGCCATAATTACGACGAAAAAGGTAACCAACTTTGTGATGAAAAGTACCATCTATAGGTTCGGAGTACCTCGGAAGATTATAAAGAATAATGGAACCCAGTTCCAAAGTATTAAGTTCAAGGATTTTTGCAATTGATACAAGATTGAGAAAAGCTTTTCAACAGTAGCACACCCATAGGTGAACGAGCAAGTGGAGGTGGTGAAAAAAATCATTAAGTCCACTTTGAAGTAACCATTAACTAATGCCAGGGGAAATAGGTCAATGAGCTTGCACGCGCATTATGGGCTTATAGGACAACCCATAAGTCTGCGATTAGACATACATCATTCGCTAAGCTATGATCCCGATAGAATTGGAGGTCCTTTCTCAACGTAAAGGCGTTACAATACAAAGGTAAATGAGAAAAATTCTTGCTTGAGTCCCTCGATTTAGTTGATGAGAAAAGAAAAGAAGCAGAGTTAAAGGTTGCTAGTCACCAGAAAAGAGTAGCTCGACACTCTAACACCAAGGTCTGGAACCATACTTTGAGGTAGGGGATCTCATTTTGAAATGAGTTCTCCCAGGTACACTTGATCCAAATTGGGAAGGTCCTTACGCAATCGAACAAAAGCTTGGAGATAGAATGTTCAAGCTAGCTACTATTGATGGAATCCTGATTCCATGGGCATGGAATAACAACTTGGCACGATGTTGTTTTACTTAGTTTTGCCTAATTTATATTTTGCAAATAAGCCACCCAAGGATTTTGGGGGCAATTCAATAAGGTAGGACTTGCAATAGCTTCTTGAACAAATGGAACCATGTTCTTGTAAGCAAAATCTATACTATGTGATTGGTGGTAAAATCAAATATTTGCTCCTCTAGTTTAGGATTCAAACAAAGGAGAACAACTAACAGGGTTGATCGAATAATTTACCCCTATTTCTCTAGTATTGACTTGCAACAACCCATACCTTAATGGGCTAGAATTTTTGACTAAATAAAAAACCCAAGTTCATTAGGGCACAAATCGTTGGTTTAGGTAACTTGTAATAAAAATAAGTATATCAGAGATCGATCAACCTAAACTCACAATTGAATGGAAAATTTAATAAAACATGAAACTAACTGAGGCTACTACTATGGAATCAATAGTGTCCTTGGACATCCAACTGCCTAACCAGTATCGAGCATGAACAAGAAGACACCTCCTTCACCTATTCTATCTTGCTTTAAAGACATATCACTCTAAATCTATCATGTGGGTTATAATGAGGAGTCAACAAGAAAAATGTTCTATTGACCGGAAAACTGCATATTTTATCCATAATACAAACTTATACCGACTGTTTTTAATTTAAACATTATGTCTGTTATTTACGGCTAATCCGTTAAACTATAAATGGGCATGATATCTTTAGGCTAACCTTCTCCAAAATATATTATACCTACACACATATACACACATATATATACATATATACATACATACATACATACATACATACATACATATATATATACACACACACACACATATATACAAACATATATATATATATATATATATTAACATATACTACCTAAAAACTCGACCACTTAGTACTTCTTAAATAGGGAGGAGGCAGACTAACCAGTCATGTACTACCTCAAGACCTAGAAGTGGGCCTTTCGTAACGTCAATGCTACTCTATCGGTTCTACTTACAGAGACCGATGGCTTCTATAATGGCTTTATAATATAATATATAATTTAATTGTTGTACTACTAACGCAACGAAAGACTCATCTAAGAGTTAGCTAGCCCGACACCAATCAACTAATTGTCCACCTAACCATCTACCTTGAGGTTTGTGCATCTCCTAAATGGATTCTCAACTAGTAGAAATTGAAATCCATCAGGGCATAACCTAAGTCTTTGCTATTGCTCGCTCGTGATCACTGTGTGTCAATGCCTATTTGCCAGACCTAATGTTAGATACTTAAACTAACAACTGATATATCCCACTAACCTTCCACGGTTGACATCCTCTTCAGACTAACTTAAGTAAATTAAGGAAAATTCTCCTTTTAGTTACTTACTACCACTTATTAGCTATGAAGTAGATTCAATTTCCCAAAAAGTATTGGGCCATTTAATAATTCAAATCTGAGATGAACCTCGATATATTTTCCTTACCTATCTACAACGCATATCCCTTCTCCATGGGTCCTATAATTAGATATGTCCCACATCAATGGTAAGTGTACACGACTATTGGTAGCACTAAGTGAAGGAAAGACTTATGTTGGATAACTCTACTGACCTTGCATCCGAACCTACTAAACCAAATTAATCATCTTAAGCTTAAGTATTAGGCTAAGCCCACTAATCTTCACTTATATAATTAAAGCTATATAATTTACCATAATGAAAATAATAATGCCTTATAATATTTAACTACTACGTATTTATTCATTATTTTCATAAATGTCAAAAGTCCTTAATAAATGATTTTTATTCTAACCGAACAATTTCTAAAGACATTTATTTATTCATTCTAATTTTTACCTATTATGCCTTCGTTATCTCTCCATAAATATCCTAATAATCTCCTTAGTCAGTCCCATTAATCCATTTATATCCTTATTAAATTCTTATAACTCCTTATTTATTGCACATTTATTGCCCTACTGATTCTAGAATTACAATCTTTTCCATCTTCATTTCATATCCTTTTTATTTATTACGCTATTTATTCTAACATTCTAATTATATATAATGCGAATATCGACGTGTATTATACTATATTAATTATGTATATATTTTTATATATTCAGCGCAGCTATATGTATTTTTTTTGTTCTAGTTATTAATCCCCAACTAGAACATTCCTTTCCATATTTTTAATCCATTAGAATTATCCTTCCAAAAAAGATCCCGTTATAACTTTCCATAAATTAGCCTAAAATATGAGATTTGCTTCATTTGGAATTATAAAGAATTATTTATTTATTTTTGTTGAAATAGATACTATAAACTATGAAAAGAATATTCATATTTTACACATCTCTTTCCCTTTTTGCGTATATTCCTTGTCAATCTAAACACTGCACTTGCTGTGTATTTAAGAAATTTGAAAATATATAAAGGTTACATGGATAATACTTAAAAAACCTGAAATATAGGAATTCACATTCCAATAAAATTAGGGCAATCCAATTGTAGTAACATCTTAACTCCCAATTGTAGATCTGGAATAATTTCTCCTTCCTTATTAATACTCAACTTCTAATAGCTTAGGGATTAACTTCAAGATCTAGGTGTAAATAATTTTCCTATTTAAATTTCCTATATTATAGAATATGTATGCAACGTTTTTATGCATTCAATTCAAGCTTACAACTCTGTAGATCTTTATTTAGGCATAATAATTAAATAAAAATCCAATGAAATAAATTCCAATATTGTAAATAAATTACAAATTTCTCACTCACCTTTCAAGCTTTCCAAATCTAAATCCAATCCAATTCCATCTCTATTTTTATCTACAAAAATCTATATAATAGGTATATGCCTACAATCAAAATTATAGATTTGAGAAGAGATTTAGTGTTAAGGGGAATGTAGATTTATATTATTGAAATTTACCTTTTTATTGTGCAATTTGCTTCTTCTATTCTTTCTTTATATTTTATACACTTCTCCAATTTATATAAATACAAATTATTTTATAGTTAGGAGGGATAGTGCAGAAGAGAAAATGGAGGAGCTTCACTACTATTGATCCAAAAAATGAGAAGAGAAGTGAGGGGTAGGCTTGTATTTATAGATGATCGAACAAATCGTATCCATTAGACTAAAAATGATTTAATCTGGATTGTCAGCTAAGATTCAAATCCTAGCCATTACGCTCTAGCGGTCGACCGACCCATAGTTGAGGTTAACCCGTGAGGTCCCAAGTATTAATGTTTTCTATCACTATATGTGTTTTTTAATTATCTTCATTTCAAAAAATTTAAACATCCGTAACTTCTTTGCTTGAACTCTAACCATGAAACTCCAAATATAAAAGTTGCTTAGAAAATCGCCACAAACGTTTTGGCGCAAGTTTTGTAGCTAAATTTTGACATTTGCTCAAATTCTATTTTTGGAACCTTATTAATTATTAATTTATTAACGTAAATTATACGAGGTGTTACGTTCTTCCCTTCTTAAAATAATTTCATTTCAAAAATTACTCTAATGGTTAAATCATAGGGTGTTGCATGCAACATCCTAAACTATTCAACCAACTAGTGTATAACTAATTTTGCAACTAAACGTGTCCAAGTGCATGGTGTATCACAACATATAAAATATGTATGTAGAATGATTCTAAATCGACAAATCCTATACGAATGCATTCTTTTTAAAAGCATTTTTGATAATATGATACAAACAACCTATACATATTGGTGGTTCTATATGTATGTAGATTTTCAAAAATCTTTTTCATACCACAATTTCCTACTCCAACGAATAAAAGCAGGGTTCAACCAATTTTTCGTCTAATTCCTACCATCCAAAACTATAACGTGTTGAATTTACATCTCCTAATCATTTGCTCCTATGCCTGAAAAGGAATCTAGGTGGAGAATTTTACATTCTTACCACTCTATTGGGTACCAATCTTGTTGTAAATTGGAAATTTTCTCGTGTCCAAATTTTCTCTAAATTTTTTGTGTACAGTATGCATGAGGAGGCTTGTTTTCAAGCTCTAAAATGGAACTCAATCAAAAAAGGGAATTGTTGTACATCATTGACAATACACAGAAATAGAAATTTCGAGATTAAAACAGATTTTCCCTTGTTATCATCTACGCTTATCCTAACGTCAGCCTTAATGCATAGCTACATTCATATCTACTAACTCATCAACCTTCTCCACGCTTAGTACATGGAATTTGAAAATCAAAAATTCCTATAGATTTTTTCCACCTTTTCAATCGAATTTGCACATGATTTCAAAAATCAAACTTTCAAAAACATTTAAACACCATTTCCTATTAAAATATTTGGACAAAAACTTCTAAAAATTATTTGAATGCATTTTTTATAACATTCACCTTTTCTATTTTTAATAAGTCAAGCCGTATTTAGCATAATCGGGTTTTAGTTATGAGTTAATGCATATGTTTGAACCTAGAATTTTGCAATTAATCTTAAACCTTAAGACCTATTCTTTTATTTAAAACAATGATGCACTAACCTATTTATAAATTTTATCTTTTAGGGAACAAGAATAATGACCCATGATTTCACAACAACCTTAGCATGTCCCTCACTTACTAAAATTTATTATTTTATAAACGTCAAGTCTTACATTGTATTTTCTTTAGTTCAATGTCTTTTATAGATTTCCATATTTACGATATTTCTTCCAAATACACATAAGAGCGGTCTACATATCCAAAAACAATAGTACTGTGAATAAATAGGAACGCATCCTATAATATATCATACATGTCTTTTATATAAGAGACAACTAATAGCTACAACCTAAACAATCTAAATAGAAGAACAATGCAGGAAGGAAAATAAAGACAGCATTACTAGAGCTAAATACTAACTACACACTATGAGATGGTCTCGGTCCCCTTTGAGAGCTTGAGCCATTGCCGCAGCCCCAGAATGGGGGTGGCATGGCCGCTATACACTCAATCTCTTGGCTCTGGCACCGCTGGTTGGTTCAATCTTTCGGATCTCGGTCTAGAACTGCCATAACGCAACTAGCTTGGGTCTTTGGTATCCTTTAGCACCCTTTCCTTTCTCTGCCCCTACAACGACTACTTTTTTGCTACTGGCACCGCTATCTCTGCTGGTGGCCCAGGGATCCCCATCTTCTTAAGGAGGCTCCATTGAACGAGTTTGGGACCTTCGTTTGGGTTAGCTCTTCATGCAGGTTCACTCCGTACCTTCTAAAGACACGAGTGAACTGATGGCAATAAAAAACATAACTCCGTGGAGTCCTAACTCCATGATTCACATAGTGGCTTGTGATAGCACAAGCCTGGTTGATAGCTATACCATCCATGATGGCGTAGGTGACCTTCTGCAATAATGGATAAATATAATCAAAGTTCCCCATCTTTGGAATAATGTTATACTGAATGACGCAATGAGAGATGGGTTGTAGGCTGCAAATTGTCTGACCTCGAGATAGAGACGATTGTAGAAAAGACTTGCTGCATAATCTCTTGAACAATCATCTCAATATCTTACAAGTCTGCTCCCTCCATGGCTATTCCCAAAATCTCATCGAAATCATCGTCAGACATATCAATCTCAACTCTCTTTACTTTCGACTTGAAATTACCGATATTCTCATCAAAATTATGCTACAAATGGTTGTCAAATAGCCACATGTAGAGAGGGTAACATTCTTGCTCAAAACTATCATGGCTGAGGATCGATGCTAGTCCTGCAGTCATGAACAAATCTTTATGTCCAAAGGCAGCAAAATCTCCATATTTTACCGGCCGTCCCTAAAGAAAGGTTAAGTTTGTTGAGTCTATGTAGTGGATATTTTCTAGTCGCTTCAGTCAAGCCAAGTGATCTCTAGAGGGGTGAGATCCAGATGGCATGTGTCAAAGGTTTGGAGTGGTGCCTTGGACTGAGTTAGGGTCGGGGAAGGAAGTTAGGTTCAAAACTAGAGATATAGGAGGTGGGCTAGATCCATGTGCACTATTGGCGATTGGGGTTTCTAGATGCATCTGCAGGCAAGGAGGGGTGATGGTGGCATCGCTTGCTACAGGGAAAGAGAGGTGGCGACATCATTCATTTTTTGAAGGGAGCCAAGGAGGTTTGGGAGTAAAATGGAAGAGGGTAACGATAAAAATAAGGTGACGGCTAACCTGGACATGGCTATACGCCACGTTCAAGGTTT
This sequence comes from Allium cepa, assembly GCA_030765085.1. NCBI lineage: Eukaryota > Viridiplantae > Streptophyta > Magnoliopsida > Asparagales > Amaryllidaceae > Allium > Allium cepa. The sequence goes on along the minus strand of CM060930.1, from coordinate 91,411,250 downwards.
AGGTTGCACTTTTTACCCGTTAACCGGTCGACCACTTCTAAGGTTATTGGTCGACTGCTACTGGCCGACTACTAAGGGTTGATCGGTTATCGAATTTCGAGCATAGGTTAAACCTGGACCCTATTAAAGCTGGATTAATAATAATAATAATAATAATAATAATAATTGTTTAGCATCCTCTTCTTCGATCTGACATGATTCGAACTACCTTGAAAAATCCTTATCCTCCATATGGCAGTGCCTTGGCTTACCATCCAGCTCTTCGAACCTTTTTCCTCATTTATTTCACAACACACCCAACTTATACTGCTTAAGCCATAAACAAGCTTCAAAAACTCAAAAATATTCCAACTATTATTCTTTCTAGTATTTTCATATGGGAGTATTCCTACACTTCCTTACTTCATATCCCAACTAAATAAAGTGTCATTTTTTATTTTATCTATCCATTAGAGAGAGAATATTTGAAACTTCAAATTCTTGTAATAGGAAAAATTATCGAGATAAACACACGCATCTCTTTCTATTTATTTTGAAAATGAAAATCCTTTTTTTCCAAAAACCTTTTAAATTTAGACCCTTCAACTTTTTATATCACTATTTATATTTTTAAGAATTTCAAAAACTTTTTAAATCGATGCTTTCCAACATAACCAAATTTATTGTTATATATTTCTCATTAAAATGTAAATTCCAAAACTTTCTTACCTTTTGAAACAATAGTTTCCAAATAAACCCTTCGAAAAATCCTTTGAAAAACCTATCCAAATTTTCAAGGCATTTTCAAAATATTTTATCCTATTCTCTCACTTGGGGTTGGACTCAGAAATGGACTTTACTTCTTCTGCTCCTCTTAGGTAAAAATCTTGTTCGTCATCTAGCGGTGATTGATGAATATCCTCTTGCGAGAACTTGCCTTTGGATGTTTGCGACATATGAATTTTTATTTTTCACTTATCTGGATGAAATATGCATCTTTAATCACCAATCAATCAAAATCCATAATCACAAAGCAGCCTAATCTCATCAAGGAAGTCGTATGCCATCCAGCCTCCAAAATCCTTCCATATGCGTGTATAATATCTCTAACCTAACCTTATCCAAAATATATTAAACCTATAAATATATATCTTAACATATACTACCAAAAACCCTAGCCAGTTTATACTTCTTAAATAGAGAAAAAGCAAACCCATTCGACATTTACTGCCTCAGGTCCCCAAAGCAGACCCTTGGCAATATTGACGCTAGTATATCGATTCTAGCTATAGAGACCAATGGCTCTTATATTTGACTTTATAATATAATACATAATTTAATTGTCGTACTACTAACACAATTCAAAGGCTCGTCTAAGGGTTAACTAGCCCACCTCTGATTAGCTAATTTTCCACCTAACCATTTACATTGAGGTTTGTGCATATCCCATACAAATTCTATGCTAATAGAAAGCAAAATTTATTAGGGCATAACCCGAGCCTTTGCTACCGCTCGCACCGGATCGCTAGGTGTCAAAGCCTATGTAACGCCCCGTATTTATGGCAATTAAAAATATTCAATCAAATAAGATTTTGAAATTTAATATTGTCAGAAATTAAAATTTATGATTTATAAAGGGAAAATATTATTGAAATATAATTTAATAATATTGATTGAATGAAATTGACAACTATTTGATGCAATTTCAATTAATGGTAATAATAAAGGTAAATAATGAACGTCATCCCTAGTTGAAAGATAATTGTAGAGGTTAATTTGACTATAATGGTAGGTTAATAATAAATATGTTAAATGTTGTATTAAAGATAGGAATAAGATTTATATAATTGAAATTGGTTATTATAGAATAGGAAATCAGTTTTGGGTAAGTAATTTATAACCCTTAGTTGTAAACAATGAATTAATAAATATGAATTACTAAGTTGTAACAATTGATTTATTCTCATCTTATTATTTATGCCGTTGAAATTAATTTGGAAGTCAATGAAATTCAACATAATTAAATATTGCACTTAATATAAGAAAAGATGTTAAAGGTAGAGATGAGAATGATAAGATGGAAACTTATGTTAATAAATTTCATAAGGTATTTGTTGATTTAATAGTCAGAATGTAAATCAAATTAAAATAATTTGTTTGCAATATAAATTATAATGGACTAAGATGTATTATAGTCGTGATTAAACGTTGAAATTAATTTATAATTTAAGTCTTATATTTAACATGGAAAAATTTATTTTAAAAGATTATTAACTTCTGTATGACTAAGAATGATGATAGAACGCATTTAATTGGTAATTTAAATGTGATTAAATCAATTTAATAATAATTCATTTAATTACCGTGTAAAATTAGTCTTTTTGGGCACTTACTCGGATTTTGAAGAAACCGGTTTCATTGGATCCATAATAGTGAATTATTATAAGATTTCAAGTGTTTTAGCGATCAGACTTATCATTTGATCGTGCGAGCTCGAAACATGTAGAAATCAATTAAATGAATTTAAATGAATATGATTTGATTTTAAGAGATAACTTCTTACACGATAGAATGAGGGTTTGAAACTAATTTCATTGAGTTTAAAAATATTGAAAACCTATATTTTGATATATGAGATGACCTATTTTCATTTCGGGAACGAAATGGACTTTTCGGTCTTTGTTATCGCTTCGACCCATTCGATCTATTCCATCCATTATTGTTTCAACTTTCTCTATATATAGGCTATTATAAATCCTAGCAGCATTTTATTTTCATTTTGTGTACGTACGATTTCTATTTATCTGTTCCATTACATGTTCCTTCTCAATGACAGACATTTCAAAATCCTAATTACAATTCCAAATTAAACTCCAAAATTCAAACTACTCAAATCGTGTCATATAATATATCATCACAAAGCTCTCAACGAACCTAATCTACATTTACAATTCATTTTTCGATTGGAGTTTTTTTGGCCAGAAATTAGTGAAACAGTTTCGGCCGCCCATCCTAGGGCTTAGCGATCAACGGTGGATCTCCAACTTTGGAGCAATCGGCGAGTACTGCAACGTAGAGGCGACCAAGAGGCTTTGATCTATAGTCTTCGTTCATCAAGGGGAATCAGATTTGCTAGAATTTGGCCTCATTGGCAGCACTATGTGCCTGGGGATACCAGAGATGGCCGCGACGTCAGGGAGGTACGCTTGGAGAAGGCGAGCGCGATGGTGAACCCTGATGGTCGAACGGCAGCATGTAGCAGCAGCGAGTTGGACGTAGAGGTGGCAGCTACTACTTCATGCGTGTCTGGTCGATGTCACATGCGTTTAGGTAAGGAGGTATATGATTTTACATTTTTACCCTCGCTTTTGTTTTAATTTAACTTTTAAATTTTAATGTTCTAACGTATATAACTTCTGCATACAAACTCAGATTTGAACGTGGTTTCTTCCATTGGAATCATATCAAAATTTCATACAATATAGAACTAGTTTGGTTGAATTTGAAGACTATCCAAATATTAGGTTTTATTTAGATTTTTAATTGGCTATAAATCAAACGTGATTGATTTAACCCACTCACACATACTAAACCTTCTTATGTTAGTTGAATTAAATTTATGATGTGATGAGAATTTTATTGATTACTATTTGATAGTATAAATTGTCATTTTAATTGTACTTGAATTTATTGAATTAAATTGACATTTAGACTAATATGGGATTGAATTGCTAATTAAATACCTGATATTGATAACTAGTAAAATTGTTGTGATTTTATTGGCTGATTTGGATGCGAACTGTGATGGATGTCTATTTGTTAACATTTTGGATAATTGATGTTCAATTGTTTTTATATATCCCTATTATCACCCTGCATGTTAATTACAAGAATATAAACTGTTATTTGAATTATTTGAATAAATTAAGAAATAGGTTGAAACGATTTATGCCTATAACATTTCGATTTGGATTAAAATGATATATATCCATCCTTATAACAAAAACTGATAAATGATCACTTGGCCATAGGATATAAAATTATATACGGACACCGGATTTGTTAAATTAAATGATTTCAAAATATTGATTTTTGGATGTTTATTAAATAACACTATTTTAAAGGAAATAAATTATGGATTTATATGAATTAAATTATTTCCTAATTCAAGCTATGAAATGTTGAAATTGAAATTGGGTAAAAGAATTATTTTAAGAATTGAACTGTAAATGTAAAGTTATAGTTAATAAATGAACTTAATTTTGGAAATTTAAATTATTTTAAGATTTGGACCTTAAAATTGAACAATGGAGTTTATTTTAATTTAAGTGTTTTAAATCAATAAATTGAAAGTGGACTTAAAATTGATATAAATTGAAATGGTTTAAAATAAGAATTGAATTTGAAATCTAAATCATTGAATAGAACTATTGAATCAAATATGGAGTTAAAAATGAACGTTTCGAAAATTAAAGTTAATTCGAATCGAAATTGAAATCAAGTTGATTTAAAACTATATTGAGATTGGGTCAATTGAATTGAAGATTGGTAATTGAGTTTCGTTGATTTGAAATTTGGACATGGATCTAGATTTGTTGAAATGGAAGGAAACGGTTTGATTTGATATTATTTTCAAAATAAATTATTTTAATATAAAACGTTTAAAATCTATTCTTTTAATATTCAAATTATTCATATTTTCCAAAGCATTTTACTATATAAACCATTTTCAATACTCAAACCATTTTATATCAATCGTTTTAAATCTTTAAACCATTTTATAACAAACTATTTTAAACTATTTAAATTATTTTGAACTATTTATAACTATTTAAACTATTTTCTAAAATTTCAAACTAGGTAAATTTGGAATGTTTATATTTAAAACGTTGATTTAAATGAAAATCTGGTTAAATAAGGGTATAACCTAAGTTTGACTTTGATATGATATTTTCAAATGAAAATGACTTATTTTGAATAAATATAATGATTTTGAAATGAAGGATATTTTGAATTGAATATGATATTTTGATATCAAATATAAATCGATTTCGAAATGTAAAAGAACCAACCGATGTGAAAAATGGCGTTTAATGGTTAAAGAGACTGGGGCCACTTATTGGCATACTCTATGTCAATATTGGAACCACTTTAAAACTGTGTATATGGTGGATGATCCAGAGTGAAGTGGTTGAATTGGAGGCATTTGCTGGATTTGAAGAAAGAGAACGATGATGGATGACCTCGGCACTTGTGCCAATTTGAAATGACTAAAACAAGATGACTTATCAGTGCCAAGTGGACTAAGTAACCCTAGCGGACACACCTCTTCATGTTACTATATTGATGTTTGCTCGGTCGGTGCACCTTGATTTGATTTGATTTTGGGGGAGTTGGACGCAGTAGGCGGTCGTAGCTACGATGCGTTACCACCAGCCCTGCAATTCGAACTGGTAGTATCCTACCTTGGGCATTGCCTCACATGCTTTGTCATACTCTTTATCCTAATTCGCTCCCACTACGATTTTTTTTAGTATGGTAGCTATAGCGGACTCACTGGCTACCGACATTACTGGTTGTATTACAGGACTGCATAGACTACCTGCTTAAAAATGTGTTATGGGGGATCAATATAAAGCCTTAATTCTATTTTAATACTTTACATTATTGATAGAAACTACATATATAGTTTATCTTACTACATGTAGATAGTTTAACGGATCCTCAGGAGATGGAAAATCCCGTAACATCTCTTAAGTTATTGCACGCACGTTATACACTGGATATGAGATAAAACCCCGTAAACATCTCTGACGCTATTACACTCCTTTTATTGGTGTTATTGATTTATCTTACATAAGAATTTTTAGTTTTGACTCGAGTGTTTTGTCTTTTCATTACACTCGGGTCAGCCTGAGTATTTCGGTGTGTGAAAACATTATTTCTAAAGGACGAAGATAGAGTTTGGTATATTATATTATTAGTACTATTCCGCTACATCATTATTGGTATGTTGTTGTTTGTACTCTGATTATGTTGTAAAAATTGCGTAATCAAATGTATATTGTAAAGTAGCTTCATGAACTATTTGTTTGATTATTATATTTTGTCATCCCGCTGCGAGATTTTGATTTTTGTTTTTCTTCTTTTCTCTTATTTTTGTATTTACCCCATTGATTATCCACCCTTTTGAATGGTTTTAGTTAGACTTATGTGGTTTATTATTGATTTAAACTGTCCAAAAAGGTTGGTCGTCTAGCCCATATGCCAAACCTACTACTAAATATCAGTACTAACAACTGATATAGCCCGCTGACCTTCCACGATTGACATCCCATTTAGACTAACCTAAGTAAGTCAAGAAAAATGCCCATTTTGGTTATTAACTAACTCTTATTGGATATAAAGCAGACTCCATTTCCTAAAAGCATTGGGCCATTTAATACTTCAAATCCAAGACAAACCCTCAGTATCCTTTAATTATCCGCAACACATATTCCTTCTCCACGGGTCCTATTGTTGGAGATGTCACACATCAATAGTTAATGTACACAGCTGCTGGTAGCCCTCTAAGTGAATGACAGACTTTTATTGTGTAACTCTACTGACCTCACATCCCAACCTAGTAAATCAAATTAATCATCGTAAATTTAAGTATTAAGCTAAGCCCACTACTCTTTCATTTATATAATTAAGGCTATATAATTTACCACAATGACCATTATACTACCCTATAATATTTAATTACTAACGTATTTATTCAATATTTTCATAAATTTCAAATGTCCTTATTAAATGATTATTATTCTAAGCAGGTAATTTCTTAAGGCAATTTTTTATTCATTCTAATTTTTACCCATTATGCCTTCTTTATCTCTCCATAATTATCCTAATAATCTCCTTAATCAGTCCCATTAATCTAATTATATCCATATTAAAGTCTTGTAACTTCTTATTTATTACGCATTTATTTCCCTATTAATTTTTGAATTACAATCTTTTCTTTCTAAATTTCTTATCCCTATTATTTTTGCGTGGTTTATTCTAACATTTTAATTATATCTAATGCAAATAATAAATGTGTATTATACTATATTAATTATGTTTTTATTTTTAAATATTTAGCACAGTTATATGTATTTATATAATTATTTTTATATTCAATTTATTAATCCCTAACTAGTACATTCTTGTCTATATCTTAATCCATTAGAATTATCCTTCCAGAAAGGACTCTCGTTATAAGTTCCATAAATTAGCCTAAAATGGGATATTTGCTTTATTTGGGATTACAAGGAATTATTTATTTCTTTTTATTTAAATAGATAGTGTAACTTATAGAAAGAATATTTATATTTTACACATCTCTTTCCCTTTTTATGTATGTTCCTTGTTAATCCAAATGCTGCACTTTCTATGTATTTAAGAAATTAGATAACCTATGGAGATGACATAGATAATATCTCCCACAAATTAAAACATTAAAATTATTATTCCAATAATATTAGACAGTTTACATAGTACTAACATCTTTACAACCCAATTGTAGATCTAGAATAATTTCTACACCCTTATCAATATTCAACTTCTAATAACTTAGGGACTGACTTCCAAATCTAGGTGTAAATAACGTTCCTAGTTAAATTTCCTAAATTACAGAATATGTAGATAATGTTTTTATGTGTTTAATTCAAGCCTACTGCTCTTTAGATCTTTATTTAGGCATAATAATTAAATAAAAACCTAGTGACATAAATTCCAATATTTTAAACAAATTACATAATTTCCACTCACCTTTAAAGCTTTCCAAAACTTCCAAATCTGAATCTGATTGTATGATACAATTACATCTCTTTTTTAATCCTAAGAAATATGTATAACAAGGTATATACCACTATATATATTTGAAGAGATTTGCGGTTAAGGGGAACATAGATTTATAATATTGAAATTTACTTTTTTATTGTGCAACGCTTATTTACTTCTTCTTTCCTTTCTTTTTATTTTCTGTTGTTCTTCAATTTGTATAAATAAAAATTATTTTATAGTCATAAGGAATAGTGGAGAAGATAAAATGGTGGAGCTCGCTGCTCTTGATTCGAAAATATGAGAAGAAAAGGGAGGGGTTGGGCTTGTATTTATAGATGTTGGAATTAATCATATCTTTTAGATTAAAATAATTAAATCTAGGCCATTGTCCAAGGTAAAACCCTAGCCTATCGACCATACCCCAATAGGCGGTCGACCACTAGCGGTCGACTTGCTCATTATGGAGGTCAATCGGTCGAGTTGCGAATATTATTGTTGTTTTAACTATATTTGTTTTTTTAGTTATTTTCGGTTTGAAAATTTTAAACGCCCATAACTTCTTCATTTGAACTCCAATCGCAAAAATTCAAATATAAAAGTTTCTTAAAAAATTGCCACAAATGCAATGGTTCAAGTTTCATGGCCAAATTTCAACGTTTGTTCAAATTTTCATTTTTTGAGCTTTATTAATTATTAACTTATTAACGTAAATTTTACGGGGTATCACATGAGTATTGCCTAGAAATAACCAAAGTCAACAAGAAATGATGGGGGTAGGTAACAAAAAGTGCCAGTGTTTAGAGATAGAAATTACTGCATAGATAGAAATTGGTGCATCACGCTAGCATCCTTGTAGGATACACTAAGCTAAGGATATATAAGGACGGTCAATGGGTACTCTCGATCAATGCTCAAAAATAGGTAGGACTGAGAGACGATGCCCAGAGATTAGTGTCCAAAGCCATAGGTTCTTGGATATATAAGCCAACCCATGGTCGGGATATTCACGGCTGCGCTTGTGGTCTAGTAAGATATGTTAGGCCGAAGATAAGCGAGATGTAACGACCCGCAAATCCGTACCCCTTGAGTTAACACTATTCTACAACAACCAACTCAAGTTGCACAGAAATACGAACCATTTGGTTAAAGAAGAAGAGGTAGAAGGAGAGAGAACAGAACATAACAACAACAGAATCTAGCCATCGCAGCGGAATAAAATATAATAGATAATAAATGATCTTTACTCAAAATCAAATATCTTGTTTATATATTACATCATCAGAATACATCAATCACAGCCCAACATCAATATCATACAAATGGATACATAACGACTCAACACAGCGGAATATATACGTAAACAAGTACGAAAATACGTATCGTCATCCAGCTCGTCTCCTGAGCTCCACAGCATCATATCCTGTATCCTATAATACTCGGTCTGACCCGAGCATTACAGTTAAATAACACCCGAGTCAGTCTGGAATACCAGCGTGAGAAAATCACACTCAATTGATTACTAAAGTTTCAAGAATCCTTTGAAAACAAAAGCATCTCGTAAGACCACGCCACAAATAAACATGTCGGGTTTTAACCTTACGATAGCTAAAACAATTTTTATAAAAATCCTCTGATATTATAATAGGGTCTATATACAAATAATTATAAAATAGCCGAAATTGTCACATTATTAAATTCGAGCTACTAGCCACAGAGTGGGTAATACAAACAAAACTCGTACAAGGCTCGTAGGGAGAATGGATTTCCAACTAATGACTAGGCACTGGGGTACCACCTGTCACAGTACGGGGCCTAGATCACCGTACCGAGGAGTACGCCCGCTCCCCTGCAACATAAGACTGGGACTACCCCTTAATGGATAATCCCGAGCGAGATCACCCCGCGGTTGGGATCAGCAACCGCCCACTAAGCCGAAATAAAAAGGGACATCTAGACTGGAATGACCTCACCCTGCTTGGGTGCTACCCACCTAGGCTGGCTGCATAACCCCTGATTTTCAGTCATTCCCATTTGATGAGGTTTGAGGCTAAGCGTTACCTTTTAGAACAATATCCCTTAGAATGCCATCGTCCACCTGACATGTTTCGCAAGCATTCATCCATACAAGTCCGTCCTGGGTTCGAACGGAACCGAAGGCACCATTCCTACTACATCCATTTTGGAAATATCCTCAGGATTAATAGCGACTAGCCCTTGTACTTCACTGCTCCATCTTCGAATCCAAACTCATTTCCCACGAAACGTACAAACCGGATTGAAGTGGTTTTCGAGAAATAAATCTCGATCCCGGTCTCTTCGAAACGATCAACGCATTTGTCCAATATTGATAGTCGGTGATTTAACTATCAATTAATATTCACAACATCCATCGCACAATAAATAATTTTCCAAATTATTTATTTATCTCAAACATATCTTCACAATATATATTTTCACTTTTCAAATTCCTTTGAGAACAGTTTTCAAAACTATCTGCCTTTCTCAGAATAAATTCCAAGTATTTCTATTTCCACTGAAATCACCAAGCACAAACTTTAGATTTTTAAAATAATTTTTAAAACACTTTGTTGAAAAATATATTTAACATTTAATATAGAAAAATTACTTTAGTACTTAATTTAAAATAATACTCTAGAAATAACTACAATAAGGTTACTTTATAACTATACATTAGATCTCTTCCTTAAACAAATACCAAATCATTCTTTAATTAATTATTACGATAATAGATTAACAAATTTCTTACTTTAGAATTTACTTTAAAATATTTAAATAAAAACTACTTCAATAATTGATTGAAAATATATGTTATATGAATATTTGAAATTAAGTTTACTTTATAAATATAAACTAGGTTTTCACTTTTAAAACAAAATTACTAAGTCACTCTTTATAAATTATTACTACGGTAATAGATTCGAATAAATATTTACTCAGAATTTGACATTTATAAATAATAAATTTCCAAGAACATACTTTGAAAAACAACATTAAAACTTTTATTTTATTTTAAAAACTTACTTTGAAAACGTACTTGGCTATCCAGAGAAATATACTTCTCTTCACAACCTTTAAAAATAAATCACTATTTATTTTTAACAATTTTTCTCATTCCTTAGTCAATTCCCACCTTGGATTTATTCTTCCAAATATCAAATTTCAAACACTTAAATCAATTCCAAATTGATTTCCAATTTACTTCATTTATTCAAAAATCCTTTAATTTCGTATTTTATTCCTTAATTATGATTTAAAATACTTTTAATTGAAATACCAATTTAGATTTCTCAATTTACTTCTTATTCCTTTAGATAAATTTAAACCTTAAGTTTTAAAACAATTCTTTATTCCTTTAAAATAATATCACTTGATTTTACAATTCATTAATTACTGTTTATTCAACCCCCTTTCTTTTCATACTTGATGTTATTTATTAGTATTTAAAAAACTTCTATTTCTTTTTCAGTTCATTCTAATTTTATTAAATTTTCTAAGATTATTTCGTTTACAACTTTACTTTCTTTATTTCCTTTCCAAAACCCAATTTATATATTTTTGGTAATTCATTATACCCAAATATATCCAATCAAATCATAACATTCAATATTCCAATATACTCATCATAGAATATCAAGTAATCACAACAGAGAATATTAAATAATAAATGTTGAGGGATCCAGTTGGATCCCTCCAACCTGTTTTCCCTGCATCCACAGACGTTAGCACAATAATATGTCAATTCCAGAATATATCATACTATAGAACATCAATCCACTTTCAACCATTCAAACAATTATAATCAATTAAATTTAAATTTAACTGAATGAGATTAGCTCACCTTTGCTTTTATTTGCAATCCATTCCAATATTGCCTCTGTTTCTCGATTTTTGACCTTAAATAAATATTTGATGATTGTATTAATATTCGAACAAAATTTGAAAAATTAATTTCCATTTGATAAATTTACTTAACTAATTATTTCCCCTTTAAAAATCTCATAGTAGCTAAGATTAATTAAATAAATTAATTGAACAAATTCATCATCTTATTAATTTAAAGTAATTAGCAATTAAATAGTTTAACCATCTCAATATTTATTTTAAAATGAAATAGCAGGTGGAAATATATAATTATATATATAATTTGTACCCATGCTTCCCTTTTTGAAACCACATAAATATATAACATACTTATAAAATTACTCTTGTAGATTCAGAAATCCAACTTAAATAAATTCTTCAACATTGTTTTAAAATCCCTATATAATTTTCCCCAAAATCTTATCTTTGGAACTAGATATATATATATATATATATATATATATATTTATAAAGAAAAGTTTCCTACCTGCCTAAATCTTACCTACAAATATATTCCTATTTGTTAAATTTTTACTGTAAAAAAATAAAATAAAAAAAACAAATACTGGGTTAAATATATATAAGTATTTTTCAGTTCGTTCTTTGTTAATTTAAAAATGCAAATTCGAAATTAAAAAAAACAGAAGGAGTCATACCCAACACGCCGAACTCTCCTACCATCATTCGCCATGGACTCGCAGCCAAACCCTAACTCCACGCGCTCCGAATCGCGTACCCCAATCGGACTCGCCGACAGCGACCTCTCTGCCCCGCGTCGCCTACATCTCTTGCTCCAACTATGGCGAACCCATTCGAATCTGCCGATTGATCGAACGAGCTTGAATTCTGATCTTCGATTAGAGTCGAAGTCGCCTCCATCGTCGCCTCCTGCCGCCTTGTGATAGCCAGAAGTGGACACGCGGCCTTCCCTCGATCTGCTGTCGGTCGAGATCGATGGAGCTATTTTCTTTTCTTTCTTTTTTACTGAGGATATGGGGTTTTTAAAAAAGGAAAAGGGTTTCGGCCCCTATTGAATTGTGTTCGATGTTATCCCCCTTTTGAAGAAACAAGATTCAATTTCAAGAAGGCTCGGCTGCCATTTTTATTTTTATTTTTCGATTTTTGAGAAAAGGGAAGGAGGCGGTATGATTTTAAAACGAAGAGAAACGGCTTGCTTCAGAAGATTGTCGGCTACAGTACTTCGAATGTGAAAGGGAAAAGTTATGATGGGAAAGAATGTAGGCTGATGTCGACCAATATAATTATAAATTTAAATTGAACTCGATATAGATTTCAATGCGTTTACTTATCGTACGCTCACACACCAACTCCGATCACTACGAAAATTGAAATCTGGTAATAGTTTAATATTACTGATCCAATGGAACTGGTTTCGTCGAATTCCAAGACTGTGCCTCGTAAGGCTACTTTTATATTTAATTTAAACAATAAAATTTTAAAACTGAACAAACCACCGCTAATTTTAATTTTACAATTTCTATTATCTTTAGTGTTATCAATATAAATTTTACAAGCCTTCAAATTATTTTTAACAGGCTTAAAATCCCAGATTTCACATTTTATCCAATTTCCAATAATTAAATTCAACAATCAATTATCCAATAAATGTTGATATTTGCAATTCAAGTTAAAAATTAAACTTTTTAATATTCCAAATCAATTAAATATTCCAATTTAAATTGCTTAAAATTCTGGGTCGTCACATTCCTCCCCCCTTAAAAGAATTTCGTCCCCGAAATTACTAGTTATGAAGAATGGTCCAATACCCGTTTACCTTCTCCCAAAACTCACAATTCAAGATTCTACCAACTATCTTTTATTAAAGAATCATTATTATTCTTATTAACTTCCCAAACCTTTCCAGTTTCCAAACAACTCTAGTTATACAATCTTTCAAAATTTATATTCAATCCAAATTTTAAATTATCAAATTTTTCCAAAATTTTTCTAACTCTCTAAATTTTCGAAAAATTTCGCCAGCGTCTCCTTTGCGCGGCTGGCTTGGTACAACTACAAAATGGCTCTACGGCCTTCCAAATCCAAAGAGAAAACAAAACGCCAAGTGGCTAGATCCAAAAACCCAACCAAATTCCATATAGAATTTTAAACACATACCTTTTTGTCGAGCAATTCTAATTTATTATCTCAAATCAAAACCCAATTTTTCTTCCCCTTTTTCATACCTGCATCCTGTTTAATAATAATATACAATCACAACATTCAAAAACATTTTATTTGACTTCTTTCCAAAATTTCAATGTTCATTCCATTTAAGCCCGTACGATGTACCCATATTATTCGTACGCAATACCAAATTCGATCACCTACTCGATCACACAATTTCACTTCCGAACTAGTATCGTCCATCCGACTTTCTAGTGCGGACTCAGATCTGGTTTCTTGATCAAAAACCGTCATTCTCCTTGCATAGCTGTAAACTATGATAGAGAATTTACAGAATCAATCAAAACTCCATATCCAGGTTCGCCGTTGAAAATCGAGTGAAAAATTCTAACTCGGAACGATAAAATTATCTCGAAATTCTGTGCTCGAATCTGGATCAAATAGCCGTGCGAATAAAATGATATACGTACATCCTACGTATTTAGCCTAATTTATTTTAGCTATATCAATTCTCTTTTATTCACATTCATTTTGATTGTTATTCACTTTTGCACAATTTTCCCTTGTCACTACTTCCAGTTTTAAATCTTTATTCAGTTATCCACTTAGAATAATTTCCTCAATACTAAATTTACTTAAGAATCTCACCATTCACTCCTTAAGCTCCATATAAATATTTGATATATATTCCTTATGTCCATTTTACTTCATTACTGAAGTTTATACTCAAATTGAATTCCAATTCCATAAAAATTTCAATTTTCTTCAATTTACTAATAAATTCCAAATCTAAATACCTTTTATTAGTTTACTTACTAATTTATTTAAAATCTTAAATAAAAATTTATCTACAAACCTTTTTTCCTTCTTTAATTTTTTTTTTCGAACAATTTCTTCGATTCATCTTACTTTACATACACAAAATTTTAAATTAAATTTCAAACTTCAGTTTCAATTTTATTTGGTAACCAATTTTAATCATTTGTCGTTAGTGAAAATTTTCAACGATTCAAAAATTTTCTAACTCCCAAAATTTCCGAATTTTTTTGGTAGAGTCTCCTTTGTACGGAGGAGCTTTTGCAATTTGACAAGAGATATAAATATATATACATCGACCCACACGGTCGGAAAATAGAAAAACAGTTCATATTTCCTATTTGTATTGCATAGGCGTACCTTATTTAGCATTTTAAAGCAAGCAGCTATTTATTTTAGCATTTAGCGCGGGCAAAACCAGTCGATGGCTTCCAAAAACCTGTACTTACTCAATTTAAACATGTAAGTGACAAATATACAAAACTTATTAATATTTCACTTTATTTCAATAGCCTAAACACAAGTGTAACCTAAGCAATTTACACTAAATACTTACCATAAGCATATTTATAAGGTTCCGACTCCAATTAAAATGTTTTCAATCCATTCCCAAACCATCTCACTCAATTCAATTACATTGCGTTCCATTTCAATGGTTTATATTTCATTGCTTACATCCAATTCAATTTAATCCAAACGAGCTTATATTCAATTCAATTGATTTCAGAATCGGTTTTATTTCACTTGTATCAATTCATAGAATTTATTTAATCTCGTTTACGTCAAACGACAATTACTTTTACGAAATTCAGTGATATTTACTTAAAAGAATATTCATTCCAGTTTATAACTATTTTATTTTTATTCACTTGAATTTTATTTACCACTCAAACTATCACTATTTCAACTCTATTTTGTTTAAGTTGAGTTCTTTGCCAGCTCCATTCGTTTAAATTAAATTAGTATACTTCATTGAATCATATGAATTCTAATTCACATTCAATAATTTATTTCTGAATTACTTTCATTTTATAACAAGGCCATTTCCAATTTATCTCTACTTGGATTTTTATTTGCAATACAAATCATTTCTATGTTAATTCAATTCCATTCAACTTCAATTCAAATTTAATTCACTTACAATTTCAAGTTGAATTTCTATTAATAACTCAAGCTTCACTTACAAATTTATCATTTATTCACAACTCAAATTTTTATTAACCAATTCGAGTTCCATTTCCATTTCCATTAACTAATTTATTACCAATTAGTTTATTCAAATTTCACACCCAATATTTGATTTTTATTTCAGAAATCACTTTAACTATTTTACTGGAGTTCAATCTATTTTATAATTTAAGTTTTGGATTTTATTTATTTCCCAAATTACAAAACAAATTTATTTTGACTTATTTATTCCACTTCCAAATATTATGAGTCACAAGCTTATTTATATCCATTCTTTTATCCATTTATAATCAATTCTATTCACGTTTTACCTTTAACTCGGAATTTTACATTTTATTTAGCCAATATATTTTTATTATTCCATAAACATTTAATTAAGATTCTAGAGTTTAAACAATTTCCCAAAATTTCAAAAAATCACCTTTGAAATCAACTACATCCAAAATCCTTTGGCAAATTCAATCCTTTGAATTTCAAAACCAAACTCAGTTCGCAAACAATTCCAATTCAAAATATTCAGGTAGCAATTCCTCTCTTGGAAACTCGAAAATGAACACCGATGATGTCGCGATCATCATCGGAATTATTTTCCAGCGACCGGAAGAGTTTAGTGCCTTTATCTCTTTTAAAACATTTCAAATATTTTTAATTTCCAAATCTCACAAGATTTCAAATGCAACTCAAAATATTTCCAAAATAATACTATTATTCCTCCAAATCTTTTGGAAACCATTTTCAAACCCAAAGGAATTTAAATTCTTTCCCAAAAATTCCAAATTGCAATTCCTTTAAATCTATATTCAAACATTCTCTGGGATTCTGTCTCATTTCAATTTCAAATGTTTCTCTGGAATTCTATTCCAAGATTATAATCACCTTTACCGTCTACATTTACAAATCAAATTTATATATGAAGTTTATTTCAATTTATAATTTACATTCATAATCTATATTACAAATTCCATTTTGTTATATAAATTTATTCTTCAACTTTGGTTATAAGTTTTCAATTTCTTATTCAATTCTATTTCATAATTTAATATTATCATTCCTTAACAATCAAGCATCCAAATACTATAATATACTTTATAAGAATTATATCTTCTTATATACAAAAATAATTTGGGTAAAATTATTTCATTTACCCTACTTTAAAATGGTATTGTGTCGAATTATTCTATTCAAGTGTTTAGAGATCCCTATCAATAACGTTAATTACTCGTGTTGACCAGAATCCATAAACTACTCAATAAACCAATCAACACAATATAAAATCATTTTATATTCACTAACAAATACGCGCTCATATCTATAAATACGCTCAAACTCATTCTAGAGTACTATTGACTCTATTTTAAATGAGTAATTTCCCACCAGAGCCAAGGTTATCACCAACCTAAGTTCTGATACCAAGTGTAACGACCCGCAAATCCGTACCCCTTGAGTTAACACTATTCTACAACAATCAACTCAAGTTGCACAGAAATACGAACCATTTGGTTAAAGAAGAAGAGGTAGAAGGAGAGAAAATAGAACACAACAACAACAGAATCTAACCATCACAGCGGAATAAAATATAATAGATAATAAATGATCTTTACTCAAAATCAAATATCATGTTTATATATTACATCATCAGAATACATCAATCACAGCCCAACATCAATATCATACAAATGGATACATAACGACTCAACACAGCGGAGTATATACATAAATAAGTACGAAAATACGTATCGTCATCCAGCTCGTCTCCCGAGCTCCACAGCATCATATCCTGTATCCTATAATACTCAGTCTGACCCGAGCATTACAGTTAAATAACACCCAAGTCAGTTTGGAATACCAGCGTGAGAAAATCACACTCAATTGATTACTAAAGTTTCAAGAATCCTTTGAAAACAAAAGCATCTCGTAAGACCACGCCACAAATAAACATGTCGGGTTTTTACCTTACGATAGCTAAAACAATTTTTATAAAAATCCTCTGATATTATAATAGGGTCTATATACAAATACTTATAAAATAGTCGAAATTGTTACATTATTAAATTCGAGCTACTAGCCACAAAGTGGGTAATACAAACAAAACTCGTACAAGGCTCGTAGGGAGAATGGATTTCCAACTAATGACTAGGCACTGGGGTACCACCTGTCACAGTACGGGGCCTAGATCACCGTACCGAGGAGTACGCCCGCTCCCCTGCAACACAAGACCGGGACTACCCCTTACTGGATAATCCCGAGTGAGATCACCCCGCGGTTCGGATCAGCAACCGCCCACTAAGCTGAAATAAAAAGGGACATCTAGACTGGAATGACCTCACCCTGCTTGGGTGCTACCCACCTAGCCTTGCTGCATAACCCCTGATTTTCAGTCATTCCCATTTGATGAGGTTTAAGGCTAAGCGTTACCTTTTAGAACAATATCCCTTAGAATGCCCATCGTCCACCTAACGATGTTTCGCAAGCATTCATCCATACAAGTCCGTCCTGGGTTCGAACGGAACCGAAGGCACTATTCCTACTACATCCATTTTGGAAATATCGTCAGGATTAGTAGCGACTAGACTTTGTACTTCACCGCTCCATCTTCGAATCCAAACTCGTTTCCTATGAAACGTACAAACCGGATTGAAGTGGTTTTCGAGAAATAAATCTCGATCCCGGTCTCTTCGAAATGATCAACGCATTTGTCCAATATTGATAGTCGGTGATTTAACTATCAATTAATATTCACAACATTCATCACACAATAAATAATTTTCCAAATTATTTATTTGTCTCAAACATATCTTCACAAGATATAATTTCACTTTTCAAATTCCTTTGAAAACAGTTTTCAAAACTATCTGCCTTTCTCAGAATAAATTCCAAGTATTTCTATTTCCACTGAAATCACCAAGCACAAACTTTAGAATTTTAAAATAATTTTTACAACACTTTATTGAAAAATATATTTAACATTTAATATAGAAAAATTACTTTAGTACTTAATGTAAAATAATACTCTAGAAATAACTACAATAAGGTTACCTTATAACTATACATTAGATCTCTTCCTTAAACAAATACCAAATCATTCTTTAATTAATTATTACGATAATAGATTAACAAATTTCTTACTTTAGAATTTACTTTAAAATATTTAAATTAAAACTACTTCAATAATTGATTGAAAATATATGTTATATGAATATTTGAAATTAAGTTTACTTTATAAATATAAACTAGGTTTTCACTTTTAAAACAAAATTACTAAGTCACTCTTTATAAATTATTACTACGGTAATAGATTCGAATAAATATTTACTCAGAATTTGACATTTAGAAATAATAAATTTCCAAGAACATACTTTGTAAAACAACATTAAAACTTTCATTTTATTTTAAAAACTTACTTTGAAAACGTACTTGGCTATCCAGAGAAATATACTTCTCTTCACAACCTTTAAAAATAAATCACTATTTATTTTTAACAATTTTTCTCATTCCTTAGTCAATTCCCACCTTGGATTTATTCTGCCAAATATCAAATTTCAAACACTTAAATCAATTCCAAATTGATTTCCAATTTACTTCATTTATTCAAAAATCCTTTAATTTCATATTTTCCTTAATTATGATTTAAAATACTTTTAATTGAAATACCAATTTAGATTTCTCAATTTACTTCTTATTCCTTTAGATAAATTTAAACCTTAAGTTTTAAAATATTTCTTTATTCCTTTAAAATAATATCACTTGATTTTACAATTCATTAATTACTGTTTATTCAACCCCCTTTCTTTTCATACTTGATGTTATTTATTAGTATTTAACAAACTTCTATTTCTTTTTCAGTTCATTCTAATTTTATTAAATTTTCTAAGATTATTTCGTTTACAACTTTACTTCCTTTATTTCCTTTCCAAAACCCAATTTATATATTTTTGGTAATTCATTATACCCAAATATATCCAATCAAATCATAACATTCAATATTCCAATATACTCATCATAGAATATCAAGTAATCACAACAGAGAATATTAAATAATAAACGTTGAGGGATCCAGTTGGATCCCTCCAACCTGTTTTCCCTGCATCCACAGACGTTAGCACAATAATATGTCAATTCCAGAATATATCATACTATAGAACATCAATCCATTTTCAACCATTCAAATAATTATAATCATTTAAATTTAAATTCAAATTTAACTAAGTGAGATTAACTCACCTTTGCTTTTATTTGCAATCCATTCCAATATTGCCTCGGTTTCTCGATTTTTGACCTTAAATAAATATTTGATGATTGTATTAATATTCGAACAAAATTTGAAAAATTAATTTCCATTTGATAAATTCACTTAACTAATTATTTCCCCTTTAAAAATCTTATAGTAGCTAAGATTAATTAAATAAATAAATTGAACAAATTCATCATCTTATTAATTTAAAGTAATTAGCAATTAAATAGTTTAACCATCTCAATATTTATTTTAAAATGAAATAGCAGGTGGAAATATATAAATATATATATAATTTATACCCATGCTTCCCTTTTTGAAACCACATAAATATATAATATACTTATAAAATTACTCTTGTAAATTCAGAAATCCAACTTAAATAAATTCTTCAACAATGTTTTAAAATCCCTATATAATTTTTCCCAAAATCTTATCTTTGGAACTATATATATATATATATATATATAAAGAAAAGTTTCCTACCTGCCTAAATCTTACCTACAAATATATTCCTATTTGTTAAATTTTTACTGTAAAAAAATAAAATAAAATAAACAAATACTGGTTGAAATATATATAAGTATTTTTCAGTTCGTTCTCTGTTAATTTAAAAATGCAAATTCGAAATTAAAAAAAAACAGAAGGAGTCATACCCAACACGCTGAACTCTCCTACCATCATTCGCCATGGACTCGCGGCCAAACCCTAACTCCACGCGCTCCGAATCGCGTACCCCAATCGGACTCGCCGACAGCGACCTCTCTTCCCCGCGTCGCCTACATCTCTTGCTCCAACTATGGTGAACCCATTCGAATCTGCCGATTGATCGAACGAGCTTGAGTTCTGATCTTCGATTAGAGTTGAAGTCGCCCCCATCGTCACCTCATGCCGCCTTGCGATAGCCAGAAGTGGACACGCGGCCTTCCCTCGATCTGCTGTCGGTCGAGATCGATGGAGCTATTTTCTTTTCTTTTCTTTTTACTGAGGATATGGGATTTTGAAAAAGGGAAAAGGGTTTCGTCCCCCTATTGAATTGTGTTCGATGTTATCCCCCTTTTGAAGAAACAAGATTCAATTTCAAGAAGGCTCGGCTGCCATTTTTATTTTTATTTTTCGATTTTTGAGAAAAGGGAAGGAGGCGATATGATTTTAAAACGAAGAGAAACGACTTGCTTCAGAAGATTGTCGGCTACAGTACTTCGAATGTGAAAGGGAAAAGTTATGATGGGAAAGAATGTAGGCTGATGTCGACCAATATAATTATAAATTTAAATTGAACTCGATATAGATTTCAACGCGTTTACTTATCATACGCTCACACACCAACTCCGATCGCTACAAAAATTGAAATCCGGTAATAGTTTAATATTACGGATCCAATGGAACTGGTTTTGTCGAATTCCAAGACTGTGCCTCGTAAGGCTATTTTTAAATTCAATTTAAACAATAAAATTTTAAAACTGAACAAACCACCGCTAATTTTAATTTTACAATTTCTATTATCTTTAGTGTTATCAATATAAATTTTACAAGCCTTCAAATTATTTTTAGCAGGCTTAAAATCCCAGATTTCACATTTTACCCAATTTCCAATAATTAAATTCAACAATCAATTATCCAATAAATATTGATATTTGCAATTCAAGTTAAAAATTAAACTTTTTAATATTCCAAATCAATTAAATATTCCAATTTAAATTGCTTAAAATTCTGGGTCGTCACACGAGGATAGTCATTAGAATATGAAAAGTAATGTTCATACTCCTCTGGTCTAGAATCAGGTTTGGAAGAGTCAATTGGACTAGGAGCGATTAGATGGTTTTCCCCGTATGGTCATTATCTAACCAAACCCTAGATATTGGTAAGGTTGGAGAGTGATGCCCGGATTCTAGCATTAGACAAGTCCCGGAGATGTGACTCGGTATGTTATAAAATCGATCAAAAGGCTATGATTTCACTCATGGCTTAGACGGATACGCTTCAAAAAATTTAATAATGTAAACTTATGTATAACATGTTCACAGCCGATTATCAGTGAGATTGGGGCATCAGGAAATAGATGCCCAAAATGCTATTCCCTAGAGATTGAACAACACAAAACTTGGATTGTTAATAGTTTTTTAATGGTTGAAGTAAAGTTGACCTAAAACGAATAGGAATAACCTCGAAATTGGTTAAATTATGGTTTTGTTTAGCAACGGAACACTTTGGCAGCTATAAACAAGATTGGTTAATATAATATAACTAAAGTAATTGTAGGAATTTTATTTCTATGCACAGAGCCATAGTAAATAAAAACTTTGTGCGGAAACAAATATGTATAATATGGATACATTGCAATACATACAGTTATATTATATATACAGACAGTTGAATATAGCCAAGTATAGAGTATAATGCGGAAAAGTAAATGGAGTAGAGATTACAATAGAACATAGTCTTTCATTACTTGAATTTTTATACTTGGAAATTGTGGGGCTCGCTCACACATAAACATGGCCTATATATAGCAAAAGGAAAAAACAAATGGATAAATCCCAAAATAGGCAAACATGAACTGACTCACCTCCTCCAAAAGATAGCTGGGAAGTCTATTTCTTTAGGCCCTTCATCTTCTTCTTCCTGCCTTTACTTCCTGAACCATCATAAGGCCTCTTATGGTCTTGATCATCCTTTGATGTGCTGCCTTTAGAAGGTGTGGTGTCGCTTTTGGAAATGATGATGGCATGATTTTTCAGACAGTTGGAAGGAAACTCGGAAGTCTCTATTGCAATGCTGATGTTACTACTCCTCGGAGCATGGATAATAAAAGAAGGAATACGATGAGAAGATTAGGCTCTTTGGTGCTTGAAGACTTATCAAGACTAGGCTCAATCTTAATTTTAACCTTGGACTTGTTAATCTTTTACTGCTACGCTATGGAAACGGAGTTGGTTGGGCCTGAGTCACTAGTTATAGTAATGTCTTTTCCCTGGGACGGAAACATCATCTAACCCCTCCAAAGCTGCAACTTTCCACATCCAAACCAGGAATAGAGCTGGAAGGAAGACTAGGAACAACCAATCCTATGGTGATGTGAGTTGACTCGGTGATGATTGCAGTAGTGCCCATGCGGCCATGCCTAGAGTGATTGGCGGGGAAGAGGTGGAAGAGAAGGATGACATGTAACTTCACAAATGGGGAAGTATATGTTAGTTACAATCCCAAGCGAGAACTACATGACCTTGAATATTGGAGAAATATGGGATATACCTTTGCCTGAACCCGACTGCGGAACATGAGACTTAGATATTTCCCCATTTTCAAGTGAATACTGAGTTGGTGGATCAACAGGTTCAACATGGGTGATTGCTGCTGAAGCTGGAATAACTTGGGTGGCCTCAGAGCTAGCCCCCTCAATTGCAGGAATATCTATTGCAAACTCTTAGGATTTGGGAGTTGATGGTTCTGTCTGACCCAATGCGCATGGGTCGACAAGAGCTTCAATGGTGGCTATATCAGCAACATCTTCCATGGCAAGAATAGACTTTCCCTCTTTAAGTTTTTCTATATCATCAGCATCAAGGTACTTGGCCATTAATTTTTCTTCGGTGAGGCCTTCACCGATCACCTCTACGGTGCAACACTACCTCCCAGACATCGGCAATGGTAACAACATACCTACTTCCTAGCCACTTCAGGTTCTTATACTATATAACATTGGCAAAAAAGTGCTAATGAGTGGTATTAAGCCGTTCTCTTTCTTTTCTTTTCTGCTCTTTGAGCTCCTTTTGATCATGTGCAACGACGGAATATTCAACTTCCATATCCAATTTCTTGGCCTTTCCTAGCAGCAGATTTTCTTCAAGCATGTCTTTTCTAACTAGAAGACTTTGGGTTTCAGCTGCATGGTCTTTGATAGTTTTATCCCTGGCCCAGATAGTTTTATCCTTCATGCTGAGGGTCAAACTCTTCTCTGAAAGCTGTGACTTCAAAGTGGCATTGTCCTTATGGGCATTTTTTAAAAATCTTTCATCGTGATTTTTACATTAGTATGAGCTTCCACATTTTCTCCATCGGGCTTTTGGTACTTGCCTTGAACCTTATTGCCGCATATCTCTTTGCCCTCATCTTTTCCAAATCTCCTTTGTTCCCCTCTATCAGACTGTCATAAGTCTTCATTTTAGATTCAAACGATAAATGTTCATTTGATTGATTTTGTTAACCTTCGAGAGGGCATAAATGAGTTTCTTCCATGCATAACCTTGATCAACTAGTGTAACAACCCGTTAAATTTATGATATTTAATAAAATGAATTAATATAATTTCTAATTTGGTAAAAAAAAAATGTAGAAATTTGGTATAGTGGTTGCAATTTAGTGTAACTATAAAATTTTATGATAATAGATGTGGATAATGTAAATTTTCACAACTTGATTTAAAGTAATTTTGAAGAAACAAATAAATGTTGAATTTGTGAATGTTAGTATAAATATTAACTTAAATGGTGTTCATTAATACAAAGATGTAATTAGTGTAGATAGTAATAATTTATGCCTGTAGTGAAAGGAAAAGAAAACTAATAGAAACATAAAATTTATTTTATGTAAACAAAAGTATAGTTTTGAACAAACTTATGAAAATTGATAGAAACAGTGTTTGTAATCAGTTTGGTTATTTTATATTTGAAAGATAGAGATGTGTAAATACGTTAATGAATATAAAATGGGAAGGAATGGTAGAATGAAAAGAATATATATAATAATAAGCATTTGATTCAATTAAGGGAATTAAATTATAATAAATGGTTATTTAATAAATTCAACGTTTGTGAGAAATCATAATAGTTGTGTAAAATGTGTACAAACTTGGATTTGGAAGTTTATTGGATTTATAACGGTTTTGTTATTAAGTGTATGAGTTTAAAAGTTATTCCCTTTTGTAAAGTAATAGAAGAATGCATAAAGATATAAATAGGGCTTAATAGAATTGACACTTAATGAATTGAATAAATTACCCATTTATGAAGATATGTATAGTGGACTATAAATGGCCTAAGCAAATATAAAATGGAATAATCATTGAGATTTGTACTATGAAAATAAATAGTAACATTTATTTGCAAGGAATAAAAGAATATTTAGGTGACTAGAATTTGGAGTAATGACTATTGTATGTTACCTACCCTTATTTCTTGTTAATTTAGATTTTGGGAATCAAATTCAATTTATCCGCCAATTTACCGCAGTTAAAGTGAAATGAATTGGTGATTGAGAAATGTTAAATACAAATAAGATGTAAACCAAAGAAAATCCCATTTGTAATAAATTATGTAGAATAAAGTAAAGAAACTAGGAAATGAAAATGTGAAAATGTGGATGCAGTGAGATCTTAAGTGATAATAACCTTGTTAGGCAAGTGATAACGGAATTTTGTGTATATGTAATATTTACTGGTGTGTCAAGTAATAAACACATAGATGCAAGAAAAGGAAAGTTGGTAGCAATCTATATATGTTATTTATCTTACTTAGTATATTAAATAAGGTTTGGAATTCAAATTTTAATTAAAGGAGTTGGTAGCACGTTAGTAGGAAATAATTGTAAGGGTGGGATAACAACTACTATAAACTACCTAATTTAAATGAGTCAATGAACTTATTTGAAATAACGTTCATCTAAATATGAGTAATTAAAATGGCGGGGTCAACAATAAACGTTACTTTAGAATTAATTTATATTTTAACGGAAGTGTGAAAGTAAAGCAATAGAAGCGTAAACTTATCAAGGTAGAATTTAGTAGTGTAATGAAAAAAATGTTAAGAATGTTATAGTATAGTGATTGATTGGAAATCAAAATTTACTTGTTTGAATGTAACTTTAGGGAAATTGGATTTAATTAAAATAAAAAGGAAGAAAAAAAATTGGATGAAATTTAATGTTGGAATATTATGTAAATATAAACTTAGATAAAATTTAAGGATATCTATGTAATAGAGTGTAAAACCAATGTAATTTCATCTATTTAATACTAATAGGTTAATAATAGAATGAAGAGTAAATTTAATGTTAAGTTAATATGAATTAAGGTAATATTAGGGAATAATGTGAATTTTCTTCATAATATGATAAGTTGTAGAATACAACGTAAACTTAAGTATAACCTTTGGATTGAAAACATTGTTAAGGGTTACCTGTTAAATTTGGATGGAATTGGCAATAAATGTTACACTTATGGGTAAGGAAATAAAAATGTCCAGAATTTGAGTATATTAAGAAATGGGGATTGAAATTGAAATCTTGCAACGAATCTAATAATACGTTACATAAGTGTTAAATTAAGGTAACATTTGGAAAATATGATAATGATTTTCAAATTGAACAAGTTGTGGAATTAATAAGGATGGAAGGAAAAAAAAAATCAAGATTTATTTTATTTATTGGAATGAAAATTTATAATTTGATTTATTGCGAATAATTGAAATTTAATTTGGTAATTGGCGAAATGATTTATGATTGGATTAACATAGAACTTGTTGTTAGTTATTAAAATTGTTTAAGAAATCAAAGGAGAGAAATTTTATAAAATTTTAAATTTTGTAATTGGATTGGCTAAAGTGGGAAAGTGGAATTAATCAACGTCGTTACTTTTTATCTCCTTCCCTATTAGATCCTTATGTGATTGCATCCACATTTATTGTTGATTATTCCTATATATTGTCACCAATTAATCGTACTTGATGTATGTTTAGCAATTTTGTCACACAGTTAAAGTATGAATATATATATATATGATGTATTCAAATTTTTCTGTATCTAGCACTTAATTAATTTAGAATCAAACTAACGAAACGTGTCATTTATTTTTGTCCCTCCATATTCATTATCTTTCTAATTAATAATTACCTCTTTTGAATACCTGCTACTTTTAAAAAGTTTGTTCATATTTACTTTATTTCTTTCCAATAATTATAAATAACCTACTTCTTATTCTTCTATTACATTTTGTTTCTCCTAACTCTAACCCTAGCCTCCATGCTATTCTTCTTCTTCTTCTTCTTTCTTGTTTTTCTCAAAGCTCCTTATTATCTCTCATTTTAATTTTTTTTCTTTCTCTTCAAATATTCTTCTTCTTCTTCTTCTTCAAATTTACTTCTATTTCAAACTTTCTTCTTTTCAAATCTAGATCTTCTCTTCCGTTTTCAGTTCTTATTTTAATCATTTTTTTTCAATTCTTCTTTTTCAAATCTTCTTTTTCTTTCAAACCTTTTAAAATACATACATTTATATAATAAGGAGGAAAATTAAAGTAAATCGAAATAAAAGAAAAATTACGGAACAAAGTTAACAATCAAGAAGAAGCATATGCGTTTTTCACGAGGGAAGGTGGATGTGGCACGGTATTTTATTTTTGTTTTGTTTATTTTTAATTTTTTTTTTTATTTCAATTGCAAATCGTTTAATTGTGATAACTTTCACATACGAACTCCGTTTCACACGAAATTTCTTTTGTTAGGATCGTAATTAAATTCCGGATCTGATGACGCTGGTTTGGATAAATTTAGAGACCGTCAAATTTTGGGTTTAAATCGGATTTACATTCGATTTAAATTCAAAAGGTGAGTGTTTTGACCCACTCACAATTACTAGAAGCTTTTATGTTTGTTAAATAAATTTTAGAAATGAATAGAAATTTATTTATGAGTATTTGGCATGTTTATTTCATTCATATCTGTTGAATTGCATTTTATTGAATTTAACTGTTAATTTAATTGATTTATTGTGTATTAATTGACTGTTGGAAATTTTTGTTGCATATGAATTGCTAGTTAACAGTTGTATAAATTATTACTGAATAAACTGTTAGATTAATAGTTGATAAATTTAATTTGAATAAACTGCCAGTTATCACCTGTTATATATGATCATATATATAATTGTTATTGATTGATATTGATCGATGTTGTGACTGGATGATGGATGTGTTGTTGAATGGATGTTTTATTTGGATATCATTAAACTGCAAGTTAGTATGCATTTACATTTCATTCGGGATTGCGGTTTGAAATGATATACAACCGCAGTTTTATTTTTTTAAATTGCGGATTGAAATGATAAATATCCGTATCACTTGACCATAGGATAGAAAACTATATACAGGCACCGCGGTCTATATATAACTATTTTTAATGTGATTTCTATGGTTTGGATGGAATACGGTTTATAAAAATCTTAAATTTTATACTGAATAAATGTTTTCTTCCATATTTATATACATATGAAGTTGAAAAATTTGAAATAAAAGGGTGTATAAATCCCTTTATTAAAATGGAAGAAAATTTAGTAAATGGAGTTTGATAATTTATATCCTATGTTTAAATGTTAAGTTGGAAATTTTAAGATATGATATTTATAATTGGATTTTCCCAAAATAAATTAAATGAATATTCTAGTATAACTTGAATTGGAAAATATATATAATTTATTACTAGAAATTGAAGTCTTATAAATTATGGATTCTATGTGAATATTCAAGGCTAATTAATAGAACATTTGATTTGAAAGAATAAAATCCAACTTTAGTTGAAATATTTATACTCAAAATGGATATACGTATATATATGAATTTATTGAAATGGTTTTGGAACTTGAAGCGATATTAAATTTTGGTTTTAACTTTAAATAAAGAAATGTATTGTAAAGCCACGAGAAATATTTCTTTTCAAAGTAACATTTAAGTTAAACCACTTATTTTATATACTGTTGAATATCCAAACCATTTAGTTTTGAAAGTAATGGTTTTAAAAAACTATGGATTTCGAAGTATTAGGTTGAAAGTTAATATTCAAATATTTGGTTACAAGGAATTATAAATTTTAAAAGTGGCATAATTTTTGGAAAAGATTTATATTTAGGAAATGATATCATTGATTTGGGTTTTATAAAATAATATCAAAATGAATCTTTTTAGGTTTTAAAGAAGAAATGATATCGTAATATTATGGTTTTGAAATGGATTATATTCTGGTTTTAAAGTATAAACTATTTTTAAATGACCGCGGTGTTATAATAACGATTGGTTGGCAAAGAGACCGGGATCGGATATGGACATACTCTCTGTCGATACTGAAAACCACTTTGACTAACCGTGTACGCGGTGGAGATTCCAGAATGAAGTAGGTTGGTGGCGACGTTTCCTGTAAGGTAAATACGTGGACCCAACTCCCGTGAGTTGGCATAAGGTGGCTAAAACAGGAGCGATTCTCAGGCCAATGAGGTCATTCCTCTGATCGGACGCTCCTCTTCGATATTATACTTTGACTTGGATTGATTCAGTGGCCACTTCTATATTTGATTTTGGGGAGTTAGTCCGAGGTGGGCGGTAACTGTGGCTACGCGTTTCCACTAGCCTGGATAGCAATTGGTATATCTACCCTGGCATTGCCTAGTTGTGTCGTGTCACCTACCATACCGAGCCTTTACTACGAGTTTCTATTTGTGTCGTACCTATGGAGTATCCTCTGGTAGCTTCCCGATCAGGAGGTATTACGGTACTGTATAGACTATTGGCATTATTTGTGTTAAGGGCTATATGGGTAACCCCTTAACGCTATTTAAAAGTAAGTTTATTTTATAAATAGACACTATTATAATAGCGCAATATACTACATAGTAAATAGTTTAACGGATCCTTAGGAGATGTAAATCCCGAACATCTCTTGAGTTACTGTACTCATATTTATTTCTGTTTATTTAACTCACATAAGATTTTATAGTCTGACTCGAGTGTTTTTGTCTTTTCAAATTCGCTTGGGTCAGTCCGAGCATTTCAGGATAGCAGATTTAGCTTGGAGGACGAAGACGAAGATTCAGCATTATTTTATATATAGTATTGCACCACACACTTTTTATATTCCGCTGCATTGTTGTATTGGTATGTGTAACTCTGATGTTCATTGTATAAGTGAAATAATTGTTTTGTAAACAGTTTGAACTGTATATTTATTATTATATTTTATCCTTCCGCTGTGAGATTCTATTTTGTTTTATTCCTTCTCTGTTTTTCTGATCTACCCCATAACACTCCATCCTTGCGTATGCTTTGAATTGGCACGTGTGTCGTTTTAAAGTGTGCGAAAAGGCGGGATGTTACAGTTGGTATTAGAGCTTTGGTTTAGCGATAAACCTTGGCTTTGTGGGGTTTGACTCTTTGTTAATAGGGTAGTAATATCCTATGGGAGTCGCTGAGTGTATATATATGAGAGAGCGTATTTGTTAGTATTAATAAAAAGATTTTTATATTGTGTTAATCTGTTCCGCTTTGTATTTATAAATTCTGGTTGATGCATGGGACGCTATGTCATCAATAGGGATTTCTAAACACTTAATAGGACAGACCGACATAATATTTGTTTTAATATAGGTGAATGAAAGAATTTTGCCTATTATATTTTCTATATATAAAAATATTTTTATAAAGATATATATATATCTATTTGGTTGCTATAGATTGGGTGTTAGGAAAAAAAAAATATTTTATAATAAATTGAAGCTAAGTTGAAATTATAATAAATCAAATTGGAGATTTTAGAACTTAAGTCCGGGAATTTTTGAAAATTTGCTTTCAAAGGATTTATGAAATATAATGATTTGGTTTATAAGTATTTTAAATATTTCGTATAAATTGGAAGAATTATTTTAAAGAAGATTTTGGAAAAGAATTAAATTTTGTACTTTCCTCTCTGTCGCTGGAAAATAATTTCGGTGATGGCGGCCGCATCATCGACTTTCATTTTCGGGTTTCGAAGGGGAAAGGCTACTGTAGTGAATTCTACTACAGATTTATTTGAAATTTTCTAAAAAAAAAAAAATTCTTTTATTGCTCTAACTATAATTAGAGATATTGAGTTGTAAGAACTTATTTATCTATCATTTGAAAATAAATTGAAATTTAACCCGGTACTTAATTCTAAATTTTTCCGTTAATTAATTGTTTAAAATTTGTTAGTGAAATAAAAGTTAAGTAATAAATGAATTGAAACCTCTAATTGAAATAAGAGAATAATTGCAAAGCTATAAAGATGAATTTGCATACATATGAGACAAAGAGTAATATGGATAAACATTAAATTTAATTAAAAGAATGGAGATTAAACTTGTATAAGTTCAATTGCAATTTCCTTAACATAAATAACTTACCCAAATATAAAAGTTGAAGTGTTAAATGAGAAACTGGAATTGAATATTTTACAAGTAGGAATTTAGAAAAATGAAGTATTCAATAAATTACTGTTATAATAAGAATTTAATGGTATAAACTTAGGTTATAATTGAAATTTTACTGAAAAAGGGTTAAGAATTATTAATAGATGATATGAACCTAAGTATATAAAATGAAATTCAAAATAAGAATTGATTGTATGATTATTGACTTAAGTATGTTTTAATCTTCCCTATTCTAATATAATGGAAAGTAGGAAAAATTAAATGACTGCAATTCATAGTTAATGGATAAATAAAAACTTCCACTTATAAGAATGAATGTTAGCAGATTAAGAATTTAAGGGAAATCTTACAAGTGAAGAGTAAGGAAATGAAGATATTCAAAATATTTGTTGTTATTAATGAGAATTTATTTTATAAACTTAGGTAATAAAAGGAAACTTAAGTAATAAAAGGAAATACAAATATAATGAATTTTGGGATAATTGGAAAATAAAACTTGTAAGAACAAAGAAATCCCTCATAAATGAAGGGAAGAAAATCAAACCACTGAAGTATGAAATAAATGTATAATAAGCTATTTTGGTGTTGATTTGAATTGTTT
This sequence comes from Allium cepa, assembly GCA_030765085.1. Lineage (NCBI taxonomy): Eukaryota > Viridiplantae > Streptophyta > Magnoliopsida > Asparagales > Amaryllidaceae > Allium > Allium cepa. The sequence continues at coordinate 91,379,391 of CM060930.1, read as the reverse complement.
GGTTGATGTATGGTTGTTGGGTAAGGAATTTTGAAGTTGTTGGATGGAGAAATAATCTATCTTTGTTCCATCTAAGACTGTTGAGTAAAGGATGCACTTGATAGTTATTTTATATTTCGTACAATTTCGGAATTTGAACCTAACAACTAATTGTTTGTTTGATTGAATGATTTTGTTTGCGGTGTGTGCTGTTTGTTAAAATGTATGGTTGTTGCATTTGATTGGATATGAATGATTGAATCCACTAGAATAGTTCATTTTAAAATAAATATTTAACCTTTTAGGCTTATAAGAAAATACAGGTTATGGAAGCAACTGCTACTGCTTTTGGTTCCGTAATAATAAGCGTATTGCCCGACAAATAGGTACGTTTCCGGATTACGTATAAAGCGCTATTTTATATATTTTCCCGTGTTGGAATATTTTATTTGGATAATATGTGTAATATATTTGTATATTTGGATATTATATTTTCTCCAGAGTCCCTCCGTACAAAGGAGACTTTGCCAAAATTTTCAGGAAATTTTGGGACTTAGAATTTTGTGAAAGTATTTTTCCAACTTTAATAATTCAAGTATTAAAGGATATAATGATTATGAAACAAGTATATTTCATTTAAGGAAATTAATCCAGTAAAACATTGTTTATAAGTTAATATTTGAAATAAGATGCACTGTAAATCTTCCTCCTCCCTTCTTTTTCCTTTTCGGGGACGAAAAGTTTTGAGTGGGGGAGATTGTAACGACCCGTTAAATTTATGATATTTAATAAAATGAATTACTATAATTTCTAATTTGGTAAAAAAAAAAAATGTAGAAATTTGGTATAGTGGTTGCAATTTAGTGTAACTATAAAATTTTATGATAATAGATGTGGATAATGTAAATTTTCACAACTTGATTTAAAGTAATTTTGAAGAAACAAATAAATGTTGAATTTGTGAATGTTAGTATAAATATTAACTTAAATGGTGTTCATTAATACAAAGATGTAATTAGTGTAGATAGTAATAATTTATGCCTGTAGTGAAAGGAAAAGAAAACTAATAGAAACATAAAATTTATTTTATGTAAACAAAAGTATAGTTTTGAACAAACTTATGAAAATTGATAGAAACAGTGTTTGTAATTAGTTTGGTTATTTTATATTTGAAAGATAGAGATGTGTAAATACGTTAATGAATATAAAATGGGAAGGAATGGTAGAATGAAAAGAATATATATAATAATAAGCATTTGATTCAATTAAGGGAATTAAATTATAATAAATGGTTATTTAATAAATTCAACGTTTGTGAGAAATCATAATAGTTGTGTAAAATGTGTACAAACTTGGATTTGGAAGTTTATTGGATTTATAACGGTTTTGTTATTAAGTGTATGAGTTTAAAAGTTATTCCCTTTTATAAAGTAATAGAAGAATGCATAAAGATATAAATAGGGCTTAATAGAATTGACACTTAATGAATTGAATAAATTACCCATTTATGAAGATATGTATAGTGGACTATAAATGGCCTAAGCAAATATAAAATGGAATAATCATTGAGATTTGTACTATGAAAATAAATAGTAACATTTATTTGCAAGGAATAAAAGACTATTTAGGTGACTAGAATTTGGAGTAATGACTATTGTATGTTACCTACCCTTATTTCTTGTTAATTTAGATTTTGGGAATCAAATTCAATTTATCCGCCAATTTACCGCAGTTAAAGTGAAATGAATTGGTGATTGAGAAATGTTAAATACAAATAAGATGTAAACCAAAGAAAATCTCATTTGTAATAAATTATGTAGAATAAAGTAAAGAAACTAGGAAATGAAAATGTGAAAATGTGGATGCAGTGAGATCTTAAGTGATAATAACCTTGTTAGGCAAGTGATAACGGAATTTTGTGTATATGTAATATTTACTGGTGTGTCAAGTAATAAACACATAGATGCAAGAAAAGGAAAGTTGGTAGCAATCTATATATGTTATTTATCTTACTTAGTATATTAAATAAGGTTTGGAATTCAAATTTTAATTAAAGGAGTTGGTAGCACGTTAGTAGGAAATAATTGTAAGGGTGGGATAACAACTACTATAAACTACCTAATTTAAATGAGTCAATGAACTTATTTGAAATAACGTTCATCTAAATATGAGTAATTAAAATGGCGGGGTCAACAATAAACGTTACTTTAGAATTAATTTATATTTTAACGGAAGTGTGAAAGTAAAGCAATAGAAGCGTAAACTTATCAAGGTAGAATTTAGTAGTGTAATGAAAAAAATGTTAAGAATGTTATAGTATAATGATTGATTGGAAATCAAAATTTACTTGTTTGAATGTAACTTTAGGGAAATTGGATTTAATTAAAATAAAAAGGAAGAAAAAAAATTGGATGAAATTTAATGTTGGAATATTATGTAAATATAAACTTAGATAAAATTTAAGGATATCTACGTAATAGAGTGTAAAACCAATGTAATTTCATCTATTTAATACTAATAGGTTAATAATAGAATGAAGAGTAAATTTAATGTTAAGTTAATATGAATTAAGGTACTATTGGGGAATAATGTGAATTTTCTTCATAATATGATAAGTTGTAGAATACAACGTAAACTTAAGTATAACCTTTGGATTGAAAACATTGTTAAGGGTTACCTGTTAAATTTGCATGGAATTGGCAATAAATGTTACACTTATGGGTAAGGAAATAAAAATGTCCAGAATTTGAGCATATTAAGAAATGGGGATTGAAATTGAAATCTTGCAACGAATCTAATAATACGTTACATAAGTGTTAAATTAAGGTAACATTTGGAAAATACGATAATGATTTTCAAATTGAACAAGTTGTGGAATTAATAAGGATGGAAGAAAAAAAAAATCAAGATTTATTTTATTTATTGGAATGAAAAATTTATAATTTGATTTATTGCGAATAATTGAAATTTAATTTGGTAATTGGCGAAATGATTTATGATTGGATTAACATAGAACTTGTTGTTAGTTATTAAAATTGTTTAAGAAATCAAAGGAGAGAAATTTTATAAAATTTTAAATTTTGTAATTGGATTGGCTAAAGTGGAAAAGTGGAATTAATCAACGTCGTTACTTTTTATCTCCTTCCCTATTAGATCCTTATGTGATTGCATCCACATTTATTGTTGATTATTCCTATATATTGTCACCAATTAATCGTACTTGATGTATGTTTAGCAATTTTGTCACACAGTTAAAGTATGAATATATATATATGATGTATTCAAATTTTTATGTATCTAGCACTTAATTAATTTAGAATCAAACTAACGAAACGCGTCATTTATTTTTGTCCCTCCATATTCATTATCTTTCTAATTAATAATTACCTCTTTTGAATACCTGCTACTTTTAAAAAGTTTGTTCATATTTACTTTATTTCTTTCCAATAATTATAAATAACCTACTTCTTATTCTTCTATTACATTTTGTTTCTCCTAACTCTAACCCTAGCCTCCATGCTATTCTTCTTCTTCTTCTTCTTCTTCTTCTTCTTCTTTCTTGTTTTTCTCAAAGCTCCTTATTATCTCTCATTTTAAATTTTTTTCTTTCTCTTCAAATATTCTTCTTCTTCTTCTTCAAATTTACTTCTATTTCAAACTTTCTTCTTTTCAAATCTAGATCTTCTCTTCCGTTTTCAGTTCTTATTTTAATCATTTTTTTTTCAATTCTTCTTTTTCAAATCTTCTTTTTCTTTCAAACCTTTTAAAATACATACATTCATATAATAAGGAGGAAAATTAAAGTAAATCGAAATAAAAGAAAAATTACGGAACAAAGTTAACAATCAAGAAGAAGCATATGCGTTTTTCACGAGGGAAGGTGGATGTGGCACGGTATTTTATTTTTGTTTTGTTTATTTTTAATTTTTTTTTATTTCAATTGCAAATCGTTTAATTGTGATAACTTTCACATACGAACTCCGTTTCACACGAAATTTCTTTTGTTAGGATCGTAATTAAATTCCGGATCTGATGACGCTGGTTTGGATAAATTTAGAGACCGTCAACTTTTGGGTTTAAATCGGATTTACATTCGATTTAAATTCAAAAGGTGAGTGTTTTGACCCACTCACAATTACTAGAAGCTTTTATGTTTGTTAAATAAATTTTAGAAATGAATAGAAATTTATTTATGAGTATTTGGCATGTTTATTTCATTCATATCTGTTGAATTGCATTTTATTGAATTTAACTGTTAATTTAATTGATTTATTGTGTATTAATTGACTGTTGGAAATTTTTGTTGCATATGAATTGCTAGTTAACAGTTGTATAAATTATTACTGAATAAACTGTTAGATTAATAGTTGATAAATTTAATTTGAATAAACTGCCAGTTATCACCTGTTATATATGATCATATATATAATTGTTATTGATTGATATTGATCGATGTTGTGACTGGATGATGGATGTGTTGTTGAATGGATGTTTTATTTGGATATCATTAAACTGCAAGTTAGTATGCATTTACATTTCATTCGGGATTGCGGTTTGAAATGATATACAACCGCAGTTTTATTTTTTTAAATTGCGGATTGAAATGATAAATATCCGTATCACTTGACCATAGGATAGAAAACTATATACAGGCACCGCGGTCTATATATAACTATTTTTAATGTGATTTCTATGGTTTGGATGGAATACGGTTTATAAAAATCTTAAATTTTATACTGAATAAATGTTTTCTTCCATATTTATATACATATGAAGTTGAAAAATTTGAAATAAAAGGGTGTATAAATCCCTTTATTAAAATGGAAGAAAATTTAGTAAATGGAGTTTGATAATTTATATCCTATGTTTAAATGTTAAGTTGGAAATTTTAAGATATGATATTTATAATTGGATTTTCCCAAAATAAATTAAATGAATATTCTAGTATAACTTGAATTGGAAAATATATATAATTTATTACTAGAAATTGAAGTCTTATAAATTATGGATTCTATGTGAATATTCAAGGCTAATTAATAGAACATTTGATTTGAAAGAATAAAATCCAACTTTAGTTGAAATATTTATACTCAAAATGGATATACGTATATATATGAATTTATTGAAATGGTTTTGGAACTTGAAGCGATATTAAATTTTGGTTTTAACTTTAAATAAAGAAATGTATTGTAAAGCCACGAGAAATATTTCTTTTCAAAGTAACATTTAAGTTAAACCACTTATTTTATATACTGTTGAATATCCAAACCATTTAGTTTTGAAAGTAATGGTTTTAAAAAAACTATGGATTTCGAAGTATTAGGTTGAAAGTTAATATTCAAATATTTGGTTACAAGGAATTATAAATTTTAAAAGTGGCATAATTTTTGGAAAAGATTTATATTTGGGAAATGATATCATTGATTTGGGTTTTATAAAATAATATCAAAATGAATCTTTTTGGGTTTTAAAGAAGAAATGATATCGTAATATTATGGTTTTGAAATGGATTATATTCTGGTTTTAAAGTATAAACTATTTTTAAATGACCGCGGTGTTATAATAACGATTGGTTGGCATTGAGACCGGGATCGGATATGGACATACTCTCTGTCGATACCAAAAACCACTTTGACTAACCGTGTACGCGGTGGAGATTCCAGAATGAAGTAGGTTGGTGGCGATGTTTCCTGTAAGGTAAATACGTGGACCCAACTCCCGTGAGTTGGCATAAGGTGGCTAAAACAGGAGCGATTCTCAGGCCAATGAGGTCATTCCTCTGATCGGACGCTCCTCTTCGATATTATACTTTGACTTGGATTGATTCAGTGGCCACTTCTATATTTGATTTTGGGGAGTTAGTCCGAGGTGGGCGGTAACTGCGGCTACGCGTTTCCACCAGCCTGGATAGCAATTGGTATATCTACCCTGGCATTGCCTAGTTGTGCCGTGTCACCTACCATACCGAGCCTTTACTACGAGTTTCTATTTGTGTCGTACCTATGGAGTATCCTCTGGTAGCTTCCCGATCAGGAGGTATTACGGTACTGTATAGACTATTGGCATTATTTGTGTTAAGGGCTATATGGGTAACCCCTTAACGCTATTTAAAAGTAAGTTTATTTTATAAATAGACACTATTATAATAGCGCAATATACTACATAGTAAATAGTTTAACGGATCCTTAGGAGATGTAAATCCCGAACATCTCTTGAGTTACTGTACTCATATTTATTTCTGTTTATTTAACTCACATAAGATTTTCTAGTCTGACTCGAGTGTTTTTGTCTTTTCAAATTCGCTTGGGTCAGTCCGAGCATTTCAGGATAGCAGATTTAGCTTGGAGGACGAAGACGAAGATTCAGCATTATTTTATATATAGTATTGCACCACACACTTTTTATATTCCGCTGCATTGTTGTATTGGTATGTGTAACTCTGATGTTCATTGTATAAGTGAAATAACTGTTTTGTAAACAGTTTGAACTGTATATTTATTATTATATTTTATCCTTCCGCTGTGAGATTCTATTTTGTTTTATTCCTTCTCTGTTTTTCTGATCTACCCCATAACACTCCGTCCTTGCGTATGCTTTGAATTGGCACGTGTGTCGTTTTAAAGTGTGCGAAAAGGCGGGATGTTACAACTAGCTCATTTACCCATTGGACCTTTCGGTCTGCTTCTTCCTTGGGAATATCAATGATGACACGATCAAACATGACACCAGTCAAGCAAAGGTCGGGAAAGGTGGCTTGCATGCAGGTTGATGAAGTTGGGATAGGAGTTGGGGGCATGGTAATTCCTTTGGATTGAGAGGGAACGATTATGGTCAAGGAGCGAGAATTCGGAGTTTGTTGGTGTGTAGGAAGTTGGATTTGAGAATGAGGCAAAGGAATAGTAGAAGATGAGTCACGCGGTCGTGTAAGCCTTTGTGTCATTTCCCATGGTCAAAAGGCTACCTCTCTTCGGTTGCCTCTTCTTTCGGTCCACCTCAGCCTGGCAGTTTTCTTTCGCCTATCATTCTTTTTCTTTCCTTTAGAATCTCTCCCCCTCCGTTTCTTTATAATTCTGATAGCTGGAACGGGGCGGTTTAGGAGTGCACTTTCTCCCTTCGTTAACACCATAATAAAGGTTGTTGAATCTATCTACGCCTATAGTGCCTGAAACAAGAGAAAGGATCATATAAATCTTGGAATATTGGAATTCATATGGATGCAAGGAATGTGTCTTCGTGGTCCAATAAGTATGTGGAGTGCTGGTATCCTCCATAGGTACTCTGCGGACCGTGTTCGGAAGAATATAAAAAAGAATTTCACCTCATTCAGCTAGGATACCTCCAAAAGGGAAAGTGAAGACTAGAGAGCCTACCTTAAGAAGATCTATAATTGAAATATCAAAATCGCTCAAAGAATCAAAAATCTCTCTTGAGAAACCAACCGAAGGAGTTGCCTCGGCTAATGATATCGTGCTCGGTTTTATGGTTTCTGTAGGAATCTTGATGGTTATACACTTGGGATGAGGCGAGGCAAGAGTTTCAATGCCTTTAGGAGAGGGCTCACCGCATGACTCATCTCTCTTTTCACCAATATTGTAGTCATTGTCACCTCCTTTATCGCTTTCTTCTTCTTTTTCCTCTTCTTTCCCTTCTCTTCTTTCTCCCTTGTTGCTCTCTTCTTGAATTGTTTGCAGTTTGAAATCCTCTATCCACTTCTTCTTAAACCTCACCGACAACGAACTCTTCTGCTGCTCTATTAGCAGGTTTATCACATTTTTTGTACCCGATGAGCCTTCAACTTTCCTTTGGAGATTGTCGTCAAAGCTGCGAATAAGGGATGAAGAACGACTAGGCCTTCTATAACTTCTTGGAGGAGTGGTTGGGGCAATGGAAAAACATTCAGGATGTAGCAATTTGTATCGACGAAGGTTCTCGCTCGTCAAAGGTAAGTGGTGGTGCGATGTAGGAAGCTTATTCTCTTTAGAGCTTTCATAGTTTCAGCATGCTTGTCACTTGCGTCTTGAGTGGGAATATATGTGAAGGAATTAGATAATAATTTAAATGCTTAGATGGAAGGAATCTTAGTGCGGGAGGAATGAAGAGAAAAGGATCTTACTACCGAAAAGCTAAGGCATGTTGGGGCGGTACATGCATCGAATGAAGAAATACTTTTATGAAGCGCTTCAACACTACAACAAAAAGACCCTACGATAGCGCCCGAAAAACGCTATTAAAGGATATTATAGCGGTTCGATAAACGCTGTATAACGACATGTGATTAAAAACAACCAACATTAGATAGCGCAAAAACAGCGCTATAAAAATTGTTAATTTCATAGCGCAAATATTGCGCTATTTTATTTATTTTTATAGCAGCAAAGTTGGCGTTATTGATTGATATCACAGCGCTGTTAGCCCACTATGAAATTCGTTATTAGCCACAAAATACTTTTTGTTTTTTCTAAGATAGCACTATTATTGCGCTATAGAAAGTGGTGATAGCGAATTATTAGCGCTGTATTTGAACAGGTTATTGTAGACGGTGACTTGTCACAACTCCAATATGCCGCTATAAAAAGTCAGCTACAATAGCGCTTGTACTCTGCTATAATATCTTACTTTATAGCGCTTATCTGACCTATCATTCATCATTATTTATAGCGCTTTTTGTAATACCATAACGCTTTTTATGGTCTGCATCTTTAATACTAACAGATTTGATAGCGGCCATTAGGCGCTATTAAATAGTATAGCGGTTTTGAAGTGCTATAATTTAATTTCACAATTCCAAAAAATTTCTACATCCTACTAATAAACTGCAGTATTAAATACCAATATCAAAACACAATAATAATCATAAAAGACAATAAATATAGAGATGTAACACATTACTTTAAACATACCAAATATTTATACACATCAAAACGTAGTAGCAAAATATTTTAAGCACACCCCAAAAAATAGTAGCATAGTTTAACAAAAAAAAGTACATATTTGATTGTTTGCATTAAAATGAAGATCACAACTTTAGCATCTTCTTCTTTCACACACCTGCAAACACCTGCAAATAAGATAAATAATTACATTAAGAACGATACATAATTAATGATAGATGTTTTTACATGTAACAAAAAACTAAATTATTCAAATGTTAAACCTAAATACACCTGCAAATAAGTTAAACCTAAAGGTTGATACACCTAAATTGTTCAAATGTTAAATCTAAATTGTTGCCTGAAACTCTCATTTCATCAGCCTCTAATTCATTTTATAATCATAGGTAGAAACAACATCTGTAAACCAAGATATATTTATAACTCTAAGTTACTATCCATTTGTATCACTGCCTCACTTCATAACTTAACTCCTAAACCACTTCACCCCAGCCTCATCTGCTCATCACATACAAGCAAGCCACACTTTCCATTCACTGCACAGTTCTTCAACAGTTCAACCACTGATTTGCCTCAACACCAACACAGCAGTCCAAAATACATCTAGTAGCACTACAAACACCCAGACCCATACCACTATTACCAAAATACATACAAACTCCACTGACATATACAACATTCACTTGCCTTGCCACTAAAAACTGCCCGCCTGACCACCGAACAACCACAGTCATTTACATATCACTGCAATAAAACCCCACTACACATTGTCTGCATCACTAACCTCTTCCATACATCTGACATCAAGCAACTGGTGCTCTTCGAACATTACCTCAACAGTCACAACATCGCCTGACTGTTCGACTGTGCATCTCCCTGCAACCACTTCTAAAACATACCAGACCCGCTTCACACACTTACATACATCTGCAACATCAACCTTCCATTTACCTACACTTCAAATCCATACAACATTCACAAACCATAACAACTTGTCCCTGTCACTACAGCACCCCTCTTCAATTCAGTTCATCTCCCACAAACCTTTGCTCACCATACACTTCAAACGCTCCTTTTCACCACAAACCGACCATACAACTTCACCAACAACCCACAGGGCAAACACTACAAACCGTACTTCTTCAAAACTACACAATTCCTACTGCCTACACTGCTGACCAGAACTCACCAAACCACGAACCAAAAAAAAAGAAAGAAAAAAACCCTACCTTAAATCGACAATCATCAAACAAAACATTTGCCTTTGTGCTTCTGTTAGCCGCAATAGTCACGACCATCTCTACTAGCCTAGCATAGCAACCACAATCAAACAACCCATCGCAGATCGAAATCCAATCTCAAACCGCGACCAACTCACTGCCAAACAAGAAATCAACCTCTTGCACTTCACTGATATCTCAACTGTCTATTAAACAAAACAATGCACCTGACATCCTCTTGCACGCAACCAGTTTCAACCCACATCTATTAAACAAAGAAGTGCACTTACTGATATCTGAACTGCAACTACTCCCAATCTACACTTCTAAGTCTCCAGCTGTATCACTACATACTGCCACCATTACCGACCACATCACTACTTCACCATATCATAAAACAAACCAGTGGCCAATCAACAAGAATCTGCCATTACCCTCTCCCCGAAAATTGCTGTACATTTTACCTGATTCACTGCCAAAAACCATTTACACAGACTTCACTACAACTGAATAACAGTATAACAGTTTATGGTAAAGTTCAATCCAGATGAATTTGGTGAGAAAGCAGTTGTGTATTATGAGAACCTTTTCAATAAGAGCAAATGTAAAGTGATCCCAAAAATTTGTTTGCAGGAATATCATTTCAGAGTATGGGAAATTTTATTTAAATGACAGAACAAAGTAGATTATACTTACTGAAAATTCATGTCATTACAACGTGTGTAGCAGGCCAAGCTATTATAGAACCAATGGCGTCTTCCATGTATTGTAATTCAGATGTTTGTCTCCATAGCACAGCAGTTGGCTCTTTGACAACCTCTATCCAAACTTTGACTGCATTTGGTCCCAGTGGTTTAAAATGGACCAGTGCTTTTGGATCAGTCGACTCTACACGTCCTACAGCAACTATTTTTTCCTTTTTTGATAAATCCATCAGTTTGCATCCATTGTTCGTTCTTGAATTTTCCGTCTGTAAATTAACAAAAAGGATATGTTAATTATAAAAACATAATTTAAAAGACATGACAGTGCATAAAAATCAAGTACCATAAATGTTTGCACTATGGTCTGAGGCGTAATAGGTGCTGATACATTAACCATCTCAACAACTACTTGGGACTCAGGCCATGCTACCTTCCTACCAACAGCTTCTTCAACATGTATCATTGCAGGGGCTGGCCTCCACAAAAAAGCATCTTTTTTTATTGGTTTATCTATCCAAACAATCACGGCGCATGGTCCAAGAGGAAGATCATTAATAATTTCATTTGAGTCACTCGAGTGTAATCGCCCTTCAGCCACTAATTCTTTACTCCCTCCCCAATCATAAATTTTGCATTCGCATTCTAAGGTGCCACTTTTACTCTATTAGAGAAAAATGATTTACTCAGTAAAAGTTGTATATTTTAAAATTATATATCAAATCCTAAAGAAAATTGTTTACCACGTCCTCTTCTTCTTCAAGGTGATCACTTGGATGTAAAACAACTCTATTCGCTGGCCATGCCACTAAATCATCCTTTGCTTCCCCAATAAGTGTGAACATAGATGTAGGTCTCCATAAAAAAACATCTGCCTTTTTTGGTAAGTCTATTAGAATTACCATAGCATCCGGTCCTAAAGGAAAGTTATTAACAAGGTTGTTTGGATCCTTCAACACAACTCTTCCTTCGGCAACAATATCTTCATTCCCTCGCCAATCCAATAAATCACATTTCTGGAGTTTTTTATCATACTTGCACTGTAATTAATCAAAAAGAATAAGATATTAATTACTGAAAAAAATTAAATAAAAATGATGTGAGATTAATAATACAACGTACAGAAGGTGCGTTTACTTCTGTCCAGCTGTCTCTACCCTGCAATATCATTGAAGGAATCATAGCGTTAAGTTTTTAATGCAAGTTTAATTTGGAATGCAATATAATGTAAAAACTGCAACCCAAAATGCATAACAGCACACAAAAATCTAAATCTGCACCGTGAAAAGGAAATTTTGCATAATAAAATTGACTAACTGCACGTGAAATGCAAAAAACTACAAATAAAATGCAAGATACTGCAAATAAATGCAAAAAAAGGGGATTACATATGCAAAAACCAGAGCATAAGAATAAAAGTTTGAAAGATGACCCAAAGGATAGTCAAACAAGCATATTACAATATGAAATATGATTAGGAAAGCTTTTGAAGTAAAACTCGTTCGTACAGAATAAAGAATCATTAGCTCTTTAGAGTCTGATATTTCATGCACCTATTAGACCCTGCACAGTTTTATTTTCTATTTTTCATTTTAAAAAAACTTGCTATTAATATCAAAACTGTTTGAATTTTATAAATACAGCAAATTTGGGAAACTCAATGTCATAATATGTGGAGAAATTAAAAGTATATACAACATGTTTTGCTACCTCTAATCGATAACTGTCATGTAATATGCTTGTACTGTAGTGCACATATATAATATCTATTTTATCGGTATATAAGTGCAATTGGACAATTAAAAGTATATACCTATTTTATCTGTATAATTTTTTATTTAAGCAAGTTATTACATTCTCATATATAATATCTATTGTTGCTTCCTGTAATAGATATCTGAAAATAAACAGAGAAATCTTAAAACAGTAACATATAAATCAATTGCGACATGGCTACTAGTCAAATGTGTACTTTTGATTTTAGCTTTCAGGAATTTCTATTTAATTTGAGAAAGATGGATAAAACAGAAAGAGAAAAAAGTAATAAAAGAAACAAATTTGCAGGCAAAACCATTTCTGGATTTATGGTTTCATCCATGAATATATTTTTATATAAATCAATCAACGAGGGCATTTAAAACAAGTTTATGTTACAGATATTTCCTAAGAAAGGGATGCATAGACAGTAAAGCGTGCACACTTGACTTTGCAAAAGAGAAAAACATAGTAATAGCAGGAACCTATTTTGCTTCCAATACCAGGATTTAAAATAATAATGTTTGATGCTTGTTGTATCTGGTGTCATTAAGGGAAAAAATTTGTTCCATGTAAGTAATTTAATGCAGGTACTCCTATTTTGTAAAAAATAAAATAAAACTAACTATTTATGGGAAACAATTGTGCATGATGAATGTTATGGATCCGACGTGGTGTTTTAGATTGTCCACACAGTAAGTTCTAATGCTTAAAACTTTGAATAATCATGATAGAGCTTGGTGTCGAACCTCTAGCCCCCTAACTTCATTGTGTTTCAGGGGTTGATATAATTTTTCTATATTTGGTAGGTGATCTTTCTCAATCATTCACTGATGGAATAACTGTGCACGTAATATGCTTGTACTGTAGTGCACATATATAATATCTATTTTATTTTAATTGTCCAATTGCACATATATACAGATAAAATAGGTATATACAGATAAAATAGGTATATACAGATAAAATAGGTATATACAGATAAAATAGGTATATACTTTTAAAATGTGGAGAAATTAAAAGTATAAAATTTAATTGTCCAATTGCACTTGTATATAACCTTTGTATATGCTTGTACTGTAGTGCACATATGGTAGAAAACTTAGTGAGGACGAAGTAAAGTGTAGATCATGAATTAAAAAGTTCACATCATGTTTGGTACAGTTTAAACAAGTATTAGCTAAGCAGCATCTATGTTTTTGATGACTTGGTGTGATTTTTGCTGTAAAAATGGAAGGCATGCCATGGTCTTCACAAATTAAACGTATAAATTTTTGAACTTGAACAATAAGTTTAAACAAGTGAGAACAAACCTGATTTTTCACCATCCCGAGAAATCTCTGCTCTAACTCCAAAAAAAATCTTTTGAGTTGCATTGTATGCTTATCCTTAACCTGTGCTAAAGTTGCCCTACTGATGGTCATATTTCTTCCCATTGCTCTTAATCGACCCGGTCTATCTTGTCCTAATACTTGAGAAAGTGCATCTTCTTTGTAATTGATTACCGAGCTCGATTGTGGAACAGTTTCAACTTGTTTAATCTTTTTCTATAAAAGTTAACGCACATAGTTATAAATATTGTGTATGGAAAATCCCATAAGTATGTCCTACATTTAAGTAACATAAAGAAAATATCATTTAACTTAAAGAAAATATCATTTAATTGTGTATGGAAAATCACAATATCATTTGTACTATCTCTTTTCTTTAACCACTTTCATTTGTACATAGTGCAGCTGTACATAGCAGCATATGGAGGAAAAGAAGCACTGAACTCAATTAAGAGCATGTACGCTATGGGAAAAGTGAGGATGATGAACTCGATACAATATTATAGACTGCATATAGAAAATTAGAGACTTGTATGGAAATTGCTTTATGTAAAACTATACTTCAGATTTATACATGCAAACTAGTCATATAGGAGACTCCACACTTTTAAAATAAAGATATTTGAAACTGAATGCTTTTAAATACATTTAAATATATGCTATAAACACAAGTTTTTATCAACTTACTATAGTATCTGCAACAGTCATATTCACTGGTTCACCGTTTTTCCGTGTGCGAGATTTGATCCAAACTTGACTTCTCGTGACGGAAGAGCAATCGCCACTCTGCTCTTTCTGCATTCAAAAGAACATCAAATAACAAACGTATTAACTAAGAAGTTCGCAAATATTACAGTAAATAAAATTACTCTTTTTTTACCATATCTTCAGCAAGTCGAGCCATTCCTTTACGACTGCATGTATGTGGCAACTGTTTGCCTCTAATAGCTCTGTTCTTCATGCTTAATGCCTGAAATAAGAGATTTAAATACATTATCAATATCGTTTATGTTCTTAAACTGTTACAAAAAAAATAGATAACAGTAATAAAAAATACCTGAAATTCCACACTTGTTTTTGACTTTATAAATTTCTTTCATTCAGTCATACTTTTGATGTTACTTGGTTTCAACTGAAGTTTTTCCTCCATGTACTTTGCTTTTACTATTTGGCGAACTAGTCTACATTTTGACGCCCTCCAAATACCTCCAAATTCCTGTGGGTTGTCTTCATTATGAATCTCATTATCTCTTGCAATGCGTTTGTTTGGTGTAGATCTGGGGTCTTTGACTTCTTTTTGCTTGTCAGTGCGCTTTCTCTTTTTCATAGTCCTGCCCATTTTCCATTATACAAATTGATCATGTTAAGATTCATGAATTCTAGTCATAAATTTAACAATGTTTATTATGTCAAATGAAAGAGTGATGCAATTTCGAAATAGAACCAGTGCTGGAGCTGCATAGATTTAATCCAGGTCACATTACGGCACGACAGCAATAAAATGCAGCATATAAAATTCTGTAATCCTAGCAAGCAAGCATATAAAATTATGCTCAAAATGTCATCAAATTTAAAATGGAACGTACAATCAATATTACATGTAAATCAATGAGCTAAACTGGAAGAAATCCAAAACAATTGAAATAAAAATACAAAAGGCAACAGCTGTCAATTTTTTTTTTCAGTTAAAATTCAAAAAAAAATTTAAATTACAGACAGACTAACAAACATGATTTTAAACAAAAGATTCGTACTTTGAAATTTACTCAAATATGCCTTCACAATCTTCTCTAACATAACTAATATTTTCCATGGAATCAATATCATTATCAGTTTCTTCGCAATCTTCCCTAACAAAGCTAACTTCCGTGACATGATCATCTGTCTCTAATTCATGAAAACCTCTTGGTGGTGCCTTCATTACAACATACCAATTAGAATTATCATTCTCTCTTGAATAAAAAACTTGTTTCGCTTGAGATGCAAGAATATATGGATCTCTTACAAATGAAGCTTGACTTTGATGTAAATTGACAAGAGTAAATCCGTCTTCAACATTCACCCCGTTTCCTATATTTGCCCAATGACACTTAAATACGGGAATATAAAAAACATGATAGTTTAACAAGATTATATCAGTCACTTTCCCATAATAAGTGACCACATCGACTCTTTGAGAAATATCTTTTGCACTTTCCCTACACATGGTAGTCGCATCATAAGTCACCCCATAATTTTGAGTTTCTCTCTCGATGTCTTCTAAGTGAAAACGTTGTCCGTTAATTACATACCCTTTATAGGACAATGCATTACTACTCGGACAAAGGCAATCCATTTTAATATTTCATCGCTCGTTGAGTGAAAGGTATCTACAAAAAATTCATTAAATATAAATTTTGAAAAAAATGTTTTCTTGATAATGAAATGATAAATTAAAATTAAACTAACCTTTTTTTTAATCCAATCGGAGAAATTATCTGTATTTTTTTTCCAAAGCAATGTAGCATTTTTTTCTAAACGCTTATCCAAATTTTGTAACTCCTCCAAATGCATACTGATGTTGAAAATAAATTGTTTTAAGTAATATTTAACGATATAATTTCACAAAAAAATAGAATCAAAATATAATATGTACTTACTCTAAATATGGTTCCACCGCAGCCATATTCATTAACACGGCCAAATGAGCAATATATTTTTCATTAGATGACAATTCTATTGTCTTCGATTTCAAAAGTGGACGTCCTTCGAGTATCACATTGTTCTCGTAATCTTCATTTCGAACTTCTCTCTCCTCCATTTGTACTTTCTTTTTTAGAAATTCACCAAAAAATCTCATTGACTCTTCTGCAAGATAAGATTCTACAATACACCCTTCAGGTCGAGCATAATTCCTCACATAATCTTTAAGTGTTTTCATGTATCTTTCAAATGGATACATCCAACGAAAATGAACTGGACCACACAATTGCGCTTCTCTTCCAAGATGAATTGTCAAATGTATCATTATAACAAAAAAAGAGGGTGGAAAATATCTTTCAAGCTCGCACAAAATTCCAACAATCTCATCATCAAGATGTTGTAACTTCTCTTGTTCAAGAACACGTTGACATATTTTATTGAATAAAGAACATAGACGGATTATTGTTGTTCTGACTTTCTTTGGAAGTAATCCTCTAATTGCAACGGATAACAATTGTTGCATTAGAACATGATAATCATGTGACTTCAAACCACTAACTTTGCAGTCTTCTAATGAAACAAATCTTTTGAAATTTGAGCAATAACCATCAGGACCCTTAAAATCATATAATCTTTTACAAAATAATTTTCTTTCAGACAAAGACAATGTATATGGAGCTGGTGGAAGATATGTTCTATTCCCACGAGGTTGTACATAAAGACTTTGTCGAATACCCCAATCCTCCAAATCCTTTCTAGAATTAGTTCCATCTTTCGATTTACTATCATGCAATATTATGTCTAATAGGATTTCAGCAACATTTTTCTCAACATGCATTACATCTAAATTATGCCGCAAGGGAAGTTCCTATAAATATCAATAATATAACACTTCAATGAGATAAAAAAAATTATTGTTAGGCTAATGAGAAAAAGGTATAATTTAAATACTAACCTCCCAATATGGAAAATCAAAGAAGATTGATCTTTTTTTCCACCTTAATAGCTTATCTTGCTCATCATCTTCTCTATTGTGCTTACTCTTCCTCTTTTTACTTATTATCTTCTTATTCAACTTCATATTTAACTTCTTCTTGGTCTCCCGCTTTTTGGTTTCTCTATTCTTATCTTTTCCAAAAACATTTGGAAAGCCTTTCAAAATTACAGAAATGTTTATTCCCGTGAGAATTCTAGGCATGCTGCCTTTCTCTACGGTGTTATCAAACCAAGTTTTTTGTTTCCTCCATGGATGTGAAGGATCTAGAAATCTTCTATGTCCCATATAAACAATCTTTCGACTATGTTTTAACCATCGATGATGCGTATTGACACCACATAATGGACAACCTTTTTCACCTTTCACACAACATCCTGAAAGATTTCCATAGGCCGGAAAGTCATTTATTGTCCATAGTAAAATTGCTCTTAAATTGAAAACGGTTCTACTAAACGCATCATAAATATCAATTCCATTATTCCATAAATGATTCAAGTCTTCTATCAATGGTGCCAAATATACATCTATATCATTTCCGGGTTGCTTTGGACCAGGAATTAGTAATGTTAGCATAATATTTTCCTTCTTCATACACAACATAGGTGAGAGATTATATGTCACAAGCATGACTGGCCAGCAACTATATTTGGAGCTCATCGAACCAAATGGATTAACACCATCCATGGCAAGACCAAGTCTGAGATTGCGTGGGTCGGATGAAAATGATTTAAACCTCTCATCCACTACATTCCATGTTACAGAATCTACAGGATGACGCATTTTTTCATCATTACTTTTATTATTGAAATGCCACCTTAGGTCTTCTGCCATTTTTTGAGATCTATACATTCTCCTAAATCTTGAAATGATTGGAAAGTATCTCAACACTTTAGCTGGAACTCCTAGCATAATCTCCTTTGAGTCATCATTTATCTTCCATCTTGAAGAGTTGCATTTTGGACAACTATCTAAATCTTGGTACTCATTTCTGAAAAGGCAACAATCATTCTTACAAGCATGAATCTTTTCGAATCCCATGTCAAATACTTTGAGGAATTTCTTTACATCATATATAGTCTTAGAAAGTACATTATTCTTTGGTAACAACAACTGTAACAAGGCCAAAAGCTTATCAAACCCATTATCGGATAATCCGGTCTTGCATTTAAGATTGTACAAAGCAGTTATGGCAGATAGTTTAGTTTGATCTATGCAATCAGGATATAAAGGGGTTTCTGCATCTTCCAAATTTTTAACTAAATCATCCTCTCGTTTCTTCACATCCTCCTTTTCTTTATCATCGGAAAAAAAAGTAGTATTCAAAAAATCTTCATCTTCATACTGAATGGCTTTAAGTAAGTCATATGTATTATCCAACTTGATTTCGTTGCCTACATTGACTTGTTCGCCATGATTATACCACCTACCGCTCTTGTACTTAAGATCCATCCCTCTTATAATCAAATGTTCAACGATAATGTCATCTTGATGTCGACTAAGATTCCGACAATCCACACAAGGGCATAAAAGTTTCTCCACATTTCTTAACTTTCTCTTTGCAACATCAACAAAAGACCTAGCCCCTTGCTCGTACTCCTTAGTTGCTCTTCAATGAAAAATATAAAGACATAAATATTAATATTTAATATCAAATATATTTTTATTTTTGAAATTAAACATCATTTAAAATATTGTATTACCTATTTACCTGTGTAAATGAACCCAATCTTTTTCCATCAGCGTATATAATGTGGAAATAAGCAAGTTTCTAGAATATGAAGCATATACATTAATAATCAAATATGTTGTGAAATGTTGTGTTATATAAAGATGAATGATAGGAGATTGGAGTTTCTATATGATGATGTGAAATATGTTTGTATTTCTTACAAGGAAAGCAGGAAATAGACATATCATCATGAATATTTATTTTAAAAGAAGATTGAAAATAGTATTACAGAGTCTATGCGTTGCAACTTTCCAAAATATTTTTTTTAAGGAAGGTCCTTTCAGGTTTGTGTAAGTCACATGCCCTACAAGTTGTTACATGCACTAAACTAATGAAAAATAAAAATGGAATTATAGAGTGATGCAATTTGCAAATGAAATACAGGAGTGACTTCAACCTGGCTAGAAATTTGTGTTACATGGTGGAGAATCATCTCACTTGTAAAGATACAAATATTTATCTTATTTCAAGCTTAAGCAGAGAATGCTTTGTTTTAGTATATTCCTACAAATTACAACTGACAGGTAACAATTAATGACCAACCCTTATAATATTGTAATCAGGCAACTGATTTTTTTTCCTAAGTTTAACAGTGCGAAGTTTTCCATAAATAACTATACACGTGCAATGCACATTATAACAAACTGAAACATAAAGGAAATCCTTTTGTACAAATAGTAAGAAAATTTTAATCTACAACACGTTCGCCAAAATCACTACTGCCAACATGAACAAAGTTAAAATACAGTAGCATCGAGAGCGTGTAGGAGTGACGAATAAAGTCAGAGAGACAAAAGTTCAATATCAGACCTCTCAGTTTTACAAAGGATGCATTTATACAATCATCTATCATAAAATAAATCTTGTGTACCTCACTCGCGTACGTACATGAAAATGAAATCTAGTACAGAAACAACGATATTTAAAAATCAGTCTTCACATAGCAGTAAGGTGTTGGCAGGTGAACAAATAGGATACATGGTGATGTGTGAGTTTTCTGGTGATGTGATGGGTTGTTTAGATGAAATATGGTGAAGATAACGTGGCAATGCAATGTCCAGTTCAAGGAACAGGCAAGATTAATGAAGCAAGTATTGACAGAAAGGAATTGTGAAGAAGCAAGAAATTGTAGATCTGAGAATTGTAATGCAAGAATTATCAAGAAATTAACTGGAAAATTAGATCAAAGCTTAGAGTTTGTAATGGTGTTGAACTAAGATTTGCATTAAAAGATCAAAAGCATGTAATAACAGAACTGAAATGAATTATAACAAGAATGGTATATGGCAAAGACAAAGAACAAGTGATAAGTTGCTACAATAACATGAACAAAAGTTGTAATTTGCAGGAAAGAAGAACAGGCAAGATATAGGAAGAGTCAACAAGAAAAGGAAATGTCAAAGTTATCAAATTGCATCTGGAAAAGAAAATGTGCAGAACTATGAACTGGAATCTAATTGCAAGGAAATCAAGAATTGACTAATATCACGTTGCTGATTAATGAAATATAGCAAAAATGAAAGAAATTATATGGAAAAGATGAACACAGAATTTAGACACAGGATCTAAAATTTGCAGTTATGAACTAGAAAACACAAGGAACTATAACAAGTTTTAACTAGTAATAGAATCACAGTGCAAGAATCAAGAACATGCTTTCCAACTACTGGAAAAGAAAAAAAAAACAAGAACTTAAAAAATGTATGTATGCAGGAATTTAACAAATAGAGAATTGAAATAGGAAGAAGAACAATATGAGCTAATAATTGGAATAGAGTTTGTAACTAACAAATTAAGTGAACTAGCTAATGGGATTTATAAGGGAAGATACCGACTTAAAGAAATTGCAACAGAACTGAAAAAAATGAAGAACTAAAAGATTGAAGACGAAGATAATTGTTCAGATTTTCCACACAACCAAAACTACAATATCAGTTCACCACTATACACACACACACACTCAATCACTTTCATAACATTTTTACTACCCAATACAACCAGACCCAGAACCTCCTATGACTCATTGTTCAATATTTATATCTGAAACATAATTTTTTTACGGCAGTTGAAAAAGCATGCTTAGCAAGGTTAGTGGATGTAGAGAACTAAACAAATCGATGGCATAGTTTTGTAATATAACTCATTGTTCAATATTTATAACTCTCCACTCAATAAGGAAGGTGATTAAAAACGATACATGGTTGGATTATTTTTGACACTATATCTTTGAGTTTTAACCCTTTATGGCAGTACTATAATTACTAATTCACAAACAGAACAGAGCAATATATAAGTTTTCATACCTTTAGGTTGAGTTGCTCCAAAATGATTCAGAATTTCAATTTTAAAATTGATATTTGATTCACACTTCACCCAACCATTCTAATACTTCAATTCTCCTGTGACCAAATTTTGATGTATTAATGCATTCAATATGCCCAACTAGACAAACATACCATCAAATTATTTCAGGTGGATAGTTCACAGTTACTTTTCGAAGGCCTAAGAACCTAAGTTTACACTCCTGAATTCTGAAAACGCATGCACAACAACAACATAGACAGTTCTTAAGGTATCATAAGCCAAGTAAGCCTATTTCTAACATTATCAATTTCCTCTAATTAAGAAACGTGGCAAAGATGATTTAACCAACTGTCCATGAGCACAAAATACCACAACTAAAGCATACTAGATCTCAGAACCCCTTATTATTAAGAACTGCAAATTCAAAGTACATAACAAGGTTTTAGACTTGAAACACAAACACACGTATTACATCATCACATTACATGACAATAAGCAAACACCAAACTGAATTCTCATTGACATCAAGAAATGGAAAGAAACTACTTCATCATTTATTTAATATCGCAACTCATATCTTACATCACCTTAGCTTTAATTTCATAACCCAGGATTATTAATAAAAATACTTAGCTAATCTGAGATAGTAATAAAATGAAAAATAAGGAAGTAAAAAGTGAAATAGCTAGTACTGGAAGTCTAGAACTAATTAATGTGAAGAACATAGCTCAATAGATATTCCAGAATCAAACAACTCTACAATCAACTGCTCAATATGATGTTCTTCCAATTAGAAAAATCAAAAAATAAAATCGAGCGCTCACCTCCTCGCGATGCTTCTTGAATACAGGGAACGCGGCTAGTTAAATATAGTGGAACGCGGTCACCTCTGGCCGTGAGAGGAGAGATCGAACAGCAGATGGAGGAAAATCTGGCCGTGAGAGGAGAGATCGAATTTAGGGTTGGAAATTTGGAAATTTGGAATGAAATCGATTAAAACAACGTCTGCGTGATGGAGGGAAATGAAGCGTGATGGAGGGAAATGTATATTTGGGGGCGGGCTCTCTTTTGCAAAGCGTTACTTAGGTTTTGGGTTAGGAAATTGATTAAGTCAGTAGAGAGTTGGATGAGAGTCAACCACATTAATAACGCTTTACCATATCGAGCTATCTATTGGCGTAATAAGTAGTGAATTTTGTTGTAGTGCAATGACCTTGCATTTGCACTAGACCTTAATGATCATATAAGACGGCAAATCATGTCGTGTCTGAAGCTATGGATATGAGTTAATTCTCTGAAATTGAGAGGTCTTTGGAGTTGGTTCATGAATAGCATGTAAAGGGAGCTCAGTAATGCATATCCAGGATGGACCTGGATGCAGCTAGCCCGAGCTCTTGGAGAATCGCATGTAAGAAAGGATTGAAGGGCGGTACGACACCGCCTAAGCACATGTACGTATTGCGAGTTGTATAAACCATCAAAGGATTGTGCACTCGCTGGCCCTGAGTAGGAAGGAAGACATCGCCTTCGAGAATTTCATGTTGTCGGCAGAAGGTCTAAAGCATCGTGGGAGTAAGGATTGTCGGCACCTGTTCGGGAGAATTGTCCAAAACTCGTAGATCAATATACTCATTTAAAGAAGATGGCTGCTCTTGAATCAGTTTTTCTGGAATGATCATTCTTTGTAATTCGACGGTAATTGAACGCCTAGGCCCAAAAGGTGTGAAAATTGAAGCTTGAGCAGTGGTAGATCCAACTTTGGGAGGTGTTGATGGTCCAATACTAATATGGAATCTTGGAGCATGGCGAGTCATTCTAAATAGAAAACTCGACGTTCAACAAGGTCAGGTATGTTTTATTTTGATTCTATTTAAATTCAAAACCATGTGACTGGCGTTTCGAACCCAATAGAGATCGGTGTTTATTGACCAACGGATTCTGAACGTCGATCGGCGTAAGTAAAAGTATTAAACTATGCAATATGTGTATCATATGTCCTGTACACAATAAATGGACTATCCTGTGCAGATAGATCACTCGTGCTAGAAAAACGAATCATGATGCACGAAGAAGCTGCGCATTGGATTTATTGGTTATTGTCATTTAATCGATAATAGAACCGAGTGTTGTAAACGTTTTTATCTTACAGGAACACAGGAAGTGCAGTAAATGGAAGTGCTATTCAACGGAATCATCCAGATATTGGAACATGTTCAATGCGACCGTTATTTGGAAGTGAACCATCCTACCGATGTTCATATGGTGACACGCAATTGGCAGGGTATTGATATGGGTTAGCTAAGGAACCTTGGAATGCAAACAGTTGGAACTAAGGCTAGGCGAATTCCAAGTCAAACTCAAGTACAACTTCAAGAAGACTTAGGATTTTCCTTGACCAACCTCATTCCAAAATCGCCCAAATCACCATTACAGTTACCAGCCACCACAGCACGACCATCCAATTATTGATCAACAACCTACCTTAATGGGATCTAGTTGTTAATTTGAGGAGTTTGAGAATGAATTGGAACAAGGAACTCTATAATGAGAGGCTTGGGTTGAACGGCAGAGGTCGAGGCGCGAGTTTGGTTATGGCGATGCTTTTTGGTAGGAGGCGGCGACACGTTAGAGTCGAAAGTGATCCGTTCTCGGTAAAGAAATTATTACACAAGGAATCGATGTAGGTAAGTATTCGGGCACGAGAACATAAATGAATGGGAAAGTGAGGAAATTATTCTGAGTACCCAATATTTAAAGTAATCAATGACTAGGTAAAGAGATCGGTATTGAAAAGAACAACCCGGGTACCAACGTGAATTCTTAGCCAAAAATTGAAAAAGAGATAAGGAGAAGGTAGTGCATACCTAGTTGAGACATGGAACGATCTTCAGAGTGCAGATCTTGTCCTTAGCGCAGAGAATGGAATTGCTGTTATAAAGCAACTGAACGAATGTCCACAGAATGGAGACAATGCTTTGAAGCAACTCTTGGATAAGTAACTAACATAAATGGATGATGGTATACGCTTATCTTGTTCTAGAGCACACTTTATTTCCAACAAAAGCATACTCTAGGGGACAAGTGTAATTTGGATTTTTAACCAAGCAACCTTTAAATGAATCTGAACGTTAGGACGAAGGCAAAACGATTCATGAACTTGAAAACATGCTTGGAGAGTGGACTTAGGAAGTTACATCACAATTGGAGCTAAGCAAACTACTCGATACCGAGCACTCCCTACTCGGTACCGACCACTTTTTTGCCTACTTTTTTGTCCCATGTAGGCCCCTGTAGATATGGGTCATGGACAGATAGCATGAGTGGTCATCTTGGGGTGCATTTCTCAAGGAATAGGCGAACAACTTCTAGAAAATTCTGAAGGAAAGCAAACAAGTACAAGTGATATCAAACGCCTTGAAAATGACACATCTCTAAGGAAAAGTACTCGAAACATAATGGATCAGAGATAGAAGACCAAAGCGGGGAAGGAGTGATTTCCCATCCAAAAAACAGTTCAGTATCGACCACTTTTTATCGGTACCGAGTTGTTTTTACAAATCTGGGGAATCCATTTTCCCCTTCTGCTTTTCCAAATCTGAAGCAAGACCGGGTATATTTGGATCTGACGACTCTACTAGACGGTTTCCCTATAAATACAGCCCCTATTGCAATTAGAGGACTTTTGACACTTTGTTTTCTTTATCTTCTATCTCCGCTTAACTATAGTCACTAAGAAAGTTACTCTTGGCATTTATAGGCTGTTAGACTTATCAAATCCGTGTACTAGTGACTTTAAAACCAATATTCAATAAGAATACAGTGGCCGTAGATCTTAAATTTGCTGAACCACTATAAAATTCTAGTGTTTTTTTTTGTTTCATTGACTATTTCTATTATATCTCTCTTTATCACCGGGTACTCTAGGTGTTGTGTCATTTTTAGGCTCAACAACGTGGTCACTAATTTTTAAAACAGGAAAATAGTCACAAAACCAAACTTTAAAAAAAAAATAGTTTGAAGAACAAAAGGCTTTTCTTTTTTTGGAATTGAAGAACGATGCCAGTTATGACTGGGATTTGTATATTGTAAATTGAATATAATGCTAGTTATAACTAGCATTCTATACAGTGTAAAAATTGAATATAATTAATGAGGTTATAACTAGCATCTGTGGTTCAATCTAAAAATAAAAGATGAAATCCTTCAGTTTAATTTTTTTTAAAGTTTGTTCATCTCAAAAAATTCCCCCTTTAGAAAAGTTGATTAACTAATATTTGTTAATTCATTTAATAAAAATATATCGATTTTAATATGTATACCATATCATACGAACAAAAATGGTTAAAAATATATATATTATTTACTTCAATATAGAGATATATAAACCACATAACATAAATTATACATAAACAACAATAACAATTTTTACTTTATTTATTTTACTGAATTTATTATATGTTACATAACAAAATGTTAATTTTGACATCAAATTATAAACACTATTTTATAATATTTATATTTTATAATATTACGATTTGCAGTGCATTGAATCACACTAATATGCTATGAAACCACACGGTTTAATGCATCTAGAAAACCACTTGTCCAAACTTCATCTTTTGTATTATAATTAACTATGAGAGTGAATTATCGTTTTTTTTAACCAAGACGAAATTTCTCAGAAGGCTAGAGTAATTCGACATCTATGCCGGATAAAGATAGCATATGTATACCTCAACTTAAAATGAGCTGCATTACCTCACAAGCAACAGAACACAATGTCTGTATAAAACTGTTATCAAAAACCACTGTAAGTTGCCACAGATTTTTTCTTTCTCATCCAAGACAGTTCTCAATTCTTATGACCCACATTATCAACTATGCACAAGGATAACTATCCACATAAAATTACACAACCCCACTCGCTCCAATCATGTAATTTTAAATAAATAGAATCCCAGATAGCTTTTTTCTTCTTCTCCAAATTCTTTACAAACAGCAGCAAATCAAAAGAAATTCAGTCTAGCTAGAGAGGTTTGGAATGCAAACGCCGGAGTCGGAGTTCTGCTGATCCTTCCATATCCTACCGGTAACCCTAAGCTTGAGCTCTTTCCTATCTCCTCCTGAGAAGAACAAGGCCATGTTCCTCTGTATTATGAGGCCGTCATGGCTGTCCCTTACTTTGCGGTGGCTGTCCCTTATGCTTCTAGGGGTGCCCTCCCACGTTAGCTTCCTTCCATTGCCACCAACCTCAAGGCTGTAGCAGTAGTTCCTGGCATCATTCTCATCTCCCATGAAGCGCAGGAATGCCATGTATACCGGGGCCATTCCTAGCTGGAATGCCTCGAAGTGTAGGCAAAAGTATTGCCCGAAACAGTTGAATACCTGCAGCACACAATTAAATCAATACAATAAAAACAGCTGAAACACGAAAAGAATCTAACACAACGCATCTTAACCATTGGATCTTATTGTGTTCACATAAGGGATTGAACTGAGGAAAAGATTCAATGGTTCATATTTATCGTGTCACAAATTGTGTCCCAGTAGAATTTCCCCAAGTATGTATAATGATTATTCAAATCTTTATTAATAGTTGATTTCGAAGCGCAAACTTTTGGTCCGGCCGCAAACTTTCGAAAATACCCTTCACTCGTGTATGATTTTACCAAATCCCATAAAAATTGGATCTAACAAGTAAATTCACTTTACAAATTCAACACGTGCCTTTACAAAAATTAATAAACATTAATATCACTTGAAAATAGGACCTGATAAATAGTTTTTTTTTTTTTTACAAATTCAGGATGCTCAAATATAATCAAATCTTAACGTTATTTTAAAATAGGATATAACAAATGAAATCTTTTACAAATTCTTTCTTCATTAACTAATAACAGAAATATACATTCAAGCTACCAAAAAAAAATTAGATACTGAAACTTACAAATAAAAATTCAAACAAACTATCTACAAGTTCAAAGCAAAATATGACTAAATATTTCTGGAAATTACTTTTTGAGTGTTTTGAAACATATACAATTTGTAAAACAACTCACGCGCGAAGCGCGTGCCGTAACGCTCGTATAAATTAGTTGTGCAACTAGTTTTGTCATGCCTAATGATCAGTTGATGATTCCTAATTCCTAAATGGTAATTAGGTCAACTAGAAACAGGGAAGTTATACCAACCAAGTCACTGCATTTGTTGAGGTGGATCTGTAAGGTACATAATTGTATAAAAAATCCAATTTATATAGCAAGTGGTTGCCACTCAATAACTGCATGATTTCTGTACAAATCAAAAAAGCCATGTACACTTGGGACCACTATGGATAATGATAGTATAACTCACCATAGGGATATAAAAAATTTAAACTAAACATAATATATTCTCATCAAAAATCTGACATGCATATATGTATAAATATATACATCAAAAATCTGACACGTATGTGTGTCTCTCTGCCCATACGAGGGGAAGTGGGTAGTTTATTTAAAGAGGAAAGGGGGGGGGGGGGTTGTGGTAGTGGGCGCAGTTTATTTAACAGTTGACACTAATAGTAGAACAAACATACATAAAAAACCTAACTTCCATACACACACCTATGTTAAAGGTATTTTTGTCATATGATTATACAATTTGATTATTAATTCAACATGGTTTTTGTTTTAAAAAAATAAAAAATCACATTTGCGTGAAGGTTGTTAAATTGTTTGGCTTGCACTTGTTCTTGTGTCTACCGACCAACCACAAATGTACCTAAAACATAAACACAACGCGTTGTAAAATTATCTTTTTGGGAATGAAGGAGGAGGGGGTTTGTGGGTTTTTTATTTATTTAATTATTTGGGATTTTTTTTTTTTTGGGGGGGTGTGTGTGTGTTGGGGGGGGGGGGGGGGGGGTTACAATTTTGCTTGTTATATTTTGACTTTTGCTCATCAATCATGGTTGAAATGCAACAAGAGCGGTCAACATAATTAGTAGCAGACGATTAAGTAACCAAACAGTCGCATGCTTCATAACAACCCAAATCTCAGATTACAAGTTACAACTAAGCTGTACGCAATGTTACCTATTGCTGCATTCTTTACATTGACAATACTTTGTGCATATGAACTGTTAAGTAAACTGATTTTGTGATTTATGTAGCATCAAATGCAAATATGCAAGCATGCATGCGTGTATGTGTATACACAGCTGACAAGATAATCATATTATGTCATAAAAGAGCCATTGATAAGTAAAATATTAGCATAGACCATAAAAAAAAAGCATAAATTCATACTAACCGTAAGCATCCAAGTGGCATTCTCGACCTCTCTAGGATTGGACTTAACATACCGGTGATTGAAGGTGCAACCAGTGTGCATGTCGACCTTATGATCATCTCTCAAATGCGCAACCAAGAAAGGAATATCACCAACAATAGAGCATTCAGAGCCTGCATAGGGGCAGTTGTATGGTCTGAAATTGCATTGTTTTTCATGGTTTGTTTTGCTGTAATAAGGAATTATCTTTGTGCATCCTAATGAGAAGTACTTGCAAGGAAGCTCGAGCGATTCTGCAACCTTTTCAAGCGCTAAGCATCGAATGTCTCCGAGCTCTTGTCTACAGGTAGGGCACCGGTTGTGGACTCTAATTTTGCACGCAGAACATATTGTGTGGCCATTATGGCACTGTGGTGAAAAGAGAGGAGGTTAACTGATGAAATAATGGCGTAGAACAATTAACATTGAACCAGATGAATATTGTGTATTAATAGCACATCAATGAGTAATCAAAACTGGTCATTGATGATTATAACTAAAGTTAGTAGTACATGTTTCTACTGTGAATCAACATTTAGCAACAGTAATAGTGGAATGTTGTTGATACAATGTTGTGTATTTTCTCATTACAAAATAAAATGATAGGCAGAAGAAGAAAAATGAAAAGCTTGGACAGTTTTGACTCAGGAAAAAAAATTGAAAATTACGCTGAAGACTCATTTTCTTACTATTTCTATGCACAATTACTATAAGAAAGGGAAACAATATTACAGGTGAATCATTTTCTTGAAAAAAGAAAGGAAAAAAAAATCGCATTCCAAACTGAACTATTTAGAGTTGAACTCTCTGATAAGATAACCAATTCAAATACTGCAAGGAGAGAAAATGACTGACAAGTTAAAGCAAATGAAGACGGTACATTATGTATTTTGGACTATGATGTCTGCGCTAAATAAACTGGGTGGTTCAATGTGTAGTAGTTCTGATGGACCATACTCTGTATCGAATATCAAAATGAAAAATATATCCTACTGACTACCCAAGTAGAAGTGTGTGTGTGTGTTGGGTGGGGGGGGGGGGGGGGGCGCAGATTGAGGAGGTTTAGACTTTAAAGTATATTATAATATAAAAGAAAAATATCCAGCTGGCTTTCTTGATTGCCTTTTTAAAGTATAAAGTAGTAGCACTAAACTTTGGCACTCTTGATTGCCTTTTTATATCATAACAAAGTTCTGATTGAGATTATATAGAGAATGTTGGTATTGCCATCTATATGATCAATCTGCCTTCCTTGCCTAATTTTATGGCTAATAATGATTTTTTTCGATGTCTAATTTTAGCCATGGTCTTCCTGTTTCGTAACGTTGAATCAAAGGGCTTAAGCTCTAATTCCTGTACATACGTTTAGCAATGACTAAAAGGCTAGTTCTCAACAATTCGATTTATGCTAGCATATGCTTTAACATAAAGAAGATGGTCTGGTAATTCACATTAAGAAACTGCATTATATATACCTTTTGAACTAACCAGCCTCATATTCATCAACTAGTTGAGATACTTGAAAATAATATTGTCGAAAATACAACGAGAACATTGTCATAGGGCTAGCAAAGAGATTATAATTTGACGTCAACAAAAATAATTAGCAAATGCTAGGGAAGACCGCAAGTTAAAATTCTCTTGTGAGCAGTTTGCAGCAATAAAGATTTCAGACAAAATATTCTTGTTAGGATTATGAATACCTAAGAAATATGTATAATAAAACTAATATGTATATGTAGACATAAGAACTTGTTTGGCATAATGCATGTAATTTTGTCTAACTCTATTAGTATAAACAATTTTAGGTAAGTATGTTTACATATATAACTGTTAAGTTGGTGGAATGATGTGACCCACCACTTAGAATTATGATGAGATCGCAATCATGAAAAGAAATTTGAGGACAAAGCACTATCCTGATTTTTGATCTACTGTATGTTTCCATCTTCACCCATAGACCAAAAGCAAAAAAGCAATGTAGTTATAAAATCTTGTAAGCGAATATGGCAACTGACATATATAAAAAATGATCGATTTTCCTATTTTTGAACGCTAAAAGCCCTCTAAAGTTGCCAAAAATAAAAAAATAAAAAGAAGAAGAAGAAAGAAAGGATTGGTTTGTAATGTTCAAATGGAAGTACATTCTAAATGTGCTTGTAATTGTGTTTGTACAGATGTTAATGTTCGGCTTTAAGGATCAGGCCAGCTAAATGAGACCAGAATTTCCAAAATTCCGCAGGTTCAGATTTATTATTTCGTTTTCGGTACACCTTTAAGCTACCAAACAAACTTGTTAAGATACATAATTAATTTGAACCACTTGATCTTCTGATCAAAAGACTGATTGATGAAACTCTACGATGATTTTTTTTTTTAATTTTTAATAAAGCACGTAATCTAACCCTTGGATTAACTTTTTTAGTTCAGCAATTCTAATGGGTTTTGTGAAGTTAATGCAAAAGTTGGTAAAAAAATATAATAAACATAGTGTACCTAGCAGAAAGACAGTAAGCAATATAGTGACTTAGTGTCTGCTAATAATGCATATAGGATTAACATTGCAATTATTTTAACTGTATGACTAAATACACTCAATTTTATACTTCGTTTTCCCTAGCCTCGCCTTTATTTAACTTCCAAAATTTAACAACTTAAATGGTCAACTAATCTATTCATTTTGGTTATTATGTATGCCTGGCATTGAAACCAAACCTTGACAACAACCAGAGACGAAGCCACATATAACCTGGTGAGGTCAAATGACCATGCCAAGATACCCAAAAGGAAAAAAGGAACAAGAAAAAAAAATCATAAGCCAGAGGAAACCCTAGCTCGTGCATTTCGGTTTTGCGTCAAACACTAGCGCATCAATTCCACCTCAAGCGCCTTACACCTCCTACCCTCAACGGGTAATTCTAAATTCAAATTGATTTTGAGTTAGCTGTTTCAATTGAGATTTGTAACGTTGTTTGAGGTTGCTGCTTAAATTGAGTTTGAAACTGGACAAGTTGTCTGAGTTTGCTGCCTGATTTGAATTCAATTTATTTGAAATTGGAAACTTGGTAATTTTCTGGGTTTGCTGTTAGAGTTTGGGTAGTCTGCTAATTGAAAATAAAAAATAGTTTGCTTTCTAATTCTGAGTATATAAATGTAGTATGCTGTTGGAGTACTGTGCGTTTGCTGCTTGGATTTAAGAAGAGAAAATGCTGTTCAAACTCAAATGGAGTAGTACCAACTTCATCACATGTGAGTCCCAAATTTTTTGATAAACATATTACTATCATAAAGAAAACACATTATCCTTTTTTCAAATAATATTGCTGAAAATCAGCTAAGCTAACTTATGAAAGAATACATTCTATATTTTAAAATTAAAATTCTGTATTCAAAAATTTCCTTTCGCTGCGAAAGAAGCAGAAGGAAAGTCTTGTATTTGAGATCAAGAATGCAGTATGAGTTTGAAATGCATAGTTTCTTTTTAACAGATACTATGAATATACGAATCTTTACAAATCTTGAATTCTGTCATTACTTTTTTGATTGGCAAATTTGAAGTTGCAATTAACTTTTGTCGAACAATAACTTGTTTTTTTCCTGTACCCGTAGCTTGCCATTCAAACTTGAACCAACCAAATCTCTAATTATTTATTAGTGAAGTCATTAAGTTAACAGATTCATCAACCATGCTGAATCAAATTAAGATGGAGTTATTTCGGATTCAATTCAAATTCAGTTTGGAACAATTTTGCACTATTAAATTAAATTACATAGAAAATATGATATTTAGTCATTATGCTTATTAGTGTTCCTATGTGTATCTTTAATTCTCCAATATAGTATCACTACATAAGATTCTATGACATATTTTCTTTTATATCAGGAACCCTTTGCAGGAATACTATTATGCTTTTAGTTCAACATGAATACAAAAGATAATCTCGCTAACTGAATTTGACATTAGCTAATGCAAGTAGTTAAGCTACAATTTTTCAAAAAGAGTAGAAAATGTTTATTTTTGCACTAGAATAATTGGCAGATAGAAAATAATTAAAACATAAAAAGGAAAAAATCAGGGGCTATCGTCCCAGAATCCCAAAACTACTTCAAGTCGTGACCTTGCCAATCTCAATTCGGGAATACGCCACTAGCAACAACCCATGCTTGATGTCTTACCACGTAACCATTGGTCATCAGGCATTGTCCAATAATATAAAAAGAGTGTTTTATTCATTTTCTTAGACATTTTAACTACAGCTATACATGAGAAAGAATCCCTTAGAAGATGCTATAGGACATTGTTGGACTTTTGAAAATGCAATATTTCCCTATAGTAAAGTAGAAACAAATGTTATCACATTTACCATTGTAACAACATATGATTAAAATGAGTGGAAAAATAAAAATTAATACAATTGCGATTTCACAAACCGCAGCCATATATAGCCATTTAATAGAGTAACGTGTGGGTTCAAACAGAATCGTCCTACAAATGAACCTTTATTGATAACTGAAAAAAGGCACATTACTTTAATCAACAAAATTCAATCTAGAGAAATTCGCAAATGAATAAACATAATAATAGGGAACAGAAAAACCCTGATTAAAAAAAGATAACAACTTCACCAGTCTACATCAAATCACAAATATCCAATCGATCCAAAATACATTAAAATTCACCTGATGAATGGGAGGATACATAGAATTGATGCATACAGGACATTCTAGAAGTTCATGAATGCTACTCGCCGGAGGAACAACGATACCGCCGCCTGTGTTGGTGGCTGAGGCACCGCTTCCTACGCTTCCGCCGTTAGATTTCATAGAGAATGGATTCTGGTTATCCTCTTCGTCGATAACATCGGTTGTGGTTACGCACTCGATGTTTTCTAAATCCAAATGATTCGTATCCATTCTTTAATCTAATGTTGAAAAATTGGAAATTTACAATATCTTTCTATTTCCTTGGATTGATTCAAGGAATAGAAAGATTTGAGAAAGGAATTAAAATCTAGTTTTTTTCTTCTTTTTTTCTTTTTCTATATTTGGTTCGGAATTAGAATATGCGAAAAGGAAAATAAGAGTGAAAATGAAATAATGAAGACGAGCGGACGCCAACGAAAGCAACAACTCTTTACTAATTTACACAATATTTTTTTTATTTTTTTAAAATGAAATTTCCCCTTTTGCATCAAAAAGAAAGCGCAACATAATTACTAACTAATTTTCTTTCATGGTATATAGACAACATCCTCTTATGTCATTGAAAAATATACTAGAAAAACAGAAGTACAACATTTCAAAGATACACAAAATCACTTTGTATTCTTACAACGACTTAACAATTAATTCTTTGCACTTCATTCAAACCATCTAGATCCGCTACACCAACTCATTTACTCGTTAACATTTCCGTAAATGAGTTGGATCAACCCATTTATGATACTAATTTATGATCATTACTAAAATGGTTATATGTTAACTCAATGTACATTTATTAATTTGAAATTTTAAAATTTTAAAAGATGAATTTTTATTTAGAATAAGAACGATACTTTATTCAAACAGAGCACTTATGCTGACGTTTTAAGGGTTTGAACTCACGACCTCTAAAATCTTAGTCCACAGCGTCATCCCACTTGAGACTGGAGCTTGTGGTCCTTGGAAAAACAAATTGAATTTTAAAAATCTTATAATTTAAATTTGAATATTGAAAAATTTTAAAAATTCATATTTAAAATAAAATTTTGAAAGTTTAAATTTTGAATTTTTTTATTAAAACGACTAGGCAAAAGTTACTGTTTTTCATTCAAACCGCTGTGACTTCTTCATACTGACTTGGGATCGGACGAGATTTTGGCCAATGAACTTGCATCTACTTTACCAACAATATAAAACACTCGAGTACTTTATATTATGTACGTATTATGTAGTTCTCCATGAAGACTAAGATAAATAACAAGCTACATCTCAATACTTAAGCTTCAACTCGAATAGTACTACAATGGGTCCATTTATCTTTGGATTCGCTTGAAAATCATGCAATTTATGCATAATATTTTGAATTTTGAAAATTGGTACATGAACGAATAGACAGAATCACTACTTTATTTTTTAAAGTGCAATAACTTCTTTATATTAACTTATAGTTAAACGAAATTTTGACCAATAAAATCGTATCAACATTATGGACAATAAGAAATATTTCATATTTTGAACGTATGTCGTAGTTCTCCATGGTAACTAACACATATTTAGGATATAACATACTATGCCCCTACATCTAAACTTTGATTTGAACAACAATTCATCGACTCATTCATCTCTAAATTACTAAATAATCATATGAAAATTTTAATTCTAAATGTGACGCCCCACCCGAAGCCCACGTTAGTAAAGGGAATTAACAAGTAATTCTGTCTACTAACGCAGAGAATAGGGCTGGATAGGAGCGACCGTCATAACATACAACAGCTATGGACTAAATATGTCAAAAATATGTCTATTTTTTTTCATTTACCTCATAAGTGGTTTGACATATCTAGTACATAACCATCGCACATTATGAAGGCTAACTAAAACATTTCAGAAATAATGTAACAATATAGTGCGGAAACACAGTCACAGAACAGTCAACCCAAATCAGTCATATATATATATCCATATACATCACCATACATATCCATATAATACCATATACATATGTTACTACAATGTAGCTAGTGCCAAAATATATACATCCCAAAATATACAAATAATACTAAGGCGGAAACCCAAAAAGGCTTATGAACAAGCCAAACTACAGATAGATGTGTCCCAAAAAGATCAAGCTGAACCAAAAGATAAGCAATTCAACTAACCTGCAACTCGGTCTGACCCGAGTGAAAACACACGGGTCAGGCAACTAAACTTATCAGTAGATAAGGTACTCTAAAGTAATAGTTAGGGAGAAACATTCATCCTGTTGTTTTCAACAGAATGAACGAAAAGTGCAATGTGATAATCAAGTGAAGTGTCATCAGTATACATATTATACATAAGGTGGATGTTAATAAGTCAAATAAATCATCAATAAACATCTATAAAGTCATCAAATCTCATAAATCTCATCAAATCATAAATCATCAATAAAATTTTGTTTTGCACGTGCTATTGTCTTCCACTAGTACGATACTTTGGTACCATACATCATTTCGATCGGGATCGGCCGCATCTATATCATTCGTGCTTACGCACACGACTACGTAGCCTATAATTTTCCATCCATCCCTATCGGTGACGTCATAAGACTCGAGTAATATCATAATATGATTGGAATTTGACTATCAAACTGCAAATCCCAAGCTCTCGAAGTCTTTAGTACTAGTCTAGTAATCCATGTGTCACAACTTCACGAATAGGAATTAAAAAGGTGTTAATGCACGTCTCATACCATGCATTTACGCCTAATGATTTCCTACTCATCGGTTGATACCACATCTCAAGGAAATAATAAAACAGTATCAACCCAAAACATATATGCATTGCCTCATCTCATCGGCGAATATTAATCTTCATCCATATAGTCTTTATCTAATACACTATATCAAATATTAGTCAATTAGACTAATGCGGTAAAATGCCGTTTCTACCCTTAAGTACAATGAAACATCTCAAATCAGATAACATCAAGGAGGTCTCTAATATCTCCTTAAATTTATTTCGATCGTACAAGTTTGCTATTAACCGATAAAGTAAACACACAAGTCCCATACCCCATGGTTTTACTAAACCGTTTAATTTACTTCCTCATACGCTCGAAAAACATAAAAATGTTTAAAATAAATAAAAAAAGAATTTTTAATGATTTATAGAAGATTTGAGAATAAAGAATGCTTGTTTAAAAACCCTTAAAATGCTTTAAAACATTTATGATTTTAGCACAGAAAACATCAAAATATGGCAATGCAATTAAAGAAAAAGTTGTACCTTAGTTTCTAAGCTTTACGGAATGACCAAAATCATCAAATTCCGATCAGCGATCTAAAAATTACGATCAATTTACTATAAGTCTTAAACAAGGCCTGTTGCATATGTATATTGACAGGACTGAGGTAAACATTCATAATTTCAGTCTAGTAAACATCAGGATCTGGCAATATGATTAAAGAAAAAGTTGTAGCTTACGAATTGAGCTTTCCAGAACATATAAGATTATCGAATTCGGCCCAAAAATGAAAAAGTTATGGCCGATTTTGTTCCAGTGTCAAACACAGAGCAGAATTGGTTTTGGTCTCGGAATGGCAGTAGAAAAATTCGATTTTGACAAAACTAGCTTCAGAATTAAAGGAAACTCAAAATATGAAAGTTGTAGCCTACATTCTAAGGTTTCTAGAACATCCAGAATTTTGAAATTCCAATTTGAAACGCAAAAGTTATGCCAGAATTACTAAAAATTAAAAGTTAAGCCTGGACTGATACATTTTCGGGACAGTGACAAACATTGTCAATTTTAGCATAGCAAACATCAAAATTACTGAAAACTCAACAAATGAAAGTTGTTACACACATCTCAGGATTTCCAAAACATCCAAGAAAACCAAATTCAGATTAAAATCGTGAGAGATATAGCGAAAATAATTTCAGGTTTGAACTTAGGAAATTATATTATAGCCAGAATTATACTTCTGTCTTCAAACCAGTTTTAAGTCCATAAAATTACAGAATTTCGAAATATGATCCGAAGAGATATTGTTTCTTATTGAATTTTATTTCCAACAAAAAAAAATTGAGGTAAAATGGGTGAAAAACGAGAAAGTTACGACTATTTTACTATGATGCATTTCAGCAAAACGAGGTAGTACGAATTTGCAACCAAAAGCTATAGATTTTGCACAAACTTTCAATTTTGTTGCTGTAAGTTTTACACTTACAATTTTTGAGCAAAGCAAGGATTTTAGGCTGAAAGATGGAAGCTTTTAACTCCTAGAAGCCGCAAAATCACCTGTAGAAGCTAAGAAAACAACATGCAGACAATAGAAAACTATAAATAGAAGTTACATTAAACAACAAATGAAGCTTTCTACAAATTGGAGATATAATTGAATAGGAGATTACCTCTTATAAATTTTAGACTAAAAATCCTTTAATTTGAGCAATTGACTTGGAGTTTTGGTTGAAAACTTAGCAGGAGGCCATGGAAATAGTTTCTGCAGCTATTGAGGAGGAAGATGAGAGAATAGAAGCGTTCTGTACGTACACTTCTGTTTTTTCTCATTTCAGAAACCACTTCAGGCTATTGAGTATGAACCCAATATCAACCAAACCCAATAAGCCTTAGAATAATTTAGTTTTGAAATTTAATTTAAGACATATTTTCAATTATTCATAACTGTTTCAATATTAATCCGATTTCTACAAACTTGGGTTCGTTGGAATTGTTACAACATCTAGATTCCAAATAAAAGATTAAAACACAAGTTTATCACTTTTTATTATTTATTTTATTTAATTTAACCCAATTTTCATATATTTACAATATAAATTGTAAACTGGCATAATTGGCCAAATAAAATATATAGCATGTTCCAAAATATTAATACATGGCTAAATCATCAATAAATATTTTATTTCACTCATTAATGTTATTTTTATTACATGGAATATATTTTTCACTTATTCTTGATAATAAAATAGAAATACTAACAATAACTCTAAATTTTGCCAATACTAACATTTTACTCAAATATAATTTAACAATCATATTTTGAAAATTCCCGAAATAAAACATAAATTTTATTCCGCTCAAGAATATCAATTATACATTCAGGATTTCATTTATTTATCACACTAGCTAAATTTAATCCAAATTCATTGTTTATTAAAATAAACAATATTATATCCTTATTAATTCAATTAATTCCAATATTTAATTATAATCATCATTATAATTTAATATTCATGGTAATCTCCAAAGCAGGGTTGTTACAGACTCCCCCCTAATAAAATTGCGTCCGCACAATTCCTAAGGGGGAAAAATTCTATAACAACACATTGAATCAAACAAAAGAAGTAAGCAAAGCTCGAGATAAAAGATTTCTCACCATTCTCAAATGAAGAAAGGAAATCCGGAAACGAACGCTCAATAGATTCTCTGGTTTCCCAAGTGCAATCATTGGGATTCTCCGACCATTGAATCTTGACAAGAGGAACTTCCTTGCTTCGAAGGCGTTTCACCTTCGAACCAAGCAATCGAATAGGCCGCTGAACGGTTGATAAGCTAGGTGAGATCTCAAAATCATGCTGCTCGGAAGGCTCAATAATAAAATCAGAATCTCGAAGGCACTTCCTAAGCTGAGAGACATGGAAGACAACATGAATACCCGATAAATAAGATGGAAGAGACAATCTATAAGCAACGGGACCGATACGCTCAATAATCGGAAACGGTCCTATAAAGCGAGGAGCCAATTTCCCTGTAGAGCTAAAGCGCATCACTCCCTTCATCGGGGAAACACGAATAAAGACAAGATCACCGACAACGAATTCGAGAGGCTTCCTACGGTTATCCGCGTAGGATTTCTGATGATCCTGGGCCTCTTTCATTCTCTGTCTAATAAGAACGATCTTCTCCGAAGAATCACGAACCGAATCCGGTCCAAGAATAAGCTTCTCACCGGATTCTAACCAACATGATGGAGAACGACATGGTCTACCATAAAGAGCCTCAAACGGCGCCATGCCAATGCTAGACTGAAAGCTATTATTATAGGAGAATTCAACCAAAGGGATATGATCCTCCCATGAACCACCAAAATCAAGAATGCTAGCCCGAAGAAGATCTTCAAGAATTCGATTCACCCTCTCAGTCTGTCCATCAGACTGAGGATGATAAGCTGTCGAAAGATTAAGCTTTGTGCCCAAAGCTTGCTGAAAACTAGTCCAAAAATGACTGGTGAATAAAGGATTATGGTCACAAACAATCGAAGAAGGAACACCATGCAACCGCACTATTTCCTTTATATATAGTTTAGCCAAGAAAGGAGCACCACGAGTAGACTTGATGGGAATGAAATGAGCAGACTTCGTAAGACGATCAACAACAACCCAGATGCTAGAATGACCCGACCTCGAACGAGGTGGGCCGTCAACAAAATCCATCGAAACTTGATCCCACTTCCACAGTGGAATCTCAAGAGGCTGAAGGAGACCAGATGGACGTTGGTATTCAGCTTTAACAAGCTGACAAGTCATGCAATTTCTTACATAACTTGCGACATCACGCTTCATGCCTTCCCAATAGTAAAGACGACGCATGTCCTCATACATCTTACTACTACCTGGATGAATAGTATACTTAGAATGGTGACAATCATCAAGTATGTCCCGCCTAAGTGCTGAATCAGAAGGCACAACAATACGGTTACTCAAACGAAGGCAACCTCGAGAATCAATCGAATAATCCCGCAATTCCTCATCACGGGACTCAGATGAGCAAGACTGAATAAGACGTATAATACTATCATCACGTCTCTGAGCCTCTAAAATACGATCCAAGAGAGATGGACAGGCGTCCAAACTAAACAACAAAGCAGGCGCATTAGGAGATGAAGCTCGATCGAAGATATCACAACAAGATAGAGTAGATAAAACATCCCACTCAGCTAACATCATAGCAACCATAGCCGAATGCTTGCGACTAAGCGCATCAACAACTCGATTACCCTTTCCAGGGGTATACTCAATCTCGAAATCATATGAGGCGAGGAATTCCAACCATCGCTGTTGCCTCATATTCAAATCCTTCTGCGAAAAGAGATATCGAAGAGACTTATGATCAGTATAAAGGATGAAGTGCTCTCCAAGCAAATAATGACGCCAAAGCTTCAAAGCAAAGACAATGGCTGCAAGCTCAAGATCATGAGTAGCATACCGAACCTCATTCGGACGCAACTGCCTAGAAGCATAGGCAATTACTCTGTCCTTCTGCATAAGAACTGCACCAAGACCACTAAGACTGGCATCGGTGTAAACAATAAGATCTTGATTCCCATGAGGAATCACAAGAATAGGAGCATCAGTGAGAAGCTCTTTCAATCGCTGGAAAGAAGCCTCACACTTATCGGACCAAATAAATCGAACGCCTTTCCTCGTAAGGCTAGTCAAAGGAAGCACGATGCGAGAGAAGTCTTTAATGAAACGGCGATAATACCCAGCTAAACCAAGAAAAGAACGAATCTCGTGAACATTCTCAGGCCGCTTCCAATTCTGAATAGCTTCGACCTTAGAAGGGTCGACAGAAATGCCATCGGAAGATACAACATGGCCTAGGAATTTCACTTGCTTCTCCCAGAAATGACACTTAGAAAGTTTAGCCTTGAGTTGATGTCAGCGAAGAGTACTCAAGACAATTCTAAGATGTCGAACATGATCTTCCTTGGATTTGGAATAGACCAAGATATCATCAATACGCGGCAAGGGATATCGATTCTTGATAGTCAACTCGTTAAGCTTACGTTAATCGACGCATAGCCTAAGAGTACCATCAGATTTCTTCACGAATACCACCGCAGCACCCCACGGTGAAGAACTAGAACGAACAAAATGCTTAGCTTCAAGTTCGAGAAGTTGCTTTTTGAGTTCCTCATTTTCCCGCGTAGACATCCTCGTGGGAGGACGACTAACAGGATGAGCATCCGAAATAAGATCGATACGGAACTCAATAGCGCGCCTATGAGGCAAACCAGAAATAGGTTCGAAAACATCGGGAAAATCACAAACGACTGGAATGCGAGAAACATCATCGCTAGAAACATCAGAGGAATCATGAGCAAATAAAGAAGCCATAGAATCAGCATCGGAATCACGAAGCGATAAAGACAACATATCTGGAGAATCAGGATGACGCAGAAAAAGAACCCGCTCCAAATAAAGAATCCTGGCATCGTATCTAACTAGCCAGTCCATACCAAGAATCATGTCAAATCCAAGAAAAGAAATCACGTGCAGATTCGCACGAAAAGAATAACCACAAATAGAAATCTCAACATCACTACACAATAAGCTAAGAGTAGCGGATCCTCCGATAGGATTAGAAATCCACAAAGATGAAAGTAGGCAAGAAACATCCATATGCAAGTCAACAACAAGCTCTTTCGATACGAATGAGTGAGAAGCACCCGTATCGGAAAGCACTTTAATATAACGATCATGGAATAAAATAGAACCTTCAAGAATAGATGAGGATGTACATTTCGGCTGAGAGGCATCACCAGAAGCAGATGCTACGTGAAGTTGTCCCTGACTAGGTCCTTTCCCCTTCTTGGGGCAAGATGCAACCAAATGTCCCTCTTTCTTGCAATGAAGGCAACGCTTTGGCTTAGGACACTCTCTGACAGCATGATCAGGGGAACCACAGTTGAAGCAAGCAAAAGACTTGGCTGAAGGAGCAGACTGAGGCTGAGAAGAAGAACCACCAAACTTCTTCTTCTTCTTCAAAGGAAACGATTTAGGCTTGCCAAAGAACCTCTTCTTGTTCGGGTTGGCCCGAACACTAACATCAACATCACTATCCTTTTCCTTCTCGACCTCTTCAAGACTAAGGGCCGCATCAACAAGCTTTTCAAAAAAAAGTTCAAGACGAATCATAAGGGCCTTCTTCAAATACTTCTTCAGTCCATAAACAAACATGAGATTCTTCTTGTAAGGAGTCAAAATATGCTCATGGCCATACTTCGAAAGGCTCTCAAAAGAAGCAACATAATCAGAAACAGAAAGCTTTCCTTGCTTAAGGTCAAGGAAACGACGAGCTAGAACGGCTCTCTCAGATTCGGGAATAAACTTGAGTTGGAACCTCTCACGGAACTGGTCCCACTCAAGAGAAGACTCATCAACCTCGGAAATCAGAAGATCATACCAATGAAGAGCTCTCTCTTGCAACATGCTAGATGCTACAAGAACACGGTAACGACTAGAAATCTCCATGCGACCAAAGATATGCTCGCATGTACTGAGCCAGGCCTCGACCTCAATAACTGACTCAGTGCCTTTGAAGGGCTTGCCACCTAGATGAGTAAAGTCGCTGCACATACGTGCAAAGGCAGACTTCTGAGGAGCAGAAGATGAATCAGAAGTAGGAGGCTGAATGCTCCTAATAAGTTCAAGAATCTGATCGGTGGATAAATACACGCCCTCAGGATGAGAACCACTGGACGGTCCTGCCTCGGAGTGACGTCCTCTACCACTTCCAGACATAACTGAAGAGATAAGATAGATAAGATTACACAAGGTAAATATATTCATAAGAAATTCGAATGCGAAAATTAAGGAATACTATGGAATATAATAGACATTCCTAGACGTATTCATTTCTACTCACCCTAAAGGAAACGAAAAGGAACACAAAAGACTTAAAGAAAAGACAAGGGTAAGACAAAAATGAAACGGGATACGATTCATGGGATGTTACATGTAATAAGTATTATACTAAATGTATGGTATCTCGTATATTGTTCTGTATTTATTACATTTATTTCTGAAACGATGCTCTGATACCAAGCTGTGACGCCCCACCCGAAGCCCACGTTAGTAAAGGGAATTAACAAGTAATTCTGTCTACTAACGCAGAGAATAGGGCTGGATAGGAGCGACCGTCATAACATACAACAGCTATGGACTAAATATGTCAAAAATATGTCTATTTTTTTTCATTTACCTCATAAGTGGTTTGACATATCTAGTACATAACCATCGCACATTATGAAGGCTAACTAAAACATTTCAGAAATAATGTAACAATATAGTGCGGAAACACAGTCACAGAACAGTAAACCCAAATCAGTCATATATATATATATCCATATACAT
Source organism: Allium cepa (assembly GCA_030765085.1). Lineage (NCBI taxonomy): Eukaryota > Viridiplantae > Streptophyta > Magnoliopsida > Asparagales > Amaryllidaceae > Allium > Allium cepa. The sequence goes on along the minus strand of CM060930.1, from coordinate 91,335,647 downwards.
CACCATACATATCCATATAATACCATATACATATGTTGCTACAATGTAGCTAGTGCCAAAATATATACATCCAAAAATATACAAATAATACTAAGGCGGAAACCCAAAAAGGCTTATGAACAAGCCAAACTGCAGATAGATGTGTCCCAAAAAGATCAAGCTGAACCAAAAGATAAGCAATTCAACTAACCCGCAACTCGGTCTGACCCGAGTGAAAACACACGGGTCAGGCAACTAAACTTATCAGTAGATAAGGTACTCTAAAGTAATAGCTAGGGAGAAACATTCATCCTGTTGTTTTCAACAGAATGAACGAAAAGTGCAATGTGATAATCAAGTGAAGTGTCATCAGTATACATATTATACATAAGGTGGATGTTAATAAGTCAAATAAATCATCAATAAACATCTATAAAGTCATCATATCTCATAAATCTCGTCAAATCATAAATCATCAATAAAATTTGTTTTGCATGTGCTATTGTCTTCCACTAGTACTATACTTTGGTACCATACATCATTTGATCAGGATCGGCCGCATCTATATCATTCGTGCTTACGCACACGACTACGTAGCCTATAATTTTCCATCCATCCCTATTGGTGACGTCATAAGACTCGAGTAATATCATAATATGATTGGAATTTGACTATCAAACTGCAAATCCAAGCTCTCGAAGTCTTTAGTACTAGTCTAGTAATCCATGTGTCACAACTTCACGAATAGGAACTAAAAAGGTGTTAATGCACGTCCCATACCATGCATTTACGCCTAATGATTTCCTACTCATCGGTTGATACCACATCTCAAAGAAATAATAAAACAGTATCAACCCAAAACATGTATGCATTGCCTCATCTCATCGGCGAATATTAATCTTCATCCATATAGTCTTTATCTAATAGACTATATCAAATATTAGTCAATTAGACTAATGCGGTAAAATGTCGTTTCTACCATGAAGTACAATGAAACATCTCAAATCAGATAACATGAAGGAGGTCTCTAATATCTCCTTAAATTTATTTCGATCGTACAAGTTTGCTATTAACCGATAAAATAAATACACAAGTCCCATACCCCATGGTTTTACTAAACCGTTTAATTTACTTCCTCATACGCTCGAAAAACATAAAAATGTTTAAAATAAAAAAAAGAAAAAGAATTTTTAATGATTTATAGAAGATTTGAGAATAAAGAATGCTTGTTTAAAAACCCTTAAAATGCTTGAAAACATTTATGATTTTAGCACAGAAAACATCAAAATATGGCAATGCAATTAAAGAAAAAGTTGTAGCTTAGTTTCTAAGCTTTCTGGAATGACCAAAATCATCAAATTCCGATCAGCGATCTAAAAATTACGATCAATTTACTATAAGTCTTAAACAAGGCCTGTTGCACATGTATATTGACAGGACTGAGATAAACATTCATAATTGCAGTCTAGTAAACATCGGGATCTGGCAATATGATTAAAGAAAAAGTTGTAGCTTATGAATTGAGCTTTCGAGAACATATAAGATTATCGAATTCGGCCCAAAAATGAAAAAGTTATGGCCGATTTTGTTCCAGTGTCAAACACAGAGCAGAATTGGTTTTGGTCTCGGAATGGCAGTAGAAAAATTCGATTTTGACAAAGCTAGCTTCAGAATTAAAGGAAACTCAAAACAATAAAGTTGTAGCCTACATTCTAAGGTTTCTAGAACATCCAAAATTTTGAAATTTCGGTTTGAAACGCAAAAGTTATGCCAGAATTACTAAAAATTAAAAGTTAAGCCTGGACTGATACATTTTCGGGACAGTGACAAACATTGTCAATTTTAGCATAGCAAACATCAAAATTACTGAAAACTCAACAAATGAAAGTTGTTACACACATCTCAGGCTTTCCAAAACATCCCAGAAAACCAAATTCAGATTAAAATCGTGAGAGATATAGCGAATTTTTTTTCAGGTTTGAACTCAGGAAATTATATTATAGCCAGAATTGTACTTCTGTCTTCAAACCAGTTTTAAGTCCATAAAATTACAGAATTTCGAAATAAGATCCAAAAGAAATTGTTCCTTATTGAATTTTATTTCCAACAAAAAAAAAATTGAGGTAAAACGGGTGAAAAACGAGAAAGTTACGACCATTTTACTATGATGCATTTCAGCAAAACGAGGTAGTACGAATTTGCAACCAAAAGCTACAGATTTTGCACAAACTTTCAATTTTGTTGCTGTAAGTTTTACCCTTACAATTTTTTAGCAAAGCAAGGATTTTACGCTGAAAGATGGAAGCTTTTAACTCCTAGAAGCCGCAAAATCACCTGTAGAAGCTAAGAAAACAACATGCAGACAATAGAAAACTATAAATAGAAGTTACAGTAAACAAACAATGAAGCTTTCTACAAATTGGAGATATAATTGAATAGGAGATTACCTATTATAAATTTTAGACTAAAAATCCTTTAATTTGAGCAATTGACTTGGAGTTTTGGTTGAAAACTTAGCAGGAGGCCATGGAAATAGTTTCTGGAGCTATTGAGGAGGAAGATGAGAGAATAGAAGCGTCCTGCACGTACACTTCTGTTTTTTCTCATTCCAGAAACCACTTCAGGCTATTGGGTATGAACCCAATATCAACCAAACCCAATAAGCCTTAGAATAATTTAGTTTTGAAATTTAATTTAAGACATATTTTCAATTATTCATAACTGTTTCAATATTAATCTGATTTCTACAAACTTGGGTTCGTTGGAATTGTTACAACATCTAGATTCCAAATAAAAGATTAAAACACAAGTTTAACACTTTTTATTATTTATTTTATTTAATTTAACCCAATTTTCATATATTTACAATATCAATTGTAAATTGGCATAATTGGCCAAATAAAATATATAGCATGTTCCAAAATATTAATACATGACTAAATCATCAATAAATATTTTATTTCACTCATTAACGTTATTTTTATCACATGGAATATATTTTTCACTTATTCTTGATAATAAAATAGCAATACTAACAATAACTCTAAATTTTGCCAATACTAACATTTTACTCAAATATAATTTAACAATCATATTTTGAAAATTCCCGAAATAAAACATAAATTTTATTCCGCTCAAGAATATCAATTATACATTCAGGATTTCATTTATTTATCACACTAGCTCAATTTAATCCAAATTCATTGTTTATTAAAATAAACAATATTATATCCTTATTAATTCAGTTAATTCCAATATTAAATTATAATCATCATTATAATTTAATATTCATGGTAATCTCCAAAGCAGGGTTGTTACACTAAATACTTGTATTTGAAAAAAATTCAGTTTACGAAAATTAGGTTTTAAAATTTTATATTTTAGTTTTGAATTTGAAAATCAAAAATTTTAAAATCAAAAATTTGAATTCTAATGAAAATTAAGAATTGAATTTAAAATTTCGATCGTTTTAGAAATTCATAAAGTAAAAATGAAAATTTTGATTTTTTTTAACATATTTTCTTGATTTTTTTATCAGTCAAATCTAGTGTAATCGTTAAATTGATTAAATGGTAATCTACATTACGTGAGTTGGTCAGATTGAACATTATGCTAGCCAAATTGCGATAGGTCATAAATGTTGGAACTAAACCAGCACGTAGTGGGTTAAGTGAGTTAAATGGGTGAATAAAAAAAGCTTACCATTTAGATCCTATAAAACCTATGAAGTCTAAATTGATTTAGATCAAATCTAAATAATTTTTAATAAATCATTATTTTATTTAATTAATTTATACAAATATTTGATATTGTGTATGTATGTAATATATGATGCGTGTGTATGTGTATCAAATACACACATAAGTGATAGTGCACGTGCAACGTATAAATGTGTACATGGTTTATTGTGTCTATGTATAAGTGTTGGGATTTATAGTGCAACAAACACATTAGCCCCTTTTATAAGCGTATTTGTTATCTATTATTATTTTAACATTAACATAATATAAAGCATACTTGCACACACGCATACATGTATGTGCACAAGCGCGCGCATATGTACAAAATAATTATGTATAATTTTAATTTTAATTATATAAATCAATTCAAAATTTAACATTTAAAATAACTTAGGATAAATTCATTTGAAAACAAATCTAAATGCAAAATTATATCTTATTTAAAATTAAAATTTGAATATTATTATATTTAATACATACATACATACTTACATACATACATACATACATACATACATACATACATAGATATATATATATATATATATATATATATATATATATATATTTGTATGTGTACATGCATATACGTCTACAAAAGTATTCAAAAATATATAAAACCATATATATGTATATTTTTTAATTCATAAAATTCTAATTTGTAAATATAAATAATATTATATATTTAAACATAAAATTAATTTGTTTTTCAACTGAAATACCTTTTAACAAAATCAAGAGTTTTTTTATAAAATCAGTGCGGATTTAAAAACTAATTTTTCTACAAGGTATTTTCTATAGTTCAAACTAAAATATCTTCTTTTTAAACTATAAATTCTGAATATAGTTTATTTTATAATACACACACACACATATATATCTGAATATGTATTAATGAAGTATAGTTAATATGAAAAACTTGGAAAATACATCTGTGTATATACTAAATGAGATTTATACGCATAATACAACATCATCCGAGATGACTGTGCCATATAACTCACGTATTTCTATAGATATTTCCAATGTTACGTTTTAGTCCAGGTTTGATAGTCAGTAATTTTGTTATTAAATATACAAACATTCAAACCTTGATTTAATTCCATATAGGATATACCAAGCGTATTTAGTTAATCTTTAGTTAATTAAAACACTTTGCAAAACTTGATTAAAAGATCATTTTAAAACACTATTCCTAAAACCCTTTACACTCCTTTTATGCTTGGAAAACATTTTTAGTTATCTCAAAAATATAAGTATTTAACAAAAATATTTGGAAAATTCCCTTTTCTCAAATTTCATATTAAATGGACAAGAAATTCCCATTTCAAAACATCACTTCCTATAAAACACATTTGTAAGTGCCGCTATGGGTCGTAATATGGAATATAATCTAAGTTAACTACTAGTATGAAACATGAATATAGAAAGTAAATAGTAAAATAAATGACACCTACGATTTTTATACTGGTTCGAATTCCCGTTCTACGTCCAGTCCCAGACTCCTTCTGGAATTTAACTATCAACCCTCACTTAACCTGGAGGAATAGGTATTACACCGCCTGAGCAACCGAACATGACTTCTACCGCCTAGACAACAGAATACGACTTTTACCGTCTGAGCAACCGAATAAGACTTCAACAATACAATAATATTTCTTGACTTATTGTACTCTGTAGATAGCACTGATGAGTCTTTAGAGTACATTCTTCCTATAATCTTCTCCTTTATGCTATATAGTGTAGTACGTGAAGACTGGAAGTAATTTGAATCACAAATAAATTTATGCTTGAATGTGCAAGTGATTTGAAAGTGTTTATGAAAGCAAATGGCATAATTTAGATCACAAGAATATAGAATAGAATCAGAGAATTAAGTTACTAAAACAATTGAATTGAAGGCTATTTATAGAGTTAAAAGGATGTAATCATTCGTGAAAAGATTCGACCGAGAGATATGGAAATAGTTGTTGAACTAAAAGATGTTTCTATTCACTGAAAAGTGGTGACCATTCATAAAATAGCCGTTATGAATATTCAGTCGATTGAGAAACAAACTCTGGCTTCTTAATCATTCAAAAAAATTCGAATTTTAAATTTATTTTTAAAAGACACTTGATTCATTCGACTGAACTAGGGTGTTAAGTCGACTGAATCTTCAAAATAATTTGTGCATGTGTGCATGTTTCAATCGACTGCCGACCCTAGTTTAGTCTACTGAAACTGTTGTATTCTTCCTTGTTAACTTAGTTTTGAAAGCAAGATGTGTATAAACTTTTTATAATCAAAACTTAAGTTGTGTATATTAATTTGAATAAAATTTAAAACCATGTGTGCGTGCATATACCAATTAGGAGAGATTTTAATAATTATTAACTACTAACTAGACTATAGACAAAACAAATAAAAATATTAAAACTTCTCTCTGAAATCTTTGGTCTTCAATCTATTGTCGAGTAGAATAGTATCTTCTCCAGCAATTTTTGTTAGTTCATATAATATATACTTATATAGTTGTCACGATCAAAACACCAAAATACAAGGTTCTAACATTCTTTCCCTTTTTGATGATGACAACTATGTAAGTTCAAAAGTTTATAAAATTTATAAAAAGCAATAGAACAATAAAACTCCCCCTGAATCAATGAATTGCCTGCTTATCTTTATATTTCTCCTCTTTTGTCATCGACAAAAAGGAATACTAGTTGTATAACTATTTGAGCAAAGTTGAATTTGAATATTGTTAACCAAAGTAAGCAAGATAAATATGAATAATTTCAAGACAAACATAGATATTGTAGAAAACAAATGAAAATGAGAACAACATAACATTAAATTAACATTAACATAAGAAAAACAAACATTATACTTTCATGGATACAACATGACTAAACATAAACAAAAACAACAAAGAAAAAATATTAAAAAATAGATTACACTTCCTCACTATTGGATTCTTCCTCTTCCTCTTCTTCCTCCACGGATGTTGTCCATGAGAAAGGAGCGAGTGGATTCTCAGCTACACTAGCGAAAGTTGAGCTAGTGCACGAAATCTTTTCCCAAATCTTGTTTAGGAAGCTCTTGGTTGAGTTGAGCTTCTTGTTGGTCTTGACAACGGTTTTCTCAACGTTGACCAAACGTTGATTAAGCTTGCTTTAACTCCACGAGAGGGTGATAAGACCCTCCTTGGGAGGAACATCACCGTGGAGTTCTATAATATCATCGCCTTCTTCTTCTTCCTTAACTTGACGGGATGGTTGGGAGGAGGAGGAGCCGGTGTGAGTCTCGTGGGGCTACGGTATCCCTTGATCCCGATTAGCCGCCCATTGTTGGAAGATAATTATTTCTTGAGGCGGTGGGAATTTTGGCAAGCCCATAAGACTTAACGTCTTAGTGTTAAGCTCACCGATAGTAATGAAATCGACGCTGAGAATAGGGACACCGAAATTCTAGAGTATTCACATAATGTAAGTTCCATAGAAGATAGTCTTGAAGCACCTTTTATGGTTGACGGTGAGGAATTCATCAAGAATAACCTTAGCCCAATTGATGTTTTAGGATGTAGATTGCATAAAGCGCTTGGAATTCGTGCTTGTAGACCTTCTCGTAGCTTCCCATATGAGGTTGGATGGAGAGGATAAGAACATGATGAAGGATCCATGGCTTTGGTCGTAAGGCGACGGATTTGAGATTGGTCATATCGTCGGAAAGGAATTGATGAGAGACCTCATCCCGGTTGTCCATATTGACTTCAACATCATTGAGGTCAATGCCTTCGTATGGACATTGAAGAATATGGCCAAGTCATTGGAGAGGAAGGTAGATCCGGAGGCTGCAAACAAGAGTCCAAATGCAGTCATTCTTATTCCTTGGATCTTGGTGATCCAAGTTCATAATGGCAAAGAATAGCTTAATTAGAAGAGGGTAGATCTTGATATTGTTGGCACCAAGGCTAAGAGAACTCTCAAGACCACTTGCTTCTGCTGTTTCTCGGATTCCATAGGCATTAAAATCCGGGTAGTTGCCAGATGAACCATCAAATATTCTAGAGCTACGCATGGCTTTGAATCGAGTGACGGTAGTTTCATCATGTAGCCAAGCCCTAATTTGGTTTTCTGATGGTCCAGCGGTTGATTGGCAAGGTCGTTTATATCTTGGAGCCATTGAGATTGAGTGGAAGTTGAAGTAAAAAAAAGTTAATTTGAAAAATTGGGAGCTAGGGTTTTCTCTCTGAAATAAGGTAGGGTTTGGGTGAGAAGGAGATATATTTATATGGTATGTGAAAAGTTGTGTTGGGATTTGTGCCAAAAGCTTATTAAAAAACCAAAAATCAAAGATCTAGTCGACTGAAAAGAAGGAGGTAGTCGATTGGAATAACAGGGTTTGAACCTAAGATATTTTGCTTGAAAATTGCATATTTCAGTCGACCTAATTTGTTGGATCAGTCGACTAAAATCTGGAAAAAATTTAGAACTATGAATTTTCAATCGACTGAAATTATAATTTAGACGACTAATATGTAGAGAAAAATCATCCCGCGTTAAATAGCTTGAAAATGATTGAATTCAGTCGATGAATTTCCTAAGTCAGTCGGCCGGCTTTCGTATTATAAAAAAGTAAACTTTGAAGTTTTAGTCGACTGAACTTTAGTGGTCAGTTGATTGAAATTGTTCGTGGAAGCTTTTCTAACCTTTTAAGCAGAGAGTTTTGGAATAAAAAATTATTTAACATTAAAACTTTGATAAAATTTATAATTTTTATATATGAAAAACATTATAAAGATATATAAACATATAAACATACAATACTTATACAAGAATCAATGTACAAAAGAATTTAATTTTCTTAGTTAGTACTTGCAAAAAATATATAAATAACGTTGGTACCCACATTTTATTAGGGTCCTGAGAGTTAGATTTTGGGAAGCCAAATCCATCAGGGTTTAGAATTCTCTTTGTAAATAAAATCTTTATTTTTATGAATAGTAGATACAAAAGATTTTATATACTTGTTTCTGTTTAGATTCTTGTTAGTTTTTGATACCCAAATTTTTATAGTACTTGTTTTACTAATTTCTTTCTTTGGAATAACAAATTTTTCCTTTGATTTTGCTTCCATAAAATTATTATGCAAACTGTAATTTTATAAGATATACATTCTTCTTTGGTTTTGACCATTTTTTATATCTTAATCCATTCTTATTATTAGTAGATTCAGAATTGCTATTATTTTTTGAAAGATTTTCTCTTCCTTTATTGAAATTTGCCACATTTTTAGTAATACATTGTAACTCAGTTTTGAGACTAGTGTTTTTCAACTCAAGAATTTTGACATTTGATTATAAATCATGATTTTCTGAAGCTAATTTCATATTCTTTTCATTTTTCACTTCTACTTCATTTGATAGCATAGTGAGTTGAGAAGAAACATTAGATAAAAATTCTTGTGTATTAACAAGTTCTTCATCTAAAATTTTCTTTTCATCTCTTAGCATATCAACTTCTATTTCAGTTATGTTTAGTCTTTCTAGTGCATCTTTATACTTTCTTTTAAATTCCTTGAGTTTATCTAATAATTCTGAGTTTATGTCAATTAAATCATCAAAAGATAAATCGCTTACATCGTTAGTTGAAGCCATAAAGCAGACGTTGGCTTGTTCTGAATCACTGTCCGATGACGACGGCGACTCTAAATTATCACATGTTACCGAGAATGCCTGCTTCTTCTTGTATTTGTCCTTCTTATTTTTGAATCTATCTCTCTTTCTATCAGGACGGTCTTTCTTCGTGTGGCCCTTCTTGTGACATTCGAGCATTCAAGATTTGAGGCTAGCAGTTTGCTGGTGTTGTCTTTTCTATTGTTTCCAAATTTCTTGTTCTTACTAAATTTCAAAAACCTTTTAAATTTTTTTGCAATCAATGCCATGTCGTCTTCATCTGAATTCAAGTTTTCTTATTCAACTTTGAATGCAATATTTCTTTTTTCTTGTTCTTGATCTCACTTAGCCTGCAAATTTACTTCATATGACATCATATTTCCAATCAACTCTTTAGGTTTAATGGTAGAAATGTCATTATCTTCTTCAATAGCTAAGACCTTTCGTTCCCACTCATCCATTAAAGAGTTTATAATTTTAGAGACAATATCAAAATTTGAGAATTTTTTCCTAATGCTAATAGTGAATAACGATGTATGTCTTGAAATCTAAAATACATATGATTTATGGTTTCATCTGGCCTCGTTCTGAAATTTTGAAACTGATTTTTAAGCATAGAAATCTTGCTTTATTTAACTTTGTTAATTCCTTCATGTGTGACTTTAAGAGTTCAAATTTTATAAGCAGTTGTATACATGCTAACTCTATTAAATTCATTTCTGTCTAATGCAAAAAATAACATATTTATAGCTTTTGCATTTGATGTAGCATCAAACTTTTGTGTATTTAACCATTCTGCAAATGGTTTGGTGGGTATAGTGTATTCATTTTGTGTAATATTCCAAGTATCATATCCATTTGCTTGCATAAAAATTCTCATTCTAGTTGACCAGTAATTATAGTTCAAACCATTAAATAGTGGTGGTCGTGCAGTGGATTGACCTTCAACAAAACTCATGTTATTGTTATTTTCTATATTAATCTTTGTATAAAATAACTGTGTTACGGTTATAAGATAGCCTTGCTACGATACCAAATGTATGTGCCATTATGGATCGTAATATGGAATGTAATCTAAGTTAACTGCTAGTGTAGAATATGAATATAGAAAGTAAATATTAAAGTAAATGACACCAGAGATTCTTATACTGGTTCGAACTCCCGTTCTATGTGTAGTCTCAGACTCCTTCTGGGTATTAACCCTTACTTAACCTGGAGGAATGGGTATTACACTGCCTGAGCAACCAAACTGGACTTCTATCGCCTAGACAATCGAATATGACTTCTACTGCTTGAGCAACCGAATAAGACTTCAACAATACAATAATGTTTCTTGACTGATTGTGCTCTGCAGATAGCACAGATGAGTCTTTAGAGTACACACTTCCTATAATCTTCTCCCTTATAATATATAGTGTACTACGTGAAGATTGAAAGTAATTTGAATCACAAATAAATTTGTGCTTGAATGTGCAAGTGATTTGAAAGTGTTTATGAAAGCAAATGGCAGAATTTAGATAACAAGAATATAGAATAGAATCAGAGAATTAAGTTACTAAAAAAACTGAATTGAAGGCTATTCATAGAGTTAAAAGGATGTAATCATTCGTGAAAAGTTTTGGCCAAGAGATACGGAGACAACTGTTGAATTAAAAGATGGCTCTATTCATTGAAAAGTGGTGACCGTTCAGAAAATAGCCGTTATGAATGTTCAGTCGATTGAGGAAACAAATTCAGTCTTCTAAATCATTCAAAAAAATTCGAATTTTAAATTTATTTTGAAAAGAAACTTGATTCAGGCGACTGAACTAAGGTGTTAAGTCGACTGAATCCTCAAAATAATTTGTGCATGTGTGCACATTTCAGTCGACTTCCAACCCTAGTTTAGTCGAATGAAACTGTTGTATTCTGCCTTGTTAACTTAGTTTTGAAAGCAAGATGTGTATAAACTTTTTATAGTCAAAAATTAAGTTGTGTATATTAATATGAATAAAATTTAAAACCATGTGTGCATGCATATACCACTTAGGAGAGATTTTAACAATTGTTAACTACTAACTAGACTATAGACAAACGAAATATCGATATTGAAACTTCTCCTTGAAATCTTTGGTCTTCGATCTATTGTCAAGTAAAATAATATTTTCTCCTATAATTATGGTTAGTTCATATAATATATACATATATATAGTTTTCATGATCAAAACACCAAAATACAAGGTTCTAACAACTTTCACTTATTCCTTATAATTTTTTTTATAAGTTCACTTCATATTTCAAACCTCGTTATAAATCTTCAAACTAGATTTAAAATTCTTCTTTTTTAAGTCTCCAAACAGATTTATGAAATTCTTTCCATGTATAAAATTGTTTAAAAAAATCCCTTTATAAAATATCTTTGACATTACAAAATCTCATTTTAAAATCATTTTAAGTAAACCCTTTTATTTAGTAAAACCCTTTTTTGTAAACAAGTTATTATTCATAAATACTTTTATAAAATGATTATATAACTTGAAAATCATTTGTAAACTTTCAAACCGCAAACTAATTAAAGAATTAGATTAAATTTTAAAACCATACTTTATAATTTCAAAAATAAGCTTAGCAATCCCATTGGTACTTATTTATTACCATTTAGTCTGAATTCCACTTTCAAGTCATTCAACAATTTTATTTACATAAGTCAACATATATGTATATATACTTCATATCCAAATCAGGGAATAACATGTCAATATGAACTAACCAGCACAAACATGTCCAAATAATTTAATAGCAGGATAGTGATTTGTCCTGCTGAATAGATGTCCAAACAATTCAATCAATTTACAGTAGAACAGGGATTTATTCTACTATCAAATGTCCACACAATCAAACAATCAATTTATAGCAGAACGTGGAATTATTCTGCTATTAAGTTCCCACACAATCAGATAATCAATTTATAGAAGAATGGGGATTTATTCTGCTATCAAATGTCCATAGAATTAAATAATCACATTATAACTCATTCACAGACATTTATTAACTTAATAGTACCAACATTTGAATTCCTTGAGTTCAAAACCATATCTAAAAACGAAGTACCTTTAAAACAATTTGATTCTTAGAGATAAAGAATTTAAAACTTAAACTTCTTTTTAAGATTATTTATTTACAAGTTAAACCAGTATCTAAATCATAACTAATCTTAATTAAATCCAAACTTAATTTAATTATAAGTTAAGAAATAATTATAAATATATAGAATTTGTTTAATATCCTATTATTTTATAAAATTTATGATACTTAGAGAAGAAGGTAATCAAGCCCATTATTCTATCAGAAGGCCGTCGATCCAAACTATTCTTAGACCGGGACGCTGTTCGATTCTCGAAAGGCCATTTTATCTCGGCCGGCATCCTGCTCTCGAGAGGGTATGGTCTTGAACGACTCATGTGATGTGTTAGCGAAGCTCTTGAAGGGGGGAAGTCTGACACACACAGTATTGAAGCTTATCTAAACCATGAGTCCCTCCCAAAGCCCAGTCAAGGTGCCCTCTTGGAAGACTATGACCAATTGGATGGTTAGAGAACATGGCTCCCCATCGAACTTTTGGCCTTTCTTTCGCTAGCAATGGCCCATGACTCTTAAATCTTTAGTGACTAATTAAACAATGATCGACTATTATATAAATAATTTAAACCCTAATTAATCCTTTATTAATTAATAAATAATAATTTAAACCTTCATTGTTATTAATATTAATTAATCTCATTTAATTAATAGAATAACCTTTACTAAATCTTAATTAATAAATTAAACCTTAAATAAATAATTTATTTTAAATTAAAGCCTTAATTAATAAATAATAAAAATAATTTAACACTTGATTAATTAATTAAATAAATAATTTACCCTATATTTTTAATTAATAATTTATTAAAATTAATCTTATCTTTAGAAGATAACTAATTAGAAACTAAACCTCATTAACTAAGTTAAATAAACCTTGTTTAATACTTAATTAATTATTAATTATCAAAACTGGATTATTTAATAATTAATTATTGAAAACTTAATTAACTTTCTAAAACATCATTATTAAGTTTATGAAACATTTTCAAAACGCTTTTAAGTATAAAAACTAAAATTTCAAAAAATTTAATTTTTTTTATCGAAACTACATCCATAGCGACTATCGCTACTGATGTAGTAACTTGAGTTTGTTTTCTTTTTCAAGTTACTAACTTTCCAATTTTCCACTTCTAACTTTGTTTCATTTTAAATCATAAGGAAAAATTTAGAAACTAAAACAAAGTTTAACTTTACAGTTTTAAAAACTCAAATACTTCAAAACCATTTCCTTCCAAGAATCCAAAACTCCTTTTAACATCTCAATGTTAACTTATAAACATACCACATTATAACCAAGTCTACATTCATATCATATCCAAACTATCAATGAATATCAAATCTAAAGTTTATAAACTATATCATAACCAAAGTTTACAAATTTACACCAATACTAAGGTAGACTTCATTTCAAATCCACCTTTTCCATCTCGAATCATCCATGTCCACAAGTAACCAAAATATTGTAACGACCCAGAATTTCAGTCATTTGAATTTAGAATATTAATTGATTTTAGATATTAAAAAGTTAATTTAATAAGTTTAATAACTTGAATTTCAAATATAGCGATTTATTTGATAATTAAATTGTTAAATTTAATATTTGGGATTGTCTAAATAATTGAATCTCAAATTTAATGCGAATGAAAATGATTTCGAAAGTTGATTTAAATTATATTTGAATAAGAAGGAAGATAGTAAAATATTAAATTGGAATTAAATGTGACTAAACCGATTTTTATAACTAACTCATTTTAATTAACGTGTAAAAATAGCCTTTCGGGACACTGCCTCGGATTTCAACGAAACCAATTTCATTGGATCCGTAATAGTGAATTATTATATGCCATCGAATTTCGTGGCGATTGGACGTATCGTTTGATCGTACAAGCTCGAAACGCATAGAATTTATTTAAAGGAATTTAAATTAATATAATTCGATTTGAAAAGCTAACTTTTGTATACGATAGAATTAGGTCCCGATATATATTTCATTATGTTCGGAATAGGGGTATAACATATAGAACGTCGGACGGCATGCTGCATTTGGAATCCGAAATTTTAAAGTGTGAATAGTGCTTTAGAATTTTCTGTATAAAGGCATCAACTTTCTTCATTTACCAAGCTCTAACCCTAAGGTCAACGGCCACTATTAAAAGAAAACCAAATCAACAGCCATCAATTCACGAGGAACTAGGAATGAAATTAGCCAAAACCTTCAACACGAAAGTTGTTGCCCTCATCCTCACGATCCCATCCATATAGGTCGATCGTCAATAGATAAGCCGTGGCGGCGGCTAGGGCGACGCGTTCATGATAGCTCGCGTTTGTTTTTGGGATCGGTTTCGGCAACGATGGCATGGCAGGGTGTGTGGCGGTAGGCGAGTGATGGTACGGCGGCAGGCACCCATAAGCGAAAGGCGGTAGCAATTCGTGGATCGTGATCGATCGAATATAAAAAATAGAAATCACGTTGTTTGGGTGAGCATGGGAGGAAGTAGGAGGGAATAAGTTAATTTAAAATTTAATCTATTTAAGTTAATTTTATTTAATTAGGGAATAAGTTAAATTAAAATTTAATTTATTTAAGTTAATTTTATTTAATTAAATCATACGTTCGTTAATTCTTAATTTTTTCATACGATGTCGGTTTTGAGCACGACAAGTTGCGTTGCGATCGTATCAGCGAGTACTATGATATGGAGTTGGATTGGATGGATGTAGAGCTAGCAGAAATTTTGCACTAAATTGAACGACCATTCAATTTTAATTCAAACTATAGCGCTTTGGCAATTTCTGGAATTTCTGCGAGTTAACTCATCTCCCTGGCCATTTATATTTTATATAATTATGGATAATTTTATTTATGCTGTTTGTTGCTTTTTTTAATGATTTACTATTTTATTAGTTGATTTGGATATATTCCTGCCTATTGGAGTGGATGAAACTCTATTATGTTCCTGTGTATGAGCGAATGACCCTTTATATACGATCCCGTCTAGAAGCGGTTAATTTATATTATTTGATTATATATTGTATGTGATCCATGGGGACAAGTTGGAGGGATCCAATAGGATTCCTCACGTTGTTGATTTTACCTTTCAAATATTTTGATATATGATGTGTTGGATGCCATATTTGATGACACATATTATTTTTACTAATTTAGTGCCATAGTTGCACTGAGCCATATTTTTAGTATTTTGAAATACTATAAAATTATGATTTTGAATTGAAATGATTTTCAAAACGATTTTTGGAAGTATATATGTTTTAATAATTTTTATATTATTAAAAGGAATGAATCTATTTTTAAATAAATAAAAAATATGATTTTTAATGTTATAAAGGTGTAGTATTGAGAAATTCTTTGATTATGAATTTTTGAATAAGTGTTTAAAAAGGATTTATAAAAGTGATATTTTATAACTAAAGAAATAGATTTATAATCAGAATTTGTAAATATTTTGTAAGTGGATTTGAAAAGTATTTGGTGAATGGATTTATGAATGGATTTTATAAATAAATTTAATTTATAAAAAAATGGATTTATAAGTGGATCTTGATAGTAAAATGAGTTTTTATAAAAGAATGATTTATAAATAAAGAGATTTTAAAAATAGAAGCTTTATTAAATTGAAAGGAGATTTATAGACACAGTTTTATAAATATGTAAATGATTTATGTTGAGATTTAAATATAGATTTTTATATAAAGGAAACACATTCAAATTTTTAAAAGTTAAATAATCTTTTAAAGGAACGTTTTGTAAGTAACATTTTTTAATGAAGTTAATGGGTTTTAAAGTGATAATCTTTAAAAATAATAAAAATAAAGTTGCGAAAATAATAATTCCAAATGGAATTTAATAGTTTGTGCAATGATTTAAAATGTGATATGGATCGAATACATAAATTTCAACATTTATTATTGTAATAGATGTTTTTGGGGGAAGTATGGAAGCATGGACTATAACACTGTTGTTATAGTAAATGATTTTCGAAAAGGAAATATTTTATGTTGTATACGGGATATATATATGTGTACATATATAATCAAATCTCTATACTAGTGTTTTTGGGTTGTCATAACGATGTTTTACGCAACATTTGTTTTGACCCAGTAAATGTTTTTTGACTTTCCACTGTGAGATACATGAATTGTTTCTTATGATCGTACTAAAGGCTTGGTTGTATAAGAAACATTACTTCTTATTCTGAATACCCGTTTTGAGGCGTATGAAATCGGGAGTTGTATGGTTATTGAATTCTATTTGGGGTGTCTTAAAAATGGTATTGTTATTAAATATACTTATACCGTTTGTATAAGTATATGGAAATGTTTTCCAATATCAAAAATTCAAATAGTTTTGAGGATATATATTTTTAAAAGATAAATAGAAGTAAATATTTGGAAATTGGTTTAATTAATAAAAGATTAATTAGATGGGCCTGGAGACTGCATATGTGCTAGATATTGTTTGTTATTTTGATAGTCAAATAACCGACTATCAAAGTTAGCCATTTTTGGTTCCTTGACTTGATGTGGGAACTGATTAGTCATGCACTTAGCACGAAGCCGACTAAGTAGGCTTGATTATTGTTTGGATTAAGAATGTTTATTCGAGTAGTGTAGATTGTCTATGTTACTCCAATCTACCGGTTTTCCTTCTTGGCCAAAGGATAGCATTTAAGAGTTGGAAATGTGATGAGTCCACGAGACTTGGTTTTTGTATGAGGTTGAGAGCCTCTTTATCGTTTTTGGTCTGGAGAGACCGGGATTGGGTTTATCTGAGAACCATTTTGGACCAATGTATGCGATCGAAAGTGCATGTTTATGATGTTGATTTTGAAGACGGAAACTCCATGATGCAGGGATACTTGCCACTAGACCCACGATGCATATTATATATATATGATGGTAGTAGTGCTTCGTTATGAAAATCTATGATGTGCAAGGACTTCTTGATACTAATCCTAGAGGTAATTCTCAACAGGATGTGGTAGGAGAGTGCCTTCGGTTTGTCCTATTCCTGGACAACTTGTATGGACGAATGTCTTACGTTGCATTTCTAATTACATTGATTGATCTCTATGAATGTATTTTCTGTTTAGTGGTGGAGAAGGCAACTTCTCTTAGCTTAATACCTTTTCCTAAGACGTGCCAACTTAGGAGTTGTACGTTTTTGGAAATTAGTTGTGTGATTATGGGAATGGCAATGTGGCATTCAAAGTGGAATGTGTTATGTGAAATGTAAACGTTACCTTAAGCCTCATCACCTAGTAATGGCTTAAATAGGGTACGCCATGAGGCTATGTGGTTCGCAACCATAAGTGTACGATCATCACCTTCTAGATAACCCTTTATATGTGAGATATGTGGTGTATGATATGAGACGTCTCAGATAGGTCGGTAACAACTGGATGATGACATATTCAGTTTCTATCCAGGCCAAGTATGAGTGCTAAGCAGAGATAAATTAGTCTTGCCAGATGCGGAGGATTGTTTGTATATCATTGGTACATTGCTCGAAAGATGTACTGTACAGAACGTAGTCCCTTACCCATCATTTTATGGAAATCCATTTTCCAATACGCGCCTGCCATTTTGTTTGTAAACCTATTACGTCGTCAAATTTTACAAATGCAACAATTTCGGCTATTTATTATTATTTGTATACTAGACACTAGTATAATATAATAGGATTTGATATGTAATGTTTTGGTTATCGTAAGGTAAAAACCCGTCCTTGTTTAATGTGGTGTGGTTTGACGAGATACTTTCGTTTAATAAAGAAAAGTTTTATAACTTTAAGATTCAGTTGAGATGTGTTTTCTCACACTGGTTTGCCAGATTGATTCGAGCGTTCTTCCCTTTCAATGCTTAGGTCAGACCGTGCATATTTACATATTTAGATTTGGATGCTTTGGAGCTTCAGCAGACGGGCTAGAGGTCTTCAGCTTGTATTCAGGTATATGTTTATTTTCCGCTATACTGTTGTTTAAACTATCAGCATTTGTGAGGACAGGTTATTCTAATTGTCCAGGCTGATGATTAGTGATTTGTTTTTGTAGTCTGATTGATGTATGTATATTAAAGATTACGTTTTCTCTTTTGCAAAGTTTATTGATATTATATTATATGTTGTTCTGCTACGATTATGAAATTCTGTGTTTGTTTTAGTTTTTCTTTTTCTTCTTCTTCTTTATTCTTTCTTTCCTATAACTACTCGTATCTTAGTTCGGTTTGGGTTGGACGTGTGTGGTTTATTATCAGCTTGAATTATGTGGTTTGCAGGTCAATAAACCTATAACAACTCAAACATATTTCACACACATCATAAAGAAATTTATGCAACATATATCAAGTTAAAAACTATGAAATCAAAACTAACGTTTACTCACCGAAAGATTGGAAAATCACACAAAAATCACTCGAAAATGGATCATTTTCTCCTTTATTTTTGGTCATCTTACTCTCAAAATTTGATAAGTCATAAAGAAATGTTTTAGAAAATTATTTTCTCTGCAATTTGAAATAAGAATCACTAAATTTCAATTTTTTTTGAGGGAGATATGATCAAAAGAAAGATTAGTATTTTCGGCCTTGATAATATGGTCCGAAAATGAGTCAGGAAAAAATGAAATGTTGACCTAAAAATATTCAAAATTTTATAAAGTCATTTAGATGAAATTTGTAACCATTAGAATTCTATATGGTTTGGGAAGGAAAAATCTTGATTTGGAGTACTGTAGAGGAAGTTATGGCCTGATGAAATGTGAGCAAAAATAGAGAAGAAAGAGTTATAAAACAAAATGTTTGAAAACATTTAAAACAAAATAAAGTTTTGAATTTAAATATAATAATTTTAAAATAGGAAGCCATGACTAATTTTTTCAAAAGCTTTAAAGAATAAAGAAGTAAAGAAAATGAAAACGGAAATGAATGAAAAATGATGGAAGTGTTAGGAAGATGTTATATATATTAAGTGCATACATCGAATTACCAAACTACCCTCGTACTTTGCCCACCTCTCTCCTTATGCCACCTCACCACCTTCTTCCACCTCACCCAAATCTGCCCTCCTTAGCCACCCTTCCGTCAAATCCATGCCAACATGCTATTAATGCCTTAATCCTTTCCGTTTTTAAAGGAATCTTTATATTTAAATGTTTTTTTATTTTTTTGGAAATATGTCACATCACTACTTATATAAACTTATTTAAATGCATATATATATTTATGTATATATGTAATTATAACTAATAAGAGTGTAAATGTGTGTGAATATATTTTCATTAGAGCTCACAATGTTCATGACAACTTTTAGTTGACGAAAGTCGAAATTTCGAAAAACGAATTCCGTCACATTTTCAATTTTTCTTCGAACTATATATTTTTGTAGACCAATTTTGAAAACTATTTCACATTATTATTAATCATTAAAAAGAGTTTTACTTTCATTATAAAGCCTATATATTAAATATTTAAAATTAAGTAAATCAAAGCAGTGAAATTTTGAGTTGTTATAAACACCCTAAATGATGAAAAGATTCCTAGATTCAATGAATCAATCTCTAGATTTTTGCAAAAATTGAGAGATAACAACCATTTTTTAAAATCTATTTTGTTTGTTTTTTATTTTTCGAGTTTCATAACCCTAACCCCTAAGAAATTTTTGGCCAAGGATATATCTAAGAATGATAGCAAAGGATAAAGACAAATGAGAATAAAGGAAAAAATAAAGATGTCATTGAAGATACGCTGATGCACTTCCTTTAATTAATATTTTCCTTTACATTTCAAAAAAAACCCTCTCTTATAAGCTATAGCCGGCCATATAAAGAGGGGTTTGGGCACCAAACAATTCAATAACCCAACTAGTAATAATGCCATTTAAATCCAATTTAATTTTTTTATTGATATCGTACACCGATACGCGCTTTATAACTTTTATACACACACTTTATTAAATACTAATGGTATTCAAGCAAGTTAAATAAAATTATTTCAATAATTGATATTTCATAAATTTTAATTTAATTTATTTAAATCCATTTTAGTATTTATTGTATTTAAATTAAATTTAAATATTATGCCGACAACATATATCGATACGTGCATTTATAACTTTAATACACACAACTTTTTAAATACTAATGGCTTTTATACGAATTAAATAGTATTCAATAATGAATATTTCATAAATATTAGTTAATTTAGCTAGTTTTTAATGACTAAAAATTAATCAACTCATGTTCTATGGTTCATTCGGAAAATTCATCATTTCGGTTGTGTGGCTCAAAGGTGTTAATTTAGTCAGCAGTTAATATTGAACAATTCAAATATTAACGTTCATACATCACCTGAGCTAGTGGTGTGACATTTTGGCTGAATTTATCGCTTATACATCTTTCAGTATTATAAGCAGCACATAGTAGTAATGATTACTCACACCAACTCTCTTTGTTAAAACTATATCACGTTAGGACTTATGTAATTTGGTTTTTGGTCAAAATTCCAGCATCGTCCACATTAAAATTAATAAATCCAAAAAAAGTCAATGGTTCAATAATAACATAATACTCTGGCCAGAGATTTTAACTTTAAGTATATCACCGTTGACTATAATAATAACCTTATATAACTAAGGAGATGAATTCTTTTTGAATAATGTTTCACTTCCAATTCTTCAACTCACACCGAACTATAGTCATTTAGTGGACACCATGCCACAATTTAACTATAATTAAAGCGGAGTGTCGACATCCAACTTCTACAGTATTCACAAGTCGAGTAAACTATGTAATATCATCACTTTGAGATTCCCTATGCGACTTTAGTCATATCAACCAATAGAAAACTCTCCGGTGAGTCATTTTATAGTTGTCTAATAACTATCAACACGTAACCCATTAGTGCCTCCAACTGCCATAAGTAATACACTACCCAAAATTTGGAGAGCATTATGCACTATAATATCAGTGGATATATTGATATCCCATCTAGAAACATCATAACTAGAAATATTTATTATAATATGCTATTTTTAATGTAATAAATTTCTCATGCTTACAACACATTGTAATACTATCACATAACATATCATTCAAGGATTTTCTATTTAATAAACTTTAAATTAATTACTTAATTAATTATATCACAATATAACAAGTATATAATTTTTACCATAAATAATGATGTTGAACATGAAAAGAGAACATATTAAAATTCAAGATGTTGAAGGCAATGAGGCATTCAGCAAGGGTATCGTGTTTTAGGCACTTCCAAAAGATGTCAATTTTCTACAATAAAGGTTGTCGAAAGCTTAAGATAGGACAGGAAGCTTCCATGGATGTTGAATTCTAAGTGATTGAAAAACGTGAGGGTTATCAAACTTCAACAAAGAAGAGGTAGCATATAAGGGCATTGAGTCTCTAAGGATGTCTGACAATATAAGAGTTATTGAGCTTGAACAAAGGAAAGGGAGATGTTGAACCTTAACAATCTTGGAATTAAAGCAAGTAAAGAGGAAGAGATGTGGATCCCAAAATAACTCCTATAGACATCGTGCATGTAACAAACTTGGAGTGGTATCGAATGACAACAGATGGCGAAAGACTGTGGTATGGAAGATATCGAACCTGAAGAAAATCAAAGATAGTTGCTAAATCACTATAACATAAAGTAGTGCAAAAAGAAATACGACACTACCAAAAGATGTCGAATACTTGTCGAGCCTCTACAATCATAACCACTATAAGGCATATATAAGCGACAAGGGATGCTAGGCTTTAAAAGATATAAAAGGTATCGAATACATAATCACAAAAGGGTATATCAAAACTCCATCAGTATCGGGCCTTTACAAATATGACTATCGTAAAGCCTCAACAAGTGGCAAGTGGTCTTGAGCCATACAAGCAGTAGAGGTTGACGAACCTCAAAGGGTATAAGATATGTCAAATGCCTACAGTTATCAAAAATATCATAAGTCATTAGTGCTTAAAAAGATATCGTAAATTATTAATGCATCGAAGGATGTCGTAAACCATCAATATGGATGGGATGCCATAAATCATCAATATGGTATGGATGTCTTAAATCGTCAATAAAATAGGATGCCACAATGTAAAAGGGGTTGCCGCATATGAAAAATATACAGAAGGTTGTCGCATTCATCAATGTGATGAATGATGTCGAAAATCAAGGATGTCGAAGGATACGTGACGGCCAGACCACCTACTTCAACCCTTATAAATACAGACCTTATGGAAACTTAGAAGGGGCGAATTCTTCTTAACATTTTTCTTATATTTTTAAAGTTATAACCTTAAATTGAGTTAGGGATTTTAGAGCTTATTGTAATTTGATGATCTTTTGCAAATAAGCACTTGTACAAATCAATTTTGCATAACATACTACAAGTGAATAAAAATTCTTGACTATGACATGACTTTCATATGACTCTTATGCCTTATTATTTATGATACGCACATGATTTCTCTACTGATAATGCATACTTCTTGCGAGTGGACATAAGGCTATCCAAGTTTATCTCTAATCAAGCCTTATCTACTTTATACATTTTGAGGTTAACAAAGAAATTTGTTAATATTTTGGCGCTAAAAGGAGAGCTCGAATCTCCGACTCCTTACATATCCCATAATGGATTATCCTTGACCTACATACATAGGGTATGGAGGATTTACCTAACCAACATATTCCATAAAGAAACTTTCCAAATCCTACATAACCTTCCTTGGACAATATAATGACTATCTCAGAACAAGGATCTTTTGAACCTCAAGCAATCAGATCAATTTCTCAAATCGCTTCTGACCCTTGGTTTTATGAGGAACAAGTGTTAAGAATGTTAGCACTACAACTCAAGGAAGAAAAGAGACAATTAATTCCTTATAATCCCAATAAATGGAGTATAAATCCATTCATATAGGCTCTAGCCCTATCTATGGTTATCATTCTCAGCTTGGAAAGAAAAACACCAAAAAGGATAGTTTGTTCCCAAACATGAGAAAAGTATATAATTCCAATCCAAAGGAAATATTTTTGAAAAAGAAATGACAAGAGACTACGAAAAAAATTCCCAAAGGTGGAAATGAGTAATTGATCATCCTCCTACACAAAAATCAAAGTTCGAGAATTTTTAAAGAGGAAACTTACAGATGATGCTAATGTACCAATCCAATGCTATGAGAGAATCAAGCAGAAGCAAAATGCATAATGCTCTAGAAATTTCCAATCTTCAAGAATTCATTCCCTTACAACTTCTCACGAAAATATCTACCTCCTAACTAAAGAAAGATTAAACTATTAGCCTTTGAAGAAGAATCAACAGAAAATGAAAGGAATCTCGAAGGTGCTTATTACCTATATCACTAAAGGAATGGACATGAAATCAATCAATGTCGAGCTCTAAAAGGAATGATTGAGAATTCTTTGGGAAAAGGAGGGCTTCAAGAGTTTATTAGCAAGATTTAAGAAAAACGAAAATGTATCTACAAAGAACAAGTAATCAATTAAGAAGAATGCTTCACAAAGAGGATTTATAAAATAAAGGAAAAAGCCTTTGATTCTGCCAAGATGGCCTGGTCAAAGCACCTCCTAGAGGGATCTATGAGGTTGGCCAGAGCACTGCAAGCCTTCGGTCTTGCCTACATGGCCTAGCCGAAACATCTTCTAGAGGGAGGACGGAGTAAGCCTTTGGTCTTACCTAAGATGGCCTGGCTAGAGCACCGACCAGCTTTCAGTCCCGGCTTTCAGTCCCGCCTATAAGGCTTGTCTGAAGCGCCGCCTAAAGGAAGGACGGAGTAAGCCTTTTGTCCCTCCTAAGATGTCCTGGCCAAAGCATCGAACCAACCTTCAGTTCAACTTATAAGGTCTGATTGGAGTGCCTCTTAGAAGGAGGACATGTAAGACTTTGGTTTTTCTTAAGATAGCTAAGCAAATGCACTGATCAAAACCTAAATCATCACCTAAGATGTGACAAGGGATTCGATCAAGGTTTAGATCATTACCTAAAGATGGTGATAAAGAAAATCAATCAAAGGCTAAATCACTACCATGAGAGAAGTAAGGGGATAAAACTAATCAATCAAATTAATCGAACTCTATCCTAAAGAATGGATCAAAAGTACACTTCTAGAGGAAGAACGGTCAAATGTGGGCTATTGTGCCCTAAAGTAAAGTCGTTTTCAATTGCCAAATGGTTTTCTAGTCTTCTATTTCAAAGTAATTTCTCCCTCTTCTATTTCAAAGTAATTGCCAGGTTTTATTTCTGGTCTTATATTTCAAAGTTATTGCCAGATGGTTTTCTGGTCTTCTATTTCAAAATAATTGCCAGATTGTTTTCTAGTCTTCTATTCAAGTAATTGCCAGATGGTTTTCTAGTCTTCTAATTCTAAGTTATTTCTAGATAGTTCTGTGGTCTTCTATTTCAAAGTTATTCTCAGAAGATTTTCTGGTCTTCTATTCAAGTAATTGCTAGACTATTTTTGATCTCCTATTCAAGTTGCTGCCGGATGGATTTCTAGTTTTCTATCCAAATAATATTATCTCCAGAAGATTTTTGGTCCTCAATGCATACGAAATTATAATCACCAGATGAATTTTCGATATTTAAAGCAACTATGATTACCTATAAAAGAAAGATGAAAAAGCAAATTGATCCAACTTATTCAAAATTTTGTGTATAATCATTTTAAAAAATGAATTTCAAAACCATACTTTTAGGATTTCAAAGATCAAGAAGACAGCCGTTTCACAAATAATATTTAGCATTTACAGAGCAGAATGATCAATTTAAGAAAGGAATAATTCCTTAAAATTATGAAAATCATGATCAATACTTATCCTATGTTTTTCTAGAAAAAAGAAAATTGGAAAGTCAGGTCTAAAACATCCTTCAAGGGAATAAAGAGCAAGCAAATCTACGCTTAATCAAAGGCTACAAATCATATGGAATCGGACTAAAGCGTTTAAGTGAGTTGCAAAGCTCAAACTATTCCCTAGTCCAAATATAAGACAAAAATAAGGAAAGAGAATACAAGTTCAATTTAGAATATCAATCATTCGGCTATGAATTTATTTACCTTTTTACATATATCATGAAAGATTAATCAGTAAGAGATTTCCATCAAGAGTTTTTAAAGAATGTCACTTTAATTATTAAGAATCAAGGTCTTGTACCTTTTCTTCAAATCTTCAATAGCAGAAGCAGGTTTAATAATGTCGCAAAGTAACACATCTAAAAATATCTTAAGCTTCTTTTCCTTCTTGTGACTAGTGTCTGTGTCATCAATCGAGTTAGTTTGAACCTTTAATGGATGATCAAGCATCTTATTAGCTCCTTTGAGGGTTTTAACTATATTCTATAACTCTTTAACCTTTTGCCCATGAGCGTGCTTCTTATGTCCCAATTCTACAATTTGACTTTAGTAATTATCGAGATGTTCTGAAATATTTTCGTCCCATTTTCCTTTGAGAAATTGGGTACACTCATATATGTATGCTCGACACCACCTATAAATCTCTCCATCATTCACACCCGAAGGCGAGTTCTTCAAGAAAGAAATTTTCTTCTTACCAGCTAAGGACTTAGATCTAGTTGACTTTGTTGGAGTAGTAGTAGGAAGGCCAGCTTCTCCTCTGCTCATAATGAGCTCTAAAGATTGGCACGATACTTGGCTCTTTAATAAATCAATTTAAAGATCTTTAATTTTCTGATGCAACTAAGAAATTTCCACGTTAATCTCAGTCCTTTGATCTGGAAATCCATATTGACAGATTGAAGCAATGTTCTCTTTCATCTCTTTAATTTCTTTATCCTTCTCTTTGATTTTCTCCTCCAAACTTGAGGTTATTCCTTCATACCGCCCACTATCGATCTCAATTGATAATATTTATCATGCCAATTACGTGCCTTCCAATTTTTGGTATATGATATGTCCAAAGCTTCTTGGATGAGCATTTCTTAATATCTAAACGTATCTTGGTTTTGATATTTTTCAATCGAGAAAGAAGATCCGAGTCGCTGAGTGCAAGTGTTAATTAACTTTCCTATACATATGAACAACAGGAAAAAATAAATAAATTAATACATGAAAAAATGCATTCATTATTAGCAACAAGAAGGTTTACATGCACGAGCAAATTCAAATCACATTGACAGTATAAATTTTATGCATTTAACTCTCAAAGTGTAAAGACGGCAGTTTGAGCATTTTTAAGCGATCCAACGGACAAAGAGAGGGTAGATTCAAAGGAACATTAAACTCTTGAGGGGTATTAACTGGATGGAATTGATGGTAGTTCCATTTTTCGGCTAAAGAGCTGATCTAACCACATAACAATTTAGCGTGGTTGGTTCGTATCTCGCTAAGTAATTTATCCTTTTCGTCACCTAAGAAATAGAAGTGAAAGTATGGAAGTCGTGCGTAAACTTCTTGGGGACCTCTAAGGAAGCAATATTTTGCTAACCGAGAATTTTTAAGAATTAAGGGTTTCTCTTTAAAGTCCCTCTTTAATTTGATAAATTTAATTAAGAGTTCCATGGAAACAGGACTACCCGATGATTGCTTAATCTGTATGATTTATAAAGATAAGCTAATTTTCAAAGAAATGAAAATACTAAAAATCATAAAACTGTATGAATTATACATTAAAAACATAATTACTTAGGTTCATACGATATTGATCCTTTATAGAATTCAGAAATAAATCTCTCCTTGTTAAATTTAAATTTCTCGAGAGGAAGAGTGTTTTGGAAAATGGGAATGGTTGCTACCCTAGAAAGATTCCAGCACTCCTCGGGATGGGGAACAGATCCATATTCATCCAAGTATTTATCGTGAAGACGTTTAAGTAAATCCCTACTTTCCTACCCTAAGAAAGAAAAGTCAAAAAAAGACTCCTAAAATAAATTTTGTAGAGAAATTCCACTAAAGCATCTCTATCTTCGATAAGCATTAATAAGAGAGTAATTAGCTCTATGTTTTCACTTATAACTCTCTCCTAATGAAGGTAAGTCTTCTTCAACGATGGGACCACTTGCTTTTCTTTGAAATTCCTTAACCAAGCGGCATAAGCAAAAAGGCGCCTATACTTGTCAAATAAACCGTTGTTCTCTTCAACCAATTTACCTATTTAATTGTTGCATTTCTTCTCACTCTTCTTATGTAAAATCTAAAAGTAATACATGTTTTTTGTTTTCAACTAAGATAGTCAGTTTATCAACTAAAGTAAACAGATAAATTATAAGCATTTAAATAACAAACTTTATACCTACACCGCAGGAGCTTGTGGAGTAGAAGCCTAAGCTGTCTCTTTATCTGAATTAACAACTTGAGCATCTTTTAATAGGGCATCTTTTGATGGGCATCTTCTTGAGAAGCATTGTGAGAATTGGGAAGATCGGGAAGATCCATATCATGAGTAAAGGCGCCCAAATCTTGACCATCCAATCTGTTACTACCATCTCCTGGATCTTCAGAATCTTTACTGCTATCGCCCTTATCTTTATCATCATTATTGTCATTATCATCATCATTATCACCACTATCATCATCGTGATCCTTACGATCATCGGGTTCTTCATCTCCTCCTAGTAGAGGGTCATCGAAAGATAACAACTCCTTTGGGTCGCCAGCTTCTTCCTTGGGCGTCTTGGAGCGACCCTTGAACTCTTCCTAGCAAAAGATAAAATTTCCTCTTGAATTTTCTATTTAATTCTGGAAGGGAAGGAAAGTCCAAATCGGGGCATTTTCCAATGTTGTCATTGTAAGCAGCAAAAAGAGCATCTTCATTGGAGTTATCTATGATCTTAATAAGGCCTTGATCTAAGAAGAAGGAAACTTTCTTCTTATCATTCTTTTAGTGTGGTCAGCATGAATTAGAGTGGCATCTTTAATTTCTAGCTGGCTCTCCAGAGACTTTATCTTGGTAGCCATTTCGTCCTTCTCTTTGTTGGCCTGCTCAAGCTCTGTTTTCATCCTCTCTTCAAATAGTACTTTGGTTCTTTTTTGTTCATCAAGGGAAGAGGCAAGTTTGCGCTTCTTGAGAATAACTTCATCCCTTTCCACTGCATTATCAATCATTTGACTCTGTAGGGTCCCAACTTTAGTCGTTAATAAGGAAACCAATTCCTTAAGCTCTGAACTTGACTAATAGGTCCCTGGGTGGCTTATTGAAGACAGAACATGTGCTTGGCCACTTGAAACATATGAAAGATATAAGTTAAATAAGGATGTACAAAACTAAAGTGCAGATTAGCCAACACAAAAGGATACACCGGTAGAAGCTGCCTATAAAGGACATAAAGATGATCCATCGAGAAAGTTGCAGGCTGCAGTGGCTTGAGAGAAGCCAAAGTCGGAGATTGTATAACCAAACAAATGAGATCTTCAAAGCCCATGGTGAGAACTTAGGCCTGGGCCTCTGGAGGAATAGATTCATTAGAAAGGAGGTCAAACCAAGCTCCTTAAATAAGCGCTGAAAGCCAGAAGCAGAGGCGGGAAGTGGAATGATTAACAAAGAATTCGAGGTGTGAACCTCTTCGGTAAGTTTTTGAGCACCATGATCTAAAAAATCTAAGTTAATCGTGTCAAGATCTTGGGTGGTCAAGTTAGCATCTACATGTGGCTCCTCAGCAATAGCGATAGAAGTTTGGACCTCTCCGAGCTTATGCTTCTTACTTATAGAAGGGATTAAAGCATCAGTTGGAGAACTCGAGCTCATCTTTCTTTTTGTAGCCTCAATAGCATTAGCAATGGATCCCCTAACAGGGGCAGATTTGGTTGATCTAAACAAGGTGGAAGTACGAGCTTTAGCTTTCCAAGACTTAGAAGCTACAACAATAGTAGACGAACTTAATCAAAAGAGAATTTGTTTGACATCGACATAAGAAACTTTATTTAACTATAATATAAACTTACTAGAAGAATCATGTTGAATAGGGGAAGAAAAAGAATAAAAAGCTTTCCAACTATTAACAACCAACGACCACTTTCCATGAGAATCTCCCTAAGCCGTAGGAGATCTCCTAGTACCCTATGGCCTTCCAGGATTAGATAGTATTTTCGGAGGTTGGTTTCAGTCAGAAGTGTGGGCCTATTCCCCATATTCTTAGAAGCCTCGATTAAGGTGTTCATTATGGCAGATGGAAGAATCAATTTGTTTGGAAATGTATTCTAAAGGAGAATAATTGTCATAAGAGAATAGCAGGATGTAATATAAATAATAGAAAGTAGGAAAACTTACTAGGAACAGAAAATGGCCCTCTGATTCAAGGGGTATAATTATAACACCCCGTAAAATTTAGTAAGGAGTTACGTAATTAAAATAAAGTTAAAAATGGAAATTTTGTAAATTTCAGAATTTGACCATGGGATTTGCACCGTTGCATCCGTGGTGATTTTCTGATATGGAAATCAAAGTTAGTATGAAATGTTATGGGTGTTTGAATTTTCAAATTTAAAGTTTAAATTTTCGAATTTGAATTTAAAATTTTTAAATTAGAATGTTTGAATTTGAAAAGTTAATGTAAGAAGCTTAAGGGTTAGGCAGGATTAAATATTAACATGTGATTAATTGGATTAATTAAGTCAACAAATATAACGTTTGACGTATATAAATAATTAAGCAAACAAATAAAAGAGAAAGAAAAAAACATTCTAATTAAAATGATCGATCGACTACCTTATTTAAGCAGGTCGACTTCTAGCGGTCAACTGCCTAAGGAGGAGCGGTCGACTGGTGGCGAAGCCAGGGCAATAAAAAGCCTAGGCCAGAATGGTCCAAATTCTCAGTTTTAAATCCAATGGCTATGGTTTCTCTCCATCCTATAAATAAACTCCTAGAACTCCACTTTTCCTTCATAAAATTTTGTGAATGCTAGCGAAGCTCTTTCAAAATCTCTCTCTTAAGGGTTTCAAGAATAGTAAACTTTTCTGGTATGTAATTCTAGTTTCTAGTCCGTAAATTAAACTAATTCTTCTTTTTTCTTTCTTATGATTTCTGGAATCTAATACATACATACATACATACATATATATATATATACCACAATCTATTTATTGTATATTCAATAAGGGAAAGATCTTACAGAGAATTAGGAGCAACAAAAATCAGATTTCTTCTTCTTCTTCTTCTTCTTCTTCTTCTTTGGGTTTTAGAATTGGTTAGGATTTCCATATAAGAGGGTTAGATGTTTAATTGTTTTGATTTCGAATTCTATTCCCTTTATTTCTGATTCTAAATCTAATTTCTATATGAAATTCACTTTGTTGAATATTCTAAAAGAGGGAGACTAAAAAGGAACTAAGCATAGTAGGAAGCAAACAATTCTCCTTGAGTGGAAATATCAAGTTTTACATTTTTGTAATTGAATAGTATTTATTTGGATTTGATGTATGCATTGGGAAATTTTGGTAAATGAAAACATAACACCTAAAACCCTTAGAATTAGTAGATATCAATTTTTGTATATTTTGGAATTATAA
This sequence comes from Allium cepa, assembly GCA_030765085.1. Taxonomy (NCBI): domain Eukaryota; kingdom Viridiplantae; phylum Streptophyta; class Magnoliopsida; order Asparagales; family Amaryllidaceae; genus Allium; species Allium cepa. The sequence goes on along the minus strand of CM060930.1, from coordinate 91,304,637 downwards.
TTTTTTTTGGTACAGATATATTAAAATCTAATTAACTGTTAGAATTAGATAACCTATGGTCAATTTAACTTATTTTCCCTCATTTGAATTGAAGTGTTTAAAGGTTCAAAAAGAAAAAAAATTAGAAATCGCATGTAAATTTTGAATTGAACTATTGTGATTTGCATCGTTTATTTCTACCACTTAAATAAATAAAAATTCCTTTCTCACTTCAATATGTTGAACACGAAGGTTGAATTGAACATAAGCAATCTAATTTGTTGCGATCTGTTCTTTAAAAGCAACATAAGGATTCTAGTGTATTAATATGGAATAAGTATAGATATTCCATGTTTGTACAAATCTATTTTATTTAGCTATGGTAGTAGCAGTTCATGTTAGAATTATATTTTGTATGAGATTGATATTAAGCAAATTATTATCGAATTGTTATATGTAATGATTAGCCTCTAAATTCTGCACATATGCGTATGTACCTGTGTGTGTGTATAATATAACGTACTGATTATGGTGTATTGAACGTGATAATTAGTATTATTAGAATAGTTAAGTAATAGTAATAGATAAAAAAGAAGTTAGAGTAAATTGGGGAATTAATCTCTAATTAGGGACGTAATAAGAGGATACCATATATGGCCTCAATTATCATTCGTATCGGAGGATATATGTATATAGCAGATATACATATAAGTTATGACTAAGTTATAAGGATACGGGGTTAGCCTAAAGCTACATAGAAGTCTGCCCAATTAAATTTGGCGATCAGGGTTGTGGCTTTCTGGACTAATGTGGGACATCACATATAATAAATAACTCCAGTAGTCACGAGGTTAGTCCCAATTATGTAGGGTAAACCTACCTAGTAAATCTGGCTAGTAGTTCCTACGAATAGTTGGACTAATGTGAGATGTCTCAAGTGAGTTATGGGTCATAAATTACGTGTTGGATACGGTAGGTGAAATCCTTAGGAGGGGTCGGCTTTGAGTTTGAGGTATTAAATGGCTATTGTAGGGCCCGCCTCTTTCTTAAGTGAAGTATTAAGTGACCTAATAGGATTTCTTACAATGTTAGCGAGGAAGAATCATACAAGGATCTGCCTTTGGGTTAGTCTTAAATGGCAAGGATCCGCTTCTTTCATAGGTCTTAAATGGTCAGAGTCTGCCTTACCCCCATTAAAAAGTAGTAACTGGTTTAGGTATTTCCTCATACATCATATGTGCTAGTTACGAAGAGTGTGCATAGTCAGACTGGAAGAGCCTTCGAGGTTATAATGCAATTTTGTGTAACTGGGTTGGAAGGCCCTTTGGGCCTACAGTACGTAAGACATATTTCTTATTTAAATAATACTAAATAAAGTTATGGTAAAGCTTGAGATTTCCGTTTCACTAGACATTTTTTTTGTTCTGACCTACTCTTCATTACAACATAGGTTAGAAAGAGTAGTGCTGATTTATAAGATGAAGGTGGATATCAAGACTGTGGTAGTTATCTATCTATTTATGTTTTTTAAGTATTTTATTACACCCATTTCGAACAATTATGTTATTTTGAGATATTGTACCATGAGGCTTTATGTAAACATGTTCTAATGCTTAACATGTAATGTTCTGAAATGGTTTTCTTTATGAAATGGGTACTTGTTTCTGATATTATATTTTTATCTTTTCTACTGTGAGATTCTGAAATTATAGATAGACAACTATGTGCACTATGTAATGTTTTATTTTATCGGGTTAATAACTCACTTTGAGATGGGCCTAAGGTTCAACGGGCTTTTATTGGGTCGAAATTAGGTCCGTTTTGGGACAAGTTGTTACAATAACACTTAACATAAAAGAATTGGTTCTCCAAATCCCTTGCTTTGTTGATTAAGTTAGTAACTAAGCTCTTCGGCCGAGGAAGAAGGAGGTACATTAAACCCTCCAATTTTCTTCCTATTTTACAGGATTCTCTAATGAATAGAGAGTTTTAACGCTAAGTGAAGGTAGGTTGGCTTCCCTAGCAAGTATCTCCATGCAACTCAAATAAGTATACGAATAAAAGTTAGTTGAATTGGAGCGATACCTAGATGTTCAAAAATTGTATAAGAAATTTAGGAAAAGGAAGGTAGCTTGTGTGCCAGATGTAGATAGGAGAGAAAGTAAAGAATCCCTTTGAAGAATTATCTACCATACCCGATGGACCAGCAGCCATGGCTTCTATGTTTACGATTCCAAACTGTTGAAGGATAGAATCTACTACTTGCTAAGTAATTATGGACTGGTGGAGCTTGTAATCTCCCTTATCTGATGAGAAGGCTTTGAGCTTTTATCAAACTTCTTGCTCTCTCTTTGTCTACCAGGTGATATTATACAAAATTAGAGAGGTATTGCATATTAAGCAATTAAACGCCTAACCAATTGGTACTTGATTAATTGGAAGCTATTTAATTTTTAATGGTGAAGTGTTAAAACCAAGACTAGCTATAAAACTTATAATAAGTTAATAACCCATTAATAGTTCATTCCAAGATGTTGAATTTATAGTAGGATATAAAATTTGTAGAATATTCAAGAAACTTATGACCAATTGGAAATTTATTAACAACCATTGGATTTATGATTAAATGTCAAGTTCGTAACTGGTCAATAAGGTTCAATTAAAGTAACATACTAACATCATCTTATAGAAATTATAGTAGGATGCCAAATCAGTAACCTGATACCAAATTTATAAGATTGTCGAGTACATAAATAATAAGTAAGGTTAGATTTGTCTAGTAACGGTCTAACCATTTGACAAATTTATAGGAAGTTGAATGCATAAATGGTTTATAGGTCTATGGTAGGATAGCCACATTCCGAACTCTTGATGTCATATCAGACTTAAATAGAATATCAAACCTGTAGCTTATGTATCAACTCTTTGAATGGTTGTCGAATTTGCAAAGGGATAACGGTTCACTATGAGTCATCAAGTTTATAAGTAATAAAACAATCCTTCGAAACAATTGCCGAACTCTTAATAGAAATCAAACCCCTAACTGATTGCTGATGTTATAAAAAGGTGTTGAATTTTAAAGAATAAAATAAAAAATAAAAAAATAACTAATGAATTGGGATCCAGTAAGTTGTTGATTTTTTAACAGCTAACCAAATTCTTGAATGAACGCGAAACCTTAAGAGAATGTCGATTTTTACATAATCAGGATTTCAGAAAGTTATCTTTCTAGAAACCTTTCGAATTTGTAATAACAGTTATATGACTTCAATTAACTGCTAAATGAAAATACCATGATCAACATTTAATTTAGATACTAAATATAATGCTTTAGTTAAACCCAACAAAATTCATAAAACACCCAACCAAACCCCAATTTAGAAATTGAAACCGAAAACCTCTCTTTAATCCTGTGTCTAAATCAACCAAAAGAAAAAAGTCAAACCATGAAATTGAACTTAGACGTTGTGAAATTTGAAATTTTTTGATTGAAATAGAGAGCTAATTTTTTTTTGATAATTATTTGCAGGCAAAAGGGGAAAGAAGAAAAGGATGGGTATTTATAAAAGGAAAGAGGAGTAACGAGAACCGTTGATCTGAAATTAAATGTACATACAAGATTAGAGTGGAATGCCAATGGGCGGTAATGTGGTTAGCATCAATATCAAGATGTTAACTTGAAAAATCAATATTTCTTCTACGTAGGAGGGCAAATGGTACACAAATAATGATGTCCAACATGAAAGAGAACATAGTGAAATCTAATATGTTAAAGGTAGTAGGGCATTTAACCAAGGGTATCGTGATTCAAGAACTTTCAAAAGATGGCAAATTTTTGCAATAAAGGATGTCGGATGCCAAAGAAAGGACAACAAACTTCCAAGAATGTCGAATTCCAAGTGATTGATAAATATGAGGACAATCAAACCTCAACAAATAAGAGACAACACATAAAGGAATTGATTCTCTAAGGATGTCGGAACACCAGAGTTATTGAGCTTGAACAAAGGAAGCAGAGATGTCGAACCTTAAGAACCTTGGAGGCTGTAAAGCATATAAAGAGGAAGAGATGTCATATTCCAAAACAGATCCTAAGGACACCGTGCACGTAACAAGCTTGGAGTGGTATCAAACAATAGATGTTGAAAGACTGTGATATGGAGGACATCAATTCCAAAGACAATTAAAGAGAGTTGCTGAATCACTACTGCATGAAGCATTACAAAGAGAAATACGACATTAATAAAAGATAGTGAATATTTAGATGTCGAGAATTTATAATCATAACCATTGTAAAGCTTATATAAGTGACAAGGGATGCTGGGCTTCAAAGGATATATAAGGTATCGAATACATAAGCACAAAAGGTTATACCGGAACTCTATAAGTATCGGGCCTTTACAACTATAACTATTATAAAGCCTCAACAAGCGGCAAGTGGTCTTGAGCCATACGAGCGGCATGGGATGACAAAATTCAAAGGTTATAAGAGATATCAAATTCCTATAATTATCAAAAATATCGTAAGTCATCAGTTCTTAAAAAGATATCCTAAAACATCAATGCAATGAAGGATGTCGTAAACCCTCAATATGGCTGGGATGCCCATCAATATGGCAAGGATGCCGTAAATCGTTAATATAATAGGACGATGCATTTCATCAATGTAAAGGGGTTGCCGTATATCAACAATACACAGAAGGTTGCCACATATCATCAATAGGATGGATGATGTCGAAAATCAAGGATGCCAAAGGACACGTGGCGGCCAGACCACCTACTTCAACCCCTATAAATACTGACTCCATAGAAACTTAGAGGAGGAAAACTCTTCTCACCACTTTTCTTATATTTTTAAAGTTGTGTCCCTAAATTAAATTGGGGGATTTTTAGAGCCTATTGTAAGTTGATGAATTTTTGCAAATAAGGACTTATACAAATCAATTTTGCATAACATATTACAAGTGAATAAAGATTCTTGACTTTGACATGACTTGCGTATGACTCTTATGCCCTATTGCTTATGACACACACGTGATTTCTCTATTGTATGTGCATACTTCTTATGAGTTGACATATGGCTATCTAAGTCCATCTCTAACCAAGCCTTATCAACTTTTCACCATTTCGAGGTTAATGAAGAAATTTGTTAACAAAAATAATAAGAAAACACCTTTTACTTTAAACAAGATTGGTTATCGAGTTTGTATATGTAAAAAATTATATAATTCCCCGTAGGTTATACCCCTAACTTTATCTATATTGTGGAGCGTCCTTCTTTGAAAAGACGATTGTAGATTGCATCGGTACATTTCCATACTTGGAATTTTCCATATTGAATCCTTTCGGTATGGTATCTATGTACAGGGATTGGGACAATCCTACCAGCTTCTTAGGTCCATCTCTATAGATCTTTATATGTAGTATGTAGGCTGCTCCAAATCCTTCATGGGGAAATTCTTAGAAAGCCAAGCTTTTTTTGTTTGTCACAACATAATATCATTGCCAATCAATAATAAAACATTGATGTATAATACTAAGAACACAATAGCACTTCCTTATTCTATGCATGCTTCCTCTCTGTTCTAATAAAAACCAAAGTGTTTCATTAACTTATCAAAACACTTATTTTGACTCCTTGAAGCTTGTTTAACACCATATACGGATTTTAACAACTTGCAAGCTTTGCCCTCACTCCTAATAACTTCAAAACCCTTAGGCTGCAACATATAAATGTTTCTTCTAAATCATCAATCAAAAATGTCGTTTTCCCATTCATTTTCCACATTTAGTAGTCATAGAATGCAATAGTAGTTACCATTATTCAAATGGATTTAAGCATTGCTATAGGAAAAAATATTCATCATAATCAATGCCTTGAATTTGAAAAAACCCTTTCACAACTAGCCTTTCTTTATAAGTCTCCACTTGTCCATCTACATTTAGATTTTTCTTAAAAACCATTTACAGACGATGAGTTTTATACCTTTGGGTATGTCAACCAAAGTCCATACTTTGTTTTCATATGTGGAATCCACTGTGGATTTCATAGCCCCAAGCCATGGTATAGAGTCTTTACTCTATAGTGCTTGTTGGAATAAGAGAGGAGTGTCATCATCAAAGACATAGTTCTCCTTCTCGCCATCTACGAGAAACCATAGTATCTCTCTGGTGTATGAGATTCCCTATTATATCTTGTAATAGGTTGCGTGTTTTCGTTTATTAGTGAATATAGATCTCCCACTGGTTATGTTATAGTGTTATTCTCTCGGATAATTTCCTTTGGTAGGAATTCCTTCTACAAAATGATAGTATGTTGAGAAATAACAACCTTTTATTCCTCAATATTGTAGAAAATATATTGTATATAACTCTCGGGATATCCTATAAGTTTACACAAGACCAATCATGCCTCAAGTTTATTGGGACCAGCATTTTTATTGTAGGTTGGACAACCTCACACATTCAAATGTTTGTGGTGGGATTTCTTCATATGCTACACCTCATATGGTGCCTTAGGAAAGATTTCGTGGGTATCAAATTCAAAATATGCACTGCAGTTTCCATTGTATATTCCCAATAAGAAAGAGACAACTCAACTTTACTCATCATGGAATGAACCATATCTAATAGAGTTCGACTCCTTTGCTCCAAAGCACTATTGAGTTTTAGAGTATAGGGTGAAGTTACCTGAGAGATAGCCCGATTATCTTTTATGTATTGTTAGAGCTCTTGTCCAACATACTCACCTCCTCGATCGGATATTAGTATTTTAATCTTATGGTTTGCCAAATTATCGATCTCGTTTTTATATATTATTAATTTCTCACAGACATCTGACTTGTTCTTCATAAGATATACATTTCCTAGCCTTGAGAAAACATTAGTAAAGGTTATAAAATAAGGAGAATTATCTTTGGTAACTGTAGGCATTGGGCCATATATATCAGTATGTACGAGACCTAAGAGTTTATCAACTCTTTCATTGCCCATACTAAATAAGCGCTTGGTTATTTTACCTTTAATACATGACTCATATATATCAAATAATTCAAAATCAAATGATAAAGAACCTTCGGTTTTCAATTTGTGTAGTTGTTTCTCACTTACATGACCTAAACTACAATGCCATAGTTAATTATGATTAATGTCAACATTAGAAGAATTCTTCACAATGCATATAGAATTAGAATTAATGACATAAGTGCCATTATCCAAATCACCATTGCAATATTTATTTCCATTCAACATGATGTTCATAAAATTATCCACACAATAAAAAATATGCCTAGTCTCAAGCAATCTATATATTGAAATTATTCCACAAATAAAGTTTTTTTTACATAATATCTATTATTTAAAATCAAAACTAATCCATTTGGCAAATCTAAGTGATAGTCTCCAACTACAGTTGCTTCTACTAGAGAACCATCAACAACTTGAAGTATCATCTCTTATTTTGCCACATGATTTCTGTTCCTATGTCCCTACAAGGAATTACAGATATGAATTCCAGATCTAGTATCTAAAACCTAAGATAATTTATTAATTGGAAAATAAGTTTGAATCATTAATATACCTATAGGAGCAGCAGAACTATTATGTTTATTCTCTTCGATAATCTTTAGATAATCTAGATAATTTCATTTCAGTGGCCCTTCCTATGACAATGATGACACTCACCCTTGTCAGCTGGAACATTCTTCTTATTATTCTTATTAACACATTTCTGCTTCTTTGAACCATTCTAAGATGATGCTTTACCCTTAGCCATGAGCATAACGCCTTAATATTCGGATAAAGACTCAAATGACCTCAACATATTATGTAGCTCCATGAGTCTTATTTTCAATTGATTCACATATAGTTTAATAAGTATGGTTCAAAGTGTGGAATAAGAGATCCAATGATCAAATTCACTTGCAGCTCGTTGCTTATCGCAACGTCTAATTGAAAAAGTTTATTAATATAGCACTTCATCATTAAGACATAATCGTCCACCTTCATGCCCTTCATCATCTTCATACTGAACAGTTTCTGCATAATCTCATACCTTGCATAACGAGATTACTTGTCAAATAAAACTTTATGGCTATCGATGATTTTTTGAATAGACATGTTTTCGTGGTGTCTCTACAACAGTTTTCTAATGTAGACTCATGTACATCTAGGCGATTTCTAGGTTTAAAACCCATTTGTTAAAGGCTATTATCATTGGGTTTTTCCCATGAAGGCTCGGTTATTGATGACTATAAACGTTCATACATAAGTATTATCTTTATTGCACTTAATTTGCCTACATAATTAGGTCAGTGAATTTGTCATTTCAGAAAACAACTTTGGTGTAGATATTTTATGCAAATTTAACTTAGTAGATTAGGATATTAAATTATAGTAGAAATTCTTATAATATTGGTACGGTTGAACATTACATTTTATTTTACTAATAATCTCCCACTAAACTTTTATGTTTCTCAAAACCCTAATAAGAAACGTAGAAGTCTTTTCACTTCTTTAGGGGGTGTTAGGACTCACTTGCCCTAGGATTCTGACCTTGAGAAATAGTAATAAATCATAGGCCCACAGGTGATGAATAACACTTTATCAGTTGTATCATATACAACTCTTAACCCGTGGTCCTAATCTCATTTTGACCTTGAGGAATATAACCAAATCAAAAGAGATTATTCGTTTGTACCTACCATTTCATGACGACCGAAGTTTAAATGCACGTAACTTGAGGAATATCAATAATTACGTGCATATATCTTTCCTTTTCTATTTAATATATTGATAGCACAACACATAACATCTTAGCTTGAGGAATATTAAAAACTAAAGAGTATGCAAGTAATTGATTAATATGTAAACGTTAGAGGAAAACATTTATATTAAAGATTTATAACCTTTAATATAATTAATTAGTGATATCGACTTATGGAATAACATATTTTTTATGAAATAGCCTCGTAATTTGATTATCGAACACGTCTGAAATCATGGATAAGTACCAAACATACATATTTATTCCTTAAATCTAATTTGGGTTTCTTATAGTTCCACTTTTTATTATAAATTGATATTATATAAGTTTAATTCTTATATAATATTTTATAATTTAATTAACTTTCATAATAACCTTATGCATAATCTTTTATTAATTTTATTAAATAAATCTTATTTAATTAATTAATTTAATTTCAATAATTTTAAATATTTTCAATTGAATAAGTATATTGTATTATTTATAATTACACACATATGTCCTAATATATGTATACTATATTATTTATTAATTAATATTTAATTAATTTTATAGTTAAAATAATTTTAATTAATTTTAATTATCAAAATTATATGCATATTAACTTAATATTTTAACATTGCTTAACATATATTAATATATATGTTTTCTAATTTAATTAATTAACTATTTATTTAATTATCTAATTAATCATTATAATTTTTGGAAATAATTATTTAATTTTAAAAAAAATTTGAAAATCATTTTATAACATTCATAAAATATTTACTTATTTTAAGTTTAACCTTTTAAATTTAAAATATTATCTTAGTTTCAAAACATATTTTGAAGATTAGCCCAAGATCTAGATCAATTTAGGCCTCATACAAGGGATAACCTTTAGGCTTGCTTCACCTTTCAGGGCAAGCCGGTAGCTAGGTAGGGCATAGTATTTGATTACTCAAACCCAACATTAGATACTACTTTTCTAGATACCTTACTAAATGGTTAGACTTTAATAAGTTAGACATAATATTGCTAATTTAGACCACATGGGTATTAGGCTTTGATACCATTGTTGGAACTAAGTCAGTATGTAGGAGGTTAAATGAGTGAATTTAATATATATTTTACCATTTTAGATATTATTGGTCCTATGAAGTCTAAATTGATTTAGATTCAATCTAAATAATTATAAATAAAATTAAACTTTTTTATTTAATAATATATATAGGTTTAATACTAGTCATATGTAATATATAATGTGTAAGTGCATATGCAACATATAAATGTGTACATGGTTCAATGTGCCAATGTATAAGTGCGGAGATTTACATTGCAATAGACATATTAGACCATTTATATATGTATTTGCTGTCTATTATTATTTTAGTATTAATATCTTATAAAGTATAATTATACACACACACACATACACATACAATGTGTGTGTATGTGTACACAAAACCATTTTGTATAAATTTAAATGTAAATATATAAAGCAATTCAAAATTTAATATTTAAAATAGCTTAAGATAAATCTAAATACAAATCTTGATCCAGAATAATATCTTATTTAAAATCCAAATTCAAGTTTGAATATCATTATATTTAGCGTATATATATGTAGATACTTTTAAAAAATTTATTCAAAAATATGTAAAACCATATATATGTATATTATAAAATTCATAAAACATCAACTAGTAAATATATATATATATATATGTATGTAAACATAAATTATATTTATTTTCTACCTAAATACCTTTTAGCCAAATAAAGTTCTTTTAACTAAATCCATGCGAACTAAAAATCCATTTTTAAAAATTCCGTACCGATACCAAATTATTTTTTTATATTAAACTATAAGTTCCTAATATAGTCTATTTATGATATATACGTATATTTATGTATTAATACATCATAATGTAAAAAAATAAAAAATATTTTTATATTTATATATATAAATTAATGTTCTAATTTTGGTTTTTATTATATTTATAATGTATATATAAAATATTTTTATAAACATACGTATACATACATAAACATGTATACACAAAAATTAGTAAATAAATTTGTATAAAGTATGTATTTAACAACGATTTAAAATTCAAATTTTAATTTTAAAATTATATTTGTTTTTGAATTTTTTATTATTAAATAGCTGAAAATAAAACGCACATACGTAAATAAATTATTTGTATGAATGTATATGTATGCTAATTTGACAACAACTAAATATATAAATTATGATTATATATAATTCTAATCTATGCATATACAATGACATTAATGATCACATAAATAAGTAAATATTAATCAGATGTTACCTATATAATGGCATTGATATTGCACCCTAAATGTTGAATTAAAAAACTCCTGGAATCAAACTCGTTCTTATTTAGAAAAGCTGTTAACTAAAGAGTTCACCACACCGTTTCGTATTGTACCTGATTTTATTTAAAATTTGGATTGAAAATGAAGAGGTGGGACAGTTACTTGTGGCTAAGACTAGGTAGAAGGAAGGAAAAAAGAAGTAAAATAGCAAATGAAGGGGATGGTGAGCTTAAATAAGATAATAAAGGAGTGAAAAGGAGGATCTAGATCTTCCTTTTTATTTCTTCATTTTCACTAATTCACAATCATATTCTAAATAAACATCACACCTCCTCCCTACACATCATAGCCGACCATAACCATGGGGTTATAGGCCCACATACATTTCCAAAACTAATCAATATTTTCACATTTAAAATCCAATTTAAATGTTTGTCGATATCGTATATCGACAAGTACATATATTTAATTTTTATATACATATTATATTAAATACTAATTCAAATAAATCAAACAAAATTTTAATATTACATAAATGTTAATTAATTTAATTGATTTATAATAATTATAATTTAATTAAATCATGTGGAAATTTGGAGTATTCAAAATTGTGGTTGTGTGACTTATAGTTATAAATTCAATTAGCGATTAATATCAAACAACTCAAATATTAACGTCCACACATCGGCTTAGTTATTGGTGTGACAATTTGGTTAAATTTACCGCTTACATAATTTTAGTACTTTACTATTTTAAGCGGTCCTCGGCAGTAACAATTACTTACACCAATTCTCTTTTTCAAAACTATATCACATTAGAATTTATCAAATTTGATCTTGGCCAAAATTCCAATATCGTTCAACTTGTATAATCCAAACACAAAGTCCTTGGATAATAACAATTATTATTAACTAAACTGCTCTAGCTAGAGAATTTCACTTTGGTTTAACTATAGTTGACCTTGATATTAACTAATATAACCGAGGAGACGAATTCCCCATTAAATAGAGTTTCACTTCAATTACTTCAATTCATACCTAAATATACTAATTTAATGGACGTCGCGCCATGATTTAACTATAATCAAAATGGAGTGTCCATATTGAAGTTTAACAATATTTTCCAATCGAGAGAACCGTGTAATTTTGTCATTTTGATATTCTCCGTTTGACCATAGTTATATTACAGCAGAAAACTATTGAGTGAGTCATTCCATAGTTGCCCAATAACTATCACTATGTAACCCCTTGGCGTCCTTAACAGTTATGAATAATACACTGCCCAACATTTAGAGAGCGTTACTTACTCTAGTCTTAATGGATGTATCGATATCTAGTCTAATACATCTTGACTAGAAATATTCAAAACGATATATTTATTTTTATTGTGAAAATTTCTTATGATCACAACACATTATAACTACTCCTACAAAATATAACATTTATGGATTTTCTATTAAATATACTTAAATTAATTAAATAATTAACTAACAAGTATATAATAAAAAGAAAAAACCTTTTATTTTGAACGATATGTTATTGCAGAGTTAATAATTTATAGTAAATTGCAGAATTTTTCCTTGGGCATACCTCTAACTCTATAAATAAATTGGTCATGTTAAATTTAACCCGTCCTTTTTAGACCCGACCTGATTGATTTGGTAGGTTTGCAAACTATAATGTAACAATCCAACTTTCGGTACACTTGTAATGAATTAAATTCTAATGCAACAAATCATACGAGCTAACTTTTATAAATATTTTATCGAGTTAAAATTTACTGCATAAAGAAATTTTAGTTCTTTAATGAATAAAATGAGGTGTTTACAACAAGCATGAATTATGTATATGTTGTGAATAAACTATACCTGGTTAAATGAGTAGGAATTCGCCATAAATGAATGATGATATATACCTGTGTATGTGTGAGTAAATCTTCAAAACAAAAATATATAAATGAGTATTTGGCAATAACTGTACGAATTTATTGTCCTATGAAGTAACTGTAGAAAACAAGTTTTGTTATCAATAAAAAAATATCGACATGAATTTTTAATAATTTGTATATAACAATGGAAGAATCAAAATATTTTGAACAAATCGATTTTATATGGTTTGAAGAAATGAATTTTTTTTAGATATGAAATATTTATTTTGATACATGTATTGGGTTGAGAGTTTGTAAATAAACATAAAATATATTTTTTATTTCTAATGTATGCATGAGTGAAAAAATTAATAAACAATATAAGAAATATTTATTAATTTTTGAAATAGGGTACTTAGGAGGTAGTACATAGTTATACTGCAAGTCTTAGGTAGTATATAACATACTACAATTCAACATATGTTTGACAGTATGAATCATGCTATGAATGTTTTGAACCAATGACCTTACGGACCAAAGCCAACCTAACCATTTGAGATAGTAGTGCTAAATAATAAGGAGTATTTATGATATATACAAACACACATGAGAAAGATAGTTATTTCTCTATATATCAATCAAAAAATAATTATAATTCAATACAAAAAAGTTTAAAATGATTGAATATATTGATACGTACACACCTACACACATATATATACACATATGTTAAATACTTTAAAAGTTGATTGATTAACTTCTTAATAGGCATATGCTTGGTAATTTTTGGTGGGATTTTTCATCTCACAACACCAAATTTCTTATAGGGTAACTATATTTCTGATTATCCTATTAAGTATGAATCAACAAATTCAAGTAATATTAAATTTTCCTTTAACATGGTGATTATATTGTGGAATGCTTACAAAATCAAGAAGAGACATTTTAACTGTCTGTTAAAATGCCTGGTTTTGTTTTTGTACCGAGCTTTACCAAATTAAAGCTAAATAGAATCTACTAAAAATGGAAAATAATAAGTATAGTAAAGTAAAGGAAACAGAGATTTACATGGTTTGGATTTTAGAAAATCCTACATCCACATGTCAATCTTCCATTATCATTCTTATTCCTCGTACAATAATCTAAATGATAAAAAGAGGATAAGAATGTAAGGTGTTTTTGAGAATTCCTCAAAAGATCCTTTCTCTGCTACCATGCTTTTTCATTTATGGAAAAAAATCTTTCATGGATTGTTGACGTCATTTTTTACATCCTTCCTTCATAGTTAGATGTTGTCACGTGCCCTTCTCCTGTTAATCATTGTAATGTGCAAAGATTATCTATGTGGTCATTGGCATGAAAGTTTTCTTTAGGAAAGAAGATTTTAATCTAGGTGGGATGCTTTGAATTTGAAATGTTGTCTTCATTGTCAGTTTGGTGGGCTGTGTTGTTATATGCTTATGTGCTACTACATCTTAGTGACCTACTTCTACACTTTGCACTTGGATAATTACGAAGATTAAGAAACATAGTCATGTTGTTATGTATAGTCTTGTTTTTACTTGTTTAAGTTGACATGTACTGTGCATGTCATACCGGTTTGGGTCGAATAAGATCCGCGGTGACATGTCAGTGTAGTTTTGCATTATAGGAGCCGCCATTCCTACTTATTAAGGAATGGTGGATTTATGAATGGCGGCGCAGATTTTTAAGATGGTTCTATGTATGGTGGCACTGGTTTTGAAGATGATTCATGGCCTAGGAAATGACATCGCCATTTGAGGGTATGACAGTGTTGCCTTGTATGAGGATGGCAACGTAGTCTATGGTTTGGATTGCGTTGATTGAAGGAAGTTCAAGATGTTATTTTTCTTTATGGCAGCCCAGTTCTTGTTTATATTTTTGGCATTTTTTATTTATCATAATGTGTCATATTACTAAACCTACACAGATCATTACGTGATTCGTATTTATGTTTATCGTAACTCCCCATGCGATCGTGTGGTTTGAACTCACTTCTGGACTATGCTATCCGTTATAGTGTTATAATTATTCTAAATGCTTTGGATGTAAGCAATATACTTCATATTACGGTTTATTTGCTGTTCTAGGGAACTATTGCATTATGGTTTTGGCCGACCATATATCCATGTTCATTTTGTTTTACTGGAATTTGAGTATTATGTCATTTTAGGATCTGCTACATGCTTTTTTAGGCCATTCCCTTATACTCTATATTTTGCTAGTTAGCCGGGCTGTACCTCCATAAGTTGCGATCAAAAATGAGTGTAACAATAATATATGGATGGATTTGTGAATGGCTATGGAAATAATAATAATCGACCTTTATGGATGAATGTGCTCACTTTGCGC
This sequence comes from Allium cepa, assembly GCA_030765085.1. NCBI lineage: Eukaryota > Viridiplantae > Streptophyta > Magnoliopsida > Asparagales > Amaryllidaceae > Allium > Allium cepa. The sequence continues at coordinate 91,289,333 of CM060930.1, read as the reverse complement.
AAATTATAAATACAAATGAAAAAATAAATTTATTTTGATACTCATATAAATTTTAAGTCGTTTGTAAATAAATGTAAAATAGATTAGTTATTATAGATGTCTACTTGTTATCCAACTTTAAACCCAGCTAATTTCAAATGAATCTTGACGTCAAGACAAAGATGAAATAGTTTAAGGACTTGAGGGCAACCTTAGAATTGAATTGGATATGGTTTTAAGGAGAATGGAGTCCAAGTACATTTGGGAAATATGTCATTATCGACATGAATTCACGTCGTTACCAATTTCTTTTTAGGATCCATGGTAAGATTTAGAGCTTTGGCCAAGGAGTAGTTGGATAAAGTGGTCATCCTAAGGCTAATTTTTGAAGGAGTAAGTGAACAACTCCAAGATGCCATGCAGAGAAGAACAAGTACCAGATAGTTAGATCATCTCAATATCAAGTAGAATTGATAGGAAAAAGTTATAATGGCTTGAATAACTAAAGGCATGAGATGAAGTTGTACGGTTGGCCTTTTCAACCGCCGAATGTTGACACTAATACATCCATGGTATTCACGTACTAAAAACCTAAGTACCTGTAAAATAAAACATTATGGTAAAAGAAAACGAAACGGAATAAGAAACAAGAACACAATATCAGAATCTTACATGCGGAACAATATTATATAATATTTCAAAAGTTCGTTATCAAAAGGAAACTTTGATATACATACATTAATCAAAATAAACTAACATATCATCAGTCTGGACAGGTATAATAGTCTATCCTTACAAATGCTGATTGATACAAATCAAGTAATGCAGTGGAAAATAAGCATGGTGATAAATCATCCAATTCCTCTTCAAGAGCTCTAATTAACCGCAGCTACGTGTTGATCCATGTATCATAAGAAAATCACACCCGGATCAGTATGGTAAACTAGCTCAAATCATAAGGATTACTATACTTGTAACGACCCGCCTTTTTGGACAGTTTAAACCGACGATCAAATACACATGCCGACTCCAAACCATTCAAAAGGGCAGATGGTTATTGGGTTAAATAAGAAAAGAAAAGAAAGAAAAATAAAGGAAAAGAAACACCACAGAATCTCGCAGTGGAACGATAAAATATAATAGTCAAATAAACAGTTCATGAAGCTGTTTACTATACTTTGACAATTATTTATACAACATTTATCAGAGTTATACATATATAACAGAACAATTAAAATAATGTAGCAGACAACATGATGCACGGATAACAATAGTAATAGTGTACCAAATCTTCGTCTTCGTCCTCCAGAATAGATCTTCAAAAATCTGAAAACTCAGGACTGACCCGAGCGTAATGAAAAGACAAAACACTCGAGTCAGGACTAAAATATCCTTATTAAAGTTAAATCAATCGTAAATAAATATGAGTGTAACGGCGTCAGAGATGTTTACGGGGTTTGACATCTCATATCCAGTGTCAACGTGCGTGCAATAACTTAAGAGATGTAACGGGACTTTCCATCTCTCAAGGATCCGTTAAACTATCTACTATGTAGTAATGTACGCTAAGTAGATAATGCCTATCAGTAATATAAAGTATCAAAATAGTGTTAAGGCGTTACCATAATGCCCCTTAACACATTTTTATAATGCCATAGTCTATACAGCACCGTAAGCCCCACCGTAAATTGGTGGTTATCAGAGGGTACCCCATAGGTATAACACAAAACAAAACGTAGTGGTCGCGAATAGGATAATCAGTATGACAAGGTACACGAGTCGATACCAACTAGGATACTAGTAGTTGCGTGATCCGGACTGATGTTGAGCATAGCCAGCAGCTACTCCAACACCGCGAAACAACACTCCCAAATCAAGGGGTGCACCCAAATCGAATCACAAATGTAATAGATATGGTACCGAAGAAGTGTGTCCGCTAGAGGTGGCGAACCTCAATGGCCCGGAGCGGCTCCTGTTTTAGTCATGTCAGGGGTCATCCAATATCGTTCTCTTTCTTCAATCAACGCGTTCACTAAACCATCCACTTCATTCTGGATCAACACTCCGCGTATAATAGTTATTAAAGTGGTTTTCGGTATCGACAGAGAGTATGTCCATATCCGATCCCGGTCTCTTTAATAACTACGTATTATTACACCGTTGGCTCTTTATATTTCAAATCGATTCATAATTGATATCAAAATATCATATTCGCTTCAAAATCAAATCCATTTCAAATATCATCGTATCTTTTCAAATGTAAGATTTCGTTTCGAAAATCATTTTCCGCATCAATATCTCATTTTGATTTCAAAATCATTTCGAATTTCAATTTAGGTTGCAACTTCATTTAATCCAATTCGTATTCAAATTCAAGATTTAAACATAAACATTTCACCTTATTAATCAGCTTGAAATTTTTAGAAAATAGTTTAAGTAGTTTAAAAGTAGTTTTAAATAATTAAAATAGTAAAAGATACTTAAAAACTAAAACGGATTTAAAATAGATAAATTAGTTTAAAATAATTAAAATTGGGTTAAGTAGATTTAAAATAGATTAAAATAATTTAAGTATTCAAAAATGGTTTATATAACTGAGTAATTTGGAAAACAAAATAAAACAGCTTCAAAACCAATCCATTTCAATTATAACTTCCCAATTCAAATTAATTTCAATTTTCATTCTACCGATTCAATTTCGATTTCAATTCAAACCAATGTCAACTTTGACTTCAAATTTATTAAATTTTATATTCACCTTTAATTTATTCAATTTCAATTTATATCGATTTGGAGCTTGATTTTTCAAAATATCCATTTATAACACTTAACAAAATTATCCATCAATTTTCGAGTTTAAATCCAAATTTCAAATATGATTCAATTCCAAGCTCGACTTCAAAATATCATTTTTTATATCACTTTTACTTAGTAATATTCAAAGCTCGAATTACGGTTAAATCTTTAAACAAATCAATTTTCGAAATTCAATCATTATCCCGATTTTAAATCCCAAAGTCTCCACTTTAATTATTTAACGATTTCTTTTAACCAAAATCTATTTCAACATTCCAAACTCAATTTTTGATAAATTCGATTTCAATAAATTGATTTCTATTATAACTTTTAAATCAAAACATTTAAATAAATTTCAAATGGACAATTTCAAAAATTATTAATTTAGCCAATTCGGTGTCCGTATATAATTTTCTATCCTATGGCCAAGTAACTATTTATTTCAATTAAATGTCAGGGATGAGTATATATTACTTAAACGAATCACAGTGTCATATGTATGCATAACAGTATATATATAAGAAAATAAACATCCAAACATTTAAATATCAACCAATAACATCCATCAAAATACATCATCCAATAGACAATACAATTCATGGCAGTTTCATAGTTATCAATGTCAGGTAATTTAATCGCAATTCAATTTTAAATTTCAATTTAACTGTCAATTTAATTTTTCAATGGTTAATTCAAATGACAAGCTATATGACAATTAATTTTTTATCAAACAACGACAAATAAAATCATAACACTTCATAATGTCAAATTTAACTAGCACAAAGATATTTAGTACGTTGTGAGCGTTATAAAACACTCACCTTGATTTTTACGATTTTAAATCAAATCGAACGAAGTTCGATTTAACTCATTTCTCTAGCTCCAAATGATTCCAATCCAGCTCCATAGCGTAGTGCTCGACAAAACGAAGCCAACGCTATTTGTTTCGTGTGTTTTCGACCTCGTATGAACAAATTATAGCAGTTTAAAGATCATACAAATTATTATGTACAAATATTCACAACTTAATTTAATATTATCAACCTTCAGCGATCTGGGCCGTTGATTCCATCAAGCAAATCAAGGCCGTGCGCATCTTCTTCCACACGTTCGCTTGCTCCAGGCTACAATCACGTACGCACCCATCGTGCCTCCAAAACCCTAAATGACGCACCCACTCCGAGCCACCTGGAGACGATCAGCTAGCGCCATTTGAAAGCCCCTCGACAAATCTAAGCTCGGCCGCAACTGCAAGGAACTCGGCCTCCCCTATGGCGCGCAAAACAAGGGCGAACGACCGGCCATTGAACAGAAATTGCCGTTGATTCGTGCATCGAAACACGATCATAACCGTTGGATAGAGAGATATCGATGCCCTCTACAACTTTCATGTTGAAGGTTTCGCGCGAATGTTGACGGATTGGGAGATCGGAGGGGATGAATTGGGTGCGTTTCTGGCCTTCGAACCTGGAGATGGCGGCCAGGGTTTTTAAAACCCTAATTTGTTTTATTTTGCCCAAAATGAATAATTTAGGTGCTCTTATAGGAAATTCGACAAACACTATTTATCCGGCTTTTCCGAACTCCGATTTACGCGTAGTGACCGACGTTTCTAGGGTTTACCCCGTGTTCCGGACACAATGGAATAGGTTTTGGGAGCTAATTCGATCATCTGTGCGAGTTATGGCAATAAACGTTCGTTTTTAAATTAAATCGATTAAACGAATTTCTATGCATTTTGGCTTGCCCCGGACAAACGCTAAATCTGATTGACACGAAATTTGAAATCTTACAATAATATCACATTACGGATTCGATGAAACTGGTTTTGTCGAAATCTGAGACTGTTTGAAAAATGAGTATTTTAACTGGTCAAATTAATATTAAAACAATTTCGATGCGTTTCGAGCTGCCATGGTCAAACGAAAACTACGATTGCTACGAAAATTGAAATCCAATAATAACAAACTATTACGGATCCAATGGAACCAATTTCGTCCAATTCTGAGACTGTTCGAAAATCGGCTATTTTTCAGTCGATAATTAAATATTAAAATATTCTATTTTCACAGATTTACTTTTAATTCGATTTTAAAAGTTCTACAACATCATTCTAACTTAAATATGATAAAATAAAATTTTACAAATCATTTTTAATCATATTAAACCCGTTATTCGATTATCCCATAAATTCCAATTTTAAAAACTTATTAACTTTATTATAATCCCGATATAACCTACATTCGCTTTGGAAACCAATTTGAATCCTATTAAATCAAATTTCAATTATTCACTCTATTTTCATATATTAAATTTCAATATCAAATTAATCCTATCAAATTCAGGATTTAATTATTCCAACATTCGTAATATTAAATTTAAACAAATTTGATTATTTTTAAATCACTATCCTTTGAAATATTCAAAACGAACTTGTACGATTTAACCTTTAAAACCAATTCACATCTTAGAACCCTATTTTCATCTTACAGTTATTCAATTATTCAATAAGTTTCAAATATTTAATTTAAACATTTTACTTGTTCAATATTCAATATTTGATTTTAAATAAATTTTATTTATCAATCAATTACTCTATTATACCCAATGAATTCAATATTTATTATCCTATTCAACTATTGATTTCAAAGGTATTCACTAAGTAGCATTTATTTTCATTACTTGGATAATTATTGTTGCAATACATTCTAGTTATTATTATTCCAACGAATTACAAATTTTTTTTCTAACATTAAATCGCGAAATCTTATTAAATTAGCTATTTTAATTATCGAAAATTTACGGGTCGTTACACTCTCCCCCACTCAAAACTTTTCGTCCCCGAAAAGGAAAAAGAAGGGAAAAGTAACTAAGTATAGAATTCAACATTAGATATATTTTATTCAAAGTTACCAACTTATAAAACAATGAAATTCCATTTATAAAGTCATAACGACGCTTCCACTAACTTACTCCGAACGGCTTTCTAACTTTAAAGTTAGTTATCAAACAAGTTATAAAAAAAATTTACAACTTGAAAATTTTTCTAACACCTGGATTTACGAAAAATTTCGGCAGAGTCTCCTTTGCACGGCTCGATCGGAAAAAAAAATGACAGTATATATATCACAAATATACATCTCATCAAGTGATGAGGCATCCCGCAGGGGAAAAAAGTGTAAAAGTACGGTATGTAATCCGAGATATGTACCTTATATATTTTTAGCGAGCATATACGGCTAATATAGCGCGAAAGCGAGCTCCAAATGCGAAGCAAGCGCAATCTGCACCTACTAAACACTCAACAAACCATGCGAAACATGCATATTATGAAAATAATATCAATATACATCATATAGCAACATAACAACTACATGTGCCAACATAGCAATTGCAACAAACAACAAATGCATCCACCAAATCAATTATCATCCAACTATCATCCAACAAATCAATAACCAATCAATATAAATTCACTTCTCATTAATATTTATTGACTTGGGTTTCAATTTTAATCGCAATTGATTCATTAACGTTGGATTTTTACTAACATTCATTCTCAATTCAATTAGTTAACATTCACTAATTTATATTTACATTGGTTCACTTCAAATTTGAATCAAATTAAATTCTATTTAAATTCATTTAACTTCCGATTTGATTTCAATGATTTATAGCTTTCAATTTCATTAACACTTAATGAATTATATACAATCAACTAACAATCATATAACAACCAAATCATACCCAACATAACCAAATTATTAATTTTACATTCAATTTGGCTTATCTCTTTTATATATATATATCCTGTTATATAATTTTAAAAGAATTATTTTATATTTGGCATCATATATTTCCAATATTAACTTTAATTAAGTCCGTAAGCCGTACATATATCATTCGTGAGCAATATCAATCTAATCGCTTATTCGATCACACAATTTCACTTCCAAACTAGTATCGTTCACCCGACTCTCTAGTGCGGACTCAGATTTGGTTCCTTGATTGGAAACTGTTACTCTCCTTGCATAGCCATATACTATGATAGAGAATTCCAGAATCAAAACAAAATCCATATCCAGGGTTCGCCGTCGAGAATCGAGTGGAAAATCCTAACTTGGATCGATATAAATCATCTCAAAATTTTGTGCTCGAATTTGGATCAAATCGTTATGCGAATAAAATAATATACGTACAATCTCACGTATTACCTTCCAATGGATTTCTATCCAATCTATCTATACTAAAAATTTTTATTGACTTCTATTTTTTTCCACTTAATTACTCACAATCCATTATTCAGTTAGTATATTCATTTCTTTACATAGCATATTCTTTAACATTATCTTTTTTTAACATCATATCAAAAAAAATTTGCTTACTCAAGTTCATTTTAAACATTCTATATAATTTAATTAAACTCAATTTCTTTTCCCAATTGGTTCTTAGCTATACCAAATTCTTTGTTTAAATTTACTTCAATTTCATAATTTTAGTTAATAACAAATTTATTTATGGAACAATTTATTAACCAGCACTTTAGTTTATAGTCATTCCATAAAAGTCTAACTTCTCATATATTACTTTTCTTAGCTTACGGTTATCTCAAAGTTACAAATTCAAAATTTTCATATGCAATTTATATTTATTTTCTATAACCAATTTACAAAAAAAATTATACAATTCATTTGTCTTCTTTCTTAAGTTCACTTACTTGTTCCATTTATCCATTCATGCTATATTTAAGTCCATATAAAATTTTTTCCACAACCAAATTTTCCATTTGTATACATTTTAATTCCTTTTGAGTTTTCCTTACTTGTATACTTCAATTATTTTCAGGTTCTGTTTATTTGTACAATATCTCATTACATATCCAAAACATCATTTTAACTTTTAACATTTGGTAAGTCTTGTTATATGTTATAAGAATGCAAATATGGTATTATACACATTTATAGAACTTCATTTTACTTAATTAGAATGTTCACAAATTTGATTTATTTAAATCCTCTTTACCTTTCAACTTTAAAGTTTTCCCAAACAATAGCTTAGATAACTTAATCCTCTTATCTTATAAATTTTTGGTTATTCACATTTCATTCAAATAATTTGAAAATTTCTAATTAACATAACTTGGAATTTTAAATGTCCGGTTCTTTTCAAATCGTTTGAAATAAACATATATACTTATATCTTTAATATATCAAATCATACCTTTGGAGTTTAAACCAAAACCCATTTACCCAAAATAATTTTGAAGAAAAGCAAAGCTTCTTAGAAGTCTCCCCCACTTTGAGACTCGAAAATGAACGTCGATGATGTTGCGTAGTCATCACCGAAATTATTTTCCAACGACATAAGAGAGGAGTACTATATTCATTCCTTCTTAAAAATCCTTTCAAAATATTTTCAAAAACAATTTCCAACTAATATTACTATATATTTCTTCAAAACTTTGAGAATCATTTTCCAAAATCTCCGGGTCTTAAATTCAATATTTCCCAATTTAAATCTATTTTAATTTATAAGTCACCTTTATAAAACATTCTTATAGGATTTTCTTTCTTAAAACATTCCACAAGTGTTTTATCATTGTTCATTTTGTAATTCAGCTTATTTATTAAATTACAATATCCAATTAATGATAATAACCAATATTTTCATTCCTAACAACCAGGTAAATTAGATAAGTCACAATAGTTTCTGAAATTTTTTCTTTATATTCAAAATATAATTTGAGCAAAATTATTTCATTTACCCAATTTCAAAAGAATACTATGTCGAATTGTTCTGTTTAAGTGTTTAGAGATCCCTATCAATGACGTTAATTACTCGTATTGACCAGAATCCATAAGCCACTCAACAAATCAACCGACACAATTAAAATATTTTATAACACTAACAAATACGCCCTCTCATATATATACACTCAGCGACTCATCATAGGGTATTACTACCCTATTTATAAAGAGTCAGACCCCACAAAGCTAAGGTTATCGCTAAACCAAAGCTCTGATACCAACTGTAACGACCCGCCTTTTTGGACAGTTTAAACCGACGATCAAATACACATGCCGATTCCAAACCATTCAAAAGGGCATATGGTTATTGGGGTAAATAAGAAAAGAAAAGAAAGAGAAATAAAGGAAAAGAAACAATACAGAATCTCGCAGCGGAACGATAAAATATAATAGTCAAATAAACAGTTCATGAAGCTGTTTACTATACTTTGACAATTATTTATACAACATTTATCAGAGTTATACATATACAACATAACAATTAAAATAATGTAGCAGACAGCATGATGCACAAATAATAATAGTAATAGTGTACCAAATCTTCGTCTTCGTCCTCCAGAATAGATCTTCAAAAATCTGAAAACTCAAGACTGACCCGAGCGTAATGAAAAGACAAAACACTCGAGTCAGGACTAAAATATCCTTATGAAAGTTAAATCAATCGTAAATAAATATGAGTGTAACGGCGTCAGAGATGTTTACGGGGTTTGATATCTCATATCCAGTGTCCACGTGCGTGCAATAACTTAAGAGATGTTACGGGATTTTCCATCTCTAAAGGATCCGTTAAACTATCTACTATATAGTAATGTACGCTAAGTAGATAATGCCTATCAGTAATATAAAGTATCAAAATAGCGTTAAGGCGTTACCATAATCCCCCTTAACACATTTTTATAATGCCATAGTCTATACAGCACCGTAAGCCCCACCGTAAACTGGTGGTTATCAGATGGTACCCCATAGGTATAACACAAAACAAAACGTAGTGGTCGCGAATAGGAAAATCAGTATGACAAGGTACATGAGGTGATACCAACTAGGATACTAGTAGTTGCGTGATCCAGACTGATGTTGAGCATAGCCAGCAGCTACCCCAACACCGCGAAACAACACTCCCAAATCAAGGGGTGCACCCAAATCGAATCACAAATGTAATAGATATGGTATCGAAGAAGTGCGTCCGCTAGAGGTGGCGAACCTCAATGGCCCGGCGCGACTCCTGTTTTAGTCATGTCAGGGGTCATCCAATATCGTTCTCTTTCTTCAATCAACGCGTTCACCAAACCATCCACTTCATTCTGGATCAACACTCCGCGTATAATCGTTATTAAAGTGGTTTTCGGTATCGACAGAGAGTATGTCCATATCCGATCCCGGTCTCTTTAATAACTACGTATTATTACACCGTTGGCTCTTTAGATTTCAAATCGATTCATAATTGATATCAAAATATCATATTCACTTCAAAATCAAATCCATTTCAAATATCATCGTATCTTTTCAAATGTAAGATTTCGTTTCAAAAATCATTTTCCGCATCAATATCTCATTTCGATTTCAAAATCATTTCGAATTTCAATTTAGGTTGCAACTTCATTTAATCCAATTCGTATTCAAATTCAAGATTTAAACATAAACATTTCAACTTATTAATCAGCTTGAAATTTTTAGAGAATAGTTTAAGTAGTTTAAAAGTAGTTTTAAATAATTAAAATAGTAAAAGATACTTAAAAACTAAAAAGGATTTAAAATAGATAAATTAGTTTAAAATAATTCAAATTGGGTTAAGTAGATTTAAAATAGATTAAAATAATTTAAGTATTCTAAAATGGTTTATATAACTGAGGAATTTGGAAAACAAAATAAAACAGCTTCAAAACCAATCCATTTCAATTTATAACTTCCCAATTCAAATCAATTTCAATTTTCATTCTACCGATTCAATTTCGATTTCAATTCAAACCAATGTCAACTTTGACTTCAAATTTATTCAATTTTATATTCACCTTTAATTTATTCAATTTCAATTTATATCGATTTGGAGATTGATTTTTCAAAATATCCATTTATAACACTTAACAAAATTATCCATCTATTTTCGAGTTTAAATCCAAATTTCAAATATGATTCAATTCCAAGCTCGACTTCAAAATATCATTTTTTTATATCACTTTCACTTAGTAATATTCAAAGCTCGAATTACGGTTAAATCTTTAAACAAATCAATTTTTGAAATTCAATCATTATCCCGATCTTAAATCCCAAAGTCTCCACTTTAATAATTTAACGATTTCTTTTAACCAAAATCTATTTCAACATTCCAAACTCAATTTTCGATAAATTCGATTTCAATAAATTGATTTCTATTATAACTTTTAAATCAAAAAATTTAAATAAATTTCAAATCGACGATTTCAAAAATTATTAATTTAGCCAATTCGGTGTCCGTATATAATTTTCTATCCTATGGCCAAGTAATTATTTATTTCAATTAAATGTCAGGGATGACTATATATTACTTAAACCAATCACAGTGTCATATGTATGCATAACAGTATATATATAAGCAAATAAACATCCAAACATTTAAATATCAACCAATAACATCCATCAAAATACATCATCCAATGGACAATACAATTCATGGCAGTTTCATAGTTATCAATGTCAGGTAATTTAATCGCAATTCAATTTTAAATTTCAATTTTACTGTCAATTTAATTTTTCAACAGTTAATTCAAATGACAAGCTATATGGCAATTAAATTTTTATCAAACAACGACAAATAAAATCATAACACTTCATAATGTCAAATTTAACTAGCATAAAGATATTTAGTACGTTGTGAGCGTTTTAAAGCACTCACCTTGATTTTTACGATTTTAAATCAAATCGAACGACGTTTGATTTAACTCAAAATTTTCTCTAGCTCCAAATGATTCCAATCCAGCTCCATAGCGTAGTGCTCGACAAAACGAAGCCAACACAATTTGTTTTGTGCGTTTTCGACCTCGTATGAACAAGTTATAGCAGTTTAAAGATCGTACAAATTATTATATACAAATATTCACAACTTAATTTAATATTATCAACCTTCAGCAATCTGGGCCGTTGATTCCATCAAGCAAATCAAGGCCGTGCGCATCTTCTTCCACACGTTCGCTTGCTCCAGGCTACAATCACGTACGCACCCATCGTGCCTCCAAAACCCTAAATGACGCACCCACTCCGAGCCACCTGGAGACGATCAGCTAGCGCCATTTGAAAGCCCCTCGACAAAGCTAAGCTCGGCCGCAACTGCATGGAACTCGACCTCCCCTATGGCGCGCAAAACGAGGGCGAACGGCCGGCCATTGAACAGAAATTGCCGTTGATTCGTGCATCAAAACACGATCATAACCGTTGGATAGAGAGATATCGATGTCCTCTACAGCTTTCATGTTGAAGGTTTCGCGTGAATGTTGACGGATTGGGAGATCGGAGGGGATGAATTGGGTGCGTTTCTGGCCTTCGAACCTGGAGATGGCGGTCAGGGTTTTTAAAACCCTAATTTGTTTTATTTTGCCGAAAATGAATAATTTAGGTGCTTTTATAGGAAATTCGACGAACACTATTTATCTGGCTTTTTCAAACTTCGATTTACGCGCGGTGACCGACGTTTCTAGGGTTTACCCCGCGTTCCGGACACAATGGAATAGGTTTCGGGAGCTAATTCGATCATCTGTGCGAGTTATGGCAATAAACGTTCGTTTTTAAATTAAATCGATTAAACGAATTTCTATGCGTTTTGGCTTGCCCCGGACAAACGCTAAATCCGATTGACACGAAATTTGAAATCTTACAATAATATCACATTACGGATCCGATGAAACTGATTTCGTCGAAATCCGAGACTGTTTGAAAAATGAGTATTTTAACTCGTCAAATTAATATTAAAACAATTTCGATGCGTTTCGAGTTGCCACGGTCAAACGAAAACTCCGATTGCTACGAAAATTGAAATCCGATAATAACAAACTATTACGGATCCAATGGAACCAATTTTGTCAAATTCTGAGACTGTTCGAAAATCGGCTATTTTTCAGTCGATAATTAAATATTAAAATATTCAATTTTCACAGATTTACTTTTAGTTCGATTTTAGAAGTTCTACAACATCATTCTAACTTAAATTTGATAAAATAAAATTTTACAAATCATTTTTAATCATATTAAACCTGTTATTCGATTATCCCATAAATTCCAATTTTAAAAACATATTAACTCTATTATAATCCCGATATAACCTACATTCGCTTTGGAAACCAATTTGAATCCTACTAAATCAAATTTCAATTATTATTTTCATATATTAAATTTCAATATCAAATTAATCCTATCAAATTCGGGATTTAATTATTCCAACATTCGTAATATTAAATTTAAACAAATTTGATTATTTTTAAATCACTATCCTTTGAAATTTTCAAAACGAACTTGTACGATTTAACCTTTAAAACCAATTCACATCTTAGAACCCTATTTTCATCTTACAGTTATAAAATTATTCAATAAGTTTCAAATATTTAATTTAAACAATTTACCTCTTCAATATTCAATATTTGATTTTAAATAAATTTTACTTATCAATCAATTACTCTATTATACCCAATGAATTCAATATTTATTATCCTATTCAACTATTGATTTCAAAGGTATTCACTAAGTAGCATTTATTTTCATTACTTGGATAATTATTGTTGCAATACATTCTAGTTATTATTATTCCAACGAATTACAAATTTTTTTCTAACATTAAATCGCGAAATCTTATTAAATTAGCTATTTTACTTATCGAAAATTTACGGGTCGTTATAATATTTGTAAAACCCTTCAAAATAAGGGTATCTTGTAAGACTACGGTGCCAATAAACACGTATGAGTTTTTACCTTACGATATCCAAACCATTTCTATTATAAAATCCAGTGATAATATAATAATGTCTAAGGTGTGAAATATAAATAATCACGTAGCTACGATGCATGTGAGTGTGCTTCACACAAATAATAGGTATATAATCACAACCGCTACAACACGTTTGCTAATCGTGTAGAATTCCATAGAGGGTGCCCTAAGTATCTCGATAACGGTCTCCTGCACAAGGATCAGAGATATCCTTTCGAACATTGTATATCTCTAGATAAAATATACTATAGGAAAAACATAGTTGATCCACGCCCGAATATACGACACTAGGTCACGTTAGTCCCACATTCATATCCGTAAGTAACACTAGAATGGAGTGCACCCTTAAAGTTAGCTAAACCCCAAAGGCTATATCTACAATCTCCGGTTTCTATCATTACCAATGGTGAAGTCACGTTCAGCATCGCAGCACGCGAGTCACAACTCGAATAGATCTTCCATATGAGCTTCAACTCGAACGGATCTCGAAATCACACATGGATTTCCATACCTCAACAGGTCTTAGAATCACAAATGGATTCCTATATCTCAGCAGATCTCGGAATCACACATGGATTTTCATATCTCAACAGATCATGGAATCACACATGGATTCTTATATTTCAATAGATCTTGCTATCACAAATGGATTTCCACATCCCGAATAGATCACGAACAACTACATGTGTTCGAACATCTCAAACAGATCTTGAATCTCCATATAGATTCCAACAACTCGAACCAATTCCAAAACATTGAACACGTATACGGTTTTGGAGTGGTTATGGTTTCAAGTCATCTCATATAAGTACACTTCCTTGCTTACGTATGCTCGGAAACTAACCGATGGATTTTCAGTAAACTCAACCCTAGTTATGTGGGAAATAATCAGACAATACATAAGAACGGAGATCACCTCCTAACTGTTTAAGTGGATGGATTTCCATATCATTTGTCCTAAAAGAGAAAAATGAGTTTACATGTACAATATAACATCACCGAAGATAACTCTACCATATAATTTCTGTGTTTCTTCTAGATATTTCCAGGGTCATATTTTGGTCAATTTAATAGCAATGAAGATAATCACATACGGGAAACAAAGTTCCATATACTATTCATAAGCAAGCAACACATAAAGCATAATCGAAACACGCAAGCACGATCGAGTCATGTAAACGACTTCTAATCCATTTTTAATTGAAAAACCTTTTTTATTAGTAAAACTCATTATTACTCAATAACTCTTTATAAATGGAACTGCACTTATTACTTAAACTTTGCTATTTAATTAAACATCACTATTCATTTCTATATGTTTTAATACTCTCAAAAGTATTTATATACTTATCTCAACTGTATAAGTATATTTACAAATCAATTTCAAAGAGCTTAAGAAAATGTTGCTCAAATATTGTCACTAAAAACCCAAAACCATTTCATTTATGACTATCTTTAAAATCATAAGTATAATAAAAATGGGTTAAAGACGAATGTTATTAACACTTTTTCACAACTAGCCCAAAACCAATTCGTACTTGTTATTCTCTTTAAATTTCATTATTAAAGATCTAAGTATTTTTCCAAAATCATTTAACAATATTTTACCACTTTAAAATATTGTCCAAGGGTTTAAAAACAAATGTTATTAAAACATTGTTTACAACAAACCCAAAACCAATTCATACTTAATCATTATCATTAAAACTCCTTTTTGAAGATCTAATTATTTTTCAAAAGTATAGTTAAATAGATTAAAACAAATATAGTCCAAACACCATTACTATAAACCCAAAATCACTTTTACACTTGCCATTAACATTGAAACATTCATTTAAAGCTCTAAGTACATCTTCACTTATTAAACAGGGTAATATACCTTTTTTTTTTTTACTAATTTTACAAAACCATCCATTATAACATAAGTGTTATAATCTAAAAAATTCTTCACATTCTTTTATGAATACTAAACTTCCTTTATAAAATTCTAAAATACCTTTAAAAGATATAAATATATATGTATATACATACACATATATACTAATTCATTTATAAAATAAGATATCTAACAAAATCTATAAACCATTTGAAAATACTATAATATAAAAGCCTTTTATTTCTTAAATAAAACGTTTAACAAATTTTCTAAAACTATATATTCTAAAATATACTTTTAAAATACTTATACTATGTTTTAAACATTAATTTAAAAACCATAAAAAACCTATTTTATAATTTAAAACCATTACTTTAAAAAACCATAAATGATTATTAATAATATATTTAAACCTTGATATTTTCCCGATAATAAGCATGCTTATAGTATTTATTAAAAATACAAAGAAGCCCTATCTTCTAAAGTTAATTTTAAAATCATCAATCACAGCGATTTCAATGTGCATTCATAGTGACTTTTTCGCTTTTAACGTTTACAACTTCTAATTCCAATTTCTGCAAATGTCCAAACCAATTCCTCCATGCCAAGCACAATAAAACGTGTGTAACCAAATATACATACATACACACACACACACAAATATATATATATATATATGTCCATAATATATCACAATTTATTCAGTTTAACATATGTCAAATATCAAGGATTTCAAAACACGTTTAAAACAACTATATCGCTTCAAACATTTATAACGCACTATCAAACATGGATACAAGTAGTCTTAGCCATGATACATGTTATAAATGGTCAAAAGAGAGATTAAACTCAATAATAATGTTGTCACCTATTTTACAAAACAAGGCTGGGTGCAAAAGTAATAATTTGCATTATTCATTATATTATTTATATTTTAATACAAAAAGTATATACACAACTATATAAACATAATCGGTGAGTAAACTCACCTAAGTTTTAGCCAATGCTTACGTATTTCCAAGTAAACCAAAATCAAAGGTCATTTGAATTTAGTTGAAAATTCGACTAGCTTCAAACTCGACAGATCCAACTTCAATGTGTAGACAACTTCGATACGAGTCCAATGCAAAAGGTTTGTGCAAATCCGATCTTGTATGAACAAGATACGGACATTATAACATTTCAGGATTAATTAATTTATATAACCACCTAATTAAATTTTAATTACCTTGCTAATCACGATCAAACGCTTATCTTCCCTCGTCAAACCCAGGCTGCATGTGATTTCAAACCCACGACGTCACTCTTCGCATGCCGCCCCTACCATAGGCCACCTCTAGCTGTTGTACCCCTACCATCCACTCCCCAAGCTAAGATGAACCCATTGCCACCAGTCTCACCTCCTCCCATCGGTTATACCGGAGATCAAACCCAAAATCGTTTCTCCATTCAACCCTAGATCCCTGTCGCATTGCACCACAATATGATGATCCATCACCGGCGACGTAACCCTCAGGCCATGATGCAACTTTTTCATGTTGGACCCCCACCTAATTCGACCTCTAGTTGCCGGAGCAATCTCGACCATTAGAATTGGGGGCTAGGGTTAGGGCATGGATCTGAGTTTGGGAAATAAAAGAGAAATGGATCCTTATTTAGAAAATTTGCCAACACTATTCACCCCTAAAAATAACGAACTCCAATCGAGACATGCACACTTGCATTTCTTGCTAAATACCCTTATTTCGAACTCAATGGAACTAATTTCGAGACCTAATTCTATCGTATACAAAGTTAGCTATTAGGTTATTATATTTTAATTCCTGAAATTAATCGCTACACGTTTCAAGCTCGCACGACCACACGGTACGTCCGATCGCCACGAAACTCATCGGCGTATAACAACTCATTATTCTGGACTCAACAATATTGGTTTCATAAAAATCCGAGACAATGACTTAGAATGATAATTCTAACATGTTAATTAAAATGAATTATTTTAAAAACAAATTTAATTACTTTAATTATAAATTAATGTTTTTCCATTGTCACATATTATTTAAAATGTAAAATTCGAATTTTTCGACTTCCAAGAATCGACATTAATACGTCCACTATATCAACTGCCGAGCAATCGAAGGCCGGAAAACCGAATTGTTAGGGTTAAAGAAGAAGAGGTTGAAGAAGAAAAAAAGTAACAGAAACAATATCAGAATCTCACAATCACAGCGGAACTACATATAATAGATAAATGAATAATCTTTAAATCAAAAGAATTGTATCAGTTATTACATTACATCACATTACATTACATTATCAGAGTTTACAACAACAAATAGGGGAAAAGAAATACTATATACTAGTTGATACGCCATGCCATCCAGCTTGCCTCCAGATCTCTACAGCAAATCCTGAATTCCAGAATAACCTGATAACCTGACTCTAGACTGATCGTGTGGAAATTGGTGGGCACCCAGAGTTTAGGAAGGGAACAATAAACTCTAGGTCAGTCATAGGACTGGTGTGAGAACATAAAACAGTTTATCTTTAAAAACAAACAAAGAAATATTTTAAAATAGATCCGTAATGCTTTTAGAAAATGTAACTACCATAAGGCCTCCCGCCACACACACAATGCAAACGCAGAATTAGAGGAGATTTCTCCTTGTGATAGTCAAACATGCTTGATACGCAAATTTCTTTGATATTATTACTATAAGTGCAAAGTGTGGAAAACCATTTCGAAAGTATAATATAAATCTTAGCCAGCATAGGTACCATTATATGATGCCTGCTATAGCTACCTCTTGAGGAGGCAGGTTATACAATTTGCAATCGTAAAGGGTTCGTATTGTTTCTTTGGATTTCCAACTAATGGTCAGGCCAAGGAACTTCCCTTTGCCACAAGGGTACGCCTCTGGAAGGACGCCCCGAGAACCTAACCGGATCTCTGCCAACACAAGGCCGGGTTACCTCTGTAAAAGTACGTAACTACCGACACGAGTATGCCATCCCCCGGTTGTAAACAACCTTTATCTGAGGATCCTCAACTAACAACAATCACAAAGTCATATATATTTGCGACATCCACATAAGTTAAGTATCTGGCCTCCATACCATGATACCACTTCTATCTAGAAGGAAATGCACATACCCTAAAGGGCGCTACTCCCTATAACCTTGTTGCATCTTTCCTGTTTTGACCATTACCGGGTTGTAAGGTCCGACGAACTCTCGTCCCCAAAGCTATGCTTTTCATAAAAGCTATGCTTTGATCAACAAATGATCAGCAACTCTTCGTATGCCACATTACCAAATTGGGAATGTATCACTAGTAACCATCAACTACATAACCTCTGAGCTCGTACGTCTCAGAGAGGGGTGTTAAGCTAAAAGAATAAATTCTCCGCCACCAACAGGAATGTATTTGATAGAAACCAGCTTTACATCTCAAATTATAACGTCAGACACACATCCATACAAGTCCGTTACGGGATCAAATGGAACCGAAGGCACTTTCAAAAAAGCCCTTGCAATCCGGATATTCACTAATCACGTCCGGAATTCCCATCACAAAGGGTGATAAAATCTCTATATTGGAGATCAGCCGATGCAGAGACATTCGATGGTAATCCTTCCATTTCCGAAAATATCCGGTCTTCAACACCGGTCTTCAAATGCTATCCATTACGACGTATCACTATTCGGAATGGGATTCATGACCCAAAAGTCCTCTCTCGGCTAAACCGAATAACGAGCGCTTATTTTTAAAATAAGTGTAGCATTCAAATTCAAGCAAATCACAACAAATACCCATTTAAAGGTAAATATTGATAGTCGGTTATTTAACTATCAAAGCAAACAAACAAATATTCAGCACCATAACAATACATAGGCCCTTTTTTTAGTCTTCCATAAATTAAATAACTTGCCAAATATTCACTTCAATTTACCTTTAAATATATATATTCTCTAAACCATTTCAATTTCTACATTGGAAAACATTTCCAAATACTTATTTAACAATAAGTAATTCACAAATCTATTTATTTTCAATACTTAGAAAATATTCAATATACTTAAAACACGATTAAGTATATATTTTATTCTTTTAAGGAAAATGTTCTCTTTAAACATATTTATTTGGGTCAAAACGAATGTTACGTAAAACATCGTTACGACAAACCAAAATCAATAGCATAGGGATTCGAAAATACAATAGATATATAAATCCCAATACTAAACAAAAACATTTCCTTTCAAAAATCATTTACTATAACAACAGTGTTATAGTCCATCTTTTCCTTATTTCTCGAAAACGTCTATTTCAATAATGAATGTTGAAATCTATGGTTTCGATCCTTAACACATTTTAAGACAACTTCAAATCATTTTAATTCTATTTAAAAGATCACTTCCTAAAACATTTCTTTAATATATTATTCACTATCCAAAATCATGAATAAAAAAAAATCGTTTACCAAATTCAACACTTCTACATATTTTAATTTAAAGGATCATCCACTGTCCAAAATCGTGGATGTAAATCATTTACCAAATTCAACACTTCTACATATTTTAATTTAAACGATTATCCGCTGCCCAAAATTGTGGATATATCTCCTTTAATAAGCTTTCATATTTACTTATCAAATTCAATTGGTTTCGGATTTATAAAACAATGTTTACAAATTCACATTTATAAATCTATAAATTTCATTCACTTATGAAATCCATTTATACTTCATCTTAACACTTATAAAAACTCGTTTTATAATTCCAATATTTTAATTTATAAATATCAATTTTATAATTCTTTTATATAAACTGTTTATAATAATTCAAAAATCCTAATTTAAACCATTTTACAAATTAATCAACTACTTATTTCAAAAATCACATTTCGGTTATATTTCACAAAAATCATAATTTTTATAACATAAAAATTATAACGTTTATTTATTTAAAATGAATCAATTTCAAAATTCAATAAAATGTATACTTTCAAAACTCACTTGAAAAATCCTTTTAAATTCGAAATCGTTACTTTAACATTTTTGAAACTCCAAAATAGGCCCAATGCTGCAACAGCACCAATACATCAACCACGGTATCCAAACATCATATATCAATATGATAACAAAATATATCTCAAATATCTGTAAATAAATCAATACTGTTGAGGAATCCAGTTGGATCCCTCCAACCTGTTTCCCTGCATCCACAGATGTTAGCACAATACCAATCCCGTTTCAAGACAGAATATCGCGGTATATGGGATTATGTAAAAATATTATCCGCTATTATGCGGCGCAATAGGGTCTCATCCGCTATATAATGCGGGAAAATCAACTCCAAATACATATATAATACCAATTCCACTTCACGGTGGAATATCGCGGTATATGTGTTTAATATAATAACCTCTGCTTAATATGCGGCGTATATGGTCTATTTCAATACAACAAATAGAAATTTATCATCCAAGCATACAATCAACACAATCAAGCAATTTTAAATTTAACTATTTAAAATTTAAATCGAGACAAATTCGATTGAGTGAGAAGTTCTCACCTTGCTTCCCATAACCGTAGCAGTTATTCCGAATAAAATTAAACGCACTTTTAATTTTACCCAAAATTCCCACTAGATCCAATCAATCCCAATCCAGCTCCATCGCGTAGTGCTCGCCAATACGAACCCGACACAACTCGTTTCGTGCGAAGCGGACCTCGTATGAAAGAGTTATAGCCTTTTAAAGATTGAACGAATTTATAATAAATCAATTTACATTTTATATTTTTTTAACCTAGTTCCATCTGGCCGTAGATTTTGATTTAGAGAATCTGGGCCGCGCGCATTCCTTTTTCTTCCCCAGGTTATAGCGTTCGCTTAAACCCAATTGCCGCCGATTCAAGCCTCGATTTCGCTCCTTCCTCGATGGCTTCGACGACGAATCAGGGGCCTCCGTTCCATGCACCAACGTGTGAGCCACCATTGCCGATGAGCACGACACGCTCGGTCGAGCCAATGCCTTGAAAATCGCAAAGGAATGCCGACCATTCTAACTGAAACTGCCATCGATCAAATGCGAGAAATCCCATCTCGACCGTATGGATCGAAAGGTATCGCGAAGCTCTATTATTTGTTAGTTGAAGATTTTTGCTATAAGTGGATGGATTGCAAGAGATTAAAGAAAGAAGAATGGAAAAATTTTGGCCTTCGAAATAAAATGGCAGCTAGGGCTGAAATTTCTAGGGTTCCTGAAAGAAGGAAAAATGGAGGGCTTTTATAGAAAAATTTTCAAACACTATTCATCCGAGATTTTCCGAACTCCAAACGAAGCGTGCCGGCTGACATTCCTAGGGTTTAACCCGCGTTCCAGACACAATGGAATAGGTATCGAGAGCCAATTTGATCATATGTGCGAGTTACGGAGATAAACGATCAAATTTAAATTAAATCGGTTAAACTGATTTCTATGCGTTTTGGCTTGCCTTGGACAAACCGTAAATCCGATTGACACAAAATTTGAAATCTTACAATAATTTAACATTACGGATCCGATGAAACTAGTTTCTTCGAAATCCGAGACTGCTTGAAAAATGACTATTTTTACTCGTCAATTAAATATTAAAATATTAAATTTCCACAAATTAACTTTTAATTCAATTTTAAAAGTTCTATAACATCATTCTAACTCCAATATGATTTAATACAACTTTAAAAATCAATTTTAATCACATTAAACCCAATTTCCAATTATTTCTGTAATTTCAAATATTAAATTATCGATTAAATTATCAAATTAAATCTAGATATTCGAAATAAAATTTATTCGACTTACAAATTTTACTTGTTAATATTTACAAATCAATTAAATATACGAATTTCAAATGACAGAAATTCTGGGTCGTTACATAAAATGAATTTAGATAAGCTTCCGAAACAATTTTATTTCCATTAAATCCAAGATTCAAATAATTAAATAACTCTAATATTTAACTATAAAAAGTTTGAAAATTTTGGGTCATTACATTCTCCTCCACTTAGAATATTTCATCCTCGAAATACTAACACAAGCAACAAAAGCAACAATCACATATCAATACCGAATGGTATAATAATCACTAGGAACTAAAGAATAATCATATAACAGTATAACATAGTATTGCAATAACTAGCAACCATAGCCTATAGTTCACCCAGATTCAGAAATCTCTCATCGCATAAGGATGACAAACAATCCACTAAGTGTTTCCTAACTCTCAACAGCCTTAGGTATTACTTAGTCGATCACTCATGCTACCTTAAGAAATTCGAAGAGTCATTCCCCAAATTCTCCACAAGCCGACACACATAACATATAATATTATTAATGCTCGTACAATCCATAAGCAATCTCAAATCTGATCCCTAGCTCAATCACATGGATTTCACTTTCAAACTAGTATATCTCACTTGACATCTCTAGTGCGGACTCCGATCAGTTCCTTGATTAGAAATCTCCATTTTCCCTAAAGAGCCATTTGCTATGATAGTAAACTTCAGTATCACACCAAGAATCTGTATCAAGTGTTCACAGTTAATAATCAAGTGAAAAATACTAACTCGGATCGATTTGAATCACCTCGAAATCATGTACTCAAATCCTAGATCAAGAACTTCCAAGCGAATAAAATAATCTATGTATAACTTACATACTCTATTCAATTGGTTTCTTAACTAACAAATTACTTTTCATTTAAGTTCGTATTCATTTATCACTTATACTATTTCTGATTTAATAGTAAATCATTTGTTAATCATTTCATAAACTTTACTTCAAGTTATTAAACATTATATAACTTAAGTTTATACTTGTATAATACTCCACTACATCTTAAGAGTATATACAAAATTATCAAATTCATTTTACTTAACAAGTATATTCAATCAACTTAAAACTTGTTCAAATTCTTTTATCTTTTCCACTCAAGCGTTATATAAATCTTAACTTTTTTAAACACTTAGCTTTAATTTCTTATACAAATTCCGAAGTTTCGACTATCCAAAATCGTTGAAAATCCCATTTCATTCTTACAATTGAAAATTACTGATCAAGATCAAACAAGATGCACAACAAACTACCCTAATGCATATGATACATAAGTCTATAAAATATCTTAACCAAAAACTTAAAAACCAAACACCGGGTTCCATTTCAATTATTTGAAATAATATATACACCTTTTGTATCAAATCATACTTCCAGGATTTAAATCAACTTGGTTTTACCAAAACAGCTTTGTAGCATGGCTACGATAGTAGCATCCCCTACTTTGAAACTTGAAAATAAATGTCGATGATGCTGTAGTCATTACCAAAATTATTTTCCAACGACAGAAGCGAGTTCAGCGCTTCTAAATCATGCCTTTAAGACTTAAACCAAAATCATTTCCAAAATCGTATCAAATACTTCGTAAATATTATTAAGTACCATGATATCAATTTCATAAACAAATTTCCTAAATATTTACTTCCAAATAATACCAGTATCATTTTTCCAAAATCTTATAAAAAATCAATTTCAATATATCGGGATTTAAGTTCTCAAATTCTCAGTTTAAACCATTTCTGTTTATAAACTATACTTATAAACCATATTTATATAAGTCGCTTTCTTATATAAAACTATTATAGAACTGCATACATTTGGAATATCTTACCTTTCTCAAAGCATATAATAAACAAATTTCATTAAAATCAAAATTTTAACCTAACATTATCGCTGAACGCACCATTGTCAAACTGTAAAAACTTAATTCATAAGGTATTCGTTTCAACGTCCCACAATTTACTATCCACCCAACCCATGTAGTGAAAAGTAAAATGCTCATAGGCTGGTCGAGCATAACTAGTCAAAAAATAAATAATAACAATTGGATATTATGATTTCCTAATAAACAAACACATCATAAATGACTGTATCAGTTGGACGCTTCGTATTTAAATATTCGAACTATTTAAATATTTGAATCTTGGATTAAATGTTACTAAAATGATTTAAAAAGATTTTTAACCTCCTTTTAAATCATAAGTAATGATGGTAAATTTATTTTGGAAAAATGTTTAAAAAAATAAATATTTTGAAAAAATATCGATAATGTGACCAAAATTCGTTTTATCGATAAATAGCTTTTTAACTGTCAAAATATGTTTAGATTTTTACATAAACTTATTTGCTTAGGAATTAAAGAAAATGAAATAAAATATTTTTTCCATTTATGGAAATAAATTTTTCGATGATGTCATGGGTTATGTCATCAAGGATATTTAAGAAATGACCTTTTATGGTAATACTTAACTTTTAAGCAAAAGAAGAGAGGTGTAAAGTTAACATGTAAAATGGAGGCTCCTTTGTGACCTTTCATGGAAGGTAAGAGGTGGTAATGACCTCATACAAAACCCTAGATAAGAAGAGGCAATATAATAAATCACTAGTTCACAAAGCTTGAGATGAAACATGAGAATTAAAAATGGTGAAAGTGCTTAAGCACTAATCCACTAATTATTCTCTAATTTTTTCAAATCTTAACCAAATCATCTCCGATCTATGCCTAAAGCATCATGGAATTCATGATTACAAGGCAATAAGTTAGAGAAGGTGAGAGGAAGAGGGGGTTCCAAGGAGGGGCTATGAGCAAGGAGGAGGAAGGCGAGGTGGTTGCTTTGGTTAGGAAGTGCTAAATGTTGGATCTTTAGGCTTGTGGTATTGGAAGAAGTTATTTCTTTGACTCTTGTGTCTTTATGATTAGGTTTAGCATGAATCTAAGTAAGTTACCTCACTATCTTATAAGTATATATTGTGTGTGTATATGTTGTGTGCAAAGCATAGAGTTAAAGTGACATTAACCAAGTAAAGTTATAACTTTGGACCCCTTTTGCTTTCGAAAGCAAATGATAACTTTATATTGTATAACTTCATTTATATTACAATTTTAAACATGTAGCATGGCCTTGAATTGATATTTAAATGGTTGTTTAACTTATTTGTTAAATCGAAGCAAGTATGAAAGTGTTTGAAGCGAGAATAGTCGTTATAAGTGCACTTTCAAATCCCTTGTTTTCGAGATTTTTTATGTATAAATGGAAAGATATTCTTAGGAGTTTATTTCCATGGTATTTAAGTACATTAATCTTAGTAATCACTATAAATTTTTAAAGTCTTAATTCATTATTTGTAGTGTTTAAAACTAGTCACAAAGATCGTTCTTTTTCAATGTTGTTTTAACAAGTACTTTCAACAGCATTTATAAATGCTGTAGTAAGTCGCTTATGGTTTTAAGTGTTTAAAAATGATATTTAAATTTGGTATTTTCCTCTGATATTTTCAAATATGTTTTAAAACATGTTTTGAAGTATATTAGAGTTGGTTTAAAGTTTAAATATATTTTTAATGATTACATATAAATTTGGAAATAGTAAAGTAGAGGCTTAACACTAAAAGCGGACGAGGTAGACTTCCCTAATTTTTGAGAGTTAAGATTGATGTCGAATAGGGACGGAGTGATAAAGCTCTAATCTATCAGGCTTCCCTTTTGAATGAGGAATTTTTAGGTCAAGATGTCAGAAACCTATTAATCATATTGTTTTCTAACTCGTTCATGGAAATCATTAATACTATACTTAACACTAAAAGCCGACAAGTAAACTTACCTATTTTTCAGATTCAAGATGAAATGTCTAGGAAATGCTTTAATGCAAGAAATGCTCTAACTTACCTGTTTTCACTCTTGAATGTGGAATTGTTCAGTTGAAATGTCAGAAACGAGTTAAGTATACGAACATTGATTTGCATAAGCAATTGTTTTAACTGGATAATCGATTAGTCGACTATCGAACTCAACATATTATTACACTTAGATCTTTAAAAAGAATTTATTAAAGATGATATAAGTATGGAAATGGTTTTGGATTTGTTGTGACAATGTGTTAATAACTGTAACAACCCGACTTTTAACCACCTTGACTAGCAATCATTAATTAAGTAAATTGGATTTAAAGAGTTTAAATTGAGAAATAAGGTTAATAATGAATATTTGTGTAAATTTGAGAGTGATCTTTTTAGAGATTAATGTGGGAAATTTTGAAGTGTTTTAACTTATTTATAAAGGGTAAAGAAGTTAAAGAATGTTTTGAATTAATACAATGTGTATTTTCCTTAATATTGGTTCTTTGTGAAAATAATTGATAATGAGGGGCTTTCGTGCAAAATTCCCGATGAGAACTCGGGTGAAGATCTTATTTATGTCTTAAAATTGATTTATGATTTTTATATTTGAAGAAAGAATAATTTGGACTATTAAAATCCATTTTTTGACATGTTTTGCAATTTAGTAAAAACATGAACAGATCAATTATCAATAAATCATTTGAAGGGTCAAATGACCTTGGAAATTAATAATTTTTGGTTCACCTGAAAGATTACTTGACGAATCAATTTTTAGCATATTCACATAAATTTTTATTTGTCTTAATCTAAGAGATAATTAATTTTGAAGTTAAGTTAAAATGTGTTTTGTGCTAAATCTAATACATGTTTTAATTATTTAATTTGAGGGTTTGGGCTTTTGGATATTGGTTCAACACATTTAGGACTTAGGAAAATTAGCCAGAGAAGGAGAAATCATTCTCCTGTACGTTCAGTAAATAAACCACAGAAACTATTTCTCAAATCAAAAGCTCAAGAAATAAAACCTAAAATGCAAGCAAATTGCAAGTCTTAAAATCAAATAAACTGCAATTAAATCCAGTAAAATCAAGGTATGTTGCTCACTCCATATTACATCTTTCCTCCAATTCATTATGTTAATTCTCCATATATTTTGAGTAGTGCAATTTTGTGTTAATGGAGTTCTAGGTTTTGAATTGGAAAATTTAAGTTGTAGCTTGAAGATGAAAGCAAATTAGAGTGATAGCAAGGCTTTTGGTGAGTTCACCTCACATTATGTCTATATGTTGTTGTTTGAAGCTCAAAACTTGCTGCTACAACCGAGAATAACTTGTGTTTTCTATGAACTGAGAAATTAGTTGTAGAAATTACTTGCATGTTGTTGATTTCACGATATAGAATTAGTAAAATAAAAATCTAGGTTGAAAAACACAGGTCAGTGATAAATTCATAACTAATTCTAGAAAAATAAAAAAATTCCGAAATTTGGATATGTTATTCCCAACACATATACCTACAAACTGTAAGAATGTCATAGGAAAATATTGTGTATTGTTATGCCAAATCTTCTCTGCACTAAAGGTTGAAACGTAAGAATTTTCTGTGTGGTTGGTTGCAAGTTTAAGATGAGTTTTTCATACTCACAAATCTATATCTAAAGTAAATAAGATTGTATTGCTACTTGAATTCAAGTACTATAAGTACGTATTGAATCGTTGAATTGAATTTCTATGATTTCATATTAGTCTAAAGTATTGCATCTTAGAAACAAAGAGGATAAATAAAATAATTTGTTTAGAGAGTGTGCTGTAGTAAAACAACAATAACTAGAACTTCCAAATCCTTCTAGGGTCAATCTTTTTGAGCTAGAAAATAGATTCAATGACAAACAATTTTATTTTTGATCACTTTTTATATTTTCCAAGTTAAATAACCTAAAACGGGTATGAACACACAATCATAGTTCTGTCTTTAAACGAATTTCCTGAGTTTATACCTGAATTTGAAATGGGCATAACTTATTTGTTCTTATCGAAATTTGATCATTCTTGAAGTTGTGAAAAATTTAGACTTTATGCTACAACTTTCATGTTTTATGTTTTATCAAATTCTAGGTTCTAAAGGGTCTAACTGGCTCTTTGAGCCGCGGCCCTGTTGTTATGTTAATTGTTTAGAGTTTTATAATTTTAAACCTAAGAACTGAAATTGCCATAACTTTTGACTCATAAGTCCGAATTAGGTGATTCTTTTTCTGACTTCGAGCTAGCAATCATTTTCTACTTTTATGTTTTCTATTTGATCAGATTTTGGGTTTTGAAAAGGGAAAATTGGCTAAATAAGCTGCAGTCCTGAGTTCTATGGCTAAGTTTTGTGCGATTTTAATTGATATTTCTTAACTATTTCTTTATGAATTCAGAAATTTAGTATTATTGAATTATGGATTTTGATGAGTATTTGGTGTATGAGTTTTGGATTGAATTACTCTTGAATTCAATGTTTTAGTGCATATGATTTGGAAACGATTTTCCTAAGTAAAATTTCGATTAAAAGCTAGTTTTGAATTAATATTTTCCTAAATCGATTTCTATTAGAAATAATATCTTTCTAAAGCTATTTTATGTATTTATAAACGTAGATTTCACAATAATAAAGAGATTTTGAAGAAAAGAATTTTTATAATGTTTCAAAAAATAGTTTTAAAAACCAGTTTTCTCAAACCAAAGTATTTTCTATATAAAATATACATTTTTGCACTCTTCGAGCGTATGAGAAAGAGAATTAAATGATTTAGTAAAACATATGGTATGGGACACATGAGTTTACTTTTTCAGTTAATTCCAGACTTGTTCGTTCGAAGCTACACATTCATTGACCTTCGGGTTGTATATGCCGATGAATGAGGCAATTATTGTGATTTAAATGAAATGTTTTCTAGTGTGGCATTGGCTAATAGTTAGTAAACCATTATGTGAGAATGTGAAGTATGGGACGCACCGTTGTCACTTTTTGGGTTATTATATGGAAGTTGGTGACACATTCCGATGGTGGTGATGCCGGTACTAGGCTGGTGGGTCATACATTGACTGGTGGGTTAAACATTCGACTGGTGGATCGATTAAAAGTCTAGTGGGACTTTATTTAGACTGGTGGGTCTATTATAGTATTGGGTAGACTTCAGCGATTTGTTAAAAAGCATGCAGCGGTGATATGGATCCATTTTTATTATATATTTTAGTGATTTTTAAATGTTTTCACCTTCTATTTGATGTTGGTTTTATACATAGCCTTAATGCTATACGGTGATTTTATATACAAGGTGGTTACATTTATGGTGTTTTGAACTCTTATGCGAGTTCTTTATGATGTTTTGGTGATTTCCATCTTGATGTTTATTGGTATTAAGATTTTCTATCACTTAACCTATACAAGTAAGCAAAATTGGTGTTGATGAAAATAGACGTTGTTATTTATTACATGAGATTTATGTGTTTTGAACTCTTAACCGAGTTCCATGAGTTATGAGATTTCTGAGATTTCTATGATTTTCTTATGAGATTTTATATGATTTTATCAGAATCTGTATTACGAGTAACATTCTACAAAGGAAACATCAGTATTGAGCAGGTATCATTCATGGATTAATCGTTGCGATAATTCAGTGTTTTCCATCACTTGGATTCTGAGTTTATACCATTCCTTTTGATTAAAGGAATGTTTCCTTATGAGAAATTATATCTCATTTATCATCTACTGATCAGTTTATTTAAGCAAAACTGACCCGTGTATTTTTATATACTCGAGTCAGATCGAGTTATTTCAGGTTAGTCATCTGCTGTTGATTACTGCTTAGCTGCTTTTGCATTGGATTATCTACTAGTGGTCATATGTACAGTTTTATGGTCTTTCTGTAAACTCTGATTTTTATTAATTCGTTTTGACTCGATGTATTTTATTATGGTTTATGTACCACTTCTGTTGTATCACTATGTAGTATACTATGATGTATTTGTGTATATGTATATATATGTTTGACTGCTATTCTATGATCTGTTATATTTATTGTTGTTATATTTTGTTCTGATAGATCCGTTAGCCACCATAGTTTTGTATTAAACATTTATTGGATATGTCGATCCACTTCAGATTGAAAAAGGAAAAAAAATATTTAGAGCACCCAGTTGACGTATTCAATAGATGATAAAGATAAAGCTTACGGATGGTCGCTCTTAAACAACCATATTCTCTGCACTAGCAGACAATATTACCCAGTAATATTCTTGTTAGTTTGGGTCTCGGGGTGGGGTGTCACAACTTGGTATCAAAGCTGAGTTCAGAACAAAATATGATAAACATAGAACAAAACATGTATTACTGTACATCGAAGTATAATACAAGTGTTAAAATAGTTCCCAATCGTCATTGTTCTTAATCGTGCCTTTAATCTTTTCGTGTCCATGGGGGGTAGATAATTAGTTTTGAAAATATTATAGGATTTTGAATGTCACCTTTGCTAAAAAGTGATATTTATAAAATAGTATAAATTAGACCTTATATGACTTAGATTTAAATTGTGTCCTGATTTAGTAGTTGTCAGAGTTGCGCATCGGAAACGGTGAGACCATTTTCGCTGAGCACCTATGGTAGTTGTTTTAACAAATGTTTGTTTGGTTGACAGTTACATAGATGTTTAATAAAATAGTAATTGTTAAAAAAATATAATTGCATATTGAGTAGGCGTTAAAATAGAGAATTAGAAACCTACCCAATAAGAATTTATGGTATCACCAAAGTGTGGCTACCGCAACGAGTATTAGAGGGATTAAATTGAGAAAATGAAATTTAATTCATTAGTGAAATTAAACCAAGGGTTAAACTAGATATATGTATATACACACACATATATATCACGCGATGCATTCATTAATAAAATGATGTGTTCAAAAAATAAGAAAATGCATTCTTTAGAAATATAAAATATTGGTCAAAAAGGATATTTTAGTAAAAAGTAATAATTGAAGATTATGAAAACTTAGTTTGGATACAGTTATTTGATTGATAAGTGCAAGAAATAATAAATGCATAAGGCAACGAGAAAATATTATTTAAATTGGGAGAACAATTTAAAAATTAATGTGTATTTACAAAGTTGTTTTGGATTAATAATTTGTAATTGTTAGTAGAAGAGATTAAGTATCTCAATTAAAAATTGAGTTTTTATTAAAAACTTATTTGTGTAATTTGTGAAAATGTTTTATTGAATAACTTGATTTGTGAAAGTTGATTGCATGAAGTAAGTTGTAAATTTTGAAGTCCTTAACTTTTCAAAAAGTGGATTATGTAATAAATAAATTAGTATAAAGATTTATCTAGAAATATATAGTTTGGATTTGAAAATTGTTCAAGAGTGGTAACTTTAATTTGATTTTAGTGCTGAAAATTTAGTTGGAAAAGTGTTGTACTAAAACAACAATAACATGAGATTTATAAATCCAAATGAGTTCAATCTTTTTGAAAATGAAAAGTGCATTTTGAAAGCTATAAGTTTTATTTTTACACTTTGGAAAATTTTGCATTTTGTTCAGTCTAAAGTGGGTTTGAAAATGAATGGACATCTCTGTCCTATTAAAATTTTCTAAGATTGAAGCTGAAAGTAAATTGAGCATAACATTCAAACCATAAAACCGATTTTGATGATCTTTATATTTACGGAAAGCTTAGATAGAGTAGAATAACTTTCATTTTATGAGCTTTCTCAGATTTGGTGATGTACAATGATGAAACATGATTTTTTTACCGTTGTCCTGAGATTACGTTTTTGAATGTAATGTTTCTTATATTCATAAATGCAATCTAATATGATTCATTAAAGTTAAGTATAGGTACACAAGAATAATGGACTTTATTTCACGCATAAGCATGTATAAAGTTAAACAATCTTGCTTAAAAATGCTAACGATAAAGGTATGTTTCCGGATTAAATTTACAAATGATAAATATTGATATATATATATATATATAATGTGTTTCTGACCTTATGGTCGTTGTATATTATATAAATCATATTTGTGAAATTATAAACGACTCTCATGCAAAGGAGACACGGCTAGTTTCGAAAAACTTTGACACCTAGAAAATATTTTTGGTAATAGGCAAGAGTAGAAATGTGACGCCCCACCTCTATGCTCACAATAACAAAGAGTATTAAAAGAAATACTGTCTGTTATTACGAAGAATAAGGCTGGATAGGAGCGGCCATCCATAGTTAGGCCTTACACTAGTATTGGTTACCTCGATAGGACTGGTATATATTTTTATTTTTATTTTCCATCTCTTATTTATTTACTCCCATCGACATACCCAATTCCAGTATAAAACGAACTATGATGGTACATAATAGTTTAGGACAATATATATAATAATAACACAGATAACAAAATGCGGAACACAGATAACAAAAGTCTCAAATATATATAACTGAAGTCAGTTGATATACATGTGATACAATACATATGATACAACTACATCTGTCGACTCTGAAAGTTACATATACAAGTACATTATCGTGAAAAATATACATGAATATACAACATCCTATACTAAAACAACTCCTAATCCAAAAAGTATGAAAAGACTTCATAGCTCTAGCAGCAACCCAAAGCAAGATATCTACAAACTGTAATAACTCGGTCTGACCCGAGTATTAAATTCAAAGAAAATAATACACGGGTCAGTCTAATTCAAACTCAGTTATTAGAGCACAGAAGCAATAATAATTAAGTAACAAATAGACGACAGTCATAATAAATCTCGTCTATCCGATCCATAAATAAAGAAATCGGATAACGATAAATATAACACGTAACAGTGTTAAACAACAATCAGCAGATTCAAATCATCAACAGAGATAAGTAAAAAGAATATCAATGAATATAATTTGGAAAACATCAAAATTGCCTAATCGGCAATTAACAAAATCTAATTATAGAATGAATAATTAGAAACTCGTAATCTAATTATCAAAAAGATAATTAGATATCAACTAAACCATCAAATTAAACCAAATCAGAATACGACACAAAATATTGAAATATCAATTAAAATGTCAATTCGGATAGGGCTGCAGTACACGCACGCGTGTACTGCAGCGCCACTACAACATATGGAATACCAAAAGATCAATAAATCAACACAAAAAAGAATATCAATAAAAGCAATACTGTGTGGCTGCAGTTCACGCTTGCGTGCACTGCCTTGCCACTACCGTGATGATGTACACTAAAGCTCTATACCGTGTGGCTGCAGTTCACGCTTGCGTGCACTGCCTTGCCACTACAGTGATGATGTACACAAACGGGCACAAGGTCAAACCCGAAATATCAGATTCAACATATGTGTAATTCCAAAATCAATATGAAACTCAGGTGCAATCAAAATTGAATAGTGACATGCACAAACACAAGAACATGTCAGAGAAACAAGTCGTAACTACAAAGCTAAGTCACTTACGAAATGCAGAGGTCAAGTCAGTGACTCAACACAACTGCAACAACAACAAAAAATGAAACTGCAGCCACCACATAAATAAAAAAGTTCATGTTCCAAACTACAAAGTGATCAAGGCATGAACCAGACAAGTAATCAAGGGATGCAGCTCACAAGCAACTAAAACCATGTATACAAAAAAAATGGTTCAGGTAAGCAACCAAAACTATACACACGTGGAAGCAGTGCATACAATATGCTTTTCTGACATAAACAAACAGGTACAACATAATGCATCAATGAACTAGTTCAAGAGAGGTGGCAACAAGTTCGAATCAAGTCAAACATTATCACTAGCCAAAGTCCACCAACACAAACAACATAATCAATTATCAAGTCAAATATTATCACCAGCCAAAGTCCACCAGCACAAACAACAGAATCAATTATCAGAGTTCAAATCGAAGCCGCGAGCAAGTGACCGAAGTCCAGAGTATCAAAATCCCAAAATGGCCACGCATTGAAATGTCTTAAGTTCGAATGAAGCCAAAGTCACAAATAATATGCAGTTCAAAAATCAAAGTCAAAGCCATTCAAATCAAGACCAAAGTCAAAGATTATCACTGTCAACAAGCACAAGTGCAACACCAACACGGCAGTGAGACAGTATCGTGCAAGTTTAAAACCAGGGTACAACAGTTTCGAACGAAGATAGACATGTCCTAAAAATCATCACATAAACACTGTCAAGTTCAAAAGTAAAAACCCAAAGCCGTGTAATCAAAAACCAGAGGATACATCATCAAATCGAGTCAAATCGAATGCCAAAGAATTTAAAGCAGCAAACATGAAGACTGTAGCTCATGGCTACAGCAACCAGTACACAAGGCAAGGCATTTGACAGTAATAACAATGTCAAGTATCTCAAGCCAGAAAGTCATAAAACAAAAATCTAAATAAGGCCGAAGGTAGTTCCAACCCAAATCAGCAAGTACAATCGATCAAGGACGAAAGTACAACCAGTGACGGTGAACAATATGGCCAAGGTCGAACAATACAACATAGTCGAATTCAAAGAAAAAGTCAACAAATTATACGAACTCGATAATGTCAGAGAAATCATCAATCAACAAAACAGATTCGAACTGCCCTAGCATCAAGTTGAATTAGATGTGAGTGGAAGCACTCACCTTGGCATCGGCGAGCACGACAATTGGTCGGCAAGCACCAAGTGGAATCGAGGAACGAGCGATTAAGAATCGAAACCCTAGTTTGATTTGGAATGAGAACAAACGAGGCCACCATTATTCGCTCATATGTTTTTGTTAGGGTTTGTAAAAAAAATGAAGGAACGGTATGGTTTGCCTTTGATAAATATCACCGCACCAACCAAAAACATGGGCCAAAATTACTCTAAATCCCACACAACTTTAATTAAATTTTTAAACGAATTCCGATTGGTTAAATGCCAAAAGCAATAAGCAACCAAATTAAATCGTGAATGACGATAATAAAATAATTGTGAAATCCCGGGTTGTTACAGACTCCCCTCCTTATAAAAATTGCGTCCCCGCAATTTTCATAATTAAAGGTGTCAATAACAATTATTTTTCTAACATAAACTGGTTAGGCTAGAAAAATAAAGTCGGGAATACAAACGCCAAAGAAATCTTTTAATTTCATAAAAGAATTTCACAAATTCTCAACAAAATCTAACTATCAAATAGATAATCAGAATACAGAAATCTCAAAACAGCAATATCTAATTATCAATACGATAATTAGAAAACAGCAAAACCTAATTATCAACAAAGACAATTAGAAAACACAAATCGCAAATCGCAAAACCGCAAATATCTAGTTATCAACTAGAAAATCAGAAAAACACGAACTCCATAATCAGCAAACTCTAACTATCAACGGAGATAGATAGAAAACAACAAATATTTAATTACCAAAAACGATAACCAAATCTCAAATCAACAATTATTCAATTATTAAAAAGGATAATCAAATCTCAAATCAACAAATATTCAATTATCAAAAACGATAATCAAATCTCAAATCAACAAATATTCAATTATCAGAAACGATAATCAAATCTCAAATCAACAAATATTCATTTATCAAAAACGATAATCAAATCTCAAATCAACAAATATTCAACTATCAAAAACGATAATCAAATCTCAAATCAACAAATATTCAATTATCAAAAACGATAACCTCAAATCAACAAATATTCAATTATCAAAAGGATAATCAAATCTCAAATCAACAAATATTCAATTATCAAAAAATATTCAATTATCAAAAACGATAATCAAATCTCAAATCAACAAATATTCGATTATCAAAAACGATAATCAAATCTCAAATCAACAAATATTCGATTATCAAAAACGATAATCAAATCTCAAATCAACAAATATTCGATTATCAAAAACGATAATCAAATCTCAAATCAACAGATATTCGATTATCAAAAACGATAATCAAATCTCAAATCAACAGATATTCGATTATCAAAAACGATAATCAAATCTCAAATCAACAAATATTCAATTATCGAAAACGATAATCAAATCTCAAATCAACAAATATTCAATTATCGAAAACGATAATCAAATCTCAAATCAACAAATATTCGATTATCAAAAACGATAATCAAATCTCAAATCAACAAGTATTCGATTATCAAAAACGATAATCGAATCATCAAATATCTAATTATCAAAAACGATAATCAAATCTCAAATCAACAAATATTCAATTATCAAAAACGATAATCAAATCTCAAATCAACAAATATTCGATTATCAAAAACGATAATCAAATCTCAAATCAACAAGTATTTGATTATCAATAACGATAATCAAATCATCAAATATCTAATTATCAAAAACGATAATCAAATCTCAAATCAACAAATATTCGATTATCAAAAACGATAATCAAATCTCAAATCAACAAATATCCAATTACCTGCAGATAATTGGAAACAACAAATATCTAGAATCAATTAACATAACTAGAAAATAAACATAAAAGGTGGATCGATCCCATCAGATGGCGAGTTTTAGCTACGCCGCACGTGCATCTCAGAGTGGCCGAAGCCTACCAAGTACTATAAATTTTGGCGCCCATCAGATTGACCCGAAGGTCCGCGGAGTGACCCGAAGGTCTAGTACTGGTATTTGACCCGAAGGTCCGTAGAGTGGCCCGAAAGCCCAACAAATGACCCGAAGGTCCATCATATGACCCGAAGGTCTAGCAAATGACCCGAAGGTCCATCAGAGTGGCTCGAAAGCCAAATAAAATCATCAGAATCATCAAACAGCAAATATTTCAATTAACGAGTCCGGAATTAACCAAAATAGCAAACGCACATGTCCCATAACCATGAGTTTTTACTAAATCGTTTAATTCTCTTCATCGTTTCCTTGAAAGTGTAAAATTGTGTATTCCAAAAATAATATTTCACATTCTCAAACGAACAATTCCGGTATTAAGCGAATCAGTAAAAGAAAGGGGTCATAATCCTCGATTTTGCTGAAACGTTTAAATCGCTTCCTCATTCTTTTGAAAGCGCAAACTGCAAAACTTCTGAAAACAATTTCATTTATTTTATAAAAGTAATAATTTACATTCTCAAAAGGACAAGTCCGGAATTAAGCGAATCAGTAAAAGTAAGGGTTCGTAGTCCTCGATTTTGCTGAATCGTTTAAATCGCTTCCTCATTCTTTTGAAAGCGTAAATTATAAAAATTTTGAAAAACAATTTTTTGTTTTTAAAATGATTTGCAAATCCGTGATAAAACAGCAACATTAGTGACAATTTCGACAAGGAAATTTCATTTCTCAAAACACCATAGAAACGGATCTCAAAATCAGCATTGCGGAATAACCGCTTGAAAATCCACTTTAAAAATTGAAAGTTACTGAAGTCAAAGCGACAGTAATTTTCATACGTCAAAGTCTCTTCAAAATAATTTGCATCAAAATATAATATCAGTGAATTTTCACTCATTGAAAAGGTCAACAAAACACCGCGCTTCAAAATTTAGCGACGACGTAAAAATCCCGTTATAAAAATAACGACAACAAAATACGTTTAAAACCAAACATCGGTTTTACGCAAAATTATTGCAGTAACGTACAACATAAATTTGCACGTATACCATAAAATAAACAAAGAAATCATTCAAATATATCTTCAATGAAGATAATTTAAAACAACAAAAATCTCGACAAAATCACATAACTGCAATCGCTTCGAATCCTCAAATCAGATTCAAAATTTTCAAAGGAAACAAAATAAACACAGCTATGTAAAAAACAAATGAAATTTATTTCAATTTCATATTTCGATTTTTAAATCAAAAAGGTTATCAGCTGTACTCAACGAAGATAGTCCCACTGTTTCCGCTGCGCACTCTGATAAATAGATATAAATCAATCAATCATCAAAACACAATTTCACTTTTATTTTTAAATAAAGATATTTAAAAATTTCATCAAAATTTCAAAACTTTAGTTTTGACTCAAAGCGCAAATAAAACATCGACTAATAGTTGTAACACATGTTCCATCTAAGTTATGTTTTATATTATGTCCATAAACCCCAAGCTCTGATACCAACTGTGACGCCCCACCTCTATGCTCACAATAACAAAGAGTATTAAAAGAAATACTATCTATTATTACGAAGAATAAGGCTGGATAGGAGCGGCCATCCGTAGTTAGGCCTTACACTAGTATTGGTTACCTCGATAGGAGTGGTATATATTTTTATTTTTATTTTCCATCTCTTATTTATTTACTCCCATCGACATACCCAATTCCAGAATAAAACGAACTACGATGGTTCATAATAGTTTAGGACAATATATATAATAATAACACAGATAACAAAATGCGGAACACAGATAACAAAAGTCTTATATATATAACTGAAGTCAGTTGATATACATATAATACAATACATATGATACAACTGCATCTGTCGACTCTGGAAGTTACATATACAAGTACTTTATCGTGAATAATATATATGAATATACAACATCCTATACTAAGACAACTCCTACTCCAAAAAGTATGAAAAGACTTCATAGCTCTAGTAGTAACCCAAAGCAAGATATCTACAACCTGTAATAACTCGGTCTGACCCGAGTATTAAATTCAAAGAAAATAATACACGGGTCAGTCTAATTCAAACTCAGTTATTAGAGCACAGAAGCAATAATAATTAAGTAACAAATAGACGACAGTCACAATAAATCTCGTTTATCCGATCCTTAAATAAAGAAATCGGATAACGATAAATATAACACGTAACAGTGTTAAACAACAATCAGCAGATTCAAATCATCAACAAAGATAAGTAAAAAGAATATCAATGAATACAATTTGGAAAACATCATAATTTCCTAATCGGCAATTAACAACAAAATCTAATTACTGAATAAATAATTAGAAACTCATAATCTAATTATCAAAAAGATAATTAGATATCAACTAAACCATCAAATTAAACCAAATCAGAATACGACACAAAATATTGAAATATCAATTAAAATGTCAATTCGGGTAGGGCTGCAGTACACGCACGCGTGCACTGGCTCGCCACTACAACATATGGAATACCAAAAGATCAATAAATCAACACAAAAAAGAATATCAATAAAAGCAATACTGTGTGGCTGCAGTTCACGCTTGTGTGCACTGCCTTGCCACTACCGTGATGATGTACACTAAAGCTCCATACCGTGTGGCTGCAGTTCACGCTTGCGTGCACTGCCTTGCCACTACAGTGATGATGTACACAAACGGGCACAAGGTCAAACCCGAAATACCGGATTCAACACAGGTATAATTCAAAAATCAATACGAAACTCAGGTGCAATCAAAATTGAATAGTGACATGTACAAACACAAGAGCATGTCAGAGAAACAAGTCGTAACTACAAAGCTAAGTCACTTACGAAATGCAGAGGTCAAGTCAGTGACTCAACACAACTGCAACAACAACAAAAAATGAAACTGTAGCCACCACATAAATAAAACAGTTCATGTTCCAAACTACAAAGTGATCAAGGCATGAACCAGACAAGTACTCAAGGGATGCAGCTCACAAGCAACTAAAACCATGTATACAAAAAAACATGGTTCAGGTAAGCAACCAAAACAATACACATGTGGAAGTAGTGCATACAATATGCTTTTCTGACATAAACAAACAGGTACAACATAATGCATCAGTGAACTAGTTCAAGAGAGGTGGCAACAAGTTCGAATCAAGTCAAACATTATCACCAGCCAAAGTCCACCAGCACAAACAACAGAATCAATTATCAAGTCAAACATTATCACCAGCCAAAGTCCACCAGCACAAACAACAGAATCAATTATCAGAGTTCAAATCGAAGCCGCGAGCAAGTGACCGAAGTCCAGAGTATCAAAATCCCAAAATGGCCACGCATTGAAATGTCTTAAGTTCGAACGAAGCCAAAGTCACAAATAATATGCAGTTCAAAAATCAAAGTCGAAGCCATTCAAATCAAGACCAAAGTCAAAGATTATCATTGTCAACAAGCACCTGTGCAACACCAACATGACAGTGAGACAGTATCGTGCAAGTTTAAAAACAGGGTACAGCAGTTTCGAACGAAGACAGATATGTCCTAAAAATCATCACATAAACACCGTCAAGTTCAAAAGTAAAAACCCAAAACCGTGTAATAAAAAACCAGAGGATACATCATCAAATCGAGTCAAATCGAATGCCAAAGAATTTAAAGCAGCAAACAGTGAAGACTGTAGCTCATGGCTACAGCAACCAGTACACAAGGCAAGGCATTTGACAGTAATAACAATGTCAAGTATCTCAAGCCAGAAAGTCATAAAACAAAAATCTAAATAAGGCCGGAGGTAGTTCCAACCCAAATCAGCAAGTACAATCGATCAAGGACGAAAGTACAACCAGCGACGGTGAACAATATGGCCAAGGTCGAACAAAACAACATAGTCGAATTCAAAGAAAAAGTCAACAAATTATACGAACTCGATAATGTCAGAGAAATCATCAATCAACAAAACAGATTCGAACTGCCCTAGCATCGAGCTGAACTAGATGTGAGTGGAAGCACTCACCTTAGCATCGGCGAGCACGACAATTGGTCGGCAAGCACCAAGTGGAATCGAGGAACGAGCGATTAAGAATCGAAACCCTAATTTGAATTGGAATGAGAACAAACGAGGCCGCCATTATTCGCTCGTATGTTTTTGTTAGGGTTTGTAAAAAAAATGAAGGAACGGTATGGTTTGCCTTTGATAAATATCACCGCCCCAACCAAAAACATGGGCCAAAATTACTCTAAAGCCCACACAACTTTGATTAAATTTTTAAACGAATTCTGATTGGTTAAATGCCAAAAGCAATTAGCAACCAAATTAAATCGTCAATGACGATAATAAAATAATTATGAAATCCCGGGTTGTTACAAGAAACCTT
The DNA here is from genome assembly GCA_030765085.1 of Allium cepa. Taxonomy (NCBI): domain Eukaryota; kingdom Viridiplantae; phylum Streptophyta; class Magnoliopsida; order Asparagales; family Amaryllidaceae; genus Allium; species Allium cepa. The sequence goes on along the minus strand of CM060930.1, from coordinate 91,248,216 downwards.
TAGTAACTGTTATTTGATTAGTTTTGTGTGGTTGTGAATTTTCATTCACCATATTTGAAATGATTGTCATTGCTTGGCATGATATGACTTTTTAGTAATAAGGTGAATATATTTAATAAATGATAATAAATTAGAAATACTACTTAGGAACAATTAGTAGTAAGCATAATTTGGGAATGATTTTTTGTGGGAAAATAGTACACCTAGTATATTTTCTTGTAATACATAAGCTAAAAGAGCCTTTCTTGTGTGTTTATTTGTTTTTCTTTGTGTACATGGTTGTTACTAAGATTTTGTTAATAGTGTAGCTAAGTGATAACTTATTAAGATAATTCTTTATAAGTCAAATTGCGAGGATGCAATTTTATTAGGTGGGGAGTTCTGTAACAACACGCTTTTTAACCACCTTGACTAGCAATTACTAATTAAGTAAACTGGATTTAAATTGAGTTTAAATTGAGAAATTAGGTTAATAATGAATATTTGTGTAAATTTGAGAGTGTGATCTTTTTAAAGATTAATGTGGAAAATTTTGAAGTGTTTTAACTTATTTGTAAAGGGTAAATAAGTTAGAGAATGATTCGAATTAATAAAAGTGGAAATTAGATTGAAGGGCTTCTATTTGTAGGGTAATAAGTTTTAAGGACAGCACTTCCGAATAATTAGTCTTAAGGACAATTTACAGCATAATGATAAATTTATTTATCTTTTTAAGTTATACAGGAAAATGATATATTCTTTTATCATTATTCATGTATAATTGAAAATGATAAATTCTTTTATTTTTTTCTATAAAATGTCCTTCAAACTAATTTTTCAGAAGTAGTGTCCTTAAAACTTATTACCCTCCACAAATAAGCCCATAAAGTGAAAACCACCGTGTATTTTCCTTAATATTGGTTTTTAGTGAAAATAATTGATTATGAGGGGTTTTTGTGCAAAATTCCCAATGAGAAATCGAGTAAAAATCTTATTTATGTTTTAAAAGCGATTTATGATTTTTATTTTTGAAGAAAGAATATTTTGGACGAATAAAATCCATTTTTTGACATGTTTTGCAATTTAGTAAAAACATGAAAAGATCAATTTTAAATAAATCATTTGAAGAGTCAAATGACCTCGGAAATCAGTAATTTTTAGTTCATTAGAAAGATTAGTTGACGAACTTATTTTTAGTGTATTCATATAAATTTTTATTTGTCTTAATCTAAGAGATTATTAATATTCAAGTTAAGTTAAAATGTGTTTTGTGCTAAATCTAATACATGTTTTGATTTAAGGGTTTGGGCTTTGGGCTTTGGGTATTGATTCAGCCCATTTAGGACTTAGGAAAATTAGCAAAAGAAGGAGAAATCATTCCCCTATACATTCAGTAAACAAACCATAGAAACTATTTGTCAAATCAAAAGTCAAGAACTAAAACTTAGAATGTAAGAAAATTGCATGTTTTAAAATCAAATAAATTGCAATTAAATCCACTAAAATCAAGGTATGTTGCTCAATCCATATTACATCTTCTCTCCAATTCATTTATGTTAATCCTCCATAGATTTTGAGTTGTGCAATGTAATGACCCATAAAATTTTAATAATTTTTAATGGTTTATTTACGTATTTAATAAAAAAATTAAATAATAATATTTTGAAATGAAAATTTTATATTTGGATTACGTACAATTAAACATAGCAGATGGTAAATTTTCAATTAATTTTATGAAAGTTTATTTATTATGTAATTTTGTTAAATTCAAATCAGTTAATAATTGATGATAATAAATTTATTTCAAGCCTGGATATTTTTCCATATAAAAATTCTAAAATTTATTTCAAGCCTGAATATTTTTCCATATAAAAATTCTAAATCCTCTCCTGAGTGAGACATCATCTTTCGTTTTTCCAAATTTGGACTTCTATTGCTCCGTTTATCTTAATTCTGATCTAATAACAACATTTTCAGTGTCGATTATCGACTTTTGATCGGAGGATCGTACCTCTGATATCTGTATACTGTTTTGATCGTCTCGTCGTGCTGATCTTCGAAGTATATTTATTTCCGTATTTTGGTATCTGGTACGCAACAGAAATCATAAAATGGTACGTTATATCGGTACCATAAATTTGTGACAGTTAGCTTTCTTTTGCTTTTCAAACCCTGACCCGTGACTGCCAAGCAATATAAATAATTGCTTTAAATTTTCAGCTTAATGCAAAATGACAGTTGTTATCCCATGGCTATTTTAAAAAATCAAAACGTTTGACGGTTACTCTTCATTTCCTTTTATTTGATTAAATCACGTTGATGAATCAATAGGCAATTTTACGTTTCTTTTACAATTAAAAGTTTGAAACGTGCTGGATAAAAGTTTAATAACAAATTGCTCAGCTGAAATCAAGGAATAGACCGTCACCATTCCTTTTATTTTATAGTCTTGCTTTTAAAATTTGAACCGGTAGCCACATCAATTAATTGCTTTAAAAGCTTTCTGCCTTTTACTTCACCTGTATAAAATATTCAGTAGCCTATTTAGATCGGCATTCTTTTCTTACTCTACCCATGCTTTTCGTCCACTCTCTTCCTTCTTCATAAATTCATGAGCGACCTCCCGCTTCTTCCCATGAACGAGCAACTCCTCCACGGCCTTGCATCCACACGCTCTCCCATCGCAGTCAAACCCATCACAGCCTACAACAACAATCTGCTATCATCCTTCACGTTGATTCACACACCATATCCAACTGCCATAGCCTCATATGCTTCTTCCCCTACCAATCCATGTTCCATCACCTGTAGAAACCTCCTCCTGACTCTCCTTCTCCCTCTTGCTCTCGGCCACAGGTGAGATCGGCTCCACCTTCAACGCAATCACCTACGCCTTCATCTTCCCCAGACTGCCGATGTCCTCCCCGATCAGCCGCGCCGACCTCTACAAGTGCCGAACCACTTGATTTTATCTCGGCCCTGATCCACAAACCGAGCACAGCCCACTTCGCAAGCGAATGACATCCCTCTGCACGCCGTAGTTAACCATTGAACCGCCACTGCCTCATGCGACCCACCGCCGTGCAAGACCTCTGACCTCTCCTGCAACCGCACCCCGCGTGCTCCGACCCGAGCCTTCACAGTGAGCCAACATTTTCCCTTTCCCCTTCGGCCAGTGTTGCATGTGCCGCAGCCTCCACCATCGTCCTGCCGTTAGCCTTCCAACTTTCACCTCATTCGCCTCCCTCATCCCGGATGGTCGAGCTTCTTTCATTTGATATTTGCATTTAAGGTATGAATATAATATGGTATATTTTAAGTTTTGGGTTAGCTGATGTTGTTCAGTATTATAGAATCAGTTTATGCAAGTATAAATCATATGTAAGTTATATAATAGTTATATAAGTTATATTGATGGGATAGTTATCAATATTTATGCAGTTTATATATGGAAGTAATGAGTTTATATGGGTTATATATATATATATATATTTAAGATTTCTTGAAAATGTATGTGTGTTTTAAATTGAATTTTGGGTGAGTATATATGAAACTTATATGTATTTACTGTTATAAATATTCTATAAGCCATCAGTATATTGTTTTATTAGTATTATTTTATTAATATTAATTGTAGACATTTTATAGCAATCTAAATTAATATTATACTAAGGTAAGATATATGTAATGTTTTCAAGCTGCTGTCTTTATATATTTGTTTGATATAAAATATAGGCGCATATATGAAAAAAAATCTGATCCAATTTTCAATGGATGAGTTATATTGTAAGTTGGGTTTGTTTGGGGTCCTCATGACTAGCTGTAACTATTGTTTGGAGTACATATAAAAAGGGATGTTGGCTTATATATAATATAAATATTTTAGGGGTATGTATGTTTATGCTCATGTCTGTAGTATATATCTTACCGAAGTATAGTTTTAAAAAGTATGTCGAACAAAATTAAATTTTAAAGTATGGAATGTGTGTAAAGTTATATGCATGTACTTTACAATTTCAATATGCTTATTTTAAAACGTGGTTGTTATTCAAATCTCTGGTTTACTTTATATATTGAAAAGCTGTTGCACTATTTTGTTTGAATATAAATTTACGTTAGTTCTATTATGAATTACTTTCGATTGTCATTTTAAATTTTTAATATATATATGAGGATTTTGATAAAGTTATTTATATATGTGTTTACTACAAAACAATGGTTTTATTTACATATGAGTTTGTTTAATATTTATCTTAAAATGGAATGTTGATTTAATAAGAAATAGGAATATTATATTTTCAGTTTATATCAAAATGGATTTGGATTTGATCTCGTCAATTTTTATTTATCAGCTTCATTCGTTAATTCGTGCCGATTTTGCTTTGCTTCGATTCGTCATTCAAATTTCAGTGTGCGTATCCGTGTCCTCTTCTGTATCTCTCTAGCCTCGAAAGGTGAGAAATCACTCACGATTAACATTCTTTTATGCATTAAATTTGATTTCAATTGAAACGAAAATTGAAATATGCTGCTGTAGTTATTTAAAATTTTTATATATGCTATTATCTGTAGCTCTTCACCTGCGGGATATGACACCATATCCTGTTGTTTATATTATATTGTTATTGATGATATATGCCTGTTATTTTATTGTATTTTCTGTTATCACTCTGCAAGTCCCCTGTAGTTTAGAAATCACTATGGGTTGAAATGATACATACCCGAACAAACTTTAGAATAGAAGAAAATCGTTATGGGTTGAAATGATAAACCCAAGCAATTTTCATTTAATTGAATTTGGGATTACGGGTTGGAATGATATCCACCCGTATATATTTAGTATACGGATTGAAATGATAAATATCCGTAGCACTTGACTATATGATAGGGAATATATACAGACACCGTTGGTCCATATAAATATTTTGAAAATAATTTCTATAATTTTGGAAAGAAATATATGGTTTAATAAATTTGATTCTTATGATATTATATAAATGAAAATTGTATATATAGATTTAGTAGTAATATTTGATTTAAATTAGATTGATTTAATACATATAATATGGTTAAGTATTTATGTAAATCTATATTTCAAATAGTTTCTCTTGTAATAAATTGAATAATTAAGATTGGGAGATAAATTTGGGTTTATAAAAATGGTATTTAAATAAGGATTTATTTAATTAAATCAATCTGAAATTTTTGAATGAGAAATTTAAAGGGTATGATTTTATAACCGGATTTTTGATTTAAGTGATTTAATGAATATTTCACGTTTAAATAAATTAAAGAAAATATTGAGTAAAATGTAATTTAAGGTTACTTAAATGATATTGAATCTAATAAGGGAGTATTTCAAGACTAAATAATAATGAGGTTAAATCGAGATCTATATGAAATTGTTATATAGAACATTTAAATATTAAAGCCTATATTGGAATTTAAATGGTTTATGTTGAGATTCAGATCTGTATTTGAAATCAACATAGTTGAATTTGTTATTTAGCAACCAAATTGAGATTGAATTTAATTTGAATGGGAATGTCGGGTTGACGTTGGAACGATTTGTTAAGTTGAGGAAATTGAAAATACTTTACTGTATAAATTATTTAATATATATAAATACTATTTTGGGAAATATATAGATATTTGAAGTGAAAATGATATTTGGTTTTGAAGTATAAATTAAGCTGAAATGACCACGGTGTTATAGTGTATATTTCTATCTTGTAGATAGTTCCATGGACCCTTAGAGGATGGTTATCCCAAACATCCTTTAAGTTATTTGTATTTCAGTTGATATTTCACTTGAGTTGGATTTATTGATATAAGAATGTTAATCCTGACTCGAGTGTTTTGTGTTTCGCTTTACGCTCGGGTCAGACTGAGTGATACAGCATTAGAGACTCATCTTTGGAGTTCGGAGCTTCATTTAGAGATCCAACTATCGACTCAGATTCCAGCCTTTCCAGTTGATTGGTTCAGAGAAGTCATCTATTGCATTGGAGACTTCACTGCATTTGAACTATTCGGTTGTATTTTATTTCTAACTCTGATGTATATAGTAGCTTCATGAACTACTATTCTTTATCTATTCCGCTGCATTATATTACTCTGTGATCTGTGATTGATTTATTTATTGTATATTTTAAGTTTTGCCACATTTTAATTAACAATTCAGTATTTTGAATTATTCAAGTCGGATATGTATGGTTTTATTTTCGATTTGAATGGTCCAAAAATAGCGGGTCGTTACAGTTGGTATCAGAGCTTTGGCTCTAGGCAAAACTTAGCATATATGGTAAATTTATTTACAGAATCACTTTCGCTCGAGTTGAATCTCTTCCTTCTGACTCGATTTCCTTTGAATTTTGGAATGCCCCTCGGTTCCGAAATTCATTCTGTCTCTCCCTATTTATATTCGTTTGATTCCGGAGTATCCCATAACCCCACTGAATGATTTGTAAAGGGGGTGAAAACTCCTTTTAAATTGGCATTGACTCACCGAAGATTTCTGTATCCTCGGTTTACGATGCTGCTATATCTTGTTATGCCGAATTCTATATCTCTTACGATCGAATGTCGAATTGCCTCAGAATTCTACACCGATCTAATTTTGGATTCATGGTTGACCGGTAAAGGTCGCCCATGATTTATAGAAGTATATCCATCTCCTATTTTGTAATTTAATCATCTTCGATCGAGTCTATCTTCGAATCAGGATTCTATTGGTTAGAGTCTTCTAATTTAAATCTCTACCTTTGTTTTGAAATCCATTCTTAAATCACCCTTTGAAAAATCGAGTATGTTGTATTTTTGAAAATTTGAAAACTTGTAAGAAATTGATTTATATAAAAATGATTTACAACTGAAGGGTTTAATTTGAAATTCGAGAATTGAATTCCAGTATTTTGAAATTGGATTTAAGATTTTGGAAAATACATAAAAATAATATGATTTAAAGGTATTTTTCCAAATAAGAAATGTTCCAAATGAGTTCAAATGAGTTCCAATAATTTTGAAGAAATTTCAAAGAAGCTTTCAAGAAAATAGAAGTCCAAAACTCACGTATGTCGCTGGAAAATAATTTCGGTGATGAGTGCACGCATCATCGACATTGATTTTCGAGTTTCAGAGTGGGGGAGAGGACACTTTAATAGCTCGCTATGCGAGTGATTTTGTAAAACCATTATGATTTCAAATTCCAAAGTATAATTTGATATTTTCGAAAGATATATGTATATATTTGAAACAATTTAAAGTGAGACCGGTGTTCAGTCCTCGAGTTTCGAATTTGTTTTGGTATAACCCTATATATTGAAATTGATTTATTATTGATTTTCAACTCTTGAATTGAAAATGTGATTTCCCCTTATCATTTTGAAGGTTCGAACACTTCCAAGTCAAGGTCTAAAATTTTAAAACTAAGAAATTTCGAAGAGTATAAAATGTTTGATAAAGAATATAAATTTAGTTTAAAATGTTTTGAAAAAAATATAGTTTTGAATAATAGTTTTCAGAAAGGTAAATTGAATATTTCAACTAGAAATAGATAGTTTAAAAGTTTTAAAGGGATAATTATAAATTTGGAAACCATTTGAGTATAATTGATTTTGAGAAAATTTTAGTTTTGAAATTAAATTGAAATTAAAAATCAGTACTCTTATGGAGATTTTGGAAATGAATTTGTTTGACTTGAACTATTTCAATTTAGAAACTGGGATAATTTTCTAAACCTATTATTTTGGGAACTTTGAAATTTAGATACTTAATTTGGAAGAAAATTTGGTGAAATCATATATGATATGGAAACTGAATGGATATTGAATGATTTGAAATTGAGAACCTTATATTATTAAGCACTTGATTTGGGAGTGGTCGAACTTATATAAATTGGATTTGTAAAAGTATGAAATTGATTTGAAATCCATTGATTTGAAGGTACTCAATTTGGAAAGCTATTTTATATAATCGAAGTCCATATAAGTATGATTTGATCTATTATTGATTTGGAAAGTATTCGATTTGGGGAAAAGGGAATCCTATATATAATGGACTTTATATAAGTATGATATTTGAAAGTGATTTGAAAAGGTACTATATGATATATATTTTCGAAGTAAAGATATGGAAAGTGCCTTCTGCTTGATATCCGCTTTGTGGCCACATCGTGGATTCATTCTATCGATATTATTCTTTCTGATTTTTGGTTTTCCGGATGTAATACTCGAGTGTTTCCACCGTGGCGTAACCCATGGTTTTTTTTTCTCTCGTGAATGCATAGCGCAATTGCTTGGCTGAGTCTTGCCTAGGGGTACAGATTGTTTCCTGAGGGATCCAGGCGTAACCATTGTGTATCCTGCAATCTGTGTAGGTCGCGAATAGTAGCGCAAGTGCCTGGCTGAGTCTTGCCTAGGGGTACGGATTGTTTCCTGGGGGATCCAGGCGTAACCATCGTGTATCCTGCACTCTACTAGTCATCATGGCGTAACTCGCAGGGTTGAGAAAGCTTACGGATATGGATTGTTTCCTGGGGGACCCAGGCGTAACCATTGTGTATCTGCGAACCATGGTCGGACAAAGGGTTTTGGTTTGGTTGTTTTGTTTGGATTGTACTTTCCATATCTGTTTTTAAAAGGTTTTTCAAGTATTTTCACTGGGTGTTGAAACAAGTCTACTAAATACTTGAAGAATTCTTGCTTTGCGCCTGATCAACGCATGGCCAGAGTCTGCAAGAACGAGGATAAACTTGTTGAAGCTGTAGCGACCCGACTTCCTAACTCCAGGAATTCGCATCACTAGTGAAGAAAGAAAGGGAATAGAAGAAGAAAAGAAAGAGAAAGAAGAACTCAACAACAACAGATAACTCACAGCGGAACGAATAAAATATAATATACCACATAGAATATCACATAGTATCAGAGTACATCAGAGTTACACAACTTTACAACACATATTAGACAGTTATAAACATCTGTCTAATTCATACATCTCAAGTATACAAGACACAGATACAACATACACAGCGAAATCATAATATCTACACGATGAAGCCTCCTGCTCCAAAACTCCTCCAGAATTCGTCAAGCTAACCTGAATCACTTGACTACTCATACATAATATGAGTACCCAAGAGTTTAATAAAACAGAAAATAAACACTCAGGTCAGACAGGGGTCTGGTGTGAGTAAACGGTTTAAAATTGCTTAACTTTAGAAAAATCCTTTGAAAAGAAAAGGTATCACGTAAGACTTCCCACACATAAACATGGAAAAGTTTTTACCTTACGCTAACCAAAACATTTGATAGGAAATCCAGTGATATTATAATAGTGTCTAGGGTTTTCAAGTAAATATGAAATAGCCGAAATTGTTACATGATTAAATTCCAGCTACTAGCCACAAAAGTGGGTAATACAATCAAAACCGTAGGGTCTCGTAGGGAAAATGGGTTTCCATCAATGGCAGGGCTACTGGGGTACCGCCCGTCACAGTACGTGGCCTAGATCACCGTACCGAGGATTACTCCCTTCATCCCCTGCAACACAAGGCCGGACCCATTCCTTACTGAACAGTTCCGAACAAGACAACCCCGGCGGTTGTCCGGAATTCAACCGCCCCACACAGCCGAAATAAAAAGGGACCTCTAGACAGGGGTAAATCTTGCTCTCCAGTGGGAGCTACCCACGAAGCCTTGCTGCACCTCCCCTGTTTTAGCCATTCCCGGTTGATGAGGCTTGAGGCTGCGATTACCTTTATAGAACACATCTATCTTAGAATGCTCATCGTCCACCTGACGATGTGTTGAAAACATTCAATCCATACAAGTTCGTTCCGGGTTCGAACGAAACCGAAGGCACTATCTCGTTGCACTCATTATTGGAATCACCCTCAGAGTCAACGACCATAGCCCTTGCACTCTAAAACCACCATCTCGAATCTATAAGTACTATTCCGTCAAACTCATTACGGAATCACCCACAGAGTTATACTGACGTATAGCCCTTACACCTCGAGTCTTCACTCGCTCCACTTGGATAAACGACCTAACGTTTAATTGGAATCGATGTGGTTTTCGGATATCCAAATATGGAAACCCGATCCCGGTCTCACCGAATCCAAACGCCATTTTAATGTCCAAGTTGTACTTAAGGGATTTAACAATTAACTTATTCAGGATGATATAAACAGATAGATGAATAACATTATCATTATAGATAATTCATAACAAACATTCATCTCACAAAGCAGCATATCACATATCATATAGATATTCAAATCATCCAATATCATTCAATCACTCAATATCAATCAATATCCAATATCAACCAATCATTCAATATCAATCATTCATTCATAATAGAATTGATTAATTCTAATCAATTTAATTAACCTATAATTAAATTAATTACTATCCTTTAAACATTTGGATTATCTTAATCCTACTTCATTGATTTATTACAAATCAAATCCATTAATCATCTCCTAATGATCTTCCTTAATTAATCCTTCTTGATTAATTATCTTTAATTACATTCAAGTAATTATTCCTAACCATATTCAGTAATTAGCCTTCAATTGCTATCATTAATCACAATAATTAATGATCTTTCATTAATTAATTAACTATAATTAATTACATTAATCCTTAATTAATTACAATTAATTAATCATATTTAAATTAATTACTTTTATTAATTACTTTCATTAATTATATTAATTAATAATTCTTATTAATTAATAATCCTTTAATTAAATAATTAACTTGTAATTAATCACCTCATTAATCATAAACAGTAATTAACAATTTGTAATTACTTATCTTAATTAATTACCTTCTTAATTAATTACTTAATTATTAATTATTACTTAATTAAACAATTCTTAATTACATCATTAATTTTATTAATTAATGATCTCTAATTAATATTTAAATTAATTACTTATTTAAAAATTAATTCCCTTTAGTAATTAATCCACAATTTAAAAATACAATTATTAATCACCTTGATTAATATTAAATTAAGTAATTAACTAACCTTAATTACTCATTAACAACTTAATTATTCTATAATTAATTAACTTCATTAATTAATTCCCTAATTAATTACAAAAGTTATTATCCAAATTACTTATCCTAAATCTTCTTCACTAATTACATTTAAGTAATTATCATTTATTACTTCCTTAAGTAATATTGCTCCATTAATTACACTAAGTAATTACTCTTATTTAATCATTAAATGACTATCTTAAATTAATTAAACTAAATTAATTAACTTAAATAAATCACATTATTAAAATTAATTACAATAAGTAATTAACTCCTTAATTACTTTTTTTTTTATTAAGTAATTATACTTAACAACTTACAATTGATTATCCTTAATTAATTAATCTAATTAATTATCCAAAATTAATTACATAAATTAACTTCTTAATTATCCTAAGATAATTATCTTATTAATTATCAACATTTTCCTTAATTACTTCCTTGAGAAATTTTATCTTAGATTAATTATCATTAATCTTAATTAAAAATCAATTCAAGTCATTATTTAAAACAAATGAATAAGTAAATTCTTGATTTTCTTAATTATTTCTAAAATAATTCATTACTTATTAACTTTCAAGTGTATTTAAATCATTACATTTTTAAATTTGATTCAAATTCCATTTTAAACTTTAAGATTTAAAATGTTTAACTATTTTAAACATTTCCAAATCTTTAAATAAATTATAAATCTTACAATACAAATGAAACATTCATTTCTTGAATAAAAGGAAAGTTTTAAACAAATTTCTCATTTTAACTTCAAGTTAAAATAAATCACTTTAATTCAATATTAAAGAAAGCTTTATAAAGATTTTATTTAAATTCAAACTTTATTTGAAATCAAATTTATTTTTAAAATCTACTTCAACTTTTCAATTTGCTCAACAATTAAATTTTTACAAAACTGATTTAAATTTAAGATTTAAATCCAAAGTAATCTTGAAAATCATATTTAACTTGATTTTAAACTTGATTTTAAATCTTGCTTAGAATTTAAATTTCATTTTAAAAACTTTGAACTCAAAAGTTCATCAAGCTTAAACTTTTGAATTTCAACTTCCTATTCAGCTTCATTCTCCTCTTAATACAAACCCTGCACTATAATTTGAATTTCATTCAAATTCAAACTGCAAATAACTCTCAGGTTTTAAAAACTGAGATTGTTTGTTTTTAAATTTTTGCTTTAAAAACTGAATTTAAATATTGTTTAAATTTTGAAACTTCCATCTTTAAAACCTGAGATTAAAAGTTATTAAACTTCAAATTTTGAATCCCTGATTTAGATCTCAGCTTAAAATTCAAATTTCATTTAAATTTCAAAACAGAACTGTCAGATTTTTTTTTTTTTTTTTTTAAAATCTGGAATTAACTTCTACCCAAGACCAAAACAATTTACTTCGAGTCTACACCTTAGTTGCTTCGAGAAATACATCATCTACTTCGAGTAAAATTCCCAAAGCTTCGAGAAAACATCTGCATTTAACCCACAAGTTCATCAGAACTTGTATGTGCACTGTGCACATGCACCAGCACCCTGGCCATCACCAGCCACCGTCACTAACTTCACCAAGCCACTGACCATCACCCCACTCGATCACGGCCACCCACATCTTCACAGCAGTTTGAAAATCAAAAGCCCAGTCAACCAAGCAAACCTGGAACTCCACTGCAAACCCAAGCGAAAAACCTGGCAACGTCGATCTCTCCCAAACCCGACCATCAGAACCGCCACAACTCCGGTAATCACCTCATCTACGAACCCTCTGCAACTTCCCAATGCCTTATGACACTCGATGCATCATAGAGGAGTCGAGGGGACATCAAACCCGACCTCTCCAAACTAGGGTTAAAACCTGTCATCAATCACCACTGTCGCCACCAGCCTTTGACCATCGATCTAATATTTTTCCCCCACTCACCTATCATCCTTCCACCTCCAGGCAGAACTACAACTTCCCATATCCACTAGATCACCAGAAAATCCCAAAAATCCCAATATTGTTCATCCCAGTCAAACTCATTTCATAGTTGATTAAAAAAATGTGATTCTTGTTTTAAAAATCTTGATTTCCTACATGCTTTCAAATTGTGATACTGTTTCAATGTTTTAATAAGATTGATATTTGCTCATTTCAAATAGGACTGTTGTTTACAGAGGCAACAGACTTTTTTTTTATTTTTATTACAATCATAGTTATAAGCCTAAATCTAGACTAAACAAACAAGATCTGTACAACAACAATTTCTAACTGGAACCAAATCAAGTGATAAAGAATTTCTATTGAAAATCAAAGTTTACAGACAGAGGCTGATACACAGATATCATATATATATTCATATGAATATTCACTATAATGCAACCATTCCAAACATTCTTATTTCTATCAAACCATATGCATTAGATAACTACACATCTCAACAGCAGTTTGTATATATATTTTTATTTTTATGGCAGAGCAACAGTTTAAATTTTTGGCAGTTTTGGTTTTCTAAAAGCATGTGCATTTGAACACTTGTGCATTTGAACTTTTCTTAAGTTTGATCTTTTAAAAGTCTGTTTTTAAAAAGTAGTTTACTCACCAATTATGAAGATGCAGAGAAACATCTCAGATGCACTTGAATCTGCTTGCATTCCCTGGAGCTGCAGATTTCATTTGCTTCTGCCTGGCACTGATGTGCATTTGCTTCCAGTTGAAGATGTTTTCAGTTGTAGTTGATGCATGCAGACCCATACTCATATTTCAGATTTGAAGTTGATCTTGAACTTGATGAATGGATGCATTTGTTTGAAGCTGAACTTTGAATTGTTGAAACTTTGAACATGCATTTTGAAACTGAATGTATGCAGTTGTATCACTTGATGATGCATGCTAATCTTAGCTTCATATGTTCAGTTTTGAAGAGGATGAGTGCATGCAGACTTTTGTTTCATTTGCTCAGATTTACATTGATGTTGAAACTGATTTCTTGAATATGCATGCAGATTTAAAGATTGAACTCATGTTGATGTTGAGGCTTTGTTTGAACATACATGCAGATTTTCAGATTTTGATTTTAAGTTTCAGATTTGCCATTAAACATGAAAGAATGAAGAAGGAAAGTTTTTGAGAAAACTGATTTTCTCCTTAAAATTTTTATTGAAAATAAAAATAAGTAATTTGCCACTTGTAGCTTAAAGATGTTGATTATTTTACAAGTGTATTCTTATGTTTTAAAAGCTTAACACATATGCACTATGCATATAAAAATAGTTTCTTTATTTATGCATGTATTTAAATGCATTTAAATCCATTTCTAATTTATATTTAGTATTTTAAATGTATATTTACATATAAACTTCTTTATAAAATTATACATACTAATATCTATTTTAAAATAACATTTTAAAGCTAACTTCAAAAGAGAAATTTTTAAAAGAATAAGAAATGTTGAATTCAATTTATTTCATAGTTTTCAAATCAAATTATCATACTCTAATATAATAAACTTAGTCTTATTTCAAAAGAAAACAAATTTTTAAATAAAATAAAATAAAATAAACTCTTATTATAAAATACAATTTAAACTATTACATACTTTATCAACAAAATAAATACTTACTTATATTTCTTATGAAAATATAAGATAGACTTTTAAAATAAATTTTTGAAAAGCTTCAATACCAATTTTAAAATTAAATTTCCCAATTCACAATTTATTCAATACCAATTAAAAATCAATTCTTTATTTACAATGTATACACAAATATACATTATAAATAAAATATCTTTAATAAGCTTAGAAAGAAAGTCTTATTATTTAAATATTTTTAACTTTGAAAACAATAAGATTCTCAAATTAAATTATCACTCATAAATTTTGAAAAGATAATACTTGCCTAACTAAATAATTATTAATCTTCAAAAGATAATTTCCATTTGAATAAGATTATTAAATCAATATTTCACATTTTAAAACAATTATTAATGGAAATTATTAAATAATTATTGCCCAAATTTCCGGGTCGTTACAATCCTTCCCCCTTAAAATAATTTCGTCCCCGAAATTTAAAAGCAAAGGTAATTTAATAATCCAATGAAGATTTTTAATTTCAAATAGCAAAGCTTATCTATCAACCAGTTACTAACATCCATAGCAATCAATCATACAAACAAACATAACTAATTATCCTGACACGAATCAGAATAAACCTTACTAACACTATCTCGAGTTTCCCAAGTAAAAATCACCGGGAGACTCGCTCTACAAAAATAAATACACCACCAAAATCCAGAGCTCCTCTCTTCTCTAGATCCTGCAATCAGAACAAAACTTCAGACTATACCCAAATCTAGCTCAACTTCCAAAATCCAACTGAACTGCAGATTCAACAACCAATCGATGAATCATACACGTACTCCCTCAGAGATACGTGAAATACAATGAATTCCAGCTATCCAAACTGGCAATTCAATCTTATCCAATTACTGCTCTCTTAACTAGAGAAATCTTAACAACAATGAAGTCTCCAACTTCGAATACCAACTCCTTAACTCATATCTGTATAACTCAACAGATAATTCAAGGCTGCCCATCATCCTTCTGATCAGCTCATCCTATGCTGATGCTTCCAGAAACAACTAGACCAAAACAAACCAGATTCTGGGTCTTATTCAACAGAAAAATCTTCCAAGATCCGTCGAAATCCAGAACATAAGCTCAACTCCTCAAGCAAAAGCAACTGAACTTGCTTCCTTCCTTGTACAGCTGCTACCTCGCTTCCGCTGCACAACTCTGATTCTGAAATAAATGAGAATACTGTTAATGAACACAAGTACAAACTCATCCAATATATCTGGGAACTTTGTTCATCAATTTCATAAAAATCTGAGTAACTCATCTGACTCAGCCACACTACCTCACTTCAGAATCAATCTCAAAAACTAGATCTAACCAATCCAATTTCCAAAAATATATTCTTGAGCTGCTACACCAATCTCTACTTCTCTAAGAACCATCCTACAACCTGGCTAACTCCAGTATTGCTTCTGGAACCGAAACAAAAACCATCAACAAACCATACAATGGACCTCCGTGTTGGTAGACAACCCAAAAGAAACTCATACTCCATACTAAACATCAACAACTTGCTCTTCTTAAGGAATAATAAATGAGACCATGTCGAAGTGAAACCACTTATAGACCTTAGTCTCATATTCCAAAACAGCCAACCTTCATGCTAAAGATCCAGACAACTTCTACACAGACGAGTCTTCCCTGCAGCAGGTAAAGACTGCACTTCAACTACTTCCAAACTGCACATCTAACTCGTGACGGTATTAGGTCTACAGTCTCGATAAACACTTCCAACCTCAACATACGGATCTCATCCATTAGTAGTAGTCGTGTTGCACACACACCACTACTCCATCTATCTAACTCTAAAACTTATGTTGGAAAATCCGAACAGATAACCCAACAGATCAGGTAGATATAAATATATATATAGTTATATTAAAAATTACAAGTACGCTCTCTCAAGGAAGACACCAATTCAGAGCATAGGCATTCGCTCAACCTAACACTCCCTAAAGAAAGACACAATTCAGAGCCTAGGTATCCTAACGCTCTGATACCAACTGTAGCGACCCGACTTCCTAACTCCAGGAATTCGCATCACTAGTGAAGAAAGAAAGGGAATAGAAGAAGAAAAGAAAGAGAAAGAATAACTCAACAACAACAGATAACTCACAGCGGAACGAATAAAATATAATATACCACATAGAATATCACATAGTATCAGAGTACATCAGAGTTACACAACTTTACAACACATATTAGACAGTTATAAACATCTGTCTAATTCATACATCTCAAGTATACAAGACACAGATACAACATACACAGCGAAATCATAATATCTACACGATGAAGCCTCCTGCTCCAAAACTCCTCCAGAATTCGTCAAGCTAACCTGAATCACTTGACTACTCATACATAATATGAGTACCCAAGAGTTTAATAAAACAGAAAATAAACACTCAGGTCAGACAGGGGTCTGGTGTGAGTAAACGGTTTAAAATTGCTTAACTTTAGAAAAATCCTTTGAAAAGAAAAGGTATCACGTAAGACTTCCCACACATAAACATGGAAAAGTTTTTACCTTACGCTAACCAAAACATTTGATAGGAAATCCAGTGATATTATAATAGTGTCTAGGGTTTTCAAGTAAATATGAAATAGCCGAAATTGTTACATGATTAAATTCCAGCTACTAGCCACAAAAGTGGGTAATACAATCAAAACCGTAGGGTCTCGTAGGGAAAATGGGTTTCCATCAATGGCAGGGCTACTGGGGTACCGCCCGTCACAGTACGTGGCCTAGATCACCGTACCGAGGATTACTCCCTTCATCCCCTGCAACACAAGGCCGGACCCATTCCTTACTGAACAGTTCCGAACAAGACAACCCCGGCGGTTGTCCGGAATTCAACCGCCCCACACAGCCGAAATAAAAAGGGACCTCTAGACAGGGGTAAATCTTGCTCTCCAGTGGGAGCTACCCACGAAGCCTTGCTGCACCTCCCCTGTTTTAGCCATTCCCGGTTGATGAGGCTTGAGGCTGCGATTACCTTTATAGAACACATCTATCTTAGAATGCTCATCGTCCACCTGACGATGTGTTGAAAACATTCAATCCATACAAGTTCGTTCCGGGTACGAACGAAACCGAAGGCACTATCTCGTTGCACTCATTATTGGAATCACCCTCAGAGTCAACGACCATAGCCCTTGCACTCTAAAACCACCATCTCGAATCTATAAGTACTATTCCGTCAAACTCATTACGGAATCACCCACAGAGTTATACTGACGTATAGCCCTTACACCTCGAGTCTTCACTCGCTCCACTTGGATAAACGACCTAACGTTTAATTGGAATCGATGTGGTTTTCGGATATCCAAATATGGAAACCCGATCCCGGTCTCACCGAATCCAAACGCCATTTTAATGTCCAAGTTGTACTTAAGGGATTTAACAATTAACTTATTCAGGATGATATAAACAGATAGATGAATAACATTATCATTATAGATAATTCATAACAAACATTCATCTCACAAAGCAGCATATCACATATCATATAGATATTCAAATCATCCAATATCATTCAATCACTCAATATCAATCAATATCCAATATCAACCAATCATTCAATATCAATCATTCATTCATAATAGAATTGATTAATTCTAATCAATTTAATTAACCTATAATTAAATTAATTACTATCCTTTAAACATTTGGATTATCTTAATCCTACTTCATTGATTTATTACAAATCAAATCCATTAATCATCTCCTAATGATCTTCCTTAATTAATCCTTCTTGATTAATTATCTTTAATTACATTCAAGTAATTATTCCTAACCATATTCAGTAATTAGCCTTCAATTGCTATCATTAATCACAATAATTAATGATCTTTCATTAATTAATTAACTATAATTAATTACATTAATCCTTAATTAATTACAATTAATTAATCATATTTAAATTAATTACTTTTATTAATTACTTTCATTAATTATATTAATTAATAATTCTTATTAATTAATAATCCTTTAATTAAATAATTAACTTGTAATTAATCACCTCATTAATCATAAACAGTAATTAACAATTTGTAATTACTTATCTTAATTAATTACCTTCTTAATTAATTACTTAATTATTAATTATTACTTAATTAAACAATTCTTAATTACATCATTAATTTTATTAATTAATGATCTCTAATTAATATTTAAATTAATTACTTATTTAAAAATTAATTCCCTTTAGTAATTAATCCACAATTTAAAAATACAATTATTAATCACCTTGATTAATATTAAATTAAGTAATTAACTAACCTTAATTACTCATTAACAACTTAATTATTCTATAATTAATTAACTTCATTAATTAATTCCCTAATTAATTACAAAAGTTATTATCCAAATTACTTATCCTAAATCTTCTTCACTAATTACATTTAAGTAATTATCATTTATTACTTCCTTAAGTAATATTGCTCCATTAATTACACTAAGTAATTACTCTTATTTAATCATTAAATGACTATCTTAAATTAATTAAACTAAATTAATTAACTTAAATAAATCACATTATTAAAATTAATTACAATAAGTAATTAACTCCTTAATTACTTTTTTTTTTATTAAGTAATTATACTTAACAACTTACAATTGATTATCCTTAATTAATTAATCTAATTAATTATCCAAAATTAATTACATAAATTAACTTCTTAATTATCCTAAGATAATTATCTTATTAATTATCAACATTTTCCTTAATTACTTCCTTGAGAAATTTTATCTTAGATTAATTATCATTAATCTTAATTAAAAATCAATTCAAGTCATTATTTAAAACAAATGAATAAGTAAATTCTTGATTTTCTTAATTATTTCTAAAATAATTCATTACTTATTAACTTTCAAGTGTATTTAAATCATTACATTTTTAAATTTGATTCAAATTCCATTTTAAACTTTAAGATTTAAAATGTTTAACTATTTTAAACATTTCCAAATCTTTAAATAAATTATAAATCTTACAATACAAATGAAACATTCATTTCTTGAATAAAAGGAAAGTTTTAAACAAATTTCTCATTTTAACTTCAAGTTAAAATAAATCACTTTAATTCAATATTAAAGAAAGCTTTATAAAGATTTTATTTAAATTCAAACTTTATTTGAAATCAAATTTATTTTTAAAATCTACTTCAACTTTTCAATTTGCTCAACAATTAAATTTTTACAAAACTGATTTAAATTTAAGATTTAAATCCAAAGTAATCTTGAAAATCATATTTAACTTGATTTTAAACTTGATTTTAAATCTTGCTTAGAATTTAAATTTCATTTTAAAAACTTTGAACTCAAAAGTTCATCAAGCTTAAACTTTTGAATTTCAACTTCCTATTCAGCTTCATTCTCCTCTTAATACAAACCCTGCACTATAATTTGAATTTCATTCAAATTCAAACTGCAAATAACTCTCAGGTTTTAAAAACTGAGATTGTTTGTTTTTAAATTTTTGCTTTAAAAACTGAATTTAAATATTGTTTAAATTTTGAAACTTCCATCTTTAAAACCTGAGATTAAAAGTTATTAAACTTCAAATTTTGAATCCCTGATTTAGATCTCAGCTTAAAATTCAAATTTCATTTAAATTTCAAAACAGAACTGTCAGATTTTTTTTTTTTTTTTTTTTAAAATCTGGAATTAACTTCTACCCAAGACCAAAACAATTTACTTCGAGTCTACACCTTAGTTGCTTCGAGAAATACATCATCTACTTCGAGTAAAATTCCCAAAGCTTCGAGAAAACATCTGCATTTAACCCACAAGTTCATCAGAACTTGTATGTGCACTGTGCACATGCACCAGCACCCTGGCCATCACCAGCCACCGTCACTAACTTCACCAAGCCACTGACCATCACCCCACTCGATCACGGCCACCCACATCTTCACAGCAGTTTGAAAATCAAAAGCCCAGTCAACCAAGCAAACCTGGAACTCCACTGCAAACCCAAGCGAAAAACCTGGCAACGTCGATCTCTCCCAAACCCGACCATCAGAACCGCCACAACTCCGGTAATCACCTCATCTACGAACCCTCTGCAACTTCCCAATGCCTTATGACACTCGATGCATCATAGAGGAGTCGAGGGGACATCAAACCCGACCTCTCCAAACTAGGGTTAAAACCTGTCATCAATCACCACTGTCGCCACCAGCCTTTGACCATCGATCTAATATTTTTCCCCCACTCACCTATCATCCTTCCACCTCCAGGCAGAACTACAACTTCCCATATCCACTAGATCACCAGAAAATCCCAAAAATCCCAATATTGTTCATCCCAGTCAAACTCATTTCATAGTTGATTAAAAAAATGTGATTCTTGTTTTAAAAATCTTGATTTCCTACATGCTTTCAAATTGTGATACTGTTTCAATGTTTTAATAAGATTGATATTTGCTCATTTCAAATAGGACTGTTGTTTACAGAGGCAACAGACTTTTTTTTTTTATTTATTACAATCATAGTTATAAGCCTAAATCTAGACTAAACAAACAAGATCTGTACAACAACAATTTCTAACTGGAACCAAATCAAGTGATAAAGAATTTCTATTGAAAATCAAAGTTTACAGACAGAGGCTGATACACAGATATCATATATATATATTCATATGAATATTCACTATAATGCAACCATTCCAAACATTCTTATTTCTATCAAACCATATGCATTAGATAACTACACATCTCAACAGCAGTTTGTATATATATTTTTATTTTTATGGCAGAGCAACAGTTTAAATTTTTGGCAGTTTTGGTTTTCTAAAAGCATGTGCATTTGAACACTTGTGCATTTGAACTTTTCTTAAGTTTGATCTTTTAAAAGTCTGTTTTTAAAAAGTAGTTTACTCACCAATTATGAAGATGCAGAGAAACATCTCAGATGCACTTGAATCTGCTTGCATTCCCTGGAGCTGCAGATTTCATTTGCTTCTGCCTGGCACTGATGTGCATTTGCTTCCAGTTGAAGATGTTTTCAGTTGTAGTTGATGCATGCAGACCCATACTCATATTTCAGATTTGAAGTTGATCTTGAACTTGATGAATGGATGCATTTGTTTGAAGCTGAACTTTGAATTGTTGAAACTTTGAACATGCATTTTGAAACTGAATGTATGCAGTTGTATCACTTGATGATGCATGCTAATCTTAGCTTCATATGTTCAGTTTTGAAGAGGATGAGTGCATGCAGACTTTTGTTTCATTTGCTCAGATTTACATTGATGTTGAAACTGATTTCTTGAATATGCATGCAGATTTAAAGATTGAACTCATGTTGATGTTGAGGCTTTGTTTGAACATACATGCAGATTTTCAGATTTTGATTTTAAGTTTCAGATTTGCCATTAAACATGAAAGAATGAAGAAGGAAAGTTTTTGAGAAAACTGATTTTCTCCTTAAATTTTTTATTGAAAATAAAAATAAGTAATTTGCCACTTGTAGCTTAAAGATGTTGATTATTTTACAAGTGTATTCTTATGTTTTAAAAGCTTAACACATATGCACTATGCATATAAAAATAGTTTCTTTATTTATGCATGTATTTAAATGCATTTAAATCCATTTCTAATTTATATTTAGTATTTTAAATGTATATTTACATATAAACTTCTTTATAAAATTATACATACTAATATCTATTTTAAAATAACATTTTAAAGCTAACTTCAAAAGAGAAATTTTTAAAAGAATAAGAAATGTTGAATTCAATTTATTTCATAGTTTTCAAATCAAGTTATCATACTCTAATATAATAAACTTAGTCTTATTTCAAAAGAAAACAAATTTTTAAATAAAATAAAATAAAATAAACTCTTATTATAAAATACAATTTAAACTATTACATACTTTATCAACAAAATAAATACTTACTTATATTTCTTATGAAAATATAAGATAGACTTTTAAAATAAATTTTTGAAAAGCTTCAATACCAATTTTAAAATTAAATTTCCCAATTCACAATTTATTCAATACCAATTAAAAATCAATTCTTTATTTACAATGTATACACAAATATACATTATAAATAAAATATCTTTAATAAGCTTAGAAAGAAAGTCTTATTATTTAAATATTTTTAACTTTGAAAACAATAAGATTCTCAAATTAAATTATCACTCATAAATTTTGAAAAGATAATACTTGCCTAACTAAATAATTATTAATCTTCAAAAGATAATTTCCATTTGAATAAGATTATTAAATCAATATTTCACATTTTAAAACAATTATTAATGGAAATTATTAAATAATTATTGCCCAAATTTCCGGGTCGTTACAATCCTTCCCCCTTAAAATAATTTCGTCCCCGAAATTTAAAAGCAAAGGTAATTTAATAATCCAATGAAGATTTTTAATTTCAAATAGCAAAGCTTATCTATCAACCAGTTACTAACATCCATAGCAATCAATCATACAAACAAACATAACTAATTATCCTGACACGAATCAGAATAAACCTTACTAACACTATCTCGAGTTTCCCAAGTAAAAATCACCGGGAGACTCGCTCTACAAAAATAAATACACCACCAAAATCCAGAGCTCCTCTCTTCTCTAGATCCTGCAATCAGAACAAAACTTCAGACTATACCCAAATCTAGCTCAACTTCCAAAATCCAACTGAACTGCAGATTCAACAACCAATCGATGAATCATACACGTACTCCCTCAGAGATACGTGAAATACAATGAATTCCAGCTATCCAAACTGGCAATTCAATCTTATCCAATTACTGCTCTCTTAACTAGAGAAATCTTAACAACAATGAAGTCTCCAACTTCGAATACCAACTCCTTAACTCATATCTGTATAACTCAACAGATAATTCAAGGCTGCCCATCATCCTTCTGATCAGCTCATCCTATGCTGATGCTTCCAGAAACAACTAGACCAAAACAAACCAGATTCTGGGTCTTATTCAACAGAAAAATCTTCCAAGATCCGTCGAAATTCAGAACATAAGCTCAACTCCTCAAGCAAAAGCAACTGAACTTGCTTCCTTCCTTGTACAGCTGCTACCTCGCTTCCGCTGCACAACTCTGATTCTGAAATAAATGAGAATACTGTTAATGAACACAAGTACAAACTCATCCAATATATCTGGGAACTTTGTTCATCAATTTCATAAAAATCTGAGTAACTCATCTGACTCAGCCACACTACCTCACTTCGGAATCAATCTCAAAAACTAGATCTAACCAATCCAATTTCCAAAAATATATTCTTGAGCTGCTACACCAATCTCTACTTCTCTAAGAACCATCCTACAACCTGGCTAACTCCAGTATTGCTTCTGGAACCGAAACAAAAACCATCAACAAACCATACAATGGACCTCCGTGTTGGTAGACAACCCAAAAGAAACTCATACTCCATACTAAACATCAACAACTTGCTCTTCTTAAGGAATAATAAATGAGACCATGTCGAAGTGAAACCACTTATAGACCTTAGTCTCATATTCCAAAACAGCCAACCTTCATGCTAAAGATCCAGACAACTTCTACACAGACGAGTCTTCCCTGCAGCAGGTAAAGACTGCACTTCAACTACTTCCAAACTGCACATCTAACTCGTGACGGTATTAGGTCTACAGTCTCGATAAACACTTCCAACCTCAACATACGGATCTCATCCATTAGTGGTAGTCGTGTTGCACACACACCACTACTCCATCTATCTAACTCTAAAACTTATGTTGGAAAATCCGAACAGATAACCCAACAGATCAGGTAGATATAAATATATATATAGTTATATTAAAAATTACAAGTACGCTCTCTCAAGGAAGACACCAATTCAGAGCATAGGCATTCGCTCAACCTAACACTCCCTAAAGAAAGACACAATTCAGAGCCTAGGTATCCTAACGCTCTGATACCAACTGTAGCGACCCGACTTCCTAACTCCAGGAATTCGCATCACTAGTGAAGAAAGAAAGGGAATAGAAGAAGAAAAGAAAGAGAAAGAATAACTCAACAACAACAGATAACTCACAGCGGAACGAATAAAATATAATATACCACATAGAATATCACATAGTATCAGAGTACATCAGAGTTACACAACTTTACAACACATATTAGACAGTTATAAACATCTGTCTAATTCATACATCTCAAGTATACAAGACACAGATACAACATACACAGCGAAATCATAATATCTACACGATGAAGCCTCCTGCTCCAAAACTCCTCCAGAATTCGTCAAGCTAACCTGAATCACTTGACTACTCATACATAATATGAGTACCCAAGAGTTTAATAAAACAGAAAATAAACACTCAGGTCAGACAGGGGTCTGGTGTGAGTAAACGGTTTAAAATTGCTTAACTTTAGAAAAATCCTTTGAAAAGAAAAGGTATCACGTAAGACTTCCCACACATAAACATGGAAAAGTTTTTACCTTACGCTAACCAAAACATTTGATAGGAAATCCAGTGATATTATAATAGTGTCTAGGGTTTTCAAGTAAATATGAAATAGCCGAAATTGTTACATGATTAAATTCCAGCTACTAGCCACAAAAGTGGGTAATACAATCAAAACCGTAGGGTCTCGTAGGGAAAATGGGTTTCCATCAATGGCAGGGCTACTGGGGTACCGCCCGTCACAGTACGTGGCCTAGATCACCGTACCGAGGATTACTCCCTTCATCCCCTGCAACACAAGGCCGGACCCATTCCTTACTGAACAGTTCCGAACAAGACAACCCCGGCGGTTGTCCGGAATTCAACCGCCCCACACAGCCGAAATAAAAAGGGACCTCTAGACAGGGGTAAATCTTGCTCTCCAGTGGGAGCTACCCACGAAGCCTTGCTGCACCTCCCCTGTTTTAGCCATTCCCGGTTGATGAGGCTTGAGGCTGCGATTACCTTTATAGAACACATCTATCTTAGAATGCTCATCGTCCACCTGACGATGTGTTGAAAACATTCAATCCATACAAGTTCGTTCCGGGTTCGAACGAAACCGAAGGCACTATCTCGTTGCACTCATTATTGGAATCACCCTCAGAGTCAACGACCATAGCCCTTGCACTCTAAAACCACCATCTCGAATCTATAAGTACTATTCCGTCAAACTCATTACGGAATCACCCACAGAGTTATACTGACGTATAGCCCTTACACCTCGAGTCTTCACTCGCTCCACTTGGATAAACGACCTAACGTTTAATTGGAATCGATGTGGTTTTCGGATATCCAAATATGGAAACCCGATCCCGGTCTCACCGAATCCAAACGCCATTTTAATGTCCAAGTTGTACTTAAGGGATTTAACAATTAACTTATTCAGGATGATATAAACAGATAGATGAATAACATTATCATTATAGATAATTCATAACAAACATTCATCTCACAAAGCAGCATATCACATATCATATAGATATTCAAATCATCCAATATCATTCAATCACTCAATATCAATCAATATCCAATATCAACCAATCATTCAATATCAATCATTCATTCATAATAGAATTGATTAATTCTAATCAATTTAATTAACCTATAATTAAATTAATTACTATCCTTTAAACATTTGGATTATCTTAATCCTACTTCATTGATTTATTACAAATCAAATCCATTAATCATCTCCTAATGATCTTCCTTAATTAATCCTTCTTGATTAATTATCTTTAATTACATTCAAGTAATTATTCCTAACCATATTCAGTAATTAGCCTTCAATTGCTATCATTAATCACAATAATTAATGATCTTTCATTAATTAATTAACTATAATTAATTACATTAATCCTTAATTAATTACAATTAATTAATCATATTTAAATTAATTACTTTTATTAATTACTTTCATTAATTATATTAATTAATAATTCTTATTAATTAATAATCCTTTAATTAAATAATTAACTTGTAATTAATCACCTCATTAATCATAAACAGTAATTAACAATTTGTAATTACTTATCTTAATTAATTACCTTCTTAATTAATTACTTAATTATTAATTATTACTTAATTAAACAATTCTTAATTACATCATTAATTTTATTAATTAATGATCTCTAATTAATATTTAAATTAATTACTTATTTAAAAATTAATTCCCTTTAGTAATTAATCCACAATTTAAAAATACAATTATTAATCACCTTGATTAATATTAAATTAAGTAATTAACTAACCTTAATTACTCATTAACAACTTAATTATTCTATAATTAATTAACTTCATTAATTAATTCCCTAATTAATTACAAAAGTTATTATCCAAATTACTTATCCTAAATCTTCTTCACTAATTACATTTAAGTAATTATCATTTATTACTTCCTTAAGTAATATTGCTCCATTAATTACACTAAGTAATTACTCTTATTTAATCATTAAATGACTATCTTAAATTAATTAAACTAAATTAATTAACTTAAATAAATCACATTATTAAAATTAATTACAATAAGTAATTAACTCCTTAATTACTTTTTTTTTTATTAAGTAATTATACTTAACAACTTACAATTGATTATCCTTAATTAATTAATCTAATTAATTATCCAAAATTAATTACATAAATTAACTTCTTAATTATCCTAAGATAATTATCTTATTAATTATCAACATTTTCCTTAATTACTTCCTTGAGAAATTTTATCTTAGATTAATTATCATTAATCTTAATTAAAAATCAATTCAAGTCATTATTTAAAACAAATGAATAAGTAAATTCTTGATTTTCTTAATTATTTCTAAAATAATTCATTACTTATTAACTTTCAAGTGTATTTAAATCATTACATTTTTAAATTTGATTCAAATTCCATTTTAAACTTTAAGATTTAAAATGTTTAACTATTTTAAACATTTCCAAATCTTTAAATAAATTATAAATCTTACAATACAAATGAAACATTCATTTCTTGAATAAAAGGAAAGTTTTAAACAAATTTCTCATTTTAACTTCAAGTTAAAATAAATCACTTTAATTCAATATTAAAGAAAGCTTTATAAAGATTTTATTTAAATTCAAACTTTATTTGAAATCAAATTTATTTTTAAAATCTACTTCAACTTTTCAATTTGCTCAACAATTAAATTTTTACAAAACTGATTTAAATTTAAGATTTAAATCCAAAGTAATCTTGAAAATCATATTTAACTTGATTTTAAACTTGATTTTAAATCTTGCTTAGAATTTAAATTTCATTTTAAAAACTTTGAACTCAAAAGTTCATCAAGCTTAAACTTTTGAATTTCAACTTCCTATTCAGCTTCATTCTCCTCTTAATACAAACCCTGCACTATAATTTGAATTTCATTCAAATTCAAACTGCAAATAACTCTCAGGTTTTAAAAACTGAGATTGTTTGTTTTTAAATTTTTGCTTTAAAAACTGAATTTAAATATTGTTTAAATTTTGAAACTTCCATCTTTAAAACCTGAGATTAAAAGTTATTAAACTTCAAATTTTGAATCCCTGATTTAGATCTCAGCTTAAAATTCAAATTTCATTTAAATTTCAAAACAGAACTGTCAGATTTTTTTTTTTTTTTTTTTAAAATCTGGAATTAACTTCTACCCAAGACCAAAACAATTTACTTCGAGTCTACACCTTAGTTGCTTCGAGAAATACATCATCTACTTCGAGTAAAATTCCCAAAGCTTCGAGAAAACATCTGCATTTAACCCACAAGTTCATCAGAACTTGTATGTGCACTGTGCACATGCACCAGCACCCTGGCCATCACCAGCCACCGTCACTAACTTCACCAAGCCATCACCCCACTCGATCACGGCCACCCACATCTTCACAGCAGTTTGAAAATCAAAAGCCCAGTCAACCAAGCAAACCTGGAACTCCACTGCAAACCCAAGCGAAAAACCTGGCAACGTCGATCTCTCCCAAACCCGACCATCAGAACCGCCACAACTCCGGTAATCACCTCATCTACGAACCCTCTGCAACTTCCCAATGCCTTATGACACTCGATGCATCATAGAGGAGTCGAGGGGACATCAAACCCGACCTCTCCAAACTAGGGTTAAAACCTGTCATCAATCACCACTGTCGCCACCAGCCTTTGACCATCGATCTAATATTTTTCCCCCACTCACCTATCATCCTTCCACCTCCAGGCAGAACTACAACTTCCCATATCCACTAGATCACCAGAAAATCCCAAAAATCCCAATATTGTTCATCCCAGTCAAACTCATTTCATAGTTGATTAAAAAAATGTGATTCTTGTTTTAAAAATCTTGATTTCCTACATGCTTTCAAATTGTGATACTGTTTCAATGTTTTAATAAGATTGATATTTGCTCATTTCAAATAGGACTGTTGTTTACAGAGGCAACAGACTTTTTTTTTTTTTTTTTTATTACAATCATAGTTATAAGCCTAAATCTAGACTAAACAAACAAGATCTGTACAACAACAATTTCTAACTGGAACCAAATCAAGTGATAAAGAATTTCTATTGAAAATCAAAGTTTACAGACAGAGGCTGATACACAGATATCATATATATATATTCATATGAATATTCACTATAATGCAACCATTCCAAACATTCTTATTTCTATCAAACCATATGCATTAGATAACTACACATCTCAACAGCAGTTTGTATATATATTTTTATTTTTATGGCAGAGCAACAGTTTAAATTTTTGGCAGTTTTGGTTTTCTAAAAGCATGTGCATTTGAACACTTGTGCATTTGAACTTTTCTTAAGTTTGATCTTTTAAAAGTCTGTTTTTAAAAAGTAGTTTACTCACCAATTATGAAGATGCAGAGAAACATCTCAGATGCACTTGAATCTGCTTGCATTCCCTGGAGCTGCAGATTTCATTTGCTTCTGCCTGGCACTGATGTGCATTTGCTTCCAGTTGAAGATGTTTTCAGTTGTAGTTGATGCATGCAGACCCATACTCATATTTCAGATTTGAAGTTGATCTTGAACTTGATGAATGGATGCATTTGTTTGAAGCTGAACTTTGAATTGTTGAAACTTTGAACATGCATTTTGAAACTGAATGTATGCAGTTGTATCACTTGATGATGCATGCTAATCTTAGCTTCATATGTTCAGTTTTGAAGAGGATGAGTGCATGCAGACTTTTGTTTCATTTGCTCAGATTTACATTGATGTTGAAACTGATTTCTTGAATATGCATGCAGATTTAAAGATTGAACTCATGTTGATGTTGAGGCTTTGTTTGAACATACATGCAGATTTTCAGATTTTGATTTTAAGTTTCAGATTTGCCATTAAACATGAAAGAATGAAGAAGGAAAGTTTTTGAGAAAACTGATTTTCTCCTTAAAATTTTTATTGAAAATAAAAATAAGTAATTTGCCACTTGTAGCTTAAAGATGTTGATTATTTTACAAGTGTATTCTTATGTTTTAAAAGCTTAACACATATGCACTATGCATATAAAAATAGTTTCTTTATTTATGCATGTATTTAAATGCATTTAAATCCATTTCTAATTTATATTTAGTATTTTAAATGTATATTTACATATAAACTTCTTTATAAAATTATACATACTAATATCTATTTTAAAATAACATTTTAAAGCTAACTTCAAAAGAGAAATTTTTAAAAGAATAAGAAATGTTGAATTCAATTTATTTCATAGTTTTCAAATCAAATTATCATACTCTAATATAATAAACTTAGTCTTATTTCAAAAGAAAACAAATTTTTAAATAAAATAAAATAAAATAAACTCTTATTATAAAATACAATTTAAACTATTACATACTTTATCAACAAAATAAATACTTACTTATATTTCTTATGAAAATATAAGATAGACTTTTAAAATAAATTTTTGAAAAGCTTCAATACCAATTTTAAAATTAAATTTCCCAATTCACAATTTATTCAATACCAATTAAAAATCAATTCTTTATTTACAATGTATACACAAATATACATTATAAATAAAATATCTTTAATAAGCTTAGAAAGAAAGTCTTATTATTTAAATATTTTTAACTTTGAAAACAATAAGATTCTCAAATTAAATTATCACTCATAAATTTTGAAAAGATAATACTTGCCTAACTAAATAATTATTAATCTTCAAAAGATAATTTCCATTTGAATAAGATTATTAAATCAATATTTCACATTTTAAAACAATTATTAATGGAAATTATTAAATAATTATTGCCCAAATTTCCGGGTCGTTACAGAAGCATCGAGTTATAAAAGTATTTTCGAAAGGAAAATTTATTTCGATATAATAGTATTTTATTATAAAAGTATTATTATAAAGGTATTTATTATAAAATAATTTTTCCCAACAAAGAAATTTTGTGTTAATATTTGAAATTGAAACTCTTATGGTTTGAAATTTACGATTCGTGCCCGATTCTATTCTTTGAATCTACCTTATCTTCTCAGCTTTAGTTGTCCACCTTGATTCTATTTTTCCGAATCTACCTTCTTTCCTTTTTGAATATAATCTTTTAAATATTGCTCATTTGTATACTACAATGTTTAATAGAAAATTTTAGTGCTATAAATATTTTGAAGTTATTAATTAAATAAAACATATTTAAAGTAAAGGATTGTTGATTTAGTGATAATATTTGAAAGCATCTTAAGATAAAATTTATAAAAATTATGAATTTTGGACTTAATATTTTCAATAGCTTCTTTGTAAATATAAATAATACTGTAAATAATTGTTTTCAGAGGAGTTTTGTAAAGTATTAAAGTATTAAAGAAAATTAAATTTCAAATGAAGTTTTAAATGAATATTTCAAGTAAAGTTTATATAGTTTTAAAATTAATTGTTTATCTTGTCTCTCAATCTATTTTCTTTCTAGTTATTTTTATTCTCCTACCTCCTTCCTTTTCGGGGATGAAAAGTTTTGAGTGGGGGAGAGTGTAATGACCCATAAAATTTTAATAATTTTTAATGGTTTTATTTACGTATTTAATAAAAAAAAATAAATAATAATATTTTGAAATGAAAATTTTATATTTGGATTACGTACAATTAAACATAGCAGATGGTAAATTTTCAATTAATTTTATGAAAGTTTATTTATTATGTAATTTTGTTAAATTCAAATCAGTTAATAATTGATGATGATAAATTTATTTCAAGCCTGGATATTTTTCCATATAAAAATTCTAAAATTTATTTCAAGCCTGAATATTTTTCCATATAAAAATTCTAAATCCTCTCCTGAGTGAGACGTCATCTTTCGTTTTTCCAAAATTGGACTTCTATTGCTCCGTTTCTCTTAATTCTGATCTAATAACAGCATTTTCAGTGTCGATTATCGACTTTTGATCGGAGGATCGTACCTCTGATATCTGTATACCGTTTTGATCGTCTCGTTGTGCTGATCTTCGCAGTATATTTATTTCCGTATTTTGGTATCCGGTACGCAGCAGAAATCATAAAACAGTACGTTATATCGGTACCATAAATTTGTGACAGTTAGCTTTCTTTTGCTTTTCAAACCCTGACCCGTGACTGCCAAGCAATATAATTAATTGCTTTAAATTTTCAGCTTAATGCAAGATGACAGTTGTTATCCCATGGCTATTTTAAAAAATCAAACGTTTGACGGTTACTCTTCATTTCCTTTTTTTTGATTAAATCACGTTGATGAATCAATATGCAATTTTACGTTTCTTTTACAATTAAAAGTTTGAAACGTGCTGGATAAAAATTTAATAACAAATTGCTCAGCTGAAATCAAGGAATAGACCGTCACCATTCCTCTTATTTTATAGTCTTGCTTTTAAAATTTGAACCGGTAGCCACATCAATTAATTGCTTTAAAAGCTTTCTGCCTTTTACTTCACCTGTATAAAATATTCAGTAGCCTATTTAGATCGGCATTCTTTTCTTACTCTACCCATGCTTTTCGTCCACTCTCTTCCTTCTTCATAAATTCATGAGCGACCTCCCGCTTCTTCCCATGAACGAGCAACTCCTCCACGGCCTTGCATCCACACGCTCTCCCATCGCAGTCAAACCCATCACAGCCTACAACAACAATCTGCTATCATCCTTCACGTTGATTCACACACCATATCCAACTGCCATAGCCTCATATGCTTCTTCCCCTACCAATCCATG
This sequence comes from Allium cepa, assembly GCA_030765085.1. Taxonomy (NCBI): domain Eukaryota; kingdom Viridiplantae; phylum Streptophyta; class Magnoliopsida; order Asparagales; family Amaryllidaceae; genus Allium; species Allium cepa. The sequence goes on along the minus strand of CM060930.1, from coordinate 91,215,429 downwards.
TTCCATCACCAGTAGAAACCTCCTCCCCACTTACCTTCTCCCTCTTGCTCTCTGCCACAGGTGAGATCGGCTCCACCTTCAACGCAATCACCTACGCCTTCATCTTCCCTAGACGGCTGATGTCCTCCCCGATCAGCCGTGCCGACCTCTACATGTGCCGAACCATTTGATTTTATCTCGGCCCTGACCCACAAACCGAGCGCAGCCCACTACGCAAGCGAATGACATCCCTCTACATGCCGTAGTCAACCATTGAACCGCCACTGCCTCATGCGACCCACCGCCGTGCAAGACCTCTGACCTCTCCTGCAACCGCACCCCGCGTGCTCCGACCCGAGCCTTCACAGTGAGCCAACATTTTCCCTTTCCCCTTCGGCCAGTGTTGCATGTGCCGCAGCCTCCACCATCGTCCTGCCGTTAGCCTTCCAACTTTCACCTCATTCGCCTCCCTCATCTCGGATGGTCGAGCTTCTTTCATTTGATATTTGCATTTAAGGTATGAATATAATATGGTATATTTTAATTTTTGGGTTAGCTGATGTTGTTCAGTATTATAGAATCAGTTTATGCAAGTATAAATCATATGTAAGTTATATAATAGTTATATAAGTTATATTGGTGGGATAGTTATCAATATTTATGCAGTTTATATATGGATGTAATGAGTTTATATGGGTTATATATATATATATAAATTTAAGATTTCTTGAAAATGTATGTGTGTTTTAAATTGAATTTTGGGTGAGTATATATGAAACTTATATGTATTTACTGTTATAAATATTCTATAAGCCATCAGTATATTGTTTTATTAGTATTATTTTATTAATATTAATTGTAGACATTTTATAGCAATCTAAATTAATATTATACTAAGGTAAGATATATGTAATGTTTTCAAGCTGCTGTCTTTATATATTTGTTTGATATAAAATATAGGCGCATATATGAAAAAAAATCTGATCCAATTTTCAATGGATGAGTTATATTGTAAGTTGGGTTTGTTTGGGGTCCTCATGACTAGCTGTAACTATTGTTTGGAGTACATATAAAAAGGGGTGTTGGCTTATATATAATATAAATATTTTGGGGGTATGTATGTTTATGCTCATGTCTGTAGTATATATCTTACCGAAGTATAGTTTTAAAAAGTATGTCGAACAAAATTAATTTTTAAAGTATGGAATGTGTGTAAAGTTATATGCATGTACTTTACAATTTCAATATGCTTATTTTAAAACGTGGCTGTTATTCAAATCTCTGGTTTACCTTTTATTGAAAAGCTGTTGCACTATTTTGTTTGAATATAAATTTACGTTAGTTCTATTATGAATTATTTTCGATTGTCATTTTAAATTTTTAATATATATATGAGGATTTTGATAAAGTTATTTATATATGTGTTTACTACAAAACAATGGTTTTATTTACATATGAGTTTGTTTAATATTTATCTTAAAATGGAATGTTGATTTAATAAGAAATAGGAATATTATATTTTCAGTTTATATCAAAATGGATTTGGATTTGATCTCGTCAATTCTTATTTATCAGCTTCATTCGTTAATTCGTGCCGATTTTGCTTTGCTTCGATTCGTCATTCAAATTTCAGTGTGCGTATCCGTGTCCTCTTCTGTATCTCTCTAGCCTCGAAAGGTGAGAAATCACTCACGATTAACATTCTTTTATGCATTAAATTTGATTTCAATTGAAACGAAAATTGAAATATGCTGCTGTAGTTATTTAAAATTTTTATATATGCTATTATCTGTAACTCTTCACCTGCGGGATATGACACCATATCCTGTTGTTTATATTATATTGTTATTGATGATATATGCCTGTTATTTTATTGTATTTTCTGTTATCACTCTGCAAGTCCCCTGTAGTTTAGAAATCACTATGGGTTGAAATGATACATACCCGAACAAACTTTAGAATAGAAGAAAATCGTTATGGGTTGAAATGATAAACCCAAGCAATTTTCATTTAATTGAATTTGGGATTACGGGTTGGAATGATATCCACCCGTATATATTTAGTATACGGATTGAAATGATAAATATCCTAGCACTTGACTATATGATAGGAAATATATACAGACACCGTTGGTCCATATAATTATTTTGGAAATAATTTCTATAATTTTGGAAAGAAATATATGGTTTAATAAATTTGATTCTTAAGATATTATATAAATGAAAATTGTATATATAGATTTAGTAGTAATATTTGATTTAAATTAGATTGATTTAATACATATAATATGGTTAAGTATTTATGTAAATCTATATTTCAAATAGTTTCTCTTGTAATAAATTGAATAATTAAGATTGGGAGATAAATTTGGGTTTATAAAAATGGTATTTAAATAAGGATTTATTTAATTAAATCAATTTGAAATTTTTGAATGAGAAATTTAAAGGGTATGATTTTATAACTGGATTTTTGATTTAAGTGATTTAATGAATATTTCACGTTTAAATAAATTAAAAAAAATATTGAGTAAAATGTAATTTAAGGTTACTTAAATGATATTGAATCTAATAAGGGAGTATTTCAAGACTAAATAATAATGAGGTTAAATCGAGATCTATATGAAATTGTTATATAGAACATTTAAATATTAAAGCCTTGAACTATATTGGACTTTAAATGGTTTATGTCGAGATTCAGATCTGTATTTGAAATCAACGTAGTTGAATTTGTTATTTAGCAACTAAATTGAGATTGAATTTAATTTGAATGGGAATGTCGGGTTGATGTTGGAACGATTTGTTAAGTTGAGGAAATTGAAAATACTTTACTGTATAAATTATTTAATATATATAAATACTATTTTGGGAAATATAGAGATATTTGAAGTGAAAATGATATTTGGTTTTGAAGTATAAATTAAGCTGAAATGACCACGGTGTTATAGTGTATATTTCTACCTTGTAGATAGTTCCATGGACCCTAAGAGGATGGTTATCCCAAACATCCTTTAAGTTATTTGTATTTCAGTTGATATTTCACTTGAGTTGGATTTATTGATATAAGAATGTTAATCCTGACTCGAGTGTTTTGTGTTTTGCTTTACGCTCGGGTCAGACTGAGTGATACAGCATTAGAGACTCACATTTGGAGTTCGGAGCTTCTTTTAGAGATCCAACTATCGACTCAGATTCCAGCCTTTCTAGTTAATTGGTTCAGAGAAGTCATCTATTGCATTGGAGACTTCACTGCATTTGAACTATTCGGTTGTATTTTATTTCTAACTCTGATGTATATAGTAGCTTCATGAACTACTATTCTTTATCTATTCCGCTGCATTATATTACTCTGTGATCTGTGATTGATTTATTTATTGTATATTTTAAGTTTTGCCACATTTTAATTAACAATTCGGTATTTTGAATTATTCAAGTCGGATATGTATGGTTTTATTTTCGATTTGAATGGTCCAAAAATAGCTGGTCGTTACATGCAATTTTGTGTTAATGGAGTTCTAGGTTTTGAATTGGGAAATTTGAGTTGTAGCTTGAAGATGAAAGCAAATTAGAGTAAAAGCATGGCTTTAAGGTGATTTCACCTCACACTATGTCTATATGTTGTTGTTTAAAGCTCAAAACTTGCTGATACAACTGAGAATAACTTGCATATTCTATGAACTGAGAAATTAGATGTAAGAATTGCTTGCATGTTGTTGATTTCGTGATATAGAATTAGTAAAATAGAAATCTGGGTTGATAAACGTAGGGAGTAATAAATTCATAACTAATTCTAGAAAAATCGAAAAATCCTAAAATTTGGATATGTTATTCCCAACACATATAACTACTAATTTTATTAATTTCATAGGAAAATATTGCATTTTGTTGTGCCAAATCCTCTCTGCACTAAAGGTTAAAACGCAGGAATTTTCTGTGGGGTTGGTTGCAAGTTTAAGATGTGTTTATCATACTCACAAATCTATATCTAAAGTAATTAGGATTGTATTGCTAGTTGAATTCAAATACTATAAGTATGAATTTAATCATTGAATTGAATTTCTATGATTTCATATTGGTTTAAAGTATTGCATCTTGGAAACAAGGAGCATAGCTAAAATAATTTGTTTAGAGAGTGTGCTGTAGTAAAACAACAATAACTTGCACTTCCCAAATCCTTTTGGGGTCAATCTTTTTGAGTTAGAAAATAGATTCAATGACAACAATTTTATTTTTCATCACTTTTATATATTTTCCAAGTTAAATAACCTAAAAAGGGTATGGACACAGAATCATAGTTTTGACTTTAAACGAATTTCCTGAATTTATACCTAAAATTGAAATGGACATTACTTATTTGTTTCTTATCGTAATTTGATCATTCTTGAAGTTCTGCAAAATATAGGCTCTGTGCTACAACTTTTATGTTTTGTGTTTTATCAAATTATAGGTTCTAAATGGTCTAAATGGCTCTTTAGCCGCAACCCTGTTGTTATGTTAATTGTTCAGAGTTTTGTAATTTTAGACCTGAGAATTGAAATTGCCATAACTTTTGACTCGTAAGTCTGAATTAGGTGATTCTCTTTCTGACTTCGAACCATGGCAATCATTTTCAACATTTATGTTTTCTATTTTATCAGACATTAGGTTTTAAAAGGAGAAAATTGGCTAAATAAGCGTCAGTCCTGAGTTCTATTGCTAAGTTTTGTGCGATTTTAATTGATGTTTCTTGACCATTTCTTTATGAATTCAGAAATTAAGTATTATTGAATTTATTGATTTTCATGAGTATTTGGTGTTAGAGTTTTGGATTGAATTGCTCTTGAATTCAATGTTTTCCTGCACGTGATTTGGAAACGATTTTCTTTAAGTAATTTTTTGATTAAAAGCCAGTTTTGAATTTATTTGTAAACAAAGATTTCACAATAATAAAGAGATTTTGAAGAAAAGAATTTTTATAATGTTTCGAAAAATAGTTGTAAAAACTAGTTTTCTCAAAGAAAGGTATTTTCTATATAAAATACATATGTTTGCACTCTTCGAGCGTATAAGAAAGAGAATCAAATGATTTAGTAAAACATGTGTTATGGGACATATGATTTTATTAATTTCGGATTTGTTCGTTCGAAGCTACACATTCGTTGACCTTCGGGTTGTGTATGCCGATGAATGAGGCAATTATTGTGATTTAAATGAATTTGTTTTCTTGTGTGGCATTGACTAACAGTTAGTAAACCGTTAAGTGAGAACGTGTGATATGGGATGCACTGTTGTCACTTTTTGGGTTACCATATGGAAGTTGGTGACATATTCCGATGGTGGTAATGCCGGTTCTAGGCTGGTGGCCATACATTGACTGGTGGGTCAAACGTTCGACTGGCGGGTCGAATATCGACCGGTGGGTCGATTAATAGTCTATTGGGACTTTGTTTAGATTGGTTGGTCTATTATAGTACTCTGCAGGCTTCAGCCCTTTGTTAAAAATCATGCGACTGTGATATGGATCCATTTTTATTATATATCTTAGTGATTTTTAAATATTTTCACCTTCTATTTGGTGTTGGTGTTATATATAGCCTTAATTCTATACGGTGATTTTATATACAAGGTGATTATATTTATGGTGTTTGAACTCTTATACGAGTTCTATATGATGTTTTGGTGATTTCCATCTTGGTGTTTATTGGTGTTAAGATTATCTATCGCTTAACCTAAACAAGTAAGCAAAATTGGTGTTGATGAAAATAGATGTTGTTATTTATTACATGAGATTTATGTGTTTTGACCTCTTAACTGAGTTCCATGATTTCTGAGATTTCTGTGGTTTTCTTCTATGATTTTATATGATTTTATCATAATTTATATTACGAGTAACCTTCTAAGAAGGAAACATCAGTATTGAGCAGGTGTCATTCATGGGTTAATCCTTGTGATAATCCAGTGTATTCCATCACTTGGAATCTGAGTTTATACCATTCCTTTTGATTAAAGGAATGTTTCCTTATGAGAAATTATATCTCATTTATCATCTACTAATCAGTTTATTTAAGCTAGATTGACCTTTGTATTTTTATATACTCAGGTCAGACCGAGTTATTTCAGGTTAGTCATCTGCTGTTGATTACTGCTTAGCTGCTTCGGCATTGGATTATCTACTAGTGGTCTTCTATCAGTTTTGTGGTCTTTCTATAAACTCTGATTTGTACTAATTTGTTTTGACTCGATGTATTTTATTGTGGTTTATGTACCACTTTTGTTGTATCACTATGTAGCGTACTATGATGTATCTGTGTATATGTATATATATGTTTGATTGCTATTCTGTGATCTGTTATATTTATTGTTGTTATATTTTGTTCTGATAGATCCATTAGCCACCATAGTTTTGTATTAAACATTTATTGGGTATGTCGATCCGCTTAAGAAATATAAAAAGGAAAAAAATTAAGAGCATCAATCGACGTATTCAATAGATGTTTAAGACAAAGCTTACGGATGGTCGCTCCTGAACAACCCTATTCTCTGCACTAGCAGACGGTATTACCCAGTAATACTCTTTGTTAGTGTGGGTCTCAGGTTGGGGCATCACAATAACATTCATCTTTAATCCTTTTTTATTATACTTATGAATGTAAATAGATCTTTAAAAGATCATTTCAAAGATAAGCATAAGTGAAATGTTTTTGGATTTGTAGCGACAATGTCTAAGTAACACTGGTCTTAAACCTTTTGATTAGATTTGTGAAAGCACTTAGATCTTTAAATTGGATATTTTAAAGGAAATTATCAGTATGCCTTTGGAAAAAAGATAGAAAAAGAAAAGTTTTAAAGTAAGAAATCTTATTAAAGATTTGTAACAAGATTTTTGAATATATTTATACCATTTGAGATAAGTATATGAATATTTTTTGAAGTGTAGGAAAAGTAAAGGTTTAAAGTGAGAAATCTTTTTAAATATTTGTGAATATACTTATACCATTTGAGATAAGTATATGAATACTTTTTAAAGTATAGAAAAAAGTAAAGGTTTAAAGTAAGAAATCTTGTTAATGATTTGTGAATATACTTATACCATTTTTGATAAGTATATGAATACCTTTTATGCAAAACATTTAGTCAAATACTTAGCACTAAAAGGTTTAAAGAGGTTTTAATTAACAAATGATTAATTAAAAAAAAGAAATTAGAAGTCTCTTATGTTACTTGATCATGTTTTGTATGTTTACTCGTTTATGGAAAACATTTAGTCGAATACTTAGCATTAAAAGCCGATGAAGTAGGCTTGTCTTTCTGCAGGAATTAAGAGTGATGTTTGTGTAGGGTTATGACCAATAAAGCTCTAACCTACTTGCTTCACACTTGATCATGGGATAGTGTGAGATGAAAATATTAGGAATGTGATAGTACTAGAGACTTGGTTTCCATAGGCAATCGCTCTCATTGTCATTAAATGGCGAACTTCACTGATTCAGTCTTGAAGAGACCGGGATCGGTAAATGTTTTACTTATCAAAAATCACTTCAATACTGAGATACATATTCTATCTCTTGGAAGCGGTTGAAAGAGAGTCTATACGGAGATTTGAGTTCTATTTATGGTGCTCGAATCCATGTAGTGATTCGTGATCTATTTAAGATGAGGGAATCGATCTGGGGATTTATGTTCTATTCGAGTGATGAAGACTCATGTGGAAGATGCCGAACGTAACCTCGACAATGGAAATGGAAAAAAATAGAGTAAGCCTCACAATCTGGGGTTAGAAACTCATATTAGGGTTTTATCTACTCTAGATCTCGAGATACTTATCGATTTTTGGATGACTGGAGTTGATGATATTTTGTTAACGTTGTTCATGTTTATGTTCGGACCTGGGACGCTTGTGTTTACCTAAATGGTATATTTTATCTAGAGATATATGACGTTCAGAAGGCACTTTCCGTCCCTTGTGCTAGAGGTTAGATCCGGCTCCACCAGAGGATCTCCATGGAAAAATTCAATATGTGAATGTCCTTTATCGATTTTGATTGTACCCTCTAATATGTTGTTGAATGTAACAAATGTAACCATTCCAAATATTTTATAATATTTATATTTTACACTCTAGACATAATCTATTATATAACCTTATGTACTTGTTAGATGGTGGTTCTCTTGATGGGAGAATCGTTACAGTCTTCATATTACTGTTATATGTTGATCATATATTTCTTGGGTTACTCATACTGGACTTATGTTTGACACATGGCTTTTGTTTTCCCTAAATCCTAGTGTGTTCTTTCGAGTAGTTTGAGAAAAGCAGGTTTTCATTGATGTTCTTTGGAGTTCAAGATGATAGGCTGGATCTTTCACCTACCATATTATTCTTATTTCTGCGACATTGCTATTATATGCATCAACATTTTGTAAGGATAGGTTGTTATAGCTGTCCAGGCTAACAACAGTACTAAGGTTTTGGTAACTCCAATTTTTTTGTATTTGAGAAACACCTTTGTACAGTTCTTTTGATATTATTGTTATCGTTTCGCTATGAGATTCTGATATCATTTCCTTCTTCCTTGTTTTGTTTTCTTTTTCTATTTCACCCTAACGATTTGTCTTTCCGACACTTGGATGCTCGGCATACGAATACCGTGGATGTTTTACTGTCGATATTTAGGGGTCAAAAGTGCAGGTCATTACAGTTGGTATTAAAGCTGAAGGTTAAGTCAGAACCTTAGCATTGGTGGAGTATGACTCATTAAGAGAGGGTAATGGAATAACCAAGCATAAGTCGACTGTATTATATATATGAGAGTGTATTTGTATTTGTATTTGTCATAAACGTATACCTTAAAGGTAATTATAACTACAAAAATTGAAGAACTTATATAAGAAAAATTAAACAAGTGTGAATTCTTAAATTATGGTTCGATTAATGTAGGGGTTATTGATGTTTATCTATTATCCCTCATTAATTAGATTAGTTATGCTCGGCTATTTTACAAGCATTAACTATCATTTGTTGATTGTTGGTTTGTGCTCGACCAGTTTATGGGCATTTTTACATTTTTACTACATGGGTTAGATAAGACAGTATTCGTAGATGCATCGAAACAAACACTTTGTGGATCTAGTTTCATAATTTGACTGTACGGTATTCGATTTCAATGTTGGGTTAAAAGTAAACTTTCATAAAAGTTGAATTTAGTAAAAGACGTTTATTTTAATATATGAAAGATAAGTTATTTTGGAAACAAACATGTGTGAAAAGATTTATATAAAAAATGATTTTATATATGTATGGTTTATAAAACACGGTTTATAAACAGGAAGGATTTAAACTGATATTTTGATAACTTAAATCTCGGTGTCTTAGAAAATGTTTTGAAGATTTTGAAGAAAATAATAGTAGTTATTATTTGAAAGTATGTATTTGGGAAATTGGTTACAAAGTTGGGATTATGGTACTTAGTAATATTTACAAAGTATTTGATACCGTTTGGAAATGATTTTGGTTAAGTTCGAAAGGCATGAATTGGATGTACTGAATTCACTCATGTCATTTGAAATAATTCTAGTGATCAATCAACATCATCAACGTTCATTTTCTGGATTCTAAGTGGGGGATACTGTAAGGTTGTTTTAGTAAAACACATTTCGATTTCATTTTGAAAGCATGATTTGTCATGCGAAAGATATATGTATATATTATTATTTCAAAATGACTTGAAGTAAATCCTTTTAGTTCTAAAGTTTTCTTTGGAAAGAAGTTTGATATGAACTTTATGTAGAGAAGTTTTATATGTTTACTGTGTAGGGTGCCCGAGTGGTAGTGGCAAAGCTTGGATAAATGTTGGAACTTTTCATGTTTTCCTTTCTTAGGTAAAGAGTGTTTAATAAATTAGGTAAATTTATTAAGATATTTTATGGACATATATAGACTATGCATTTGAATTGAATGGTTTTTATATCTTGTTATGATATGTTATTTGGTAGTTTCCATTTGTTAAATAAAATGGGATTTTCAGTGATTTTGGACAGTTGAAAACTTTCGAATCGTATAGAATTTGAAACTAAGTGTTTTGTGAAAATATAAAGATAAGTTTATATAACACTTAAACTGAGAAGGTAATAGTTAAAAAAAGTTTTAAATTTGTTTAATATACTTGTTATGTAAAATTAATTTGATGTTTTTTATATACTCTTAGGATGTCATGAAGTATTATATGAGTATGAATTTAAGTTGTAAAATGTAGATAAATTTGAAGTCATGTTTTATGTAATGGTTCATAATTGATTGTAGTATTGAAGGACATACTATTTGGATAAAAGAACATGATAAAAGATATTATTATAGTTCAAAAACCAATAACATAATTACATAAGTTGTATGTAGATTGTTTTATTCGCAAGACTGTTCTGATCCAGTATTCGAGTACATGATTTCGAGGTGATGTGTACCAGTCCGACAAGGATTTTTTGTTAGATCCTCAATGACGAGCGCTTGATAAAGGTTCATAATATGATACCAATGTTTTATATCATAGTATATGGCTATCTAAGGAGAACGATGGTTCGTAATCAAGGAACCTGATCAGAGTCCTCACTTGAGAGGTTAAGTGATCTATACTAGTTGGGAAGTGAAGTTTATATGATCTAGTAAGTGATCGGAATTGATATTGCATACGGATGATACATGTACATTATGTGGGATTTAGTATTTGCATAATATATTTTGATTGGATTATAGAAAGTTTAGGTGATGGCTCTTCGATCTGTTATGAGGTAGCATGAATTGTCTACTAAGTAATTATTTGAGGCTCTTGAGCGTACGGTACGCTTAGTAGGTCATTCCTTACGTAATAAGAGGATTTGAACTTGAGAAAACCATGAGTTTTGTTTTCTAGTGATTGAAAGATGTTAAGAATTACTACATGATTGTTTGTTTGTCGCTCATGATAGAATCTCAAGGATGAAATATTCTAAGTGAGGGAGAATGTAACGACCCAGAATTTTGGACACTTTGTATTTAAATATTTGAATCTTGGATTAAATGTTTTCAAAGTGATTTAATAAGCCATTTAACCTTCTTTTAAATTATAAGTAATGATGGTAAACTTGTTTTGGAAAAATGTTTACAAAAATAAGTACTTTGAAAAAATATTGATAATGTGAATGAAAATCGTTTTATCGGTAAACAACTTTTTAACCATCAAAAGTTGTTCGGATTTTTTTTACATACACATATTTGCTTAGGAATTAAAAAAATGAAATAAAAACTTTTTTCATAAATGGAAATAGATTTTTGGATGAAATCACGGGTGATATCATCAAAGATATTTAAGAAATGACCTTTTATGATAATACTTAACTTTTAAGCAAAAAGAAGAGAGGTGCAAAGTGAACATGTGAAAAGGAGGCTTCTTTTTGACCTTTCAGGGAAGGTAAGAGGTGGTTATGACCTTTATATAAGGAGAGGTATACATACATAATAAATCACTAATTCACTAAGCTTGAGATAAAGTATGAGAATTAGAAATGGTGAAAGTGCTTAAGCACTGATCCACTAATTATTCTCTAACCTTTTCAAATCTTAACCAAATCATCTCCAATCTCTTTTAAACTTTGGCTTTGTATCTAAGACATCATGGGAGTCATCATTAGGAAGTAAGAAGTGGGAGAAGGAGAGAGGAAGAGGGGGTTCCAAGAAGGGGTCGCTTTAGTTTGGTAGGGCTAAAGGTTGTATCTTTAGGATATGGTGATGAAAGAAGGTGGTTCTTTGATTCTTGTAGCTTTATGCTTGGGTTTAGCGTGGACATAAGTGAGTTATCTTACTATCTTATAAGCATATATTGTGTGTGTGTGTGTATATATATATATATATGTTGTCTACAAAGTATAGAGTTAAAGTGATATTTACTAAGTAAAGTTATAAACTTTGGATCCCACTTGCTTTTGAAAGCAAATGAAAACTTTATATTGTCCAACGTCACTTCTATTACCCTCTTAAACATGTAGCATGGCCTTGACTTGATGTTTAAATGGTTATTTAACTTGTTCGTTAAGTCGAAGCAAGTATGAAAGTGTTTGAAGCGAGAATTGTCCTTATAACTGCACTTCCAAATCCCTTGTTTTCAAGAATTTTTATATATAAATGGAAAGGTGTTCTGAAAGCTTTCTTTCCATGATTTTTAAGTATCCTAATGTTATTAGTTACTCTAAAATGTCTTAAATCATTGATTAAAGTGGTTAAACTAGTCACAAAGATCGTTCTTTTCAATGTTGTTTTATCAATGACTTTTAAGAGCATTTGTAATTGTTGTAGTAAGTCGCTTATGGTCTTAATTTTTTTAAAATGAAATTTAAATTTGGTATTTTTCTCTAATATTTTTAGAGATATTTTCAAACATGTTTTGACATATATTAAAGTTGGTTTGAAATTTAAATATATTTGTAATAATTACATATAAATTTCGAAAAAGTAAAGAAGAGGCTTAAGATTAAAAGCCGACGAGATAGACTTCTCTAATTTCCGAGAGTTAAGATTGATATCGAGTACGAATGGAGCAATAGAGCTCTAACATACTAGGTTTCCCTCTTGAATGAGAAATAGTTAAATCAAAAATGTCGAAAACGAGTTAATTATATTGTTGTCTTACATGTTCATGGAAATCATTAATATTTTACTTAACACTAAAAGCCGACTAGTAAACTTGTCAATTTGTTAGATTCAAGAATAAAGTTTCTAGGCCAGGCTTTGATGCAACCAGTTCTATAAATTACCTGGCTTCACTTTTGAATGAGGAATGGTTAAGTTTAAATGTCAAAAACGAGCTAAGTATATGGACATTGATTTGTATAAGCAATTGTTATAACTAGATAATCAACTAGTTGACTATCAAACTTAACCTATTATTAAACTTAAATCTTTAAAAAGACGGCATTAAAGATGATATAAGTATGGATATGGTTTGGTCTTTTGTAACAATGTGTTAAGAACATTCGTCTTTAATCCATTTTTATTATACTTATGAATGTAAATAGATCTTTAAAAGAATGTTTTAAAGATAAGTATAAGTGAAATGGTTTTGGATTTTTAGTGACAATGTCTAAGTAAAACTGGTCTTAAACCTTTTAAATAGATCTATGAAAGCACTTAGATCTTTAAAATGGATATTTTAAAGGAAATTATTATTATAAAATCTTTTGGAAAAGGATAGAAAAAGAAAAGGTTTAAAGTAACAAATCTTGTTAAAGATTTGCGAATATACTTGTACCAATTGAGATAAGTATATCAATACTTTTGAAAGTATAGAAAAAGTAAAGGTTTAAAGTAAAAAATCTTGTTAAAGATTTGTAAATATACTTATATCATTTGAGATAAGTATATGAATATGTTTTGAAGTGTAGAAAAAGTAAAGTTTTAAAGTAAGAAATCTTGTTAATGATTTATGAATATACTTATACCATTTTTGATAAGTATATGAATACTTTTGAAGCATTGAAAAGAGTACAAATGAGCAGTCGAAATTGATAACAATGTTTTGTTAAATAAAAGAAGTTTTACTAATAAAAGAGGTTTTAATTAATAAAAGATTAATTAAACAAATATGGGATTAGAAATTGCTTTTTTGACTTGATTGTGCTTTGTATGACTTGATCCTGCTTTGTATGACTTGATCGTGCTTTGTATGTTTACTCGTTTATGGAAAACATTTAGTCGATTACTTAGCATGTAAAGCCTATGAAGTAGGCTTGTCTATCTACGGAAATTAAGACCGATAATCATGTAGGGATATGAGTAGTAGAGCTCTGACTTACCGGATTCACTCTTGATCGAGGGATAGCATGTGATGAAAATATCAGAAATGTGATAAATATATGAGAGTTGATTTCCATATACGATCACTCTCATTATAATTGAATGACTAAGTTTGTCGATTCATTCTTGAAGAGGCCGGGATCGGTAAGTGTTTTACTTATCGAAAGCCACTTCAAGATTGAGATACTTGTTCTATCTCTTAGAAGTGGTTGAAAGAGATATTTGTGGAGTTCAAGATCTGTTTAGGATGGTTGAATCCATGTAGTGATTCATGATCTATTCGAGATAAGGGAATCCATTTGGGGATTCATGTTCTGTTCAAGTAATAAAGACTCGTGTGAAAGATACTGAACGTAACCTTGACATCAGAAATGACTAAAGATAGAGTATGCCATACATAGGGTTAGCAACCAATATAGAGCATTATCAACTCTAGATCTAGTATACTTATCGATTGTTGGTTGATGGGAGTTGATGATATTTGGTTCACATTGTTCATGTTTATGTTCAGACATTAGGCCGCTGGTGTTTACCTAAATGGTTTATTTTATCTAGAGATATACGACACTCGAAAGGTACTTTGTAACCATTGTCTATATTCTACATTCTAGACATATCTATTATATCACCTGAGCATGCTGTGATGCCTCGGCTCTAGTGACCGAAATATCAGAGGGAGTTTAAAGTGAATCGCATTCAGAGGGAGTTTAAAGGAAATAAATATATGACACACTCCATAATCTAAACTTGCCCACATCCTAATAAATTACTTCAATTCAATTACACATGTCATGCCACCATTTAAAGTGAATCATAGCTGCAACTCTAATCAACCGGGATATCACATTCTATTCATTTATCAGTTGCATTCATTATTCAATAGACATTTCATTGTTAAGTTATTCATGTATGAGGTCTAGAATTACTAGTGAATCCTATTCATTATTCACTCTCACTAGATTCTGTATCGAACCAATATCACGACCTTTTTCATCCGTATGTCTTTTGATCAGAAATTGTGGATGCCCCCGCACGATCTATTTGTTGTAATCCTCTTTGTTTCACCACATATCCATCAATGAAATTACCCTTGATTCTTCCTCGTTTCCCATTTGCACTACACCTGTTACCATGGTTGTGTCTATGCAATTTATCGTTTGGACAATAAGTGGCGAGGGACCAAGTCATCACGATTCAAGAAGCGACCCCGAATCTGTCCGCTAGGATGGATTCTAGCGTCTAGTAGTCTCACCATGTCTCATTTACTTCGTTAGTTAAATTCATTCAAATTCTTTTCTATTAACTTCCCAATATACCATTTATTACCAAACTGTTATCCTGTTCTAGTTTATATCACATAAAGATGTCGTATTCGTTCAACATAGCATTAACTTGTAGTATATAGCGTCAAATATATAATGAACATTCATAAACTTAACATGTAAACATGACTTCAAAGAATTTCATCGGATTTGAATTTAAATTATAATAAAATGTACGTTTCAAATTTAGACTAGATTTTTGATGACGTCATTTTAATTTAATTAATAGAATTTTTCTATAATTTCAAATTTGGAAAATAAAATATTTTCGGTTGACGTGTTTTGTGTCAAACGCCAGTTCTTTTGAAATTTTACATAATAAGTTAACCGGTCTATTTTATTGTTGTTTTGTGATCGCGGAACATTGATGTGCATGACCATATTTTTATTTCATTATTCGCAGTCCATACGTGGACAGAATATTGCGTAGCATTGTACTCTAAAACTTTTTTGGTCATGGTCACGCCTCCGACGACCGAACCGAGACCACCGTCGTGTTTAGTTACGCAATACGGTCCTGCTGGTACCTTCCGTTTTGGCTGTAACGCTCTCGTTCGCCACACAAACGCGGACATAATGGTATCATTTTTGGTCACCATGGGGTCCATGGTCAGGCGAAAGCTAGTCGGTTTGTTCGTCTCACTTTCCTCTACATATTTCCTTTTGGTCGCATGCTCAAATTCATGATAGATTTTGAGTTATACCTTATTGAAAATTGGTAGCTTGGTAGCTTAAAGTGTAAATATATGAAAACATATATAAAAAAGAAATCTCATTTCTATTAATACATGCCTACGTAAGTTTATAAATATGAAACATATACTTAATACATGACTATGCCTAGCTAAGTTTGTAAAGATGAAAACATATCCTTAATACATGCAACTCACGAAATATGTTTATCAATTTACATAAGTATAATTAATATTTGCATTAGTGGAGTGATATATTTGAACTATTTAGTTATATCAAAATAATGGAATTGAAATATTTTCATAAAAATGGAAAGCATGCTCACGTAATAAACTTACGTATTATATTTTCTTTACTTTGCAATTCCTATTCAACCAAGTTATATTTCAAAAATAATGAATGAAATGATGCTGTGAAACAATATAACAAAATAAACAAAACCAATGCACCTAAAATGTTGAACGTACCAAGGACGTGAAACAACAACATATTTGTACTGATATATATATATATATGTGTGTGTGTGTGTGTGTGTGTGTGTGAATAGAAGAAAATGCGACTACGGTATATTTTGCACCTAAAACGTTGAACGTACCAAGGACATGAAACAAATATTTGTATTGATACACACACACACATATGAATAGAAGAAAATGCGACTACGGTATATTTACAGTAAAAAAAGAAGAAGAAAAGAAATATATATTTATAGTAACAAACAAAGAAGAAAAGGAACATACTCACTTATATTTAAACAAAAACTTGGATCTAGCATGGATAAAGTAGGTGGAAGATGCGTACACTTTGGATTTTCAAGAGGAAGAAAAATGAACGGGGCAGTGGTTTATATAGGTTATATTCTGAGATTTTAGGCTTAATTAATCAAATAGGTTAAAAGAAAATTATGAAAGGGATAAGTATGAAATCATCGGTCGAATCAAAATAAAGCTATTTATTTTATTTTTCAGCAAATAATTTTATACCTTTCAATAAATTTTCGTTCCCTTAACCGCAATATTTCCCTACCGTAATTTGGTCTTCGATTACAATTCCGCTCGTGGCGTTTTACTCCAAATTTTATTTTATATCCATAACGATTTTTTATTTCATTTTATTTATTTATTACTTTTTTTAAATAAATTTATTGATACATATTAAAATAGTAGCGGGATGTTGTAGACTTCCCTCCTTAATGAAATAGCATCCTCGCAATTTACTAAAGAGTACTTTATGATATTCATATATTAAAAATCTACCTATCAACTAATAAAATCCTAACATCCATGACTCGATGAATATATAAATACATACCTAATGTGTTTCAATTAACTCAGGATGTGATTTTCTAATTTTCTCCTCAGTTTCCCAAGTGCAGTCTTTGGGATTATCTGACCATTGAACTTCGACAAGTGGAACTTGCTTATTTCTTAACCGCTTCATCTTTGAATCCACTAATCTAGCTGGCTCAATGGTGAAAGTCAAGTTTGGTTCAATTTCTAGTTCCTCTAACTGCTTTGGTTCTATAATAATATCATAATCCCATAAACATTTCTTTGATTGGAACTTGTGGAACTTGTTATGAACTCCAAATAGACAAGCTGGTAATTCAACTCGGTAAGGAAGGCTTCCAATACGCTCCATAACTAGATATGGTCCAATATAACTTAGAGCTAATTTTCCTGCTTTGCCAAATCTTACAACTCCTTTCGTTGGGGATATCTTTATAAAAACTTAATCTCCAATTGCGAATTCAAGATCCTTTCTACATTGGTAAGCATAGCTCTTTTGTCATGATCGAGCAATCCTGATAAGCTCGATCTTTTCCATTGTTTCTTGAACCAAATCTGGTCCTAGTATAAGCCTATCTCCAGTTTCAAACCAACAGGCTGGAGAACAACATGGTCTTCCATATAAAGCTTCAAATGGTGCCATACCAATACTGGATTGGAAACTATTATTGTAGGAGAATTCAATCAAATGAAGATATTATTCCTATGAACCCCCCAAACTCTAAGATACATATCCAGAGTAGATCTTCTACAACTTGATTTATTCTTTTAGTTTGTCCATCCGTCTGAGGATGGTTTTCTATGCTAAAATTGAGTTATACACCTAACACTAAATGCAAGCTTTGCCAGAATTGACTCGTAAATATCGGATCACGATCGCCTACTATATTCTTTGGAATTCTGTGCAATCGTATAATATGTTTCAGGAATAGTCTGGTTAAACTTTCTGCAGAGACTTATACTAGGACCAGATATGGTCCGAGAAATGACTGAAAAGATCGAGCTTGTCAGGGATTGTATAAAGATTGCTCAATCACGACAGAAGAGCTATGGTGACCAACGTAGAAAGGATATTGAATTCACAATTGGAGATTACATTCTTATAAAGGTATCCTATGACAACCAGCCCTTCTCGACCCTCGAAAATCGACACAAAATATGCTACAATATAATATGCCGACGATCGGGTGCTAGAAAAGACAGATTGTTGAGGAAAAAGAAAGAAGATAGAAGAAAGAAGGAAAAAAACAATGACAGAATCTCACAATCGCAGCGGAACAAACTATAACACATAATACTAGATCTTTACACAAAATGAAAACTGTAACGACCCGCCTTTTTGGAAAATTTAAACCGACGATCAAATACACATGCCGATTCCAAACCATTCAAAAGGGCAGATGGTTATTGGGGTAAATAAGAAAAGAAAAGAAAGAGACATAAAGGAAAAGAAACAACACAGAATCTCGCAGCGGAACGATAAAATATAATAGTCAAATAAACAGTTCATGAAGCTGTTTACTATACTTTGACAATTATTTATACAACATTTATCAGAGTTATACATATACAACAGAACAATTAAAATAATGCAGCAGATAGCATGATGCAAGGGTAATAATAGTAATAGTATACCAAATCTTCGTCTTCATCCTCCAGAATAGACCTTCAAAAATCTGAAAAACTCAGGACTGACCCGAGTGTAATGAAAAGACAAAACACTCGAGTCAGGACTAAAATATCCTTATGAAAGTTAAATAAATCATAAATAAATAAGAGTGTAACGGCGTCAGAGATGTTTACGGGGTTTGACATCTCCTATCCATTGTCAACGTGCGTGCAATAACTCAAGAGATGTTACGTGATTTTCCGTCTCTTAAGGATCCGTTAAACTATCTACTATGTAGTAATGTATGCTAAGTAGATAATGCCTATCAGTAATATAAAGTATTAAAATAGCGTTAAGGCGTTACCATAATCCCCCTTAACACATTTTTATAATGCCATAGTCTGTACAGCACCGTAAGCCCCACCGTAAACTGGTGGTTATCTGAGGGTACCCCATAGGTATAACACAAAACAAAACGTAGTGGTCGCGAATAGGATAATCAGTATGACAAGGTACATGAGGCGATACCAACTAGGATACTAGTAGTTGCGTGATCCGGACTGATGTTGAGCATAGCCAGCAGCTACCCCAACACCGCGAAACAACACTCCCAAATCAAGGGGTGCACCCAAATCGAATCACAAATGTAATAGATATGGTATCGAAGAAGTGTGTCCGCTAGAGATGGAGAACTTCAATGGCCCGGCGCGACTCCTGTTTTAGTCATGTCAGGGGTCATCCAATATCGTTCTCTTTCTTCAGTCAACGCGTTCACCAAACCATCCACTTCATTCTGGATCAACACTCCGCGTATAATAGTTATTAAAGTGGTTTTCGGTATCGACAGAGAGTATGTCCATATCCGATCCCGGTCTCTTTAATAACTACGTATTATTACACCGTTGGCTCTTTTACATTTCAAATCGATTCATAATTGATATCAAAATATCATATTCGCTTCAAAAATCAAATCCATTTCAAATATCATCGTATCTATTAAAATGTCAGATTCCGTTTCAAAAATCATTTTCGCATCAATATCTCATTTCGATTTCAAAATCATTTCGAAATTCAATTTAGGTTGCAACTTCATCTAACTCAATTCGTATTTAAATTCAAGATTTAAATATAAACATTTCACCTTATTAACCAGCTTGAAATTTTTAGAAAATAGTTTTAAGTAGTTTAAAAGTAGTTTAAATAATTAAAATAGTTAAAATACTTAAAATCTTCAAAATGGATTTAAAATAGATAAATTAGTTTAAAGTAATTTAAATTGGGTTAAGCAGATTAAAAATAGATTAAAATAATTTAAGTATTCAAAATGGTTTATATAACAGAGTAATTTGGAAAACAAATTAAAACAGCTTCAAAACCAATCCATTTCAATTATAACTTCCCAATTCAAATAAATTTCAATTTCCAATTTACCGATTCAATTTCGATTTCAATTCAAATCAATGTCAACTTTGACGTCAAATTTATTCAATTTTACATTCACCTTCAACTTATTCAATTCCAATGTATATCGATTTTTAGCTTGATTTTTCAAAATATCAATTTATAACACTTAACAAAGTTATCCATCAATATTCAAATTTAAATCCCAATTACAAATATGATTCAATTTCAAGCTCAATTCAAAATATCATTTTTATGTCACTTTTACTTGGTAATATTCAAAGCTCAGATTTAATGTTCAATCTTTAAAACAAATAAATTTTCGAAATTCAATCATATCCAAATTTTAAATCTCAAAGTCTCCACTTAAATTTATTCAACAATTTCTTTTAACCAAAATTTTATTTCAACATTCCAAACTCAATTTTTTGATAAATTCGATTTCTATAAATTTATTTCTATTTATCACTTTTAAATCAAAACATTTAAATAAATTTCAAATCGACGATTTCAAATATTATTAATTTAGCCAATTCGGTGTCCGTATATAATTTTCTATCCTATGGCCGAGTAATTATTTATTTCAATTAAATGTCAGGGATGAATATATATCACTTAAACCGATCATAGTGTCATATGTATGCATAACAGGTTATATATAAGGAAATAAACATCCAAACATTTAAATATCAACCAATAGCATCCATCGAAATAAATCATCCAATAGACAATAGAATTAATGGCAATTTCATAGTTATCAATGTCAGGTAATTTAATCGCAATTCAATTTCAATTTTAATTTAACTGTCAATTTAATTTTCAACAGTTAATTCAAATGACAATCAAATTTTATCAAACAACGACAAATAAAATTCGTAACACTTCATAATGATAAATTTAACTAGCATAAAGATATTCAGTACGTTGTGAGCGTTATAAAACACTCACCTTGATTTTTACGATTTTAAATCAAATCGAACGACGTTCGATTTAACCCAAAATTTCTCTAGCTCCAACCGATTCCAATCCAACTCCAAAGCGTAGTGCTCGTCCATACGATCCCAACACACTTCGTCTCATCAGTTTTCGACCTCGTAGCACAAAGATATCGTATTACAAAGTTAATACGATTTTTATATAAATTAATTTTATATTTCAATTATAATTTACAACCCAGACTCACATCTGCCATTGATTCCTGCAACCCCTGATCGTGGCTGCCCACCCCTTTCTCTACTCGTTCGTTCGCCCACGTAAAATCGAACCCATGAACGCGTCGCTTAAATGAAAATCGTGACTACCCTCCCTCGTCTCTAGGCCGATCGACCACCCTTAAGCTGAAGGCCATCACGAGGCGCACCATCGCCTGAAATATAGGCGAGCTCGATCGCCATCTCGCCATGATAAACTGAAAGTGCGGTGTGTATACGATTATATGTGCTAATATAGTACACACGGATCGTGTAATATGGAATATAATATAAATGCGGAAATAGATGATAGTAGCAAAGTAAATAAAAATAGAAAAATCACACCAGAGATTTTTATACTGGTTCGGAGCACCGTCCTACGTCCAGTCCCAGACTCCTATCTGGATTTTCACTATTAACTACCTCGCTTCACCCGGAGGAACAGGTTTACAATACCCGAACAGCCGAACGGGATTTCACGCCTCTAATACACTGAGGACTTCAACACTTGCCTCTTACAACACGAGGACTTCAACAAAAAAACAAATACAATTGTTGTTGACAACTTGTGTTCTTGAAAACACGGATTTGTCACTAGTAGTACACCCTTCCTATAATCTTATCCTCAAAGAATATGAATGATGTTTTGTAAAAATTAAAGAAGGTATTTACTTATTGAATCAAAAGATATGAAATAATTTCAATGATTCAATAAGCTAAATTAATTTTTAGAATGCAGGAGTGTTAGAGATTAGATTAGAGAGCATATATGATCGTGTAAAAACTTATGTTTGAATCAATGATTTAGATGAGTATATATAGAGAAAAATAGTTGTAACTCTTTGTGAACAGTTGCCATTAAGAGTTATGATCATTGATGAAAGATAGGAGATGCAACCTTTGGAGAAGAGAAGTGTCTTTTGGAAAAGTTGCTTTCTGTTTAAAAACGGTCGACAGGACAAAAATGGACCGGTAGACAGGAATTCAAATATATATACGTTATGTGCATGTGTGCATGTTATCTGTGCATTCTGGGCAAAAACGGTCGACCACCTTATTTTCAACCGGTCGACCGGTTTAGTCCAATTTGCACAGTTAATGTGCATATGTATATATATTGAAAGATTGAAGTTATATGATTATTTGAGGATAGATTTTAACATAAATTACTAACATACCAAATAATCAACCTCTAATATATGGAGCTCTTTGTGTTTCTTAAATGAATAACTTCTTTTTGTCGATCACGGCTTATTCCTTTGTCAGAAATCAAAACTCTATAAAAATCTTGACTCAACATTCTCCCCCTTTTTGATTGATGACAACATATATCTGAAGTTCTGAATCTCCCCCTGAATATGTGATCTCCCCCTGAGATTTTGTCTTATATATATATTCCTGCAAATAATTGTTAGCACTTTCTCCCCCTTTGTCATCGACAAAAAGGAATAATAGATAATGGAATAATATAAGAGTATATCAGCCAGAATATCCATTTTCCTCTTTTCTTAAGTAGGACCTGCAAAAAATAGAATTAAGTCCATGGTACCCACTTTTTATAGGGTCCTAAGAGTTAGGTCTTAGGAGTCCAAACCCATACGGGTCTGGTATCCCCTTTATATACATAATTAGTATTATGATGCACAGTATTCATAAAATTCTGAATATATTTGTTCCTAATCAAATTGTTATTTGTTATAGGAACCCATATTTTGATAGTCTTGACATTTTTCTTATGAAATTTCACAACTGGTTTTGGTTTGGAATATAATAAACTAAGATTTTTCTTAGCTTCAGTTTTTTGTACTTTCTTTTTCCTTTTATTTCCAAGATGTTTCTTGGTTTCTTGTTTGTTATATCCCAATCCTTGTTTGTCTGAAATAGATTGTGAATTTTCAATAATTTTTGTCAAATTTTCTCGACCTTTGTTAAAGTTAGAAACATTTTGAGTAATGTCATCAAACTTTGTTTGTAAACTAGCTTTTTCTAGGTCTAGAATTTTGACTTTTGCTTTAAGCTCATGATTTTCAGTAGTGAGAGCATTATTTTTCTTTTTTTGAGTTTCTATTTCTTGACTCAAAAGAGATATTTGAGAGTCAACATTAGATGACGATTCTTGAATATTTTCAAGTTCTTCTTTTAATATTTTCTTCTCATCTTTTAACATATCTCGTTCAAACTCTGCTCTACTTAAATCTGCTTTTACTACTTTTAATTGACGTTTTATGTCTTTATATTTGACTATCAATTCAGCATTAATATCAAGTAATTCATCAAATGTAGGAATTTGTACCTCATCTTCTGTTGCCATAAAACAAACATTAGCTTGTTCATTCTCCGAATCACTTTCACTTTCTGATGAAGATGACTCTGAATCATCCCATGTTACTGAGAAGGCTCGTTTCTTTGTTTTGTCCTTCTTATATTTGAATTTGTCATTTTCTGACTTTTTCTTTTGTTCTGGACAATCCTTCTGCATGTGTCCCTTTTTATGGCAGTTGAAACATTCTATAGCAGATGAAGATGGTTTATTTGATCCAGGTTTCCTTTTATTGTAGCGACTGGCTTTTCGATATTTTAGGAATTTTTTGAAACCTTTAGCAATGAACGCCAAATCTTCATCTTCAGAATCTGATTCATTTTCATCTTTCTCAACATGAAATGCTACATTTTTCTTTTCTTCTTTCTGTTCTTTTCTAGCCTGCAAATTTGCTTCATAGGACATTAAATTTCCTATCAATTCATCTGGCTTCATGATGGAAAGGTCATTAGCTTCTTCAATTGCTAATACTTTTCCTTCCCATTCATTAGTCAGAGAATGTAGGACTGTTGAAACAACATCAAAATCAGAATACTTTTGTCCTAACCCAATAAGTGCATGGTGAATAGTTTGAAACCGTGAATACATGTCATTGATTGTTTCATTTGGTTTCATTTTGAAATTTTGAAATTGACTTTTCAGCATGGCTATTTTGGCTTGTTTAACCTTGTTAGTACCTTCATGAGTGATTTTTAGCGTTTGCCAAATTTGATATGCAGTAGTGCAGATACTAACACGGTTATATTCATTTTGGTCTAATGCACAGAACAACATATTTATTGCTCTTGCATTTACGGCTGCTGCCGTTTTCTCAGCCACAGTCCATTCTGAATAATCAGTTGTTGGATTCACTATTTCTCTTTGAGTAGCATTCCAAGCATCATAGCTACTTGATTGCATAAAGAATGACATACGTGTTGCCCAATAACTATAGTTAAGACCATTGAAAAATGGAGGTCTTTGTGTCGATTGCCCTTCTGTGTAAGTGGTGTTTTGAGTGCTAGTACTTGCGTTATTTGCCATATTACAAGAATATATCAAATAACTGTGTTACGGTTATATGATGACCGTGCTCTGATACCAATTGAAAGTGCTGTGTGTATACGATTATATGTGCTAATATAGTACACACGGATCGTGTAATATGGAATATAATATAAATGCGGAAATAGATGATAGTAGCAAAGTAAATAAAAATAGAAAAATCACACCAGAGATTTTTATACTGGTTCGGAGCACCGTCCTACGTCCAGTCCCAGACTCCTATCTGGATTTTCACTATTAACTACCTCGCTTCACCCGGAGGAACAGGTTTACAATACCCGAACAGCCGAACGGGATTTCACGCCTCTAATACACTGAGGACTTCAACACTTGCCTCTTACAACACGAGGACTTCAACAAAAAAACAAATACAATTGTTGTTGACAACTTGTGTTCTTGAAAACACGGATTTGTCACTAGTAGTACACCCTTCCTATAATCTTATCCTCAAAGAATATGAATGATGTTTTGTAAAAATTAAAGAAGGTATTTACTTATTGAATCAAAAGATATGAAATAATTTCAATGATTCAATAAGCTAAATTAATTTTTAGAATGCAGGAGTGTTAGAGATTAGATTAGAGAGCATATATGATCGTGTAAAAACTTATGTTTGAATCAATGATTTAGATGAGTATATATAGAGAAAAATAGTTGTAACTCTTTGTGAACAGTTGCCATTAAGAGTTATGATCATTGATGAAAGATAGGAGATGCAACCTTTGGAGAAGAGAAGTGTCTTTTGGAAAAGTTGCTTTCTGTTTAAAAACGGTCGACAGGACAAAAATGGACCGGTAGACAGGAATTCAAATATATATACGTTATGTGCATGTGTGCATGTTATCTGTGCATTCTGGGCAAAAACGGTCGACCACCTTATTTTCAACCGGTCGACCGGTTTAGTCCAATTTGCACAGTTAATGTGCATATGTATATATATTGAAAGATTGAAGTTATATGATTATTTGAGGATAGATTTTAACATAAATTACTAACATACCAAATAATCAACCTCTAATATATGGAGCTCTTTGTGTTTCTTAAATGAATAACTTCTTTTTGTCGATCACGGCTTATTCCTTTGTCAGAAATCAAAACTCTATAAAAATCTTGACTCAACATAAACGACCCCAAACACGCGGCACTCACGGCCAATTTGCGCCTCCTACGCGACGAATCATTCGATCATAGCCGTCCAGAATATAGATCACGATACTCCCTTCCACTTTGTAGTTGAACACTCTTCGAATAGATGTACGGATTGGAAGAAAATCGTGAAGGAAAAAGCACAATTTTCGGCCGTTGGTTATATTCACTGGCGGCTAGGGTTTAATTAAATTAGGGTTGCAAATGAATGGAATAAAGGCTTATTTATAGAAATTTATCGAACACTATTCATCCCGGGTTTTCCGAACTCCGATTTATGCGCGGTAACTGGCGTTTCTAGGGTTTATCCCGCGTTTCGGACACAATGGAATAGGTTTCAGAGGCTAATTTGATCGTATGTGCGAGTTATGGAAATAAACGATTAAATTTAAATTAAACCGATTAAACAAATTTCTAGGCGTTTTGGCTTGCCCCGGACAAACGGTAAATCCGATTGACACGAAATTTGAAATCTTACAATAATATCACATTATGGATCCGATGAAACTGGTTTCGACGAAATCCGAGACTGTTTGAAAAATGAGTATTTTAACTCGTCAATTAAATATTAAAACAATTTCGATGCGTTTCGAGCTGCCACGGTCAAACGAAAACTCCGATTGCTACGAAAATTGAAATCCGATAATAACAAACTATTACGGATCCAATAGAACTAGTTTCGTCCAATTCTGAGACTGTTCGAAAATTGGCTATTTCACTAGTCGATTTAAATATTAAAATATTCAATTTTCACAAATAAACTCTTAATTCGATTTTCAAAGTTCTATAACCTCATTCTAACTTTAATATGATAAAATAAAATTTTACAAATCATTTTTAATCATATTAAACCCGTTATTCAATTATCCAATAAATTCCAATTTTAAAATCTTATTAACTCTATTATAATCCCGATATAACTTACATTCACTTTGGAAACCAATTAGAATCGTATTAAATCAAATTTTCAATTATTCACTCTATTTTCATATATTAAATTTCAATATCAAATCAATCATATCAAATCCGGAATTTAATTATTCAAACATTTGTGATATTAAATTTAAACAAATTTGATTATTCTTAAATCACTATCCTTTCAAATATTCAAAAAGAAGTTATAAAATTTAACAAATTCAAATTATAGAACAACCATTTCCATTATACGGTTATTCAATTCCCATTATTAATTATTCAATAAATTCCAAATATTAAATTTAAACAATTTTGATTATCCAATAACTCATTATCTTTTAAAATATTGAAATTGAACTTATAAGATTCAACCTTTAAAACCAATTCACAATTTAGAACACTATTTTCATTTTACAGTTATTCAATTATTCAATAAGTTTTAAATATTTAATTTAAACAATTTACCTGTTCAATATTCAATTTTGATTTAAATAGATTTTACTTACCAATCAATTACACTATTATACCCAATGGATTCAACATTTATTATTATTCCAAACGACTTATAATTTTTTTCTAACACTAAATCAAGAAATCTTATAAATTAGCTATTTTTAATTATCGAAAATTTACGGGTCGTTACACTCTCCCCCTCTCAAAACTTTTCGTCCCCGAAAAGGAAAAAGAAGGGAAAAGGAACTAAGTATAGAATTCAACATTAGATATATTTTATTCAAAGTTACCAACTTATAAAACAATGAAATTCCACTTATAAAGTCATAACCACGCTTCCACTCAGTTACTCCGAACGGCTTTCTAACTTTAAAAGTTAGTTATCAAAACAAGTTATAAAAATTTTTTTTAAAAAAAAATTTGAAAAATTTTCTAACACCCAGATTTACGGAAAATTTCGGCAGAGTCTCCTTTGCACGGCTCGATCCGAAAAAAAAATGACAGTATATATATCACAAATATACATCTCATCAAGTGATGAGGCATCCCGCAGGGAAAAAGTGTAAAAGTACGGTATGTAATCCGAGATATGTACCTTATATATTGTTAGCGAGCATATACGGCTAATATAGCGCGAAAGCGAGCTCCAAATGCGAAGCAAGCGCAATCCGCACCTACTAAACACTCAACAAACCATGAGAAACATGCATATTATGAAAATAATATCAATATACATCATATAGAAACATAACAACTACATGTGCCAACATAGCAAATGCAACAAAACAACAAATGCAACCATCAATCAATTATCATCCAACTATCATCCAACAAATCCATAATCAATCAATATAAATTCACTTCTCATTAATATTTATTCACTTGGTTTTCAATTTTAATCACAGTTGATTCATTAACGTTGGATTTTACTAACATTCATTCACAATTCAATTAGTTAACATTCACTAATTTATATTTACATTAGTTCACTTCCAATTTGAATCAAATTAAATTCTATTTAAATTCATTTAACTTCCAATTTGATTTCAATGATTTATAGCTCTCAATTTCATTAACACTTAATGAATTATATACAATCAACTAACAATCATTTAACAACCAAATCATACCCAACATAACCAAATTATTAATTTTACATTCAATTTGGTTTATCTCTTTTATATATATATCCTGTTATATAATTTTAAACGAATCATTTTATATTCGGCATCTTAAATTTCCAATATTGACTTAATTAAGTCTGTAAGTCGTACATATATCATTCGTGAGCAATACCAATCTAATCGCTTATTCGATCACACAATTTCACTTCCAACTAGTATCGTTCACACGACTCTCTAGTGCGGATTCAGATTTGGTTCCTTGATTGGAAACTGTTACTCTCCTTGCATAGCCATATACTATGATAGAGAATTCCAGAATCAAATTAAAAATCCATATTCAGGGTTCGCCGTCGAAAATCGAGTGAAAAATCCTAACTTGGATCGATATAAATCATCTCGAAATTTTGTGCTCGAATTTGGATCAAATCGTTATGCGAATAAAATAATATACGTACAATCTCACGTATTACCTTCCAATGGATTTCTATCCAATTTATCTATACTAAATCATTTTATTGTCTTTTATATTTTTTTTCACTTAATTACTCACAATCCATTTTCAGTTAGTATATTCATTTCTTTACATTGCATATTCTTCAACATTATCTTTTCTTAAACATCATATCATAGAATTTTGCCTACTCAAGTTCATTTTAAACATTCTATATAATTTAATTAATTTCAATTTCATTTTCCAATTGATTCTTAGCTATAAGAAATTCCTTTGTTTACATTTATTTCATTTTCATAATTTCAGTTAATAACGAATTCATTTGTGGAACACTTTATTAACCGGCACTTTAGTTTATTAATCATCCTATAAAAGTCTAACCTCTCATAAATGACCTTTTTTAGTTTACGGTTATCTCAAAGTTACAAATTCAAATTTTTCTATGCCATTTATATTTATTTTCTATAACCAATTTACAAAAGATATTGTACAATTCATTTGTCTTCTTTCTTAAGTTCACTTACTTGTTCCATTTATCCATTTATCATTTCATGCTATATTTAAGTATATATAAAAAAAATTTCACAACCAAATTTCCATTTATGTACATTTTAATTCCTTTTAAATTTTCTTTACTTGTATATTTCAATTACTTTCAAGTTCTGTTTATTTATACAATATCTCATTACATATCCAAACATCATTTTAACTTTTAACATTTGGTAAGTCTTGTTATATGTTATTAGAATGCAAATTTTGGTATTATACAAATTTATAGAATTTCATTTTACTTAATTAGAATGTTCACCAATTTAATTTGTTTAAATCCTCTTTACCTTTCAACTTTAAAGTTAAAGTTTTCCCAAACAATAACTTATATATCCTAATCCTCTTATTTTATAAATTTTGGTTATTCACATTTCATTCAAATAATTTGAAAATTACTAATTAACATAACTTAGAAATTTAAATGCCCGGTTCTTTTCAAATCGTTTGAAATAAACATATACACTTATATCTTTTATATATATATATATAACAAATCATACCTTTAAAGTTTAAACCAAAACCCATTTACCCAAAATAATTTCGAACAAAAGCAAAGCTTTTTAGAAGTCTCCCCCACTTTGAGACTCGAAAATGAACGTCGATGGTGCTGCGCAGTCATCACCGAAATTATTTTCCAGCGATAGAAGAGAGGAGTACCGAATTCATTCCTTCTTAAAATCCTTTCAAAATATTTCCCATAAATATTTTCCAACTAATATCACAATATATTTTCTTCAAAGCTTTGAAAACCATTTTTCAAAATCTCCGGGTCTTAAATTCAATATTTTCCAATTTAAATCTGTTTTTAATTTATATGTCACCTTTATAAAATATTCTTATAGGCATTTTTCTTAAAACAATCCACAAGTTGTTTCATCGTTGTTCATTTTGTAATTCACCTTATTTATTAAATTACAATATCCAATTAATGATAATAACCAATATTTTCATTCCTAACAACCAGGCAAGCTAGATAAGTCACAATAATTTCTGAAATTTTTTCTTTATATACAAAATATAATTAGAGCAAAATTATTTCATTTACCCAATTTCAAAACAATACTATGTCGAATTGTTCTGTTTAAGTATTTAGAGATTCCTATCAATGACGTTAATTACTCGTATTGACCAGAATCCATAAGCCACTCAACAAATCAACCGACACAATATAAAACATTTTATATCACCAACAAATACGCTCTCTCATATATATACACTTAGCGACTCATCATAGCGTATAACTACCCTATTTATAAAGAGTCAGACCCCTCAAATCTAAGCTTATCGCTAAACCAAAGCTTTGATACCAACTGTAACGACCCGCCTTTTTGGATAATTTAAACCGACGATCAAATACACATGCCGATTCCAAACCATTCAAAAGGGCAGATGGTTATTGGGGTAAATAAGAAAAGAAAAGAAAGAGACATAAAGGAAAAGAAACAGCACAAAATCTCGCAGCGGAACGATAAAATATAATAGTCAAATAAACAGTTCATGAAGCTGTTTACTATACTTTGACAATTATTTATACAACATTTATCAGAGTTATACATATACAACAGAACAATTAAAATAATGCAGCAGATAGCATGATGCAAGGGTAATAATAGTAATAGTATACCAAATCTTCGTCTTCATCCTCCAGAATAGATCTTCAAAAATCTGAAAAACTCAGGACTGACCCGAGCGTAATGAAAAGACAAAACACTCGAGTCAGGACTAAAATATCCTTATGAAAGTTAAATCAATCAAAAATAAATAAGAGTGTAACGGCGTCAGAGATGTTTACGGGGTTTGACATCTCCTATCCAGTGTCAACGTGCGTGCAATAACTCAAGAGATGTTACGGGATTTTCCATCTCTTAAGGATCCGTTAAACTACCTACTATGTAGTAATGTACGCTAAGTAGATAATGCCTATCAGTAATATAAAGTATTAAAATAGCGTTAAGGCGTTACCATAATCCCCCTTAACACATTTTTATAATGCCATAGTCTGTACAGCACCGTAAGCCGCACCGTAAACTGGTAGTTATCAGAGGGTACCCCATAGGTATAACACAGAACAAAACGTAGTGGTCGCGAATAGGATAATCAGTATGACAAGGTACATGAGGCGATACCAACTAGGATACTAGTAGTTGCGTGATCCGGACTGATGTTGAGCATAGCCAGCAGCTACCCCAACACCGCGAAACAACACTCCCAAATCAAGGGGTGCACCCAAATCGAATCACAAATGTAATAGATATGGTATCGAAGAAGTGTGTCCGCTAGAGATGGCGAACTTCAATGGCCCGGCGCGGCTCCTGTTTTAGTCATATCAGGGGTCATCCAATATCGTTCTCTTTCTTCAATCAACGCGTTCACCAAACCATCCACTTCATTCTGGATCAACACTCCGCGTATAATAGTTATTAAAGTGGTTTTCGGTATCGACAGAGAGTATGTCCATATCCGATCCCGGTCTCTTTAATAACTACGTATTATTACACCGTTGGCTCTTTTACATTTCAAATCGATTCATAATTGATATCAAAATATCATATTCGCTTCAAAAATCAAATCCATTTCAAATATCACCGTATCTATTAAAATGTCAGATTCCGTTTCAAAAATCATTTTCGCATCAATATCTCATTTTGATTTCAAAATCATTTCAAAATTCAATTTAGGTTGCAACTTCATCTAACTCAATTCGTATTTAAATTCAAGATTTAAATATAAACATTTCACCTTATTAACCAGCTTGAAATTTTTAGAAAATAGTTTTAAGTAGTTTAAAAGTAGTTTAAATAATTAAAATAGTTAAAAATACTTAAAATCTTCAAAATGGATTTAAAATAGATAAATTAGTTTAAAATAATTTAAATTGGGTTAATTAGATTAAAAATAGATTAAAATAGTTTAATTATTCAAAATGGTTTATATAACAGAGTAATTTGGAAAACAAATTAAAACAGCTTCAAAACCAATCCATTTCAATTATAACTTCCCAATTCAAATAAATTTCAATTTCCAATTTACTGATTCAATTTCGATTTCAATTCAAATTAATGTCAACTTTGACTTCAAATTTATTCAATTTTACATTCACCTTCAACTTATTCAATTCCAATGTATATCGATTTTTAGGTTGATTTTTCAAAATATCAATTTATAACACTTAACAAAATTATCCATCAATATTCAAATTTAAATCCCAGTTACAAATATGATTCAATTTCAAGCTCAATTCAAAATATCATTTTTATGTCACTTTTACTTGGTAATATTCAAAGCTCAAATTTAATGTTCAATCTTTAAAACAAATAAATTTTCGAAATTCAATCATATCCAAATTTTAAATCTCAAAGTCTCCACTTAAATTTATTCAACAATTTCTTTTAACCAAAATTTTATTTCAACATTCCAAACTCAATTTTTTGATAAATTCGATTTCTATAAATTTATTTCTATTTATCACTTTTAAATCAAAACATTTAAATAAATTTCAAATCGACGATTTCAAAAATTATTAATTTAGCCAATTCGGTGTCCGTATATAATTTTCTATCCTATGGCCAAGTAATTATTTATTTCAATTAAATGTCAGGGATGAATATATATCACTTAAACCAATCATAGTGTCATATGTATGCATAACAAGTTATATATAAGGAAATAAACATCCAAACATTTAAATATCAACCAATAGCATCCATCGAAATAAATCATCCAATAGACAATACAATTCATGGCAATTTCAAAGTTATCAATATCAGGTAATTTAATCGCAATTCAATTTCAATTTCAATTTAACTGTCAATTTAATTTTCAACAGTTAATTCAAATGACAATCAAATTTTATCAAACAACGACAAATAAAATTCGTAACACTTCATAATGATAAATTTAACTAGCATAAAGATATTCAGTACGTTGTGAGCGTTATAAAACACTCACCTTGATTTTTACGATTTTAAATCAAATCGAACGACGTTCGATTTAACCCAAAATTTCTCTAGCTCCAACCGATTCCAATCCAACTCCATAGCGTAGTGCTCGTCCATACGATCCCAACGCACTTTGTCTCATCAGTTTTCGACCTCGTGGCACAAAGATATCGTATTACAAAGTTAATACGATTTTTATATAAATTAAGTTTATATTTCAATTATAATTTACAACCCAGACTCACATTTGCCATTGATTCCTGCAACCCCTGATCGTGGCCGCCCACCCCTTTCTCTTCTCGTTCGTTCGCCCACGTAAAATCGAACCCATGAACGCGTCGCTTAAATGAAAATCGCGACTACCCTCCCTCGTCTCTAGGCCGATCGACCACCCTCAAGCTGAAGGCCATCACGAGGCGTACCATCCTGAAATATAGGCGAGCTCGGTCGCCATCTCGCCGTGATAAACGACCCCAAACACGCGGCACTCACGGCCAATTTGCGCCTCCTACGCGACGAATCATTCGATCATAGCCGTCCAGAATATAGATCACGATACTCCCTTCCACTTTGTTGTTGAACACTCTTCGAATAGATGTACGGATTGGAAGAAAATCGTGGAGGAAAAAGCACAATTTTCGGCCGTTGGTTATATTCACTGGCGGCTAGGGTTTAATTAAAATAGGGTTGCAAATGAATGGAATAAAGGCTTATTTATAGAAATTTATCGAACACTATTCATCCCGGGTTTTCCGAACTCCGATTTACGCGCGGTAACTGGCGTTTCTAGGGTTTATCCCGCGTTCCGGACACAATGGAATAGGTTTCGGAGGCTAATTCGATCGTATGTGCGAGTTACAGAAATAAACGATCAAGTTTAAACTAAACCGATTAAACGAATTTCTTGGCGTTTTGGCTTGCCCCGGACAAACGGTAAATCCAATTGACACGAAATTTGAAATCTTACAATAATATCACATTACGGATCCGATGAAACTGGTTTTGTCGAAATCCGAGACTGTTTGAAAAATGAGTATTTTAACTCGGCAATTAAATATTAAAACAATTTCGATGCATTTCGAGCTGCCACGATCAAACGAAAACTCCGATTGCTACGAAAATTGAAATCCGATAATAACAAACTATTACGGATCTAATAGAACTAGTTTCGTCCAATTCTGAGACTGTTCGAAAATTGGCTATTTCGCTAGTCGATTTAAATATTAAAATATTCAATTTTCACAAATAAACACTTAATTCGATTTTCAAAGTTCTATAACCTCATTGTAACTTTAATATGGTAAAATAAAATTTTACAAATCATTTTTAATCATATTAAACCCGTTATTCAATTATCCAATAAATTCAAATTTTAAAATCTTATTAACTCTATTATAATCCCGATATAACTTACATTCACTTTGGAAACCAATTAGAATCGTATTAAATCAAATTTTCAATTATTCACTCTATTTTCATATATTAAATATCAATATCAAATTAATCATATTAAATTCGGAATTTAATTATTCAAACATTTGTGATATTAAATTTAAACAAATTTGATTATTCTTAAATCACTATCCTTTGAAATATTCAAAACGAACTTATAAAATTTAACAAATTCAAATTATAGAACAACCATTTCCATTATACGGTTATTCAATTCCCATTATTAATTATTCAATAAATTCCAAATATTAAATTTAAACAATTTTGATTATCCAATAACTCGTTATCTTTTAAAATATTGAAATTGAACTTATAAGATTCAACTTTTAAAACCAATTCACAATTTAGAACACTATTTTCATTTCACAGTTATTCAATTATTCAATAAGTTTTAAATATTTAATTTAAACAATTTACCTGTTCAATATTCAATATTTGATTTAAATAGATTTTACTTACCAATCAACTACTCTATTATACCCAATGGATTCAACATTTATTATTATTTCAAACGACTTACAATTTTTTTCTAACACTAAATCAAGAAATCTTATAAATTAGCTATTTTTAATTATCGAAAATTTACGGGTCGTTACAAAAACTATATCTATTTTTATACAATATATCATTAGAGTATCAGAGATAAACAATAATTACCAGCCTGACAATTTCAAACAATCATTGCAGCGGATATAAACAAATACGATAATACGTCTCAGAATCCAGCTCCTCTCCTGAGCTCCACAGTATCCTTTCCTGTAATCTATAATACTCGGTTTGACCCGAGCATTATAATAAAATAATACTCGAGTCAGTCTGGAATACCAGCGTGAGAGAAATACACCCAAATTGATTATTAAAGTTTCGAAAATCCTTTGAAAACAAAACATCTCGTAAGACCACGCCACAAATAAACATGTCGGGTTTTTACCTTACGATAG
Organism: Allium cepa; assembly: GCA_030765085.1. Classification (NCBI taxonomy): domain Eukaryota; kingdom Viridiplantae; phylum Streptophyta; class Magnoliopsida; order Asparagales; family Amaryllidaceae; genus Allium; species Allium cepa. Next base: position 91,179,819 of record CM060930.1, on the reverse strand, counting down.
CCAAAACATTTTTATCAAAATCCTCTAATATTATAATAGTTTTTATATACAAATACTTATTCAAATAGCCGAAATTGTTACATTTATTAAATTCCAGCTAATAGGTATACAACAAAACCGTAAAGGCAAGTAGGGAGAATGGATTTCCAACTAATGACTAGGCACTGGGGTACCACCTATTACAGTACGTGGCCTAAATCACCGTACCGAGGATAACTCCCAATCCCCTACAATGGAAGACCGGGACTACCCCTTACTGGATAATCCCGAGTAAGATCACCCCACGGTTGGGATCAACAACCGCACCACTAAGCCGAATAAAAAGGGACATCTAGACAGGGATGACCTCATGCTAAAGGGCGCTACCCACTTAGCCTTGCTGCATGTCCCCTGATTTTCAGTCATTCCCGGTTGATGAGGCTTGAGGCTAAGCGTTACCTTTTTAGAACGTTTCACTTAGAATGCCCATTGTCCACCTGACGATGCTCCGAAAGCATTCATCCATACAAGTTCGTCCCGGGTTCGAACGGAACCGAAGGCACTACTCCTACTACATCCATTTTGGAATCATCCTCAGGATTAGTAGCGACTAGCCCTTGCACTTCACTGCTCCATCTCCGATTCCAACTCTTGTTTTCCCCATGAAAACGTACAAATCGAATCGAAGTGGTTTTCGAGAAATTAATCCCGATCCCGGTCTCTTCGAAACGATCAACGCATTGGCCAACATTGATAGTCGGTTATTTAACTACCAATTAACATTCACAAACATCCATCAAACAATAAATAATTTCCCAAAATTATTTTTTAATCTCAAAATATCTTCGCAAGATACGTAATCATTTTTAACCCTTTGGAAAACAGTTTTCAAACCATCTTCCTTTTTACGGAATAAATTTCCCCAAACATTTTCTATTTCCACCGAAAATAACCAAGTCCAAATACTTTAGGCTTTAAAACATTAGACCACTTTGTTCTAAATATACCTTAAAATATATTTAAAAATATTTAAAGCAAAACTACTTTATAAAATATAAGCTAATTTTAAAATAAAAGTTCAATTAAACTAAATTTTACAAGAAGAGTTACAAAATCCTATACAATTTTCAAATAAAACTTTAACCAATTATCTTTAAAAGAAAACCATTTATAAAATATAAATATTAATAATATTCTTTTAAAACATAATACCAATTACCCCGTTTTAAAATAATTACTTCTATAACTAATTTATTACATATACCTTTAAAAATTTTACAACTTAAATAAGAATCTTCTTAAAAACATTCTTTTAAAATCAAATTTAAAACTTTTAACTTTTACTTAAATAAATCCGCTTTAAAACATACTTGGCTTTTCAGGGAAATACACTTCCATTTCAAAATAAACCAAAGAATCCTTTTATAAATTTGCTTGATTTATCTCAATTCGAATTTACGTTTGAATTCCGTAAATTTCATCCAACACTTTAAAAAATAAACACCTTTTTATTTTTAACCCATTTTCCATTTCCTGGAAATCACTTTCAAAATATATGCTTAAAATATTTAAAATAAAGCTACTAGAAATTACATAAATGAAAATAATACTTAAGGAAATATAGAGGAGTTTCTAAGTAACTTAAAACAAAATTACCCTTTTAAAATAAAGTTATGAAATCAAATTTTATATTAAAATTTCCCTTTGAAACTTTATAATACTTCTCCTTTAAATTAATTGTATACTGTAATTACTTAAGTAAATATTTTCTTTATACTTAAAATAATTGAAAATAATATTTTTCAAAAATATCCAAAAACATCTTTCAAACTTCTAGTTTTTATTTCGAAAGCTTTTCTTTGGAAACATACATAATTTCCCAGGGAAAATACACCTTCCGTCTTTTAAAAATAATCTCATCTTTATTTTTAAAACAATTTATACCTTCTTATAGAATTTCCCACCGGAAACCTATCTTTCAAAAATTTATCTATCGATAAATATTCCATTTTATTTATAAACCCAGTTTATAAATTTTCGTTTCTCGTTTCCATTCCAATCACAGTTTCAAAACATTTCAAATTCCAAACCAATTTCCTAAATTTAATTTCCTACAATTCATTCCTTAAAAATTCCTTTTCATTTCCCTTTAATCCCAATTTATTTTATTTATATTTTAAAATCCCAGATTTTGTTTATCCAATCATAACACAGCACAATCAAGTTCCAAATTAATCTATCATGGTATATAAATAAAATGCATCATCAATTATGAAAATAATTTTTATATTGTGATGAATCCAGTTGGATCTCTCTAATATGTTTCCCTGCATCCACAAATGTTAACACAACAAGTAAAATACCAATCAAATCTAGGTAAGAATTTTCTCATTCCACCAAACAATCAACCATTTAAATATTAGCTATTTAACCCTAACTAGCATTCCAAATGTGAGTGAGATTTACTCACCTTGAGTTCGTTGAGCGTTTAAATTTCCGAATTAAATCGATCGCGATCGATTTAACCCAGAAATTTCGCTAGCTCCAATTTTCTCCAAACCTGGACTGCAGCATAGATTGCGTCGCTGTGATTCCGGTGCTTCTTGTTTCATCAAATTCTGATAATGCGTGCAGCAGATATGAATTTTTATAGTTTGAACTATAATTTAAAACAAATTTTTATGTTAACACAAACCAAATCTAACCGTCACCTAAGTTCAGAAAATCTCGGCCCCACATTAGGTCTTCCCCCTCGTTCGTGAACTCACGCAATGAAACCCAACGTTGACGTTCACCTCACGATAGCCGCTCCTACCACGGTTCACTCGAGCTCGATCAGGCGCCACCATTCGAACGGCCTTCGTTAGTCCTACCCACGACCAGAGAAGCTTCGAGCTCGGTCATCCCCATAGCACGCAAAACGAAAACAAACGGGACGGTTCCAGTCTCGATCCTCCCACCTCGTCGCTCGAAACACGATCTCTACCATTAGATAACAAGAGCTTGGTGAGCTATACCTTTTTCATGTTGAAACTTTCTGACGAAAGCTTGTGGATTTGAAGAAAATTGAAGAAGAAAGTGGAAGCATTTCAGCCATTGAAATAAGGGATGGCGGCGGCTGAGAAAAATGAGGGTTTCGACCCTATACGTATATATATACACGTAATCTAATTATTTTATTATTAAATCCATTTAAAACAACTTTTTCAAACGATCTCCAAACGACGCATGCCGACAGGCGATCATAATATTTTACCCATATTCCGAACATAGTGGAACGTGTTTCGGAGCCCAATTTGATTGTATGTGGAAGATAGCTTTTTTAATCAAGTTTAAATATTAAATTATCGATTTAAATTTCGACGCGTTTCTCACCCGTACGGGCAAACGGCAAACGCTACAAAATTTGAAATCCGATAATAATTAACTATTACGGATCCAGTGAAGCTAATTTCGTCAAATTCTAAGACTATTCCCCGGAAGGCTTTTTTAACTCGTCGATTAATTCGAGCGATTTTCAAAATCGTCGAAATCACTTAAAATTTCACTTTTAAAACTTTGCTAACTTAATTATAAATCATATAAAATCTATAATCACATAAGAAATCATTTTAATTTATTCTGAATCAAAATATGATTATTTACATTATTATATTATTAAATTCCATTATTAAATTAATATAAAATTCCAAATTTTAAACTTATCGACTTTTGATTCCATCCAAAAGTTCAACATTATAATTCAAATTCAACTAGACTTTAAATCAATTTAGAAATGTTTCCATAACCATTTATCCCTAGATTTACTAATTATCCCAATTTCAAATAATAATTTATTATTATTCAAATTCAATTGAATTACCATATTTGAAATTTAACTAATTTCGATAATTTAACCAAAATCTTTTTGTTTCAAAACCAAATTATAATTCACATTCAACATTTAAAATGAATTAAATGTTCAAATCTAACGACCAAAATTCCGGGTCGCTACATTCCTCCCCCCTTATAAAAATTTCGTCCCCGAAATTTGTTATGGTAGGAAAATGCTTCCAAACTCATTTATTTACCCAAACCTGTGTAGTTAATGCCCCGCTACAACCCCGCCACAACCCCGCTATATCTCATAGCGGATTTCTACCGCTACGATTTTTCATATAGCCCCAAAATATAGCCTTTCCGCTTTAATCCCCGCTATTTCCACTATATCACGTTATTTCCGCTATATTCCGCTATATCTTTTTTAATAAAATGAATTGAAAAATTGCATTTACACATTATAAAATTATGAAACTAATTTATTTGATTTAATTTTGTAATATATTTTCAGAAATGAAAATACTCTAATATTCTACCAAATTCAATTATGTTATATAACAGTTTTTCATTTATTTAAAGTATACCCGCACATGTTTTTATTTAAAATTATTTATGTATTATTTATAATTCAATTGAATGATAATTTTTAATTTAATTACCATTTATATATTTTTTTAAAAATTAAGTACAAGTTTTATATACTATTTTAGAGCCATCCGCTATATCCCCGCTATGACTTTTTGCACCTCCACTGCTTTGAACTACCGAGCGCATTAACTGCACACACCTAAACTTACTTAGTTAAAAACTCACAATCATTTTACCAAAACCTTTAGCTCAAATTCCTAATAACATTTTCTTTATTTTTAACTCAAAATCTTTGTTTACTACATTATTTCAAAATGCAACTTTTCTAGTTAACCCAAAAAATTTAAAACTTTCAAAAAATTTCTAACTCCCATAATTTTAGAAATTTTTTGACCGCGTCTACTTTGTACGGAGTGCGTTTCATAGTATAACAATAGATATAAATATATATACATCGAGCCACACGGTCGAAAAACAAAATATACCACAATATATCCCAATATATTATCATTTTCCAATTTTAATGCATAGGCGTACCTTTTGATTAGCGTTTTAAAAGCAAGTAGCTAACATATTATGCATTTACACGCTCCAACTCTACCGATTGCCTTCCGTACCTGTACTTACTCAAACAAACACTTCGGTTTTCAATAATATGAGAATTTTTAACAACATTCCGTTCATTAATCTTAGCCAAACACATCAATTATACATCCCAACCAACCAATTCCCAAAATCCTACATGCTAATCATATTTTATAAGAAATCACAAGATTTCAATCACCATTTTAATTCCCTAACAAATCCAAACTTCATTTTATTCCACTCGAATGATTTACATTCAATTTTACTATATATAATTCATATTTACAATAAATCTTTTTGACCGGAGATCAAAGAATGAACATTAAATACCAATATAAACATGATCGCTTTATGACCCTACCCGGAGAGGCGGGGTCCGGAGTGCAAGAAGTGAGTTGCTTCGCCGGAGAGCGACAGGATCGACCCACTTAAGCGCTGTTTCCCCTTCACCGGAGAGTGACAGGATGGGATCCAACAAGAGCCCGGAGAGGCTATGATCGGTCTCGAATGACCAAGACATCGCTTAGTGTTCAGATACACTGAACCGGAGTGCAGGAAGTGAGTTGCTTCGCCGGAGAGCGACAGGATCGACCCACTTAAGCGCTGTTTCCCCTTCACGGAGAGTGACAGGATGGGATCCAGCAAGAGCCCGGAGAGGCTATGATCAGTCCAGAACGACCATGACATCGCTATACGTCCTAACCAGGACCAGAGTGCAAGGGATAGAAGGCAACGCCAGAGTGCAATGGATCTTTCTATTCAATCACTAGGTAAAGAGTGGACTTAGTAAGGGTTTAGAGTAGCCATTAATAGTCCGGAGAAACCACGGAACTTCATTCTCAACTTCTACGAAAAAAATGAATGCTGATTTGGCTCCGAACAGCCATAAACTTGATGATACTGAATCTATGAGTGAAACATGAATTTACTACACTCGATTTAAGAACGTTCAAAACATACCTTTTACCAAAAGGCATGTTTTGGAGGGCAAAGTGTTATCCCAACTTTTGACAAAGTTGAGATACCCAAAATTTACTAAAAATCAATGATTACTATTCTTGAATATCAATTGAGCATTGCAGGATAACCATGGATATCGATGAATTTTGGCCGAGTCCAGATTGAGCTACAATTGATAGGACATGACGAGAAAGATCATAGAAGTCCGCATTTCAAATTTCAAGTCAATCCAAGTTCGTATGCCCGAGTTATGATGGATTCAAGTTGAGGGAAGTAAACCTTTCTCGGTTCGAATCGATAGGGTACTCCCTAGTTCGAATCGATGGACTTCGCATCCATCGGTTCGACTCCACTTCGAACCCATCATCCATGCATTGATTCGAACCCATGAACTAAACCTTGCTTCGACTCCATCAAGCAAGCCTTAGTTCGAATCCATCCAGACCACCTAGCTTCGAATCCATGATGCTACCTCTCTTCGTATCCCTCAAGGTTGAAGAGTTCGAATCCATAGAATTGCTATACTTCGAACCCATCATGCATCTTGCCTCAAATCCATTCCCTCGAGACCATCAAAGAAAGGTCCCACGAATCCACGCAACTGAGGGAGCTCCGACTCCATTCCTTGCTTACCTTCGAATCCCCATGGTGAAGCAACTTCGAATCGATCCACAGTCATATATTTGGATCGATTCGAATGAAGACCGGTTCCATCGATTCGAAGGTAGCGAACCTTCAAATCCAACACTCGAAACCACCAAGTAAACGCAGCTAAAATCCCGGATTCAACCCATTCAACTCGGAGAAGTAAGAGGATCGACACGAAGAACGCTCGCCACGTCATCAGGAGCATGGATTCGACCCTATGGATTCGAACCATATCAATTCGAACGAATCCATAGGATCGAGTCGAAGCAACCAGCATGCCGAAGAACACCGTCTTGAATCGATCATACCTCTCAATCCCTTGATCCAAATGACATGAAATTTTCACAGGAGCTTGCATATACATAGAAGAATGTTCACGCCAAGTTCCATCACGATTGGACATTTTTTTGATCGATTCGAACCAAGGGTCGAATCGATCCCAATGTGGGCCCGGATCTCCAGGTTTCAGCCATGTGGGCCCCCTCACGTGCCAGAAGCAGTCTCCCCGGATTTTAGGAGAAATATCAGCCTCCAACGCCTATAAATAGAGCCCCAGGTCATTCAGAAAAGGGGATCAATCTCTCTCTAGCTAAATCAAGATTCTAAAGCACCGAGACTCTACCTTGCACTCCTCAACTACTGTTGTAATCGGATTTCAGGGCTACAATCCATTGTAATCCGCTATAATCAATTGTAATCAGCGAGGAACGTCAATAAAAGTGAAAACCTTTGAAGTGGACGTAGGCCGGAGATAGCCGAACCACTATAAATCGTGTGTTCTTGTTCATAATTTCTGTTTTGCTGCGTGTTGCTTGCTTAGATCTGTGATTTGTGTTTGAATATTGTTGATTTACATTCATACACTGGTGCTTTCACAATCCTTGGGGTTTATGACCAACTTTGGCGCAAACACTTTGGTGCTTTCACTGAGAAGAACCAGCACCCACTACATCAGATTTAGAATTCAGATTTAAAAGTTTGAAGAATTCCGATTCAGAGACAATGACTCGACAAACAAGACAAAGAGTTGATCGGAGCCAACAAGGAGGAAGCCAAGAAGCATCCTCAGGAGCAGGAGAAGGACAAGCTTCCGTCTACATCACTAGAGACGAGATGAAGGCTATGGCTAATTCAATACGCGAAAGCATGATGAAGACCCAACAGGAGATGCTGCAGAATTTCCTCGAACAAATGCGGGCGGCGAATATGCAAAACCTTGGACCGACTACAACAACTGCAAGCACGGGACAAGGAATCAGGATTACAGAAGCTAACAAAGGACAGGTTCAAGACCAGAATGCAGGAACTGAAGGTGACCGACAAGGACTTGGGGGCAGACCCTCGGGGTCCGATACTGAAAGGCCAATAGACGGAGCACAACAAGCTGGAGCCAATACATATGCTAACAAGCCACCAGAAGAATACGTACCAGAATTCCCTTCAAGGCTTGGGGGGCAGGACAGGAACTTGACAAAGGGCCAACCCTTAGACGGAGACGAGAGAATGATTGGCCTAATGCGACGAATCATGAGAGGAGGACTGCCTAGTGGAGGACTGGAAGAAGTCAGTCAGAGTCCGTTCACTCCGAACATCCAAAACGCAAGGAACCCTCCAAAATTCAAACTACCAACGCTAGAACCTTATGACGGGAGGTCAGACCCAACCATGCATATTACCAGATATATTAGGCACATGGAAGTGCTGGGGGCATCCGAGGAAGTGATGGCACGATGCTTCCCTCTATATTTGTCAGATTTAGCTGCGCTTTGGTTCAGGCAACTAGAAATTGGATCAATCAGAACGTGGAGCGAGCTTGTAGACTGCTTCATGCGATAGTTTAGGGTCCATGTGACGCGACCCAAGAGCGTGATGACTTTAGCTTCGATCAAGCAAAGGGCCGGAGAGTCCATAAAAGATTTTCTACTAAGATTCAATGTAACAGTGACTTCTGTAGATCGCCTGGATCCATCGATGATTTTGATGGCGGCGGTGGCAGGAGTCGCGGAAGGCACCAAATTTAAAGATTCTCTGACTAAAGATCCACCTCAAGATCTTGGAGAGTTCTTTCATAAAGCTGAAAAGTTCATTCGATTAGAAGAATCACGAGCCGAGGAGAAGGAAATAAATACCACGCAAAGCGTAGGAACCTCCAGAGAACAATCCGGAGCGGACAAGGGAAAGAGGAAACAGGATGACAGATATGATGGTCTTGACAAACGGAAGAGATTCCGAGAACCAAGATTTAGGCAATACACGGATCTGACTGCAGGTCTAGAAAGAATTTACACTGAAACTCGGGGGCAACTCCCCTATCGAAAGCCACCTATAAGGGATCCCACTGAGCGGGAGCGCAGGACTGGAAAATACTGCCTATTCCATGAGCTGGATGGGCACACCACAGATGAATGCCGCCACCTAAAGGATGAGGTGGAAGAACATGCCAGGGTTGGTAGATTGCCACAATTTGTCAGAGAACGGACAGCGGCGGTAAGGCCTGAACAACTACCGCCTCCACCTAACAGGAACAATCCTGGATCGGGATCACGACTCGTCATCAACTGATTAAAGATGGCAAGGGCCAAGTCCAGGATTTGGATTTCGGTCGAATAATTCTATTTAGATTTGTTTTCAGAATAAACGGTTACTCCACTTACACATGTACGGGAACCGGAGAGATCCCTAGGCATGCTCTGAAATGGAGATAAACCGATATGCCCGGAGAGGCAATGTTTAGCTTTTTCTGATGTTTGAGATTGAACATCTAGAACTCGAATTTTAATAAATAAATTAGAATCTGTTACAATAAATCTTTTTGACCGGAGAGTAAAAGAATGAACATTAAATACCAATATAAACATGATCGCTTTATGACCCTACCCGGAGAGGCGGGGTCCGGAGTGCAAGAAGTGAGTTGCTTCGTCGGAGAGCGACAGGATCGACCCACTTAAGTGCTGTTTCCCCTTCACCGGAGAGTGACAGGATGGGATCCAGCAAGAGCCCGGAGAGGCTATGATCGGTCTCGAACGACCAAGACATCGCTTAGTGTTCAGATACACTGAACCGGAGTGCAGGAAGTGAGTTGCTTCGCCGGAGAGCGACAAGATCGACCCACTTAAGCACTGTTTCCCCTTCACGGAGAGTGACAGGATGGGATCCAGCAAGAGCCCGGAAAGGCTATGATCGGTCCAGAACGACCATGACATCGCTATACGTCCTAACCAGGACCAGAGTGCAAGGGTTAGAAGGCAACGCCAGAGTGCAATGTGATCTTTCTATTCAATCACTAGGTCAAGAGTGGACTTAGTAAGGGTTCAGAGTAGCCATTAATAGTCCGGAGAAACCACGGAACTTCATTCTCAACTTCTACGAAAAAAATGAATGCTGATTCGGCTCCGAACAGCCATAAACTTGATGATACTGAATCTATGAGTGAAACGTGAATTTACTACACTCGATTTAAGAACGTTCAAAACATACCTTTTACCAAAAGGCATGTTTTGGGGGGCAAAGTGTTATCCCAACTTTTGGCAAAGTTGAGATACCCAAAATTTACTAAAAATCAATGATTACTATTCTTGAATATCAATTGAGCATTGCAGGATAACCATGGATATCGATGAATTTTGGCCGAGTCCAGATTGAGCTACAATTGATAGAACATGACGAGAGAGATCATAGAAGTCCGCATTTCAAATTTCAAGTCAATCCGAGTTCGTATGCCCGAGTTATGATGGATTCAAGTTGAGGAAAGTAAACCTTGCTCGGTTCGAATCGATAGGGTACTCCCTAGTTCGAATCGATGGACTTCGCATCCATCGGTTCGACTCCACTTCGAACCCATCATCCATGCATTGATTCGAACCCATGAACTAAACCTTGCTTCGACTCCATAAAGCAAGCCTTAGTTCGAATCCATCCAGACCACCTAGCTTCGAATCCATGATGCTACCTCTCTTCGTATCCCTCAAGGTTGAAGAGTTCGAATCCATAGAGTTGCTATATTTTGAACCCATCATGCATCTTGCCTCAAATCCATTCCCTCGAGACCATCAAAGAAAGGTCCCACGAATCCACGCAACTGAGGGAGCTCCGACTCCATTCCTTGCTTACCTTCGAATCCCCATGGTGAAGCAACTTCGAATCGATCCACAGTCATATATTTTGATCGATTCGAATGAAGACCGGTTCCATCGATTCGAAGGTAGCGAACCTTCGAATCCAACACTCGAAACCACCAAGTAAACGCAGCTAAAATCCTGGATTCAACCCATTCAACTCGGAGAAGTAAGAGGATCGACACGAAGAACGCGCGCCACGTCATCTGGAGCATGGATTCGACCCTATGGATTCGAACCATATCGATTCGAACGAATCCATAGGATCGAGTCGAAGCAACCAGCATGCCGAAGAACACCGTCTTGAATCGATCATATCTCTCAATCCCTTGATCCAAATGCCATGAAATTTTCACAGGAGCTTGCATATACATAGAAGAATGTTCACGCCAAGTTCCATCACGATTGGACACTTTTTCGATCGGTTCGAACCAAGGGTCGAATCGATCCCAATGTGGGCCCGGATCTCCAGGTTTCGGCCATGTGGGCCCCCTCACGTGCCAGAAGCAGTCTCCCTGGATTTTAGGAGAAATATCAGCCTCCAACGCCTATAAATAGAGCCCTAGGTCATTCAGAAAAGGGGATCAATCTCTCTCTGGCTAAATCAAGATTCTAAAGCACTGAGACTCTACCTTGCACTCCTCAACTACTGTTGTAATCGGAATTCAGAGCTATAATCCATTGTAATCCACTATAATCAATTGTAATCAGCGAGGAACGTCAATAAAAGTGAAAACCTTTGAAGTGGACATAGGCCGGAGATAGCCGAACCACTATAAATCGTGTGTTCTTGTTCATAATTTCTGTTTTGCTGCGTGTTGCTTGCTTAGATCTGTGATTTGTGTTTGAATATTGTTGATTTATATTCATACACTGGTGCTTTCACAATTCTTGGGTTTTGTGACCAACTTTGGCGCAAACACTTACTCAATCCATATTAAATTTATCCACGTTCTCAATTCATTTTTCAATTTATTAATAACATAACCATTCCAATTATTCTAAACCAGAACTGCATTTTATTTTACTTTCCAAAATTTTACAAGATACCAAAATTTTATTCATTCCATTGATCCTTTTATTTAATTTAGCTTACGTTAAATTCATTTCCAAACAATTCTTTTTGAATTTAGTTGAGTGAGAATTTACTTCATTCAATATCATTTCAACTAAATTAAATTTTCTTTCAATTCAATTCTTTTCGATTCTAATTCAAGTTCAACCAAATTTTAATTAGCCAACTTAAATTCATACCATTTCTTGTACTATCTTAAATAAGAATATAATTCTATTCAGGATTATTTATAACACAGCTGAGTTTTGATTTTAATTCAATCCAAATTCAATTAAATCATATTTCTCTATATATAAGTTCAAACTTATTTACTAACCTAAGTCCATTCACATTTTATTTTTCTTCACCTTATTCCAATTTATATTTTATTTTGGTTCAAGTTTTGAATTTCCCATAAAATTCCATCCATTTTATTTTGGTTTTACAATTTCATTTCCTATTCTTAAGTTCACCAACTTATTTACTTAAAAGCTTATATTGCTCATTTATGTCCATTTTCATCTTAAAATCACAATTCCGAATTTTATATATATATATATATATATATATATATATATATATATATGTGTGTGTGTGTGTGTGTGTGTATGTATGTATGTATCACTGAATTCTTAAGGATATAAATTTTCATTACACAAATTTTAATCCACAATTTCAGATTATAAGTATAACACTTAATAGCTTATGGGTACAAATTCATTACGCAACTATAACTCACAATTACAAAGTCATTTTACATTTCAACTTTATCCATTTTTAATTCGATCTCAATTTTATTCAACTTATCTCCAGTTAAATTCAAATATATTTTATTCACTTTCATTCACTCAAATTAAATTTTAATTCCAGGATTAAAATTTCATTTTTCCTTCTTATTTAAATCAACTTCACTTTATACGTTCGATAGTTGATTTATCTTAACTTTTCACATTATTTAAATAGAGTTCCTAGAATTTAATTGCCCAGTTTTATTTCAAAACCATTTTGAAATCATAAATAACACATACCCACATGGTATATCAAATCAAATCTCTGAATTTCAAAACAACTTGTTTTTACCAAAACAAATTTCCCCTTTGAAATTCTAAAACAACTTGTATACCCAACAAGTCCAAACAAATATCATAACCAATCACCATGATAGCAATCCATCACTTTAGAAACTCGAAAATGAATTCTGATGATGTGGCCATCATCATTGGGATTATTTTCCAGCGACTGAAGTGAGTTCAGTGCTTCCTTACTTCCATAAATTCCTTCTAGAACAATTTCCATTCAAAAATATTTCCCAAAATAATACTCCATCATTGCCTTCACATCTTTGGAAAACATTTCAAACATTTCCAAGATTTTAAATTCCCAAACTTTTGTTTAAATACATTTAAAACACTTTTCAAAATTTCCAGGATTTAAATTCTAGTTTAAATCAAATTTTAGTTATGCTTATAGAATTCTATTTGATTATAAACCTTTTCAAATTTTAGATTCTTATTTGATTAAAATATTAACACCCAAACATCCAAATATATATATATATATATATATATATATAATAATTTCAAATAAAATTATTCCTTTTATATCAAAATATTATTTTGGGTAAAATTATTTCATTTACCCACTTTAAAAACAATACTAAGTCAGTTTTCTTGTTTAAGAGTTTAGAAACCCCTATCGATACGGTTGTACTTTTCGTACCGATCAGAATTCATAAACACCCAACCGATAAGTCAACACAGTATAAAAACAATTTTTATATTCACTAACAAGTACGCGCTCATAGCTATTAATACACTCAACTCATTATAGAGTACTATTGACTCTATATCTAATGAGTAATTTTCCCCACCAAAGCCAAGGTTATCGCCGACCTGGCTCTGATACCACATGTGACAACCAGCCCTTTTCGACCCTCGAAAATCGACACAAAATATGCTACAATATAATATGCCGACGATCGGGTGCCGGAAAAGATAGATTGTTGAGGAAAAAGAAAGAAGACAGAAGAAAGAAGGAACTAAACAATAACAGAATCACACAATCGCAGTGGAACAAACTATAATACATAATATCAGATCTTTACATAAAATGAAAAACTATATCTGTTTTATACAATATATAACCAGAGTATCAGAGACAAACAATAATTACCAGCCTGACAAGTTCAAACAATCATTGCAGCGGATATAAACAAATACGGTAATACGTCTCGAAATCCAGCTCCTCTCTTGAGCTCCACGGTATCCTTTCCTGCAATCTATAATACTCAGTTTGACCCGAGCATCGTAATAAAATAACACCCGAGTCAGTCTGGAGTACCAACGTGAGAGAAATACACCTAAATTGATTTTAAAGTTTCAAAAATCCTTTGAAAACAAAAGCATCTCGTAAGACCATGCCACAAATAAACATGTCGGGTTTTTACCTTACGATAGCCAAAACATTTTTATCAACATTCTCTGATATTATAATCGTGTCTATGTACAAATACTTATTCAAATAGCCGAAATTGTTACATTTATTAAATTCCAGCTAATAGGTATACAAACAAAACCGTAAAGGCACGTAGGGAGAATGGATTTCCAACTAATGACTAGGCACTGGGGTACCACCTGTCACAGTACGTGCCCTAGATCACCGCACCAAGGATTACTCCTAATCCCCTGCAACACAAGACCGGGACTACCCCTTACTGGATAATCCCGAGTAAGATCACCCCACGGTTGGGATCAGCAACCGCACCACTAAGCCGAATAAAAAGGGACATCTAGACAGGGATGGCATTACCCTAATGGGTGCTACCCACTTAGCCTTGCTGCAAGTCCCCTGATTTTCAGTCATTCCCGGTTAATGAAGCTTGAGGCAAGCGTTACCTTTTTAGAATGTTTCACTTAGAATGCTCATCGTCCACCCGACGATGCTCCGAAAGCATTCATCCATACAAGTCCGTCCTGGGTTCGAACGGAACCGAAGGCACTACTCCTACTACATCCATTTTGGAATCATCCTCAGGATTAGTAGCGACTAGCCCTTGCACTTCGCTACTCCATCTTCGATTCCAACTCTTGTTTTCTCCACGAAAACGTACAAACCGAATCGAAGTGGTTTTCGAGAAATTAATCCCGATCCCGGTCTCTTCGAAACGATCAACGCATTGGCCAATATTGATAGTCGGATTTAACTATCAATTAACATTCACAAACATCCATCAAACAATAAATAATTTCCCAAAATTATTTTTTAATCTCAAAATATCTTCGCAAGATACGTTTTCAATTTTAACCCTTTTGAAAACAGTTTTCAAACCATCTTCCTTTTTTACAGAATAAATTTCCCCAAACATTTTCTATTTCCATCAAAAATAACCAAGTCCAAATACTTTAGACTTTAAAACATTAGATCACTTTATTCTAAATATAGCTTAAAATATATTTAAAAATATTTAAAGCAAAACTACCTTATAAAATATAAGCTAATTTTAAAATAAAAGTTCAATTAAACTTAATTTTACAAGAAGAGTTACAAAATCCTATACAATTTTCAAATAAAACTTTACCAATTATCTTTAAAATAAAACCATTTATAAAATATAAATATTAATAATATTCTTTTAAAACATAATACCAATTACCGCTTTTTAAAATAATTACTTCTATAACTAATTTATTACATATTTACTTTAAATTTTTTACAACTTAAATAAGAATCTTCTTAAAAACATTCTTTTAAAATCAAATTTAAAACTTTTAACTTTTACATAAATAAATCTGCTTTAAAACGTACTTGGCTTTTCAGGCAAATACACTTCCATTTCAAAATAGACCAAAGAATCCTTTTATATCCTGCTTGATTTATCTCAATTCGAATTTACGTTTAAATTCCATAAATTTCTTCCAGCACTTTTGAAAAATAAACACCTTTTTATTTTTAACACATTTCCCATTTCCTGGAAATCATTTTCAAAATATATGCTTAAAATATTTAAAATAAAGCTACTAGAAATTACATAAATGAAAATAATACTTAAGGAAATATAGAGGAGTTTCTAAGTAACTTAAAACAAAATTACCCTTTTAAAATAAAGTTATGAAATCAAATTTTATATTAAAATTTCCCTTTGAAACTTTATATTACTTCACCTTTAAATTAACTGAATACCAGAATTACTTAAATAAATATTTTCTTTATACCTAAAATAATTGAAAATAATATTTTTCCAAAATATCCAAAATCATCTTTCAAACTCTAGCTTATATACGAAAGCTTTTCTTTGGAAACATACATAACTTCCCAGGGAAAATACACCTTCCGTCTTTTAAAAATAATCTCATCTTTATTTTTAAAATAATTTATACCTTCTTATAGAATTTCCCACCGGAAACCTATCTTTCAAAAATTTATCTACCAATAAATATTCCATTTTATTTATAAACCCAGTTTATAAATTTCCGTTTCTCGTTTCCATTCCAATCACAGTTTCAAAACATTTCAAATTCCAAACCAATTTCCTGAATTTAATTTCCTTAAATTCATTCCTTAAAAATTCCTTTTCATTTCCCTTTAATCCCAATTTATTTTATTTATATTTTAAAATCCCAGATTTTGTTTATCCAATCATAACACAAAACAATCAAATTCCAAATTAATCTATCACAGTATATACATAAAATGCATCATCAATTATGAAAATAATTTCTATATTGTGAGGAATCCAGTTGGATCCCTCCAACCTGTTTCCCTACATCCACAAATGTTAACACGATAAATAAATATCAATCAAATCTGGGTAAGAATTATCTCATTCCACCGAACAATCAACCATTTAAATATTAGCTATTTAACACTAACTAGCATTCCAGATGTGAATGAGATTTACTCACCTTGAGTTCGTTGAGAATTTAAATTTATGAATTAAATCGACTACGATCGATTAAACCCAGAAATTTCGCTAGCTTCAATTGTCTCCAAACCTGGACTGCAGCGTAGATCGCATCGCTGTGATTCCAATGCTTCTTGTTTCGTCAAATTCTAATAATGCATGCAACAGATATGAATTTTTATAGTTTGAACTATAATTTAAAACAATTTTTTTTAACACAAACCAAATCTAGCCGTCACCTAAGTTCAGAAAATCACGGCCGCACATTAGGTCTTCCCCCTCGTTCGTGAACTCACGCAAAGAAATCCACCGTTGACGTTCACCTCACGATAGCCGCTCCTACCACGGTTTACTCAAGCTCGTTCAGGCACCACCATTCGAACGGCCTTCGCGAGTCTTACCCACAACCAGAGCAGCTTCGAGCTTGGTCATCCGCATAGCACGTGAAATGAAAATGAACGGCACGGTTCCAGCCTCGATCCCCCTTCTTGTCGCTCGAAACACAATCTCTACCGCTAGATAGCAAGAGCTTGGTGAGCTCTACCTTTTTCATGTTGCAACTTTCTGACGAAAGCTTGTAAATTTAAAGAAAATCGAAGAAGAAAGTGGAAGCATTTAGGCCATTGAAATAAGGGAAGGCAGCGGCTGAGAAAAATGAGGGTTTCGACCCTATACGTATATATACACGTAATCTAATTATTTTATTATTAAATCCATTTAAAACAACTTTTTCAAACGATCTCCAAACGAAGCATGCCGACAGGTGAACATAATGTTTTACCCATATTCCGAACATAATGGAACGTGTTTCGGAGCCCAATTTGTTTGTATGTGGAAGATAGCTTTTTGAATTGAGTTTAAATATTAAATTATCGATTTAAATTCAACGCGTTTCCCACCCGTACGAGCAAACGGTAAATCCAAACGTTACGAAATTTTAAATCTGATAATAATTAACTATTACGGATCCAATGGAACTGGTTTCATCGAATTCTGAGACTATGCCCCGAAAGGCTATTTTAACTCGTCGACTAATTTGAGCGATTTTCAAAATCGTCCACTTAAAATTTCACTTTCAAAACTTTACTAGCTTAATTATAAATCATATAAAATCTATAATCACATAAGAAATCATTCTGATTTATTCCGAATCAAAATCTGATTATTTACATTATTATATTACTAAATTCCATTATTAAATTAATATAAAACTCCAAAATTTAAACTTATCGACTTTTGATTCCATCCAAAAGTCCAACATTATAATTCAAATTCAACTAGACTTTAAATCAATTTAGAAATTGTTTCCATAACCATTTATCCCTAGATTAACTAATTATCCCAATTTCAAATAATAATTTATTATTATTCAAATTCAATTGAATTACCATATTTAAAATTTAACTAATTTCATTAATTTAATCAAAATCTTTTTGTTTCAAAACCAAATTATAATTCACATTCAACATTTAAAATGAAATAAATGTTCAAATCTAACGACCAAAATTCCGGGTCGTTGCATATCCCAACGAAAGGAATTGTAAGATTTGGCAAAGCAGAAAAATTAGCTCCAAGGTATATTAGACCTTATCCTATTATGGAGCATATTGGAAGCCTAGCTTACGAAGTTGAATTAATAGCATATCTATCTGGAGTTCATAATGTGTTCCATGTATCCCAACTAAGGAAATATCTAAGGGATTCTGACATTGTTATAGAACCAAAGCAGCTAGAGAAACTAGAGATTGAACCAAACATGACATTCACCATTGAGCCATCAAGAATAATGGATTCAAAGATGAAGCAGTTAAGAAATAAGAAAGTTCCACCAGTCAAAGTTCAATCGTCAGATAATCCCAAAGACTACACTTGGAAAACTGAGGAGAAAAATTAGAAAATCACATCCTGAGTAAATTGAAACCCATTAGGTACGTATTTATATATTCATCGAGTCATGGATGTTAAGTATTCGACCGATGTTTTCGTACTTATCCCTTTCATAATTTTCTTTTAACCTATTTGATTATGTAGCGACCTACAGTTCCGTACCCTTTGAGTTGACGATAATTCACTCCTCTTCAATTCAAATTGGATGGAAAAGCGAATAACTGGGGTAAAGAAGAAGAAAGACATAGAAGAAAAATAGAACAACAAACACAAAATTTCACAATCACAACGGAACAAAATATAATATATAATAACAGACTTTTATAAAATAGAATTTATAATAGTTTATATACTTACAATCATCAGAGTACAACAATTCAATACATCAAAATGGACAGTTATAATATCTTGTCCTCACACAACGGAAATACTAATCAAGTACGGAAAGAATACGTCTTGGTCATCTAGCTCGTCTCTTAAACTCCATAGCATCCTATCAAGTATCTGTAATACTCAGTCTGACCCAAGCATTATAATAAAATAACATGCAAGTCAATCTGGAAAACCAGCGTGAGAAAACATAATCAATTTGAAATACTAGAGTTATCAAAATCTTTTGAAAACAAAGGTATCTCGTAAGACCGCGTCACACACAAACACGATGGGTTTTTACGTTACGATAACCAAAACAATTTTGTAGAAAATCCTCTGATATTATAATAGTGTCTAAACACAAATACTTATTCAAAGAGCAAAAATTGTTACATTAATTAAATTCCAGTATACTAGGCTCTATAAACAAAACTGTAAAGCACGCATTGGAGAATGAATTCCATACGAATGACTGGACCACTAGGGTACCGCCCATCACAGTACACCTCTAGAACAATGTACCGAGGTCCATCGTAGGGATCCCTTGATACACAAGACCGACCAACCCCTAACTTGGATAGACCGAATATGTTATAACCCCGTGTGTTCCCATCCTTACTATCGAGCGCTCCTTCTTTCATGCATAACCATATTCATAATATAAAGGTTTTCGAGGACATCTAGAAAAGTTATAACATACCCTAATTGGGTGATACCCACTTAGCCTTGCTGCATCTCTTCTGTTTTAGTCATTCCTACTTGATGAGGTGCGAGGCAAAATGTTACCTTTCAAGAACAATTTTACTTAGAATGGTCATCGTCCTCCAATTACGATATTCTGATAGCATTTGTCCATACAAGTTATCTTGGGTCTATAAAAACCGAATCACCGTCTTCATCATCTTCACGGTATTCATTCGTTACATTCAAAATGTGGTTCTTGGATAATTAAATCCGATCCTGGTCTCTTCGAAATGATTAACGAAATTGGCCAATATTGATAGTCGGTTACTTAACTATCAATAAAAAATACATAAGCAATCATCTGGCCTATAATAATTTTCCAAAAATATTCTCAAAATATCTTTATAATATATATATACATATATATATATATATATATATATATATATATATATATATATATATATATATATATATATATATTCAAACCCTTCCAATATTTCCGTAGTGGAAATCAAACTTAAATTCTTATATCCTTAATAGGATATTTTCAAGTCATTTCAATACTTAGAATAATTTTTTCTCACTTTCAACTATAATTGATCCCTTTGAAAATATTTTCTATATTCAAAATCTCGAAGTTAACTATTTTCAAATCCTTTCTGTCCAATACTTAGGAATATTTATAGGTATATTTCCTAAGATCTTTTTAATCCAATATTCAGGAAATAGCTCACTTTTTTCCTATTCTCACAATTCTTTACAAAATTTATTTGTAAACCCCTTAAAATTTCCAAAGTCGAATGCACTTGTCTATATATCTAAATATTCATTTCTAACTTCTTTTACGAATTCTAATTCATTTTTCGAATTTCTCGTATTTTTAACACTTTGGAATTTTTCTTCAAGCTCCCAAAATCCCACTATAAGATTTCTCTTATAAAATCATATCCCTTAAAAAAACTTCGTCTCCAATCTCAAGAGGATTTATAAAGAAATCTCATTCCTTTAAAATTATATATATATATATATATATATATATATATAATTAGCATTTTTAAAGAATAATAGTTAATTTGTAAAATATGTTTAAGTAAATTTAAAATATCAAAACATTTTAAATAACATCAATAACTCATTTCCAAATCTTTTTTAAATAACTGATCAATTTACAAAACTGATTAATAAAATTTGAATTTATTTTAATAAATATTAAATATTATAATAACTAGTCTTTCGGAATATTCTAATCTAAATAATTGTTTAAATTATATAGCATAGTAATTAAAATTTTACAAATTTTTAATTTCTCAATAAAAATCTATTTTTAAAAATCCATTATTGCCAAATTCCGTTTATAAATCCCTCTCGATTCGTATCACATCGATTATATCTCAACTTTACCACTATTCTCATATTCAAAAATAGATTCCACTATTTCTTTACCAAAACGATTCCTATAACTCGGTATAAATTCACATCGTAAACTTATATTTCCAATTTATCAAACATCGTTTATATATTTGTAAACTCCTTTGAGTTTCACTTATTTATAAAAACCAATTTTATTTATAAAATTTCATTTATAAATCCCATCCTGAAAAAAATCCCATTTTAAATTTCAAATCTATTTTTAATATCGATTTCAACTCCTTCCCATATTTTCAAAATATCATTTTCAAATCCCTTTATAAAATTTTATTTAAAAATCTCTATTTAAACAAATTTACGAATAGTAGTATAGCCCAATCAAGTTATTTTTTCTCAGTCCACATAATTTCTTTTAAAATAATCCAAATTTTCTTATAATTATTTTTATATTCAAAATCTCCTTTTTGATTCCTTAAATTTTAAAAATAACTATTTATGGTATTTAAATTACCAAATTAAGGTCCCTACTATTATAGCATTTAAGAATTCAATATCATAGTAATAATCTATAACATAATATTCACACTAATCATCTATCACTATATACGAAAATTAA
Organism: Allium cepa; assembly: GCA_030765085.1. Taxonomy (NCBI): domain Eukaryota; kingdom Viridiplantae; phylum Streptophyta; class Magnoliopsida; order Asparagales; family Amaryllidaceae; genus Allium; species Allium cepa. The sequence goes on along the minus strand of CM060930.1, from coordinate 91,158,241 downwards.
TCAAAATTTTTAGGGAATCTAGTTGGATCCCCCCAACCTGTTTCTCTGCATCTACAGATGTTAATAAAACATATAAAAATACCAATCCCACTTCGAGGGGGATATCGAGGTGTATAGGGTCATCCGCTATTATGCGGGACGCATAGGGTCTCATCCGCTATAATATGCGGGAATATCACCCCAAATACTAATAATATTATATCATTCAGCAGATAATAAATTTTATAAATTCAACTAGCATCCAAAATTTAATTCAACCATTAAAATTTAAATTTTGGTAATCCGAATAAGTGAGAATTTTTTTCTCACCTTGATTTTCGAATTCGCCACGTGCTCAATTTTTTATTGAACCAACTCAAAATGTCGCTGCTTTGTCTGATTATGACCTCGAAATAAAAGTTATAAAAATTTCACAAGTATTCGATTTCAAAAATAAAGTTATCTGAATTAATTAAAATCATCACAGTGACGTACCCTCAAATCTCTGCCATTAACTCACGTCCATCTCGTTCCCGCACCATCCTGAGATCACCGGAGCATTGCCGAGGCACACCTCAGACTCGCAGCTCCACCTCTAACCTCAAACACCCTCGCCGTCACCTAGTTCTCCTCCCAGGCTTGAGAAAATATGGCCAAACTCGAGTTTGCCTCAGCGTCCTTTTAGCCGAGGACCGTCGCTCCGTCACTTGATGCCATAATAGCATCTCTCATGTGCGTGAGCATTATCCACCCTAGCGGTGCCTTTAGGTCTCACGCACTACCTCCCCTAATCACGATCCTCTCCCCACAACACCACCAAATCCACCAAATGACAAACAGCATCGAGTTCGCCATCCTTCAAATTGCAACCGCACTGCCACGTTCTTATTCCTACGCGTGTGCGACTTCAACCATGGCGGCCAATCAAATTCGTTTGTCACCTCAAATCCATCGCGGCTGCCTCGTGCCTCCCCGTACGTGCCAACGCAATTCGAGTCCCAGCCCTAAATAATCGCCTTCAGAGAATTGAGATTTCTCATTGAGATTCATTCGTTCGTTGTCTGCCTTTTTTGTCTTTTGAGGATTCGATTTCGTGATTCTGAAGAGAGAGGGAAAGGAAAATGAAAAATCAGGTTTTAAAACGAAGGGAATGTCGTGATTTTTAAATAGAGGGGATGTTGATTATTTTTTAAACAGAGTGGACGTGAATAGATTTTTGACCTGGAAAAAAAGAAAGCGATCTTGATTTAAATGAGAAGAGAAAGGGGAATGTCATGTTTTTAAAAGGAAAGGAGGTGGCTAATGGTACATGCTAGGACAGCTGAGATTGAATTTGATTTTATCTGGTTTTATTAATATCCAAAATATACCGCTTTGCATAACCCAAAATTTCAAACCCCAATTGAGGCGTGCCACTAAGCGTTCATAATGTTATACCTTTATTCCGAAAGTAATGGAAAAGGTTTCGAGTCTTAATTCGATCGTATGAGAAGATAGCTTTTTAGACCCAATTATTATATTAAATTTTGATATTAATTTCAACGCATTTATATCCCATACCATCAAATGATAGCTCCAAACACTATGAAATTCGAAATTCATTAATAATACATTACTACGGATCTGATGGAACTAGTTTCGTCGAAATCTGAAATAGTCCTTCAGATCGTTATTTTGACATGTTGATTTTAATTAACGATTTCGAAAATTCCGAAATCGCTTGAATTTCAGTTTTAAAAATCTTACTAACAAAATTATAATTCAAAATCCAATATTTAAACCATTTTAAATATTTAAAATTAACCTTCGAAAAATTCGGGGTTTTACATTCCTCCCCCTTCAAAATAATTTTGTCCCCGAAATTGCTAAGGTAGAAAAATGCTCCAAACCCATTAACTTATCAAAACCCACTTAGCTAACTTACTTATTTCACATTTCTAATCCTTTAGTTTCAACCAAAATAATTAGTTTTCAATTCTAATTCCAAAACCCATTATTTCTATTTCAATTTGAAACCCAACTTTTTAGTTAACAAAAATTTTGTAAAATTTCCAAAAATTTTCTAACATCCTAAATTTTTGAATTTTTTTGGCATTCTCCCTTGTACGAAGAGCCTTTTACAATATGACAAGAGAGATAAATATATATACATCGACCCACACGGTCGAAAAACAATATATATATATATATATATCAATATTTATATTTACGACATTAATCCGAAAACGTACCTTATTTAGCGTTTTCAAGCATTATTAAGCAAGCAAGTTTACTTCATATGCAATTACGCCACCCAAATCTACCCAACACCCTCCGGGTACCTGTACTTACTCAATTTAAACACGTAAGTTCCAAAAACAACAAATTCAATAACATTTCACTTATTTAAACAATTACAACATATGAATTTCAATAATCAATCACGCTTAACATGCATTATAAGCAATTATTAGGTTCCGACATTAATCCGATTACTTTTAATCAACCCATATTCTTACAACCAAATTTATTTGCATCCAATTCATTTTTATTTCAAACAAACTCATATCCATTCAAAATTGATTTAAAAATCAATTTTATTCACTTCTATTAATTTACAGAATTTTATATACTTTCATTTGCATCGAACAACAATTTTTCTATTCAAAGTCGGAGCTATTCATTTAATAAAATAATTGTTAAGCTTACAACTATTTTAAATTGATTCCAAACCAATTTATATTCAATTCTATTCCAATTACTAATTTATTTGAGTCAAGCTTCCATTCAAATATTTACTTAAGTTAATTTGTTAAATTTCAATTATTTCAACCTTATAGCTTAAGTTTATTTTCATTTCAACAAAATTCCATTTCATTTACTAATTAATTAATTAGTTCATTCACTCAATCCACCTCGAATTTCTGATTCCATGCCCCAGATTCATTCTTAAATTCATATACATGACATCCCAAGTCATATTCAATTTATTTACACTTAAATAGAATTTATTTATAACCCAAGCGTTGCTATCTTAATCCAATTCTATTTTATTCGACGATATTCCCAATTATATTGAATTCACTTACAATTTGTTGAATTTTATTTATAACCCAAGTTCTATTTCCAATATCTATTTTTAATTCACAATCCAATTTTAACTTAACCAAGTTAAATTCCATCTTCACATTCATTTAACTAATTAATTATCTAATTAGTTCACTTCAAATTTATAACTCAATATCTGATTTTTATCTCAAAAATCGATTTTTCTAATTTTCTTGAGTTCAAATTCCTTTTTACAATTCAATTTTGGATTTAATTTCCTTTACCAAAATATCATCCATTTTTATTTTGGGTTTTCTGCTCCACTTCTCAATTTTATAAGTCACACAACTTATTTTCCTCATTTCCATCAATTCTATACTCGAATATATATATTTTTAACTCAAGATTATACATTTCTTTATAGCCTAAGAATATTTTTATCCCATTAATTTCAATTTCTATAAGCTATGTAACTTATTTGCTCACAATTCTAAAAAAAATCACCTAATTTTTTTATTCCATCCAAATTCCATAACTTATAGTTATATAGCCGCTTTATATTCCACATTTTCGTATTTAATTCAATTCCATACGATTCAAATCCAATTCGCTTTTTATTTAAATTCAATTCCTTTTCAACCAACATTTAAAACTATATTCGAGTTATTCATACTTAAATTAAATTTCACTCCAAACATATTTATTTTATGTCATTCAATTTATATATTTCAATAACTTCACTTAAGTTAACCCCTATTTCATTAATACACTATATTAATTCAGTTCAAATCCAGTCAATTAAATTTCTAAAATTTAATTTATCCACCTTAACTTAAGTTGAATACCATTTCAACTTCCTCACTTTAAATTTTATTCCAATTTCAATTTTTCACACTTCCCTCCTTATAAATATCATCTTCTACAGGATTTCAGAATGTTTAATCACCTGGTATTTATTTCAAATTACTTTGAAATCAAATATATATATATATACACACACACTTTTTCTGGTTTACAAACCATTTCTTGGATTTTCACAATTCACTTAGCTCCATTTCAAATAATTTCCCTTTGAAATTTCTAAAACAACGCTTTTTTTCACCAAAAAATCGCCATATCAAATTACCTTATTAGCAATCCGTCAAACAGAAACTCGAAAATGAACACCGATGATGTCGCAATCATCATCGGAATTATTTTCCAACTATTTTAGTGAGTTCGGTGCTATATCACTTCCAAAATCCATTTAAAACTATTTTTCCTCTAAAAATATCCCCAAAATAATATTATTACTATTTATCTCAAAATACTTTGGGAAAAATTTCCAAATATCTTTGGGATTTATTTTTCAAATTCCGGTTTGAACCCATTTGTAGTTTCTAACTCATTTGTATAATTCACCTATACAATCTAATATGGTTTTTATAAACTATTTCAAACTTTAAAATCTTACTTTGGTTATATAATAATAATCCTAACACTTCAATCTACTATAATAATTTTCTAGAAAATTATTCTTTTTATATCAAAATGTAATTTGGGTAAAATTATTTCATTTACCCGATTCAAAACCATACTGTGTCGCTTTATCGCATTCAAGTGTTTAGAAACTCCAATCGATTTAAGTGGCATCCCACTATTCAATCAGAATTTGTATGCCACTCAACAGATAAGTCAACACAATATAAAACCATTTATATTCACTAACAAATAAGCACTCATATCTGTTATTACACTCATCTCATTCTAGAGTACTACTGACTCTATCTCCAATGAGTAATCCCCACCAGAGCCAAGTTCTCGCTTAACCTTCAGCTCCGATACTAAATGTAGCGACCCGTAGTTCCGTACCCTTTGAGTTGATGATAATTCACTCTTGTTCAACCCAAATTGTGTGAAAAAGCGAATAACTAGGGTAAAGAAGAAGAAAGAGGTAGCAGAAAAATAGAACAACAAAAATAGAATCTCACAATCACAGCGAAACAAAATATAATATATAATAACAAATTTTTATACAAAAGAATATGTAACCGTAACGACCCTGAATTTTGGCCCTGTTTATTTTAATAAATAATTAATCTGATTTAATAAATATGAACTAATTATTTTCAAATGAATATGATTTTGGGATAATTGCCAATTGATTATGTAAATTTGTATTTTAAAAGGGAATTTGATCTTGGAAATTTAAATAGAATCTTTTAATAATATTGACCTTATATAAGTGAACTAAAATACTGTACTTTGTTTACATTTGGAAATATACATATGGACGATAATGTTTAAATTTAAAATCTAATTCTAACAAAATAAAATATAAATGTAAAATATAAATGTAAAACATAAATCAAATATGTGTATATAACTTAATTTAAATAAGTGATAGTAAGGTACAAATGAAAATGAATACAAATATAAGTGAGGAAATCATTTTGAACATGACTTGAACATTGATAGTTAAATATAAAGTACTAATGTAAAATTTAAAATAAGAATTAATTAGTTAAGATTTTATACCACATAACCTAACAATCTAAAATAAGAACAAAGTATAAGACAAAAAGTAAAGTAAAATGAAATCAAATATAATGTAAAACCAAACTTTAACTTCTATGTATAACTTATATAAATTAGAAGTTAACTAAACAAAATATTTTCATACACAAATCAATCAAAAACCATATATATGTAAGTTATTCAAGTTAGAAACAATAAAACAAATTTATTTTCACAAGCAAACCAAAGTAGATATAAATCTGAACCCAAACATATTTGTTATTCAAGCAAGCAGTTTATAAAATCATGATTAAGTTTTACACCATATCTTCACATATAAATCTCAACATAAGTTATAAAATAATAAAACAAATGTTGCAAAGGATATGATCCTCATTCATAAAGTGTAAACACAAACCTGACACATATTGTTTGATACAAATATCTTCAATTACAAATTTTCCTGCAAATGTACTTTTCATACCAAATCTATATTCTCAGTAAACATAATTATGTAAACAAGATTTTACAACACAAACATTTAATGCTCCTCTGATTCGAGCACATCTTTGTGTCTATTTGTATTATGCAAATCCTATTTCACAGAAATGAAATCTGATTAACAGGATTGAATAGCAGTAAGTTAAGTATAAAAATAAAATAAAATATAACAGGCTTGAAATATATGAAACCTGCAAATGATTATTCTAAGCAAGCTATAAAAATCTATGTACTAATAAGGTTATGTGTAGACAATAAGTACATAACATTTAATGTTTTAGCATCTCAGCCGAATTCAAGAATCATATCAATATATATAAAAAAAAGAAAAGAAAATCTTGCCTGATAAAGCCAAAATAGGAAACTACTTGACTAGTTGCTGCCTTCCTTCACACACAATATCTTCTTTATATATGTGTATGCATCCTTTATTTGATCAGTAACATAGTATACCCGAGAAACATATATATTAAAAAAAAACATAAAGGAAGCAAAATTCAAGTTTAAACATATAAGAACAGAAAGAATTTAGGAAGCCAGAAAGTTACAGAGTTCAAAACTTCAAGCTGCAGGCATCTATTAACAACCCTGCCTTGTTCAACAATTGTTTTGGTGAGTAAACAAACTATTTGCAAAATTTAATTTGTGAATTTTCTTTTTGGATGTTATGTGCTTGTTATAGTTTAAACAAACTTCTCTGTGAATATTTCTGTTGCACTGGAAATTTATATGGCTTGTTCTTCAGTATTTCAAGTTTCAGAACAAAGTAAAAGCAGAGACAAATTTAAATACTTCTTCATACAAATATTTTATACTTAAGAATTTAAGTTAAACACATTTGTTAAATTGTAATTACGGCCTGGAAGGATTGATGAAGGTGGATAGTGAACTTAGACACTACATACTCAAGTTACAGCAAATAGAAATCAATATGTTAAAATTCAAATATTTAATTTTGTTAATCTGATTTCATATCTTGATTCAACAAACAAAGTTAGGATTTTTAGCATAAAAATAATGATTTTTAAATAAGAATTCAAAGTGCAGTTTAAAAAGGAACTGAATCTGATTTTTTGTCAATAACTGTTGATTCAATCAATTCTTATTTTTAAAATTCTAGTTGAAGCAAGCTTAAACATTTAGGATCACGTAAAAATTATCAGATAATTTTTATATCACGTGAATTAAGGAATTGGGATTGATTTAGGGTTTTAGTCCAAAATTTTGATCTGTCTGTAAATGTTCCGAGTTCGACATTCATTGAGGATCGAGTTGGTCGTAACTTCGGGGAAAGGAAGGGTGGAGTGTTGTGGAGGTTTGGCCAAAATTTGGGGGCTTCCGGTGGTCACGGCGGCGGTGACGAGGTGATATTGTTGGAGAGGATCGAGTTTGGGTTATGGGTTGTTCTGTCGATTTTCGTTTCGACATTTCTGATGATGTTTTGACTTTGGATTTTAGATTAGCGAGTGGATTGTGATGTGTCTGCGTCGTGGGGGTTCTTCGAAGGCCGTTGGTATCGCCGTGCACGTGGCACGGCGTGGAGGTGGAAGACGGCGATGTGTCAGTGATAATTCCTCGTGTCGTGCTCGAATAATTTGGGGATTTCCTTCGAGTTTGGTTCGAGTGTTGAGAGTGTGCACGTTCCCTGTTGTTGTAAATTCGGTTTTGATCAAACTTAAAACTGAAACTAAATAATAATAAAAAATAAAAGAAAAAGAAGAGGTTCAGGGTAAAACACGGGGAAAGGGGGAGTAGAACTCGATGAAGTACCGTGTGAATTCAAGGGAAGGACTCGGGTTTCCTTCGTACATGCAGTTTTGGTTTCTATTTTAAAAGTAAGTATTACCAAATAGTTTTGTACAAACTGCAAACACTGTTTTCATGAGATATTTGACAATTTAAAGCCCAAAAGTTTATATTCAAGTTAATTACTTAATCAATGCTTTAAAGTGTTTAATTCTAATTATTATTTTAATCCAGAATTATTTTAATTAAGTACAAAGTTATTTTACAATTAGGTGTAGTTAGCAATCGTAATTGATTTCCAAAATTGATGAAGGTTTCTAATATTGGAATGTCCATTATGTTGAAATTTTAATCTTAATTGATGATTTCAGAAAGTAAATTAATTAATTTTTAAACTGTAACTAGTGATGGATCAACAGCTTGATTTAGTAATTAATAAAGTATAATTTACTACTTAGGTAAATTAATGAACAATTAATAGTTAATTAATCAAGTGATGTGATTAAGAATCAAGGAATGATTAATGAATAAATCAATAAATTAATAATTGAATAAATCAAGTTACTTGATTTAAAATTAAGGTTTTCAACTAATGATTAAGGAAAAGCTAATTAAGAAATTAAGGTGAAACAAATTGATGAATTAAATAGCATGAAATAAATTAATTAAGTAATTAAGTAATTAGGAATTGCTTACTTATTGTAATAACTAAAGTTATATTATTTGTGTAATTAATTAAGTTTAATTAATTTGAACAATTATTCGATGATGTAATAAGTGTAAATTACTTGGAGAAGTAATTGATGATAATGACTAGCAGAAATTGATTAAGGATGATAATGGAAGTAATTTGAGTATAATTACTTTGTGCAATTTAATCAAGGGATTGATTAAAGGAAATCAGTTGAGGAGTAATTAAGTGATGTGATAAAAGTAATTAAAGGTGATTGATTACTGAATAGTATTAATCAGGGGTGATTAATAAATATAGTTTAATTGAAGATTTAATTACTTAAGGTAATTCATTTAATATAGGATAATGAAATGAAATGTAACTAGCAATCATTAAATAATGAAATTAATAATGAAAGATTAAAGAGAAATTAATTAGTGAAATTAAGAAGTAATGTAATGTATGTAATTGAAGGTTAATTTCTACATTTGGATAAGATAATTAATTTGGAAAATAATTAAAAATGGTTACTTGAATAAAAATTAAATGTTAATTAATCAAGTGTGATTAAGTGAAATGAATTCATTAATTGATTGATAATTGGTTAATAGTTATATAAGCAAGATTTGTGATGTTGAAGTAATTAATTTAATTTACTTTAAATTAATTAGAGATGCAAGTAATTAATTTAATTCATTTTAAAATTAATTATAGCTGACATGGTTGCTTATATAAGGATGGATGATATTGTTTACTCTGAATGGTTTGAAATCCCTAGCATGAGATAAATGATGCTGTATGAAATGTATGCTTGATTGTAGTATGATAGTAATATGGATTATCTGTTGTGATGATAATTACCTGTTTATGATGATGATGTTCTATTGTGATATTGTGAATTATCTATCTGTGTATATGGATAATTACATTGTTTATTTTATAACTCTTAAAACAACTTGGCCCTAAAAGACACGTTTTGGATTTCGATGAGACCGGGATCGGATTTCCACATTTGGAACATCCGAAAACCACATCGGTCCAAATTAACGTTAGGTCGTGAATCTGATGTGAAGATGAAGGTTCAGAATGCAAGGGTTGTCGTCGTTAACTCTGAGGGTAATTCCAAAATGAGTGTAACGAGATAATGCCTTCGGTTTCGTTCGAACCCGAAACGTACTTGTATGGATTGAATGCTTTCAACACATCGTCAGGCGGGCGATGAGCATTCTAAGAAATTTGTTCTCTAAAGGTAATCGTAGCCTCAAGCCTCATCAACCGGGAATGGCTAAAACAGGGGAGATGCAGCAAGGTTAGGTGGGTCATGCCCAAGCAGGACAAGATATTTCCCTTGTCTAGATGTCCCTTTTTATTCGGCTTAGTGGGTGGTTGGGCGCGCAAAACCACGGGGTTTATCTTGTTCGGGACTGTTCAGTAAGGAATGGTTCCGGCCTTGTGTTGCAGGGGATGAAGGGAGTAATCCTCGGTACGGTGATCTAGGCCCCGCACTGTGACGGGCGGTACCCCAGTAGTCCTGCCATTGTATGGAATCCATTTTCCAATAAGTGCCCACGGTTTTGATTGTATTACCCACTTTTGAGGCTAGTAGCTGAAATTTAATAATGTAACAATTTCGGCTATTTTCTATTTACTTGAAAACCCTAGACACTATTATAATATCACAGAATTTCCTATGAAATGTTTTGGTTAGCGTAAGGTAAAAACTTACCCGTATTTATGTGTGGGGAGTCCTACGTGATACATTTATTTTCAAATATTTTTCAAATTAAACAACCTTAAACCGTTTACTCATACCAGACCCATGTCTGACCCGGAGTTTATTTTTGTTTTTCATAAACTCTCGGGTACCTAAATTTTTACGGGTAGTCAAGGGATTCAGGTTAGCTTTGACGAATTCTGGAGGAGCAATGGAGCAGGAGGCTTCAGCGTTGTAGATATCTATCTAGTTCCGCTGTGTTAGTTAGAGTATGTTGTATTTTGAGATGTATGTAGTGACTGATGTATATAAAATTTGTCAAGTGTATAATATTGTATAACTCTGATATATGTAAAACTATGAAATTGTTATGTGATGTATTATATTTTATTCCGTTCCGCTGTGAGTTGCCGTGATTGTTGTTCTTTCTTTCTCTTTCTTTTCTATTCCTATCCCTTTCTTTCTTCATGATGATACGTCTTTCTGGTAGTAGAAGGGCGGGTCGTCACAGTTGGTATCAGAGCTGAAAGGTTAAGTGAGAACCTTGGCTCTGGTGGAGATTTCTCATTAGAGATAGAGTCGGTAGTACTCTAGGATGAGTCTGAGCGTAATAATAGATATGAGCGCGTACTTGTTAGTGAATATAAAATGGTTTTATATTATGTTGATTGATTTATTGAGTGGTATATGAACCTTCGTCAGTGCAGTCTGCACAACTGTACCGAAGGGGTTTCTAAACACTTGAATAGAACAATTCACATGATATTGTTTTCCAAAGTGGGTGGATTAAATAATTTCATCCAAAATATATTTTGATATAAGAAAAAAAAATTTTTTTGCAAGTTATGTATATATATATATATATAATTATAGTATTTGGATGATAGTGTTAATAGACAAATAGGATTATAAAGATTTACAATGGCTTATATAACCAAGGAAGTAAGAGATTTAATTTGGAATTAAAATTTAAAAATGAAGTTAAAAAATGAGGATTTATTTTGAATTAAGTTGGAAGTTTAATTTAATTTTGGAAATAAACTAATGATTAAAAACATAATAATAATAAGGATGTAAATAAATTGATGAAGTACATCAAATTTACAATGTAAATGAATTGGATTGGGAAATTTAATAGAGATAAAATTTTGATTGAGATTAACTTAAGCTTAATAATAATTGGATTTAAATTTAAGATTGGAATGAAATGAATTGAGATATGAGTAAATGAAATTAAGTTTTATTTAATCAAATCCAAGTGGGTTGGTAGATTAAAGAGAATGGTATGGTGCTTAATTTAACGGAAGTTAAGTTAAACAGATTGAGTTGGAATAGAATTCAGTTGAGATATAGATGGTGTTAAATAAATTAAATTCTTACTTAAATAAATAAAAGTAAGTTGAAATGGAATTGAATTGGAATAAATATGTTCCGGTAACTTGTAAGAGAAATTAGCAACACATAGATTTGGAATATTTTTGGCTGTAGATAAGTGTTCAATCTCGAGTTAAAATAAAATAAGTGGAAGTGAACTAATTTGGAATTAATTGGTTGATTGAATCGGTTAATGGGATTTAAATTAGTTAAATAGAAGTTTGATTATGAGATAATAATGGAAGTTGATCTAGGTGAGTATCAAATAAGTTGGAAATAAGTTTAAGTATAAAATTAAAACAAGTAAATTAACCAAAGATTAAACTTTATAGAAGCGTAGCTTCAAGGGAAGTGAGAGTTTATTTAGTAAAAAGCTTGAATGATGATTTAAGTTGAATGAAATAAAATATTTATTCAAATAGAATAGTTGGATAAAAAAAAATTTGATAAATAAACTCTGATGGCTTATCAAAAGAATTTAAATATTTGAAATAAAAAGTATACTTGTTTGATACAGGTAAGATCTGAAGTTTAAAGTGAAAATGAATGTGGTTAAGAATAAATGGATGTGAGTGTGGAGAATAAATGAAATTGAGGCTCATAAAGTTAAGAGTGGAATTATAAGCCAAAATAAAATTATTTTGTACTTAGGAAATGAAATAGATATCCAAATCAGAATTACAAACTAGAAATAAACTCAAGAACTATAATGAAGTGATTTTTGTGATAAAATCAAATATTGAATTGGAAGTGGAAATAAACTAAGATGAAATAAATTGGCAAATTAAGTATGTAAATGAAATTAGAATTGGTCAAATAAAGTTGGATGGTGAATTAATAAATTTGATTGTGAATTAAAATGAATGGGAGGCTGAGACCTTGAGTTATATATGTATATAAAATTCAACTTGGATTGAAGTTGTATCTTATAGGATTGAATTGCCAGAACTGATGTCTGGAATTCATAATGTACCCCATACATCTCATCTTGGAATTTTGTTTAGGATCCATCATTAGTTGTAGAACTAGTAGTTCAGGGAGATTTGGAAGTCAAGCGGATTTTTACCGTAGTTAGGAATCCTGTTCAGATTGTTGATCAACTGAGAGGCAACTCGGGAGTAAGTAGTGAAGCTTGTCGAGTGCAGTGGAGCGAGAATCTCAGTGATTGCATCTGGGAGACTCTGGATAGTTTTAGGGAAGTTTATCCGGATTTGTGTTCGGATAGCTAGTGTTGCTTGTTAGGATAAACTGTTTGATTGTTTGCTATTGTATGAATGATATGTATGTGTGAATGGATAGTATAACATCTTTTAAATTATCTTTGTTTTAAATTTCGGGGACGAAATTCTTTTAAGAGGGGAGGAATGTAACGATCCTGAATTTTGGCCCTGTTTATTTTAATAAATATTTAATCTGATTTAATAAAATATGAACTAATTATTTTCAAATGAATATGATTTTGGGATAATTGCCAATTGTTTATGTAAATTTGTATTTTAAAAGGGAATTTGATCTTGGAAATTTAAATAGAATCTTTTAATAATATTGACCATATATAAGTGAACTAAAATACTGTACTTTGTTTACATTTGGAAATATACATATGGATGATAATGTTTAAATTTAAAATCTAATTCTAACAAAATAAAATATAAATGTAAAATATAAATGTAAAACATAAATCAAATATGTGTATATAACTTAATTTAAATAAGTGATAGTAAGGTACAAATGAAAATGAATACAAATATAAGTGAGGAAATCATTTTGAATATGACTTGAACATTGATAGTTAAATATAAAGTACTAATGTAAAATTTAAAATAAGAATTAATTAGTTAATATTTTATACAACATAACCTAACAATCTAAAATAAGAACAAAGTATAAGACACAAAGTAAAGTAAAATGAAATCAAATATGATGTAAAACCAAACTTTAATTCTATGTATAACTTATATAAATTAGAAGTTAACTAAACAAAATATTTTCATACACAAATCAATCAACAACCATATATATGTAAGTTATTCAAGTTAGAAACAATAAAACAAATTTATTTTCATAAGCAAACCAAAGTAGATATAAATCTGAACCCAAACATATTTGTTATTCAAGCAAGCAGTTTATAAAAACATGATTAAGTTTTACACCATATCTTCACATATAAATCTCAACATAAGTTATAAAATAATAAAACAAATGTTGCAAAGGATATGATCCTCATTCATAAAGTGTAAACACAAACCTGACACATATTGTTTGATACAAATATCTTCAATTACAAATTTTCCTGCAAATGTACTTTTCATACCAAATCTATATTCTCAATAAACATAATTATGTAAACAAGATTTAGCAACACAAACATTTAATGCTCCTCTGATTCGAGCACATCTTTGTGTCTATTTGTATTATGCAAATCCTATTTCATAGAAATGAAATCTGATTAACAGGATTGAATAGCAGTAAGTTAAGTATAAAAATAAAATAAAATATAACAGGCTTGAAATATATGAAACCTGCAAATGATTATGCTAAGCAAGCTATAAAAATCTATGTACTAATAAGGTTATGTGTAGACAATAAGTACATAACATTTAATGTTTTAGCATCTCAGCCGAATTCAAGAATCATATCAATATATATAAAAAAAAAATCTTGCCTGATAAAGCCAAAATAGGAAACTACCTGACTAGTTGCTGCCTTCCTTCACACACAATATCTTCTTTATATATGTGTATGCATCCTTTATTTGATCAGTAACATAGTATACCTGAGAAACATATAAAAAAAAACATAAAGGAAGCAAAATTCAAGTTTAAACATATAAGAACAGAAAGAATTTAGGAAGCCAGAAAGTTACAGAGTTCAAAACTTCAAGCTGCAGGCATCTATTAACAACCCTGCCTTGTTCAACAATTGTTTTGGTGAGTAAACAAACTATTTGCAAAATTTAATTTGTGAATTTTCTTTTTGGATGTTATGTGCTTGTTATAGTGTAAACAAACTTCTCTGTGAATATTTCTGTTGCACTGGAAATTTATATGGCTTGTTCTTCAGTATTTCAAGTTTCAGAACAAAGTAAAAGCAGAGACAAATTTAAATACTTCTTCATACAAATATTTTATACTTAAGAATTTAAGTTAAACACACTTGTTAAACTGTAATTACGGCCTGGAAGGATTGATGAAGGTGGATAGTGAACTTAGACACTACATACTCAAGTTACAGTAAATAGAAATCAATATGTTAAAATTCAAATATTTAATTTTGTTAATCAGATTTCATATCTTGATTCAACAAACAAAGTTAGGATTTTTAGCATAAAAATAATGATTTTTAAATAAGAATTCAAAGTGCAGTTTCAAAAGGAACTGAATCTGATTTTTTGTCAATAACTGTTGATTCAATCAATTCTTATTTTTAAAATTCTAGTTGAAGCAAGCTTAAACATTTAGGATCACGTAAAAATTATTAGATAATTTTTATATCACGTGAATTAAGGAATTGGGATTGATTTAGGGTTTTAGTCCAAAATTTTGATTTGTCTGTAAATGTGCCGAGTTCGACATTCATTGAGGATCGAGTTGGTCGTAACTTCGGGGAAAGGAAGGGTGGAGTGTTGTGGAGGTTCGGCCAAAATTTGGGGGTTTTCGGTGGTCACGGCGGCGGTGACGAGGTGATATTGTTGGAGAGGATCGAGTTTGGGTTATGGGTTGTTCTGTCGATTTTCGTTTCGACATTTCTGATGATGTTTTGACTTTGGATTTTAGATTAGCCAGTGGATTGTGATGTGTCTGCGTCGTGGGGGTTCGCCGGAGGCCGTTGGTACCGCCGTGCACGTGCACGGCGTGGAGGTGGAAGACGGCGATGTGTCAGTGATAATTCCTCGTGCCGTGCTCGAATAATTTGGGGGTTTCCTTCGAGTTTGGTTCGAGTGTTGAGAGTGTACGCGTTCCCTGTTGTTGTAGATTCGGTTTTGCTCAAACTTAAAACTGAAACTAAATAATAATAAAAAGTAAAAGAAGAAGAAGAGGTTCAGGGTAAAACACGGGGAAAGGGGGAGTAGAACTCGATGAAGTACCGTGTGAATTCAAGGGAAGGACTCGGGTTTCCTTCGTACATGCAGTTTTGGTTTCTATTTTAAAAGTAAGTATTACCAAATAGTTTTGTACAAACTGCAAACACTGTTTTCATGAGATATTTGACAATTTAAAGCCCAAAAGTTTAGATTCAAGTTAATTACTTAATCAATGCTTTAAAGTGTTTAATTCTAATTATTATTTTAATCCAGAATTATTTTAATTAAGTACAAAGTTATTTTACAATTAGGTGTAGTTAGCCATCGTAATTGATTTCCAAAATTGATGAAGGTTTCTAATATTGGAATGTCCATTATGTTGAAATTTTAATCTTAATTGATGATTTCAGAAAGTAAATTAATTACTTTTTAAACTGTAACTAGTGATGGATCAACAGCCTTATTTAGTAATTAATAAAGTATAATTTACTACTTAGGTAAATTAATGAACAATTAATAGTTAATTAATCAAGTGATGTGATTAAGAATTAAGGAATGATTAATGAATAAATCAATAAATTAATAATTGAATAAATCAAGTTACTTGATTTAAAATTAAGGTTTTCAACTAATGATTAAGGAAAAGCTAATTAAGAAATTAAGGTGAAACAAATTGATGAATTAAATAACATGAAATAAATTAATTAAGTAATTAAGTAGTTAGGGAATTGCTTACTTATTGTAATAACTAAAGTTATATTATTTGTGTAATTAATTAAGTTTAATTAATTTGAACAATTATTCGATGATGTAATAAGTGTAAATTACTTGGAGAAGTAATTGATGATAATGACTAGCAGAAATTGATTGAGGTTGATAATGGAAGTAATTTGAGTATAATTACTTTGTGCAATTTAATCAAGGGATTGATTAAAGGAAATCAGTTGAGGAGTAATTAAGTGATGTGGTAAAAGTAATTAAAGGTGATTGATTACTGAATAGTATTAATCAGGGGTGATTAATAAATATAGTTTAATTGAAGATTTAATTACTTAAGGTAATTCATTTAATATAGGATAATGAAATGTAATGTAATTAGCAATCATTAAATAATGAAATTAATAATGAAAGATTAAAGAGAAATTAATTAGTGAAATTAAGAAGTAATGTAATGTATGTAATTGAAGGTTAATTTCTATATTTGGATAAGATAATTAATTTGGAAAATAATTAAAAATGGTTACTTGAATAAAAATTAAATGTTAATTAATCAAGTGTGATTAAGTGAAATGAATTCATTAATTGATTGATAATTGGTTAATAGTTATATAAGCAAGATTTGTGATGTTGAAGTAATTAATTTAATTTACTTTAAATTAATTAGAGATGCAAGTAATTAATTTAATTCATTTTAAAATTAATTATAGCTGACATGGTTGCTTATATAAGGATGGATGATATTGTTTACTCTGAATGGTTTGAAATCCCTAGCATGAGATAAATGATGCTGTATGAAATGTATGCTTGATTGTAGTATGATAGTAATATGGATTATCTGTTGTGATGATAATTACCTGTTTATGATGATGATGTTCTATTGTGATATTGTGAATTATCTATCTATGTATATGGATAATTACATTGTTTATTTTATAACTCTTAAAACAACTTGGCCCTAAAAGACACGTTTTGGATTTCGATGAGACCGGGATCGGATTTCCACATTTGGAACATCCGAAAACCACATCGGTCCAAATTAACATTAGGTCGTGAATCTGATGTGAAGATGAAGGTTCAGAATGCAAGGGTTGTCGTCATTAACTCTGAGGGTAATTCCAAAATGAGTGTAACGAGATAATGCCTTCGGTTTCGTTCGAACCCAGAACGTACTTGTATGGATTGAATGCTTTCAACACATCGTCAGGCGGGCGATGAGCATTCTAAGAAATTTGTTCTCTAAAGGTAATCGTAGCCTCAAGCCTCATCAACCGGGAATGGCTAAAACAGGGGAGATGCAGCAAGGTTAGGTGGGTCATGCCCAAGCAGGACAAGATATTTCCCCTGTCTAGATGTCCCTTTTTATTCAGCTTAGTGGGTGGTTGGGCGCGCAAAACCATGGGGTTTATCTTGTTCGGGACTGTTCAGTAAGGAATGGTTCCGGCCTTGTGTTGCAGGGGATGAAGGGAGTAATCCTCGGTACGGTGATCTAGGCCCCGTACTGTGACGGGCGGTACCCCAGTAGCCCTGCCATTGTATGGAATCCATTTTCCAATAAGTGCCCACGGTTTTGATTGTATTACCCACTTTTGTGGCTAGTAGCTGGAATTTAATAATGTAACAATTTTGGCTATTTTCTATTTACTTGAAAACCCTAGACACTATTATAATATCATAGAATTTCCTATGAAATGTTTTGGTTAGCGTAAGGTAAAAACTTACCCGTATTTATGTGTGGGGAGTCCTACGTGATACCTTTATTTTCAAATATTTTTCAAGTTAAACAACCTTAAACCGTTTACTCATACCAGACCCATGTCTGACCCGGAGTTTATTTTTGTTTTTCATAAACTCTCGGGTACCCAAATTTTTACGGGTAGTCAAGGGATTCAGGTTAGCTTTGACGAATTCTGGAGGAGCAATGGAGCAGGAGGCTTCAGCGTTGTAGATATCTATCTAGTTCCGCTGTGTTAGTTAGAGTATGTTGTATTTTGAGATGTATGCAGTGACTGATGTATATAAAATTTGTCAAGTGTATAATATTGTATAACTCTGATATATGTAAAACTATGAAATTGTTATGTGATGTATTATATTTTATTCCATTCCGCTGTGAGTTTTGGTGATTGTTGTTCTTTCTTTCTCTTTCTTTTCTATTCCTATCCTTTTCTTTCTTCATGATGATACGTCTTTCTGGTAGTAGAAGGGCGGGTCATCACAGTAACAGTTTATATGCTTACAATCATCAGAGTACAACATTTCAATACATCAAAACGGACAGTTATAAAAACTTGTCCTCGCACAGCGGAAATACTAATCAAGTACGGAAAGAATACGTCTTGGTCATCCAGCTCGTCTCCTAAGCTCCATAGCATCCTATCCTGTATCTGTAATACTCGGTCTGACCCGAGCATTATAATAAAATAACACCCGAGTCAGTCTGGAAGACAAGCGTAAGAAAACACACTCAATTTGAATATCAAAATCCTTTGAAAACAAAGGTATCTCGTAAGACCGCATCACACATAAACAAGACGGGTTTTTACCTTACAATAACCAAAGCAATTTTGTAGAAAATCCTCTGATATTATAATAGTGTCTAAACACAAATACTTATTCAAATAGCCGAAATTGTTACATCAATTAAATTTCAGCATACTAGGTTCTATAAACAAAACTGCAAAGCTCGTATTGGAGAATGGATTTCATACGAATGACTATGCCACTGAGGTACTGCTCATCACAGTACACCTCTAGAACAATGTAGCAAGGACCATCGCCGGGATCCCTTGCTACACAAGATCGGCCTACCCCTAACCTGGATAGACCGAATATGTTATTACCCCGGGTGTTCCCACCCTTACTATCGATCGCTCCTTCTTTCATGCACAACCATATCCATAATATGGTTGTTTCCGAGGACATCTTGAAAAGTGATAACATACCCTAATTGGGTGCGACCCACTTAGCCTTGCCGCATCTCCCCTGTTTTAGTCATTCCCGGTTGATGAGGTTCGAGGCTAAGCGTTACCTTTCAAGAACAATTTTACTTAGAATGCTCATCGTCCTCCAATGATGATGTTTTGATAGCATTCGTCCATACAAGTTGTCTTGGGTCTGGACAAATAGAATCACCGTCTTCATCATCTTCAGTTATTCATTCGTTGTGTTCAAACCGGATTGAAGTCATTTTTGGATAACTAAATCCGATCTCGGTCTCTATGAAAGGATTAACGAAATTGGCCAATGTTGATAGTCGGTTATTTAACTATCGATAAAACATCCATAAGCAATCATCTGGCCTTATCATAATTTTCCAAAAATATTATCTAAATATATTTATAAGATACATACATACATACATACATACATATATACATACATACATATACATATATATACATATATATATATATATATATATATATATATATATTCAAACCCTTCCAATGTTTCCATGGTGGAAATCAAACTTAAATTCTTATATCCTTAACAGGATATTTTCATGTCATTTCAATACTTAGAATATTATTTTCTCTCTTCCAATTATAATTGATCCCTTTGAAAATATTTTCTATATTTAAAATCTTGAAGTTAACTATTTTCAAATCCTTTTCGTCCAATACTTAGGAATTTTTATAGGTATATTTCCTAAGATCTTTATATCCCAGTATTCAGGAAATAGCTCATTTATTTCTTATTCTCACAATTCTTTACAAATTTTACTTGTTAACCCCTTAATATTTCCAAAGTCGAATGCACTTGTCTATATCTCTAAATACCCATTTCTAACTTCTTTTATGAGTTCTAATTCATTTTCCAAATTTCTCGTATTTTTAACACTTTATAATTTTTCTTCAAACTCCCAAAATCCCATTATATATTTTTCTCTTATAAAATCATATCCGTTAAATAAACTTCGTCTCCAATCTCAAGAGGATTTATAAATAAATTTCAAACCTTTAAAATTATATATATATATATAAAATAAGCATTTTTAAAGAATAATAGTTTATTTTTAAAATATGTTTAAGTAAATTTAAAATATCAAAATATTTTAAATAACATCAACAACTCATTTCCAAATCATTTTTAAATAACTGATTAATTTACAAAGCTAATTAATAAAATTAGAATTTATTTCAATAAATATTAAATATTATAATAACTAGCCTTTTGGAATATTCTAATCTAAATAATAGTTTAAATTATATAGCATAGTAATTAAAAATCCCATCTTTACAAATTTTTAATTTCTCGACAAAAAACTATTTTTAAAAATCCAATATTACCAAATTCAGTTTATAAATCCCTCTCGATCCGTATCACATCGATTATATCTCAACTTTACCACTATTCTCACATTCAAAAATAGATTTTATTATTTATTTACCAAAACGATTCCCATAACTCGATACAAATTCACATCATAAACTTACATTTCCAATTTATCAACCGACCATCATTTTTCTTATTTACAAACATCGTTTATAAATTTATAAACTCCTTTGAGTTTCTACCAATTTTATTTAATAAATTTCATTTTATAAATTCCTTCCCTAACAAATCCGATTTTAAATTTCAAATTTATTTTTAATATCAATTTCAACTCCTTTGCATATTTTCAAATCCCTTTATAAAATTTTATTTAAAAATCTCTATTTAATCCAATTTACGGATAGTTAAGTATAACCTAATCAAGTTATTTTTTTTCATTCCACCTTATTTCCTTTAAAATAATCCAAATTTCCTTATAAATATTTTTATATTCAAAATCACCTTTTTAATTCCTTGAATTTCAAAATTAATTATTTATGGTATTTAAAATACCAAATTAAGGTCTGTGCTATTATAGCATTTATTAATTCAATATCATAGCAATAATCTATAACAGATTATTCACACTAATCATATATCACTATGAATGAAAATTAATCAACATTTTTGGGAATCCAGTTGGATCCCTCCAACCTATTTCCCTGCATCCACAGATGTTAATACAACATATAAAAATGCCAATCCCACTTCGAGGGGGATATCGCGGTATATATGCGGGATGTATAGGGTCTCATCCGCTATAATATGTGGGTGTATCACTCCAAATACCAATAATATTATATCATTCAATAGACAATAAATTTTATAAATTCAACTAGCATCCAAAATTTAATTT
Source organism: Allium cepa (assembly GCA_030765085.1). Taxonomy (NCBI): domain Eukaryota; kingdom Viridiplantae; phylum Streptophyta; class Magnoliopsida; order Asparagales; family Amaryllidaceae; genus Allium; species Allium cepa. The sequence goes on along the minus strand of CM060930.1, from coordinate 91,136,817 downwards.
AACGATTTAAATTTAAATTTTGGTAATCCAAATGAGTAAGAATTTTTTTCTCACTTTGATTTTCGAATTCGCCACGTGTTTATTTATTTTTATTAAACCAACTCCAAATGTCGCCGCTTTGTCCGATTATGACCTCGAAATAAAAGTCATACAAATTTCATAAGCATTCGATTTCAAATATAGAGTTAATCTGAATTAATTAAAATCATCACGGTGAATTACCCTCAAATCTCTGCCATTAACTCACGTCCATTTCGTTCCCGCACCATCCTAAGATCATCGGAGCATCACCATGGCACAGCTCAGATGCACAGCTTCACCTCTACACTCAAACGCCTTTGCTGTCACCTAGTTCGCCTCCCAGGCTCAAACAAATATGGCCAGACTTGAGTTTGCCTCAACGTCCTTTCAGTCGAAGACCATCGATCCATCACTCGATGCCACAACAACATCTCGCACGCATGCGAGCCTCATCCACACCCAGCGGCGCCTTTAGGTCACACGCACTACCTCCCTTAATTGCGATCCTCTCCCCACGACACCGCCAACTCCACCAAAAAAAATAGCATCGAGTTTCGCCTCCTTCAAATTACGGCTGCACCACAGCGTTCTCCTTCATACGCGCGCGCGACTTCCACTATCGCGGCTAGTTAAATTCGCGCACCACCTTAAATCCATCGTGACTGCCTCATGCCTCCCCGTACGCGCCAACGCGATACAAGTCCAAGCCCTAAACAATCGCCTTCAGAGAATTGAGATTTCTCATTGGATTCATTCGTTCGCTGCCTGCCCCTCTTTTTTTCTTTTGAGGATTCGATTTTATGATTATGAAGAGAAAGGGAAAGGAAAACGAAAAATCAGGTTTTATAACGAAGGGAATGTTGTGATTTTTAAATAGAGGGGATGTTGATTTTTTTTTTCAAACAGAGAGGAAGTGAATAGATTTTTGACTTGGAAAGAAAGAAAGTGATCTTGATTTAAACGAGAAGAGAAATGGAAATGTCGTGTTTTTAAAAGGAAAGGAGGTGGCTGATGGTACATGTTAGGCAGTTGAGATTGACTTTGATTTGATTTTATTTTATCAATACCCAAAATATACTGCTTTGCATAATCCAAAATGTACTGCTTTGCATAATCCAAAATATCGAGTTCCAGTTCGATCATATGGAGATAACATTATGGACTAATTATTATATTAAATTTTAATATTAATTTCAACGCACTTATATCCCATTCAATCAAACGATCATTTCAAATGCTATGAAATTTGAAATTCGGTAGTAATACATTACTACGGATCTAATGAAACGAGTTTCGTCGAAATCCGAGACTATCCCTCGGATCGCTACTTTGACGCGTTGATTTTAATTGACGATTTCGAAAATTCCAAAATCGCTTGAATTGCAGTTTTAAAATCTTACTAACTAAATTATAATTCAAAATCCAATATTTAAACCATTTCAAATATTCAAAAACAACCGTCAAAAAATATGCATCGTTACAGATTACTTAAAACTAAAGTCTCAGAATATAGCCTATATAAACCACTACTCCATTTATGATTGTTAGTGTATGGTTGATGTATGCTTAATGTATGCTTAATAAAACCTTTGCTGGATTATTAAATTATCTTTGCTTTTAAATTTTGGGGACAAATTTATTTTAAGGGGGGAGGATGTGATACCCGGAATTTCGGCAATAACAATTTGATAATCTTTATTAATAATTATTTAAAATTGACACTATTAATTTGATAATCTAATTATTTAATCGGCAAAATATATATTTTCAAAACTAATAAAAATGTATTGTCTAATTATAATATATATGTATATATATTTTGGTTTGACGTTATGTTTTAAAATTCAATATAATAATTTTCAAAGCTAAATATAAGAATGTTTTCTAATTATAGTGTACATTTATATATATATATACACACACACATTGTATTTAGGGAACTTTGGTTTTAAATTCAATATAACGAATTTCAAAGCCATTTAAAAGTTAATCATGTATTTTCAAAACAACTAAGGTAAATATTTATTTAATTAAAAGTATTTTAGCTTAAGTTTAAATAAGAATAATAAAAGGTTTGTTTTACTTTTGTAACGCCCCACCTCTATGCTCACAATAACAAAGAGTATTAAAGGAAATACTGTCTGTTATCACGAAGAATAAGGCTGGATAGGAGCGGCCATCCGCAGTTAGGCCTTACACTAGTATTGGTTATTTCGATAGGAGTGGTACATATATTTTTAATTTTTCATCTCTTATTTATTACTCCCATCGAAATACCCAATTCCAATATAAAACGAACTACGATGGTTCATAATAGTTTAGGACAATATATATAATAATAACACAGATAATATAAATGCGGAACACAGATAAAACAAAAAGTCTCATATATATAATAACTGATGTCGGTTACAATACATTTGATACAGTACATATGATACAACTACAATTGTCGACTCTGGCAATTACATATACAAGTACATTATCGTGAATAATATACATGAATATACAACATCCTATATAAATACACTGAATACTTTAAATGACAGCGACTACTCCAAAAGATATGAAGAGACTTCATAGCTCTAGCAGCAACCCAAAGTAAGATATCAACAACCTGTAAATACTCGGTCTGACCCGAGTATTACATTCAAAAGAAAATAATACACGGGTCAGTCTAATTCAAACTCAGTTATTAATGCACAGAAGCAGTAATAATTATTTAACAATTAGACGACAGTCAAAATAAATTCACCTATCCGATCCTTTAACAAGAAAATCGGATAACGTTGAATATAACACGTATAGTGTTAAACAACAATTCAGCAAACTCAAATTATCAACGAAGATAGATGAAAGGATTATTAATGAAGATAATTTAGAAAAACATCAGAATTGCCTAATCGGCAATTAACATCAAAAACTAATTATTAATAAATAACTAGAAACTCATAATCTATTTATCAAATAGATAATTAGATAACAACAAAATGGTCAAATGAAACTAAATCAATTTAAACAATTGAAATATCACTTAAATACATCAATTCTAATTGGTTGCATACACGCTAACGTGTACTGCCTTGCCAATACGGCATATGAAATACGCAAAAGATCAATGGATCAAAAGTAATTGAAATATCAATAAAAGCAATACCGTGTGGCTGCAGTTCACTCTTGCGTGCATTGCCTTGCCACTACAGTGATGATGTACCTAATGAATACCGTGTGGCTGCAGTTCACGCTTGCGTGCACTGCCTTTCCACTACAATGATGATGTACCCAATGAAAATTCACAAGCAAACACAAGATTAAACCCGAGTTACCGGATTCAACTCAAGTGTAGTCAGAAAGCAATCCATTTGCAACACTGTAATGTAAAACAACAAGGGCAACTGCAGCTAAAACTGCAGCCACCACAAGATCATACGTGTACAAGACAACATGTCTGGAAGGACAAACTCTAAAAGAGGTACCCGGGTGATGTGCAAATGAATGCAACAGTGAAAAGAATCAGTGACGTGATATGCACAATGCACCGCCACGACATAGCAACTATATGAAGATAACAGAAAAATGATCAATCAAACTTCTGGAACCAAAAAGGCAACTCAACTCAAATGCCAAGCACAAAGGCTCGCATGGAAGTTACACTGCGACAGATCAGGGAAGTGCAGCAGTGTGCACATCACTGTGAACAGGTGGTGGTACAAACATGAAGACAGCAAAGTGATGGTGAAAGCACCATAGATATGGCAACCAGAATAGTGCAAGAGCAAGTTCAATTAGATCGAACATCACATGTACTGTATCAGACTCGAGCAAAGGCAATATAAACCCAACAGTGCAAAATGGCGTATGCATATGCACATGCATGGATACTCTAGTACAACTTGCAAATGAACTCAGTATCAGGAAATATACATATGAGATGCAAAATTGACAATTGCAAAGCACACGGAGGTAAGGTTCAAACCAAACAGTCAAGTTCAAGGCATAGCAAGGGAATAGTGTGGCCAAGAACTGATAAAAGCAATTCATGGAATGGCAGTGTCAATGTCAGGACAATGCCAAAGCCGACCAATTCAAACCAGATAAATGAAACAAAGTAGAGACTGGCATCAAAACTGGTTCAGCCATTAAGTATTGTATGCACAAAACGCAAATCCAGTCCAAATGCAACAAAAATAAACAAAGGCGAAGTCAACGAGACCAAACAATATGTACAGGTCAGTGAAGAGCCCTGACTACATGAACCAGGCTCGGAGACAAATATCAAAATCATGGCAAACTTCAAGTCAAGTATGCTACAGCAAGAATTTCGATCAAAATCAAAGTCGACATCGAACCAGACCACAATGTCATGCAATGCCCTATCAAAATATGCTACAGTGATGATACAAGCATTTGCGACAGAAAGTGATGCAAATACACTCAAATCAAACTAAAATGAAACAAAGATATGCTACAGGGTGGTCAGCCACCGAAGTGCAGTGCAACAACAAACAACACAACAACCATGTCATACACAGTGGAGTACAACATCAAGCTCAATGAAACAGACATCACAAAACAAGTTAGTCAATATGGTCAAGGAAACATGTCCAGCTACGACCAAGAACAAGGCACGGTACGGTTTCAATGCGGCAGGACTCAAGTATACATGAATACACATATATGGTGACACAGCAGTATGTTGAAGCAACAAAGTTACAAAACTCGAAGTCAAGTGATAAAATCAAGTTTAAAAAAAAAAGTCAGGATGATAAATGCATTGTAGTACAAAACAAAATTCAACTAATTTTATCAAAACCGAAGTTTATCACCAATTCAAAGCCGAGATGGTCAGGGCTAGAATCGAACAAAGTTAGAGGTAGTATTTTCAAAAACCAACAAAGAAATTAAAGCAACTGTTAATGATCGAATACATAAAACAGCAGATCAATCGAACAAGAACGAAAGTCGAACAAAACAACATCACCAAACTCAAATCAAAAATCATCAAAACCGGGAAAATCCCCAAAATCACATATATATATATATATATATATATGAAATCGACCTGAGTTAGATGTGAGTAATTAAAAATTACTCACCTTAGTCAACGAATTGGAACAGCAGAGTGGAACTCGAACGAGAACAATTTATCATGCAAAACCCCTATCTATAAATCCACGAAGGCGCGGCTTCGATTGTAATCCAAAAGCCCTGATTTCAGATCGAAGAAGACAAAAAAGAACGGCCGCCATATTATTATTTTTTCTTCATTTATTTTATGGTTACTGAACGAATGAAAATGAAAAGGGGGATCGGTTACATACTTTAGATAATTATCACGGCCCAACTAAACCAAAGAGAATGGGCCAAATGATATTAAAAGAGAGATATTTATTTAAAGCCCGTATACTGTTAAACAAGTTTTTTGAAAAGAATTTCAACTCAAATCAAAACTCCGAATAACAAACAGCTAGCAAAATTAATCGTCTAACGACAATAATTAACCGGTACAAAACTCCGGATTGTCAAAGACTCCTCTTCTTATAAAAATTGCGTCCCCGCAATTTTCATAATTAAGGTCGTCAATCACAATTATTTTTCTAACCCAAACTGGTTAAGCTAAAAAAATAAAGGTCGAGAATACAAATGTCAAATAAATCTTTTAACTTCATAAAAGAAATTTACAAATTCTCAACAAAAATCTAATTATCAAGTAGACAATCAGAAAACAAAACTGTATAAATGCAATCATCAGCAATATTCAATTATCAATAACGATAATCAAATCTCAAATCAACAAATATTCGATTATCAAAACCGATAATCAAATTTCAAATCAACAAATATTCGATTATCAAAAACGATAATCAGATCTCAAATCAACAAATATTCGATTATCAAAAACGATAATCAAATCTCAAATCAACAAATATTCGATTATCAAAAACGATTATCAAATCTCAAATCAACAAATATTCGATTATCAAAAACGATAATCAAATCTCAAATCAACAAATATTCAATTATCAAAAACGATAATCAAATCTCAAATCAACAAATATTGGATTATCAAAAACGATAATCAAATATCAAATCAACAAATATTCGATTATCAAAAACGATAATCAAATCTCAAATCAACAAATATTCGATTATCAAAAACGATAATCAAATCTCAAATCAACAAATATTCAATTATCAAAAACGATAATCAAATCTCAAATCAACAAATATTCGATTATCAAAAACGATAATCAAATCTCAAATCAACAAATATTCAATTATCAAAAACGATAATCAAATCTCAAATCAACAAATATTCGATTATCAAAAACGATAATCAAATCTCAAATCAACAAATATTCGATTATCAAAAATGATAATCAAATCTCTCAAATATCTAATTATCACAAGCGATAATCAGAATTCATATCAACAAATATTCGATTATAAAAAACGATAATCAAATCGACAGATATCCGATTATCAAAAACGATAATCAGAACTCATATCAACAAATATTCGATTATCAAAAACGATAATCAAATCTCAAATCAACAAATATTCGATTATCAAAAACGATAATCAAATCTCAAATCAACAAATATTCGATTATCAAAATCGATAATCAAATCTCAAATCAAAAAATATTCGATTGTTAAAAACGATAATCAAATCTCAAATCAACAAAAATTCGATTGTCAAAAAGGATAATCAAATCTCAAATCAACAAATATTCGATTATCAAAAAGGATAATCAAATCTCAAATCAACAAATATTCGATTATCAAAAACGATAATCAAATCTCAAATCAACAAATATTCGATTATCAAAAACGATAATCAAATCTCTCAAATATCTAATTATCACAAGCGATAATAAGAACTCATATCAACAAATATTCGATTATCCAAAACGATAATCAAATCAACAAATATCCGATTATCAAAAACGATAATCAGAACTCATATCAACAAATATTCGATTATCAAAAACGATAATCAAATCAACAAATATCCGATTATCAAAAACGATAATCAGAACTCATACCAACAAATATCCAATTACCTGTAGATAATTGGAAACAACAAATATCTAGAATCAATTAAGATAACTAGAAAATCAACATAAAAGGTGGATCGATCCCATCATATGGCGAGTTTTAGCTACGCCGCACGTGCATCTCATATGGCCGAAGCCTACCAAGTACCATCATCATAATTTTGGCGCCCATCATATGACCCGAAGGTCCAACATATGACCCGAAGGTCTGGTACTGGTATTTGACCCGAAGGTCCATCATATGACCCGAAGGTCCATCATAGTGGCTCGAAAGCACACGAAAATCATCATATGTTCAATTAACGAGTCCGGAATTAACCAAAATAGCAAACGCACATGTCCCATACCACGTGTTTTACTAAATCGTTTGATTCTCTTCATCGTTTCCTTGAACGTGTAAAATCATCAAAATCATCAAACATCAAATGTTTCAATTAACGAGTCCGGAATTAACCGAAATAGTAAAAGTGTGGTTCCATACTCCGCACTTTTGCTACATCGTTTCCTTGAAAGTGCAAATTGTGTATTCCAAAAATAACATTTCACATTCTCAAACGGACAAGTCTGGAATTAAGCGAATCAGTAAAAGAAAGGGGTCATAATCCTCGATTTTTCTAAAACGTTTAAGTCACTTTCTCATTCTTCTGAAAACGCAAACTGTAAAAATTCTGAAAACAATTTCATTTATTTTATAAAAGTAAATAATCTACATTCTCAAATGAACAAGTCCGGAATTAAGCGAATCAGTAAAAGAAAGGGTTCATAGTCCTCGATTTTGCTGAATCGTTTAAATCGCTTCGTCATTCTTTTGAAAGCATAAACTACAAAAATTTTGAAAAACAATTTTATTTTTAAAACGATTTGCAAATCCGTGATAAAAACAGCAACATTAGTGACAATTTCATTAAGAAAATTGTACTTCTCAAAACACCGTAGAAACGGATCTCAAAATCAGCATTGCGGGATAACCGCTTGAAAAATCCACTTTAAAAATTTGACGGTTACTGAAGTCAAAGTGACAGTAATTTTTAAACGTCAAAATCTCATCAAAATAATTTGCATCAAAATTTCATATCAGTGAATTTTCATTCATTAAAATGTCAACAAAACACCGTGCTTCAAAATTCTAGCATCGGTGTAAAAACCCCGTCGTAAAAATAACGGCAACAAAATACGTTTCATAACCAAGCATCGGTTCAACGTAAAATCAATGCAGTAACGTACAATTTATATTTGCACGCACACTACAATATAAACAAAGAAATTACTCTACTATCTTCAATGAAGATAATTTTAAAACAGCAAAAATCTAATCAGATATGTGATTAGTATCAAAGAAAACCAACAAGAAGTTTCAACAAATCAAATCCACTGGTTAACAACATAATGAAATTAAATTCATTCTCATATTTTGATTTTTAAATCAAATTAATTATCAGCTGTACACAGCGAAGACAGTCTCACTGTTTCCGCTGCGCACTCTAGTAAACAGAACACAAATCAATCAAATCATCAAATCATAATTTCACTTTTATTTTTAACTAAAGATATTTAAAAATTTCATCAAAATTTCAAAACTTTAGTTTTGACTCAAAGCACATAAAACATCGACAAATAGTTGTAACACATGTTCCATCTAAGTTATGTTTTATATTATATCCATAAACCCCAAGCTCTGATACCAACTGTAACGCCCCACCTCTATGCTCACAATAACAAAGAGTATTAAAGGAAATACTGTCTGTTATCACGAAGAATAAGGCTGGATAGAAGCGGCCATCCGCAGTTAGGCCTTACAATAGTATTGGTTATTTCGATAGGAGTGGTACATATATTTTAATTTTTCATCTCTTATTTATTTACTCCCATCGAAATACCCAATCCCAGTATAAAACGAACTACGATGGTTCATAATAGTTTAGGACAATATATATAATAATAACACAGATAATATAAATGCGGAACACAGATAAAACAAAAAGTCTTATATATATAATAACTGATGTCAGTTACAATACATTTGATACAATACATATGATACAACTACAACTGTCGACTCTGGCAGTTACATATACAAGTACATTATCGTGAATAATATACATGAATATACAACATCCTATATAAATACACTGACTACTTTAAATGACAGCGACTACTCCAAAATATATGAAGAGACTTCATAGCTCTAGCAGCAACCCAAAGTAAGATATCAACAACCTGTAAATACTCGGCCTGACCCGAGTATTACATTCAAAAGAAAATAATACACGGGTCAGTCTAATTCAAACTCAGTTATTAATGCACAGAAGCAGTAATAATTATTTAACAATTGGACGACAGTCAAAATAAATTCACCTATCCGATCCTTTAACAAGAAAATCGGATAACGGTGAATACAACACGTATAGTGTTAAACAACAATTCAGCAAACTCAAATTATCAACGAAGATAGATGAAAGGATTATTAATGAAGATAATTTAGAAAAACATCAGAATTGCCTAATCGGCAATTAACATCAAAATCTAATTATTAATAAATAACTAGAAACTCATAACTATTTATCAAATAGATAATTAGATAACAACAAAATGATCAAATGAAACTAAATCAATTTAAACAAATGAAATATCACTTAAATACATCAATTCTAATTGGCTGCAGTACACGTTAACGTGTACTGCCTCGCCAATACGGCATATGAAATACGCAAAAGATCAATGGATCAAAAGTAATTGAAATATCAATTAAATCAATACCGTGTGCCTGCAGTTCATGCTTGCGTGCACTGCCTTGCCACTACAGTGATGATGTACCCAATGAATACCGTGTGGCTGCAGTTCACACTTGCGTGCACTGCCTTGCCACAACAATGATGATGTACCCAATGAAAATTCACAAGCAAACACAAGATTAAACCCGAGTTACCGGATTCAACTCAAGTGTAGTCAGAAAGCAATCCATTTGCAACACTGTAATGCAAAACAACAAGGGCAACTGCAGCTAAAACTGCAACCACCACAAGATCATACGTGTACAAGACAACATGTCTGGAAGGACAAACACTAAAAGAGGTACCCGGGTGATGTGCAAATGAATGCAACAGTGAAATGAATCAGTGCCGTGATATGCGCAATGCACCGCCACGACATAGCAACTACATGAAGACAACAGAAAAATGATCAATCAAACTTCTGGAACCAAAAAGGCAACTCAACTCAAATGCCAAGCACAAAGGCTCGCATGGAAGTTACACTGCAACAGATCGGGGAAGTGCAGCAGTGTGCACATCACTGTGAACAGGTGGTGGTACAAACATGAAGACAGCAAAGTGATGGTGTAAGCACCATAGATATGGCAACCAGAATAGTGCAAGAGCAAGTTCAATTAGATCGAACATCACATGTAATGTATCAGACTCGAGCAAAGGCAATATAAACCCAACAGTGCAAAATGGCGTATGCATATGCATATGCATGGATACTCTAGTACAACTTGCAAATGAACTCAGTATCAGGAAATATACATATGAGATGCAAAATTGACAATTGCAAAGCACATGGAGGTAAGGCTCAAACCAAACAGTCAAGTTCAAGCCACAGCAAGGGAATAGTGTGGCCAAGAACTGATAAAAGCAATTCATGGAATGGCAGTGTCAATGTCAGCACAATGCCAAAGCCGACCAATTCAAACCAGATAAATGAAACAAAGTAGAGACTAGCAACAAAACTGGTTCACCATCAAGTATTTTATGCACAAAACGCAAATCCAGTCCAAATGCAACAAAAATAAACAAAGGCGAAGTCAACGAGACCAAACAATATGTGCAGGTCAGTGAAGAGCCCTGACTACATGAACCAGGCTTGGAGACAAATATCAAAATCATAGCAAACTTCAAGTCAAGTATGCTACAGCAAGAATTTCGATCAAAATCGAAGTCGACATCGAACCAGACCACAATGTCATGCAATGCCCTATCAAAATATGCTACAGTGATGATACAAGCATTTGCGACAGATAGTGATGAAAATACACTCAAATCAAACTAAAATGAAACAGAGATACGCTGCAGGGTGGTCAGCCACCGAAGTGCAGTGCAACAACAAACAACACAACAACCATGTCATACACAGTGGAGTACAACATCAAGCTCAATGAAACAGACATCACAAATCAAGTTAGTCAATATGGTCAAGGAAACAAGTCCAGCTACGACCAAGAACAAGGCACAGTACGGTTTCAATGCTGCAAGACTCAAGTATACATGAATACACATATATGGTGACACAGTAGTATGTTGAAGCAACAAAGTTACAAAACTCGAAGTCAAGTGATAAAATCAAGTTTAAAAAAAAACGTCAGGATGATAAATGCATTGCAGCACAAAACAAAATTCAACTAATTTTATCAAAACCGAAGTTTATCACCAATTCAAAGCCGAGATGGTCAGGGCTAGAATCGAACAAAGTTAGAGGTAGTATTTTCAAAAACCAACAAAGAAATTAAAGCAACTGTTAATGATCGAATACATAAAACAGCAGATCAATCGAACAAGGACGAAAGTCGAACAAAACAACATCACCAAACTCAAATCAAAAATCATCAAAACCGTGCAAATCCCCAAAATCACACACACACACACACACACACACACACACATATATATATATATAAAATCGACCCGAGTTAGATGTGAGTAATTAAAAATTACTCACCTTAGTCAACGAATTGGAACAGCGGAGTGGAACTCGAACGAGAACAATTTATCACGCAAAACCCCTATCGATAAATCCACGAAGGCGCGGCATCGATTGTAATCCAAAAGCCCTGATTTCAGATCGAAGAAGACGAAAAAGAACGGCCGCCATATTTTTTTTTCTTCGTTTATTTTAGGGTTACTGAACGAATGAAAATGAAAAGGGGGATCGGTTACATACTTGAGATAATTATCACGGCCCAACTAAACCAAAGAGAACGAGCCAAATGATATTTAAAGAGAGATATTTATTTAAAGCCCGTATACTGTTAAACAAGTTTTTTGAAAAGAATTTCAACTCAAATCAAAACTCCGAACAACAAACAGCTAGCAAAATTAATCGTCTAACCAAAATAATTAATCGGTACAAAACTCCGGATTGTTACAGACTCCTCTCCTTATAAAAATTGCGTCCCCGCAATTTTCATAATTAAGGTCGTCAATCACAATTATTTTTCTAACCTAAACTGGTTAAGCTAAAAAAATAAAGGTCGAGAATACAAATGTCAAAGAAATCTTTTAACTTCATAAAAGAAATTTACAAATTCTCAACAAAAATCTAATTATCAAGTAGACAATCAGAAAACAAAATTGTATAAATGCAATCATCAGCAATATTCAATTATCAATAACGATAATCAAATCTCAAATCAACAAATATTCGATTATCAAAAACGATAATCAAATCTCAAATCAACAAATATTCGATTATCAAAAACGATAATCAAATCTCAAATCAACAAATATTCGATTATCAAAAACGATAATCAAATCTCAAATCAACAAATATTCGATTATTAAAAACGATAATCAAATCTCAAATCAACAAATATTCGATTATCAAAAACGATAATCAAATCTCAAATCAACAAATATTCGATTATCAAAAACGATAATCAAATCTCAAATCAACAAATATTTAAAATTGACTTGGAAATGTATAATTGATTTAGTGTAGATTTTGGGATGGATGTTAATGTTTGATATGCATTGGTTGTTAGATGGATGAAAATTGATTAAGTAGAATTCATTAGTGTTAATGGAATTGAATAAACGGAATAAAAAAAATTAAATTAAATTCAAATTTGAAGCAAAGTGAAATTAAATATAATTGAATTCAATTTAAATTGAAGCAAATTCACTTGAATTTAAAATGTGAATGAAACAAACTTGAATAAATCGAAAACAAATTGAATGTAAACCTATTGCATGGATGAATAAGAAAATAAATGACTTTGTGTTTATGATTGTTCTTTAGAAAAATTTGAAATTTTGATGGTTTGCACTTTGAAATAATAAAAGAAAATTTTGGGAAAAATCCAAAATTGTCCAATATATGCTGAAACGAAAACAACCATAACTTTTAAATGGCAGAACGGAATTCGACGATCTTGGACTTTTCGAAAATCTTAGAAACTATAGCACAACTTTTGTTTAGATAACTTGAGAAAATTCTTTCGTCTACTAGGTTAAAAACTTGAATGTTACTCGCTGTCTTGTGTAAAAATAAGTAAAATCAGTAGTATAATCCCTTAGTATTTTTGCCATATCTTTTGACTGGTTTATCATATTTTTAAGATCTTGCACTTTCTGAAAAGCTAAGAACTTAAGCTAAAACTTTTGTTTTAAGTGTTTTGTGTTCTGATGTCGTTTAGAAGGTCAAAAATGCCGATGAACGTCGCTGACCTGCGCAATTCATTGCCCAGGCTGAGGCGTATCCTCTAAGTAAAACGGCCATAATTTTTGAACGTATGGTCCGAATTCGATGGTTTTGGACATTCCGGAAAGCCTGAAATGAATGCAAAAACTTTTGTTTAGATTCTGTTGTAGAATTTTTTCGTTTAGGTGTCCTAAAACTAAGATTTGTTTGCTGTCCTGAAATTGGAATCTCAGTTTTGAAGCTAAATATGTTATATATATGTTGTGTAGGCTAAGTATATCGATCTATCTGTATATGCATGGTTCTAACTTAGTTATTGAGTGTTTAGTAGGTGCGGATTTCGCTTGCTTCGCATTTGGAGCTCGCTTTCGCGCTATATTAGCCGTATATGCTCGCAAACAATATATAAGGTACATATCTCGGATTACATATCGTATTTTTACACTTTTTCCCTGCGGGATGCCTCATCACTTGATGAGATGTATATTTGTGATATATATACTGTTATTTTTTTTTCCGATCGAACCGCGCAAAGGAGACTCTGCCGAAATTTTCCGTAAAATCCGGGTGTTAGAAAATTTTTCAAGTTTTAAAATTTTATAACTTGTTTGATAACAAACTTTTAAAGTTGGAAAGCCGTTCGGAGTAACTTGGTGGAAGTGTAGTTATGACTTTATAGATGGAATTTCATTGTTTTATAAGTTGGTAACTTTGAATAAAATACATCAAATGTTGAATTCCATACTTAGTCCTTTTCCCTTCTTTTTCCTTTTCGGGGACGAAAAGTTTATAGTGGGGGAGAGTGTAACGACCCGTAAATTTTCGATAATTAAAATAGTTAATTTAAAAGATTTCGTGATTTAATGTTAGGATTTTTTTTTTTGTAATTCGTTTGGAATAATAATAACTGGAATGAATTGCAACAATAATTATCCAAGTAATGAAAAATGAATGCTACTTAGTGAATGCCTTTGAAATCAATAGTTGAATAGGATAATAAATGTTGAAATTCATTGGGTATAATAGAGAAATTGATTGATAAGTAACATCTATTTAAATCAAATATTGAATATTGAACAGGTAAATTGTTTAAATTAAATATTTAAAACTTATTGAATAATTGAATAACTGTAAAATGAAAATGGTGTTCTAAATTGTGAATTGGTTTTAAAAGTTGATTCTTATAAGTTCAATTTCAATATTTCAAAAGATAATGAATTATTGGATAATCGAAATTGTTTAAATTTAATATTTGGAGTTTATTGAATAATTTGATAATGGGAATCGAATAACCGTATAATGGAAATTGTTGTTCTATAATTTTAATTCGTTTCAAAAGCTAAATTTTTAAGTTCGTTTTTGAATATTTCAAAAGATAGTGATTTAAGAATAATCAAATTTTGTTTAAATTTAATATTACAAATGTTTGAATAATTAAATTTCGAATTTGATATGATTAATTTGGTACTGAAATTTAATATATGAAAATAGAGTGAATAATTGAAATTGGATTTAAATATGATTCAAATTGGTTTCCAAAGTGAATGTAAGTTATATTGGGATTTTAATAGAGTTAATAAGATTTTAAAATTGGAATTTATTGGATAATTGAATAACGGGTTTAATATGATTAAAAACTATTTGTAAAATTTTATTTTATCATATTAAAATTAGAATGATGTTGTAGAACTTTTAAAATCGAATTAAAAGTTTATTTGTGAAATTGAATATTTTAATATTTAAATCGACTAGTGAAATTAGCCATTTTTCGAACAGTCTCAGAATTGGACGAAACTAGTTCCATTGGATCCGTAATAGTTTGTTATTATCGAATTTCAATTTTCGTAGCAATCGGAGTTTTCGTTTGACCGTGGCAGCTCGAAACACATCGAAATTGTTTTAATATTAATTTAACGAGTTAAAATAGTCATTTTTCAAACAGTCTCGGATTTCGATGAAACCAGTTTCATCGGATCCGTAATGTGATATTATTGTAAGATTTCAAATTTCGTGTCAATCGGATTTACTGTTTGTCCGGAGCGAGCCAAAACGCATAGAAATCGTTTAATCGGTTTAATTTAAAATTGATCGTTTATTGCTGTAACTCGCACAGACGATCGAATTAGCTTCGAATCCTATTTCATTGTGTCCGGAACGCGGGTTAAACCCCAGGAACGCCGGTCACCGCGCGTAAATTGGAGTTCGGATTTTGGAATGAATAGTGTTTTGAATATTTTCTATAAATAGCCCGTTTACTCACCAAATAAAAAAAAAGAAACCCTAGTTCCTAATGGCCGGCCGCCACCATTATTTCAAAGGTCAGAAATTGATCTCGTTTCTTTCTCAATCTCTTCAAATTCACTAACAATTAGAGAAAATCGTTAACTACAATCTTGTAGAGCATAGGAAGAGCTTTCGATCCATATGGAGTTGATCGAATATGGAGCGACGTGGAGGGAGATTAAGGGCCGCGTTCGTTCATCATTCATGCACGAATTTCGAAGCTCATGCGTAACCGAGCTGGGCGAGGTTACGACCGGAGGAAGAGCTCATGGAGGCGCATCGTGTGGTGCTTGCTGATCGACTTGGAGACGCTTGTATTGGGTGCGAGATTCTAGGGTTTGGGCGGCTAATGGGTTACGTTCGAACGTGTTTGACTGGGAGGGAGAAGGCACTAGGAACGGCCGTGATCTGCAGAATGAATGGCCGTGATTAAAGGTTGCAAAGATAATAAGGAAAATATTAATTTAAATTTTATTAAATTCGTATTAACTTCTAGATATCATAACTTGTTGATGCGAGGTCCGTTTTGGACGAAATGAAATGCGTTGGATCTGTATTGACGAGCACTACACTATGGAGTTGGATTGGAATCGGTTGGAGCTAGTGAAAATTTCGGGTAAAATTAAACGCTCGTTTAATTTTATTCGAAATAAAACGCTGGAACTGCATTGAAATCAAGGTGAGTGTTTTATAACGCTCACAACGTACTAAATATCTTTATGCTAGTTAAATTTGATATTATGAAGTGTTATGATTTTATTTGTCGTTGTTTGATAAAAATTTAATTTTCATATAGCTTGTCATTTGAATTAACCGTTGAAAAATTAAACTGACAGTTAAATTGAAATTAAAATTGAATTGCGATTAAATTACCTGACATTGATAACTATGAAACTGCCATGAATTGTATTGTTTATTGGATGATTTATTTTGATGGATGTTATTGGTTGATATTTAAATGTTTGGATGTTTATTTGCTTATATATACTGTTATGCATACATATGACACTATGATTTGATTTAAGTAATATATATTCATCCCTGACATTTAATTGAAATAAATAATTATTTGGCCATAGGATAGAAAATTATATACGGACACCGAATTGTCTAAATTAATAATTTTTTGAAATCGTCGATTTGAAATTTATTTAAATGTTTTGTGTCACGATCCAAATTCCAGCGTTGGAAAATCGACATCCGTACTCCACCGTACTTGAATGCCGGAGATTCAAACGTTGAAATTCAAGTCGCGCCGGAGCTTATAACACATTAAGTAAATAACACAGCGGAAGAAATGAATAGCATATATCAATATACAACATTTGATACAATAACTGATACAACATGAATGATACAACAGAATGGTACAATAGATATCAACATTATCAGAGATACAAAGAATAGCAGCGGAAATATAATAATAACACTAGCAGCGGAACAAATCTCCAAAATAGTCTTCAAGAAAGAACTCCAGTATCAGCAATCTCCATCTCCAAAGCACCAATCCAGAAATAGCTCGAACTCCAAATCAAGATGAAGAGAAACAACTCGATCCAAAATGCGATTGCCAAATCCTAAGGCTGAAAGCTATCGAATCTACACCTACTATAGATTATCTGAAAATCCAAACTCTAGACTGCCCGTGTGGGAAAATAGTGGGCACCCAGAGTTTAGAAAAGGAATAATAAACTCCAGGTCAGTCATGGGACTGGTATGAGCAAACAAAAACATTTGGTCTTTTAAAAACAAACAAGAGATTTTAAATTTGAAATCCGCAATGCTTTTTGGAAAATGAAACTACCATAAGGCCTCCCGGCACACACACAATGCAAACGCACACATGGGGGAGATTTCTCCTTATGATAGTCAAACATGCTTACTACGAGAAAAATTCTTTGATATTATTACTAGTGCATAGTGGAAAATCTTTCGAAAGTATAATATAAATCCTAGCCAGCATAGGTACCATGATATTATGCCTACTATAGCTGCCATGTTAAATGGCAGGTTCTACAACTAAAACCGTACATGGCACGTAATTGAAGAATGGATTTCCAACAAATGGTCAGGCTAAGGAACTTCCTATTGCCACATGGGAACGCCTCTGGCGGGACGCCCCGAGAACTAACGTTACGGTTAGATCTCTGCCAACACAAGGCCGGGTTACCTCTGTAACTAGGTAACTACTACACGAATATGCCATCCCCCGGTCCTTTGGGACCTTTATCCGAGAGCTCTCCAACAACAACATCACACAGTAATAATATAGTGTGTCCACATGAGTAAGTATCTGGGCTCCATACCATGATACCACCCTTTTCCAGAAGGGAATGACATACCCTAAAGGGCGCGACCCTCATAACCTTGCCGCATATTCCTGTTTCGACCATTTCCGGGGAGTGAGGTCCTGATGAAGTCTCGTCCACAAAGCTACGCTTTGTGCAACAAAGCCATGCTTTGGGTCCACAGATGACCAAAGCAAAGATCACAAGGATAAATGATTAACAAATGATCATATCACAAACAATCAACCAATGATCATCACACAGCAGCACTCAGCATGTCACATTACCAAATTGGGAATATGTCACTGATAAATATCAACTACATAACCTCTGAGCTCGTACGTCTCAAAGAAGGGTGTTAAGCTAAGAGAATAAATTCTCCGCCACCAAGCAGAAATGTATTTGATAGAGATCAGTTAATATCTCAAAGTGTAATGTCGGACATACAACCATACAAGTCTGTTCCGGGTTCGAACAGAACCGAAGGCACTTCCGAAGAAGCCCTTGCAAATCCGGATAATCCCTAATCACGTCCGGACTTCCCATCACATATGGAGATCTCTATACCGGGGATCGGCCAGTGCAGAGACAATCGACGAGTTATCCTTTCGTTTTCGGAAATAACCGGTCTTCACCACCGGTCTTCAATTGCTATCCATAACGTCGTATCACTATTCGGAATGGGCTATATGACACAAGGTCCTCTCCCGGCTAAACCGAATAATGAGCGCCATATTTTAAAACGTATGGGTATGGGATTTTAGTTAAGTCACAATTTATAAAAATCCAAAACTTTTCTTTCAATGGTTAAACAAAATACCATTCTAAATCTTTAAACCAAAAAGATTTATTCACAAAGTTTCACCTAGTTTCACAAAGATCTATTCATAGATTTCAAAAAAACAACTTCCATTTCAATTTGATTAACCCAATAAATCTTTAAATTTAAGATTTAATTTACAGCTTTCAAAACACGTTCCAAAGATTAATTAATAACTCGGAAAAACCATTTTCCATTTTCAAAACTTGAATCCCTTTTTAACACACATTAGAAATCCATTTCTTATATGAAAGCTTCTATTATTTGAAAACAACAGTTTTCGTTTCCAAAATCCAATTCTATAATTTGAAACTTGGGCTAATTTTAAATTCCAAAATATCACCTTTTAAATTGGTTTAAAAACCATATAAATCCATTTATAAGTTGAATAACCTTTTAAACCTTAGTTTCCACATTATAGAATTCAATCTCAAATATTGAATTCAAATTTAAATTAAATTATTTAAATTTCAAACTCAATCAAGTTATTCAAAATACCCATTTTCAAAAGCTTCAATTCCAAAACTATTTTGGATTCAAAAGGTTAAAATTTAAAAAAAACAATTTCAAAATCTGTGACTTAACAAATTTCCACGTGCAACCCATACTTGTGTGTGTATGAGTGTGGTCCAGGGGTTTTACACAATAGTGCAACATCATCAAATATCACAGATTCAATTATTACGATTCGATGTGGGTTTCGGATAACTAAATGGAATCCGACTCCCTGTCGCATCGAAATTCAAATGTCGTTCTACGGGTCAGGGTTTGCATAACAATATATACATCATAGAAATAACAGCTTAGCACAAAACGTCACATAGCATCGCATCACATATCAAATATATCAATCCATCACACAACATCAATAACAATCAAACATCTTTAATTAAGATGAATAGCCCGTGTGGTTAAAATTTTATTACTCACATAATTACCTTTGTTAGTAATTTTAATCAATGATTAATTTTAATTGATTGAGTCTTAACCACCTTCATTAACTAATCACTTCCTTAATTAATTATCTTAATTAATTAATCCTTAGTTGTAATAAATAAAATCTTAATCACTTTTATAAATGGGCCTTAATTAATTAATCTCAAGACTTAATTAAAATTGTTAATTATTTAATCAATCATCCATATTCCTAATTAACTAAATAGTTAATTATCCCACTTAATTATTTTAAAAAAATTAATGAACCCAATCATTAAATTTTATTTATCTTTTAGATAAATATTTCTTACTTAATTAAAGAATTTAAATTTCACTTTTAAGTTTCATTTTAAACTTAAGATAAAAATTAGCTTAAACAAGGTTTTAATACAATTCAAAAACCTTTATCTCATATTTTAAAAGAAACACATGCTTAACAAAAATTGGTTTTAAAGGTTTTAAATATCAATTCAATTTAAATTCAAACTTATTTTAAAAACTGAAATAAAAGTTTAATTCCAGATTTAAACTCACTTTTAAATTTCTGATTTAAAATTTTAAACTTCCAATTCAATTTCAAAACACATATATGCTTTTACACTTTTTTAAAATCTAATTTAAATTTGAAAATATGAATTATTTCAAATCACAGACAAACAAATTTGAATTCTTATTCAACTTTAGATTTTTCAAACTCAGTTTATATTCAACTTGCATTATAAACTTTACATTTAAATTAAGAAACAAGTTTTTTTTGTGTTTTTATTTAAAAACCTAAACTAAGATTTAAAAATTCAAATGATTTCAAAACCTAGATTTAACTGTTGAATCCATATTTAATTTCAGGTTCAAAAACTTAGTTCAGATTTTAGATTTCAGATTCAACTTGTCTTAAAGCCTATATTTATAAATCTAAACTTCCAGATTTAATATTTGAAACCAATATTCTTTTATGCCTAAAAGTTGTTTCAACCCAACTCTAACTTCAAAATTTAAATTATTTCAAATTTAGATTTCAAACTTCCTAAATTCAGATTCAATCTCAGGTTCAAACTTAGTTTAAATTTCTAATTTACATTTTTGAAACTTGCTTTGATATTTTAAGAACCGAACAGGTTTCTGTTTTAAACCAGAAAAAATGTTATTATTTTTTTTTTTTAATTTACTTCGAGTCAGATGTTACTTTACTTCGAGTCAGACACCTAAGAACTTCGAGTCACTCACGAAATCGACTCTAGAAGAAAACTTAAAACATTTTTCCCTCTGCTTCAATCAAACACTGATACAACCCAATACCATGTGCACGTGCACCACCACCAGAACCCCCTCCGGCCTCCGATCACCTCACTGGCACATCAGCAACCCATGCAGCTACTCAACTAAATCATCAACTGGTGCTACCATCATCAGGAATCAAGAATGATACCCAATGCCAAAACCTGGAAATGAAACCAAGTCCCCCTTCAAAACCTGTCATCGCCTCGCATCCGCCCCTCCGACCACCGTGACCCCTGAGACTCCGGTGATGACTTCAACCACGTCCAAGCTTCAACTGAGAGAAACCCCGTGCAACTCGATCAATTACATTAGCCGATAGGTT
The DNA here is from genome assembly GCA_030765085.1 of Allium cepa. Classification (NCBI taxonomy): domain Eukaryota; kingdom Viridiplantae; phylum Streptophyta; class Magnoliopsida; order Asparagales; family Amaryllidaceae; genus Allium; species Allium cepa. The sequence continues at coordinate 91,115,395 of CM060930.1, read as the reverse complement.
GAATTTTGTCAAACCCAGTAAAACTAGGGTTCAAAAATTCAAATCAAAATCGCAATTACAAAAACGAATTGCAACACAATCTAATATTTTTCCCCTCGTCCCTGATGTCTCCTCCACCTCCAGAAGCGATCACGACATCTCCAATCGATTGTGGAGATCGAAATACCCCAAAATGTATGATACAGTCAAAATAGAAGTGCTCTTGGAATATAGCTTTTAAAATCATAATTTTTCTTGGAAAAATCATAGTTTTGTATGGAGATTGGATCTATAATCCTGAAACTTCAAATTATTATACTTGAGATTTCACTAATTTTTTTTTATTTATCTTCAGTACATACATTCCAGTGATATTCCTATATTTTTTTCAACTTATATAGAATTTTAAACTGAAGTTCTAATTTAAACAGGCAAGTTTAATTTAAATCTTAACCTTAAACAAATCAAAGGGTTTTTGAATTTAAATTTGCCTAGCAACTGAGAGATGTGCAGAGAACCATACATGGTCATGTATACAGCAGCTATTCATGTCACACACATTCATTTTTCTCATTTTTATTAGCATGCAACCCATATTTGTATTTAATTCTTAAAAATGAGATTACTCACAGGTAACAAAACAAAGAATCTCTGGTCTTAAAAATAAAATAAATTTGTTCACCTGGATTCCAAGATGAACAGAGACCAGATTGGTTTTCTTTTTTTTTTTTAGTTTTAATTAAGTTTGGGCATTTTGTTCTCCCTGTTACACCCTACTTTGTTTAATCACTAAGTATCTTCTTCTGAGTTTATCTTAGGAATGACCTTATAATATCATGCCCCTATTTTCAGTACTCAGGCTTGAATTTGTTTTTAAAATAAGAAGATATATGTTCTTTTCTCATGTTTTCAAAACTGCAACCCAAAAACAATATACTTGTTCAAACAAACACATGCAGCCTTCCAAAATCAACAAACAAGCATCACAAAGCAATTCACAAGTTCATGAATATCAGATTCAAAGAGAAAGTTTTCAAGTTGCTCACAAGCATCAAAACATAAAAAAAAAACAGAGGTGAAAGTTTTGCTCACAAGCATGGAAACAGGGAAGTAACTAACAACAGAGTTTAATATATGCATCATATAAAAGAGGGTGAAGGATTGCTCACCTGTTTTTGAAGGACAGAGGAGAATTTCCTTTGAGCCTGAACTATATTTTTTTTCTTTTTTTTTTCTTTAAAGCTTGAAGTCACCACTGCAAAGAACTTTGGATTTTGTTTAAAGCTTCCAACTTGTTCTATTTTCCCAGCTGCAGACTTCAGGTCTTTTTCCTTTTTCACTTACTTTGAATTCCTTTTTGTTAACTAATTAAACATGATTGTTTAAATCTTGTTTGAATTACTGATTTCACCATTAAACTCAAATTCATTTAAAAAAAAACTTGCTTGCCTTTGAATTTGTTTTAGAGATACACTGCACTTGACAAAACTGAAGCTATCCCATGTTGAATTGCTTCAGACTTCAAACTGAATTGATTTTGGCCTTTTGAATGTTTGCTTCCACTGTTTTATCTCTGATTCCCAGTTCTTGATTTATTGAGTTGATCACTTAGCATTATTCTCTCACAAGTTCATGTTGTTTTGCTCAAATCTGTATAGACAGATTTTGTTCCAGATTTGATTTTGAATCCCTTTGCATTGCTTAAATCTTTAGATTGTTTTCCAGATTTCTTTTTTTTTTCTTTTGCTTTGTTTTCGAACTGAACTTAAATTTGAATTGTATACATTCCTTTGGTGTTTAGATTGAAATGCCAAATCTTTGATTACTGATTTGTTCAGATTTTGTGAGATGTTTAATATGATTGCATATGGGAAAATGAAGAGTTTTTGTAATTTTTTTATCTTATTATTTTATTTAAATAATAATGTTGAATGCCATTTGTACAAAAATATCAAAATCTCTAGATCTTGTTAATTATCTTACTCCAAACCCATGTGCAAGTGTATCTCTTTACTTCCTTATGTATATTTACATTTGTAATTTCACAAGACAAAGGTTTTTTTTTTATAAATTTTTATGTCATATCTATTTTATAAATAAATGTACTTTTTCTCTATTTACACAAACAAAAATTATATTCCCATTAATCTCTTGTATTAAATTTTTTTTTGTTTGTTCAACATGTTTATACACTAATATATTTATACAATTTACATTCTTACCTTTTTTTTTTGTTTTGTACAAAAAAATATTTTATAAAAAGAAAAGAATGACTTTTAAATACTTTGATTTTTATATTAACAATAGTTACATTTATTTATTTAAGGGAATTTGACTTAAGAAAAAAATATTTTAAAAATGAGTACACTAATTTTTTTCTCTTTTATTGCCACTTCCAAAAATTAATAAAATTAAAAATTTTAGAAACAACTATCATTATCTTTTTATTAATCTTAAGCTTTTAAATTTAAATTTTATTTTTAATACATTTTATTTTGAATTTTATACTTTGGTACATTTACAAATAATATTCTCAATTGATTTCCAAAAATAAATTTAATTGCCAAATTAAACTTAATAAATTTTCGGGGATGTTACAGATTTCCCCCCTTAAAAGAATTTCGTCCTCGAAATTGCAAGGAAGACGAGAAAGAATAGATAATAGATAAAGAAATGATTGATCAGATCATAATCGAGATATTTATTCTGTATTTGGTTTACCAAATCAGAATATCGATAATATGAGAACAAACTCATACAATATTACACAAGATATTTAGGTTCACCTGTCTACGAATATGTAAGGGCATTGATTAGTTCGAAGAGATAACTAATCGTTCGTAGAATATGTTGGATCCCAGAGAATAGATAGATGGATCAAATCTTCATATTAGTTAACCGTTTTAACTTAATTTAAAATTTCCCATTTATTCAAATTTAAATTCTCAAATTCATTAGAGTTTAGATCGAAAAGCTGATAAGAATTCGATGAAGATACGAAGTAAGAATTTTCTACAACGATTCGTAGGGCCATAATCACACCGAAACTTCTTTCTGGAGCAGCTACGAAACAATCAAAAGAATTCGAAATCGAATCAAAGGAGATTGATAGAGAAATGTTGTTTCCGCTATTTCAGGGTATTGACCATTTGTGGTGGTATTTCCCTGTCCCCTATCTCGTTGTCGTCTCGCACTCATACTCACTATCAGTGAATAGTAAGAGAATTTACTGAGGCATTCGAACGGATATCTTAGGGATATACTCATTCTAGGGTATACTTCACCCTATCTCTAATGAGCTACTTAATCTGTTATACTCCTGAGCTATGGTTTTAACCATCAGCTCTGATACCAAAATGTCACGATCCAAATTCCAGCGTTGGAAAATCGACATCCGTACTCCACCGTACTTGAATGCCGGAGATTCAAACGTTGAAATTCAAGTCGCGCCGGAGCTTATAACACATTAAGTAAATAACACAGCGGAAGAAATGAATAGCATATATCAATATACAACATTTGATACAATAACTGATACAACATGAATGATACAACAGAATGGTACAATAGATATCAACATTATCAGAGATACAAAGAATAGCAGCGGAAATATAATAATAACACTAGCAGCGGAACAAATCTCCAAAATAGTCTTCAAGAAAGAACTCCAGTATCAGCAATCTCCATCTCCAAAGCACCAATCCAGAAATAGCTCGAACTCCAAATCAAGATGAAGAGAAACAACTCGATCCAAAATGCGATTGCCAAATCCTAAGGCTGAAAGCTATCGAATCTACACCTACTATAGATTATCTGAAAATCCAAACTCTAGACTGCCCGTGTGGGAAAATAGTGGGCAGCCAGAGTTTAGAAAAGGAATAATAAACTCCAGGTCAGTCATGGGACTGGTATGAGCAAACAAAAACATTTGGTCTTTTAAAAACAAACAAGAGATTTTAAATTTGAAATCCGCAATGCTTTTTGGAAAATGAAACTACCATAAGGCCTCCCGGCACACACACAATGCAAACGCACACATGGGGGAGATTTCTCCTTATGATAGTCAAACATGCTTACTACGAGAAAAATTCTTTGATATTATTACTAGTGCATAGTGGAAAATCTTTCGAAAGTATAATATAAATCCTAGCCAGCATAGGTACCATGATATTATGCCTACTATAGCTGCCATGTTAAATGGCAGGTTCTACAACTAAAACCGTACATGGCACGTAATTGAAGAATGGATTTCCAACAAATGGTCAGGCTAAGGAACTTCCTATTGCCACATGGGAACGCCTCTGGCGGGACGCCCCGAGAACTAACGTTACGGTTAGATCTCTGCCAACACAAGGCCGGGTTACCTCTGTAACTAGGTAACTACTACACGAATATGCCATCCCCCGGTCCTTTGGGACCTTTATCCGAGAGCTCTCCAACAACAACATCACACAGTAATAATATAGTGTGTCCACATGAGTAAGTATCTGGGCTCCATACCATGATACCACCCTTTTCCAGAAGGGAATGACATACCCTAAAGGGCGCGACCCTCATAACCTTGCCGCATATTCCTGTTTCGACCATTTCCGGGGAGTGAGGTCCTGATGAAGTCTCGTCCACAAAGCTACGCTTTGTGCAACAAAGCCATGCTTTGGGTCCACAGATGACCAAAGCAAAGATCACAAGGATAAATGATTAACAAATGATCATATCACAAACAATCAACCAATGATCATCACACAGCAGCACTCAGCATGTCACATTACCAAATTGGGAATATGTCACTGATAAATATCAACTACATAACCTCTGAGCTCGTACGTCTCAAAGAAGGGTGTTAAGCTAAGAGAATAAATTCTCCGCCACCAAGCAGAAATGTATTTGATAGAGATCAGTTAATATCTCAAAGTGTAATGTCGGACATACAACCATACAAGTCTGTTCCGGGTTCGAACAGAACCGAAGGCACTTCCGAAGAAGCCCTTGCAAATCCGGATAATCCCTAATCACGTCCGGACTTCCCATCACATATGGAGATCTCTATACCGGGGATCGGCCAGTGCAGAGACAATCGACGAGTTATCCTTTCGTTTTCGGAAATAACCGGTCTTCACCACCGGTCTTCAATTGCTATCCATAACGTCGTATCACTATTCGGAATGGGCTATATGACACAAGGTCCTCTCCCGGCTAAACCGAATAATGAGCGCCATATTTTAAAACGTATGGGTATGGGATTTTAGTTAAGTCACAATTTATAAAAATCCAAAACTTTTCTTTCAATGGTTAAACAAAATACCATTCTAAATCTTTAAACCAAAAAGATTTATTCACAAAGTTTCACCTAGTTTCACAAAGATCTATTCATAGATTTCAAAAAAACAACTTCCATTTCAATTTGATTAACCCAATAAATCTTTAAATTTAAGATTTAATTTACAGCTTTCAAAACACGTTCCAAAGATTAATTAATAACTCGGAAAAACCATTTTCCATTTTCAAAACTTGAATCCCTTTTTAACACACATTAGAAATCCATTTCTTATATGAAAGCTTCTATTATTTGAAAACAACAGTTTTCGTTTCCAAAATCCAATTCTATAATTTGAAACTTGGGCTAATTTTAAATTCCAAAATATCACCTTTTAAATTGGTTTAAAAACCATATAAATCCATTTATAAGTTGAATAACCTTTTAAACCTTAGTTTCCACATTATAGAATTCAATCTCAAATATTGAATTCAAATTTAAATTAAATTATTTAAATTTCAAACTCAATCAAGTTATTCAAAATACCCATTTTCAAAAGCTTCAATTCCAAAACTATTTTGGATTCAAAAGGTTAAAATTTAAAAAAAACAATTTCAAAATCTGTGACTTAACAAATTTCCACGTGCAACCCATACTTGTGTGTGTATGAGTGTGGTCCAGGGGTTTTACACAATAGTGCAACATCATCAAATATCACAGATTCAATTATTACGATTCGATGTGGGTTTCGGATAACTAAATGGAATCCGACTCCCTGTCGCATCGAAATTCAAATGTCGTTCTACGGGTCAGGGTTTGCATAACAATATATACATCATAGAAATAACAGCTTAGCACAAAACGTCACATAGCATCGCATCACATATCAAATATATCAATCCATCACACAACATCAATAACAATCAAACATCTTTAATTAAGATGAATAGCCCGTGTGGTTAAAATTTTATTACTCACATAATTACCTTTGTTAGTAATTTTAATCAATAATTAATTTTAATTGATTGAGTCTTAACCACCTTCATTAACTAATCACTTCCTTAATTAATTATCTTAATTAATTAATCCTTAGTTGTAATAAATAAAATCTTAATCACTTTTATAAATGGGCCTTAATTAATTAATCTCAAGACTTAATTAAAATTGTTAATTATTTAATCAATCATCCATATTCCTAATTAACTAAATAGTTAATTATCCCACTTAATTATTTTAAAAAAATTAATGAACCCAATCATTAAATTTTATTTATCTTTTAGATAAATATTTCTTACTTAATTAAAGAATTTAAATTTCACTTTTAAGTTTCATTTTAAACTTAAGATAAAAATTAGCTTAAACAAGGTTTTAATACAATTCAAAAACCTTTATCTCATATTTTAAAAGAAACACATGCTTAACAAAAATTGGTTTTAAAGGTTTTAAATATCAATTCAATTTAAATTCAAACTTATTTTAAAAACTGAAATAAAAGTTTAATTCCAGATTTAAACTCACTTTTAAATTTCTGATTTAAAATTTTAAACTTCCAATTCAATTTCAAAACACATATATGCTTTTACACTTTTTTAAAATCTAATTTAAATTTGAAAATATGAATTATTTCAAATCACAGACAAACAAATTTGAATTCTTATTCAACTTTAGATTTTTCAAACTCAGTTTATATTCAACTTGCATTATAAACTTTACATTTAAATTAAGAAACAAGTTTTTTTTGTGTTTTTATTTAAAAACCTAAACTAAGATTTAAAAATTCAAATGATTTCAAAACCTAGATTTAACTGTTGAATCCATATTTAATTTCAGGTTCAAAAACTTAGTTCAGATTTTAGATTTCAGATTCAACTTGTCTTAAAGCCTATATTTATAAATCTAAACTTCCAGATTTAATATTTGAAACCAATATTCTTTTATGCCTAAAAGTTGTTTCAACCCAACTCTAACTTCAAAATTTAAATTATTTCAAATTTAGATTTCAAACTTCCTAAATTCAGATTCAATCTCAGGTTCAAACTTAGTTTAAATTTCTAATTTACATTTTTGAAACTTGCTTTGATATTTTAAGAACCGAACAGGTTTCTGTTTTAAACCAGAAAAAATGTTATTATTTTTTTTTTTAATTTACTTCGAGTCAGATGTTACTTTACTTCGAGTCAGACACCTAAGAACTTCGAGTCACTCACGAAATCGACTCTAGAAGAAAACTTAAAACATTTTTCCCTCTGCTTCAATCAAACACTGATACAACCCAATACCATGTGCACGTGCACCACCACCAGAACCCCCTCCGGCCTCCGATCACCTCACTGGCACATCAGCAACCCATGCAGCTACTCAACTAAATCATCAACTGGTGCTACCATCATCAGGAATCAAGAATGATACCCAATGCCAAAACCTGGAAATGAAACCAAGTCCCCCTTCAAAACCTGTCATCGCCTCGCATCCGCCCCTCCGACCACCGTGACCCCTGAGACTCCGGTGATGACTTCAACCACGTCCAAGCTTCAACTGAGAGAAACCCCGTGCAACTCGATCAATTACATTAGCCGATAGGTTGAATTTTGTCAAACCCAGTAAAACTAGGGTTCAAAAATTCAAATCAAAATCGCAATTACAAAAACGAATTGCAACACAATCTAATATTTTTCCCCTCGTCCCTGATGTCTCCTCCACCTCCAGAAGCGATCACGACATCTCCAATCGATTGTGGAGATCGAAATACCCCAAAATGTATGATACAGTCAAAATAGAAGTGCTCTTGGAATATAGCTTTTAAAATCATAATTTTTCTTGGAAAAATCATAGTTTTGTATGGAGATTGGATCTATAATCCTGAAACTTCAAATTATTATACTTGAGATTTCACTAATTTTTTTTTATTTATCTTCAGTACATACATTCCAGTGATATTCCTATATTTTTTTCAACTTATATAGAATTTTAAACTGAAGTTCTAATTTAAACAGGCAAGTTTAATTTAAATCTTAACCTTAAACAAATCAAAGGGTTTTTGAATTTAAATTTGCCTAGCAACTGAGAGATGTGCAGAGAACCATACATGGTCATGTATACAGCAGCTATTCATGTCACACACATTCATTTTTCTCATTTTTATTAGCATGCAACCCATATTTGTATTTAATTCTTAAAAATGAGATTACTCACAGGTAACAAAACAAAGAATCTCTGGTCTTAAAAATAAAATAAATTTGTTCACCTGGATTCCAAGATGAACAGAGACCAGATTGGTTTTCTTTTTTTTTTAGTTTTAATTAAGTTTGGGCATTTTGTTCTCCCTGTTACACCCTACTTTGTTTAATCACTAAGTATCTTCTTCTGAGTTTATCTTAGGAATGACCTTATAATATCATGCCCCTATTTTCAGTACTCAGGCTTGAATTTGTTTTTAAAATAAGAAGATATATGTTCTTTTCTCATGTTTTCAAAACTACAACCCAAAAACAATATACTTGTTCAAACAAACACATGCAGCCTTCCAAAATCAACAAACAAGCATCACAAAGCAATTCACAAGTTCATGAATATCAGATTCAAAGAGAAAGTTTTCAAGTTGCTCACAAGCATCAAAACATAAAAAAAAAAACAGAGGTGAAAGTTTTGCTCACAAGCATGGAAACAGGGAAGTAACTAACAACAGAGTTTAATATATGCATCATATAAAAGAGGGTGAAGGATTGCTCACCTGTTTTTGAAGGACAGAGGAGAATTTCCTTTGAGCCTGAACTATATTTTTTTTCTTTTTTTTTTCTTTAAAGCTTGAAGTCACCACTGCAAAGAACTTTGGATTTTGTTTAAAGCTTCCAACTTGTTCTATTTTCCCAGCTGCAGACTTCAGGTCTTTTTCCTTTTTCACTTACTTTGAATTCCTTTTTGTTAACTAATTAAACATGATTGTTTAAATCTTGTTTGAATTACTGATTTCACCATTAAACTCAAATTCATTTAAAAAAAAACTTACTTGCCTTTGAATTTGTTTTAGAGATACACTGCACTTGACAAAACTGAAGCTATCCCATGTTGAATTGCTTCAGACTTCAAACTGAATTGATTTTGGCCTTTTGAATGTTTGCTTCCACTGTTTTATCTCTGATTCCCAGTTCTTGATTTATTGAGTTGATCACTTAGCATTATTCTCTCACAAGTTCATGTTGTTTTGCTCAAATCTGTATAGACAGATTTTGTTCCAGATTTGATTTTGAATCCCTTTGCATTGCTTAAATCTTTAGATTGTTTTCCAGATTTCTTTTTTTTTTCTTTTGCTTTGTTTTCGAACTGAACTTAAATTTGAATTGTATACATTCCTTTGGTGTTTAGATTGAAATGCCAAATCTTTGATTACTGATTTGTTCAGATTTTGTGAGATGTTTAATATGATTGCATATGGGAAAATGAAGAGTTTTTGTAATTTTTTTATCTTATTATTTTATTTAAATAATAATGTTGAATGCCATTTGTACAAAAATATCAAAATCTCTAGATCTTGTTAATTATCTTACTCCAAACCCATGTGCAAGTGTATCTCTTTACTTCCTTATGTATATTTACATTTGTAATTTCACAAGACAAAGGTTTTTTTTTTTATAAATTTTTATGTCATATCTATTTTATAAATAAATGTACTTTTTCTCTATTTACACAAACAAAAATTATATTCCCATTAATCTCTTGTATTAAATTTTTTTTTGTTTGTTCAACATGTTTATACACTAATATATTTATACAATTTACATTCTTACCTTTTTTTTTGTTTTGTACAAAAAAATATTTTATAAAAAGAAAAGAATGACTTTTAAATACTTTGATTTTTATATTAACAATAGTTACATTTATTTATTTAAGGGAATTTGACTTAAGAAAAAAATATTTTAAAAATGAGTACACTAATTTTTTTCTCTTTTATTGCCACTTCCAAAAATTAATAAAATTAAAAATTTTAGAAACAACTATCATTATCTTTTTATTAATCTTAAGCTTTTAAATTTAAATTTTATTTTTAATACATTTTATTTTGAATTTTATACTTTGGTACATTTACAAATAATATTCTCAATTGATTTCCAAAAATAAATTTAATTGCCAAATTAAACTTAATAAATTTTCGGGGATGTTACATTTTGATTTAAAAGTGATAAATAGAAATCAATTTATAGAATTCGAATTTATCGAAAATTGAGTTTGAAATGATGAAATAAATTTTGGTTAAAAGAAATTGTTAAATAATTAAAGTGGAGACTTTGGAATTTAAAATCGGGATATGATTAAATTTCAAAAATTGATTTGTATAAAGATTTAACCTTAATTCGAGCTTTGAATATTACTAAGTAAAAGTGATATAAAAATGATATTTTGAAATCAAGCTTGGAATTGAACCATATTTGAAATTTGGATTTAAACTTGAATATTGATGGATAATTTTGTTAAGTGTTATAAATGGATATTTTTGAAAAATCGAGCTCCAAATCGATATAAATTGAAATTGAATTAATTGAAAGTGAATACAAAAGTTGAATAAATTTGAAGTCAAAGTTGACGTTGATTGAATCGAAATCGAAATTGAATCGGTAGAACGGAAATTGAAATTGATTTGAATTGGGAAGTTATAAATTGAAATGGATTGGTTTTGAAGCTGTTTTATTTTGTTTTCCAAATTACTCTGTTATATAAACCATTTTGAATACTTAAACGATTTTAATCTATTTTAAATCTACTTAACCCAATTTAAATTATTTTAAACTAATTTATCTATTTCAAATCCATTTTAAGATTTTAAGTATTTCTAACTATTTTAATTATTTAAAACTACTTTTAAACTACTTAAAACTATTTTCTTAAAAATTCCAAACTGGTTAATAAGGTGAAATGTTTATGTTTAAATCTTGAATTTGAATACGAATTGGATTAAATGAAGTTGCAACCTAAATTGAAATTCGAAATGATTTTGAAATCGAAATGAGATATTGATGCGAAAATTGATTTTTGAAACGAAATCTTACATTTGAATAGATTCGATGATATTCGAAATGGATTTGATTTTTGAAGCGAATATGATATTTTGATATAAATTATGAATCGATTTGAAATGTAAAAGAGCCAACGATGTAATAATACGTAGTTATTAAAGAGACCGGGATCGGATATGGACATACTCTCTGTCGATACCGAAAACCACTTTAATAACTATTATACGCGGAGTGTTGATCCAGAATGAAGTGGATGGTTTGGTGAACGCGTTGATTGAAGAAAGAGAACGATATTGGATGACCCCTGACATGACTACAACAGGAGCCGCGCCGGGCCATTGAGGTTCGCCCCCTCTAGCGGACACACTTCTTCGATACCATATCTATTACATTTGTGATTCGATTTGGGTGCACCCCTTGATTTGGGAGTGTTGTTTCGCGGTGTTGGGGTAGCTGCTGGCTATGCTCAACATCAGTCCGGATCACGCAACTACTAGTATCCTAGTTGGTATCGCTTCATGTACCTTGTCATACTGATTATCCTATTCGCGACCACTACGTTTGGTTTTGTGTTATACCTATGGGATACCGTCTGATAACCACCAGTTTACGGTGGGGCTTACGGTGCTGTATAGACTATGGCATTATAAAAATGTGTTAAGGGGGATTATGGTAACGCCTTAACGCTATTTTGATACTTTATATTACCGATAGGCATTATCTACTTAGCGTACATTACTACATAGTAGATAGTTTAACGGATCCTTAAGAGATGGAAAATCCCGTAACATCTCTTGAGTTATTGCACGCACGTTGACACTGGATATGAGATGTCAAACCCCGTAAACATCTCTGACGCCGTTACACTTATATTTATTTACGATTGATTTAACTTTCATAAGGATATTTTAGTCCTGACTCGAGTGTTTTGTCTTTTCATTACGCTTGGGTCAGTCCTGAGTTTTCAGATTTTGAAAATCTAGTCTGGAGGACGAAGACGAAGATTTGGTACACTATTACTATTATTATCTGTGCATCATGCTGTCTGCTGCATTATTTTATTTGTTCTGTTGTATATGTATAACTCTGATAAATGTTGTATAAATAATTGTCAAAGTATAGTAAACAGCTTCATGAACTGTTTATTTGACTATTATATTTTATTGTTCCGCTGCGAGATTCTGTGTTGTTTCATTTCCTTTATTTCTTTTCTTTTCTTTTCTTATTTACCCCAATAACCATCTGCCCTTTTGAATGGTTTGGAATCGGCATGTGTATTTGATCGTCGGTTTAAACTGTCCAAAAAGGCGGGTCGTTACAGTTGGTATCAGAGCTTTGGTTTAGCGATAACCTTAGCTTTGTGGGGTATGACTCTTTATAAGTAGGGTAGTAATACCCTATGATGAGTCGCTGAGTGAATATATATATATATATGAGAGAGCGTATTTGTTAGTGATATAAAATGTTTTATATTGTGTCGGTTGATTTGTTGAGTGGCTTATGGATTCTGGCCAATACGAGTAATTAACGTCATTGATAGGGATCTCCACTTAAACAGAACAATTCGACATAGTATTGTTTTGAAATTGGGTAAATGAAATAATTTTGCCCTAATTATATTTTGTATATAATGAAAAATTTCAGAAATTATTGTGACTTATCTAGCTTACCTGGTTGTTAGGAATGAAAATATTGGTTATTATCATTAATTTGATAGTGTAATTTAATAAATAAGGTGAATTACAAATTGAACAATGATAAAACACTTGTGGAATGTTTTAAGAAAGAAAACCCTATAAGAATATTTTATAAAGGTGACTTATAAATTAAAATAGATTTAAATTGGAAAATATTGGATTTAAGACCCGGAGATCTTGAAAAATGGTTTTCAAAGCTTTGAAGAAAATATAGTGTAATATTAGTTGGAAAATATCTATGAGAAATATTTTGAAAGGATTTTAAGAAGGAATGAATTCAGTACTCCTCTCTTATGTCGCTGGAAAATAATTTCGGTGATGACTGCGCAGCATCATCGACGTTCATTTTCGGGTCTCAAAGTGGGGGAGACTTCTAAGAAGCTTTGCTTTTATAGAAACTATTTTGGGTAAATGGGTTTTGGTTTAAACTCCAAAGGTATGATTTGATATATATACAAATAAAAAAATATAAGTATACATGTTATTTCAAACGATTTGAAAAGAACCGGGCATTTAAAATTCTAAGTTATGTTAATTAGAAATTTTCAAAGTATTTGAATGAAATATGAATAACCAGAATTATAAAAGAGGATTAAGATATCTAAACTTATGTTCTGGGAAAACTTTAGAGTTGTAGTGTACCTTTAAAGTTGAAAGGTAAAGAGGATTTAAATAAATTAAATTTGTGAGCATTCTAATTTAGTAAAATATAATTCTATAAATTTGTATAATACCAAATTTGCATTCTAATAACATATAATATGACTTACCAAATATTAAAAGTTAAAATGATGTTTTTGATATGTAATGAGATATTGTACAAATAAACAGAACTTGGAAGTAATTGAAGTATGCAAGTGAGGAAAAAATCTAAAGGAATTGAAATATATGTAAATAGAAACTAATTAAATTTGAATATAACTAAATGTCAATAAACTTGGAAGTGTATGAAATTAAAATTGACTTGGAAATGTATAATTGATGTAGTGTAGATTTTGGGATGGATGTTAATGTTTGATATGCATTAGTTGTTAGATGGATGAAAATTGATTAAGTAGAATTCATTAGTGTTAATGGAATTGAATAAACGGAATAAAAAAAAATTAAATTCAAATTTGAAGCAAAGTGAAATTAAATATAATTGAATTCAATTTAAATTGAAGCAAATTGACTTGAATTTAAAATGTGAATGAAACAAACTTGAATAAATCGGAAACAAATTGAATGTAAACCTATTGCATGGATGAATAAGAAAATAAATGACTTTGTGTTTATGATTGTTCTTTAGAAAAATTTGAAGTTTTGATGGTTTGCACTTTGAAATAATAAAAGCAAATTTTAGGAAAAATCCAAAATTGTCCAATATATGCTGAAACGAAAACAACCATAACTTTAAAATGGCTGAACGGAATTCGACGATCTTGGACTTTTCGAAAAGATTAGAAATTATAGCACAACTTTTTGTTTAGATAACTTGAGAAAATTCCTTCGTCTACTAGGTTAAAAACTTGAATGTTACTCGCTGTCCTGTGTAAAACTAAGTAAAATCAGTAGTATACACCCTTAGTATTTTCGCCATATCTTTTGACTGGTTTATCGGATTTTTATGATCTTGCACTTTCTGGAAATCTAAGAACTTAAGATAAAACTTTTCTTTTAAGTGTTTTGTGTTCTGATGTCGTTTAGACGGTCGAAAACGCGGGTGAACGTCGCTGACCTGCGCAAGTCATTGCCCAGTCTGAGGTGTATCCTCTAAGTAAAATGGCCATAATTTTTGAACGTATGGTCCAAATTCGATGGTTTTGGACATTCCGGAAAGCCTGAAATGAATGCAACATCTTTTGTTTAGATTCTGTTGCCGAATTTTTTCGTTTAGGTGTCCTAAAACTAAGATTTGTTTGCTGTCCTGAAATTGGAATCTCAGTTTCGAAGCTAAATATGTTATATATATGTTGTGTAGGCTAAGTATATCGATCTATCTTTATATGCATGGTTATAACTTAGTTACTGAGTGTTTAGTAGGTGCGGATTTCGCTTGCTTCGCATTTGGAGCTTGCTTTCGCGCTATATTAGCCGTATATGCTCGCTAACAATATATAAGGTACATATCTCGAATTACATATCGTATTTTTACACTTTTCCCTGCGGGATGCCTCATCACTTGATGAGATGTATATTTGTGATATATATACTGTTATATTTTTTTTTCCGATCGAGCCGCGCAAAGGAGACTCTGCCGAAATTTTCCGTAAAATCCGGGTGTTAGAAAATTTTTCAAGTTTTAAAATTTTATAACTTGTTTGATAACTAACTTTTAAAGTTGGAAAGCCGTTCGGAGTAACTTGGTGGAAGCGTAATTATGACTTTATAGATGGAATTTCATTATTTTATAAGTTGGTAACTTTAAATAAAATACATCAAATGTTGAATTCCATACTTAGTCCTTTTTCCTTCTTTTTCCTTTTCGGGGACGAAAAGTTTTGAGTGGGGGAGAGTGTAACGACCCGTAAATTTTCGATAATTAAAATAGTTAATTTAAAAGATTTCGTGATTAATGTTAGGAATTTTTTTTTTGTAATTCGTTTGGAATAATAATAACTGGAATGAATTGCAACAATAATTATCCAAGTAATGAAAAATGAATGCTACTTAGTGAATGCCTTTGAAATCAATAGTTGAATAGGATAATAAATGTTGAAATTCATTGGGTATAATAGAGAAATTGATTGATAAGTAAAATCTATTTAAATCAAATATTGAATATTGAACAGGTAAATTGTTTAAATTAAATATTTAAAACTTATTGAATAATTGAATAACTGTAAAATGAAAATAGTGTTCTAAATTGTGAATTGGTTTTAAAAGTTGATTCTTATAAGTTCAATTTCAATATTTCAAAAGATAATGAATTATTGGATAATCGAAATTGTTTAAATTTAATATTTGGAGTTTATTGAATAATTTGATAATGGGAATCGAATAACCGTATAATGGAAATTGTTGTTCTATAATTTTAATTCGTTTCAAAAGCTAAATTTTTAAGTTCGTTTTTGAATATTTCAAAAGATAGTGATTTAAGAATAATCAAATTTTGTTTAGATTTAATATTACTAATGTTTGAATAATTAAATTTCGAAGTTGATATGATTAATTTGGTATTGTAATTTAATATATGAAAATAGAGTGAATAATTGAAATTTGATTTAAATATGATTCAAATTGGTTTTCAAAGTGAATGTAAGTTATATTGGGATTTTAATAGAGTTAATAAGATTTTAAAATTGGAATTTATTGGATAATTGAATAACGGGTTTGATATGATTAAAAACTATTTGTAAAATTTTATTTTATCATATTAAAGTTAGAATGATGTTGTAGAACTTTTAAAATCGAATTAAAAGTTTATTTGTGAAAATTGAATATTTTAATATTTAAATCGACAAGTGAAATTAGCCATTTTTGGAACAGTCTCAGAATTGGACGAAACTAGTTCCATTGGATCTGTAATAGTTTGTTATTATCGGATTTCAATTTTCGTAGCAATCGGAGTTTTCGTTTGACCGTGGCAGCTCGAAACGCATCGAAATTGTTTGAATATTAATTTAACGAGTTAAAATAGTCATTTTTCAAACAGTCTCGGATTTCGACGAAACCAATTTCATCCGATCCATAATGTGATATTATTGTACGATTTCAAATTTCGTGTCAATCGGATTTACCGTTTGTCCGGAGCGAGCCAAAACTCATAGAAATCGTTTAATCGGTTTAATTTAAAATTGATCGTTATTGCTGTAACTCGCACAGACGATCGAATTAGCTTCCGAAACCTTTTCCATTGTGTCCGGAACTTGGGTTAAACCCCAGAAACGCCGGTCACCGCGCGTAAATCGGAGTTTGGATTTTGCAATGAATAGTGTTCTGAATATTTTCTATAAATAGCCCATTTATTCACCAAATAAAAAAATAAAAAACCCTAGTTCCTAATGGCCGGCCGCCACCATTATTTCAAAGGCCAGAATTTGATCTCATTTCTTCCTCAATCTCTTCAAATTCATTAACAATTAGAGAAAATCGTTAACTACAATCTTGTAGAGTATAGGAAGAGCTTTCGATCCATATGGAGTTGATCGAATATGGAGCGACGTGGAGGGAGATTAAGGGCCGCGTTCGTTCGTCATTCATGCACGAATTTCGAAGCTCATGCGTAACCGAGCTGGGTGAGGTTACGACCGGAGGAAGAGCTCATGGATGCGCATCGTGTGGTGCTTGCTGATCGACTTGGAGACGCTTGTATTGGGTGCGAGATTCTAGGGTTTAGGCGGCTAATGGATTACGTTCGAATGTGTTTCACTGGGAGGGAGAAGGCACTAGGAACGGCCGTGATCTGCAGAATGAATGGCCGTGATTAAAGGTTGCAAAGATAATAAGGAAAATATTAATTTAAATTTTATTAAATTCGTATTAACTTCTAGATATCATAACTTGTTGATGCGAGGTCCGTTTTGGACGAAACGAAATGCGTTGGATCCGTATTGACGAGCACTACACTATGGAGTTGGATTGGAATCGGTTGGAGCTAGTGAAAATTTCGGGTAAAATTAAACGCTCGTTTAATTTTATTCGAAATAAAACGCTGGAACTGCATTGAAATCAAGGTGAGTGTTTTATAACGCTCACAACGTACTAAATATCTTTATGCTAGTTAAATTTGATATTATGAAGTGTTATGATTTTATTTGTCGTTGTTTGATAAAAATTTAATTTTCATATAGCTTGTCATTTGAATTAACCGTTGAAAAATTAAATTGACAGTTAAATTGAAATTAAAATTGAATTGCGATTAAATTACCTGACATTGATAACTATGAAACTGCCATGAATTGTATTGTTTATTGGATGATTTATTTTGATGGATGTTATTGGTTGATATTTAAATGTTTGGATGTTTATTTGCTTATATATACTGTTATGCATACATATGACACTATGATTTGATTTAAGTAATATATATTCATCCCTGACATTTAATTGAAATAAATAATTATTTGGCCATAGGATAGAAAATTATATACGGACACCGAATTGGCTAAATTAATAATTTTTTGAAATCGTCGATTTGAAATTTATTTAAATGTTTTGATTTAAAAGTGATAAATAGAAATCAATTTATAGAAATCGAATTTATAGAAAATTGAGTTTGAAATGTTGAAATAAATTTTGGTTAAAAGAAATTGTTAAATAATTAAAGTGGAGGCTTTGGAATTTAAAATCGGGATATGATTAAATTTCGAAAGTTGATTTGTATAAAGACTTAACCTTAATTCGAGCTTTGAATGTTACTAAGTAAAAGTGATATAAAAATGATATTTTGAAATCGAGCTTGGAATTGAACCATATTTGAAATTTGGATTTAAACTTGAATATTGATGGATAATTTTGTTAAGTGTTATAAATGGATATTTTTGAAAAATCGAGCTCCAAATCGATATAAATTGAAACTGAATTAATTGAAAGTGAATATAAAAATTGAATAAATTTGAAGTCAAAGTTGACGTTGATTGAATCGAAATCGAAATTGAATCGGTAGAACGGAAATTGAAATTGATTTGAATTGGGAAGTTATAAATTGAAATGGATTGGTTTTGAAGCTGTTTTATTTTGTTTTCCAAATTACTCTGTTATATAAACCATTTTGAATACTTAAACTATTTTAATCTATTTTAAATCTACTTAACCCAATTTAAATTATTTTAAACTAATTTAACTATTTCAAATCCATTTTAAGATTTTAAGTACTTCTAACTATTTTAATTATTTAAAACTACTATTAAACTACTTAAAACTATTTTCTTAAAAATTCCAAACTGGTTAATAAGGTGAAATGTTTATGTTTAAATCTTGAATTTGAATACGAATTGGATTAAATGAAGTTGCAACCTAAATTGAAATTCGAAATGATTTTGAAATCGAAATGAGATATTGATGCGAAAATTGATTTTTGAAACGAAATCTTACATTTGAATAGATTCGATGATATTCGAAATGGATTTGATTTTTGAAGCGAATATGATATTTTGATATAAATTATGTATCGATTTGAAATTTAAAAGAGCCAACGGTGTAATAATACGTAGTTATTAAAGAGACCGGGATCGGATATGGACATACTCTCTGTCGATACCGAAAACCACTTTAATAACTATTATACGCGGAGTGTTGATCCAGAATGAAGTGGATGGTTTGGTGAACGTGTTGATTGAAGAAAGAGAACGATATTGGATGACCCCTGACATGACTAAAATAGGAGCCGCGCCGGGCCATTGAGGTTCGCCACCTCTAGTGGACACACTTCTTCGATACCATATCTATTACATTTGTGATTCGATTTGGTGCACCCCTTAATTTGGGAGTGTTGTTTCGCGGTGTTGGGGTAGCTGCTGGCTATGCTCAACATCAGTCCGGATCACGCAACTACTAGTATCCTAGTTGGTATCGCCTCATGTACCTTGTCATACTGATTATCCTATTCGCGACCACTACATTTGGTTTTGTGTTATACCTATGGGGTAGCCTCTGATAACCACCAGTTTACGGTGGGGCTTACGGTGCTGTATAGACTATGGCATTATAAAAATGTGTTAAGGGGGATTATGGTAACGCCTTAACGCTATTTTGATACTTTATATTACTGATAGGCATTATCTACTTAGCGTACGTTACTACATAGTAGATAGTTTAATGGATCCTTAAGAGATGGAAAATCCCGTAACATCTCTTGAGTTATTGCACGCACGTTGACACTGGATATGAGATGTCAAACCCCGTAAACATCTCTGACGCCGTTACACTCATATTTATTTACGATTGATTTAACTTTCATAAGGATATTTTAGTCTTGACTTGAGTGTTTTGTCTTTTCCTTACGCTCGGGTCAGTCCTGAGTTTTCAGATTTAGAAGATCTAGTCTGGAGGACGAAGACGAAGATTTGGTACACTATTACTATTATTATCTGTGCATCATGCTGTCTGCTGCATTATTTTATTTGTTCTGTTGTATATGTATAACTCCGATAAATGTTGTATAAATAATTGTCAAAGTATAGTAAACAGCTTCATGAACTGTTTATTTGACTATTATATTTTATCGTTCCGCTGCGAGATTCTGTGTTGTTTCATTTCCTTTATTTCTTTTCTTTTCTTTTCTTATTTACCCCAATAACCATCTGCCCTTTTGAATGGTTTGGAATCGACATGTGTATTTGATCGTCGATTTAAACTGTCTAAAAAGGCGGGTCGTTACAAAATATCACTTAAATACATCAATTCTAATTGGCTGCGGTACACGCTAACGTGTACTGCCTCGCCAACACGGCATATGAAATACGCAAAAGATCAATGGATCAAAAGTAATTGAAATATCAATTAAATCAATACCGTGTGGCTGCAGTTCACGCTTGCGTGCACTGCCTTGCCACTACAGTGATGATGTACCCAATGAATACCGTGTGGCTGCAGTTCACGCTTGCGTGCACTGCCTTTCCACTACAATGATGATGTACCCAATGAAAATTCACAAGCAAACACAAGATTAAACCCGAGTTACCGGATTCAACTCAAGTGTAGTCAGAAAGCAATCCATTTGAAACACTGTAATGCAAAACAACATGGGCAACTGCAGCCACCACAGGATCATACGTGTACAAGACAATATGTCTGGAAGGACAAACACTAAAAGAGGTACCCGGGTGATGTGCAAATGAATGCAACAGTGAAATGAATCAGTGCCGTGATATGCACAATGCACCGCCACGACATAGCAACTACATGAAGACAACAGAAAAATGATCAATCAAACTTCTGGAACCAAAAGGGCAACTCAACTCAAATGCCAAGCACAAAGGCTCGCATGGAAGTTACACTGCGACAGATCGGGGAAGTGCAGCAGTGTGCACATCACTGTGAACAGGTGGTGGTACAAACATGAAGACAGCAAAGTGATGGTGAAAGCACCATAGATATGGCAACCAGAATAGTGCAAGAGCAAGTTCAATTAGATCGAACATCACATGTAATGTATCAGACACGAGCAAAGGCAATATAAACCCAACAGTGCAAAATGGCGTATGCATATGCACATGCATGGATACTCTAGTACAACTTGCAAATGAACTCAGTATCAGGAAATATACATATGAGATGCAAAATTGACAATTGCAAAGCACACGGAGGTAAGGCTCAAACCAAACAGTCAAGTTCAAGCACAACAAGGGAATGGTGTGGCCAAGAACTGATAAAAGCAATTCATGGAATGGCAGTGTCAATGTCAGGACAATGCCAAAGCCGACCAACTCAAACCAGATAAATGAGACAAAGTAGAGACTGGCAACAAAACTGGTTCAGCCATCAAGTATTGTATGCACAAAACGCAAATCCAGTCCAAATGCAACAAAAATAAACAAAGGCGAAGTCAACAAGACCAAACAATATGTGCAGGTCAGTGAAGAGCCCTGACTACATGAACCAGGCTCGGAGACAAATATCAAAATCATGGAAAACTTCAAGTCAAGTATGCTACAGCAAGAATTTCGATCAAAATCGAAGTCGACATCGAACCAGACCACAATGTCATGCAATGCCCTATCAAAATATGCTACAGTGACGATACAAGCATTTGCGACAAAAAGTGATGCAAATACACTCAAATCAAACTAAAATGAAACAGAGATACGCTACAGGGTGGTCAGCCACCGAAGTGTAGTGCAACAACAATAAACACAACAACCATGTCATACACAGTGGAGTACAACATCAAGCTCAATGAAACAGACATCACAAATCAAGTTAGTCAATATGGTCAAGGAAACAATTCCAGCTACGACCAAGAACATGGCACAGTACGGTTTCAATGCTGCAAGACTCAAGTATACATGAATACACATATATGGTGACACAGCAGTATGTTGAAGCAACAAAGTTACAAAACTCGAAGTCAAGTGATAAAATCAAGTTTAAAAAAAACGTCAGGATGATAAATGCATTGCAGCACAAAACAAAATTCAACTAATTTTATCAAAACCGAAGTTTATCACCAATTCAAAGCCGAGATGGTCAGGGCTAGAATCGAACAAAGTAAGAGGTAGTATTTTCAAAAACCAACAAAGAAATTAAAGCAACTGTTAATGATCGAATACATAAAACAGCAGATCAATCGAATAAGGACGAAAGTCGAACAAAACAACATCACCAAACTCAAATCAAAAATCATCAAAACCGTGCAAATCCCCAAAATCACACACACACACACACAGATATATATATATATATATATATATATATATATGAAATCGACCTGAGTTAGATGTGAGTAATTAAAAATTACTCACCTTAGTCAATGAATTGGAACAGCGGAGTGGAACTCGAATGAGAACAATTTATCACGCAAAACCCCTATCGATAAATCTACGAAGGCGCGGCTTCGATTGTAATCCAAAAGCCCTGATTTCAGATCGAAGAAGACGAAAAAGAACGGCCGCCATATTATTATTTTTCTTCGTTTATTTTAGGGTTACTGAACGAATGAAAATGAAAAGGGGGATCGGTTACATACTTGAGATAATTATAACGGCCCAACTAAACCAAAGAGAACGGGCCAAATGAAATTAAAAGAGAGATATTTATTTAAAGCCCGTATACTGTTAAACAAGTTTTTTGAAAAGAATTTCAACTCAAATCAAAACTCCGAACAACAAACAGCTAGCAAAATTAATCGTCTAACGACAATAATTAACCGGAACAAAACTCCGGGTTGTTACAACTTTCTTTTTAATATTGCTTGATTTAACTATGATTTGTAAATGTATATAAAAGTTTAAAACATAATTTAGTTCAAAACATGTAAAAACATATAAAACATAGGAAAAGATTTAAATTAAAGATTAATATTCTTTCTTTTAAAATACACATGAATAAGAATAATTTGTGGATATATATAAAGATTAATACATAATAAACATATTACATAAATTTCAAAACATAAGCAATTAAGAAAAATTAATATAAACATAAATATATTAATATAAAAACAAGATTGAATTTATAAAATAAGGATTTAAAACATTTATAAACATATTATACAAGCTTTTGACATTTGTAGAATAATTAAAAACATGCATAGACACTTGTGTGACAATAATTACATGCAAAATAAAAATGGCAACATTTGTCTCTCTTTAATTTAACTATATATAATATAATGTTTTAGAGAAATTTGGCTATTCTTATTTCAGTTCAAAAATTTATCAAATCTTTCTTCTCTTCATTTTTCTTTTTTTCTGAAAAAAATATAAACTGAAAACCAAAAATCAAAAGAAAATTAGATTCAAACAAACAACTGAAAGCTTCAACCTAGTTTAGGTAGTAATTTCAAATCACAAACAACAATACAAAAATTCCACAAACAACTCAAACTGTTTCAAGTTAACCGAGCTAAAGATCAAGCAAATCATACTAACATATTACAGATCAACATCAAGATCAACTCCAGTTTCAAAACAATTCTAGATCATTTCATAAAGTACAGAGCCTGTCCCTCTGTTTCTAACATGTCTGTGAGTAAACATCAACTTCTTTCAAATTGAAGTTGTTTTATTTTGATGCATGTGAATAATCTGTGTAGTAAGATTGAAAATATGGTTTGCATGAATGAATGGATGAGGATGTATGTATACAGTTATGATATGTCTAAGCATGTGAATGTATATGTATATATCTATTACTCTGTTGATTTACAGGCTCAAAACCACCTATATAAATTCATATCTATTCAATTAAACAAACTAAGCTATGATCCCTGAAAAGAAAGTGATTTTAATGATATAACCTTATTTTTAATAATAATCTCAAGTGTATATGTTGAGTAATATTTCAAAAATGGGATTTTATAGTGAAAACTTTTTAATCAGAAAAATCGAATATTTTAATTTCATGATTTGATTCCATAATCAGATTCGTAATTGGAAATAATGAATTTAAATAAAGAAATCAAGATTTTTTAGATTGTAATAAGGAAGATATTTTGAGTTGATCAGAATTTGGGTATTCATCGATTGTTGATGAATGGCATGATGATAGAGGCCATGACTAAGGCTGGAGGAGGCTCGAGACTCGAGGATCGTAGGAAAATGCTCGAAGTATTCCTAGGTGACTGTGGTGGTCAGGGGGCGACGAACAAGGGTTCGACTATCAGTTTTGGATGGTGTTGATCTTCGAGGTCGTGTGTTGACTAGGGAGCATCAGAGTTGATCACGAGTAGGGGGATCGATGCTGGGGATCGAGACATTGCTCTAGGTTGGTCCGCATGGATGTCGGTGGTCGGTGGCGAAGGCTAGAAGTGGTTTTTCGATGGGGTTTGAGTTCCAGTTTTGATCGATGGGCCCGTTTTTATTTTTCCGTTGCATTCGTTGATCTGGAGGGTCGAGGAGGATGGCGAGGTTATCAGTGACTTGTCAAGGGTCGTAGCGATGGTCGGAGTAGGGTAGGCGTGGCGTGCACGTGCACGCGTGTACGTTGGTACTTGGGTATTGTTAAGGTTTTGGGGAAGAAGATGTATGCTCGAGTTGTTCTCGATGAAGATTGCGTGTTTGTCTCGAAGCCGAGGTCTGTGAGGTTTGCTCGTGAGTGTCATGGGAAATAGCTCGGGTATTTCTATTTTAAGTTCCTGGTTTTAAAATTTAAATGGAATCATAAACAGGTTTAAAAATAGAGTAAAACATGAACAGTTTTATAAAAGAAAATGTTTTAAATAAGTTTAAGTTTTGAAGGTTATTAAAATAATTTAGTTTAGCCCAGTTTTAAAAGTATATTTAAAAAGAATTAGTTTTCAAAGCAAAAATAAATTTAGTTAACAAGTTTTTGAATTTAAAGAAAATGAATATGTTTTCAAAGGATTATTAACCGTTGTGGATATATATAAAGACTAATACATATATAAACATATTACATAAATTTCAAAACATAAGTAATTAAGAAAAATTAATATAAACATAAATATATTAATATAAAAACAAGAGTAAATTTATAAAATAAGGATTTAAAACATTTGTAAACATATTATACAAGCTTTTGACACTTGTAGAATAATTAAAACCATGCATAGACACTTATGTGATAATAATTACATGCAAAATACAAATGGCAACATTTGTCTCCCTTTAAAATTTAACTATATGTAATGTAATGTTTTAGAGAAATTTGGCTATTCTTATTTCAGTTCAAAACTTTATCAAATCTTTCTTCTCTTCATCTTTCTTTCTTTCTAAAAAAATATAAACTGAAAACCAAAAATCAAAAGAAAATTAGACTCAAACAAACAATTGCAAGCTTCAACCTAGTTTAGGTAGCAATTTCAAATCAAACAAACAGCAATTCAAAAATTCAACAAATAACTCAAACTGTTTCAAGTTAATTGAGCTAAAGATCAAGCAAAGCATACTAACATATTACAGATCAACATCAAGATCAGCTCCAGTTTCAAAACAATTCCAAATCATTTCACAAACTATAGAGCCTGTCCCTCTATTTCTAACATGTCTGGTGAGTAAGCATCAGTTTCTTTCAAATTGAAGTTGTTTTATTTTGATGCATGTGATTAATCTGTGTAGTAAGATTGAAAATATAGTTTGCATGAATGAATGGATGAGGATGTATGTATATAGTTATGATATGTTTGAGCATGTGAATGTATATGTATATATATATTCCTTTGTTGATTTACAGACTCAAACCCACCTATATAAATTCATATCTATTCAATTAAACAAATGTAAGCTATGATCCCTGAAAAGAAAGTGATTTTAACAATATAACATTATTTTTAATAATAATCTCAAGTGTATATGTTGAGTAATATTTCAAAAATGGGATTTTATAGTGAAAACTTTTTAAATCAGAAAAATCAAATATTTTAATTTCATGATTTGATTCCATAGTCAGATTCGTAATTGGAAACAATGAATTTAGATAAAGAAATCAAGATTTTTTAGATTATAATAAGGAAGATATTCTGAGTTGATCAGAATTTGGGTATTCATCGATTGTTGACGAACGTCGTGATGATAGAGACTGTGACTAAGGCTGGAGGAGGCCGAGACTTGAGGGTCGTGGGAAAATGCTCGAAGTATTCCTAGGTGACTGTGGTGGTCAGGGGGCGACGAACTTGGGTTCGACTGTCAGTTTTGGTTGGTGTTGATCTTCGGGGTCGTATGTTGACTGGGGAGCATCGAAGTTGATCGCGAGTAGGGGGATCGATGTTGGGGATCGAGACGTTGCTCTAGGTTGGTCGGCATGGGTGTCGGTGGTCGGCGGCGAAGGCTAGAGGTGGTTTTTCGATGGGGTTTGAGTTCCAGTTTTGATCGATGGGCCCGTTTTTATTTTGTTGTTGCATTCGTTGATCTAGAGGGTCGAGGGGGATGGCAAGGTTATCGGCGACTTGTCAAGGATCGTAGTGATGGTCATAGTAGGGTAGGCGTGGCGTACACGTGCACGCGTGTACGTTGGTACCTGGGTATTATTAAGGTTTTGGGGAAGAAGATGTATGCTCGGGTTGTTCTCGATGAAGATTGCGTGTTTGCCTCGAAGCCGAGGTCTGTGAGGTTTGCTCGTGAGTGTCACGGGAAATAGCTCGGGTTGACTCTGGAATTTTGAGTGTTTGTCTCAGGTTATTTCTATTTTAAGTTCCTGGTTTTAAAATTTAAATGGAATCATAACCAGGTTTAAAAATAGAGTAAAACACGAACAGTTTTATAAAAGCAAACGTTTTAAATAAGTTTAAGTTTTAAAGGTTATTAAAATAATTTAGTTTAGCCTAGTTTTAAAAGTAAATTTAAAAAGAATTAGTTTTCAAAGCAAAAATAAATTTAGTTAACAAGTTTTAGAATTTTAAAGAAAATGAATATGTTTTCAAAGGATTATTAATCGGGTTTCCAAAGTAATTTATTACAACAAGGTTTTTAAAACAAGTTTTCAAAGAGTTAAAATGTTAAAGTAAATGCTTAAATTTGTTTGTTTAAAAGTAATTATATTAGGTTAATTTTGTAGTTAATTCCCAAATGTTTTCAAATGAAGTTTAATGATGAAATAAAGAAGTGGTTAAGATAGTGTATTAATTTTAATTAATCAATAATTATCTAAATGATGTTTGTATAAATTAATTTCAAGCATTTAATTTAAATGATAAGTAAGAGTGTAATTAAGGCAAATGGTTTATCTTAATAAATTATGGTCTTATTGATAAAAGTAATTAGAGTATAATTACTTAATTAACTAAGATGATTAATTAATGTAATTAAAGTAAGATAAATTAATTTGTTTAATTAATTATGGATAGTTAATTACTTAATTAATTAAGGATTAATTAATCTAAGTAATTAAAGATCAATTAATTAAAGAATAATTAACTAATGGAAGTAATTAGAGAAATTAATTACTTAAAATTAAAAGGATTAAAGAATATAAATTAATGGAAGTAATTAGAGGTTAATTACTTTAAATTAAAGGATTAAAGAGGGATTAATTAATGGAAGTAATTAGAGAGATTACTTACTTAATTAATTAATGTGATTAATTTAAGATTATTAATGAATTAAGGATAATCACTTAATGAAATTGATTAAGTATAACTACTTAATGTAATTAATAAAGTGTAATTACTTAGTATAAGTAATTAAAGGATAGTTAATTATAGAATGTGATTAATTAAGGTTAGTTAATTAATGAATAAGATTAATTAAAGGATAATTAATCAATATAAGTGATTATGAATAGTTAATTAATGTAATTAATTAAGGGTTAATGTAATTAATGAGTGTAATTAAAGGTTAATTAATGTGATTGGTTTAAGGATAATCAATTTGTGTAATTAATTAAGGGTTAATTACTTAATGTAATTAAAGAATAATTAATCAAGGATGATTAATTAAGATGATAATTAAAAAATGATTAATTAATTTGTTTGTAATTAATTAATGTTAAGTAAGCAGGATTTAAAATTGATTGAAGTAACTAATTTAATTTATTTAAATTAATTAGAAATGGTGTGAATAATTAATCTTGCTTATGGATAATTGAATGATACTGAATGCGTTGGATTTTTGATATCTCTGATATGTGATATGTGTTACTCTATGATATGGGATGTTTTGGTTGAATTGTAATAATTTGGATTATCTATCTTTGATAACGTGAATTATCTATCTGTGTGAATATAGATAATAAATTAAATTGTTTTAAAACAACTTGGCCTTAAAAGACGGCATTTTGGATTTCGGTGAGACCGGGATCGGATTTCAAATTGGATATCCGAAAACCACATCGATCGAAATTAAACGATAGGTCCTGAAATCTCAAGTGAATTTCGAGATGAAGATTCAGAGTGCAAGGGCTATGGTCGTTAACTCTGAGGGTGATTCCAAAATGAGGGTAACGAGATAGTGCCTTTGGTTTCGTTCGACCCCGGAATAGACTTGTATGGATTGAATGCTTTTAGAACATCATCATTGGAGGACGATGAGCATTCCAAGTTATGTGTTCTAAAAAGGTAATCGTAGCCTCAAGCCTTATCAACCGAAAATGGCTAAAACAGGGGAGGTACAGCAAGGCTAAGTGGGTAGAATCTAACTAGGATAAGATTTCCCCTGTCTAGAGGTCCATTTTTATTCGGCTGTGTGGGCAGTTGTTCGCGACAGCTGCGGGGTTGTTTTATTTGGGATTATCCAATAAGGGATGGTTCCGGTCTTGTGTTACAGGGGATCATGGTGGATCCTCGGTATGGTGATCTAGACCACGTACTGTGACGGACGGTACCTCCGTAGCCCTGCCATTGTATGAAATCCATTCTCCAATAAGTGTCGTACGTTTTGATTGTGCCCAACTATGTTGGAACGTGAGATGTAAGCATTCCAGCTATTTTTATATTTTACTTGAAAACCCTAGACACTATTATAATATCACTGGATTTCCTATCAAATGTTTTGGTTATCGTAAGGTAAAAGCCCGACATGTTTATTTGTGGCGTGGTCTTACGAGATACCCTTTGCTTTCAAATGATTTTCAAAGTTAAGCAACTTTAACCCGTTTACTCACACCAGACCCATGTCTGACCCAGAGTTTATTTTCTGTTTTTTTAAAACTCTTGGGTACTCAATTTTGTACAAGTAGCCAAAGGATTCAGGTTAGCTTTGACAAATTCTGAAGGAGATATGGAGTAGGAGGCTTCAGCATATTGTGGTTCTGCGTATTGTGGTTCTGCTATATTAATCTCTGAGTTGTATCTTGAATTGTATGGTGGACGAGTTTTTATAACTCTCTAATGTGTTGTGATTTAAAGCTGTATAACTCTAATAGATGTTGTATACTATGTAATAACTAAGTGATTAATATATTTTATTCGATCCGTTGTGAGATTCTGATATGTTTTGTTCTTTCTTTCCTATCTTTTCTCCTTTTTATCCATTTCTTTCTAAATAATGATGCATCTTTCTGTGGAATGAAAGGCGGGTCATTACAGAGTATATTTCTTTTCTTCTTTGTTACTGTAAATATATATTTCTTTCTTCTTTGTTTGTTAATGTAAATATATCATAGTCACATTTTCTTATGTTCATATATATATATATATATATATTAATATCAGTACAAATATGTTGCTGTTTCATATCCTTAGTATATTCAACATTTTACGTGCATTGATTTTTTTATATATATATATTGTTTCACAACATCAGTTCATTCATTATTTTTGAAATATAACCTAGTTGAATAGGAATTGCAAAGCAAAGAGAACATAATACGTAAGTATAGTACATGAGCATACTTTCCATTTTGTGAAAATATTTTGGTTCCATTATTTTCTTACAACTAAAATAATTTAGACGTATCACTCCACTAATGCAAATATTTATTATATTATGTAAATTGATACACATATTACGTGAGTTGCATGTATTAAGAATATATTTTCATCTTTATAAACTTAGCTAGGCATAGTCATGTATTAAGTATATGTTTCATATTTATAAACTTATGTAGGCATAGACATGTACTAATAGAAATGAGATTTCTTTTTTCAAATATGTGTCCATATATTTACACTTTGAGCCACCAATTTTCAATAAGATATAACTCAAAATCTACCGTGAATTTGAGCATGCAACCAAAAGAAAATATGTAGAGGAAAGTGAAATAAACAAATTGACTAGCTTTCGCTTGACTGACGGACCCCGTAGTGACCAGAAATGACACCGTTATGTCCACGTCTGTATGGCGAACGGTAGCGTTACAGCCAAAATGGAAAGTAACAACAGAACCGTATTGTGTAGCTGAACACAACAGTGGTCTCGGTTCGGTCATTGGAGGCGTGACCGTGCCTAAAATTTTTAGAGTACGCCGCTACACAATATTCCGTTCGCGTATGGACCACGAACGACCGAAATAAAAATACGATCGTGCACGACAACATTATGCAATCACAAAATAGCAATAAAATAGACCGGTTAACTTATTCTATAAAATTTCATAAGAACCGGCTTTTGGCGCAAAATGCGTCAACCGAAAATATTTTATTTTCCAAATTTGAAATTATAGAAAAATTCTATAAATTAAATTAAAATGACGTCATCAAAAATCTAGTCTATATTCAAAACGTACGTTTTATTATAATTTAAATTCAAATCCGATGAAATTCTTCAAAATTATGTTTTCATGTTATTTTATGAATGTTCATTACATATATGATGCTATATACTACAAGTTAATGCTATGTTGCACGATTACGACATCTATATGTGATATAAACTAGAACATGATATAATTTTGGGAATAAATGGTATATTGGTAAGTTAAATACAAAATAATTTGAATGAATTTAACCGATGAAGTAAAGGTACGAGGTGATTCTACTAGACACTAGAGTCCATCCACTAGGACAGATTCGGTGTCTCTCCCTAAATCGTGACAACTTGGTCCCTCGCCGCTTATTGTCCAATCGATTTGTTGCACGGACACAACCAGTAACCACGGTCACAAGCGCAGTGAAAGTGGAAAAAGAGAAAGAATCGAGAGTAATCTCATTGATGGATATGTGGTGAAACAAAGATGAAGATTACAACATAAAGGGGTGAGCGCCAACGGTGAACAGAAGAAGATAGTGCAACTAATGGATCGTGTAGGGGCACCCATAATTTCTGATCGAAAGATATACGGATGAAAAAGGCCATGATATCAGTACGATACAGATTCTAGTAAAAGTGAATAATGAATAGGATTCACTAGTAATTCCAGACCTGGTATATGAATAACTTGACAATGAGATGTCTATTGAATAATGAATGCAACTTATAAATCAATAGGATGTAGTATCTCAGTTAATTAGAGTTGCGGCTGTGATTCACTTTAAATAGTGTCATGACACGTGTATTTAAACCGAAATAATCCAATGGGATGTGGGGGGTTTAGATTATGGAGCGTGTGACATATCTATTTCTTTTAATATCACATATATAACCCAACTCCACACATTTATATGAATCATTGTTACACTATTATATTTACAACTAGATTTATAGCCTGACTCGAGGTTTTGTTTTTGACAACTCCTCGGGTCAGACAAAAGATTTTCAAAATGATTTCGTTTTCACGTTTTGAGGTGATTTCATACGACATTGAGATGGACGGTAACTGGCATACATTATATAAATTTAAGTTAGTTGTAGATTTAGAGCTTCACAGACGCACACTTGCTACATGCCTCAGAGGAACTATTAGAGTCATTTGGAGGAGAGATGTTAGGGAGATACATTTAGAGTGCATTGAACTATGCTAAGTTGATTTTGTGTAGTCATGTCGTATGTCCTTTGTATATATTTGTCTGTATATGTATTAGGACATCATTTTTGGGGTAGTTATATATAGTATGCCTGATGACTTAGTTGTAGATATATGATGATAATCTGACGTCTGTTTGTACCTATGCATATGTGTATATATGTATGTGTGTGTATATATATATATCTTTATGGTCCGTTGTTTTGTGAAACCATTATATATTTTGTTTTGATATGTGATTTAGATACAAATTTCCTAATTTTGTGCATATTACATTGTGTCGAGATGAGAAACGTATCACTTCATGGATGTTCAAGTATTTTAAACGTATCCATATTGATCCTAAGTAGTGTATATGAGAGATCACTCCTTTATTGCCCATTGATCCGAGCTATCAGACGGTAAACTCCCTTTGATATTTTGGTCACTGGAGTCGGGGCGTCATAGCTGTAATGCCCCGGCTCTAGTGATCGAAATATCGGTGGTAATATACACGAGTTTAGGGAAATTTGTATCTAAATCACATATCAGAACACAATATATAATGGTTTCACAAAACAGCGGACCAAAATGATAGATATACATATACATACATATACATAGGTACAAACAAACGTTAGACTATCATCATATATGTACAACTAAGTCATTATGCATACTATACATAACTGCCCTAAAAATGACGTCCTAACACATACACAGACAAATATATAGAAAGGACATACGACATGACTACACAAAATCAACTTAGCATAGTTCAATGGAGTCTAAATATATCTCCCTAACATCTCCTCTCCAGATGACTCTAACAGTTCCTTTAAGGCATGTAGCAAGTGTGCGTCCGTGAAGCTCTAAATCTACAGCTACCTTAAATTTATATACTGTATGTCAGTTTCGTCCATCTCAATGTCATATGAAATCACCTCAAAACTTGAAAAGATAATCATCCTAAAAAGCCTCAGCCTGACCCGAGAAGTTGTCACAAAACATAACCTCGAGTTAGACTATAAATCTAGTTGTGAGCATAATAGTGTAACAATGATTCATATAAATGTGTGAAGTCGGGTTATATATGTGATATTAAAAGAAATAGATATGTCACACACTCTATAATCTAAACCCGCTCACATCCCATTGGATTATTTCAGTTTAAATACACATGTCATGGCACTATTAAAAGTGAATCACAGTTGCAATTCTAATCAACCGGAATATCACATCCTATTCATTTGTAAGTTGCATTCATCACTAAATAGAAATCTCATTGTCAAGTCATTCATATACGAGGTCTGGAATTATTAGTGAATCCTATTCATTATTCACTCTTACTAGACTCTGTATCGAACTGATATCATGGTCTTTTTCATCCATATATCTTTCGATCAGAAATTGTGGGTGCCCCCACACGATCTATTAGTTGCACTATCTTCTCCTGTTCACCATTGGTGTTCACCCCGTTGTGTTGTAATCTTCATCTTTGTTTCATCACATATCCATCAATGAGATACTCTCGATTCTTCCTCGTTCCCGTTTGCACTGCGCCTGTCACCGTGGTTATGTCCGTGCAACAGATCATTTGGACAATAAGTGATGGATTGAAGGGATAACCGTTATTGCATTCCATGTGGTCTTAGAAGTAATGTTATATATTTTTCGCATATTTCTTGAGTTTCTCATACCACACTTATGTTTGACACTTGGCTTTCGTTTTCTCTAAATTCCTCATGTGCTCTTTTGAGTAGTTTGAGAAAGGCATATTTTCATTGATGTTCTTTGGATTTCGAAAACAGGAGATGGGTGTTTCACCTACCGTAGTATTCTTATTTCCACCGCATTACTATTGTATGTACCAACATTTTGTGAGGACATGTTGCTATAGCTGTCCAAGCTGATGACAGTACTTGGATTTTAATAACTCTGAAATTTCTGTATCGAAGTAACCCCTTTTGTACTGTTATTTTGAAATTATATGTTACTATTCAGCTGTGAGATTCTGATATTGTGTTTCTTCTTCCTTGTTCTATTTTGTTTTTCTTTTTATTTCATCCAAACGGTTCGTTCTTCCAACACTTGGATGCTAGGCACACGAATACCATGGATGTACCAGTCTTGACATTTAGGGGTCGAGAGGGCAATCGTTAAATTATTCTTTTTACATAAAATATAATCCTTGGTAAATTATTTCATTTAGCAATTTCGAAAACAATATTTTGTTGGTTTGTCTTGTTCAAGTGTTTAGAGATCCCTATTAACAACGATAACAACTCGCATTGATCAGAATCTATAAACCACCCAATATATAAATCAACACAATACAAACATTTTTATAACAATTACAAATATGCACTCTCGTACAAATATTATACTCAACTCATAATAAGGAATTCCATTACCCTATCTTTGAATGAGTTACATCCACCATGGACAAGTTCTCGCTTAAGCTTAAGCTCTGATACCACATATAACGATCCGTATTTAACCCTCGAATGTCGACACTAATACATCCCTGGTATTCACGTGTTGAGCACCCAAGTGCCGGAAAGACAGAACGTTAGGGTAAAT
Organism: Allium cepa; assembly: GCA_030765085.1. Lineage (NCBI taxonomy): Eukaryota > Viridiplantae > Streptophyta > Magnoliopsida > Asparagales > Amaryllidaceae > Allium > Allium cepa. Next base: position 91,081,019 of record CM060930.1, on the reverse strand, counting down.
GGAAAAGAAACAAAAACAAGAAAGAAGAACACAATGTTAGAATCTCACAAGTGAAACGATGATATATATAATATCTCAAAAGGTCTTTATCAAAAGAAAATTTTGATATACATACATCAATTAGAGTAAACTAATGTATCATAAGCTTGGACAGTTGTAACAACCCATCCTCACAAATCCTGATAGAAAACCAAATCAGGTAATGCAGTGAAAAATAAATATGGTAGGAACCCATCCAGCTCCTTTCCAAGAGCTCCAATAATCCACAACTAAATCTGGAGACATACTCGAGCTGACTCAAGCATTAAGAAAATCGTATATCTCCAGATAAAATATACTATAGGAAAAATATAGCCAGTCCATGCCCGAACGTGTGGTACCAGGTCACATCACTCCTATATGCATATTCGCAAGTCACACTAGAATAGAGCGTTTGCAGCATTTATGTTAGCTAAACCCCATATGATATGTCTCCAATCTCTGGTTTTCGTCATTACTGTTGGTGAAGCCATGTTTACCATCCCAGCACAGGAATCACAACTCAAACAGACCTTCTACACGAGCTCTAACTACACATGGATTCACATACCCCAACAGATATCAAATTCACATATGGATTCCCACATCTCAATAGATCTCGGAATCACGTATGGATTACCATATCTCAAAAGGTCTCGAAATCACACATGGATTCCTACATCCCGAATAAATCATGAACAACTACATGTATTTGGACTTCTCAAACAGATCTTGAATCTCCATATAGATTCCAGCATCTCGAACCAATCATGAACCTCTTCCAAAGCATAGAACACGTATATGATTTTGGAGTGGTTATGGGTTCAAGTCATCTCATATAAGTACACACCCGCTTATCGGGTGCTCCAAAACCAATCGCTAGATTTTCTATAAACTCAACCACGATTCTGTGGGAAATAATCAAATAATACATAAGAGTGGAGATTACCTCCTAACCGTTTAAGCAGATGGATTTTCTTATCATTTGTCCTAGAAGAGCAAAACGAGTTTATGCATTCAATATAGCATCACCAAAGATAACTGTACCATATAATTTCTGTGTTTCTTCTTGATATTTCCAAAGTCATATTTTGGTCAATTCAATAGCAATGAGAATAATCGCATACGGGAAACTAAGTTCCGTATATCCATAAGCAAGTAACACATAAAGAACGATAGAAACAAACAAGCACTATCAAGTCATATAAACAACTCCTAATCTTTTTTTAATTAATTTTCCTTTATTAATTAAAAAACCTCTTTTATTAATAAAACTCATTTTTACTCAATAACTCTTTACAAATGAAACTCGACTTATTAATTAAACTTCTCTGTTTAATTAAAACATCACCATTCATTTCTATACGTTTCAATACTCTCAAAAGTGTTTATATATTTATCTCAACCATATAAGCATATTCATAAATCAATTTCAAAGGGCTTAAGACAAATGTTACTCAAATATTGTCACTAAAAGTCCAAAACCATTTCACTTATGTTATCTTTAGAACATTCCTTTCAAAGATCTATTTACATTCACAGGTTTAATCAAAATAGGTTAAAGACGAATGTTATTAACACATTGCCACAACTAACCTCAAACTAATTCATACTTGTTATTCTCTTTAACTTTCATTATTAAAGATCTTAGTATTTTCTTAAAATTATTTAACAATATTTTACCACTTTAATATATTATCTAAGGGTTTAAAAATAAATGTTATTGTAATATTGTTTACAACAAACCCAAAACAAATTTAACTTAATCGTTATCTTTAAAACTCCTTTTTAAAGATCTAATTACCTTCAAAAGTATAGTTAAATGGGTTAAAAAAAATTTTGTCCAAACATCATTACTATAAACTCAAAATCACCTTTATACTTGCCATTAACATAGAAACATTCATTTAAAGCTCTAAGTACATCTTCACCTATTAAACAAGGTAGTATACCTTTTTTAATAAATGTTAAAAAACATTCATTATAACATAAGTGTTATAATCCGAAAACTCCTTCACATTCTTTTACAAATACTAAACTTCCTTTATAAACTTCTGAATATTCTAAAATACCTTTAAAAAGAAAAATACACACACACATATTAGTTTATTTATAAAAACAAGATATCTAATAAACTACCACAAACCATTTATAGATATTATATTACTTAAATAAATCTTTAACAAATTTTATAAAACTATATATTCTAAAATATTCTTTTAAAATACTTATACCATATTTTAAAATTAATTTAAAAACCTAAAATCCTGTTTTATAATTTAAAACCACTACTTTAAAAATACGTAAATGATTATCAGTAATATATTTAAACCTCAATATTTTCTCAATAATAAGTATGTTTATAGTACTGATTGAAAATACAAAGAAGCACTAGGATGTCTTCCAAAGTTAACTTTTAAATCGCCAATCACAGCGATTTCAGAATGCATCCGTAATGATTTTTTCGCTTATAACATTTACAACTTGCAATTGCAATTTCCACAAATGTCCAACCAATTCCTCTATGTTAAAGACACTAAAACACATGTAGCCATATATATATATATGCACCTATCCATAATATATCACAATTTATCCAATTTAACATACGTCAAATATCAGGGATTTCAAAGCATGTCTGTAATGACAATATCACTTCAAACATTTATAATGCACTATCAAATATGAGAACAAGTAGTATCGACCTGATTAAAAGAGAGATTATACTCAATAATAATGTTGTCACTTGTTTTACAAAATAAGACAGGGTCCAAAAGTAATAACTTGCATTGTTCATTATACTATTTATATTTTAATACAACAACAATTATATACACAACAATATACACATAACCAGTGAGTAAATTCATCCTTCTTTCGGCCAACGCTTACATGTTTTCGAATAGTTTAAAATTGAACGCCATTCGATTTTAGCTAAAAATTTCACTAGCTCCATACTCAACGGATCCAACTTCAATGCATACACAACTTTGATACATGTCCAATACAAAAGACTACGTCCAAATCTGACCTCTTATGAACAAGGCACAACATCAGAACATTTTGAGATTAATTAATTTATATAATCACCTAATTAAACAATAATTACCTTACTAGTCATGATCAAAACCTTATCTTCCCTTGTCAAACACACGATGCCATCCATTTGCATGCTGCCAATGTCATATGCCACCTTCGACCGTTGCACCCCTACTTTCGACTCCCCTAGCCAAGACGAACTCATTACCATCGATATCACCTCCTCCCATCACATATAGCTGAAGATCAGACCCAAATCATTCCTCCTTTCAACCCTATATCCCTACCGCATCCCCTCACTATACGACGACCCGTCACTAGTGATGTAACCCCCAGACCGTGATGCAAACTTTTCATGTTGAACCCCTCGCCTAATTCGACCTATAGTGGTCAAAGATATCTTGGGCATTGGATTTGGGGGTTAGGGTTAGGGCATGGATTTGAGTTTGGGAAATAAAAGAGAAATGAGGTCCTTATATAGAATATTCACCAACACCATTCGCCTCTAAAAATAACGAACTCCGATTGAGATGTGCTCACTTACATTCCCAACTAAATACCTATATTCTAAAATCATTGGAACTAGTTTTGGGACCTAATTCTATCATATATGAAATTTAGCTTTTAGGCTATTATAGTTTAATTCTTGACATTAACCGCTATGCATTTTGAGCTCGCACGATCATACATTACGTCCGATCGCGACGAAACTGGTCGGCGTATAACAACTCATTATTTGGACCCAATGACACTAGTTAATTAAAAATCCGAGACAGTGCCTTGGAATAATAATTTCACATGTTAATTAAAATGAATAATTTTAATACAAATTTAATCACATTAATTATAACCAACGTTTCTCCATTGTCACTTACTATTTAAAAATAATTTAAATAAGCTTTCAAAATCAATTTTATTTCCATTAAATCCAACATTTAAATTATTACATAATTCTAATATTTAATTACAAAACATTCAAAATTTCTGGGTCTTACAAAAGTAGAGGAGAAGTAAGTGATTTGCACAAAGAAAATCATCTTGGTATCTACATGATTCATGTCGGTGCAGACCTGATTTAAAGACAAGGGACTTCGTCTTTCCTCCTACTTTCTCGGATTTGGAGTTTTACCCCGTTTTTAGTAATCTGGCAACTCTAGCAGGCAATCCTCCTATAAATATCAAGCCTAGAGCAACCTTTAGATGACTTTTTAGCTATTCTATTCTTCATTCTCTTATCTCTAATCAAATTACGTCACCTAATGGCTGTTTAGATATATTCTAGTCGGAAAAGTTCTTTTACTTAAAATCATTCTAAATAAGATTAAAGTGGACGTAGGTCGGAGTATTTATCAAACCACTATAATAATTCATGTGTTTTCATCGTTTTCTTACTATATTCTACTAAATATACTCTTTTCATATATTTTGAGCATGTTGTGCAATTTTTTGACCCAATGGTTTTCGTGCTTTCACTAAGAAAAGGGCTTCTTACGCGTAGATCTAGCTGTTTATTGTGGTTCAGAACGTCCAAAGGTAATTTTTTTTGTCATAGGTCCAAAAGAACTTCATATTGGAAGTGATGGCCACCGGGAGATCTAGTAAATCTGGAGCTGTAGCTGGTGGAGAAGATGAAGCTTCTAACCACAATGAAGAGACTAAAAAACCGATAGCCACTATGCCAGGACCATCTGCTCCATAATTGATGGTGTTAAAAGTGGAGTTTGATAAGATAGTGGATAAGTTAAACCAGAGGATGATGGATAACCAAAAAGCGCTTCTAGACAAGATGGATGTAAGCATTGCTTTCTTGACTAAGCAGTCCCAAAGCTAGAGGAGAAGCTACAGAGATGCATCACCGTCAGCTTATAAAGGAGAAAATTCATCTTTATTTTATCAGAATAGGAGAAATGGGAAGTAAAAGATAAAGTCAATTACTGCTAGAGCAAGCGGGAAAAGCGCTAGAGCAAATGACCAAGGTTTGGCCAGAGGAATTCATCTTGGTACTAAATAGAATCAAGTCGGTACTGCCATGAATTTGGAGAGTTCCAGAGGATTATAGCCCAAAGCCGTCAATCAATCTAATGGCAAGGACCATCTGCAGGACACTGGCAATGACGTTGCATAGAATGTTTGAGCTCTTGATTTGGAGTTTAAATGACCACCGTAGAGCCAACAAGTTGTCAAAGAAGATCCAGAGAAGTAGCTCTCTTAGACACAGGAAACCCTGACGTCATTTAGCGAGTCGAGACTGCTTGCGAAGTCAAACACTTGGTATTGCTCCTGATAGCCATCTTTCGGATCACCATGCTAGTAAGGAGCACATTGCTAATATGATAAAGTAGTCGATGGAGGAAAACCATTGGAGAAAGAATGAAGATTTGTGTTCCGTGCCTAGCTGAACTCATTCATAGAGAATATCTTACAAGAGGATTACCATAGGAAATTCATATTGCCTTCGATGCCATCGTACAATGGGACGACTGACTCTAGGCAGCATCTATTTAGAATGGAATATCGATGGTGTCGAGGCAACAAATGCAGTTCGATTTAGGTGTATCCCCATATTTTTAGATTTAGTTGCATTGATGTGGTTCATTTGGCTCCCGTCGAAGTCCATTTGGACTTTAGATGAATTGGCTAAGAAATTTTTGGAGCAGTTCAGGCTCCATGCTGCTCAGTCCAAGGATGCGATGTCCTTTTTAGACATTTCTTATGGACCCGAAGAGTCATTGAATGGCTTTTTGAATATGTTTAATATCGCAGTTACAGAGGTAAACGATCCAAAGGAGGATACGTGTTGATGGCTTTAGTCCGAGGGATACATCCAGATACAAATTTCAAAAAACGGCTGAGCATGAAATAGCCGACTATTTTGGAGGAGTTCTATTAAATGACTCTTATGCTTGGAAATGAAAAACATGTCTAATGGATCTGTTGGCGGCAGACAGTCGTAAGAGGTTATCCAAAGTAATGCGGCTATTAAACAGATCGATGAGAATGCCAGTAATGTAGCTATAAATGTTGGGAATTCTCTTAACCAGAAAAAGAGGAATCAAGGCACTAGGGACAAGAGGAATGATGCCAAAAAGCATCCAAGAAATATAAAACCAAAGGATTATACACCTCTAAATGGCATGCTCGATACCTTAGTACGCAAGGGACCGAGAAATATAGAAAGCCGCATTGGAGGGAGGCAAAAAAATTGAGAGATGCTGTGGAAAGTACCATTGATTCTATGAAACCCATGGACACAATAGGAATGAGCATCCTCACTTGAAGAATATCGTTGATGAGTTAATCCATAAAAAGAAATTGTAGCAATATGTTAGACAACCACGGGATGGTGGAAAGAATGTAAGACACCAAGGGCCAAAGACCCAAGAGAGCTATCCTAGACCCAGCGGTGAGGATCCCAAGCGGCCTGACAGAAGAATCAATACTAGCGTAATAACTAAAGGACCTCGTACACTATAGAAAACCTGGAATGATATGAGCGGTACGCGAATTCTTTGAAGCATGTACTATAATAGAGCGGCTTTGCTATTGGGGATGGAGCACCAGCTAAGTAGTAGATATTGATGATCAATGATATAATCCTTCGTAACAAGGATTCTAACGAGATTGAAGCTCCAACCTATGATTCCATGGTGATAACAACTATTATGGACCTAGCTACTATGCGTCGAGTCTTAATGGATTGTAGAAGCTTGGCGAGTAATTTATTTAAAAGGACTTCTGATTAAGTGAAAATCGGTCTGAAGGATATCAAGCCTTGTAAGTCCATGATCCAAGGTTTTATCAAAGAGGCAAAGGACCCCATTGGGACTATTGATTTGTCTATGGAGTTAGGTAAAGGAGAACGCAAGACCTTGCAGGTTCACAAGTTTGTAATTATTGACGAATTTTTGGCATATAATGCCTTTTTGGGCCCACCGATCTTCCTAGTTTCAAAGTAGAACTGGATCCTTGGTGTTTGATGATGAAGTTTCCTATAGAGAATTGGGCCAGATTGATTCGAGGTGACTGGAGCACTGGGGGAGAATGTTACGTTTCTAAGCTTAAAGTGGCAAAGAAACGGGAGAAAAGGAAAGATGAAGTGATATCTCTCTACATCAAGAACACAGACGCATAGCAACCAATGCCCAAGCGCTAGCTTGGGATGCATTGTAAGTTCTATATGCCTGTAGATTTCAAGAAGCAGTCAGAGGAAGTGTGGACAGCATCAGTTGAGCTAATGGTCAATGTTCCGATTGATATGGATGATCCAACTCGGGTGCTTAAGATCAGATCCCAGCTTAGCACCAAATGTAAGGAGTTGGTTGGTTTTCTCTAAGAAAATCTACATGTTTTTCTTTGATGCATTTAGATATGTATGGGATATAGCCAGAGATAGCATGCCATGCATTGAATGTGGATCCAAAATATTCCCCTGTAAAACAAAAAAGATGCAGTTTGGGTTTGCAGCGATCCACTGCATTGAAGGAGGAAGTGGATAAGTTGAAGGCAAATGGCTTTATCCATGTGATTTATACCTTGAATGGGTATTGCACCCTGTCTTGGTTAAAAAGAGAAATGGCTAATGGCAGACATGCATTGGTTACTCAGAGACCAGAATAAAGCATGCCAAAAAAACAGCTTCTTATTGCCTAGAATCGACCAACTAGTAGATGGGACCACCAGACATGAATTACTTTCTTTCATGGATGCTTACTCCAGCTATAAACAAATACCAATGCACATTCTTGATCTAGAGCGCACAAGTTTTATAATGGATTTGGGATTGTACTATTACCGAGTTATGTCATTTGGTTTGAAGAACACTGAAGCTACCTACCATAGATTGGTGAATTCAATGTTCAAGTACCATATCACATGGGCAATGGAAGTGTATATGGATGAAATGCTCATTAAGTAATGGCTATCGATGAACCACATAGAAGATCTTTCAGAAATGTTTGATGTGCCATGGAGGTACATAATGAAACCAAATCCATTGAAATGTTCCTTTAGAGTTGCATTGAGTAAGTTTTTAGGATTTAACATGAATTCAAGGGACATGAGGCAAATCCAGAGTATATTAATACCTTGAAACATGTAATTACTCTAAGAACAAGTAAGGAAATGTAGAGCTCAAACAAGAAGGTTACTGCACAAGTAGGTTGATCTTAAAGGCAACTAACAAATGCATATTGTTCTTTGATGCCCTAAAAAAGGAGAAGGGAAATTTTCACTGGATGAAGGAATGACACGATGCTTTCAAAGAATTACTAAGGCATATGGAAAGAGCACCAGTCATATCCCAACCTTTGGATGGAGAAGATATGTTTACCTATTTGACGATGTCTGCTCATGCACTAAGTGCAGCATTGGTACGTGAGAAGGCAATATTCTTATGGCCAGCATATGACACTCATTTACCAAAGATGTAAATAACTATCCAAAGATGGAAAAGCTCACTTATTATTTGTTGTTTACTTTGAGGAAATTGCAACCATACTTCTAAGCTCACATGATAAAGTTGCTGACGGATCAGCCCTTAAAGCAAGTACTGCACTGACCTAAGACTTTGGAAGGTTATTAGAATGGAATATCGAGCTAAGCCAGTATAATATCACTTATCATTTAAGAAGTGCGGTAATAGGGCAGACATTGTTAGATTTCGTCGATGAATTTACCTTCCGGGATGGAGGTGGAAGATAACATGGTCTCACCTTCCTAATGGAAATTATACATAGACAGAGATTCCAATGAACATAACTCTAGAGGCAGGAGTGGTACTCGTTACCTAAGACAGATGGCTAATTAGTTATGCACTAAAGCTAGAGTTTCCTACGATGAACAATGAGGCTAAGTATGAAGCGTTGATGGTGGGACTGAAGATAGAGAAGGAACCGAAGGTAAGGATTTTGTATGTGCTCAGTGACTTCTAGTAGGTGGTCTATCGAGTAAGAAAGGATTCCAAGCTAAGGGTGCAAAACTTTCCCTTTACCTGATAAAGAGACTGTATCTATTTAATTATATAGAACATTATACAATTATGCATATCCTATAGGTGGAAAATATAAAGGCCGGCTCACTAGCCAAATAGGCTAGCTGTAGGGATGCGTAATTAATGGGATTGGTTTACGTGGAGGTTTAACAAATCCAAGTGTCGATTAGATTAATGTTGATTGGATCTTGGAGTCCCGGGAGGAGGAGTTATGGATAACTCCAATCAAGGATTATTTGTTGAAGGGAATTCTTTCAAAAGGAAGAAACGAATGATGAAAACTCTTTCATAAAGTACTGTGATCCATAATACAAAAAGAATTGTTGTACGTAAGAGGTTTCTGAACCCATTGCTTCGATGTATAACCAATGATAAGGCTAGGAAAATCCTTATGGAAATCCACGAGGGTAGCTGTGGTGGTCACACCGAGAGGCAGACATTGTTGAAGAAGGTACTTTGCTATGAATACATCTTGCCAACAATAAACTATGATGCTACCGATTACACTAGACGGTTTAAACGATGCTAGAATTTTGTGAAAATTTTGAGAGCTCCATCCATAGAGCTTACGCAAATGGTTAGCCCATAGCCATTTACGATCTAGAGGATTGATATAATCAGTGTGCTACCTATGTCAAAAGGTGGAGTTAAGTACTTCACAGTTGAAACTCCTTGCAACGATCATAAGGAGGAAAGCGATCAGCTTGTGATGAATAATATTCTCTATAGATTCATAGTTCCCTAGAAAATTATAACTGATAATGGGACTCAATTCGAGAGCACCAAGTTCAAGGATTTCTGCAACCGTTATAAAATTGAAAAAAGCTTTTCGACAATAGCACACCCAGTGGTGAATGGACAAGTAGAGGTGGTGAATAAAATCATCAAGTCCATCTTGAAGAATTAGTTAACTAAAGGCAAGAGCAATTGGGTCGATGAGTTTCCACTTGCATTATGGGCTTATAGGATTACAAGTCTGCGATTTGGCATACTCCATTCACTCTATCCTGCTGAGCAGAGACCTTGATTCTGATAGAATTGGAAGTCACCTCTCATTGAAAAATGCATTATGACTCAAGGTGAATGAGGAACTGTTATTTGAGTCCCTTAACTTAGTTGATTAAAAATAAGAGGCCGAATTAAGGGTAGCTACTGACCAAAAAAGAATAGCATGGCATATCAACACCAAGGTATGGAATTGTACCTTCAAAGTAGGGGACCTCGTTTTGAAATGGGTCATTCCTTGTACATGGTCCCTTGGTCCAAATTGGGAAGGTTCCTATGCGACAGAACAAAAACTTGGAGATGGAAAAGCTGACTAATATTGAAGGGATCCCGATTCCATGGGCGTGGAATGGCAACCAACTGCGGTGCTATTAGATTTATTTTCTACAAATAAGCCTCCTAGTGAACTGGAGGCGATGTATAAGGCAGGCCTTGCCACTTCTTTTGATTATAAATAAAGTTATCTTCTTGAACCAATAGAATCGTATTCTTGTAAGAATAGTCTCGTGATGCATGATTAGCAGTGCATTCAGGCACTCGGAGATAGGTACCAACTAACTCCTTTGATCTAGGATTAGGATAAAGTAGTATAATCACAATAATCGATCAAATAATTTTGCTTTATCTCTTTGGTCTTAAATAATGCCCAGAGATAGGAAAGGTCAATGCAGATACTTAGAGTCGGACACTAGAAACACTTGGTTCTCGAAGATAGGAATTGTTGTAAAACTAAAGCTTTCGCGACCATGCTTGCAATCCGACAGGACATTCTTGGCCGAGGATAAGCGGGGATGGTTAGTGAATGTTCCTGTACGCCCAAAGACATGTGAGATTGAGCATGGGAGCGCAGAGATAGGTGCTCGAAACACTGATTATCGGAGATAGGAATTGGTTTACAACCGAAATTACAACAACTACACTCGCAGCTCGACAGGACATGCCCAATCGAGGATAAAACGATAATGGTTGAGGAGCTATTTTGATCAATGCCTGGATTTTAGTAAGGTTTAACATTTGTGCTTATAGATAGGCATCTGAACTATTGACACCCTAGTGGTACAAATCGATGGGTAACTAGACCATCTATCACTTACGACCCAGCAAGACATACCTAGTTGATGACGAGTGACAAAGGTCAGCGAATGATTTCAATTAACTCCTGAAGATAGAAAGGATGGAAGTATGGTGTCCAGAGATAGACACTCGGAATATTACTTCTCGGAGATAGGAAACGACAAGAATTCAAAAACTTTTTTGACTATAACCTTGTTCACGAGCGGATGGAACTCGGCTAAGAATAAATAAAGTCTGCCATGGAGATAGCCAAATGAATAAAAAGTTCTGTTTATCCAAGATAGAAATACTTTGGCAACGGTAAATAGCACTCAATATTCTTTTGCAAAAAACTAAATTGGATGCCTACTACTTCTTCCCTCGCTTGCTACCACCTCTAGGATCATCCTTCATCGGACACTTCTTTGAATCCTTCCCATCCTTGGATCTTTCTATGACGACCCGGCTTCCTACACCCAGGAAGACGTATCGTTTTTAAAGAAAGAAAGGGGTAAGAAAATAGAAAAGATAGAGAAGAAGAAGAAACAACATCAGAATCTCACAGCGGAACGAATAAATTATATTAATCACACAAATATTACATAATCAACATCAATTAGAGTTACACAGATAATACATCACATACTAGACAGTTATAGACACCTGTCTAGTTATACAAGTCAATACACAATACAACACAGAGATACCAACACAACGGAACACTATATCTACAAATGCTGAAGCCTCCTGCTCCATTGCTCCTCCAGAATTCGTCGAAGCCAACCTGAATCCCTTGGCTACTCGTAAAAATTTGAGTACCCGAGAGTTTAGGAAAAAGAAGAAATAAACTCCGAGTCAGACATGGGTTTGGTGTGAGTAACAGTTAAAGTTGCTTAATTTTGAAAATCCTTTGAAAACAAAAGGTATCACGTAAGACTTCCTACAAATAAACATGGAAAAGTTTTTACCTTACGCTAACCAAAAAATTTGATAGGAAATCCAGTGATATTATAATAGGTCTAGGGTTTTCAAGTAAATATGAAATAGCCAAAATTGTTACATTATTAAATTCCAGCTACTAGCCACAAAAGTGGGTAATACAATCAAAACCGTTGGCACTTATTGGATTTTGGATTCCATACAATGACAGGGCTACTAGGGTACCGCCCGTCACAGTACATGGCCTAGATCAACGTACCGAGGAGTACACCCGCTCCCCTGCAACACAAGGCCAGAACCATTCCTTACTGAACAGTCCCGAACAAGATAACCCCACAGTTAGCTGCAGACCAACTGCCCACACAGCCGGATAAAAAGGGACATCTAGACAGGGGTATACCTTGTCCTGCTTGGGCATGACCCAGCTAACCTTGCTGCACATCCCTTGTTTTAGCCATTTCCGGTTGATGAGGCTTGAGGCTGCGATTACCTTTATAGAACATACCTCTTAGAATGCTCATCGTCCGTCTGACGATGTGTTGAAAGCATTCAATCCATACAAGTTCGTTCCGGGTTCGAACAAAACCGAAGGCATCATCTCGTTACACTCGTTTTGGAATCACCCTCAGAGTTAACGACGATAATCCTTGCACTATGAATCTTCATCTTCACTTCAGATTCACGACCTATCGTTAATTTGGATCATGTGGTTTTCAGATGTCTAAATATGGAAACCCGATCCCGGTCTCATCGAATCCAAAACGTATCTTTTAAGGCCGAGTTGTTTTAGAGTTAAAACAATTCAATTCAATATTATCTATATACACACAGTTAGATAATTCACATCTCATAATAGATAATCACATTATCATCAAAAACAGATAATCAATATTATCATCCAAACAGATACTTACTATTATCATACTTAAACCATACATCCATTTCACATAGATATTACTCATCTCATATCTGAGATCACAATCAATCAATGAAATATCAATATCATCATCCATAGCAATGATTTATTATTCACAATCCATAATTAATTTAAAATGAATTAAATTAATTACTTCTATCTTTAATTAATTTAAATTAAATTAAATTAATTACTCATTCCATAAATCCTGCTCATACAACCATTAATTAATTATAAATCAAATTAATTAATCTTTCTCTAATTTCAATAAGTAATTTAGTCTTTAATTAATTTCTCAAAAGAATTATTCTAAATCATTCATAGTAATTAACATTTAATTACTTCCTTATTAATTATTCCTTAATTAAACAATTCTTAATTACATCATTAATTATATTAATTAACGATCTCTAATTTATATTAAATTACTTTATTTAAATTAATTACATTAAGTGATTAATCTTTAATTAAACACAATTATTAATCACCCTTGATTAATAACAAACCAGTAATTAACTACCATTAATTACTTATTAACAAATTAATCATCCCATGATTAATTATTCCCATAAATTAATCCCTTGATTAATTAGAAAAGAAATTACCCAAATTACTTCATTTACAAATCATCTTGAATTAATTTCATCAAGTAATTATCATCTAATTACTTTCCTAAGTAATTATACTCCATTAATTACACTAAGTAATTACACATATCAAATCATCAACTGATTTCTTAAATTAATTAAACTAAATTAATTAACTTAATTTAATCCTATCATCAGTTACTTATGTATTCCAATTAATCATCTTTGATTTAAATAACTTTTGCTACATTCCAGGAGTTTCCTTTAATTTATTTACAAAGATTAATCTTTGAATAAATCCATAGATTAACTATTTATAATTTATTCCATTCATTCTTAATTTATTACATTGTAATTACCTTATTGATTTATCATTCTCAAATTAATCAATTTCTAATTTCATCATTAATTATAATAATTAATGATCTCTAATTACATTTTCACTTGTTATTTTGTTAATTATATTAAGAATACTAATCTTCAAATCACATATATTAACCCTCTTGATTAATAACATACAGTAATTAACCGTTCTTAATTAATTACTCAATAACAAGCTTAATCCCTTGATTAATTTCAAGTAATTATACCCCAATTACTTCCATTTACAACATCGTCCAATTAATTACTTCAAGTAATTATTCATCAACTACTTCTCTAAGTAATTACACTTCCAAAATTTCCAAGTGATTAAATCTAATTAATTAAACTTAATTAGTTAAATCAATTTAATCTAATTAACTTAATTAATGACAATGAGTAATTAATCCCTTAATTACTTCCCATTAAGTAATTACACTTAAACAATTACAATGATTATTATTAAATTAATTAATCTAATTAATTATTGAAAATTAATCACATTAATTAATTATAAAATAATCTAGTTAATGACCTTCATTAACATTTATTTAATTACTTTTCTAAAGTAACTAACATACATTAATCGTTATTAATTATAAATTTGATTAATCATTAATAATTTATAATTAATTAAAATCTAATCAATGGTTCTTAATTACATATTAATTACTTAATTCCTTATTTAAAACTTTAAATAATACATTTAAACTACTAATTACTGATTTAATTTATACAAACCATTAATTCTTCATTCTAATTAATTGTAAAGGTTAATAAGCCTCTAAATCTTCAATACTTTAAATTGGAACTCATTCTTATAGGTGATTAAATTATTATTTATAAATGAGTTTCAAACATTTATTTCCCAATTTACTTTTAATTTCATTTTAAAATTCCCGATTTAAAGTTAATAGCAATTATCTTTTATAAAGTTTAAATCCAATTTTAAACCGTAAATTTACATGTTTCTTCTCTTTAAAAAAATACTTTTTGTTAGAAGAAATTTAAAAGGACTAAAATCAATTTTTCTTTGTATTCCCATATCTAAAAGTATAACTCACATTTAAATTTGTTTGGACATTTGAATTTATACATCTTTATAAAAAAAATACATCAAAAATTCAATTTTAGTTTTATGTCCAGGTCTTAAAAATGCTTCCTGTACACTTCCAAGATCCATTTTAAAATCCCTTTCCCTTCAAATACATTTAAACTTAATTACTTTTAAGTTATTAAAACATATTAAACTTAAAGAATTTTTTTACTTCCAAACTAAACTTCAAACTGAACCTGACCTCATATTTAAGTTTTGATTAAAATCTTCATTCAATTCTTGATTTAAATTTTAAACCAAAACTTGAAACCCCAAATCAAATCAGGTTTGAGTTAAAACCTATAAAAAGAAAATACAACCTGACCCTCCCCTGTTTGCTTCGAGACCAACCCCAATGTCTACGAGCAAACACCCGAGTACACTCTTCCTTTTACTTTCTTCTTTCCCAATTCAACATCACCAGATATTGACGATGTCGCGTGCACGTGCACCACCCCATGGTGATGCTCCGACCACCGAGAGTGCCTCCGATAGGTCGACAGTGACCTATACCCTCACTTCCCATCATCAAAACGATGAAAAAAACATCAAAGAAAAATCGAGCATTCGAGCTCGATACAGGAACCAGAATGTAACCTGGAAAAGGCCTCGTTCTTGCCACAACAACCACCGGAACAAGTTAAACTCCGGCTGTAGCCTCGTCCACCTCCCCTCTACCTTCCCTCAAAACCGTGTGGCACTCGATCCATCGACGGCGATGAACGAGCGAAAGAAAACACGATGCCTTAAAACTAGGTCACCAACATTCGAACGCCTCCCGCCGCCACCACAAGGCTTAAATCAACCTCCGAGCATTTTTCCCAGACCCCACGATCACCCCCCCCCCCCCATCTCCTGCCCCAGTCCCGACCTCCCCGATCAACGTGACCGCCCACGGTGACTCGAAATGCCCAAAATAGATAAACACAAACTTCTCTCATACCACACCATTAAAAATCATCAAATCAGGTTTAAAAATCATGTTAAAGTATAAAGATTTCATCTACATACCTGAATCGGTAAATCGTAAGGTTTAAATTTTGACATATAAAAGGATATGATCAATGTTCTTGATTTCCTGAGCTAGATACAAATTGGTTGGACTTGAAATAAATTTTAATCTCAAGTATATGATATAACAACACTTCTTGTTTCTAACTCTAAGTCCAGATGGTAAATAGAACGAGAGAGAAAGATTTTTGGAATCAAGGTCTGTTGTTTTTTATTAAAAAAGAAAACTAAGGCAGAGAACAATGAAATCAACAGCTTGCACACATACTTCCAGTTTCCACAAATACAGATAATTATATATGCATAAAAAAACATATCATAGAGATATTTGTTTAGATTAAACCTTTAAATGTTTAAAGAAAGAAATGTTACTCACAGGTTTTAAAAGAACAGAGCCTTCAATTTTCACAGGCTTGAAAATTTGCAGGCTAGAATCTCCTACTTCTTGAGTCTCTGATTTGTTGGGTTGCCTTGTTGATGTTGAGTGGTTTACTTAAGTTTTTAAATGAAGTTTATTTTATATTTTACTCAGCTCGAACTGAAATGGAAAGATGACATAGGAAAGTAGCTTACAGGGTGATATTTAAAACCAAGTTACAGTGTGCAAAATTTCGTCTTTTGTATAGGTGATTAGTATATTTTAGTACAATACAACATACATAATCTTTGTTTGAACTAATTTAAAACAGAGATATTTTTATGGTGGAGGCTGATATGAAATGTATTGTGTGCTAAAAAGATTAACATTAATTGCTTTTGATTGATCAAGAATACATAATATTGTCTTCCTTAGCAAGCCTTCACATATATTTATTTTTTTATTTTTTTTATTTTTTTAGCCTGCACACATTTGATTTTGTTTCTAGTTTTTATTTGTTGCCTTTGTACAATCTGGTATATTTGTTTTGTTACTTTAAACTTAAGTATATGCTACTTTTTTCCCCCGTCAGTCTACACTTATTTTGATTTTGGCTAGTTCTCAAGTCTTCTGCTTTGTATTATATATGTTACTTGTTTGATATTGGAATGTATTCTTTTGTTCAATATTTTACTTTGAAAATTAAATGAATGATATTTTAACCTGTTGTTTTGAATTTTTGTATGAGCTTACTTTATATTTTACACTCTGTCTTATTTTTATTTTATACTCTAACTTACATATTTATTAATTATTATAAAAAAAAAGAACACATTTATCAATTTGAAATGATTTATAAAAGAAACTATCTCTTTATTATAAATCATTTATTTTACTATATATACTAATGTACCATTTGACAATACTGTATTTAAATCCTATATATATTTTAAATCATATTTATCAAGCTATACTTAAAAAGAAAATAGAACAAATCTTTTTGTTAGTAAATTTTAAATTTAAACTAAAGCTAGAATAAGTTTTAAACTATTAAACATTTATCTTAAATATTTAAAACCATATAGTTATTTCTTAAATAGCTTTGAAAAGCTTAATATTAATTAAATCATAATTTCCAATTCACTAAAATGTATACAAGAATTTGAAAACATAATTTTTTAGTTAAATTTTAAAACAAAGCTTTCCTATTTACAATATATACAAATATATACATATATAAATAGAAAACAATCAATTAGTTTTAAAAGATAAAATTTACCAATTAGATATATATTAAAAGAAAAGTATCAATTCAGATCTTATTAACAAAGATATATTAAATCAATTTAATTTTTAATGCAGATTATTAAATTGATATTGCTTAAATTTTTCGGGTTGTCACACTTTCCTTCTTAGGCATCCCTTTCTAGAGAGTGCTACCTTCGGAATGAGTGCGCTCTCTCTATTTCTAGGTTTTAATGACAATAGAATCTTTAGGTTTGTCGACATGATCGTCCGAAGATTTAGAGGGTCCTCCAAGGCTATTACCTTTTGGAGGCTTGATTTTGATTGATGGAACTTTTGAAGTAGGGCTTGCCATTTTTAAGCTAGCAGGTATCTCAGTTCTCGGCTTCTTTTTAATCTTGATCTTACTGGGGTCAAGCTTCAATCTCTCTGACATGGAAATTGAATTGGTTATGCCCGTGGCACTGGTGATTGTGATTTCTTCCCTAAGGATCTGTGAAGTATCCTCCAATCCTTCTAGAGTTATTATCTTCTACGAACTAGGACTGTGGCTGGAACTGGAGGGAAGAAGTGGAGTGATATGTCCTATGGTGATAGCGGTCAAGTCATTAGAAATCACGATGTGACCCAAAACTCGAGTAATTAGTGGTAGATGAGAAGGAAGTGATGGATGACCAATATGTTCATAGATAGCAAAGTAAAAGTTAATGACGACCTCTGGCAAGAACTGAAGGTTCTCAACTACTGGAGACACAAGGGAAATAACTTTGTTGGTTGGAGTTTCTTTAGAGGGGATTTAGTGAGTTCGCCCTCTCCTATTATTGACTGCATTGGTTGAGAAACATGAAATAGAATGTAAGGAGTGTTAATAGTCATGGAAGCAGTAGGATTCGTAGTAAAGGTGGACTCAGAATTAGCCCCCATGAAAATTGGAGTCTCCATTGCAGGTATTTTGGAATGGCGAATCAATGGTTCCGTTTGATCCAATGAAGTAAGATCAATAGGAGCCTCGACGAGTGACTTTCTTGCAGCCACATCCTCTCAGCTACGATCGCCCTACCTCTCCAGTGCTATAATGTCATTTGCTTCCAAGGATTTGGATTTTAATTGTTCTTTAGTGAGGCCTTTTCCAGATGAAGCCACACGATGCATGGTTTCCTCCCAAGCATTTGCTAGGGCATGATAGTTGTTTCCCAACCACTTCAAGTCTTCAATAGCATTTGCAAAGAATTGCTGAAGGGTGGAGTTTATTTCTTCTTTCTCCTTGGCCACTTTGCCTTTGAGTTGGTTTATTTTATCTATAGCCTCATCAAGTTCAACATGAGACTCCTTTTGCTTCTATCTCGGCCTTAAGATCGGCCTTGAGTTTTTCAACTTCAGCCTAAAGCATTTGAAGTTTCGTATCATTGGCCTAAAGCACCGTATCTTTCTCCTTAATTACCTTGTCCTTGGCATTAGCTTAGGCCGTAAGCTCATCGCAGCCTAGGTGGGCCTTCTTAATCGGGTCATTATCACTTTATGGGCTTGAGTGTGAGAATGAGACATTTCTTGAATTAAAGCTTTAGAGCGCTAGTCCGACTTTTGAGCCTCGTCTCTTTATTTTTTTAGCTCGGCTATCTTAGTTTTGTAGTCAACTATCATCCTATCATGGGTTTTCCTCTCTAATTTAAATAATTGAATATCCATCTGGTTAATTATGTTGAGGTTAAAAGGGGAAAACCTAATTTCCTCTATTCAAAGAGCTGGTCTACAAGCTCGGTAACCCCTCCAACTTTATAATTATCCTCTTTGCAAGGATATCCTTACTATTGTAATCAAACTTTACACTTTTTAGGCAAAGGTTAGGAAAGGCAGCCTGCATCATGGTTATCATGTCTGTAGACGAGCCTGAAGCATGTGGTAGTGGAGCTAGACGAGCAGAAACCTCCTTGGATTTTTGGGAGGTTGATGTAGTAGTGGCCGGGGGTCGGATCGCTAGAAGCTATTGAGAATGAGTTTTAGGAAGAGAGCATTATTGGGAAAAACCGATGGTGAGACTGTGATGGTTATGAGAATCGTAGGACTTCTTCCCTTGGTCATAGTATTCTCTTTCTTAAGCCTGATGCTTCTTCATATCATTGTCCTTATAATAGTCGCTCTCCTTCCTTTTTAGTATTTCTTTGTCGGTCTCTCGCTATGAATAAGACCGGTAAGGATAAGGTTCTAGAGTGGTTCCCCGATGCTCGTCGACACCTAAGAATAGTTGGTGGAAACGATCTCTTCCCACTATACTTGAAATCAAAGGAAAAGGATTGTATCAACCTTAGAACAATAAAGTAGGGCCGAATGTAGGATACGAGTGGTGTGAACCTAAAAAGATATAGAGGCTAGTATTGCCCTAAGTACTATATGGCTAATGTTCGAAGGGTTGCAAAGGTGGAGTTTCGTCTCCTTCGGCTAGGAGGTCTTTTGATGGAAAACTGAAGCCCAAAGGTTACTCCTTAAAAGTATCACCAATCAAGATGTTCAAATCACTGAGTAAGCCGAAGATGTTTCTATGAAAAGCTTGTGCCTATAGGAGTAGATGCCTTGATAACTGGAATTGAACTCGGGCCGAAGGATTACTGTGAGGACTTGACAACTATTAGTTAGATAAGGATTTTTATGCTTTTAGGGGACGTTTCCCTATATGATTCATCTTTTTCATAGTTCAAATTCTCATCATCGTCATCTTCTTCATCATCCTCCTCTTTATCATCTTCCTTTTCTTCTTATATTCCTTCCATCCTTTCTCTTTCATCTACTCTTTTTACGTGCACCGCCTCGATGACATTCTCTTCCACTACTATATTTATGCATTCATTGACGTTTGCCTTGCCTAATGGACCTTCGATGCCCCTTTGGATATCATCACCGGAGTTGCGAGTGGGGGCAGGAGCTCGAGCAGCAGCTTTGGCCCTCCTAGTTGAAGGTTCAATTGGAAGGACGAATCAATCAGGAAGCAGAAGGCCACATGGCAAAGATTCTCATTTGTTAGAAGGTAGGAAGTGGTATAATAGCAGATGTTAACTCTTTTAAGGGTCTTCAATGTTTCGAAATGCGCATTAGTGCTGTACCAATAGGGAGCATCTATAAAGAGAGCGGATAAAAGGTTAGATATTTGGATGGTGAGAATTCATGTACGGAAAAGGGTAGAAAGGAAGAATTCTTACTTTTAGATAACCAGAGTAAGTTGAATCTGAAGTGGCATCAGATAAAGAAGAATTCGTTCTTGAAATAAGAATGTTTGTTGTGAAGTGCCTCAATGACCTTATAAAGGCACTAGGCTTCAATAATTAACAAAGTAGGCAACTTGGCTTTTTTTTAAGCTCAAAAGATGCATTATCTCCTTAGAATTTAGAGGTCGCTTAAGCTGCATCACAAATAAGATGTACAGGGAATTCAAAAGGGCATATCCATTAGTATAAATTTGGGTAGGAGTAGGTCCAAGCTCATGAAGAAAGACTTGGAGAAAAGGATTGAAAGTTGGTATAGCCCCACTTAGGAACATGTATTTGTTCCAAGCTGTATATTCCCGTAGAGGATTATGTGCCTATTGTCGACTCTTAGGAGCAAAATGTCACTCTTCGGGATCCCATGTTGGAGGCATGTTGTGTGGAGTGAGTTAGCAGTCAATACATATGGTATTGACTATAGGGGGAGGTTCATTCAAAACCCTTAGACCGGGATCTTTGTTCAGTGGAGGAGGTTGATTTTGGAATGGATGCATTGGTACCATCGTTTCTTGTAACTCGGTTGTAATCAAGCATTTAGCTCTAGTTGATGTAATTATCATTGCTTGAGCCGTAGAGGAGCCGACTTTCGGTGGTGTTGATGGCCCAGCGCCAATGTTGAAACTTAGAGAATGACGAACTTGATAGTGAACACGATAACGTATGTTTTTTTTGAAATTCTATTTTAATATAAACTCATGTGACAAACACCCAAAATCCAATGGATGTTGATGTGTGTGGACCAATTAGATTTTGGATGTCAACTAGAGGAATGAAGAATGTCAATCTAAGCAGTGCGTCTCTTGTGTCCAATACACGATGAATGAAATATTCTATGTAGATAGCCTGCTCGTGCTAGTAAATGAGCTCTATTACACGATGGAACTATATGTTGGATCTTACTTTTAATAATAAAACCACTGTTAGGAGCGATGCTGAGCTTTATTTGCAGGAATAGAGGATTATCAAGTGACTTGTAGCATTCTATGATAGAATTATTTGAACGTCAGAGCACGTTTGATGCGGGCGTTTTTTGGAAAGAACCATCTCATCAAGGCTTAAACATTGTGATCGGTCTAGCTTTGAAAGGATGTGCTTATGCTTCTTGAATGGGTAAAAACTTGACACCATTGCCAAACAAGGAAAGATCAAAGTATTATTGATGAAGACTCAAAGCTAACATCAAGTAGATATGTGTAACGACCCGTAAATTTAACTGGTTTTAATAACGTTATAAATTGAAATTTTGTGGGATTTTAAACGATAAAATTTTGAAATATACATTTGATATTTACAATGCGTCTAGTTAAACATAGCAACTGGTAAATTTTCGTCCGAAAATATGAAGTTTATTTTCGCGCGTAAATTTACTTCGATTTAATCAGTTAAAAAGCGATGAAAATAAAACGTTTCGAAACCTAAATATTTTTACATAGAAAAATTCTAAACCATCTTTTGAGCAAGACGTCATTTTTCGTTTTTCCAAAATCGGACTTATTTAGCTCCGTCGTTTTTATTTTTCTGTGTTTTTTATGCATTTTCCTCTAGTATAAAAATTCAAATTTTTATAATTCAACCGTACCACTGATATTTGTATGCCGTTTTGATCGTCTTGTCGTGCTGATCTTAACAGTATATTCCGTTGTATATTTTGGTGCTCGGTGCACGGCTAAACGTACGAAACAATAACCGGTATCGGTATCGGTTCTGTTTCTTTTTTCTTGTGATCGTCCACCTTCCGCCGATTGAAAAGAAATAGACATTTACTTTTATTATTCCGTGCATGGCCATTCCTATTCCCTAGTTTTGACTTATATTGGTTCTATTTTTTCAGTTTGTTTTCTCATTTACAAAAGAATTGATAATATCATATATGATAAGTTAACTTCTTCCATCTGGATACCTGCTTACTTCCTATTCATTTTTCCATGACTCTCCACCATGCAACTCCATCCACCTCCCAAATCACTCGACATCACCGCAACCGAGCTAGCTGCGCCCACCATCAGCCATGCACATCTCACCACGACCCAAGTGCCGCCTCACGTCAGATCCGCCTCCAAATACCCGATCGCCTCCGGTCTCTTTTCCATCACCAGAGTCGACTTTTTTTTCCTTCCTTCTCTCTAATGCCCGCCTTCACCTGCTCGTCTCCGCCACCTCCTTCACGTTTCTTCCTCCAACAGACCTCGGCCATCACAACGAGCTTCACCACTGAACTGCCCCGCACCACTCAACCCACCTTCATCTCTCGTCCTCCACATGAATGCCACCCAGCAGTGCCTTCCCACTTTCCTTCAGCCGAAGACAACAGCCATGAGCCATCAACACCGCTCGCCTTATCCCCAAGTTTTCCCATGCTCGCCACCAAAGCCACCGCCTCGGCCTCTTCAAATGCCCTTCCTCCGATCCTCCCTCCTCCATGCCGACCAGACCTCCTCCGCCTCACCACCCTCCGCCTCTCTCTGCCGTTAACTCAGGCCTTCCATTACCTTCCTTGGCCGAGCAAACACCGGAGCCAAGCACACACATCACAACGACGCCGCGTCATCCAACCCGACCACCTAGTCTACCCCGGCCTCGCTTTCCTCAATGCCTCTGCACCCTTCACTGCGGAAGCCCAGTTTGGCCACGTTTCTTCTCCGTGTTTACATTTTTGGGTACGCATGCTTCAATCTTTCATGCATGTTTATATTAGCTGCGATATAATGTATAGTTTACAAGCATAATCTTATATGAAGTTTTTGTATAACCCATTTTGTATAAAGCTAGTTTATATAAGTTATAATATATAACTCTGTTGCATATAAAGTTATATAAAACAGTGTATAAACTATAATATGTTGTTATGGAAGTTTATCAACTAATAGCCTTTCATTTATATAGGTTAGTATTTGTTATGCTGTTAGAATATGGATTGTATATTTTTTTATGTTTTGTAAAAAAAAGAAAAGAAAAAAAAGAGGTAGTAGTTAAGGGTCTGCAAATATATATAAAGATATATTTAGTCTATAAGCGGTTATCTATATATTGTATGTAATCTGATTTTATATCAGTACGTATATATGTTACTTTATGAAATTATATATATAAGTTTCTTTTTACGTTTGAAATCTATGTATGCTGACAGTCTCGTATAGTTATAGTTTTATTTTATATTAGTTTACATAGATTTAACATTTGTTAGCTATATATGTTTTCAATATCTATATTATATAAATTTTATGGTGGTTAACTTATACGCGTAAGCCACATTGACTGTTGTTGATTTTATATGTATATAATATATGGTTTTGCTAAGTTATATTTTTGTTGTAGTTATATATAGTATGTATTGTATTCAATCGCAGTTAGGTTATTCTTAGTTTTATATATTCAAGTTTTCCAAACATATATATGTTTAAGGTTCGTCTCTGTGTGTTAAAATTTTATATAGTATGTTTACAGTTTGATAATAATGTATATGAATATGTCATAACTGACAATTGTCTATAAAGTATATGTTTTCTAAGTCGCATTGTGTATATTTCTATATTTTGGGTATGTTAATATTTGCCCTAATTTAAAATATTTAATTTTTATAATATAATATATATGTATATATATTTTCGAGCTGATTCTAATTGCTTCGTCAATTTCCTTATCTAACAGTTTTATTCGTCGACCCGTACCCACCTTGTTTGTTGGGATTCGTGCCTGGATTCCGTAACTCTACTTCATTGTCTATCTCTCTGGCCTCGAAAGGTGAGCAATCACTCACGATTAATATTCTTTTATTTATTAAATCTAATTTCAAATTGAAACAGCAATTGAAATATGTTGCTGTTAGTTATTTACACTGTTATTACCTGTATCAGTTCACCTGTAACATCCGACACCATTATTTGTTGTTTATACAAGTTTGGTTGATAAATGATTGTTATGTGCTTTTGAAATTGGATGTTAATTGTTAATGTTAAAGTGATAACTAATATGAAAATTTAATTTGATATAGGATAGTTAACAATTTAAAATGGATTTATCTGTTGAATATTGATTAGTCAAATTTGACTCTTTTAAATGTTAATTAAATCGACATGTAGAATTTGGTTAAGTACACATTGAACAATTGAATGTATGTTGTATAAATTTATGTAGTATAAAATTGAATAATTGATGTCAAGTGTAGAACCATATAAATATTAGTGTAATAATCTTTAATCTACATGAAATGATAGTGTAGATTCTAGAAGTAATTATATTAATTTGCACAAACAACAATGTGAATTAATACGATTATTTCGGGATTATTTGAATTAATTATTGGATTGTTATTGATTGTTGTTATTGCTTGTTTATTTACTTTGACACTATCCCAGTTATCACACTGCAAGTTTCCTTTGTTATGCTTTGATTTTTTAATTGAATTGGAATCGGGTTGAAATGATAAGTATCCAAATAAAATTTGACTTAGGATAGAAAAATAAGTAAACCCGATTGGTCAATAATTGAATTTAAAATTAAAATAAAGATTTTATTTGAATAATTAATAAGATTTGAAATGGAGTTTGAATTTGAATTTTAATGAAAGGAAAATGTTAATATTTAATAATCTGAAACAAAATATAAATAAAGTAATTGATGAAAGAAAGTTGTTTAATTTAAGAAATGATTGAATTAAGCTTTGAAATTATTTAATAACTAAACTTTGGAATTATTTAATAATTAAGTTTGGAATTATTTAATAATTAAGGTTGGAATTATTTAATAATTAGGTTTTGGAATTTAATTGATAATTAAATTTGAAATTATTAATTAAGTTTGGAAATTATTAAATAATTAAATAAAATTGAATTATATGATAATTAAATAAAAATTTGAATTCTTTGATAAAATAAATTGAACTTTTGAATAAGTGAATTTGAACTACGTTAATAAATGAAATTGGGTTTCTTTATTAATTAAGTTGTGGAAAATTTAAGTAAGTTAATAAGTGAAATTGAACTTCTTGAATATGTGAAATTAAGCTTCTTTATTGAGTTTGGAAATTTGTAACTAAGTAACAAATAAGTGGAATTGAATTTCTTTAACAAGAAATAAAATGAGTTTATTGAAACAAATGAAAGACTTGTAAATTAATAGTTGGATTTGACAAATTTAATTTAAATTAAATTTGTCAGCTTTGATATAATTAATTGAACTTAAGAAAGTAATTTAATGAATTGGAAATTTAATTGAAATTGTTTTAATGATAAATTAATTTAATGAATATCGAATGAAATCGATTAATGAGTTTAAATCGATTTGAACGTTAAATTAAGTTTATTTTAAATGATTATGGAATGAAACTTATATACGAAATTAAATGAATATTTGAATGATTTTAAATCAAATTGTCAAATTGAATCATAAAATTTTGAAACGGAAATTTGGAAATTATGAAACGTAGATGTTGGAAATTGTTTTGGAAAGACAAATGAAATGTTGATTTATAAACTCTAATTGAAATTGAATTTGATTTGGTTTGAAATATGTTAAATGACCAATCGGTGTAACAAATACGAAAGTTATTAAAGAGACCGGAATCGGTTATGGACATACACTCTGTCTAAATTGAAAACCACTTTAATAACTACACGCGGAGTGATGATCCAGAATGAAGTGGCTGGAATGGTGTACGTGTTGACTGAAGAAAGAGAACAATAATGGATAGCCTTGACACTTGTGTCAAATTGGAAATGACTAAAACAGGAGCCGTGCCGGGCCAAATGGGGTTAGCCACCTCGAGCGAACACACTTCTTCGTAAACTACTCATTACTTGTTATTAATTGGTGCACCCTCGGAATTTCAGGAGTGTTGTTTCGTGGTGTTGCGATCGTTGCGGCGATGCGTTCTCACCAGTCTGGATCAGGCAAAACGGTAGTTTCACTACCTTGGGCATTGCCTCATGTGCCTTGTCATACTTGTATCCCTATATACGCGACCACTACGACTTTGTTATGTGTTATACCTATGGAGTACTACCTGACATCCCACCAGTTTACGGTGGAGTTTACAGTGCTGTATAGACTACTACGCTTATATAAATGTGTTAAGGGGGATAATGGTAACGCCTTAACACTATTTTGATATTTATATTACTCATAGACATTTTCTATTTAGCGTATATTACTACATAATAGATAGTTTAACGGATCCTTAGAGGATGGTTATTCCAACATCCTTTGAGTTACTTGTATTTCAGTTGTTATCTCACTTGAGTTGGATTTATTGATATAAGAATGTTAATCCTGACTAGAGTGTTTTGTATTTTGCTTTATGCTCGGGTCAGGCTAAGTGGTTCAGCTTTCGAGACTCACCTTTGGAGTTGGAGCTTCGCTTGGAGATCCAACTATCTATCCAGCTTTCAGATATTCAGTTGATTTCAGTGATGTATTCTGATTCTTTTATTTGACTATTGTATTCGAGACTTCTGTTGTAACTTATTTAACTCTGTTATATATATAGTAGCTTCATGAACTACTATCTTTTACTTCCGCTGCATATTAGTACTCTGTGTCCGTGATTATTTATTTACTATATATTTGAGTTTTGCCAAATTTAAATTAACAATTCGGTATTTTGAATTATTCAAGTCCGACATGTGCGGATGCGAATAGTCCAAAATAGCGGGTCGTTACAGTTAGTATCATAGCTTTGGTAGCTCTAGGCAAAACTTAGCATATAGGGTAAATGTATTTACGGAATAACTCTCATTCGAGTTTCAATCTCTTCTTTTTGACTCGATTCCTTTGAATTTTGGAACGTTCCTCCGGTTTCGAAATTCGTTCGTGTCTTTCACTATTCGTATATGTCTGAATTCTGGAGCATACCATAACTCCACTTCGAATGATATCTATAGCAGACCAGCAGTCGCGCCAATCTTCAAATTATTTTTAAATGGGTGAAACTCCTTTACAATAGGCATCGATTTACCGGAGATTTTTGTATCCTCGGTTTACGATGTTATCTATCTCCTGCTATGCCTGAATTCTATCTCTTGAGACGAATGTTGATTTACCTCGGAATTCAGCATCGATCTTATTCTTGAAGTTAAGGACGACCCGGTTAAGGTTGCCCGTAAATTAAATAAGCTCATCCATCTCTCGATTTTGATAATTGAATTATCTTATCTTCTGTTTCGAACTTATTATCGAATCAAAATTCTCTTTGATTGGAGTTTATAAAATTTGAATCTCTATCTTTGCTTTGAAATCCATTCTTGTATCGTCGAACGAGGAAGTGTATTTGTAATTGTACTAAAATGATATATATATATATATATATATATATATATATATATATATTGTGTTGTTTGAGTTGTTGATGTTGATTTGGATTTTTGATCGATTCGTCTGATCAACGCTATCGATAGGATTTCCAAAACACTTGAGCAGAGCAACTGATACAATATTGTTTTCAAATTTGGTAAATAAAATTTTTATTTGATTATACAAGTATAAAATTTTTCTGAAATTAAATTGTTAACGAATTGTTGACCGAAATGATAATATTTAATTTTCATTTATTGTTTCATAAACCATTGACTGTCTCATAATAAATAAATGGATTTGTAGACTTGGGTATAAATTTGATAGGAATTTGGAGTAAATTTAAATTAGAATATGAGGTTTTAATTTTCGATAATTTCGAACTATGGTTTTAAAGTTTTAATGTGCATATTATTTAAATATTTTCAAATAGAAACTGTTTCAAAGAATTTTTAATGATTAAATTAGAGCTCTTCTCTTTTGTCGCTGGAAAATAATTTCGGTGATGACGGCCGCATCATCGACATTCATTTTCGAGTTTCGAAGTGGAGAGACTATTCTATAGCTTTGCTACGGTTTGTTTTGAAAAATAAATTGATTTGAATTTCTTAAAGTATGATTTGATTTGTAATATATATTGATGTATGATAAAAATTCGATTTGATATATAATATATATTTATTTATCTGTAAATAAATTTGAGATTACTTGGAAATTTAATTCTTAAAATTTGTTAAAGGATGATTTTCAATTATAAATAAAGAAAAATTCTTTTTATATAAATACTAAACTTGAAATAACTAAAATTTAAAATTTTATTTGGATAATACTAAATTGCATTTTATATAACTTACCTAAATTTTCAAAAGTTAACTACGTAATTGAATATTATACAGTATAAAATGATGTTAAAGGAATTTATAAATAAATTTGAGTGGTTTTAAATTGTGTAAATATACTTACTATTTGTGACATGATATATTAAGTAGAATAAATTTAATAATAATTTGGAACAAAGGAAATTAAAATTGAATATGATTATAATAAATTATTATTCAAATTTATGATTTTAGAAAATTGTTAATGGAGGATAATTGGACAATAAAACAATGAAAAAATGAGAAAAATTAAATAAAATTTTGTTTTGAAAGAAATTTTTTTGTATCAAATATTAATAAATTGGAATAATATCAACTTAATGAATTACCTTGAGTTTAAAATCAATTGTTGAATATAAGTTTATTTAAATTGAAATTTATATGGCTTGAACTAATTGTTTATTTTGTCTTTCAATCTATATTTCTTTCTGCTTGTTTCTATTCTTCCACCTCCTTTCTTTTCGGGGACGAAAAGTTTTTGAGTGGGGGAGAGTGTAACGACCCATAAATTTAACTGGTTTTAATAACGTTATTAATTGAAATTTTATGGGATTTTAAACGATAAAATTTTGAAGTATAAATTTGATATTTGCAATGCGTCTACTTAAACATAGCAACTGGTAAATATACGTCCGAAAATATGACGTTTATTTTCGTGCGTAAATTTACTTCGATTTAATCAGTTAAAAAGCGATGAAAATAAAACGTTTCGAAACCTAAATATTTTTACATAGAAAAATTCTAAACCATCTTCTGAGCAAGACGTCATTTTTCGTTTTTCCAAAATCGGACTTCTTTAACTCCGTCGATCTTATTTTTCTGTGTTTTTCATGCATTTTCCTCTAGTAAAAAAATTCAAATTTTTATAATTCAACCGTACCACTGATATTTGTATGTCGTTTTGATCGTCTTGTCGTGCTGATCTTAACAGTATAATCCGTTGTATATTTTGGTGCTCGGTGCACGGCTAAACGTACGAAACAATAATCGGTATCGGTATCGGTTCTGTTTCTTTTTGCTTGTGATCATCCACCTTCCTCCGATTGAAAAGAAATAGACACTTACTTTTATTATTCCGTGCATGGCCATTCCTATTCCCTAGTTTTGACTTATATTGGTTCTATTTTTTCTGTTTGTTTTCTCATCTACAAAAGAATTGATAATATCATATATGATAAGTTAACTTCTTCCATCTGGATACCTGCTTACTTCCTATTCATTTTTCCATGACTCTCCACCACGCAACTCCATCCACCTCCCAAATCACTCGACATCACCTTCCACCACAGCTCACGCAACCGAGCTAGCTGCACCCACCATCAGCCATGCACATCTCACCATGACCCAAGTGTCGCCTCACGTCAGATCCGCCTCCAAACACCCGGTCGCCTCCGGTCTCTTTTCCATCACCAGAGCCGGCTTCTTTTTCCTTCCTTCTCTCTAATGCCCGCCTTTACCTTCTCGTCTCCGCCACCTCCTTCACGTTTCTTCCTCCAACAGACCTCGGCCATCACATCGAGCTTCAGCAATGAACCGCCCCGCACCACTCAACCCGCCTTCATCTCTCGTCCTCCACATGAATGCCACCCGGCAGTGCCTTTCCACTTTCCTTCAGCCGAAGACAACAGTCGTGAGCCATCAACACCTCTCACCTTATCCCCACGTTTTCCCATGTTCGCCACCAAAGCCACCACCTCGGCCTCTTCAAATTCCCTTCCTCTGATCCTCCATCCTTCATGCCGACCAGACCTCCTCTGCTCCACCACCCTCCGCCTCTCTCTGTCGTTAACTCAGGCTTTCCATCACCTGCCTTGGCCAAGCAAACATCGGAGCCAAGCACACACATCACAACGACGCCGTTTCATCCAACCCGACCACATAGTCTACCCCGACGTCGCTTTCCTCAACGCCTCTACACCCTTCACCGCGGAAGCCCAGTTTGGCCACGTTTCCTCTTCCCCGTGTTTACATTTTGGGTACGCATGCTTCAATCTTTCACGCATGTTTATATTAGCTGCGGCATAATGTATAGTTTACAAGCATAATCTAATATGAAGTTTTTGCATAACCCATTTTGTATAAAGCTAGTTTATATAAGTTATAATATATAACTCTATTGCATATGAAGTTATATAAAACGGTGTATAAACTATAATCTGTTGTTATGGAAGTTTATCAACTAATAGCCTTTCATTTATATAGGTTAGTATTTGTTATGCTGTTAGAATATGGGTTGTATATTTTTTATGTTTTGTAAAAAAAAAGAGGTATAGTTAAGGGTCTGCAAATATATATAAAGATATATTTAGTCTATAAGTGGTTATCTATATATTGTATTTAATCTGATTTTATATCAGTACGTATATATGTTACTTTATAAAATTATATATATAAGTTTCTTTTTAAGTTTGAAATCTATGTACGCTGACAGTCTCATATAGTTAAAATTTTATTTTATATTAGTTTATATAGATTTTAACATTTGTTAGCTATATATGTTTTCAATATCTATATTATATAAATTTTATGGTGGTTAACTTATACGCGTAAGCCACATTGACTGCTATTGATTTTATTTGTATATAGTATGTGGTTTTGCTAAGTTATATTTTTGTTGTAGTTATATGTAGTATGTATTGCATTCAATCGCAGTTAGGTTATTCTTAGTTTTATATATTCAAGTTTTCCAAACATATATATGTTTAAGGTTCTCTCAGTATGTTAAAATTTTATATAGTATGTTTACAGTTTGATAATAATGTATATGAATATGTCATAACTGACAATTGTCTATAAAGTATATGTTTTCTAAGTCGCATTGTGTATATTTCTATATTTTAGGTATGTTAATATTTGCCCTAATTTAAAATATTTAATTTTTATAATATAATATATATGTATATATATTTTCGAGCTGATTTTAATTGCTTCGTCAATTTCCTTATCTAACAGTTTTATTCTCGACCCGTACCCACCTTGTTTGTTGGGATTCGTGCCTGGATTCCGTAACTCTACTTCATTGTCTATCTCTCTGGCCTCGAAAGGTGAGCAATCACTCACGATTAATATTCTTTTATTTATTAAATCTGATTTCAAATTGAAACAGCAATTGAAATATGTTGCTGTTAGTTATTTACACTGTTATTACCTGTATCAGTTCACCTGTAACATCCGACACCATTATTTGTTGTTTATACAAGTTTGGTTGATAAATGATTGTTATGTGCTGTTGAAATTGGATGTTAATTGTTAATTTTAAAGTGATAAATAATGTGAAAATTTAATTTGATATAGGATAGTTAACAATTTAAAATGGATTTATCTGTTGAATATTAATTAGTCAAATTTGACTCTTTTAAATGTTAATTAAATCGACATGTAGAATTTGGTTAAGTACACATTGAACAATTGAATGTATGTTGTATAAATTTATGTAGTATAAAATTAAATAATTGTTGTCAAGCGTAGAACCATATAAATATTAGTGTAATAATCTTTAATCTACATGAAATGATAGTGTAGATTCTAGAAGTAATTATATTAATTTGCACAAACAACAATGTGAATTAATACGATTATTTCGGGATTATTTGAATTAATTATTGGATTGTTATTGATTGTTGTTATTGCTTGTTTATTTACTTTGACACCATCCCAGTTATCACACTGCAAGTTCCCTTTGTTATGCTTTGATTTTTGAATTGAATTGGAATCCGGTTGAAATGATAAATACCCAAATAAAATTTGACTTAGGATAGAAAATTAAATAAACCCGATTGGTCAATAATTGAATTTTAAAATAAAATAAAGATTTTATTTGAATAAATAATAATATTTGAAATGAAGTTGGAATTTGAATTTTAATGAAAGGAAAATGTTAATATTTAATAATCTGAAACAAAATATAAATAAAGTACTTGATGAAAGAAAGTTGTTTAATTTAAGAAATGATTGAATTAAGCTTTGAAATTATTTAATAATTAAACTTTGGAATTATTTAATAATTAAGTTCAGAATTATTTAATAATTAAGACTGGAATTATTTAATAATTAGGTTTTGGAATTTAATTGATAATTAAATTTTGAAATTATTAATTAAGTTTGGAAAATATTAAATAATTAAATAAAATTGAATTATTTAATAATTAAATAAAAATTTGAATTCTTTGATAAAAGAAATTGAACTTTTGAATAAGTGAATTTGAACTACGTTAATAAATGAAATTGAGTTTCTTTATTAATTAAGTTGTGGAAAATTTAAGTAAGTTAATAAGTGAAATTGAACTTCTTGAATATGTGAAATTAAGTTTCTTTATTGAGTTTGGAAATTTATAACTAAGTAAACAAATAAGTGGAATTGAATTTCTTAACAAGAAATAAAATGAGTTTATTGAAACAAATGAAAGACTTGTAAATTAATAGTTGGATTTGACAAATTTAATTTAAATTAAATTTGTAAGCTGTGATATAAATAAGTTGAACTTAAGAAAGTAATTTAATGAATTGGAAATTTAATTGAAATTGTTTTAATGATAAATTAATTTAATGAATATCGAATAAAATCGATTAATGAGTTTAAATCGATTTGAACGTTAAATTAAGTTTATTTCAAATGATTATGGAATGAAACTTATATACGAAAGTAAATGAATATTTGAATGGTTTTAAATCAAATAGTCAAATTGAATTATAAAATTTTGAAATGGAAATTTGGAAATTATGAAACGTAGATGTTGGAAATTGTTTTGGAAAGACAAATGAAATGTTGATTTATAAACTCTAATTGAAATTGAATTTGATTTGCTTTGAAATATAATAAACGACCAATCGGTGTAACAATTACGAAAGTTATTAAAGAGATCGGAATCGGTTATGGACATACTCTCTGTCTAGACCGAAAACGAATTTAATAACTACACGTGGAGTAATGATCCAGAATGAAGTGGTTGGAATGGTGTACGTAATGACTGAAGAAAGAGAACGATAATGGATAGCCTTGACACTTGTGTCAAATTGGAAATGACTGAAACATGAGCCGTGCCGGGCCAAATGGGCTTAGCCACCTCGAGCGAACACACTTCTTCGTAAACTACTCATTACTTGTTATTGATTGGTGCACCCTCGGAATTTCAGGAGTGTTGTTTCGCGGTGATGCGATCGTTGCGGCGATGCCTTCTCACCGGTCCGGATCAGGCAAAACGGTAGTTTCACTACCTTGGGGATTGCCTCATGTGCTTGTCATACTTGTATCCCTATATACGCGACCACTACGACTTTGTTTTGTGTTATACCTATGGACTACTCCCTGATATCCCACCAGTTTACGGTGAAGTTTACAGTGCTGTATAGACTAGACGCTTATACAAACTGTGTTAAGGGGTATAATGGTAATGCCTTAACACTATTTTGATATTTATATTACTGATAGACATTATCTATTTAGCATATATTACTACATAGTAGATAGTTTAATGGATCCTTTGAGGATGGTTATTCCAACGTCCTTTGAGTTACTTGTATTTCAGTTGTTATCTCACTTTAGTTGGATTTATTGATATAAGAATGTTAATCCTGACTCGAGTATTTTGTGTTTTGCTTTACGCTCGGGTCAGACTGAGTGGTTCAGCTTTCGAGACTCACCTTTGGAGTTGGAGCTTCGCTTGGAGATCCAGCTATCTATCCAGCTTTTAGATATTCTGTTGATTTCAGTGATGTATTTTGATTCTTGTATTTGACTGTTGTATTCAAGACTTCTGTTGTAACTTATTAAACTCTGTTATATATATAGTAGCTTCATGAACTGCTATCTTTTATTTCCGCTGCATATTATAACTCTGTGTCCGTGATTCTGTGATTATTTATTTACTGTATATCTGAGTTTTGCCAAATTTAAATTAACAATTCGGTATTTTGAATTATTCAAGTCCGACATGTGCAGATGCGAATAGTCCAAAATAGCGGGTCGTTGCAATATGAAACTATCATGATTTGAGTGATTGCGTTGTCAACTTTGGGTTAAGCTTGAGGATGACCCTATGGAATTTCAGGCCTTGTAATGGTTACGGTTTCAAGTGAAGGCCAACCAAGTCCAAATCCTTACCATCGACAACCGCCCCATCCACGGCCAGTATAGTGCCAAGCTTGATGACCCAACCTGGTATTTTGATTCTGGATATTGAATTAGAGATTTCGAGGCCGAGATCTTTAGGGTAAGACGATTAGATCATTGCTAGTAGTGAATGTCAAGGAGAGTGGTGGTGGTCTAGAGTTGGAAGTTAAGTAGCAGCGCTGCTTAGGGTGGCTAAGGATTGTAGGCAGTGGCTGAAAAGCATGGAATTTCTTAAAGGAAGAAGTCAAATCTGAATTAAAAACAAAGCAAGTAAAGTTGAATGTAAAAGTTCGTCGAGTCCTAATATTAATAAGGACGAGATGACTTAGCAATTCATGTTGGTTCCGAATTGAATTGGTCGGTACTTACATGATTTGTCAACTATGGTAATTAAAAAAAGAAAAAGAAAAGAGAAGAGTGAGAGAAAATGAAAGGAAAAGGAATTCTCACCTAGCCTAGGCACATACCGATCTTCAATGCGATGTAGGTCTGCACACTGGCATGTAAAATGGTATGATTACTATTTAAAGTGGTTGAATGGATACTTTTGGAATAGAAATGATACTTCAAAGCAAATCTAGGTTAACCAATATACTTGTAAAGATGGATATATACGCTTGTCTTGGTCCAAGGCAAGCTTTATTTCCAATAAAAGCCTACTTTGCAAGCAAGTGTATTCCAACTTTTAAATCAAATAGCTTTTAATGAATCTTGTAACATTCCCGAATTTTAAGCCAAATTTTAATCTGAAAATTAATATAATTTTTGGGTTAATTGTGAATTAATTTGAAAATTTTGGAAATAAATACATACATATATATATATAAGTATATTTTAAAATAAATTTGATTTGGAAATTCAAGAATAAATATCTTATTGATAAATTGGATTTAAAAGCTTTATATTTTAAGAAACAAATATATACATATGAATATATGATTATTTATTAGTAATGAATAATTTGATTTCAAATCATTCTCTTATTAAGTTGTATAAATATAAATATAAGAATGCAAAGGTAAAACAAGAATAAACTTACATATATGTATATATAACTTTTGAAATAAAAATGATTTATATAAAGATATTTTAACATAAGTTTAAAAAATTCATGTTTGCACTAAAATTGGTCACAACACTCTTCGGGAGTCTTTGAAGAGATAATAATGAAGAATGTAAATTGAAAATGAGGATTATCCAACAAAAACTCCCAATAACAGTAAAGTAAATGCGTAGACAAGTGATTTATAGTGGTTCGGCGTGTTGCCTACGTCCACTGTGAAGTTTTTTGCAGTTTTATTGATTCTCTTTCAATGATTACAAGTTGTTACAGCAATCAGCAGCAAGTTACAACTAGAAATTCGAATATTGCAGCAAGAATATGATGTAGGATGATGGAGATCTCGATCCGGTAGAGTCTGGGCACTTGAGCGTCCAAAGATCCTTTTTCAGTTGGCTCTGGGGCTCTATTTATAGGCGTAGAAGGCTGAGATTGCGCTCAAATCTTGGAAGACTTTTTCTGGCACGTGAACGGGCCCACGCGACCAACCTCAGAAAGTTTCAAGTCGATCTGCGATCGATACGAAGTCATTTTGTATCGATCAAGATGATGTCCAATTGGGCTGAAATTTGGTGGAGACGTTCCTCAGCATGTGTGCAAGCTTCTGTGAAAATTTGATGGCATTTGGATCAATGGATCACGAGATATCTTCGATACGAATGGAGCATTTTCGAGTGGCTATTTGGTTTGAATCCATCTCTTCGCATCGATGGTTTCGAATCGATGGTGGCACGCGCCTTTGCGATGACGTAGAGCGCAAACTTCGACTCGATCCGGTCTTTACTCTGAGTTGACCGCATCGACTCCATATACTTCGGCTTGTTCGTATTGACACGTCACCAAGGCTAGTTGACTCGATGGATTCAAATGATGCCTTATTCATGGATACGAACTGCAACTGTTGGTGGATACGAATCACTGATGGACACGAAGCAGGGTAACCTAATGGATACGAAGTGCTTTGGCCAGATGGATTCGAAGGGATGCTTCCATAATGGATACGAAGAGGACATTGGTCGATCGTTATGTAGTGCATCATCTGCTG
Organism: Allium cepa; assembly: GCA_030765085.1. NCBI lineage: Eukaryota > Viridiplantae > Streptophyta > Magnoliopsida > Asparagales > Amaryllidaceae > Allium > Allium cepa. The sequence goes on along the minus strand of CM060930.1, from coordinate 91,043,770 downwards.
ATGGGTACGAAGTCCATCGATACGAACTCGATGGATTCGAACATGGCTGATCCTGATCGATACGAACTCATGGGGGTTGATCGATACGAAGTAGGTCATCTTCCGATGGATGCGAAGTGGGCCTTCTGCCAATGGGTTCGAATGAGACCGAGTCGAATCGAGGTACTTCGATGGACTCAAACTTGATTGATACGAACCGAGGTACTTCGATGGGTTCGAAGTTGATCGATATAAAAGTGATCGATTCGAACCAGAGTTTGGTGATGGATACGATATCACCCATAGTGATGGATACGAAATCTAGGCTTTTTCCTTCAAATTGAACCGATCATAACTTGAGCGTATGAACTCGGATTGACTTGAAATTTGAGATGCTGACTTCTATGATCTTTCTTGTCATGTCCTATCGATTGTACCTCAATCCGGACTCGGACAAAATTCAGCGATATCCATAGTGAAGCAAAGTATGAACAATCTTTGAGACGAACTGTCCTTTGTTTCCGATCGATCTTTTGGTATCACGGCTTTGCCAAAAAGGCGGGATAACATTTGCCCTCCAAAGTACGTCTTGTGGAAACATGACGTGCTTTGAAAAGCTGCGATTTCTCTCTGAACAATCATTGCTTTCTTTCGTTGAAAGCTGTACTTTATGTTACTGTAACCTTGCGTTGATATGATTGATTGCTGTATAAAATGCTTAGCTATTGGTTGTTGTAATCGCAACAAGATGAGTATTCGATCCCTGTGAATGTTTAAAATCGAATATTAGTCCGACGTATATGCACATATGTTAATTTGACTCTCATTAACGTTGTGTGTTCACGTGTTGTTGTTAGTTTTGTTTGTTATTGAATTTCGTATCGATTCTCTCCTGAACCGGTTTGGAAATTTGAGTTGAAACAACACTTGATGGTTGTTTTTGACTATCCTCTTGTATCGATCCTCTCCTGAATCGATGTAAAAGGTTGAAAAGTAGTTTTTCATATCGATGCGAGTCGAGATGATGGATATGAAATGATAGTTCGTATCAATAGGTTTTGATGGATACGAAATCGTTGTTCGTATCGATGAGCTTGGATGGATATGAAACATCCGTTCGTATCGATGGGTTTGGATGGATACGAAACATCTGTTCGTATCGATAGGTTTTGATGGATACGAAATCGTTGTTCGTATCGATATATACAGTGGATGGAGCTATGAACTTGTTGATGTGAATGAGGGCTTTAAGCCGATGGAGTTTGCAATCTTTAGCTGTCTTTGCTGCTTGCTTCGTATTGATGGATCCGTTGTCTATTTCGAATCGATAGAAATTTTCGGTGATGGATTCGAAACTACCGTTCGACTCGATCGCTAGGGTGACCGGTGGTGACTGGTCACATGAACCAGGAGGCGAATCGACCTGGTTCTTCTATGGCTTCATATAAATAGTGTGGACTTAGCCATTTTTCACATTTTTTTTACTTTTACTGTTACCTTGCACTCTCTGTGTTTTTGCATCGACTCGAAGCTTCCGAGAGAAGAGCAGATTGTCACGTCTTCGAATCGATTCAGTCCTATAATCCTTCGAAATTAAACATTAAAATCGGGTAATTAATGGATAGAATCATTTAGAACGATGAAAGTCGAAATCTCAATCCATTCTTCTTGCTTTTATGATCGGTTTCGATGAATTTAAGATCTGGGCGAGTGAGAGCAAGATTGGGGATGAAGCACGGCCATGGAGTTAAGGCCTTTTTGGAGAAGAAGGAGTTGTGGAGTTTTCGAATCGAAGGAGATTATGCGATTTCGTATCGATACGAATATGAGAGAGGCGATCGATGCGAAGCCAATGTTCTCAGATCTATGTGAAATGGTATGCCCTTGGTCGATACGAAACGCATCGTTTCGAAATGGATCGACAAGAAACATATCGAGTCGAACCTGATCGATACGAAACGTATCGAGTCGAAGTTGATCGATCGAAATGCATCGATTCGAACATGATCGATACGAAACGTATCGATTCGAACATGATCGATACGGAACGTATCGATTCGATCATGGTTGATGATATATCTTTGACTCGATACGAATTTGAACTGCAGCGACCAATTCCAAGTTGAAATTAGACGAATTTAGATAACTTTTGCACATTAGAATACTTGACTCCGACGAGCTTCTGCCTTTCATGATTGAACTTGACCGTAGAACTGCATATGGGACTTCCTTTCGAACCTCGCCAATGGAACCGTAACTTAACAAAAATATAACGAACTTCAACTTGGGCTGATCAGTTGCGCCTGGATGGCACGGTTGTGACGATCAGCGATGACGGTCATTTCCGGTTTGATTTTCGGAGTTTTGTCGTTCATACATTTCAGTTTATTCTATAGAATTTGATCAAGTAATGCACAGTACCACACGACACATTCATGCACTTTACACCGAGGAATGCACAGGCTTTTTAGCATCTAATGATGATTTTTCATGAGTTAGCTAGTTATGGAAACTTCAAGTTCGCAGCCGCAAGAAACTCAGAGTTCAGTCCCTCCTGTGCTTGAAGTACCGGAGATTGAGATTGAAGTTATCGGTCCAGCTCCGGACGAGTTACCTGACGCATCCTTCATTAGTAACCCATCAGACTCTGTTCCGTCTAACATTTCGGAAGACATGCTAGGAAGAATATGCTTAAGGCATGGTTTGTCGATGGATGACGTGCTACTGCCAGGGCCAAATGATAGGCTGCACAATCCACCGGAGGGATATACCGCATTCAATCGCCATGCGTGCGCAGCTGGGACACTCCCTCCATTTAACTGGTATATAAGAGAAGTATTGTCGTTTTTGAGGATCGCCCCATCACAACTGCATCCGAACTGATATGCATCACTCAATAGCTTGTTCATTGCATTTATGGAGCATCTCTATCGACCGCCACTCCCGATTGAAATCAGATACTTGTTTAACTTCAAGAGTCGAGCCGATAGTCCATCTTTCACATTCCTGGAGGCGGTAAGAAATTGCCAAGTGATCACGGGGGCTTGGACAAGATTGAGCTACTTCAGGACGGAATGGTTTTATGTTAAATGACCCCCAGGGTTTGCCTGGCGATGGCTATTCAGACGTGAGTATTGCTATTTTGTCGAGTAGTTGATAAAACCGATATATTTGAAGTCGAACTCACATCTCTTTTCCTTTTCAGCCGTAATTCAGTGACCCGTAGGTGAACATTTCAAAGAGATAGTTTGGGTTTTTCAAGAAATCCCAAGTGAAGAGAGGAATATCGAGTTGCTATTGACAGATAGAAATCTCAGGATTCTCGGACTGATTGAAAGAAGACAAAGCATAATGCTTGACGGTGTCTTACGAACTGCCTCGAAAGAACGAGTTAAACGAAGAAAGCCTAAAGTTATTATCATAATTGAGGAGGCTGACTCTGAAAGAACTCATACCGATAAAGAAACACTGGGCGAATCTGCGGATGTAGCCCAAGATACCGAAGAACAAAGAAAAGGCAAGGCAGCCGTTGTTAAGCCACCTAAAAAGGGAAGACGGAAATCGGTTGTCACGGCCTGACCCACTCCCGGAATTAGAATTTCAGAGATGTCTCCTCCGAGAACTGAGAATCTTTAAGAAGGGCTCGTCGACATTCCAATTCCGGACGATGTGTCCTTGCAGCATGATGCCGGATTGGATGAACTTTCAGAAGCCTTAGTTTTAAGCGAGTCTGCCCACTAGTGCAGTTGACACATCCGGTTGGTCGGGGGGTTGCACCTATATTCACACTTCACGACACTACATGATTTCTAAGTGTAATACGTTCACTGTGAGAGATTACTAATTTCGTTTTATGTTTTTGCTTTGCAGGTACAATGCCTGGTAGAGGTTCGATGCTTGGCAGTCTTCGTAAGAAACGCCAGTATTCTTCATATTATGAATCATACAAGAGGGAAAGAGATAGAGACTATGACTATGGGCGCTCGAGTCATGAGTGCTCTGACAGAGACAAAGATTATAGGCGTCAGTCTCGATCTCGCACGCCACCTCCTAGAGCTCCCGCACCGCCTCCGGTTCATGTTTCGAGGCCTCTAGAAGCTTCACGGCCCAAGCCGCCTTCCCAACCATCAAGGTCCGATACTCATCGCAGAACGGAGATCGCGGCCTCCCCGTCAACATAGCAGACATTGACGGAGCCTTCGGGAGAAGGAGTAGTTAGGCTTGCTCAGCTAAGGAAAGAATTTCCTGAAATTTGCTTTGACGGGTTCGTTTTTCCCCCGCATCTAAAAAGGATACCGTCAACAGTTGCACCTATGATGCATGACTATCTCTCAGATGTATTCTTCCAGTATCAAGAACGGTCAAAAACCACAAAGAAAGCATCAAAGGTGGCCTTTGATCGAGCGGCTACGATTGAGAAGTTGGAGAAAGAACTTGGTCAAAAGGACCGCATTATTCAGGCCCTCGGCAGTGAGGCCGAGTCCTCTCTAAAGTCAGAGATTGAAGCTCTCAGAAAAGCTGATGAGGCTCAGGCAGCGATAGATAGGATGAAACGTGAGCATTATGCTACGGTGGAGGACATGGGCCACCGAAACACCATCGTAACTGCCGAGCGGGATGCATCCTTGAAAGAGCTAAACGAGCTCAAAGCCAAAGTTGCAGAGATTATGAAGGAGAGGGACACCGCTAACGTTTTCGCACAGGAAGCGTGTGATCAGGCGGTGGAATTTCGAAGAGAAAGAGATGCGGCCTTGGAGAAGGTCCGCGAGACGGAAGACGAAGTCGATAAGAAAGTTCGTCAAGCAAAGACTAAGCTAGAGACAGAGATAGAAGAACTTCTCATTACTTATAATGCTAATGTGCTGAGGAATAGAAATTTGACGTGGCTTGACGATTATCCAACACATTTGTTCAACGCCTGAAATTTATTAGTCGAAGAAGAGAAAGCATCACAGCTAGGCGAAGTTTTAGATGAGTTCGAGTCGGAGAACCGTATATTGACTGATGATGAGAAGAAGGTTCTCCACGATTTCATGATCTCTCATGCTAAAGAGAGACTGGGAACCCAACACTTGGAAGTTGGTGAGGGGTCTGGCGTTGTGCATCCAGCTGCAAGTTCAGAAATGATCACTTCATCTGGATCGGAGCCGAAGCCAGCGACTGAGCCGCAGTTGGTCCCAGGCTATGACCCTGAGCAGCAACTCTTATCTCCCATAAGGGAGCATTCTTCTGAAGCTGTTCAGTCAGCCACAAGTCAAGTTGAGGAAGGTACTCTGCGTAAATCTACTGTATGTCTGAACTGAAGTATTTGTATTGAAGCGTGTTCTGACAACTTCTTTTCTTTCTTGTCCAGTGAGTAAAGTTACATCGACAGCGCCTCCTGCGATCCAAGAGTCACATCAAGAACAGGAGGGCATTATTACTGAAGCGATCGCCATGACGACAGCCGCGCCGACCGAGGTGACACAGGGGGGTTCAATCACTTTTGACGAACAGATGATGAATGAACTCTTGAGCCAGCACAGTGAACCCTTTGTTGACATGCCATTTGTTCTCGGTGCGTTCCCACCTGTTTCTATTGTATCGTCACAGTCCACCGCTACCTATCGTGAATCTCGTGCTGCTCGTGAGGCTGAGATACTTGCTCAAATCGATGCAGAGATGGAAATTGCAGCACACGGCGGTAATTCTGAAAGTGTTACGATGGCGGTTGGTCCCACTCCTCTTGTGATGACATCTTCTGGGGACACGCTAGTCGGAATCAGCGCGCCCATTCCTGCCACGGTGGTAGACCTGACTCCTCCGACTCCTCCAGAAGAGAATATTCCTTTAAGTTCAAGTTCGGAGGAGTATACCGATATCATGCCTTCGCCAGAAGAAGATCCGCAAAAGGGTACAGGGTCGAAGCGGAAGACTGCTAGTGGTTCCAATGGTTCCGCGTTGAAGAGGAAACCGAAGAAGAAGAAGTAGACGATCCCCTCTAGTGCATTTTTGGCAGCTAGGATGACACTTTTATTTTCCTTTCATAGGCTATGTATAGATGCAGGCTTGGCCCCCTGCTAGTAAGAATTTTTTGGAAGAACTTGTACATGAATCTCCACATACAGTTAGTTGAAATAAAGTTTAGTTTCTTTGTTTCAATTCTCATTTCTTTTGTGCTTAAGTATTTGCAGGTTTAGCTTTCAGTCCGGTGTACTTGTGGTGTTTTTACCGTCAAGTAGAGTTTGTTTTATTTGCCAAGTCTGGAAATCTTGGCCACATGGTGTGATTGAAGAATACGTTGAACTTCGGTCATTGTTTCACTTTGGTTAGTGATTAACACTTAAGTTTTTTACCCCCCGGTTTCAGGGAACAACATTTGTGTTTCGATGGTTGATCGTACTTATTGCAAATCTTAAGCACATGTCCACACTCTGGGGACTTGGGATAATTTGCGATCGATAATCTGGTTCGTACTCTGGGAATTTGAGAGTTATCGATGTTTGTAATACGGTTCGTGCTCCGGGAACCTAGAATTGATGTTTATACTCCACATCATGGTCTGGGAAATTGGAGTTAGTATTGATATTTCGGTTCGCACTCCTGGAACTTTGACATGGTATTTGTGCTCCAATTCACACTCTGGGAATTTGGAGATAGCATGTATGTTTGGGTTTGCACTCCGGGAACCTGTAATTTTATACTCCAATTCACGCTCTGGGTATTTGGAGTTAGAATTGATGTTTTGGTCCGCACTACGGGAACCTGGTATTGATGTTTATATTCCAATTCACGCTTTGAGAAGTTGGAGTTGGTATTGATATGTCGGTTCGCACTCCGGGAACTTGGAATAGATGTTTATACTCCAATTCACACTCTGGGAAGTTGGAGTTTGCATTAATGGGTTGGTTCACACTCCGGGAACATGGAATTGATGTTTATACTCCAATTCGCACTCTGGGAATTTGGAGTCCATTCATACTCTAGGAGCGATTTATTTGATGTTTATACTCCAATTCGCACTCTGGGAATTTGGAGTCCGTTCGCACTCTGGGAACGATTTATTTGATGTTTATGCTCCAATTCGCACTCTGGGAATTTGGAGTCCGTTCGCACTCTGGGAACGGTTTATTTGATGTTTATGTTCCAATTCGCACTCTGGGAATTTGGAGTCAGTTGTAGGACTGTCGTGTGTCGGTCCAGTTCAGCCTTTGATGTGATGGCTTGCCCCCGAGCTGAGGTTTCACTTAGTGAGTGGCCGGTCGTATCACAGTCACTCGCTATTTGAATAAATTCCATTGTTCGATGGAACTTAGCTCTTCGTGTGTCGTGATTGTTGAATGTTGCATTCGGTGAATCACAGCTCTAGCTTGAAGGGATAGTAATTTATTGCTAGAACAGAAAAACATGGCAAAGTCAGTGTCTTATTACAAATTCAAATTTCCGAATGTAAAGGAAATTGCAAAGTATTCATAGACTGAATGAGCCTGTCATGTGTAACAGTGACGAAGATCTTCGTCGTTCCAGGCTCCTGAAAAAGTTGGTCCGCCACTGATGGCGTTTATCACCAATCTTCCGTAAGGACAAGTGGAGTCCTCCTGTCTCGGTCGATCGGGATCATTTCTTTGATTTGATGGGCCCGCTTCTCTATGCTGCGGTGCCCGAACAAACTGTTCCAGCTTCCTTTCTCTAATCAATTTTTCTATGAGATCTTGTAAGTGACGACATTCATTCGTATTGTACCCGTAGCTTTCATGGAAATTCAAGAATAAATATCTTATTGATAAATTGGATTTAAAAGCTTTATATTTTAAGTAACAAATATATACATATGAATATATGATTATTTATTGTAACGAACAATTTGATTTCAAGTCATTCTCTTATTAAGTTGTATAAATATAAATATAAGAATGCAAAGGTAAAACAAGAATAAACCTACATATATGTATATATACTTTTCAAATAAAAATGATTTACATAAAGATATTTTAACTTAAGTTGAAAAAATTCAAATGAGATTTTATAAAAGTTTTAAAATACTTTTCTTTTATATACTTGAAAATAGATATAGTTGATAAATATAAAAGCTTTGATATGAATATACCTTTTGGGAATATAAAACATATTAATAAAAACTTGTTTCATAATTGATAAAAATTTAAACCTATGTAAATAGAAAATGATAAGAGTTTAAAACATAGTTTATTAAACAAGGGCTTAAACATAATATTAATTTTTGTTAACAAGTGTAAGTAAAATAACTTGGAAATTAACAAGTTTTAACACAATCATACAAGTGGCATTAATTTTATTGTTTTCAATTCGAATTAAAATTATATAAACATATTGAAGAGTAAAGCCAGGTTACTCATTTCTCTTCATCTTCATTTTAAAATGTCAAACCCGGAAATCATTCTGAAAACAACTTGAATTCAAGCCTAGAAAATAAAGCAATTTGAAGCTTTAAACAAATTCAACTATAAAGAACAAGTACCCGAGAAAATTAAAATAGGATTTCATAGTTCAAAAGACCATATCCAACTCAAAATTTTCAACCTGAAAACTAGAAGTACAAAAGCAAGTTTAAACCAAAATAAAAAACAAAAGCAAATAAAAGAGATCAAAGGATAAACCAGGTTTCAGTTTTGGATGAGATCAACACTGTCTCTGTTCAAACATATACGGTGAGCAAACTCTTTTTTACTAACCCGTAACTGATTGTTTATGAAATGAAGTTGTGGTAAAATGTTTGAATTTATGTAAGTACGTTGAATATATACATATATGTATACATATCTAAGCATGTTTGTTTACAGGCATTAATATCCCTTTTTAAACATTCACAAGCTAAGAACAACACAAAATTAATCTATATCTCCTCAAAGAAACATTATCAGATTAAGATTTCTGAATGAAAAAGGATAGTAATAGTGTAATATTATTTTTAAAAAATCATTTCAAGTGTTAAGGTTGAATAAGTTTCTCAAAAATAATAAAATCAGTAATAATCCAAGATAATCAGAAAATCAAGTATCTTAATTTGCATTTTTGATTATACAATTAGATTCGAATTACAAATCGATGATTTTTTATAATCATTTCAAGATTTTTAAGTAAGTGACTGGCGAGTTATCTCGAATTTATTAAATTGGCAAGTTCATCAAATTCTGACTAACGGCGACGAACTGCTCGTCGAGTCCAAGTCTGGAAGTGGCTGGTATATTGATGGCCATGGGTAAAATATTCATTGGGGTTAAATTTTGCTCAGGTGGTTGAACGTCGACAATATAGTGTTTAATTCTTAGTTTGGCTGAGGAGGTTCGTGTGACGATTTCATCAACGATGAAGCAACGGAGATGATCAGACCGAGGGGGTTCGATGTGTAGCGACACAGCGAGGCTAAGTTCCAAATCACAGACCTTCTGCTGGTGGGTGGAGGCTACATGAGGCATTTTTTAGATGATCAGTTGGGTTCCAGATCGATCGAGTTACTCGATTTCGAATCACGGCGAACTTGAGGGTGTTGGTTGTTGGGGATTGTCAAGGAGGCAACCAGTGACTTGTCGATGGTCTTTGCGATGATCGAAGTCGCTCCGATCGTGTGTACATGTGCACGAATATCATCAGTATCAGGTGGTTGTCGATGGTCGGGAAAGAAGAAAAGGTATCGGGTTCGACTCGAAGCTATTGTAGGAATTTCTCGAAGTAATCGAGTTTGTATATTTTCTCGGGGCTGGGTTCGGGTGAAAGAAGTTCTGGCTTGGGTTTCACTCGAGTTGGTTTCTGGTTTGGGATATGAAAGTTTTAAAATTTTAAAATTAAATAAGTTTCTAAAAGTTTAATTAAGTTTTAACAAATTTGGTTAAACTAATTCTTTTATACAGTATGTATTTATTTTTGGATTAATTCAAGGTTATAAACATAGATTATTTTAATTAATTAAGTTTAAAATGTTTTAAACATATATTTTTAAAAGTTTATTTAAAATAAAACCTAACAATGTAATTAAGAAGTTAAGCAAATGTTTTAAAATGTTAACTTAAAAGTGAAGTTAATTTATATTGTTAATAATGATTAATTACAAGGTTTATTAATTAAAGATTTAATGATAATTAAATAATTAATGATTTATAATTGCTTGATAATTAAAGAGAAATTAATTAAAGTATAATTAATTTATGGTATTAATTAATGTAAGTAATTAAAGGATAATTACTTAAAAATAATTACTTAATTTAAAGTAATTATTTGATGATTAAAAGTTGATTAATCAAGTGATTAAAGAACAATTAATGAAGGATAATTAATTTGTGTGTTTAATTAATTAATTTGAGGATAATTAAATAATTAAATATTAAATGAAAGTGATTAGGGATAATCACTTATTATAATTAATTAAGGGTAATTAATTAAATGGTAATTAATTAGGTAATTGATTTGGGGACAATTAATTAAAGGATAATTAAATAATTAAAGGTTAATTATTAATGATTAAAGACTGATTTAATTATTAATTAAGGATAATTAATTAATAATTTAAGGTTCATTAATTTATTATTAAAGGTCAATTAATTAAAATAATTTGTAATTAATTAAAGTTAATTAACCAGGATTAGTGATTAATCTGGTTTAAATTAATCAGATGATTAATTAATCTTACATATGGATGTTTGGATTGTGTGGAATGCTTTGAAATGTTTGATATCACTGATGTATGATGCTCTGTTTTGATTTGAGCTGTGATGAATGTAATTTATTTTTCTGTGATAAATTTACATTATTATCTATGACTCTGTGAATGGAAGATAAGGGTTATCGATTATACTGCTTATCGATATTGCTGTGCTTGGATTGTGATGATTGATGATGTTGCACTATTGTGTAAAACCCCTGGACTACACTATACATACACAAATATGGATTTCACGGGGAAATCAGTTAAGTCACAGATATTTGAATTTAATATTATTTTATCCAAAATAATGAAATGGTTTTAAAGTTGAGTTTTGAATCTAAAAATGATTTGGAATTGGAATTGGGTTTAAATATGAAAGCTTTTGAAAAGGAGTTTTTAAGATGGAAACTATTTTGAATAACTTGTTAAAGTTTTATACTTTGATTTGAATTTGAATTCAAGATTTTAAAATTGAGTTTTATATATACATGTATAGAATTTGAAATTATTTTTGGAAACTATGGCTTGAAAAGTGGTGATACAAAACATATAATATGTATATGGATTTCTCAATTAAAAGTTATTTTGAGAATTTAAATTTAACCCAAGTTTATACTTTAAAAGCTATAAACTGTGCATATTTGACCAGATTTTTCCGAAACGTAAAGTATTTATTTTCAAATGATAATGGCTTTCATATAACGAAAGAACTTCCAGTTTTTGTTGAAAGGATTTCAAGTTTGAAATAGAATTGTTTTGAAAGCTATGAATGAATCTTTGTTAAAGATTGATGAACTTTGTTTTCAAATTGAAGTGGATCTTAAAGGTGTATCTTTTGTATAAAAGATTTGGAATTGAAGCAATTTTGAAAGCTATGAATGAATCTTTGTGAAAGATTGGTGAACTTTGTGAAGTGAATCCTTTGGTCCAAGGGATTTAAAATGGTAATTTGTTTAAACCATCTGAAAGAAAAGTTTTGGGTTTTAAGTGGTGAATCTTTTGTATAAAAGATTTGAAATGGTAATTTGTTTAAACCATTTGAAAGAATGTTTTGGGCTTTAAGTTGTGACTTAACTGAGATTCCAAATATCCATATGCTTTTTAAATTAAGCGCTCATTATTCGGTTTAGTCGGGAGAGAATTTTGTGTCATATAACCCATTTCGAATAATGATATGACGAAATGGATAGCATTTGAAGACCGGTGGTGAAGACCAGATATTTTCGAAAACGAAAGGATGACATGTCGAATGTCTCTGCACCGAATGGCCCTGGTATAGAGATTTGATCACCCTTTGTGATGGGGAGTCCGAACGTGATTAGGGATTATTGGGATTGCAAGGGCTTCTTTTGAAGTGCCTTCAGTTCTGTTCGAGCCCGGAACAGACTTGTATGGATGTATGTCTGAAGTTACACTTTGAGATGTAAAGCTGGTTTCTATCAAATACATTTCTATTTGGTGGGGGAGAATTTATTCTCTTAGCTTAACACCCTTCTCTGAGACGTACGAGCTCAGAGGTTATGTAGTTGATGGTTACTAGTGATACATTCCCAATTTAGTAATGTGGCATACGAAGTGCTGCTGATCATGTGTTGATCAAAGCATGGCATTTGTGAAAAAGCGTAGCTTTGTGGACGAGACTTCGTCGAGCCTCACAACCTGGAAATGGTCGAAACATGAATGTTGCGGCAAGGTTATTAGGGGTCGTGCCGCTTGGGTATGTCCATTTCCTACTGGATAAAAGGTGTTATCATGATATGGAGCCCAGATATTTAACTGTGTAGTTGTTACTATTTGTTGGTGAATCCTTGAATAAAGGTCGGTAACGACCGAGGATGGCTTACTTGTAGGTGTTACCTAGTCACAGAGGTAGCTCGGCCTTGTGTTGGCAGGGAACTGGTTTGGTTCTTGGCGGCGTCCCCCCATAGGCATTCCATTCGATAAGGAAGTTTCTTAGCCTGACCATTGTTGGAAATCCAATCATCCAATACGCTCCTTGTATGTTTTTAGCTGTAGAACCTGCCATTTAATATGGTAGCTATAGTAGGCATAATATAATGGTACGTATGCTGACTAAGATTAATATTATACTTGCAAATGTTTTCTGCACTATGCACTAATAATAATATCAAAAGGATTTTTGTGTATCAAGCATTTTTGACTGTCACAAGGAGAAATCACCTCCAAGTGTGCGCTTGCATTGTGTGTGTGGCGGGAGGCTTTATGGCAGTTTCATTTTCCAAAAAGCATTGCGGATTTCTTTTAAATCCTTTTGTTTTCTTTTATTAAAGATAAATTGTTTTTGTTTGCTCATACCAGTCCCATGACTGACCTGGAGTTTATTGTTCCCTTTCTAAACTCTAGGTGCCCACAATTTTCCACACGGGCAGTCTAGAGTTAGATTTTCAGATAATCAAATAGTAGGTGTAGAGTCGATAGCTTTCTACCTTTGGATCTTGGTGATCGCATTTGTTTCACTTGGACCGACCTTGCTGGATACAACTTGAGGTGGTTCGAGCTTCTTGGATTGGAGTTTGGAGCTTTGGCTTTGAAGACATTATCTTTCCGCTGTCGTTGCCTAATTTGGTTCATCTTCTACTGTCGTTTTATTTTTCCACTTTTGTATTCTGCTCTGATGTTGGTGTGCATTTGTTGTATCATATTGTATCAGATATCGTATCCGTTGTTGTATATCAATGATATATTATTGTTATTCTTCCGCCGTGTGGTTATAGTTAATGTGTTATAAGCTCCAACGAATAGGATTCGAACGTTTGAATTTGCGGCATTTGAATACAAGTGAAGTATGGATATCGATTTTCGAATGCGAAAATCCGAGTCGTCACGTTTGGTATCAGATCTGAAGGTTGAGTAAGAACTTTAGCTCAGGAGTATAACGCATTAGGTGACTCATTAGAAATAGGGTGAAGTATACCCTATAATGAGTATATCCCTAAGATATCTGTCCGTATGCCTCAGTAAATTCTCTTACCATCCATTGATAGTGAGTATGAGTGCAAGAAGAGGACGGGGTAGGGGACGGTGAAATACCACTATGGTCAATATTATGCAACAATAGAAACAACTTTCTTTATTAATTTCTTTTGTTCATCATACAATATCAATTCTTTGATGGCTTCGTGGCAGCTACAAGAAGAGGCTTTGGTGTGATGGTGGCCCTGCGAATCGTGTAGATAAGTTCCTATTTCATATTCTAATCATCCGTTTCCCTCAACTTTCTGTTTTAACTTTAATAAATTTAAAATTCTATTTGAAATAAATTGGTTAACAAAATATGAAGACTTGTATCGATGAAATGATTTCGATCAAAACCAAATTTGAGAATTTTGTTGTGATTTCTTATATGAATCCAAGTCCGAGGAGGGACAAGTTAGTATATATTTCGGGATATTCTGACCTGAGTTGAGTATCCATTTATCTATTCTTTTGGGTCTAGATACATTCTACGGACGGTTACTTATCGAATGGGTTTATTCTCATATTTACTGATATTCTTATTTGGTAAGCCAAATGCAGAATAATAATTCAGCTTGATCTAGTAAATCAATTTTCTATCTCATATGTGTTCATCTGTTCTTTGTTGTCTCCCTGTCTAGCAATTTTTGGAGGACGAAATTTTCATAAGGGGGGAATCTGTAACATTCCGGATTTTAAGCCAAATTTAAATCGAGAAATTAATATAATTTTTGGGTTAATTGTTAATTAATTTGAAAATTTTGAAAATAAATATATATATAAAAGTAGATTTTAAAATAGAGTTGATTTGGAAATTCAAGAATAAATATCTTATTGATAAATTGGATTTAAAAGCTTTATATTTTAAGAAACAAATATATACATATGAATATATGATAATTTATTAGTAACGAATAATTTGATTTCAAATCATTCTCTTATTAAGTTGTATAAATATAAATATAAGAATGCAAAGGTAAAACAAGAATAAACTTACATATATGTATATATAACTTTTGAAATAAAAATGATTTATATAAGGATATTTTAACCTAAGTTTAAAAAATTCAAATGAGATTTTATAAAGTTTTAAAATACTTTTCTTTTATATACTTGAAAATAAATATAGTTGATAAATATAAAATCTTTGACATGAATATACCTTTTGGGAATATAAAACATATTAATAAAAACTTGTTTCATAATTGATAAAAACTTCAACCTATGTAAATATAAAATGACAAGGGTTTAAAACATAGTTTATTAACCAAGGGCTTAAACATAATATTAATTTTTATTAACAAGTGTAAGTAAAATAACTTGGAAATTAACAAGTGTTAACACAATCCTACAAGTGGCATTAATTTTTTTTCATTTTGAATTAAAATTTTATAAACATAATGAAGAGCAAAACCGGGTTTACTCATTTCTCTTCATCTTCATTTTAAAATCTCAAACCTGGAAATCATTCTGAAAAGAACTTGAATTCAAGCCTGGAAAACAAAGCAATTCAAAGCTTTAAACAAATTCAACTGTAAAGAACGAGTACCAGAGCAAATCAAAACAGGATTTCAGAGTTCAAAAGACCAGATTCAACTCAAAATTTTCATCCTCAAAATCAAAAGTACAAAAGCAAGTTCAAACCAAAATCAAAAACAAAAGCAAACAACAGAGATCAAAGGATAAACCAGGTTTCAGTTTTGGATGAGCTCAATGCTATCTGTTTTCAAACATATCAGGTGAGCAAGCTCCTTTTTACTGACCCGTAACTAATTGTTTGTGAAATGAAGTTGTGTAAAAATGTTTGAATTTATGTAAATATGTTGAACATATACATGTATGTATACATATCTAAGCATGTTTGTTTAGAGGCATTAATATCCCTATTTAAACATTCACAAGCTAAGAACAACACAAAATTAATCTATATCTCCTCCAAGAAACATTATCAGATTAAGAATTCTGAATGAAAAAGGATAGTAATAGTGTAATATTATTTTTAAAAAATCATTGCAAGTGTTAAGGTTGAATAAGTTTCTCAAAAATGATAAAAATTAGTAATGATTCTAGTTAATAAGAAAATCTATATCTTAATTTCCATTTTGATTATACAATTAGATTCGAATTACAAATCAATGATTTTTGATAATTATTTCAAGATTTTTAAGTAAGTGATTGGCGAGTTATCTCAAATTTATTAAAATTGGCATGTTCGTCAAATTCTGACGAACGGCGACGAACTGCTTGTCGAGTCCAAGTTTGGAGGTGGTTGGTATATTGATGGCTATGGGAAAAATATTCGCTGGGGTTAAACTTTGCGGAGGTGGTTGAACGTCGACAATATAGGGTTTTATTCTTAGTTTGGCTGAGGAGTTTCTTGGGATGATTTCGTCAACGATGAAGCAACGGAGATGATCGGACCGAGGGGGTTCGAAGTGTAGCGACACAGCAAGGCTAGGGTCCAAATCTCAGACCTTCTGGTGGTAGGTGGAGGCTACATGAGGCGTTTTTCAGATGATTAGTTGAGTTCTAGATCGATCGAGTTACTCGATTTCGAATCACGGCAAACTTGAGGATGTTGGTTGGTCGGGGTTGTCAAGGAGGTAACCAGTGACTTGTCGACGGTCTTTGCGATGATCGAAGTCGCTCCGATCGTGTGTACATGTGCATGAATATCATCAATATCAGGTGGTTGTTGAAGGTCGGGAAAGAAGAAAAGGTATCGGGTTCGACTCGAAGCTGTTGTAGGAATTTCTCGAAGTAATCGAGTTTGTATACTTTCTCGAGGCTGGGTTCGGGTAAAAGAAGTTTTGGCTTGGGTTCCACTCGAGTTAGTTTCGGGTTTGGGATATGAGCGTTTTAAAGTTTTAAAATTAAAGAAGTTTTTAAAAGTTTAATCAAGTTTTAACAAATTTAGTTAAACTAATTCTTTTATACAATATGTGTTTATTTTTGGATTAATTCAAGGTTTTAAACATACATTATTTTAATTAATTAAGTTTAAAATGTTTTAAATATATATTTTTAAAAGTTTATTTAAAATAAAAACTAACAATGTAGTTAAGAAGTTAATCAAATGTTTTAAAATGTTAACTTTATAGTGAAGTTAATTTATATTGTTAATAATGATTAATTACAAGGTTTATTAATTGAAGATTTAACGAAAATTAAATAATTAATGATTTATAATTACTTGATAATTAAAGAGAAATTAATTAAAGTATAATTAATTTATGGGATTAATTAATGTAAGTAATTAAAGGATAATTACATAAAAATAATTACTTAATTAAAAGTAATTATTTGATGATTAAAAGTTGATTAATCAAGTGATTATAGAACAATTAATTAAGGATAATTAATTTATGTGATTAATTAATTAATTTGTGAATAATTAAACAACTAAAGATTAATTAATGAAAGTGATTAGGGACAATCACTTATTGTAATTAATTAAGGGTAATTAATTAAATGGTAATTAATTAAGGGTTAATTAATTAGGTAATTGATTTGGGGACAATTAATTAAAGCATAATCAAACAATTAAAGGTTAATTAAATAATTAAAGGTTAATTATTAACGATTAAAGATTGATTAAGGATAATTAATTAATAATTTAAGGTTAATTAATTTATTATTAACAGTTAATTAATTAAAATAATTTGTAATTAATTAATGCTAATTAACCAGGATTAGTGATTAATCTGGTTTAAATTAATCAGATGATTAATTAATCTTACTTATGGATGTTTGGATTGTATGGAATGCTTTGAATTGTTTGATATCCCTGATGTGTGATACTTTGTTTCGATTTGAGTTGTGATGAATGTAATTTATTTATCTGTAATAAATTTATATTAGTATCTGTGACTCTGTGAATGGAAGATAAGCGTAATGGTCATACCGCTTATCGATATTGTTGTGCTTGGATTGTGATGATTGATGATGTTGCACTATTGTGTAAAACCCCTAGATTACACTATACACACATAATATGGATTTCACGAGGAAATCGGTCAAGTCATAGATATTTGAATTTAATATTATTTTATCTAAAATAATGAAATGGTTTTAAAGTTGACTTTTGAATCTAAAAATGATTTGGAATAGGAATTGGGTTTAAATATGAAAGCTTTTGAAAAGGAGTTTTTAATATGGAAACTATTTTGAATAACTTGTTAAAGTTTTATACTTTGATTTGAATTTGAATTCAAGATTTTGAAATTGAGTTATATATATATGTATAGAATTTGAAATTATTTTTTGAAACTATGGCTTGAAAAGTGGTGATACAAGTTATATAATATGTATATGGATTTCCTAACCATCTTTAAAGTATTTTAAAAGTATTATTTTGGGAATTTAAATTTAACCCAAGTTTATTCTTTAAAAGCTATAAACTGTGCATATTTGACCAAATTTTTCCGAAATGGAAAGTATTTATTTTCAAATGATAATGGCTTTCATATAACGAAAGAACTTCCAGTTTTTATTGAAAGGATTTCAAGTTTGAAATAGAATTGTTTTGAAAGCTATGAATGAATCTTTGTTAAAGATTTATGAACTTTGTTTTCAAATTGAAGAGGATCTTAAAGGTGTATCTTTTGTATAAAAGATTTGGAATTGAAACGGTTTTGAAAGCTATGAATGAATCTTTGTGAAAGATTCATGAACTTTGTGAAGTGAATCTTTTTGTTTAAAGGATTTAAAATGGTAATTTGTTTAAACCATCTGAAAGAATTTTTTTGGATTTTAAGTGGTGAATCTTTTTTTAAAAGATTTGAAATGGTACTTTGTTTAAACCAGTTGAAAGAAGGTTTTGGGCTTTAAGTTGTGACTTTATTGAGATCCCATATATCCATATGCTTTTTAAATTAAGTGCTCATTTTTCAGTTTAGCCGGAAGAGGACTTTATGTCATATAACCCATTCCGAATAATGATACGATGAAATGGATAGCATTTGAAGACCGGTGGTGAAGACCGGATATTTTCGAAAGCGAAAGGATGACCTGTTGAATGTCTCTGCACCGAATGGCCCTGGAATAGAGATTTGATCACCCTTTGTGACGGGGAGTTCAGACGTGATTA
The DNA here is from genome assembly GCA_030765085.1 of Allium cepa. Classification (NCBI taxonomy): domain Eukaryota; kingdom Viridiplantae; phylum Streptophyta; class Magnoliopsida; order Asparagales; family Amaryllidaceae; genus Allium; species Allium cepa. The sequence goes on along the minus strand of CM060930.1, from coordinate 91,025,069 downwards.
GGGATTATTCATATTGCAAGGGCTTCTTTTGAAGTGCCTTCGGTTCTGTTCAAGCTCGGAACAGACTTATATGGATGTATGTCTGACGTTACACTTTGAGATGTAAAGTTGGTTTCTATCAAATACATTTCTGTTTGGTGGCGGAGAATTTATTCTCTTAGCTTAACACCCTTCTCTGAGACGTACGATATATAATTGATGGTTACTAGTGATACATTCTCAATTTGGTAATGTGGAATACGAAGTGTTGATGATCATGTGTTGATCGAAGCATGGCTTTTGTGAAAAGCGTAGCTTTTTGGACGAGACTTCTTCGAGCCTCACAACTCGGAAACGATCGAAACAAGAATGTTGCGGCAAGGTTATTGGGGGTCGCCCCCTAGGGTATGTCTATTTCCTTCTAGGTAAAAAGTGGTATCATGATATGGAGCCCAGACATTTAACTATGTGGTTGTTGCTTTTTGTTGGTGAATCCCGAGATAAACGTCGATACCGACCAGGGATGGATTACTTGTAGGTGTTACCTAGTTACAGAGGTAACCCAGATATGTGTTGGTAGGGAACCGGTTTGGTTCATGGGGGCATCCCTCCAGAGGCGTTCTATTCGATGAGGAAGTTCCTTAGCCTGACCATTGTTGGAAATCTAATCATCCAATACACGCCTTGTACGGTTTTAGTTATAGAACCTGCCATCTAATATGGTAGCTATAGTAGGCATACTATAATGGTACGCATGCTGGCTAAGATTAATATTATACTTGCAAATGTTTTCTGCACTATGAACTAATAATAATATCAAAAGGATTTTCACGTATCAGGCATTTTTGACTGTCATAAGGAGAAATCTCTTCCAAGTGTGCACTTGCATTATGTGTGTGGCGGGAGGCCTTGTGGCAGTTTCATTTTCCAAAAAGCATTGCAGATTTCTGTTAAATCCTTTTGTTTTCTTTTATTAAAGATAAACTGTTTTTGTTTGCTCATACCAGTCCCACGACTGACCTGGGGTTTAATTTTTCCTTTCTAAACTCTAGGTGCCCACAATTTTCCACATGGGCAATCTAGAGTTAGATTTTCAGATAATCAAATAGTAGGTGTAGAGTCGATAGTTTTCAGCCTTTGGATCTTGGCGATCACATTTGTTTCACTTGGACCGACCTTGCTTGATACAACTTGATGGTGGTTCAAGTTTCTTGGATTGGAGTTTGGAGATTTGGCTTTGAAGACATTATCTTTTCGCTGCTGTTGCCTACTTTGCTTCATCTTCTACCGTCGTTTTATTTTTTCGTTGTTGTATTCCGCTCTTAAATTGGTGGGCATCTGTTGTATCATATTGTATCAGATATTGTATCCATTGCTGTATATCAATGATATATTATTATTATTCTTCCGTTGTGTGGTTATAATTAATGTGTTATAAGCTCCGGCGAATCAGATTGGAACGTTTGAATCTGCGGCATTCGAATACAAATGAAGTGTGGATGTCGATTTTCGAACGAAAAAATCATGGTCGTCAAAATCTGGATGCCAAACTGAAGACAAAATGGTTTAAGGACTTCTGATAAAGCTTAGAATGGAACTGGATAGTGCTTTAAGGAGAATGGAGTCCAAGTACATTTGGAAAAAAATGACAATACCAACATGAATTCATGTCAATACCGAGTTCTTTTTAAGGGCTATGATAAGCTTTGGAGCTTTGGTCAATAGTAGTTGTATAAAATGGTCATCCTAAGGCTTATTTTTGAAGAAGTAGGTAAGCAACTCCCAAAAGCTATGCAAAGAAGAACAAGTATCAGATAAGTTAGATCATCTCAGTAACATGCAGAATTGATAGGGAATATGGTCATGGCTTGAAGAATCGAAGGCACGAAATGAAGTAGAGGAGAAGGAAGTTTCTTACACTAAGAAAATCATCTCGGTACCGACATGATTAATGTCGGTACTGACATGATCTAAAGATAAGGGGACTTCATCTTCCGTCCTACTTTCTCGGATCTGGAGTTTCACTTGGTCTTTAGTTATTTGGCAACTTTAGTGGGCAATTCTCCTATAAATAACAAGCCCATATAACCTTTAGAGGAAATTTTTATCCATTCCCTTCTTCATTCTCTTATCTCTACTCAAGTTTTGTCACCTAAGGGCTGTTTAGATCTGTTCTAACTGGAATTTTTTTTGTACTTGTGATAAAACCATTCTAAATAAGATTAACGTGGACGTAAGCCAGAGAATTTTCCAAACACTATAAAAATTAGCGTGTTTTCATTGCTTTCATGCTATTTTCTACTAGATCTACTCGTTTGCATATATTTTGAGTGTTTGCCACTTTTTGGCCTAACATCACTTAAAAAGTAGAGTTGCAAATGTGTTTATATAATGAAATATAATTATTCTTTTGGTAAGAAACATAACTTTCTCTATGTATGTGATACCATTTCAGTGATTTTTACCTTTTTTGAAAGGGAAAATGAATATGTGCAACTTTTATGTTAGAAACTTTTCAGATTTCATCGTAATCCAGCATAAAATTTTATTTTAAGTGGAAAATTACTTTTGGTATGTTATTTTCATCCTATATGCTTCAACTTACGCAAGTCATATCTCGTAACCCGTTGAAGAAATATGGATTTGTTGGAAAGATAATTTTATAGGGAAAAACATTTACATTAAACACTTCATAAAAAATTTAGATTTACCGCCTTAAAAATATTTTTTAAGTTGAATAATATTTCAAGTCTAATATTAAAATTTTCAAAATTAACACTTTACATTATTTCGGCTATAATTCATAATCCATTGGTATGATTTTCTATGATTTTATACCTGTCGGGAAGGTAAAATGATAGGGGAAAACTTTTCTTCTGAACCTATTTTTAAATTTTTAGATTGCTATATTAAATTTCTGATGCCAAATGAGGTACTTGATGTCTAAATTTAAATTTTCATGATTCATACATTTTAGATTAGGTAGTTGTAAACTTTTGAATATACTGCATTTTAACAATCCGCAATATGTTTAGGAAAGGTGGTTTCGTGTATCACAATTTTTTTGAAGAATTTTAGTAATTTGACATTTTGATATCCGGAAAGTAAGTTCGAACATAACTTAATGGAAGGCATATATGCTTATGCTTTATACGTACGTACATACATATGTATACACACATACACACATATATATATAAGCACAAAGTAGGTACATGAAGACATATTGATTTGTTTTTGGCAAATTGTACCCATTATATAATTTTTAAGATTTTTGACATAAATAAAAAATTATATGTACATATATAATATATTGATATGTATGAAATATTGTACCATTGATTGATTCTTGATTGTTGTTGCGATTTCGATTATGTTTTGATTTTGTGTGTGTATTGATACTGTGATTTGTTAAATAGTTTCCAAACCTTCCCGAATTTTTTTTGAAAATTTCTTTGCCTAGAATTCATTTTTTGACTTTGAACCATATAAATATGAGCAGGTAAATTTTGTAATAAATCCATTTAAATTTGAAATATGAAAATATAAGACAATTTAAGTGGAATTTGAGTTATATATTAAGAGTACCTTATATTTTATTTATATCATTAAAAACATATAGATTTCTCATTATATATGCCACAGTGTCTTATTATACAAGTATTGCAAGAACTAATTATTTCAAGCATGAAATTTTCCTTATATGGAATTTTCCTTGTATGGAATTACAAGGACATAATTATTTCAAGTAAGCGAGTCTATAACAACCCAACTTCTGATAAACTAGTGACAAATTAAATTTTATCATATAAATTACTCAAGTTGACTTTAGGATGAAAATGATTTTAAAGATATTTTATCGAGTTAAGAATTACCAAATGAATTTTTTATGTCATGGTTTAAATCAACCAATTCCTTTTCATGAATAAATTAAACTTAAATAAAATCTATGACAAGCATAATTATTTATATGTTTTAAATAACTTGTATTTGGTTAAAATGACTAAGAATGAGAATTTCATTTGGAGAAAAAAAATAGGTGAGTTAGTAAAAGGAGTTAATAATTTAGTTAGTTTGAATTATTTTTCGAAAAAAGAAAATAATAGCATTTTATGCGAATTCTGATATTTAAATTACCAATATACCAAGTGGATAAATTTGAAAATTTATATAAACAAATAAAGTTGAAAGGAATATTTCGAATTATCAGAGATATTTTAGAATATACAGAATAAATAATTATTCGATTAGATAAATAAATGGCTAACAAGATCTAATAATGATTGAATTTTAGTATGTAGTTTAACTTATTGAGATGTATGTTGTAAAATATAGTATAAATCAATTTTAGTTGAATAAAGATTTTTTACAACTGATAAAGCATTTAAACATGATTGTATGTAAATAAAAAAAGAGTTTAGATGTATATTAAAGTTTGAGATGCAAAGTGATAAGAATGAAGGTCTAAGTTAGAAAACAAAGAAAGAGAAGAATGACATTTAAGATATTCATTTTCTCACCCTCATTTTCACTATTCTTTTATCTTAAACATGTTAAACCCAATCCCCGAATCCTTGACCCTAACTCAGTAGACCACACTGTTATTAAAAATGGGCATCGTAAAAGGGACTCCAAAACTGGAATGGGGGGTTCATATTTTCATTTTTCAATTATTTGCTAAGGATGTACAAAATAATTTGTCCCTTTAACAAAAAAAATGTAACTATCATCTATATGTTAATGACCAATTAACATTTTTTTACCCTTTTTAACCAAATCCCGCTGAAAATGGTTTCTGGTGAACCACATCATTTTTTCTCATTTTTCGATGAGTTGTTGTCGAATTTTGCTTTGCAAGTGTGTAAAAACGTTAATTATTTTATTTGAGTGGAGTCCCCATAATAGTTTTTCCAAAGTGGAGTCTCCCTAAAATGTGCCCCTTATCCAAAATGGAGTCCCTTTAACAATGCCCTTAAAAAAGAATGCGTATGACGATGCGTGAGCACAATATTGATCAAAGAGGAAGAATAGTTGTGCGTCCTTAAAGGAGAAGGCATGACACGTTGGGTACATAGGTGCCCAAGTTGGTGCGGCATCAAGGCTGGAGTGACGGAGCTCGAATTTGGTGGTGAGTAACTTATGCTGATGGTGAATTTGGGTGAAATGATCAATGTTGTTGATGTAGGGGGTTATGGTGTTGGTTTGCTTGCAACTTCAGTGATGATTGCCTTGAATGCTGAAATGTCATAGTCTTGGGTGGAATTCGATGATAAGGTGAGTGAAATTATTACCTATTTAAATGGTTGTATGCAATAAATATATAAATATATGCTTGGATGATATGATATTGCTAAATTCTATTTTGGGTTGCTTATGATTATGTATATATATACATACATATACACACATAGAAATTGTTTGAATTAATTTGGATTGTTTTGGATGAAATGAAAATTGTTGTATTGAGATTGGGTAGTAAACATTATTTGTTATAGATTGAGCATTATTTATTTGGTAACAAGATGAATATACACATTTATACATAAACTCAATGGCTGGTTGGTTATTCAGATTATTGAGTTTGTTTAGCTTTGATTTAGATTTGTTGTTGTAAAATGTATATTGCTTGTAAACAATATTACATATTAATACACACACAGATATATATATATATATATATATGAATAAATAATCCTATTGGAACATTTACAATAACCAAATGTATTATAAGAATAAAATTTAAGTCTATTTAATATCGTTCAAATGTTGAATGAAATTTTGAAGTATGGTGAAATAAATAATATTTGTACTGAACAAATAAAGTTTACATTTTCGACTTAAAATATTAAAGGAATTTGAATATGAACTTTGAGTAAAAGGTGGATAATAATCGAGTCGTATAGGGCATCTGATTTTACCATATCTTTAACTCATTTTTCATGTATTGGTAAATAAAAATGTATCGATATGCAAGTGGTTAGGGACATATGTATATTAATACATTATTTATATTGAGATGAATGATATTCTTTCAAATTAACAAATTTTGAAGTGAAGTTTGGAAAAAGACATGGAATTATTATTTCATTATTTCAAAATATTTAAAATTAATATTTCATTTATTTTGAGGTGTTAAAAATGACGTCTCTATATTTATATGTCATATATTTTAAGATGTTTAATATGGTATTTCTATTTATATCATTTAATTTGAGATGTTTAAAATGATATTTTCATATATCATTTGATTTGAGATGTTTAAAATGATATTTTCATATATCATTTAATTTGAGATGTTTAGAATGCAATTTCATAGGTTAATTGATTTGAGGCATTTAAAATGATATTATCAAATATCCTTTTTTTAAATATATGACTTATACATATTGAATATATTATCCAGCACACTTCCCAATAGTTAGATGCTCTGGCTTTGGTCCCTGAGGTTACAGGTTTGAATCTTGTGTAGTATGTTAACTTTGTTGTATGTTGTATACTACCTAAGACTTGTAGTACAACTACATACCGCTTTAATCCAATTTCAGAAAAATAATAAATATTTTTAAATGAATTTGCATCTGTATATCATTGAGGTTTTGGAATGAAATATATTAAATGATATCTTATATATATCATTATGGTGAAAGGTGATTCAAGTATATTTAAGGGTTCCATATTGAAACACAGGAACACTCACACATATACATATGGAATTTGATATTTTCATGCGATACTTGTTTATGACATCACATTCATATTATTATATTATATTATTTTGTATATTATATGTTTGTATAATTATTTTATTATGATAATTTTTTTATACTAGATAAGCTAAATTATCCATCAATTAGTTGATTGATTTAGGAAAGTAGCCTAAATCTAATAACAATCAGCCCACTTCACTATTAAGTCAAATGATATGCTACTCGGGCTGGATATTTTCAAACATCTATGGTCATGCAATATGAAAGTCTATGGGGTAGGGTCGACGTATATGGCTAGCAAATTCCTTGTGTTATAAAAATTATCTACGTTAATATATTATCCATGCTTCATTCTTTTGAGTCGAGATCGATCATGTGGGTTCCCCATGACGTTACCTACTTGCTCTCCAAACTTTGTGCAGTTTCAACGTACCATTTTCTAAGGTGAAAATGGTCACAAAAACCCAATTGTACGTGGAAGCACCAATTTTCAAAAACAATATCCAAATACCTTTCTCTCTGCATTGGTGATCCCTCAACTCAGCTACATAACAAGCATGTCATGTTGCCTGATCGCTATAAACAACTCCAACACCATTGTCTGTTGTAAACTTCAAAGTTAAATACCGTGGGGCAAGTGTTTCCTGAAATTCGGTTAGGGCCGGTCAACTCAGAAAAATGTTGTAAGAAGACTCAATATCCAAAACCACAAACGACAAGATTCACACTCTCCTTCGGTCTCCTTCTCACAACTCTATATGTAATTCCAGATAACCAATAGCTTCAGTTGCAAACACTGTTAAAGCCATGTATGGGGGCGTTAGATGGATTTGAATCCTTTGCTTCCATCCTCATCTGATCATAAGATTTTCTAAAAATTATGTTACAGAACTTCCATAGTCACTTTTACACAAAAGTGGGGCCGATCATAGCCGAAATGACCATTGGGTCGATCGTTGGAGCTTTCACATTGTATGCATCTCTATTTCTAAACATGATATCATATACCATCGTATGTTGCTATCTCACCGGAGCTCCATCCTCCGTGTTTGAATAGCATTCGAAGTCCACATGCTTAATCGCACTAGCGTAGCGCTCCATCTCATGCCAAGTACAACTGTCATGTTTAAATAGAAATAGAAAGATAATTCGTACATCTATCCTAAAGCTCCTTTATGAAATTTCATGAACTCAACCCTCACTTGACCAAGAGGAACAATTTTACAATGACATTGCCTGAGCTGTTGAACAGGAGTTCGCATAAATCGCCTGATGAATCCACAACAAATTTTGACTTCAATGATGTGTATTTATAGACATTTTATCTCTTACTATATAGATGTCTTCTTTTTAATACAATCTCCAATAATCTATACCAATAAATTGATAAATGAATAAGAGTTATAGAAGTATTTTGAATATAATTAACATGGAAATGAATGATCGGAGAATGATTGCTTTGAAAATTATGAGCGGCAGCGAATGTGTAGAGAATAATTAGAGAACAAAGAGAAACAGTAGAGGAGAAATTGTTGTTTTGATCTGGAAGAGACCAATCCTCTTTGTAGATGTTGTGGGGATGAAATAAGTATTTGGTTCCATTTAAAACTAAAGGGAAGTGACTCTAAACTGAAGAATAAGAGATGTTACTGAAATCAAAAATCAATTTAAAAAGCATGATCGGAAAAGACATACATGTCAACCTGTATGAAACACATAGTCAACATGTAGTTTACATAGGTTGACTTGTGTGTCTCATACAAGTTGACATGTGTATGTATCCTCCCTTTTTTATTTTTTTATTTAATGCTTCTTCTGTTTTCCTCATTTTTCAATTCTTTTTGACTCTCGGAAAAATTCTAAAAATTTACAAAATATATTTTATGATGTTTGGAATAATTTGTAAAATTTGGAGTGATACGTAGATCGCTTTTGGGTTTGAACGAATCATGACTAATAGGACTTGATAAAGACTCAAAAAATAATGTACTTAATTTAATAACTATTTGTCCATTTTCTAGTATTTTTTGGTAATAAGAGTGATACTTTATCCAAGTAGAAAACTCATTATGATGTCTTAGGGGCTCCAATCCATATCCTCTAGGATCTTTGTTTGAAGTGCTATACCTCTAACCACTTGATCTAGAAGTCCTTAGCATTTTCAAGTATTTCTTCAACGTTTTTGTATTCTAGTAGATTTGTTAACTCCATTATGTCTCAAATGCTTATCCTCCATTATAGTTGTATCCATTTGATTTATTTTATTATTTTTCATATATCTGACTCCACTAAACCTTTATTGATCACAATCGTAATTCATCTTCTATATTAGTGCTACTGTTCCTTAAATAATTCAGCAAAATCATTAATAGCATTTTTATATGGTCATTATCATCATACACTAGAATTATATTCCTAACATAATAGCCTATATATTCATACATGTATATGGATAGAAGCATTCTATGCTTGGTGTTTATTACATCTTTTGGATCGATTGTTTCCTTACAATGCTTGAGTGGTTGAGAAGCACATAGGATGGGTAGGGTTACCTACTTGGTTTGCAGTATATTTTATTCCAGTAGCTTTTCGTTAAACATCAACAAATTATAACAACGATTCACTTAGAAATTTTTTTAGTTCTATATTATGACCCTCATTAACCCTAACTATTATCTAATTATAATACAATCAAATAATAATAATTTTTTCACTCATTTATTATATTACGTTGATTGAATAGTTAATGAATAAAATTTTGTGGATGAAATATTTTTTGTATTAGTATTTATTTATTTCTCGTTTACATTAATTGAAATGTATCTATTGTGGAATAGTATATATCTACTGCCTAATTTGATTTCAAGATTTATTTATGATTCATTATACTTTCTTATCGAATAACTAAACTTTAACCATTTCTTTATTTTCATGCGGTGTATGATTTCACTCACACTAGACATATTCACACCCATTTATTATATTTATTTGTGTGAACCCGTGCTTCACATATGGGTATGGAAAAAAATATAATTATTGTAGGTAGAAAATTAAATTATTTTGATAAATAATTAGAATATAATATTGCCAAAAGTAATTAGAAACATTACTACAATATCAAATATGAGTTTTAAAATTAGTACAAAATCGTTATTGATATAACATAGTAACAGGAGTGAATGTGTTCAAACATATATGTTGGTGAATAACATAACGAGCAAAATGGACTTGTCGGTAGTGAAAAACATAAGCAGTAAATGTACTACAATGAAATACGAAAGCAGTAAATAGCAAGCAAATAGCACGGATCCTATAAATTAGGAATAAAGACGTATCATAAAAGAATGTCCCTATTGAAAAGTTTGTTTTTTCACTAAATAGGATCATAATTTAATGCAACATAGAAAGCGTGATATATATTTGGTTGTGTAATCCTTTTGTTTTAAATGCCTTTATAACATAGATAGAACAATCAATATATGGTATTGTCGATATACATGGTAAGTGTTGACAATGAACTAAGAAAACCGCACAGAAGATGTAAATAATATCTCAATAGTTAATAGGAAAAGTAGAATTAAAGTAATGTGTCACCCACAAGTAATTCACATGCAAAATATTTATACATAACCATAAAAAATTAGCAGAAACAAGTAAAACATTAATGAATCAAAAGTAATAAAGAAGGTGGACCGTTGGAGACCAAAATAAGATTTATTTATGTTATTATTATAGCTTGATAAAAAAAACAGCTTGTACTAAACTAATAATGCAGTTGGTAGGACCATGTTCATTTCAGAAGGCAACCAAGCACGCAGGAAGAAACTATTTTTCATCTTTTTCTTTGGCCATAGATGGAAGCTATATAGTCAGTTGGTCTTATTGGTTGTGTTTCTGAAATTGAATTTTGTTAAACTCAGTAACAATGCTTGCAGTAATGGATACTTCAACAACTCGGCAAAAAATAAAATAATAGTGGCAATTGTACCTTTTTGGCTAAAAAACAGGAGCAACATGTAAAAGCACGAGTGAACTTTTACTTTTATGTGCACTGCAATCAAGAAATAAAAAAAAACTTTACTCTGGTTTAGTGGACGGTCATGTATTGGCATTAAAAACAACCTGTACAAACAACCCATATAGATTCAAAATTTTAAGGCTATAGGACATAATTAATGGAATAAAGGATAAAATGTTTTTCCTTTCTTTTTTCGGCAAGAATAAATTTTGCTGTATTGCTTTTATATAAGATTAAGGAATGTTACATAAATGTAAATTCCACAACAAAACAGAAGCATGTAGAACAAATAACGAAAATGTTCTTTTATGTTTAACTTGGTAAGACTGGAATACATCGTCAAAGATGCAATCATAAATGACCAGCAAGCTAGTAATAGAAGTTCAATAAGATGATTTACCAATAAATAAAGCTAGCAGGTTGTAAACAAATATGTAAAATTTTATAGAAGTTACTCTACCAATGGTGGAATAGAGGATCGTGTTCCTTTTTGGCTATAATAGAGGATCGTGTGTTTTAATAGAAGTTTCTTAGTTATTTGTGTGAATAGATGCCATGTTCAGCTTATATATCGATCACTTCTATAAAAGGTAAAATCAGTAGTGGAGATTTTTCAAGAGGCCGCTTTGGTTTGTTCTTTCTACTCAACACAACTATATATATAATACAGATCTACTATCAACGTATAAAGATGATATCAACAAATAACCAAAAATCAAAGTAAAGAAAGACTTAGAAGGAAAGCATGAGGAGTGCCTTCGTAACGACCTAGAATTTTAGGCATTTGAAATTGGTATATTTAATTGATTTCAAATATTCACAAGTTAATTTTATAAGTTGAATAACCTATATTTGAGACACGAGGATTTAATTGGATAATTAAATCGTTAATTTAATATTCGAAGTTGCTGAAGTAATCGAAATTTGAATTTAATGTGAATGAAAATATTTATAAAGTTGATATAAAATTTATTTGAATTAAAATGATGTTAGCGAACTTTTAAAATTGAATTAAAAGTTAATCTATAGAAATTGAATATTTTAAATTAACGTGTAAAAATAGCCATTTTTCAAACAGTCTCGGATTTCGACGAAACTAGTTTCATTGGATCCGTAATGTTATATTATTGTAAGATTTCAAATTTTGTGTCAATCGGATTTAGAGTTTAGTGGTGGCAAGCTAAAACGCGTAGAAATTTGTTTAAGCGAATTTTAAATTTAAATAGTCGAATCGAAAACATATCTTCCAAATACGATCGAATTGGCTCCCGATATATATTCCATTGTGTTCAGAATAGTGGTAAAACATTATAAACGTTAGGCGGCACGCTTCATTTCGATTTTGGAAAAATTTCGGGTGAATAGTGTCGTAAAAGCTTCTATAAAAGGACCTCAATTTCATCATTTGTCAAAACCCTAACTTCTCTAGGGCTAGCCACCACCCTCATTTCCATAGCCAGAAATCAACAGTTTTCTTCCTCCGATTTCATCCAATCCATCTACAATTATGAAAAATCTCAACTACAAAAACGAAGAGGGCATCAAGATCTTCGATATGAACGGTCGAGATGGGATTTCAAGCTATGGATCGGCGGCAAATTGACGTCGAATGTCGCACGTTCGAGCATGAAATTCGAGGCCACGGTATAACTGAGTTCAACCATGCTCTAGGCGATGGTAGGGGAGGGCAAGGGCTTCGAAATGATGCTAGTTGATCAACGTCCCGATGATTGTGGTTGGAGTGGCGAGGAGAGAGGTATCATCGGCTATGGGTTCGGTTGCGTTTGAAAGCCTAGGGAGGGAAAAGGAAAGAAGCATGGATGATATTCTTTGGTTTTGAAATCAACAGCCCAGATAGATCTAAGGTTTAAAAATAAAAATAAAATGTAAATTAATTTATATAATAATTTATGTAAACTTTAAATTGCATAATTTCTTCATACGAGGTCCCTTTTTGACGAAACAAGTTCCGTTGAGTTCGTATTGATGAGCAATACATTTTAGAGCTGGTTTGGAGTTGATTGGAGCTGGTGTAAATTTTAGGTAAAATTAAATGCTCGTTTAATTTTATTCGGAATAAAACACTGCAACTGCAATTGGAACCAATGTGAGTACAACTCACTCTTTCTGACTCACTGATATTTTTATATAAGTGAGAATAAATTTATTTATGATGATTGATGATTGTTTGAATGATATATGATATATTATCTATATATTGATTAGTATTTGGATATATTACTGCCTATTGGAGCAGATGAGACCCTATACGTTCCCATTTATGAGCGAATGAACCTTTGTACGCACGTCTGCCTTGAAGCAGACATTGTACATATATTGCTAATATGTATATTTGTTGCAGGTGACAGGTTGGAGGGATCCAACTGGATTCCTTACCAGTTTTGATTTTATTTATAGATATTGTGATATATACTGTTATCATATGATATATGATATTTTGGATGTTGTGATTGATATATTTAGTGCTGTTGCAACATTGGGCCTATTTTGGTAATTTAAAAATGTTAATGTGATGATTTCCAATTTAAAAAGGATTTTCAAGTGATTTAAAAAATAGTTGTTTTATTAATTTTTTATTTGTTAAGGAAATGAATTTATTTTAAGTAAATAAATGTTATAATTTTTATTGTTATAAAAATTATGATTTTTGTGAAAGATAACCAGAATATTATCTTTGGAGTATAGAGTTGACTATTTTCTGAATAGTTTAAATTGAAATTTTTGAATTTACTATAAACGGTTTATATATAAGATTTATAAAATTGATATTTTAGAAATAAAAAATGATGAAATTATAAAGAAGTTTTATAAGTGCTAAAATAAAGTATAAATGAATCTTATAAGTAAATAAGTTTATAGAATTATTAATTGACAAAGTTATAAAAGAATGAATTTGTAAATAAATGATTTATAAGTAATTAACTTATAAATTGGATTTTGGGCATGTAAATGATATATATATATATATATATAGAATTGGTAAATTAAGGAATTTTGTAACTTGAAGTTTTCATAAAATATAAATGGGATTTATAAACATTGTTTTATAATTCCGAAATCAACTGAATTGGATAATTTAAATATAGAAGTTTATTGAAGGAGATATATCCACGATTTTGGTTAGTGGATAATCCTTTATTGAATATATAGAAGCATTGAATTTAGTAAATGAATTATATCCACGATTTTGGATGGTGGATTATCTTTAATAAATGTGTAGAAATATTGGATGTGGTAAACGAAGTATATTCACGATTTTGGATAGTGAATAATTTTTAAGTTAAATGAATGTTTTGGGAAGTGATAATTTAAAATAGAGTAAAATGATTCGTAGATGTTTTGAAATGCGTTGAGTACCGAATACATAGATTTCAACATTCATTGTCGAAATAAACGTTTTCGAGAAATGAGGAAATGATGGGCTATAACATTGTTGTTATAGTAAATGACTTTCGAAAGAAGAAGTTTTGTATAGTATATGGGATTTATATATCTAACTTATTTTCAAATCCCTATACTGATGATTTTGGGTTGTCGTAACGATGTTTTACGCAATATTCGGTTTGACCCAAATAAATATATTGAGAGAATATTTTCCTTAAAGAATAAAATATATACTTAATCGTGATTTAAATATATGTAATGTTTTCCAAGTGTTGAAAATAAAGAGATTGAGAATTACTTATTATTAAATAAGTATATGGAAATGTTTTCCAATGTTGAAATGATTTTGAGATTATATCTTTTTAAAGATAATTTGAGTGAATATTTGGCAAGTGATTTGATTAATAAAAGATTAACTAAAAGGGCCTAGTGATTGTTTAGGATGCTAAATATTTGTTTTGTTGCTTTGATAGTTAAATAACCGACTATCAAATTTGGCCATTTTAGTTCCTCGACTTGATGTGAGAACTATTTAGCCGTACACTTAATACGTAGCCTTTTATCGTTTGTGTTGAAGATGTTCATTCATATAGTGCGGAGTATTACTCCAATCTATCGAGCTTCCTTCTTTGCCCGAAGGATAGCAAGTTGAAAGTTGGATACGCGATAAGTCTATGAGACTTAGTTTCTGTGTGAGGTTGAGAAATGCTTTTGCATTGTTGGTGCGAAGAGACCGGGATCGGTTTATCCAAAAACCACTTCGGACCAAGGTATATGCGATGATTGTGCAGATTGGTTATTGATGATATTGATACTCAGGATTTTCATAGTAGGGGACTGCTTGTTGATCGTTCTAGGTTAAAATCCCAATATACATATAGTAGTAGTGGTCTCTTCATTATGAAATATCCAATGCAAGGACTATTTGCTACTAATCCTAGGGATTTCCTGATAGGATGTGGTAGGAAAGTACCTTTAGTTTGTCCTGTTCCTGGACAAATTATATTATTGTTTGTCTGATATTGCGTTTCTAAGATTTCATACATTGGTTTTTACAAAGTACATCAGTGGTGGGCCGGTCTTGTGTTGGTAGAGGGCAGATGTTCTGTGCCTCGGGACATACATCTAGAGGTGTACCCATTCGGAAGGTAGTCCCTTCACCTGATCATTTGTATGGAAATCCAAATTCCACTACGAGCTGCGATTTTGTTTGTAAAGGCGTCATGAATAGGCTCGAAATGCTATATGGGTAACCATTTCGACTATGATTAAAATTATCTGTAAATACTAGACACTAGTATAATATAAAAGGATTTGATATGAAGTGTTTTAGTTATCGTAGGTAAAAGTATGTCCGTATTTATGTGTGGGCATGTCTTACAAGATACTTTTGTTTTGATAAAGGAAAAGTTTGGTCATATAATAAATTTAGTTGAGTGTGTTTCTCACGCTGGTTTACCAGACTGATCCGGACGTTCTTCCCTTTCAATGCTCGGATCAGACCGAGTATATTTACAGGTTCAGATTTGGTGCTATTGATGCTTCAATAGGAGAGCTGAAGATCTTAATTTTCGTATACATGCATCGGTTTTGGTTATTGATTATCCGTTATGCTTAGTTGTTGTATATTATTAGCAATTGTGAGGACATGTTATTATAACTGTCCAGGCTTATGATTATTGATTGACTATTGAACTTTGATTGATGTATGTATATATAGTTCTATTTTGTAAAGATCATTGATATGATATTATATGTTTTCTGCTGCGATGTGAGACTATGTATTATTCTGTTTTGTTTTTTCTTCTCTCTTTCTTCTCTTCTCTTCTTCTCTCTTCTTTTCTTTCTCTTGACTTTCTGTCAGTCTGTGCTTTTTGGGTCGGACATGTGCGGTTTATTGTCCATTCAAAGAGTATGGATTTGCGGGTCGTCACAATTGGTATCAGAGCTTAGATTTTGTATATTCCTAAGCTTTGATGTGTACTCAGTATAGATAGGGATAGTAGCACCCTAGATTGAGTTTGAGTGTATTATATGTATGAGCGTGCATTTGATAGTGAATATAAAATGTTTTATATTGTGTTTGCTTATCCGTTGAGTTGTTTGCGAATTCTGGTAAGTATGTGGGATGCCATATTATCGATAGGAATTTCCAAACACTTAAATAAGGCAAGTCGACATAGTATCATTTTAAATTGGGTAAATGAAATAATTTTACCTTGATTACATTTTATATATAAAGGAATGATTTTTCATAAATTATTAAAGCTATATAAATTAATTGTTTGGTTGGTTGTTTGAAAATTACATATATATATATAAGTTAAGTAAAGCTGTTGAGTAATCTAAATAAAAATAACAATTGTTGAAAGAATAAATTACATAAGCAAATGAATTACAAGAATGGTATTAAACTTAATATGATTTACAATTGTGAAATAACCTTATATATAAGAAGTGAAACTATATGAATATATTTATAAATATGAGTTATAAATAAAAAAGAATTTAAACTAAGAATTTGAAAATTGAATCCCGTTTATTTTGAAAGTTGTTTTTCAAAGTTAAAGAGACTATATCATTATAAGATAAATAAATTTGGAATGGATCTTATATAAGTGAAGTGAAATAGTGAAATTATATAAGTAATAAGATTTATAATTGTGATTTGTAAATGTGATTTAATAATAAAAGGATTTTTTTAAAAGAATATAAAGCATTGAATTCATATTGTTGCTGGAAAATAATAAGGTTGATGACTGCAGCATTATCAGTATCATTTTCGAGTTTCTATGTGATGGATTTGCTACCAATAGTAAATTGAAATTGAAATTTTGTTGTGATAAACTAATTTGAATTTAAAATTCAAGTTGAAATTGATAAATATAAGCAAAACAAGTTTTGGACTTATAATATGAAATAATAAATTTTGAGTTAGCATAAATAAATATATGATTTGAAATTTGACTAAAGGAAAGTTAAATCATTTAAATTGAATTTGAAGTAGATTAGATAAGTTATTGAAATGGAAATTAAACTTTTAAGTGATTATATAATGTAAATTTAAAAGTTTAAATAAATAAGTTGTATGACTTATAAAATGAGAAAATGTAAGTAAAAACAAATTGTTAAAATGGTTAAACAATTTTGTTAAGCAAAACAAAATCTGAGTTTGAATAAGTGATAGGAAATTTGACTTAATTAAAAGTTAAATAAAATAGAATTTAAAATAAATTAGTAGTGAACTTAAATTGTATAGTGAAAGTAAATGCAAGTAAGAATGAAATGAAACATAACTTAAGTAATGTTGAATGAAGTTGAATTTGATATCAAAATGAATTAATAAAGTGAAGTAATGAATATAAATTTGAGTTATATAATGAAAATTTAACTTTAAGATGTAAGATGAATTAGCAATTAGTAATTTAATTAATGAATGAATTGAATTGGATTAATGGAATAAATTAGTAAATGAAATATGGATTGAATATTAATCAATTGAATGTAAATAAATTGATATAGAATAATGAATGTAAATGTTAATTCATTTAAAGCTAACTGAATGTGTTAAACCAAACTGAGTGTAAGCAAATTAAGGAAATTTGGTAACGATGGATATGCATTGGTTGTTAGATTGATGTTAGTTAATTGAAAAAACAATTCGTATGAAATTGAATTAATAAAATTGAAAGCTAATTAATTAAATCCAAATTGGAAGTTAAGTGAATCTAAATAGAACTAAATTTGATTTGAATTGGATGTGAATTAACTTAAATGTAAATTAATGAATGTAAACTAATTGAAAATAAATAAATGAATATTAGTGAAATTCAATGTTAATGAATCAAGTGATTTAATTGAAAACAATCCATGGAATATTAATGAGAAGTGAATTTATATTGATTTGGTATGGATTGATTGGATAGATATTGGTTTGTTGGATGTTAGTTGGATGATAGTTGTATGATGGTTGGATTTTTTTGTTTTTGTTGCATGTGCTATATTGACATATAAAGCAGTTGTATTGGTATATGTTGCATATTGATATTACTTTTATATATACATGTTTCTCGTTTGTTTGTTGAGTGTATAGCAGGTGCGGATGGTGCATGCTTCACATTTGGAGCTCGTTTTCGCGCTATATTAGCGGTATATGCTCGCTAATAATTTATGAGGTACATATCTCGGATTACATATCGTACTTTTACACTTTTTTCCTATGGGATGCCTCATACACGAAGATGAGATGTATATTTGTGATATATATATATATATATATATATATTGTGATCCTACTACGATCGAAACGCGCAAAGGAGACGCTGGCGAATTTTTTTGAAAATTTAAGGCGTTGGAAAATTTTGGGAAAATTGAATTTTCTTTTATTTCGAGTTAAAAGTTAAATGATATTAATTGTTTTGAAAAGATAACTATGGATGGATTTAAAAACTTAGTAAAGTTTTTGTAAGAAGTTAAACGAATGATGTTGGAAAAGTTAAATTGATTTGAAATCTAATTTGAATGGATTGTTTTTAAAAAGTTAATGGGTTTTGTGACTTTTTCTTACTCGGTAATTTCGAAGACGAAATTCTTTTAAGTAGGGAAGAATATAACAATCCATAATTTTAGTCATTTGAAATTGATATATTTAATTGATTTTAAATATTCACAAGTTTATTTTATAAGTTGAATAACCTATATTTGAGATATAAGGATTTAATTGGATAAATAAATCGTTAATTTAATATTCGAAATTGCTGAAATAATCGAAATTTGAATATAATGTTAATTAAAATGATTTATAAAGTTGATATAAATTCTATTTGAATTTGAATGATGCTAGCAAACTTTTAAAATTGAATTAAAAGTTAATCTATAGAAATTGAATTTTTTAATATTTAATAATGAGTAAAAATAGGCATTTTTCAAACATTCTCGGATTTCGACGAAACTAGTTTCATTGGATCCCTAAATATATATTGTAAGATTTCAAATTTCATGTCAATCGGATTTAAAGTTTAGTCGTGGCAAGCTAAAACACGTAGAAATTTGTTTAAGCGAATTTTAAATTTAAATAGTCGATTCAAAAACCTATCTCCTAAATACGATCGAACTGGCTCTCGATATATGTTCCATTGTTTTCAGAATAGGGGTAAAACATTATAAACGCCAGGTGCCACGCTTCGAGTTCGGAAAATTTCGGGTGAATAGTGTCGTAATTTTTTATATAAAAGGACCTCAATTTCATCATTTGTCAAAACCCTAACTTCCCTAGGGCTAGCTGCCACCCCCATTTCCACGGCCATAAATCTACGATTTTCTTCATTCAGTTTCATCCAATCCATCAATAATTACGCTAAATCTCCAACTACAAAAACGAAGAGGGCATCGAGATCTTCGATATGAACGGTCGAGATGGGATTTCAATCTATGGATCGGCGGCAAAATAACGTCGAACGTCATGCGTTCGAGAAAGAATTACGAGGCGACAACATGACCGAGTTCAACCATGCTCACAGCGATGGTAGGGGAGGGCAAGGCTTTCGAAATGGTGCTAGTTAATCAACGTCTTGGTGACTGTGGTTGGAGCGGCGAGGAGAGAGGTATCATCGGCTATAGGTTTGATTGCGTTTGAAAGCCTGGGGAGGAAGGAGGAAAGAAGCGCAGCCGATATTATTTGGTTTTGAAATCAACGGTCGAGATAAATCTAAGGTTTAAAAATAAAAATAAAATGTAAACTAATTTATATAATAATTTGTGTTAACTTTAAAATTGCATTATTTCTTCATACGAGGTCCGTTTTTGACGAAACAAGTTGCGTTGGGTTCGTAGTGACGAGCACTACATTTAGAGCTAGTTTGGAGTTGACTGAAGCTAGTGTAAATTTTAGGTAAAATTAAATTCTCGTTTAATTTTATTCGGAATAAAATACTGCAATTGCTATTGGAACTAGTGTGAGTACGAGTCACTCTTTTTGACTCACTGATATTTTTATAAGTGAGAATAAATTTATTTATGATGATTGATGATTTTTTGGATGATATATGATATATTATCTACATATTGATTGGTATTTGGATGTATTCCTGCCTATTGGAGTAGATGAGACCCTATACGTTCCCGTGTATGAACAGATGATCCTTTATTTGCGCGTCTGCCTTGAAGTGGACGTTGCACATATATTTCTAATATGTATTTGTTGCACGTGATAGGTTGGAGGGATCCAACTGGATTCCTCACCAATTTTGATTTTATTTACAAATATTGTGATATATGCTGTTATCATATTGTATATGATGTTTTGGATGTTGTAATTGATGTATTTAGTGCTATTGCAGCATTAGGCCTATTTTTTTAATTTAAAAATGTTAAAGTGATGATTTTCATATTAAAAAGGATTTTCAAGTGATTTTGAAAATAGATGATTTATTAATTTTTGACTTTTTAAGGAAATAAATTTATTTTAAATAAGTAAATGTTATAATTTTTATTGTTATAAAAATTATCATTTTTGTGAAGTATAATCAGAATACGATCTTTGGAATATAGAGTTAACTATTTTGTAAATAGTTTAAATTGAGATTTTCGAATTTACTATAGACGGTTTTGTATATAAGATTTATAAAATTGATATTTTAGAAATAAAAAATGATGGAATTATAAAGCAGTTTTATAAGTGTTAAAATGAAGTATAAATGAATCTTATGAGTTAATAAGATTTATAGAATTTTTAATTGACAAAGTTATAAAAGAATGTATTTGTAAATAAATGATTTATAGGTAATTAACTTATAATTTGAATTTTGGTCATGTAAATGAGAGATATATATAGAATTGGTAAATTAAATAATTTTGTAAATTGAAGTTTTTATAAAATATAAATGGGATTTATAAACATTGTTTTGTAATTCCGAAATCAGTTGAATTGGATAAGTTAAATTAGAAGTTTATTAAAGGAGATATATCCACGATTTTGGATAGTTGATAATCCTTTAATGAATATATAAAAGCGATGAATTTGGTAAATGAATTATATCCACGATTTATGGCAGTGGATTATTTTTAATAAATGTGTAGAAATATTAGATGTGGTAAACGAAGTATATTCATGATTTTGTATAGTGAATAATCTTTTAACTTAAATCAATTTTTTGGGAAGCGATAATTTTAAATGGAGTAAAATGATTTGAAGATGTTTTAAAATGTGTTGAGTATCGAATACATAGACTTCAACATTCATTGTTGTAATAGACGTTTTGGAGAAATAAGGAAATGATGGACAATAACATTGTTGTTATAATAAATGATTTTCGAAAGGAGATGTTTTGTATAGTAAATGGGATTTATACATCTAACTTATTTTCGAATCCCTACAATGATGATTTTGGGTTGTCGTAACGATGTTTTACCCAACAGTCATTTTGACCCAAATAAATATGTTGAGAGAATGTTTTCCTTAAAGAATAAAATATATACTTAATCGTGATTTAAGTATATGTAATATTTTCCAAGTGTTGAAAATAAAGAGATTGAGAATTACTTACTATTAAATAAGTATATGGAAATTTTTTCCAATGTTGACATGGTTTTGAGATTATATCTTTTTAAAAATAATTTGAGTGAATATTTGGCAAGTGATTTAATTAATAAAAGATTAATAAAAAGGGCCTAGTGATTGTTTACGGTGCTAATTATTTATTTATTTGCTTTGATAGTTAAATAATCGACTATCAAATTTGGCCATTTTAGTTCCTCATCTTGATGTGGGAACTATTTAGTCGTACACTTAATATGTAGCCTTCTGTGTAGGCTTGATTATTGTTTGTGTTGAGGATGTTGATTCGTATAGTGCGGAGTATTACTCCAATCTATCGAGCTTCCTTCTTGACCCAAAGGATAGCAAGTTGAAAGTTGAAGACGTGATAAGTTTTTGAGACTTGGTTTCTATGTAAGGTTGAGAAACGCTTTTGCATTGTTGATGCGAAGAGATCGAGATCGGTTTATCCGAAAACCACTTCGGACCAACGTATATGTGACGATTATGCAGGTTGATTATTGATGATATTGATACTCAGGATTCTCATTGTGGGGGGACTTCTTTTTGATCGTTTGGGGTTAAAATCCCAATATACATATAGTAGCAGTGGTCTCTTCATTATGAAATATCCAATGTAAGGACTATTCGCTACTAATCCTAGGGATTTCCCGACAGGATGTGGTTTCCTTCGGTTTGTCCTGTTCCTAGCAACTTGTAATGATGTTTGTCTGACATTGCATTTTTAAGATTACATACATTGGTTTTTACAAACATACATCAGTGGTGGCGGAGAAGGAAAATTCTCTTAGCTTAACATACTCCTTGAGACGTATGAGCTTAAGGGTTGTATTTTTATAGAAGGCAATTAGTGTCAACGGAAATGATCATATGACATTCAAAGTGATGTGATTGTGATGGTTGAAAGGTAATCATTACCTCAGGCCTCATCAACCGAAAATGACCAAAATAGGGTTAGATGCAGCAGGGCTAAGTGGGTCATTCCCAAGTAGGATATGATCATCCGCTTCTAGATATATCTTTACACATTATGACGTCATGTATTTGATTATTGTGGTTTGTATGCTTTGAGGGCCCTTGGAAAAGGTTGGTAACGACCGGAGGATGACATATTCGGTACCATCTAGTTATAGAGGTGGGTCGGTCTTGTGTTGGTAGAGGGCAGATGTTCTGTGCCTCGGGATATCCATCTAGAGGTATACCCATTTGGAAGGTAGTCCCTTCACCTGGTCATTTGTAAGGAAATCCAAATTCCACCATGAGCTGCGATTTTGTTTGTAAAGGAGAAATGAATAGCCTCGAAATGCTATATGGGTAACCATTTCGGCTATAATTAATATTATTTGTATATACTAGACACCATTATAATATAAAAGGATTTGATATGAAGTGTTTTAGTTATCGTAGGTAAAAACATGTGTTTATGTGTGGGCGTGTCTTATGAGATACTTTTGTTTTGATAAAGGAAAAATTTGGTAATTTAATAAATTCAGTTGAGTGTGTTTCTCACACTGGTTTACCAAACTGATCTGTGCGTTCTTCCCTTTCAATGCTTGGGTCAGACCGAGTATATTTACAGGTTTAGAATTGGTGTTATTGAGGCTTCAGTAGGAGAGCTGGAGATCTTCATTTTCGTATACACGTATTGATTTTGGTTATTGATTATTCATTGTGCTTAGTTGTTGTACATTATAGGCAACTGTGAGGACAGGTTATTATAACTGTTCAGGCTGATAACTATTGATTGATTGTTGAACTCTGATTGTTGTATGTATATATAGTTTCTGTTTTGTAAAGATCATTGATATGATATTATATGTTTTCCGTCATGATGTGAGACTCTGTATTGTTCTATTTTGCTTTCTCTTCTCTCTTTCTTCTCTTTTCTTCTTCTCTCTTCTTTCTTTCTCTTGACTTTCCCTCAGTCTGTGCTTTTTGTTGCGGACATGTGTGGTTTATTATCGATTCAAAGGGTATGGATTTATGGGTAGTCAAGCATCAGTCTATATGAGTGTGTGTATGCGTGTGTGTTTGTGTGTGCGTATTATGTACTTATGTATGTACAAATCAATCAAACTTCATAGTACCACAATAAAAACTGATTTGGAACTCAATGAACCATAATGTCATGTGTAAATTGAAATTTAAATAAACATCATAGATTCGTAGGTAGTCTAATACCACTTCACCCATTTTATATCTTAAAAAATTATTGTACATAAAATATGCTTATGAAAGAAAAACATTGGATCGTTACTTCGCTATTGCTCTCCTACTTGAATGATACCTTTAATTTATAACATATATCAAAGGACCATTTTTCCTAATATTTCAAAGAAAAGATGCCTAATAAAACAGTTTATTCATATCTTTTACACAAAACTACGATGTGTGCGAGAGAAAAAAGTGCGCATTGTAAAAAAATTCTATATGAGAAAGACTTACCTTTCCGAACTTAGACACAATCACTTTATAGCCTATGATGTTTGCAACTAAAAAATAAAAAATAATAATGAGTTATTTGTTATAAAAACATATTAATTTAAGAAGGATGTATATTTATAGACCATTTGTTTGATATTAGCATGGTAAATGCACTATTTTGAAGCCATTAATTGTTGAATAAGAATAAAATATCATATGGCAAGTTTCGAGAGCTATAATGCAAAACTATGATGGGAAATTCTCGTTTATATATCTTCATAGGAGGCATGCCACATGCTTCAACTCTTATTTACAATTTATGTTTTAGTAATTTAAAGGCCATCAAATTTGAATAAATAATAGTTTCGGTAAAAAGTATATTTGTCTTGTCAATATACCCAATCCATGGACCATTTTTCTTTTTTCTTTAAGTAGAATTGTTAATATTTTACAATCAATCATTATCGTATTGGAAAGTGAAATAATAAAAAGGAAAAATACAAAATAAGGATGATATGTAGCAAAACCTCATTGTAATATCTTCAAAATGTACAAATTTGCATAATAATACATTTGTTATTAAAATATAGAAAATTAGAGACTTCATAGTTACTGGCGATAATAATTGGACATGGTTTTTGTTGAGGTGTGACATACGACAGCTTAAATAAACTGTAAATAATCCATACATTGCATTTTCAAAGCATTTTCTATGAATAAAAATATGAGAATGCACCATACATTATAGAGGTTATTAGCTAAAATGTCTAATTGATACAGGTATTAATAGTACATTGACACTAACACTACAAATTAAAAAATCACGGAGGCATCTGTTGAAGTGCTGACGTAGAGCCCATCAAAGATTGTAGTTTATCAAATATAAAATTTATGAAAATCCAATATAAAATCAAACATTTTCTCGAATGGCGAACTACTATAGCGATTTCGCTATCTATTATCAAAACTGTTTTTTTTCCTAACTTAGTCTTTGCAATCCTTTCATAAATCGGCTAACCAAAACAATTGTGACTGTTACTTTTTGATAGAAGTGATATAGCAGTTGTATTTATCAAATAAAAACTTCATCTAATCTAGGACAACAATCTTAGTTCACTTACATGCGTTGGAATCATCTTTGGCACTGCTATCATCATCAACATCTTTATCGTTATCGTCCTTTTAGTCTAAGCTATTTGCTGAAGTTATAATGCTTACATATTCATTTGTAGTGGTAGCCTCAGTTGCCACAACTGGTTCCGGTGTATGTAAATCTGTGACCCTTAACGGCGGATCCTGTTCCACAAAATTTACTCATTCAGCAACAAACTAAGCCTTCCAAAAAACACACATATTACCTTTAACATTACATTTTGGAAACTAATGAAAATAGAGGACATAGTTTACATTCAACCATGGTTATTATAACCTATTCAAGCTGAAATGGATAGATGAGCAAATATTCCACAACAAATAGCTAAAACTTAATTTGGCGAACCTTTACAACAATAATTTAATATTGAATAAATTAGATTAGAATGAAAGAATGGATGAAATCATTGGCAAGATTACCTATTTCTATTCTTTCTAATTGTGAAAATAACATATCAACGCATTTCTTTAAGAAAAAAACCTATTACGTTTCCCATATAAATTATATATACAACAATAAAGAAATTGCATTATTCTCAATTTGAATAATATATGCATTACATAATTTTATCAAAATATGCCTAAATCCCAATAACATCATCAACACAAAATAGACACACCGCATCCAGGGAGAAAAGAAAAACAGAAATTACCTTCTTAATGAAGCTAATAATCGCGGTGGAAGAAACCGAGGAACAATAGCTCAAAAAACGTAGTTGTTCAATTTTTAGCTTATGGAACGACGATGAAGCGGAGAGCAGACGGTAAAACTCTTGTCTTTTTATTTGTAGATAAGGGGATGAAGCGGAGAGCTGGTAGGGGAGATATGGTGCGAAAGACAACAGCTTTTCAATTTTTAGCGGAGGGAATAAATTTTAGCTGATGGAATAATGATGAAGTAGGGAGAGGGGGTTAAAACCCTAGCCATTTTGTTTGCAGCTGATGAATGAAGGAGGAAACAGATAGCTGGTAGGAGAAAGAAAAATATACAACAGGAATGTTCGGTTGACAAAAACCCAAGGAGGCCGGTGTGTTCTTGAAATGCAACTCGTTAATAATATAATAGAAGTTTGAGGATTTATAGGTTTATGTTCGATTTGTATTCGATGGGTTTTGGGCGTATATGTAGGTGGCACTCAATAGTTTACTTATTAGGATAAGAAGAAATGATATGTCTTTGACCGTATATAGATGGTAAAATAATTATGTATTGCAAAGGAAAAAATATGTCAAAGGACAAGTTATCCTAATAATTTAAGTATAAGGACGGCTGTCTATTTTTTTTTTTACTACAAGGAAAGACCCAAAGTCCATCTTTCAAGTGCTCAACTTCTCAATTGATTTTCGCTCCTCAACTTCTGCTGCGCTTTCCTCCTCTCGATCTCCTCTACGCTTTTCTCCTCTTCTCCATCTCTAGATTTCTACTACACTTTCCTCCTTTTCTCCCACTCACCTCCTTGCTCAAAGTTTTGCACCATCGTGTTTTTCCTATACACGTCAATTTGGAAAGTCACATCGCTATTGCCGAAAACTGAGAGCCGCTGTGTAACGACCGTAAATTTCGACAATTTAATTTGTTTATTTAATAGGATTTTTGTAATTTATTTTAGTAGAAATAATAAAGGGGATAAATAAATGTTAAAATGAAGGCTAAACTAAATTATGTAATTGGTGACTTAAAACCTATTTATAGAAATTTGAATAAAATCCAAATGAACTAAGTAGAAAAAGGATTCTTACCTGGATATAAAATTTAATATGAGAAATTAATGAAATATTAAATTGATTTAATGCAATAAAAGAGTGTAAACGGTAATTGGAATAAATTAAGAAATCATGTTAATGCAAGTTAATAATTTGTGACTTGAATGAAATTCCAATTCAATAAAATCATTTAAATGTTATGATTTGATTTTAAATGGAATATGAGAAAAGAAAAAAATGTAAGGATTTGATTAATATATATGTTATTTATTCAGGGTATTGAATAAAATTAGGAATCCAATTGTAATTAATGGTAATAATGTTGGTGTCAGCTAATAAATTAAATTTCAATGCAATACCCATAAATGAATGGAGTGAAATGAATGTATGTAAATGTATACTAGGTTATTTATCATCAAATAGAAGGAAAGAAAAGTAAATACCGAATTGATTGATGAATAAATATGCATTGAATAGTAATTGAATATTTCGTTAGTATGAATTTAAAGGAATATGGGGTAATTTGATTAAATCAATAAAAGACAATAAATGCAATGATGGCGGGTTATTAATAAAAGTGAATAGGGAAATGATTGTTATAGTAAGAATGGAATTCCAACTTGTTGGAATGGAGTAAATACACTTAGTAATAAATTTAGTATAGGAAAACAAAATGGAAATATTGAATTAATTAATTCGTATATATATAGTAAATGGCGATTATTGGATTGTAAATAATAAACTTATTAAAGGTGATCAAGAGTTGTGACCATAAGTTATTATGAGTGATACATATATATTTAATTCATTCAATTGATTTGGAAATCATTGCAATAAATATAAATTAAATGTTACGTTAAATAAATTAAGGTAATAAATGGAGAATAACGTAAATGTTCTTCATAAATATGATGATTTGTGAATAAAGAATGGAAATAAAGTTTCATTAATATATCGGAATTTAATTTACCATAAAGAGGTTAATTGCAATCAAATGAGTTAAATGTTTAAACAGGAATCAAGCTTTATGTATTTATTTGGGTTTATTGCAATTAGTTTAAAATTTAATAATAAAATTTTACGTTAATTGGAAATTAAGTTGAAAACGGGAAATATTTATGCGATAATATTAAATCCAATGGTAAACCCTTCTAGTTGAAATTTTGAATGGAATAATAATTAATTTATTTAACTAAATGGAAATTTGAGGATTTTATTTATAATTTTGTGAATTAAATGAAGTTAATTATTAAAAGTGAGATTTACATTTGGAATTGATAAATTTATCTTCTCTATATGGACATTTAAATTTGGTAAAATCAATGTAAATGTTGAGTAATATAAAGATGATAAGATTGTCAATTTTAGAATTTAAAACATAAAATTAGATTTAATCAATTTGTTTAATTTATTTAATTAATATAAAAATAGCCATTTTGGACACTGACTCGGATTTCGACGAAACTAGTTTCATCGGATCCGTAATAGTGAATTATTGTAGGGTTTCAAGATTCATACCAATCGGACTTGTTGTTTGATCGTACGAACGCGAAACGCCTTGTAATCGATTTAATTAAAATCAATTTGAAATCAATTTAGAAATATTGTTTTCAGCATAACTTCTTCATACGATCGAATTTGGACGTGAAACTTTTTCCATCGCGTTTAGAATATTTTAAAATACCTATTTCGATATATGGGTTTACCCAATTTCGTTCCGGGGTCAGAACGGGCTTTTTGGGCCACGTTAGCGGAAGCACGTATACGTATCCAACCTGATCCATCTATTCAAATCTCTAACCTACCTATATAAACCCAATTATAAACCCTAGCCTCCATCTATCTTCATTTCTTTGTGCGTTCATTTCCCTCAACCCCTCCTTTCCAATGGCTGTAAACCCAAGATCCAGTTTCAATCCAAATCAAAAGTCAAAATTCAAAGTCTTCAGAAAAATCTCAAAAAATTATATGTTGATGCTCTCGACGAGCGAAATTCAATGGTGTAATTCGTTTTTCGATTGGAGTTATCATTTGTTCAGAAATTTATCGTTAATTCTAGGCCTTCCATCGCGACGAAATCAAATTCGTCTGATCATGGAATTAAGGTTACCGTTGGGTAGAGGGGAACCAGTAGAGGCCATCGGTGGGTTTGGTTTCGTGGTTTAACGGCTTGATTTGACTCAGTAATTCGATTATGGTTTTTAAGTGGCGGCGGCGCACGGTGTTACGGGCGACCGGAGGTGGTATGGGTGGTGCAGTTAGGCGCGGTTCGACGAGAAGAGGAGAATGGAGGTGGTCGGCATCGAAATAGCGGCCTGTAGTGGTGGAGAGGCGCGGTCAAAGATCGTTCAACGAAGGCAAAAATTGGGTTTCAGTGCGTGTTTGCGTGTACTGTAAGTGGGAAGAAGAACTCGCTGACGTGGCCGAGTGGGTTAGTTTATTTTTTGTTGTTTTGTTTTTGTTTGTTTATTTTTAATTTCAATTGCAAATCGTTTAATTGTGATAACTTTCACATACAAACTCCATTTCACGCGCGATTTTTTTTGTTAGGATCGTAATAAAATTCCGGACTTGATGACGTTGGTTTGGAAGGATTTAGAGACTGTCAAATTTTTGGGTTTATATTGGATTTAAATTCAATTTAAATCCAAAAGGTGAGTGTTTTAACCCACTCACAATTTCTAAAATTTCTTATGTTTGTTAAATTGATTTATGATGTGTTTAAAATTTTATTTATAGTTGTTTGGCATATATTTCATCATTATCTCAGTTCATTTGCATTCATATAATTTACTTGTTATTTAATTCATTTTTGCATATAAACTGCCAGTTAAAATTTTAGTTAAATTTATTATTGCACATAAACTGCTAGTTAAATTTATTTATTATTGCATATAAACTACAGTTAAACAGTTATTTAATTCATTATTGAAAGTTAACTGTCAGTAATTAACTATTATTTATTGATGTGATTGTTTGAATATGGATGATGAATTGATAAATGTTTGATGATTGATATGATGGATGAATGGATGTTGTATTTATATTGTATAAACTGCAAGTTATTATGCATTTTCATTTCATTCGGGATTGCGGTTTGAAATGATATACAACCGCATTTTTTATTTATAAATTACGGATTGAAATGATAAATATCCGTATCACTTGACCATAGGATAGAAAATTATATACAGGCACCGTGGTATATGTAACGACTCGTAAATTTGATAATTTAATTTGTTTATTTAATAGGATTTCTAATTTAAATTTAGGAAGAAACAGAAATCTTATTTACTTTTAGGAAAGAGAATGTTGTTATTAGATGTATCAAGGGAAATTAAAATTTAAAATCGAATTATATATTGCAATTAATTGTAATAATGGAAATTGTTGCAATTGGATATAAGGTTAGAAATAAGTAAATAAAGGCAAGTATTGAATTCATCAATGAAAATAAATTTTTATTTAGTACAATCCCTTTTTATTAACTATTGTAAGGTGTTAATTAATTGAAATGGAAAATTTGACAATAGATTAAATTGTATGTTGGATGATAAATTGCAATAACTAAAGTTAGTAATTAATGGGTTAAAGGGAATACCAATTTACTCATAAAGTGAATATAAGTGAATGTAACAAAATAAATAGGAAACGATAATTATTAATAAGTGATGGTTGATGTAAAAGGAATAACTAATTGGGTTTAGAATCTTAATTTGTATGTGTGCATATATTTAATGGAATATGAGAAAAACAAATGTAACGATTTGATTAATATATATGTTATTCATTCAGGGTATTGAATAAAAATTTGGAATCTAATTGTAATGAATGGTAATAATGTTGGTATTAGCTAATAAACTAAATTTTAATGCAATACCCATAAATGAATGGGATGAAATGAATGTATATAAATGTATACTAGGTTATTTATCAA
This sequence comes from Allium cepa, assembly GCA_030765085.1. Classification (NCBI taxonomy): domain Eukaryota; kingdom Viridiplantae; phylum Streptophyta; class Magnoliopsida; order Asparagales; family Amaryllidaceae; genus Allium; species Allium cepa. Next base: position 90,994,188 of record CM060930.1, on the reverse strand, counting down.
ATAAAAGGAAAGAAAAGTAAATATTGAATTTGATTGATGAATAAATATGCGTTGAATAATAACTGAATGTAAAGTTAATAGTAATTGTATAAAATCAAAATAAGATAATGAATTTCAATAATTGTGGGTTGATATTAAGGTGTGAATGCGAAAGTGATTGTTATATAAATTGAATGGAATTCAAATTGATGGGAAAAGTAAATGGGTACTTAGTAATAAATTTAAACGGACTTAAAAATGGAATTTATTTAATTAATAGATATAACGGATAAGGATACTTATAAATGTGGGATTGAGAGTTTTACAACAATTATTATGAGTTATATTTATATTCAGTCATTCAATTTAATTTGTAAATCATTGAAATAAATGGTACGTTTAAATAAATTTAGGTAATAATGGGGAATAACGCAAATAAATTCTTCGTTAATGATGGTTCGAGTATATAAAGTATGGAGGTAAAGCTTTATAAATTGATTTGAATCTAAAATTTAATGAAAGGACTAATTGGAATTAAATGGATCAAATGTTTGAAGTTACGAAAATTTTAATTTAGATAAAAGGGGTATGCATTTATGTAATAGAGTATGAATCTATTATTAAGTTTATTTATAAAATGGCAGTTGGGTAAATGAAAGGGTGCAAACGTAAGCTTGTCAGTATATTGAAGTGATGTATGATAATAGGTTTAATTGAAATAAATGAAAATTTAACATCTAAATATTATGTTAATAGGAAGTAATTGTTCTACTTATCATTTCATTCATTTAGCCCATTTTGAAACTTATTCAATGGAAATTAATGTAATTGAAAATTTTCAATTAATAGGAGAGAGAATACTAATTGTAATAGGTGCAATTAAAAACAACTTATGTTTTGTGAAATATAAGGAAAGTTTTGATTCAATGAAAAAAACATTTACATCAATAAAATGAATGTTTCATCTGTGAATGTAGGTTTAATTTAATTTAAATAAAAAATAGAAAGATTGATTTTATAGAAAGAAATATATGTTTATTTGAACTGTGTTTAGCTTACAGACCGATTACAAGAATAGGAAAATAATCTTTTTATTACTCTTGTATATAAACATTTTTTCTATTTTTTTTATGCATTTTAGTTATCTGTTTTGAAATTTAACCTTGTAAGTGATTGCAATTAATGTAGTTCAAATATTTCAATTAAAAGGAAAGAAAACGGTGATTTCAATTAATAGATTTAATATAAAAAAACGCGCGTTCTGTGGTAAACAAAAAGGGTGTTTCAATGGTAATAAGAGATCATTTTGGGAAAAACAAATCAAATGTTTTCATTTTTAAGGTAAGTATAAAAAAATTATTATACATAGACAAAAACCCAAATGCATATAAATTCGAATATTACTTGAGTTAATGAAGTAATTTTGGTGTGTTTAGGGTTAACAAAATTTATTAAGTAAACAATTGTTTTGAAATTTGAATTATAAAAGTTTGTTTACGGTATAGAGTTAGTCCATTCATTCCCTTTCTAATTAATAATTGCCTCTTTTTAATACCTGCTACTTTTAAAATGGCTGTTCATATTTACTATATTTCAAAACCAAGTTTGTTCATATTTACTTTATTTCTTTCCATTCATTTTCCAACTTCATTTTTCTGAAACGTCGTTTCATTTATTTCTAATTAATAGCGGTCTCTCTTTTCAAATATATTTGATCCTAAACCTAATTCTAACCTTATAAATAAGATATGACGCAAATGAAACCACAGCTTCCATTCTAATCTTCTTCTTTTTTTCCTTTTCTTTTTTTTCTTTTTTCTTTTCTCTTCAAATCTCCTTATTATCTCTCATTTTAATTTTTCCTTCCTCTTCAAATATTCTTCTTCTTCAAAATTTTCTTCTATTTCAAAATTTCTTCTTTCTTTTCAAATCTAGATCTTCTCTTCCATTTTCAGTTCTTATTTTAATCATTTTCTTTTTCAATTCTTCTTTTTCAAATCTTTTTTTTCTTTCAACCTTTTTAAAATACATACATTCATATAATAAGGAGGAAAATTAAAGTAAATCAAAATAAAAGAAAAATTACGGAACAAAGCTAGCAATCAAGAAGAAGCATACGCGAGGGAAGAGTGGATGTGGCACGGTATTTTATTTTTGTTTTGTTTATTTTTAATTTCTATTGCAAATCGTTTAATTATGATAACTTTCACATACGAACTCCGTTTCACGCGCGATTTTTTTGTTAGGATCGTAATTAAATTCTGGATCTGTTGACGCTGGTTTGAATGAATTTGGAGACCGTCAAATTTTTGGGTTTAAATTGGATTTGAATTCAATTTAAATCCAAAAGGTGAGTGTTTTAACTCACTCACAACTTCTAAAATTTCTTATGTTTGTTAATTTGACTTAAGATATGAGTAGGAAGTTATTTATGACTGTTTGGCATGTTTTATTTATCACCTCTGTTAAATCGCATTTATTTAGTTTAACTGTTAATTAATTTTATTATTGCATATGAATTGACAGTTAAGAATTTATTTATTTGCATATAAACTGATAGTTAACAGTTAATAAATTTATTATTGAATATAAACTGTTGGTTAATACATGTTATTTATTACCTGTATAATTTATATGCTCTATATCGATGATTGTTTAAATTGGATGATGATTGAAAAAAATGGTTGATGATTGATATTTGGATGAATGGATGCTACATTTATATTGTATAAACTTCAAGTCATCATGCATTTTTATTTCATTCGGGATTACGGTTTGAAATGATATACAACCGCATTTTTATTTTAAATTGCGGATTGAAATGATAAACATCCGTATCACTTGACCATAGGGTAGAAAATTTTATACAGGCACCGCGGTAAATATATAAAATTATTTTTGAAATGTTTTACTATGGTTTTGTAAAGCTATATATATATATGGTTTATGGGATATTGATTTGGTTATTTATATATATATATAGTAAATTTTCGGTTTTTAAGCTTTGTATAAATTTGATTTGAAGTATAAAATAAAGTTTGATTTTTAAGATCAAATACGATTAAGCCTTTATTTAAAATTAAATTTCTGGAGTTTTAATGAATTAAAAGAGAATAAGGTTGGAAGATGAATATTAAGTTAAATTGAAACTAAATGAAAAGTTAGAATTTTTAAAGGATATGATTTTTGTAACTTGATTTTTGTGTAAAGTGATTTGAATGAATATCAGGTTGATTTAAATTAATATATCAAGTTTAATAAATTGAAAGATTATCCAATTATGTGAAGTTATAAGTTTTACTTGAAGTATATTGAATTCATTAAGCAAACATTTCAGGTCTAAATAATAAGTAATTGAATTTGATATATATGGGATGGTCAAATGAGTTTGTTTTTGAAATGGTGTAATATTTAAAGCTTTGAAACGTATAAATTTAAAATGGTATTTGGAAGTTTAAATCGATATTTGGAATTGATTTGTGAAATGTAAAGAAGCTATTTTGTTTTATAAAAGTAATTTAATATTTAACCATTTGAGAGATGGAATTTGTTTCAAAGTTATGGCTTTCAAGGTAGTATAATTTGGAAATATTATATTCAAGAGTTTTAATTTCTAAATATTTTACTTTGAAACCACTATGATTTTTGGAAAGAATATATTAGAAAATAAAGATGATATCATATTGTTTTGGGTTTTAAAAGGAAATGATATCATATTTATATGGTTTGGAAATGGACATTATAGTCTGGTTTTAAAAGTATAAATTATTTTAAAGGACCGCGGTGTTATAATAACGTTTGGTTGTTGAAGAGACCGGGATCGGAAGTTGTCATACTCTCTGCCAACTCCGAAAACCACTTTAACAACCATGTACGCGGTGGAGATTCCAAAATGAAGTAGGTTGGTGGAGGCGTTTCCTGCAAGGTAAATACGTGGACCCGACTCCCGTGAGTTGGCATAAGGTGGCTAAAACAGGAGCGATTCTCGGGCCAATGAGGTCATTCCTCTGATCGGACACTCCTCTTCGATATTATACTTTGACTTTGGATTGTTTCAGTGGCCACTTTTACTTTGATTTTTGGGGGAGTTTGTTCGAGGTGGGCGGTAGCTGCGGCTACGCGTTTCCATCAGTCCGGATAGCAATTGGTATATCTACCCTGGCATTGCCTAGTTGTGTCGTATCACCTACCATACCGAGCCTTTACTACGAGTTTCTATTTGTGTCGTACCTATGGAGTGTCTTCTCGTAGTCTCCCGATCAGGAGATGTGCAGGCATTGTTTAGACTATTGGCACTATTACGTGTTAAGGTGGAAAATGTAAAGCCTTTGCGCTATTTTAAAGTAAGTTTATTTTACAAATAGACACTATTATAATAGCGCAATATACTATATAGTAAATAGTTTAACGGATCCTTAGGAGGTGTAAATTCCGAGCATCTCTTGAGTTACCGCACTCATATTTATTTATGTTAATTTAACTCACATAAGATCTTTTAGTTCTGACTCGAGTGTTTTTATCTTTTCAAATTCGCTCGGGTCAGTCCGAGCATTCAGGATTTGAAGTTTTAGCTCTGGAGGACGAAGACGAAGATTTGTATTACTATCTACTATATTATTCCACTACACTATTTAATTCCGCTGCATTGATATTTATTGGTATGTGAACTCTGATATTTATTGTATATAGAAGAATCAAATGTTTGTAAACAGTTTTATGAACTGTATATTTATTATTATATTTTATCCTTCCGCTGTGAGATTCTGTTTTCTTTTTATTTCTTTCTTGTTTTTCTTATTTACCCCATAACAATCCGCCCTTCTGTATAGTTTGAATTGGCACGTGTGTCGATTTAAAGCGTGCGAAAAGGCGGGACGTTACAGTATATATATAAAATTATTTTTGAAATGATTTTCTATGGTTTTGGATAGGATACAGTTTAATAAATATTAAATTTTGATATTTTATAAACATTATTTTATATATACATATATAGTTAAATTGTTGAATTTAAGCTATGTATAAATCTGTTAAATAAAAATGAATAAGTTGAATAATGGAGTTTGATAATTTATATTATATGATTTAATACAGGTTTAAGATACTGTAAATATATAGAGTTTTAAATGATTCAAATCAATTAAGATTGGAACATAAATCGGAAATTTATTTGGAATTGAGCTTATTTTAAAATTTAACTCCATAAGTTGATGTAAACTTATTAAGATTTGGAAATTTAAAGGTATGCTATTTATTAACTGGATTTTTATTCAAGATAAATCAAATGAATATTTCTAGTGTAAATAAATTGAAGGAAATATTTAGTTGATAGTAATTTGAGTTTTATTTAAAATGATTATGGATTTATTATGTAAATATTTTAGACTAAAATATAGAATAAATGAATGGTTGAATAGAAAATTTCCAACCTTAGTTTTGAAATTGTTAAATTCTCAAAGTTTGAAATATATTGGAATTGAAGTGTTTTATTGAAACTGAAAGAGAATCTAGATTTATGGGTTTAGACCTAATTTAAAGTGAATAAATGGTAAAGGCGTGGAAATTATTCACTTTATAAAGTAATTTAAAATCAACTATTTTACATGCTGTTGAATATCCAAACCATTCAAGTTTTAGAGGTTATGGTTTGAAAACTATGAATTTCGAAGTATTATGTTTTGAAAGTTATAATTCAAATGTTTGGTCTCCAGATATTATAAATTTTTAGAGCAGTATGATTTTGGAAAAGAAATATATTTGAAATTAAAATGATATTATTGATTTGGGTTTTATAAAATAATATCAAAATGAGTTGTTTTGGAAATGGAAATGATATCGTATTTATGGGTTTGAAATGGATAATTATATTCTGGTTTTAAAGTATAAACTATTTTTAAAGACCGCGGTGTTATAATAACGTTTGGTTGTTGAAGAGACCGGGATCGGAAGTTGTCATAGTCTCTGCCAACTCCGAAAACCACTTTAACAACCGTGTACACGGTGGAGATTCCAGAATGAAGTAGGATGGTGGCGTCGTTTCCTCTGAGATAAATACGTGGACCCGACTCCCGTGAGTTGGCATAAGGTGGCTAAAACAGGAGCGATTCTCGGGCCAAGGGGGTTAGTGCTCTTTATCAGACACTCCTCTTCGATACTATACTCTGACTTTGGATTGATTCGGTGGCTACTTTTACTTTTGATTTTAGGGGAGTTTGTTCGAGGTGGGTGGTAGCTGCGGCTATGCGTTACCACCAGCCCGGATAGCAATTGGTATATCTACCCTGGCATTGCCTAATTGTGCCGTGTCACCTACCCTAGCGCGCCTTATACGATTTTGGTTTTGTACCATACCTATGGAGTGCCCTCTGACGACGCCCATTACGGGGGAGATTACGGTACTGTATAGACTATGAGAATATATTATGTTTGGGTCACTCCTTAACGCTATTAAAAAGTAAGTTTATTTTACAATTAGACACTATTATAATAGCGAAATATACTACATAGTAAATAGTTTAACGGATCCTTAGGAGATGAAAATCTTGAGCATCTCTTAAGTTACTGCTCATATTTATTCCTGTTGATTTAACTTACATAAGACCTTTTAGTTCTGACTCGAGTGTTTTGTCTTTTCATTCGATCGGGTCAGTCCGAGCGTTTCAGGATTTGAAGACTTTATTTCTAGAGGAAGAAGACGAAGATTTTATTATTATTATTATATATTATATGGTTCCACTACACCATTTAATTCCGCTGCATTGATATTTATTGGTGTGCGAACTCTGATATTTATTGTATAAAGTAGAAGCAAATGTTTGTAAACGGTTTTATGAACTATATATTGATTATTATATTTTATCCTTCCGCTGTGGGATTCTGTTTTATTTTATTTCTTCTCTATTTTCCTTATTTACCCCATAACAATCCGCCTTCCGTATGGTTTGAATTGGCACGTATGTCGATTTGAAGCGTGCGAAAAGGCGGGACGTTACACGCTGCTAACAACGTCGAAATATTGCTACCTCGATTTTGAGTCTCATTGTCCTTAGTGCTAGAGTTTTGATGGTGCCTAAAGCTTTGAGTTGCTCAAATCCGAAACCTGAACGGATCTGAATATCGCTTCTTGCTTTTGTGGAGGTAGTCGCGTTGTGAATCCGAAGTTCATCTGAATATAATTGTATGTCATTGCCTGAGGATGCTTGAGTTCTGAAATTTTTTAGACATCGAAGGACAGTTAAACCTAGTAAACTAACACTATAAAATGAACAGTTGCACAAGAAAAATAGTAGAGGAGAGAGAAAAGAACTAAGAGAAGACATCAACAACAAATAGAAGATGAAACTCAATCAAAAAAATAAAAAAAACATAGAAGAGAAGGTATTGATAATATGAATTACATCAAAAATCATTCAACTCTTAACATAAAAACTGTTACCTAAAAACTGCTACCGATAACTAAAAACTGATACTAAAAACTGCTACTGATAACTAAATTCCGGTACTATACATTAAAACACTTTAAAATTATGATACCTAAAACTGATAATAAGCACTAATCTAATACACACCAAAGCCAAATCTACAACTTTACAATATATCAGTTACTGTAACTAAAAATAACAAAAGCTCAACTAAAAATGAAACTAACAAATCGATACTACAAAATAATGATATTCATCATATCATTGAGCAAAAACCAAATAACGGTCAAAATAAAACCTAAACAAATATTGCAAACAAGAGAAAGAATTATTAAATATATATTAATGGACAATGATTACACCTAAAATTTAGCTAAGTTCAGGTCAACACTGGAATAAGAAGAAAACATCAGCAAAAAATGTTTTGTTCAGATTGTCATTTTATTCTAGTACAGTAGTTACCTTTATAAAACAAAAAATCAAAAATAAAATAGTTTTTTTTTTCAAAAATGACATATACTGTCAATAGAAACGCTACTTAAAAATTGATTGTCAAATTAATAATAAAACTGATACCCAAACAAAATTCATTAAATATTTAATACCAAACAAACACTAATTTAACTTAATGATCTTCATATTTACTTTGTAACAACTTCATTTTTTTTATATACTCAAACAAACAAAACAGTAAAAATTTCCACACTGCATATTGCAAAAAATGATACTAAGAAAAAACAAAAATGATAGCTAAAAACTGATCCTGTCTAAACTCAACACATCAAAACATTATCAATTAAACCAATATGAATGCAAAAAAACAGCAATTAAAATATGTTTGCTTCAAAATGTGAATTTATTACAATATAATAATTTTGTTATACAACAAAAATCACAAACACAAAAATAGCATGTTCTATTATACCTAAAACTGATATTGTTGCTAATATAATGAAAGCCCAATATCATGTTCTATTATACCTGAAACTGAAACTCATACCATGCAGAAACTGATATTATATTTTGTACTACCTAAAATTGACATTAGTAGCACACAAAAATTAATACCAGTAGCATGCAAAAACTAATATCACATTTTTACATGCTTGAAATTGATACTAATAGTATCAAAAACTAACACTGAACAATTGTTATTGAATGAATGAACCAACATCACCACATAACTTACAAACAAATAATAAAACTGAAAATAGTATTACTGCAAATTAAACTGATACTTAAAATTAAACTTGAAATGTTATTATATACCTAAAACAAATAAATAATAAACCTGATACTGCTTATACTACAAAATCGATACTGTAAATGAAAATATAAATGATACTATATAACCAAATTAAATTACAAAAAGCAAATCAATAACAGATTTAAAATGTGCTAAACTAATATAAAAAGGGCAAATCAATATATATATATATATATATATATATTAATATATGCTAAACCAATATACTTATATGACCAAGTTCAATTACATAAAATTGCCAAAACAGACATACAACCAAGTATAATTCTAGCAAATTCATAAAAACAAAAAAAATCAAATCATATCTTCTTAAAAATTTAACAATTACGCTTATTGTGACCATATTTCTTGCATACATCACATCTATTTTGCTTATTTCGAATACACAAAAATCCTCGTTTCTGTTTGATAGCAGGCCTACGTGCACCACGTTTCACTTATGTGGCTTAATAACATCTTCAATACTTGCTTAACAATATGCTTAGCGAAATAAAGAATATGAATTATAGGTTCAGCAAATTAGATGCCGTGGAACACATCTATAACGAACCAGAAATTCTGTTATTTGAAATTCGTATATTTAATTGATTTTAAATATGCACAGGTAATTTTAATAAGCTGATTAGATTATATTTCGAATATAGTAATTTAATTGGATAATTAAGTTGTAAATTTAATATTTGAAATTACTGAAATAATTGGAAATTGAATTAAATGTGAATAAAAATGATTTGTAAAGTGATATTAAATCATATTTGAATTAGAATAATGTTATAGAACTTTTAAAATTGAATTAAAAGTTAAATTGTAAAAATTGAATATTTTAATATTTAATTGACGAGTAAAAATAGTCATTTTTCAAACAGTCTTGGAATTCGACGAAACTAGTTTCATTGGATCCGTACTGTTAAATTATCTTAAGATTTCAAATTTCGTGTCAATCGGATTTACGGTTTGCCCCTGGGCAAGCTAAAACGCGTAGAAATCGGTTTAAGTGAATTTTAAATTTAAATAGTCGATTTGAAAACCTATCTTCCAAATACGAACGAACTGGCTCCCGATATATATCCCGTTGCGTCCGGAATAGGGGTAAAACATTATAAACGGCAGGCGGCACGCTTCATTTCGAGTTCGAAAAATTTTCGGATGAATAGTGCGCGTAAATTTTCTATAAAAGCCCCTCGTTTTTTCCTTTTTTCACAAACACTAGGGTTTCATAACCTAGCCGCCACATTCAATTTCTATGGCTAGAAATGCTTGAATTTCTTCTCTAAATCTCTCTCAATCCATAAATCTATTCAAGAAACTTCCAACACGAGAATTGTAGAGCTCGACACGATCTTCAATCCGGACGGTGGTGATCGAGTTTGGTGTGGCGAGAAGGAGGCAAGGGTGTTGCGTTTATGCTGCCTTCATGCTCGTTGTTTGAGGCACATAGAGCACCGAGCTCGACGTGCTCTTGGCTGAAGGTGGACGCGGAGACGAGCGTTCGAACGGTGGTGTTTGATCGTCATGTAGGCGATTGTAGGGGCTGCGAAAATTGAAGGGAAATCGGCGGCAAGTGGGTTATCACGTACGTGAAACCACGTTAGGGAAGAAGGAAATTAGCGGTCTAGATCCAGGGCAAGGAAATCAATGGCTGAGATGGAAAGTAGGGTTTAAAAATAAAAAAAGAAATTGATTTTATTATTTATAATTCGTACAATGTTTAAAACGATATAACTTTTTCATACGAGGTCCGTTTTGCACGCAACGAATTACTTTGGGTTCGTATGGACGGACATTACGCGATGGAGCTCGGTTGGAGTTGATTGGAGCTAGTGAGAATTTTGGGTAAAATTAAACGGTCGTTTAATTTAATTCGGAACAAAACACTGCAGCTCCTATTGGACGCAATGTGAGTACAACTCACTCTTTCTGACTCATTAATATTTTTATATAAGTGAAAATAAATGTTATTTATGATGATTGATGATTGTTTGGATGATATATGATATATTGGTTGATATTTGATATATACCTGCCTATTAGAGCGGATGACCCCATAGTTCCCGTGTATGAGCGGATGACCCTTTGTACGCACGTCTGCCTTGAAGCGGACATTGTACACATATTCTAATATGTATATTTGTTGCAGGTGACGGGTTGGAGAGATCCCACTGGATTCCTCAGCAGTATTGATTTATTTACAGATATTTGCGATATATTCTATTATCATATTGATATATGATGTTTTGGTTGCCATGATTGATGTATTTGGTGCTGTTGCAACATTGGGCCGATTTTGAAAATTTTAAAAATGTTTAAGCGATGATTTCCAAATTTAAAAGGATTTTAAAAGTGACTTTGAAAGTATACGTTTTATTGAATTTTGGAATTGATTCATTTTAAATAAATAGACGTTATAATTTTTATGTTATAAAAATTATGGTTTTGTGAAATAAAACCAGAATATGATTTTTGGAATGTGAAGTTAACTATTTTGTAAACTGATTTAAATTGATATTTTTGATTTATTATAAAAGATTTATATATAAGATCTATAAAATGGATATTTTATAAATCAAAACAATGAAATTTTGACGAAGTTTTATAAGAGTTAAAATGAGGTTATAAATGGATTGTATAAGTAAATATGATTTATAGATTTATAATGGAAGCAGTTAGTAAAAGAATGATTTTGTAAATAAATGAAATATAAGTTATTAACTTATAATTTGGCTTTTGTTATATAATTGAGTTATAAATGGAATTGCTTAATAAAGGAGTTTTGTGTATTGAAGTTTTTATAAAATTTAAATGTGATTTATAAACATTGTTTATAAATCCGAAATTGATTGAATTTGATAAGTTAAATATAGAAGTATATTAAAGGAATTATATTCACGATTTTGGAAGGTGGATAATCCTTTAATTAAATTTGCAATAGTGATGAATTTGGTGAAAGAGATATATCCACGATTTTGGACAGTGGATTATACTTTAAAATAAAATGTATAGAAGTATTAAATTTGGTAAATGGACTATATTCACGATTTTGGACAGTGAATAATATATTAAATAAATGTTTTAAAAAAGTGATATTGTAAATGGAGCTAAAATGATTTTGAAGATGTTTTAAAGTGTGTTAAGGATCGAAACCATAGATTTCAACATTCATTGTTGAAATAGACGTTTTCGAGAAGTAAGGAAATGATGGACTATAACACCGTTGTTATAGTAAATGATTTTCGAAAGAAAATGTTTTGTACAGTATTGGGGTTTATATATCTATCTTATTTTCAAATCCTTATACTATTGATTTTGGGTTGTCGTAACGATGTTTACGCAACATTTGTTTTGACCCAAATAAATGTGCTTAAAGAGAACGTTTTCCTTATAAAATAAAATATATACTTAATCAAGTTTTAAGTATATTGAATATTTTTCAAATGTTGAAAATAAATAGATTTGTGAATTACTTATTATCAAATAAGTACTTGGAAATGTTTTCCATGATTGAAATATTAAGATGGTTTTGTGATTATATCTTTTTAAAGATAAATTGAAGCGAATATTTGGCAAGTGAATTAATTAATAAAGATTAATTAAAAGGGACCCAATGATTGTTATGGTGCTGAATATTTGTTTGTTTGTTTTGATAGTCAAATAACCAACTATCTGTTTGATGTGATTTTTTGTTTGATGATAACAAACATATATATATCAATATATATATCTGTTTGCAGTTTGGACTATATACAGAAAGGAAGAAATATTCATATTGAATAATTATACTATTGCACAGAATCTATATAATTCAACTAGTATTTTTTATTCAATATAATATTTTATTACAACACTTAAATAATACAAAGTTTTCAGCTCTCTCTATATATATATACATACATCAGTTCATACATTTTACTTTTCTCACTACAACACTCAACACTCAGTTTTTCACTCTGTCTGCACATCTGCATCTATCTGCATTGTCCAAGCTCCACTTCTCGTCCTGTCTCCTGTGTACCTGTATAATTAGCAACTACAACAGTAATCTGAAAACAAACAAATTTAAATTTGCAAAAATAAAATTTGTTTGTGTCTCAGATACATGGGTTATTGTCATCATCTTTGATTGTGCAATATCTATGCATATCAGTAATTTTTATCAGGGACAGGCAATTATAAGTGGCTGCAGTACACACGTGTACATTCGTATACGTGTGCACTGCCACGCCAACTCGTGTGCACAAACTACAACAAAACACAAATTCATTCAAAGCAACATAACAGAGAAGAACAAAGACCAAGTGCAGCATCAGTCACACTTTATCAAGTGGTCATGAATGCATTAATAACATCGAGCCAGAAACAGTCAAATATCCCACAAATGTCCAGATCAACAAAAACTTGAAATACTGCACCAACTAGGAATGAACAGAATCACAAGGCAAGTGCACCACAACACAAGCATACACACACACACATACATACACATGTGTATACATGAGGAAGGTTACAGACTCAAGTCAAAATGCACAAGTTCAAGTTACAGGTTAAAATGCACAAAGACATAGCAAGAGTCACAAGACCATCAAGCAGTGAGCAAGTGCAACTCGAACTTCAGAAATAACAAATGCAGATACAAAATGACCTAGTGCAACTGGAAACAACAGAAATTGTGCAACATTTTCATAATGCAGTGAAGCATGTTCATGGAACACAGCAACAACAGAGCTACATGAACAAATGCAACACTGTGAAGTAATGTAACAACAATTACTGTGACAAAACTGCAACAAACAAAGTCTCGACCAAAATCAGTAACACAATGCACATACAACAACATAGCACAATGCACAAAAGTCACAAACAAGGTCAAACCCAAGATAAGTTCAACTCAAGGCAACATGAACAAGTGTAGCATCTGTATCAAAGCAGTGGAAACAAACTCAAGTGCACGTGAACATGGCAGCAGAACAGTGACAACAACCAAGTAAAGAACATGGATGTACAAGGCAATGCACCAATGCAAGTGACTAATGCAACATGAAGTGAATCAAGTTCAAAACATCATAACAACAAGTACAGTGTTCCTCAAAGACGAATTCGAGCTAGAAACAAATGATATGCACCAGCAAGCTATCAAGAATCAGATCACAACTACATGCAGATCAAATGAAGTTCTGATTCAATCCCATAGCAAAATCAAGTCACAATGAAAGTACAAACTCAAAAATATATGCATACACACATACAAATGTATATATGCACATATATATAGTAAACTGGTGAATGTGCAGTAGGGAACACAAGGCAGTGCAGAAATCAAGCCGAAGTTAAAGAATAAATTCGTATTTTTTGATTAAGTCTTTGATTAAGTCAAAGATTTCTAATTTGGAAAGAAATCTTTGCAGCAAATTTCTCGAATTCATATATGGTCAGTATTAATTCAAATGAGGACCGAGACAACAAATACAGCAAGAAATTTTCAAATTAATTAATTCGAATTCGAATATGGTCAGCAATTGTTCAAGATTGAATCAAGAAAGGAATACTCCAAATCCAGAACAAATTCAGGAAAATAATCAACGACATGAAGAAATCAAATCTGACAGTGTTAATTAGGGTTTCAACCCTATAAATACACCCCAAGAAATCATCATAGACAACAGAACAATCGAGTTCGAAAATCACAAAACCACAAACAAGCAAAAAGATTACATACCGCAATAGTAAACTCGATTATCAGAGGACGAGCTAGCAACAAGCATCAAATCATCAGAGAACGAGCGTGAGAAAGATCAACACAAGTCAAAGAATCAATCATCAGAACAAAGCCCCAAATCTCACAGAAGAACCGAAGCCCTAAATTGAAAAAGAAAAGGATCGGCCATTTTTTTTTCTTACAAACAAAAGAAAATGGACCGGGTAAAATAAGATAAAGGGAAGTGACCGCATATCTTATGTTTGTATTGGGTTAGGGTATTTATTATTTTTATAAAGGCAAGATAATTTAAATAATTTTAAATTTAGTGCTTGCTTTTATAATTCGCTTTATTTGTATGTTCTTTTCAAAACAAAACATGATAATTTATCACCTAGGGTTTAGGTGTTGACAGATTGTCTAGTTAGAGTTAGTCCAGTTAGCAGGGTTTGCAAGTTTGCAAAACTCTATAGGCGGTAGCAGGGTTTGCAAGTCTGTTAGAGTGTTTGTAAGCGGGAAACTGTTTAATTCTAATAGAAATCTGGGAATGCAGCAGTAGGCAGGGGTTGCCGAAGCTGGGTAAATTCTGTGTGTGATTTATTTTTCAGCATATTTATTTCTGCAGTTTGCTTCTGTGTTTAATTCGCAAAAATTTGCTATAACCCTATTCACCCCCCCTCTAGGGTTAATCTAGATCCTACAAGTGGTATCAGAGCAAGGTATTTTACTTTAACTCTAGAGCCATGAATCCACCAAATAATGCTTTTTCTGAGGGGCAATCTATTGCTAGGCCACCCATGTTTAATGGGAATGATTATGCTTATTGGAAAGTTAGAATGAGTATTTATCTTAGTTCGGTCGATTATGATGTTTGGGATATTATTGAAACTGGCTATAAATCTCCCACTATAGTTGTTGGTGATACTGAGATTCCTAAACCTAAGGATAGGTGGGATGCTAACGATAAGAAATTAAAAACTACAAATGCCAAAGCAATGAACGCTTTGATCTGTGCTCTTGATAAAAATGAATTTAATAGAATTTCTCATTGTACAACAGCACAGGAAATTTGGCACACTCTGGAGGTGACACATGAAGGAACTTCTCAAGTCAAGGAGTCACGACTAGCTCTATTTAGCAATGAATACGAAAACTTTGTGATGGAAAAGGGCGAGAGCATAAAAGATATGTTTGGACGATTTTCAACTTTGGTGTACAATGCTAGAGCGCTTGGGAAGGTCTTCACTGAAGTAGAGCTTGTACGGAAGATACTGCGAGTCTTACCAATGAACTTTGAGGAAAAAGTCACTGCGATACAAGAATCAAAAGATCTGAGTAAACTAAGCATGGAGGAGTTGATCGGAAACTTGATGACATATGAGCTTGAGCTAAAGGCAAAGGAGGAACGTAACAACTCCGAATCAAAAAAGAAGACGATTGCCTTAAAAAGCAAAGAAGAAAGCGGTGAAGAAGAAGAAGATCCAATTGAAGAGCTTGCGATGGCTGTCAATAATCTTAGAAAATGGTCAAAATTCAGGCCACGCAAGAAGAAAACAAGTGGTAATAAGTCAAAAGATTCTGATGATTCCGATAATGAATTAACATGCTTTAACTGCAAAAAGCCTGGCCACTTCAAACAAAAATGTCCACTTCTCAAAAACAACAAAGGAAAGAAAAAGAAGAAGAAGGCCTTTGCAGCAACTTGGGATGATGAAGAAGGAGAAGAAGTTTCGGATAATAGCTCAGAAGAGGCTAACTTGTGCCTTATGGCAAAATCAGATTCAGAAACAAGTTCAGAGGAATCCAGTGAGGTACGTAACTATTCTTATAAAGAACTTGTTTTGATGTGTTATGATTTTACTAATACAATTGATACTCTTGAAACTAAAATTGAAAAATTGAAGTCTGACAGGAGAGAACTCGTTCATGAGAATACTAGGTTAGAAACTGAACTTGAAAATATTCAAAACCTAGACTGTAAAAAATGTAAAATTTTAGATTCAGAAATATCAAGACTTAAGAATAGCTTCGATAATCTTGAAAAAGAAAACTCGAGTCTTAAGGAAACCATTGACACTAGGAAAAAGGATTTTATAAATAGATGCACCACACTTGTGACTGAAAACACAACACTAAAAACCAAAGTCCAAAATCTTGAGAAATCTCTGAATAACTTTTCAAGAGGAGAAAAATCGTTTAACATGTTATTGGGAAATCAACTCTTTGCTAACAACAGAAAAGGACTAGGTTTTGGGAAAACACAGGTTGATGATCATGCAAAAGGTAAGAGTGTCTTTGTTAGAAGTGAAATTGGACATCGTGTTGAAAATTGTAGTCATAGGAACAAGAACACAAAATTTATACAAGTTTGGGTTCCTAAGAATTCTACAAACAAATTTCATGTCTATAGGAACAAAAATAAAAAGACAAAACAAGTTTGGGTTCCAAAGGGATTGTTTGTTCACAATGCTTCAGTTACTAATATTATTGGACCTAAGAGTTTCTCTAGGTCATCCTCCACTCTCTTTATGTAGGTCTGTTGGCGGGCTAAGGAGCAACAAGAATGGTTTCTAGATTCAGGTTGTTCTAGACATATGACAGGTGATAAATCTAAGTTCCTTAGCCTAGAGAAGTTTAGAGGTGGAAATGTGATCATGGGAGATAATAGCAAGTGTAAGATTATTGGGAAAGGTGAAGTAAGTAATGGTACTTTTTCCTTGACTAATGTTTTATACGTTGATAATTTGCATCACAATCTCATTTCTATTAGCCAACTATGTGACAAAGGTATGAATGTGGTTTTTGATAGTGATACTTGCAAAATCATTGATAAAACTTCTAATAACATTGTCTTTATGGGCAAAAGAAAAGGAAATGTTTACTCACTTTCGTTTGGCAATCTAAATCTTTCCAGATGTTTGGTAGCCACTGACGAAGAGGCATCTTTATGGCATAGGAGACTTGGACATGCTAGCATGAGTCTCTTAAGAAATCTTGAAACGAAAGAATTAGTCAGAGGGTTACCACATCAGAAATTTAAAGATAACAAAGTGTGTAAAGCATGTTCCTTGGGCAAGCTTAGTCGATCATCATTTCGCCCTAAAAACATTGTTAGCACATCAAGGGTCCTCGAATTAATTCATATGGACTTATTTGGACCAAATGAAATTGCAAGCTTGAATGGAAAACGTTATTGTTATGTATTGGTTGATGATTATTCTAGATTTACATGGGTTTATTTCTTAGCCAAAAAGTCTGAATCTTTTGATTATTTTTCAAAATTTGCTAAACTTGTTCAAAATGAAAAAGGAGTTTCAATTAAAACTTTGAGAAGTGATCATGGAGGCGAATTTGAAAATTTAGAATTTGAAAACTTTTGTGAAGAAAATGGTTTAAAACATGAATTTTCTGCCCCACGAACACCTCAACAAAAAGGGGTGGTAGAAAGGAAAAATCGTACATTACAAGAATTGGCTAGATCCATGTTGAGTGAGTATAAACTACCTCTAACTTTTTGGGCAGAGGCGGTGAATACTTCGTGCTACGTAATGAATAGAGTAATGATTAGACCAATACTTGGCAAAACTGCTTATGAAGTGTGGCATGAAAGGAAACCTAACATCTCTTATTTTCGTGTTTTTGGATGTCCTTGTTTCATTCTTAACACAGGTGATCAACTTGGAAAATTTGAATCAAAGGCCGATGAGGGAATTTTCATGGGCTATTCAACAAGGAACAAGGCTTACAGGATATACAACAAACGAACAAAGACAATTGTTGAATCAGTCAATGTGAAATTTGATGAATCTGATCTGGAAAGGACGACTGAAAAAACTGGTGATGATGGGGTAGATCATGAAGGCATTAAAGAAGGGACATCTACTGAGAAAGATGGAAGTAGGACTGTTGATACTGATAGATTGAAGTTCAAATCCAATCATCCTCCTGAATTGGTTATAGGAGATCCTACGGAAGGTATACGCACTCGCTCTGCATTTGATAAAAATTTGTGTGCGTTTTGTTGTCATAGTGGTTTTATTTCTGAAATAGAACCTGATTCTGTTGAAATGGCTCTTAATGATGAAAGTTGGGTTTTAGCAATGCAAGATGAACTTAATCAATTTGAGAGAAATAAAGTTTGGAAATTAGTTCCTAGGCCTAATGACTATCCAATTGTAGGAACTAAATGGGTGTTCAAAAACAAACTTGATGAATCAGGAAATGTAATTAGAAACAAAGCTAGGTTGGTCGCAAAAGGATATAACCAAATAGAAGGCATAGATTTTGATGAGACATTTGCACCAGTTGCTAGGTTAGAAGCCATTAGGATTTTGCTCAGCTTTGCTTGTTATAAAGGTTTCAAACTAAAACAAATGGATGTAAAAAGTGCATTTCTAAATGGTGATCTGAAAGAAGAAGTTTTTGTTGAACAACCCCCCGGTTTTGAAAATCACGACTTTCCAAATCATGTGTATAAACTTGAAAAAGCTTATATGGTCTTAAGCAAGCCCCTAGAGCTTGGTATGACTGCCTTTGTACATATCTTCTGGAAAATGGCTTTGAAAAGGGGAGTGCTAACACGACACTGTTTCTATTACATAAAGGAAGTGATTTTTTGATTGTTCAGATTTATGTGGATGATATCATTTATGGTGCTACTAATGAACTCTTGTGCGAGAAATTTGAACAAGTCATGCAGGCTAAATTCGAGATGAGCTTGGTTGGAGAATTGAAATATTTTCTTGGATTTCAAATCAAGCAAAGCAGTGATGGCATTTTCATTTGCAATCCAAGTATGTGTTGGAACTGTTGAAGAAATTTGGAGCTGAGAACTCCAAACCATTGAGAACTCCTATGAGCCCATCAACAAAGTTGGACAAAGACGAGAAAGGAAGTGCTGTTGATCAGAAAAAATATCGAGGGATAATTGGTTCACTTCTCTATCTTACTGCTTCTAGACCTGATATTATGTTTTCTGTGTGTTTGTGTGCACGTTTTCAATCTAATCCTAAAGAATCTCATTTGAAAGCCACTAAACGAATTTTGAGATATCTTTCACACACACACAAATTTGGATTATGGTACCCTTCTTGTGAAAACTTTGATTTAGTTGGTTATTCTGATGCTGATTATGCTGGTTCATTGGTTGACAGGAAAAGCACCAGTGGGACATGTTTCATGCTAGGACATTCATTAGTTTCATGGTCAAGTCGAAAACAGAATTGTGTTGCATTATCCACCACTGAAGCAGAATATATTGCTTTAGGAAGTTGCTGTGCTCAAATTTTATGGATGATGCAAACTCTTTCTGATTTTGGCTTAGTTTATAAACAAGTTCCATTAAAATGTGACAGTAAAAGTGCAATAGACTTATCAAATAATCCTGTTCATCATTCACGCACAAAACACATTGATGTGAGACACCACTTTCTTAGAGAGATCACATTGCTAAGGAAGACATTTGCATTGAATATATTTCAACTGAGGCTCAACTTGCTGATAT
This sequence comes from Allium cepa, assembly GCA_030765085.1. Lineage (NCBI taxonomy): Eukaryota > Viridiplantae > Streptophyta > Magnoliopsida > Asparagales > Amaryllidaceae > Allium > Allium cepa. The sequence continues at coordinate 90,974,329 of CM060930.1, read as the reverse complement.
TTTCACAAAACCCCTCCCCGAAGACAGATTTTCTAGATTACATTTGGATTTGGGGATTATAGAAATTGACTAACCATTTTTTTTTCATTTTTAGGTTGAAATATTCTTGGATATATACTTTCAACTTCAATTTCTAGGATTCAAACAAGTTTTAGATATTTTCCAAAGATTGATTCGAATATGGTATTCAGTACTGGATATTACATAATATAATTAACTTGGTAACTTATTCCACGATCATTTCTATTTCTACCATCTTTCTATCGTTCATAATGGTTTGATAAAATAAGAAGAGTGAATTATTTTAAATTAAAAAAAATATATAATAATAAATAATAATAACTCTCATGCATCCATTCTCATTTAAAAGTCCTTATGGTTATGCATGGATGGAGCATGTGAATGAATTATTTTTATCATTACTCCATTCTCATTTAAAAGTCCTTATGGTTATGCATGGATGGAGTATGGTAACTAAGTATTCTGGTCTCATTTAATAGTCTGGATGCTTAGACTAATAAGTAACTGCTAATCCCATTTAAAAGTCCTTATGGTTATGCGTGGTTAGTAAGTGCTTTTTTTTTTGTTTTGTTTTTGTGCTTAAATGTCAAATTAATATTAAAATATCTCTCTTCTTATTAAAACTGATCATCGATCCATCCTCTACAATATGGAAGTTTTTATCTCGTTATGATATATTATTTTTTGTTCCTACTGTTCCATTGTTTTTTTTTTGTCAGTCTTTTGATAATGACAAAAGGGGGAGAAGAACAAGATTTTGATGAGAAAGTAAATATTTTGTGACCTATTTCAACAAATTTGGTTAAATGTTGTTAGTTAATTTTTCTTTAGTTCTTTTATTCTTTTGTAATTTTTTGTTATCTTCTAAATAGGGAGTGGTCTTGGTTGTAGGGGGAGCATTCAAATAGGGGGAGCTAAAAATTTCATGTTCAAACACATGTATTAGCATTTCAAAATCTTTAATATATATGTTTGTCATCATCAAAAGGGGGAGATTGTTTGATGTGATTTTTTGTTTGATGATAACAAACATATATATATCAATATATATATGTGTTTGCAGTTTGGACTATATACAGAAAGGAAGAAATATTCATATTGAATAATTATACTATTGCACAGAATCTATATAATTCAACTAGTATTTTTTATTCAATATAATATTTTATTACAACACTTAAACAATATAAAGTTTTCAGCTCTCTCTCTATATATATATACATACATCAGTTCATACATTTTACTTTTCTCACTACAACACTCAACACTCAGTTTTTCACTCTGTCTGCACATCTGCATCTATCTGCATTGTCCAAGCTCCACTTCTCGTCCTGTCTCCTGTGTACCTGTATAATTAGCAACTACAACAGTAATCTGAAAACAAACAAATTTAAATTTGCAAAAATAAAATTTGTTTGTGTCTCAGATACATGGGTTATTGTCATCATCTTTGATTGTGCAATATCTATGCATATCAGTAATTTTTATCAGGGACAGGCAATTATAAGTGGCTGCAATACACACGTGTACATTCGTATACGTGTGCACTGCCACGCCAACTCGTGTGCACAAACTACAACAAAACACAAATTCATTCAAAGCAACATAACAGAGAAGAACAAAGACCAAGTGCAGCATCAGTCACACTTTATCAAGTGGTCATGAATGCATTAATAACATCGAGCCAGAAACAGTCAAATATCCCACAAATGTCCAGATCAACAAAAACTTGAAATACTGCACCAACTAGGAATGAACAGAATCACAAGGCAAGTGCACCACAACACAAGCATACACACACACATACATACGCATGTGTATACATGAGGAAGGTTACAGACTCAAGTCAAAATGCACAAGTTCAAGTTACAGGTTAAAATGCACAAAGACATAGCAAGAGTCACAAGACCATCAAGCAGTGAGCAAGTGCAACTCGAATTTCAGAAATAACAAATGCAGATACAAAATGACCTAGTGCAACTGGAAACAACAGAAATTGTGCAACATTTTCATAATGCAGTGAAGCATGTTCATGGAACACAGCAACAACAGAGCTACATGAACAAATGCAACACTGTGAAGTAATGTAACAACAATTACTGTGACAAAACTGCAACAAACAAAGTCTCGACCAAAATCAGTAACACAATGCACATACAACAACATAGCACAATGCACAAAAGTCACAAACAAGGTCAAACCCAAGATAAGTTCAACTCAAGGCAACATGAACAAGTGTAGCATCTGTATCAAAGCAGTGGAAACAAACTCAAGTGCACGTGAACATGGCAGCAGACCAGTGACAACAACCAAGTAAAGAACATGGATGTACAAGGCAATGCACCAATGCAAGTGACTAATGCAACATGAAGTGAATCAAGTTCAAAACATCATAACAACAAGTACAGTGTTCCTCAAAGACGAATTCGAGCTAGAAACAAATGATATGCACCAGCAAGCTATCAAGAATCAGATCACAACTACATGCAGATCAAATGAAGTTCTGATTCAATCCCATAGCAAAATCAAGTCACAATGAAAGTACAAACCCAAAAATATATGCATACACACATACAAATGTATATATGCACATATATATAGTAAACTGGTGAATGAGCAGTAGGGAACACAAGGCAGTGCAGAAATCAAGCCGAAGTTAAAGAATAAATTCGTATTTTTTGATTAAGTCTTTGATTAAGTCAAAGATTTCTAATTTGGAAAGAAATCTTTGCAGCAAATTTCTCGAATTCATATATGGTCAGTATTAATTCAAATGAGGACCGAGACAACAAATACAGCAAGAAATTTTTGAATTAATTAATTCGAATTCAAATATGGTCAGCAATTGTTCAAGATTGAATCAAGAAAGGAATACTCCAAATCCAGAACAAATTCAGGAAAATAATCAACGACATGAAGAAATCAAATCTGACAGTGTTAATTAGGGTTTCAACCCTATAAATACACCCCAAGAAATCATCATAGACAACAGAACAATCGAGTTCGAAAATCACAAAACCACAAACAAGCAAAAAGATTACATACCGCAACAGTAAACTCGATTATCAGAGGACGAGCTAGCAACAAGCATCAAATCATCAAAGAACGAGCGTGAGAAAGATCAACACAAGTCAAAGAATCAATCATCAGAACAAAGCCCCAAATCTCACAGAAGAACCGAAGCCCTAAATTGAAAAAGAAAAGGATCGGCCATTTTTTTTTTCTCACAAACAAAAGAAAATGGACCGGGTAAAATAAGATAAAGGGAAGTGACCGCATATCTTATGTTTGTATTGGGTTAGGGTATTTTTTATTTTTATAAAGGCAAGATAATTTAAATAATTTTAAATTTAGTGCTTGCTTTTATAATTCGCTTTATTTGTATGTTCTTTTCAAAACAAAACATGATAATTTATCACCTAGGGTTTAGGTGTTGACAGATTGTCTAGTTAGAGTTAGTCCAGTTAGCAGGGTTTGCAAGTTTGCAAAACTCTATAGGCGGTAGCAGGGTTTGCAAGTCTGTTAGAGTGTTTGTAAGCGGGAAACTGTTTAATTCTAATAGAAATCTGAGAATGCAGCAGTAGGCAGGGGTTGCCGAAGCTGGGTAAATTCTGTGTGTGATTTATTTTTCAGCATATTTATTTCTGCAGTTTGCTTCTGTGTTTAATTCGCAAAAATTTGCTATAACCCTATTCACCCCCCCTCTAGGGTTAATCTAGATCCTACACTATCAAACTTTGCCAAATTTTAGTTCCTCGACTTGATGTGGGAACTATTTAGTCGTACACTTAGTACATAGCCTTCTGTGTAGGCTTGATTACCATTTATGTTGAGGATGTTGATTCGTATAGTGCGGAATATTACTCCAATATATCGAGCTTCCTTCTTGGCCCGAAGGATAGCAAGTTGAAAGTTGGAGACGTGATAAGTCTATGAGACTTAATTTCCGTGTGAGGTTAGGATACGCTTTTGCGTTGTTGGTGCAAAGAAACCGAGATCAGATTTATCTGAAAATCACTTCGGACCAACGTATATGTAACGATTGTGCAGGTTGCTTGTGATGATATTGATATTCTGGATTTTCATAGTGGGGGACTGCTTGTTGATCGTTTGGGGTTAAAATCCCAATATACATCCAGTAGCAGTGGTCTCTTCATTATGAAATATCCAATACAAGGACTATTCGCTACTAATCCTAGGGATTTCCCGACAGGATGTGGTAGGAAAGTTCCTTCGGTTTGTCCTATTCCTGGACAACTTGTATGGATGTTTATCTGACATTGCATTTCTAAAGATTGCGTACATTGATTTTTACAAACGTACATCAGTGGTGGCGGAGGAAACTTCTCTTAGCTTAACACCCTCCTTGAGAAATACGAGCTTAATGGTTGTATTTTTGTGGAAGGCAATTAGTGGTCTACGGAAATGGCCGTGTCGCATTCTAAGTGATGCGATTATGATTTGTGAAAGGTAACCGTTACCTCTAGTCTCATCAACCGAAAATGACCAAAACAGGGTTAGATGTGGCAAGGCTAAGTGGGTCATTCCCATGTAGGATATGATCATTCTCTTCTAGATATATCTTTACATGCTATGAAGTCGTGTATCTGATTATTGTGGTTTGTATGCTAGAGGGCCCTCGGTAAAGGTCGGTAACGACCGAAGGATGATATATTGGGTACCATCTAGTTGTAGAGATGGGCCGGTCTTGTGTTGGTAGAGGATCCTTTGTGATGGTCCTCTGTGCATTCTTTTAGAGATGTAATGCCGGAAGGCAGTCCCTTCACCTGGCCATTTGTATGGAAATCCAAATTCCACTACGTGTGTGCCATTTTGATTATATGATCCAATTTGGCTATATGCTGGAATTTAATCAATGTAACAATTTCGGCTATGATTAATATTATTTGTATATAGTAGACACTACTATAATATAAGAGGATTTGATATGATATGTTTTAGTTATCGTAAGGTAAAAACATGTCCGTGTTTATGTGTGGACTTGTCTAACGAGATACTTTTGTTTTGAAAACTAAGGAAAAGTTTGGTAATTTAATAAATTCAGATGAGTGTGTTTCTCACGCTGGTTTACTAGACTGATCCGGACGTTCTTCCCTTTCAATGTTCGAGTCAGACCGAGTATATTTACAGGTTCAGATTTGGTGCTTTTGAAGCTTCAGCAGGAGAGATGGAGATCTTTATTTTCGTATACACGTACTTGTTTTGATTATTTGCTGTGCTTTGTTTGTTGTTGTATATTATCAGCAATTGTGAGGACAGGTTACTATAACTGTTCAGGCTGATAACTCTGATTGATTGTTGAACTCTGATTGATGTATGTATATACAGTTTCTGTTTTGTAAAGATCATTGATATGATATTATATATTTTCCGCTACGATGTGAAATTCTGTATTTTTCTGTTTTGTTCTATCTTCTCTCTTTCTTCTCTTCTCTTCTTCTCTCTTATTTTCTTTCTCTTGACTTTCCGTCAGTTTGTACTTTTTGGGTCGGACATGTATGGATTATTGTCGATTCAAAGGATATGGATTTACGGGTCGTCACACGTGGTATCAGAGCTTAGATTTTGTATATTCCTAAGCTTTGATGTGTACTCGGTATAGATAGGGACAGTAGCACCCTAGATTGAGTTTGAGTGTATTATATATATGAGCGCGTATTTGTTAGTGAATAGAAAATGTTATATATTATGTTTACTTATCCATTGAGCTGTTTGTGAATTCTGATCGGTATGTGGGACACCATGTTATCGATAGGGATTTCCAAACACTTAAACGAGGCAAGTCGACATAGTCTTATTTTAAATTGGGTAAATGAAATAATTTTACTTCGATTATATTTTGTATATAAAGAAATAATTTGTCAGAAATATTAAAGTGTATATAAATGAATTATTGGTTGTTTGAAATTGTAAATATATATAAATTGATAAAAGTTGTTTGAATAATCTAAATAAAAGCAACAATTGTAAGAGAATAAATTATATAAGTAAATGAATTACAAAGTATGGAATTATAATTAATATAATTTACAATTGTCAAATAATCCTATATATAAGAAATGAAACAGTGTGAGTTATAAATAAAAATGGATTTAACTAAGAATTTGTGAAATCTGAATCCCGTTTATTTTGAAAGTAATTTTTCAAAAGTAAAAAAGGTTATATTATTATAAATCTAAATAAGATGAGTAAATTTGGAATGGTCTTATGTAAGTAAAGTAAAATAGTGAAATTATATAAGTATAGATTTATAGATGTGATTTGTAAATATAAAAGAATAAAAAGCACTGAATTCACTATTGTTACTAGAAAATAATAAGGGTGATGACTGCAGCATCATCAGTATCATTTTCGAGTTTCTATGTGATGGATTTGCTACTAATAGTAAAAGGAAAATTTAAGTTTTGTTGTGATAAACAAATCTGATTTAAAATCCAAGTTAAAATTGATAGAAATAAGTGAGACGAGTTTTGGACTTATAATATGAAGTAAGAATTTACTTTAGTAAAGTTGAAAGAAATTTGAGTTAGTAAGTGAATTATATGATTTGAAATTTAACTAAAGGAAAGTTGAATAATTTGAACCAGATTAGATAAGTTATTGAAATAAAAGTTAAACTTAAGTGGTAAGTGATTATAATATGAATTTGAAAGTTTAAGTTGTATAACTTATAAAATGAGAAAAGGTAAGTAAAACCAATTGTTAAAATGGTTAAACACTTTTTGTTAAGCAAAACAAAACCTTAATTTGAATAGTGATATGGAATTTGACTTTAGTAAGAGTTAGATAAAATAGAATTTGAGTAAGTGATGAAATTTGACTTTAGTAAAAGGTTAATAAAATGCCTTAGAGATGAAATTTAAGTTAAGTCAAATAGAATAAATTGTTGTGAAGAAATATAACTTAAGCGATGTTGAATGAAGTTGATTATGGTATCAAAGTAAATTAATAATGTGAATTAATAAATTAAAGTGATGAATATGAACTTGAGTTACATTATGAAATTTAACCTTAATTGTAAAAGTGAATTAGGAAATAAACATGGATTAGAAAATGTTGTTGTTAAGAATTAAATAAAACTTAAGTTAAGAATTGTGAATTAATAATAATATTGGAAGGGTTGTATAAAATGTGAATATAGTGAATACTAGAATTCAATCTAAATTGAATGTTAAATCAATTGGAATTAAAAGTGTTAAAACCAAATTGAATGTAAGCGAATTAAATTAATTTGGTAATGTTGGTTATACATTGATTGTTAGATGGTTGTTAGTTGATGGTATGGAAATTCATTAGAAATTCATTAAGTGTTAATGAAATTGAATCAATGAAATTGAAAGCTAAATAATTGAATTCGAATTGGAAGTTAAGTAAGTTTAAATAGAATTGAATTTAATTTGATTTGGAAGTGAACAAATTGGAATATGAATTTAGTGAATGTAAACTAATTGAAAATGAACGAATGAATATTAGTAATGTCCAATGTTAATGAATCAAACATGATTTAATTGAAAACCAATTCATTGAATATTAATGAGAAGTGAAACTGTATTGATTTGGGTATGGATGTTAGTTGGATGATAGTTGGTTGATGGTTGGATTTTGTGTGGTGGTTGCATTTGCTATATTGACATATATAGTTGTTGGTATATGTTGTATATTGATATTACTTTCATATATACATGTTTCTCATTTGTTTACTGAGTGTTTAGTAGGTGCGGATGGCGTTTTCTTCGCATTTGGAGCTCGTATTCCGCTATATTAGCCGTATATGCTCGCTAATAATATATAAGATACATATCTCGGATTACATATCGTACTTTTACACTTTTTTTCCTTCGGGATGCCTCATCCTTGATGATGAGATGTATATTTATGATATATATTGCTATTTTTTTGGGATTGAACCGCGCAAAGGAGACTATGATGATTTTTTATGAAAATTTGAGGTGCTAGAATTTTTTTGGGAAAATTGAAAAAATTTGTGAAAACTAAATTTTGGATTTTGAGTTGTAAAGTTAAACGACATTAGTTGGTTTTGAAAAGATAACTAAGTATGGATTTGAAAACTTAGCAAAATTTTTGTAAGAAGTTTAACGAATGGATTTTGGGGAAAGGTTAAAATGTTTAAATGAATTTGATATCCAATTTGAATGATTTGTTCTGAAAAGTTAATGGATTTTGTGACCTTTTCTTATTTGGTAATTTTGGGGACGAAATTCTTTTAAGTAGGGGAGAATGTAACCACCCAGAATTTCTGTCATTTGAAATTCATATATTTAATTGATTTTAAATATGAACAAATAAATTTAATAAGCTGAATAGATTATATTTCGAATATAGTAATTTAATTGGATAATTAAATTGTAAACTTAATATTTGAAATTACTGAAATAATTGGAAATTGAATTAAATTTGAATGAAAATGATTTGCAAAGTGATATTAAATCATATTTGAATTAGAATAATGTTATAGAACTTTTAAAATTGAATTAAAAGTTCAACTGTAAAAATTGAATATTTTAATATTTAATTGACGAGTGAAAATAGTCATTTTTCAAACAGTTTCGGAATTCGATGAAAGCAGTTTCATTGGATCCGTACTGTTAAATTATTGTAAGATTTCAAATTTCGTGTCAATCGAATTTATGGTTTGTCCGGGACAAGCTAAAACGCGTAGAAATCGGTTAAAGTGAATTTTAAATTTAAATAGTCGATTTGAAAACCTATCTTCCAAATACGATCCAACTAGCTCCCGATATATATTCCATTGCGTTCGGAATAGGGGTAAAACATTATAAACGCCAGGCGGCACGCTTCGTTTCGAGTTCGAAAAATTATCGGATGAATAGTGCGCATAAATTTTCTATAAAAGCCCCTCACTTTTTCCTTTTCTCACAAACACTAGGGTTTCATAACCTAGCCGCCACTTTCAATTTCTATGGCCAGAAATGCACGAATTTCTTCTCTTAATCTCTCTCATTCCATAAATCTATTCGAGAAACTTCCAACACGAGAATTGAGCTCGACACGATCTTCAATCTGGACGGTGGTGATTGAGTTTGGTGTAGCGAGAAGGAGGCAAGGGCGTCGTGTTTGTGCTGCCTTCATGCTCGTTTTCCGAGGCACATAGAGCACCGAGCTCGACATGCTCTTGGTGAAGGTGGAAGCGGAGACGAGCATTCGAACAGTGGTGTTTGATCGTCGTGTAGGCGATTGTAGGGGTTGCGAAAATTGACGGGAAATTGGCGGCAAGTGGGTTATCACGTACGTGAAATCACATTAGGGAAGAAGGAAATTAGCGGTCCAGATCCAGGGAAATGAAATGAAGGGCTAAGATGGAAAGTAGGGTTTGAAAAAAAAAGGAAATTGATTTTATTATTTATAATTCGTACAATGTTTAAAACGATATAACTTCTTCATACGAGGTCCGTTTTGCACGCAACGAATTGCTTTGGGTTCGTATGGACGGACATTACGCGATGGAGCTCGTTTGGAGTTGATTGGAGCTAGTGAGAATTTTGGGTAAAATTAAACGGTCGTTTAATTTAATTCGGAACAAAACACTGCAACTACTATTGGACGCAATGTGAGTACAACTCACTCTTTCTGACTCACTAATATTTTTATATAAGTGAAAATAAATGTTATTTATGATGATTGATGATTGTTTGAATGATATATGATATATTGGTTGATATTTGGATATATACCTGCCTATTAGAGCGGATGACTCCATAGTTCCCGTGTATGAGCGGATGACCCTTTGTACGCGCGTCTGCCTTGAAGCGGACATTGTACACATATTCTAATATGTATATTTGTTGCAGGTGACAGGTTGGAGAGATCCCACTGGATTCCTCAGCAGTATTGATTTATTTATAGATATTTGCGATATATTCTGTTATCATATTGATATATGATGTTTTGGTTGCCGTGATTGATGTATTTGGTGTTGTTGCAGCATTGGGCCTATTTCGAAAATTTTAAAAATGTTTAAGTGACGATTTCCAAATTTAAAAGGATTTTAAATGTGACTTTGAAAGTATATGTTTTATTGCATTTTGGAATTGATTCATTTTAAATAAATAGACGTTATAATGTTTATGTTATAAAAATTATGGTTTTTGTGAAATAAAACCAGAATATGATTTTTGGAATGTGAAGTTAACTATTTTGTAAAACGGTTTAAATTGAGATTTTTGATTTATTATAAAAGGTTTATATAAGATTTATAAAATGGATATTTTATCAATCAAAACAATGAAATTTTAAAGAAGTTTTATAAGAGTTAAAATGAGGTTATAAATGGATTGTATAAGTAAATTTGATTTATAGATTTATAACGGAAGCAGTTATTAAAAGAATGATTTTGTAAATAAATGAATTATAATTTATTAACTTATAATTTGGCTTTTTGGTATATAATTGAGTTATAAATGGAGTTGATTAATAAAGGAATTTTGTGTATTGAAGTTTTTATAAAATTTAAATATGATTTATAAACATTGTTTATAAACTTGAAATTGATTGAATTTGATAAGTTAAATATAGAAGTATATTAAAGGAATTATATTCATGATTTTGGAAAGTGGATAATCCTTTAATTAAATTTGCAATAGTGATGAATTTGGTAAAAGAGATATATCCACGATTTTGGACAGTGGATTATACTTTAAAATAAAATGTATAGAAGTATTGAATTTGGTATATGGACTATATTCACGATTTTGGACAGTGAATAATATATTAAATAAATGTTTTAAAAAAGTGATATTGTATATGAAGTTAAAATGATTTTGAAGATGTTTTAAAATGTGTTAAGGATCGAAACCATAGATTTCAACATTCATTGTTGAAATAGACGTTTTCGAGAAGTAAGGAAATGATGGACTATAACTCTGTTGTTATAGTAAATGATTTTCGAAAGAAAATGTTTTGTATAGTATTGGGGTTTATATATCAATCTTATTTTTGAATCCTTATACTATTGATTTTGGGTTGTCGTAATGATGTTTTATGCAACATTCATTTTGACCCAAATAAACGTGTTTAAAGAGAACGTTTTCCTTATAGAATAAAATATATACTTAATCTTGTTTTAAGTGTATTGAATATTTTTCAAATGTTGAAAATAAATAGAATTGTGAATTACTTATTATCAAATAAGTATTTGGAAATGTTTTCCAACATTGAAATATTGAGATGGTTTTGTGATTATATCTTTTTAAAGATAAATTGAAGTGAATATTTGTCAAGTGAATTAATTAATAAAGATTAATTAAAAGGGACCCAGTGATTGTTATGGTGCTGAATATTTGTTTGTTTGTTTTGATAGTTGAATAAACGACTATCAAACTTTTCCAAATTTTATTTCCTCGACTTGATGTGGGAACTATTTAATCGTACACTTAGTACATAGCCTTCTGTGTAGGCTTGATTATCGTTTGTGTTGAGGATGTTGATTCGTATTGTGCAGAGTATTACTCCAATCTATCGAGCTTCCTTCTTGGCCCGAAGGATAGCAAGTTGAAAGTTGAAGACGTGATAAGTCTATGTGACTTAGTTTCTGTGTGAGGTTGAGAAATGCTTTTGCGTTGTTGGCGCGAAGAGACCGGGATCGGATTTATCTAAAAACCACTTCGGACCAAGTATATGCGATGACTGTGCAGGTTTCTTGTGATGATATTGATCGGATTTTCATAGTGGGGGACTGCTTGTTGATTGTTTGGGGTTAAAATCTCAATATTCATCCAGTAGCAGTGGTCTCTTCATTATGAAATATGCAATGCAAGGACTATTCACTACTAATCCTAGGGATTTCCCGACAGGATGTGGTAGGAAAGTACCTTCGGTTTGTCCTGTTCCTAGACAACTTGTATGGATGTTTGTCTGACATTGCATTTCTAAAGATTGCATACATTGGTTTTTACAAACATACATCAGTGGTAGCTTAACACCCTCCTTGAGACATACGAGCTTAAGGGTTGTATTTTTGTGAAAGGCAATTAGTAGTCAACGGAAATAGCCGTGTGGCATTCTAAGTGATGTGATTGTGATTTATGAAAGGTAATCGTTACCTCTAGCCTCTCAATCGGAAATGACCAAAACATGGTTAGATGCGGCAAGGCTAAGTGGGTCATTCCCAAGTAGGATATGATCATCCTCTTCTAGATATATCTTACCACGCTATGACGTCGTGTATCTGATTATTGTGGTTTGTACGCTAGAGGGCCCTCGGTGAAGGTCGGTAACGACCGGAGGATGATATATTCGGTACCATCTAGTTGTAGAGGTGGGTCGGTCTTGTGTTGGTAGAGGATCCTTTGTGATGGTCCTCGGTGCATTCTTCTAGAGATGTACTGCCGGAAGGTAGTCCCTTCACCTGGTCGTTTGTAATGAAATCCAAACTCCACTGCGTGTTTGCCATTTTGATTGTATTATCCAATTGGGCTATATGCTGAAATTTAATCAATGTAACAATTTCGGGTATGATTAATATTATTTGTATATAGTAGACACTACTATAATATAAGAGGATTTGATATGATATGTTTTAGTTATCATAAGGTAAAAACATGCCCGTGTTTATGTGTGGACTTGTCTTACGAGATACTTTTGTTTTGAAAACTAAGGAAAAGTTTGGTAATTTAATAAATTCAGTTGAGTGTGTTTCTCACGATGGTTTACCAGATTGATCCGGGCATTCTTCCATTTCAATGCTCGGGTCAGACCGAGTATATTTACAGGTTCAGATTTGGTGCTTTTGGAGCTTCAGCAGGAGAGCTAGAGATTTTCATTTTCATATACACGTACTTGTTTTGATTATCCGCTGTGCTTTGTTTGTTGTTGTATATTATCGGCAATTGTGAGGACATGTTACTATAACTGTTCAAGCTGATAACTTTGATTGATTGTTGAACTCTGATTGATGTATGTATATACAATTTTTGTTTTGTAAAGATCATTGATATGATATTATATATTTTCCGCTGTGATGTGAGATTCTGTATTGTTCTGTTTTGTTCTATCTTCTCTCTTTCTTCTCTTCTCTTCTTCTCTCTTCTTTTCGTTCTCTTGACTTTTCGTCAGTTTGTACTTTTGGGTCGAACATGTGTGGATTATTGTCGATTCAAAGGGTGCGGATTTGCGGGTCGTCACACCATCTGGAAGAAATCAACAATAAACATGTTCGCATTCTTCGCCTTACAGCTAAAAGTTGATTATGTTCCATACGAAGATAGCAGTGACTATGAAAGGCTGGAGGAAAAACTTAACCAACATCTCAAATCATATCTTGATGGCGATCCAACATAAAACCCAAATCACGATCTTTTTGAAGCATTTGTTTTAATTTATTCAAAAACCATTTCCAAGTATCCATATTTTCAGTAGAAACCATATCCATAGTTGAAGGGAAAAAACGTACAAATAATAATTAAAAATAATAATCAACTATTAACTTAAAAACTGTTGTCTAAAACCTCTACTGATAACTAACAACTGATATCTAAAAACAGATAACTAAATTCTGGTACTATGTATAAAACATTTTAAAAAATCTTATACCTGAAAACTGATAATAAGAACCGATCTAATACGCGCCAATGAAAAAATCTACAACACTAAAAATTATCACTTTTTTTTCAAATCTTGATATCAAATTCTAATAGTTTCTGTGTGACGATCTGCAAATCTGTACCCTTTGAATCGACAATAAATCACACATGTCCGATCCAAAAAGCACAGACTGACGGAAAGTCGGAAGAAAGAAAAGAAGAGAGAAGAGTAGAAAGAGAGAAGAAAAGACAAAAAAGAACAATACAGAATCTCGCATCGCATCGAGAAACATATAATATCATATCAATGATCTTTACAAAACAGAAACTGCATATACAAGCATCAATCAGAGTCCAACAATCAATCTTAGTTATCAGCCTGGACAGTTATAATAACATGTCCTCACAATTACTGATAACATACAACAACTAAGCAGCAGATAATCAAAACGGATACGTGTATACGAAAATGAAGATCTCCAGCTCTCTTGCTGAAGCTCCAAAAGCACCAAATCTAAACTTGTAAATATACTCAATCTGACCCGAGCATTGAAAAGGAAGAAAGCTCGGATCTGTCTGTTAAACCAGCGTGAGAAATACACTCAACTAAATTTATTAAATTACCAAACTTTTCCTTTATCAAAATAAAAGTATCTCGTAAGACAGGCCCATACATAAATACAGACATGTTTTTACCTTACGATAACTAAAACATTTCATATCAAATTATCTGATATTATACTAGTGTCTAGTATACAAATAATATTCAAAATAGCTGAAATTATTACCATTATTAAATTCCAGCATACCAGGCTCTTCAAATAAAATGACAAGTACGTAGTGGAGTTTGGATTACCATACAAATGACCAGGTGAAGGGATTACCTTCCGATGGGTACACCTCTAGATGGATGTCTCGAGGCACAGAACATCTGCCCGCTACCAACAAAAGACCGACACACCTCTATAACCAGATGGTACCGAATATGTCATCCTTTGGTCGTTACCGACCTTTACCGAGGGCCCTCGAAGCATACAACCCACAATAATCAGATACACGACGTCGTAGCGTGTAAAGATATATCTAGAAGAGGATGATCATATCGTACTTAGGAGCGACCCACTTAGCCCTACTGCATCTAACCCTATTTTAGTCATTTCCATTTGATGAGGCCTGATGTAACGATTACCTTTCACATATCACATATCACATTACTTTGAATGCCACACAGCCATTTCCGTTGAATACTAATTGCCTTCCGCAAAAATACACCCCTTAAGCTCATACGTCTCGAGGATGGTGTTAAGCTAAGAGAAGTTGCCTTCTCCACCACCATTGATGTACGTTTGTAAAAACCAATGTACGTAATCTGTAGAAATGCAATGTCAGACAAACATCCATATAAGTTGTCAAGGAACATGGCAAACCGAAGGTACTTTCCTACCACATCATATCGGGAAATACTTAGGATTGGTAGCGAATAGTCATTGCATTGGATATTTCATAACAAAGAGACCACTTCTACTATATATAGGGATTTTAACCCAAAACGATCAACAAGCAGTCCCCAACTATGAAAATCCTGAATATCAATATCATCAATAACCTGCATAATCAAACGCATATACGTTGGTCCAAAGTGGTTTTCAGATAAACTGATCCCGGTCTCTTCGCACCAACAACGCAAAAGAATTTCTCAAACTCATATGGAAACTAAGTCTCATAGACTTATCACATCTCCAACTTTCAACTTACTATCCTTCGTGCCAAGAAGGAAGCTCGAAAGATTGGAGTAATACTCCGCACTGTAGGAATCAACATCCTCAGCACAAATGATAATCAAGCCTACACAGAAGGCTACACACTAAGTGTATGACTAAATAGTAACCACATCAAGTCGAGTGACTAAAATGATCAAATTTGATAGTCGGTTATTTAACTATCAAAGCAAACAACCAAATATTTAGCATCATAAGCAATCAATAGGCCCTTTTAATTAATCTTTTATTGATTAAATCATTTTCCAAATATTCACTTCAAATTATCTTTAAAAAAGACATATCCTCAAAACCATTTCAATATTGCAAAACAATTCCATATACTTATTTGATAATAAGTAATTCACAAATCAATTTATTTTCAACACTTAGAAAATATTACATATGCTTAAATCAGGAATAAGTATATATTTATTCTTTAAGGAAAACATTCTCTTTAGACAAAGTTATTTGGATCAAAACGAATGTTGCGTAAAACATCGTTACGTCAACCCAAAATCACTAGTATAGGGATTCGAAAATTAGATAGATATATAAATCCAATATACTATACAAAATATTTCCTTTCGAAAATAATTTACTATAGCAACAATGTTATAGTCCATCATTTCTTATTTCTCGAAATGTCTATTTCAATAATGGATTTTGAAATCTGTGTATTCTATACTTAACACATTTTAAAACATCTTCAAACCAATTAACTCCATTTAACATATCACTTTCCAAAAACATTTATTTAATTTAAAAGATTATTTCACTGTCCAAAATCGTGAATATAGTTCATTTACCAAATCTTAAATTTCTACACATTTATTTTAGGGATTATCCACTGTCCAAAATCGTGGATATAATTCCAACCAAATACATTGCTTTTACACCTTTAATTCAAAGGATTATCCACTGTCCAAAATCGTGAATAATATCCCTTTAATACACTTCTATATTTAACTTATCAAACTCAATTGATTTTAGATTTATAAAACAATGTTTATAAATTCACATTTCTATTTTATAAAAACTTCAAGTTATAAATTCCCATTATTTGCCAATTCTATATATATTTCATTTACATTTCAAAATCCAATTTATAAGTTAATTCTCTTATAATTATCTTTATTTACAAATTCATACATTTATAACTTTACAAAATTTATAAATATTTTTCACTTATAAAACCCATTTAGAACTCCAATTAATATTTATAAAACTCCTTCACAATTCCATCATTTTGATTTACAAAATATCCATTTATAAATATACTATACAAACCATTTATAATAAATCAAAATCCCAATTTAAACTATTTAAAAAATAGTGAACTCCATGTTTCAAAAATGATCATTTCAATATATTTCACAAAAAAACATTATTTTTATAACATAAAAATTATAATTTTTATTTATTTAAAATAAATCCATTTACTTAACAATTCAAAAATAACAAACATATATTTTCAAAATCACTTAAAAATCCTTTTTAAATTTGGAAATCATCACTTTAACATTTTTAAATTCCCAAAATAGGTCCAATGCTGCAACAGCATCAAATACATCGATCACGGCATCCACAATATTAAATATCACATGATAACACCATATATCATAATATCTATAAATAAACCAATACTGGTGAGGAATCCAGTTGGATCCGTCCAACCTGTCACATGCAACAAATATACATATGAGAATACGTGTATAATGTCTGCTTCGAGGCAGACGTGCATACAAAGGGTCATCCGCTCATATACGAGAACATATAGGGTCTCATCTGCTATAATAGGCAGGAATATATCCAAATACCAATCAATAGATAGATAACGTATCATATATCATCCAAAAAATCATCAATCATTATAAAATAAGTTTATTTTCACTTATATAAAAATATTAGTGAGTCGGAAAGAGCGAGTTGTACTCACATTAATTGCAATAGCAGTTGTAGTATTTTATTCCGAATAAAATTAAACAGGCGTTTAATTTTATTTAAAATTTACGCTAGCTCCAATCAACTCCAAACCAGCTCTAAAATGTAGTGCTCTATAACACGGACCCAACGCAACTTATTTCATCAAAAACGAACATCGTATGAAGAAGTTACGATGTTACAAAGTTTATACGATTTTATATATAAATTAATTTCATTTTCCTTTTATATTTTAAAACCCTACTTTCATTTCTGGCCGTTCAATCTGCATTTTCAAAATCTGACTGATGCTTCTTTCTTCCCCCACCAGCATCTTCACGCGTGAAAACCCACTCGGTCGCCTTTTTGCTTGAATTTTCGTGCCTTCTACGTTGATCTATACGATGATCGAGTACCACCAATCGGCACGCCGAAGCAAGCTCACCATTGCCAGGAATGGCTCATAGCTCAGCCTCCCTGATGCCTCAAAAAACGCATGTGAACGACGTACATTTGAATGAGGATTGCCATTCAACAAAGTTGAAATCGAAGCTCTCGACGAGCTCAACAAAGTTGTAGTTGAAAGATTTTGAAAAATGTTGACATATTTGGATAAAATGAGGGAGAAAAAGGGGTATTTTCTGGCCATTGGTTTCAAAGTGGCGGCTAGCTTTAGCTGCGATTAGGTTTTGTGAAAAATAGAAGAAATAAGGTCCTTTTATATAAAATTCCGCGACATTATTCATCGCCAAATTTTATGAACTCCAAACCAAGTATGCCACCTGGTGTTTATAATGCTTCACCCCTATTCCGAACACAATAGAATGTATATCGAGAGCCAATTCAGTCATATTTGAAAGATAGGTTTTCAAATCGACTTATTTAAATTTAAAATTTACTTAAACAGATTTCTACGCATTATAGCTTGCCACGGCTAAACCGTAAATACGATTGACACGAAATTTGAAATCTTATAATAATATAACATTATGATCCAATCCAACAGGTTTCATTGAAATCCGAGACTATTTGAAAAATGGCTATTTTTACACGTTAATTAAATATTGAAATATTCAATTTTTTACAATTTAACTTTTAATTCAATTCCAAATGTTCTCTAACATCATTCTAATTCATATAGAATTTAAAACAACTTTATAAATCATTTACATTCATATATAATTCAATTTTCAATTTCAGCAATTTCAAATATTAAATTAATAATTTCATTATCCAATTAAATTACTGTATTTCAAATATAAGTTATCCAGCTTATAAAATTAACTTTTAAATATTTAAAATCAATTAAATATATGAATTTCAAATGACTGAAATTCTGGGTCGTTACACTCTGATACCACATTGCCGTATATGTTACTCCAAAACTGATACTAAAGTAAAAAAATTGATATCAAATTTTAATACTTTTTCATACCATGCAACACACATGTTACATCAAAACTAATATTAAAAAAATCTTATCATCAAATTCTAATATTTTTTGATACCACACAATGCATATCTTACTCAAAACTGATATTAAACTAGAAATCTTAATATCAATCTTATTTTCAGTATCTACACCGTTGTACATTATGATAGTAATAGAAAATGATACTAAGAAAAATTGATACTAACACAAACTCAAAATAACAGTTACTAAAATTAAAAAATTATGCTAACATAAGCTGATAGTTGTAGAAAATGATACTAAGAAAAATTAAACATAAAAACAAAAATGATACATAAAAACTGATCTTCATTGAACTCAACACAACAATACAATTTCAATTAAACCGATATGAATGCAAGAAAAAACCATCAATCAAAAATGTTTACTTCATATTGTCATTTTATTATAGTATGATAATTTTCTTTATACAACAAAAATCAAAAACAAAAATGTAGCGATTTTATTCAAAAATGATACCTGGTGACTATAAAACTAATATCTAATACTGCAATTAATAAGAAAAATGATACTCAAACAAAGTTAATTGAATGTTTGATACTAATGAACTTCAATAAATGCTTGATAGTAACAAAACACTAATTGAACTCATTTATCATTATATTTAACCTATAACAACTTCATTTTTTATAGACATAAGAATCAGGAATGAAAATGTAACTTTAAAAAAAAAATACCTATAGACTGTAAAACTGATACCTAAAACTAATATTGAAATTAATAAGTCAACAATGAACCACAAAATGAGAAAGATAGAAGACACACCACAAACCTTCATACTATAGTGTGCCTTCAGCACCCTAATCCTAGGACTAGCAATAGCGATCTCATCTTCCCTATCACTAAGCAACCAGAAACCACAACCTTCTTTAACCTACAGCTAACTCCATTCTCTCAAATTTCAACATCCTGAATCGCAACCCAAATTTGCCCAAAATTGAACACATTCAATTATTACACCAAACCTCCATCATCCAAACCAACTAAGCCACCTTTCGCTGCCTATCACAAACAGCATCTCAGACCCACAACGTGAACTTCAATTCCAACAAATCCGACTCGATAGAACTCGACTCAAGCTGCATCATTTTTGTTTTTTTTGTTTTTATTTGAATTTGAATTCGGTTTGCATCTACCCTTGTTTCTTTTTTCGTTGTTTTTTTCGATTTGAATTCCAGATCGAAGAAGACAATAGAAAATGTGGATGTTAGAGCTTTTTAAACTATTTTAACGTTTGGTTCTTAAGAAGAAAATATTGTTGGGCTATTCTACGCAATAAAACGGCCTATAAAATTGTCTTTGACAATATTTTCCTGTATTACAAATTAGTAGCGTTACATATGATACGATGTTGTGTATATTTTTTTATACACTACTATATTTATGAGATGTATTACATGTAACTTTTTTCTAATGTCATGTTCGGGGTAGATTTTATTTTTATTTTTGTTCATACATTGTTCTGTTTTGGGAAAATCCATGTACAATTGCTTTGTGCCAATACTAAATATCAATTTGGTAAGTTATACTATCATTATATTGTGTGTAATGTTAGCTCAAGGGAATATGTATATCAGATCTATCATCTAGTGTTCCATTCTCCATGCTTTCGAATAGTTTATACTCTTCAATAGCACTGGTATATGGGCCATGGGTTACACATTGCTTCAATTTTTTTTATATGAAATGAGATATCAAATAAATCATCACCTAGTAATGTTTGAAAATTATAAAATTAAGAAAGTTCACTAATTAGAGTTTTAATTGATAAATATTTATGGAAAATTGAAGTGTATTTAATGAGAGAGATTCGAGACCGTTCTTTACGGATTCTTTTTAGAGAAAGAAAGAAAGAATGCTTGTTTTCATAAAATAATCAAAAAAAGAAGGGGGAAAGAGAGTGACGGGTGTATAACGGTGAGAAATGTATTTCCACTGTATATTAATGGGTGAGAAAAGAGATGAGTGAAAGAAAGGGGGAAAATGGGGGTATATAGTAGTAGCCTTTTTTTGGAACTTAGGTTTAGGTTATTAAAAAAAAAGAGCATTATGTGTTCCTATTACATTTCACAATGTAGCTTATGCCCCAACCACTTTGAAATGACTAAAACATCCATGAATTAACCTTTTTCAAATACTTTTCAAATAATAGAATTTGAATTATGAAATTAAATTTTAAACAACAATAGATTCTACTACACTGTAGAAAATGCAAAAAAAAAAAAAATCTTATATAGAATTGGATTGAATGTTACAAAATGCAACTCAAAGCTAATATATAATTTGAGTGCATTATATAAATGCAACTCAGTTCTAATACAAAAGTATACAAATTGTATTGCATATTTATTCAATCATGATATAGACTTAAATAATTGGATTGTACATACATAATGTAATCCAAATCTAATATAAAATTATACAAATTGGTTTGCACTACATGTAATGCAAGCAAATTCCAATAAAATAATTACCAAAATTAGCATGCACTATGTATAATGTAAGACATTCTCGATAAAAGATCATTAATACTAATTTTGAATTGTCCTAAATTTCATTTGCATTGTATTCAAAAATAGCTTACAGTACAAAAATAAGATTGCACTACAAGTACTTACATAAAATTGCAACAATTCTTCATTTTCGCTTTGACATTCTTACAAATAACTTATATACATCAACACAAACCATAACCTACAACTCCCTTTTTGGATCTATATCACTTAAACGCAAAATACATTAGTGTTTTCTAGATTCTGCATAATTTTATCAAGGATTTTTTGCGATTCTATGCATGATCTTTTCTCTTCTATATACTGGTCCCAGTCAATACCTCCAACTAAATCTATATCAAAATTGTAGAATGATTCAACATCACACTTCACTTACATCTCGAAGAACAATAGCAATGATTTTCAAACTAGATCTGATCAATCATGACAGCATCTCATTCCTTTAGCATGCATGTGACGACTCATATGTCGTCTCTAAACAATGTGAGATTTGAGTGCATATAAGTTTGGAGGTGCTATTTAATTCTCAAATGCATTTTTATTTTGAATATAAATAAGAAAATCAAGGAGAAGAAAAGGTTAAAATAGTACCAAAAAATAAGAAATTTTGGAAAATACAAATGGGTATGGGTAGGTATCCACTTTATATTAAAATAAGAAGCAAGATTTTTAATTGGCTCAAAAAAGAAACAAGTACCCAAGCCTCCTTTCCACTTTTCTTTTTTCAAATCAATACCAAAGTACCAAAATAAAATGGTATTTACCTTTTTTCTTTCAGGAACATTAGTATAAGGATGAAATATATTTTAATAATAAGCATAGGATTTATTTTGTATTTTTGAGAACATATAACGCAAAAAATCTATTTTATAACTATTTACAAGTACATGCCACTTTTGGCTAAATTAGTGTTACATTGGATAAAACATAAAGATATAGTTTGAAGTCATGCGTTTGTTAGTATCTTTTTTTTAGTTTAAATTAACAGGGATGATTTCAAGTTGCATTTATACAAATTAGCTGAATTACAACGAATATATGTCATTACAACATCATCATTGCTTTATCTTCCTACTCTAATGAATTTATTTTTCTATTAATCATTATAAAATCTCTTACAATATCTAAAAGTTAAGCACTAATCCCTAGGTTTTCTTAATCCTTGTTTCTTTCTATTATCTTTTTGTAAAAGTAAATATTAGAATGGAACTATTTTTTAGAATGTTTATCTTTAATCATTTGCCTTAATTTGAACGATAGACATTTACTTTGAAATCCGATTCACAATCATGAAAAGTTGGAAAAAAGTAGGATGATTTTACATATGTTTAAAGGCAAAATCTAATAATAGCTTCAAGTTTGTTAAACGGATACAATTTCGCGAAAGCACCGGTGATATTGTGAATAAAAAAGAAGGAAAAGAGGTTAACTATGACATGGAGAGAGTGAATTAGAGGTTATTTGCGAATGTGATATTTATTTATCACTTTGAAACTATGTACATGGAAAAGTGATGTTTATTTAAATAATTGAATATTGAATTTAATTTGAATAAAATGATTTCAAAAAAAAAATTAAATTTTTTAAAATAATAAATGATAATAGTAAAATTTTAATTTTTAATTAAAAGTGGTTAAATTGGTTTTAATAATAATTCCTTTTAACTAATGTGTGAAATTATCATCCCAGGACACTATCTCAGATTTTGATGAAACCAATGCCATTGGATCCGTAATAATAAGGTGGCATACGCCGACTATTTTTGTGACGATCCGATGCACTGTATGGTCTATGAGCTCGAAATCCTTAATGATTCATTTAATTGAATAATAATAATAATAATAACCAAAAGGTTAGATTCGATAGAATTAGGTCTGAAAAATAGTTCCATTGAGTTTGGAATAAGGATATTTGGATAGGAACGCCAGTGAATACGCCTCGATTAGAGTTCGAAATGCGTGAATAATGTCGTAGAGATTGGCTATATAAGGACCTACATACCCATTCTTTTTCCTAAACCAGTAAATATAAATCCTAACCGCCATTTGCATTCACTCAAACTTCATCATCCAACGCTATAGCTCAATGGAGCCACCGATGACGTTATCAAGCAAAGTTGTTAACTACAAATATGTGTGACACTACATGTTGAATATGGTGGATGGTTGGATCGTCCTAGATCGATGAGAGGTGGCAGCAATTCAAGTTCGATGGTGTTCGACGTTTTGGGTTCGCAGTGGCATTTGCGATGGTGTTAGGGGATGGGACTGATGGCGATAAGTTCGTCGTGGTCGGGGCAAGCTACGGCGAGGTCGTTGTGGCGACTAGCGGGCTAAGGCTGTGATGGCAAGCGATTAAAGTTGCGGCTAAGTTTCGATCGCGATTTGATGACAAGAGTGGGATTAAGGTTAAGATAGGAAAATTAGGGGATCAATGATGTAATTAAGAAGATAATTATATTATTTAATTTGTTAATCTTATAAATGCTTTAACTTCATCATACAAGGTCCAAATTGAATGCGGTCGATCGCGTTACACTCGTATCGGCAATAGCTATGCTTAGGAATTGGATTCAGGGAATTTGAAGATTGTAGGAATTTCATCTAAAATTGAATGCTGTTTAATTTTATATGGAACCAGACCGCTTTGGTGATAACTGGAATTTTGGTGAGTTAACTCACCTCTGAATGATATTATAAATGTTATATAGTAGATAAAAATTATTGATTGCATGTTTAGATGCTTTATTTGATTGATTGTTCGATTTTTATAAATTGTCGCTTTTGAAAGCATTCAATATATGAAATCAATTATAGAGAATCTATTTGACATACAGGGAATTTGTAGAGGGATCCAATGGGATTCCCCACCATTGTTAATCTAATTTCTATTATATTCATCTTATATTAATAAATGAATTGTGTAATATGAAACCTGATTGTTGATTCCTTTATGGATATGACATTGTTATATGTTAAAACTTAACCTCTGTAGTGATAAAAAAATCGTTAACAAAATTTATTAAGTGCTTTGATGGCTAATGGCCTCTATTTAGTATTTGAAGTACTATTAATTGTCATTTAGATTGAAATTTGTTTTTGATTTGCAGAATGATTTTCAATCCAACCTTTGAGTTTCCTATAATACATTTATTTGAGTGGATATTGAACTCCTCAATTTTACCCCAACCTTTTTATTTGTCTTTTCTAAATCATTTAGAGTTGTTTTAAAGTATTTAACTATTGTTTAAAAATGTTTAAAAGTTGTGTAACGACCCTGAAATTTTGAATAATTTAAATTGAAAATATTTAATTAATTTTAAATATTTGAATGATGGTTTGACTGGAATTTCAAATTATCAGAATGAATTTGGCGATTAAATTATAAAATTTAATCTATTGAAGTTGAATAAAAATTTGAATCTTCAATTTTAAGATGAAGAAAAATATTTTCAACTGCTTGTAAAATTCGTATTGATAATACTAAAGATATTAGAAGCTTCAGAATCGAATTTGAAACTACATTGTTCAGTTTTGAATTTATATCGTTTAAATTGAATTTGAAAATAGCCTTCCGAGGCACAGTCTTGGAATTCGACGAAACCAGTTCCATTGGGTCAGTAATAGTTTGTTATTACCGGATTTCAAATTTCGTATTTTTCGGAGCTGTTATGTGAGCACACGGTGAGTAAACGCGTTGAAAATTGTATTGAAACAAATTTAATTTAAATTTAAATTTAAAATTTTATTACAGACAGCATCCCTAGATTCTTGCCTAAAATCACGCCGTAACTCATGCCATAATCTACGCCCTAAAATCACGCTTATGTCATTTCAAAAGAAGGCCGATGTCTCATTCATAGTCAGAAGAAAAAAAAGGAACGAACGAAAATTTAATGGCCGAAGCCTGTGAGCATCAAAATCCTCTGCAAACGAACCACCCAGTATTCATCTATATTTTAATTTCTCCTCCCTTAAGATCAACGGCCGAAGCCTTCAAATCAAAAAGAAAAAAAATTTGAGTCCTCTTCCTAATTCTCGTTCAAATCAATGGTGGCGAAGGAATGGATGTTTGGCCGAACTCGAGTACATCATCGCGATAGACTTCGCACCTGTTCGAAGTCGTGGTCGCGACCCAGTGAAGCGGTGATGGGCGCCCGCGACAAGGGGTTGGTGGCGACGTCGAGCAGCTCGTGGCGAGTTGTTGGTCGACGAAGGCGGCGACATCAAAGGTCGAGGGGGATGTCTCGAGTTGCTGGGGCGTCGCGTGTTGGTGCTCGCGTGGGGTCGAGGAGATCGATTGCAGATCTGGAAGGGCAGCAGCGACTTCAACTCGCGGTAGCACTCGCTTGGGAGGGCGCAGGCAGGGGCGGCGCGCACGCGGTCGAGCAGGTGGTGGCGATTTCGATTCGACAGAGGAGGCGATGGGGAGCAGCTCGATTCTGGGGTCGAGCTCGCATTTGGGTGCACGCGGCAGCGATGGTCGATGGGGCAGTCGCGTATGAGTCATTAAGGTATCAATTATTGTTTCAATAATTTAGTTAATTCAAAGTTTAAAATTGCAGTACTCATTTAAATTTAAAAAGTAATATATATGTATATTACAGTGAAAGAAAAGATAATACAGAAAAATCACAGTACAGTATAAAAAATTAAAATAAACAGAGGAAAGTTTTAATTTTTTTTTAACAAGCTTTAGATATTTTAAAAACTATCAATGATTAGTTGAAAGGGGAAGAATAATTTATTTAAGTAAATCCAGTTGAAAAGAAAATTTGTTTAAAATTTAACTATTTGTTTGAAACTAAATTATTAGTTGGATAAAAAATTTAGTTTCAAATGGAAAATATTTTGTGAAAGAAAATTTGTTAAACATTTAATTTATTAGATAAAATGACTTATCTAAAGAAATTTTTATTTTCGAGAGGATTTATATAAGTAGAATTTTTGGAAACCTATTTTTAACGGTATAGGTATTTAAAAAAAATTACTAGTTTAGAATTAAAGTAGTAGTTGGATTTAAATTTTTAAAAAATGGAAATTGAACTGTTCAAATTAAAGTTAACAAATAGAAATTATTGGTTCAACTTATTCGAATATTGATAAATTGTATAAACTGTTTATACAAGGTTTTAAAATCACGAAAACAAGCTGAGACGGAAATGGACTGCGGAATAGAAAGCTAAGGTGAGAACTTCTCACTCAAAAGGGTTATTTAAAATTTTAAATAGTTATATTTAAAATTTGTTGATTGATTGATTGTTTGCTTGATTGTGATATTAGATATAGTAGGATATATCTATATATATAGCAATATATATATATATATTGGCATATGTATATATTGCAGTTGATTGATTTCCCGCCTTGTATAGCGGATGAGACCCTATTGCGCCGTTAGTAAGCGGATAATATTTTATAAATCCCATATACCGCGATATTCCACCTCGAAGTGGAATTGGTATTGTGCTAACATCTGTGGATGCAGGGAAACAGGTTGGAGGGATCCAACTGGATTCCTCACAAATATTTATTTGATTATAGATATTGTGTGAATTGTGATTATCATATTGATATATGATATTTGTTGTTGTGATTGGCTATTGGATGTTGTTGCATCATCGGATTCATTTTTAAAATTAAAAATAACGATTTTGAATTAAAAGGGATTTTTAAAGTGATTTTTCAAAGTATATGTTGTTATTTAATTTTTGAATTTGATTCATTCTAAATAAATTAAAATTTTAATTTTTAAGTTATAAAATTCATGATTTTTGTAAAATATAACCCAAAGGTAGTTTTTAAAAATAAATGGATTTATATAAAAATTTAAATTGGATTTCTGAATTATTATAAGGGATGAATATAAAAGATTTTATAAATTGATATTTATAAATAAAAATATTGGAAGTATAAACGAGTTTATTATGTGTTAAAATGAAGTATGAAATGGATCATTGAAAATTATAGATTTATAAAATTGTGAAAGTTATAAAATGAATAAATATTGAAAATAAAAGATTCATGAGTCATTAAGTTATAAAATGGATTTTGGGCATTTAAATGAGATATTTATAGAAATTGTAAATAAAGGATTTTTTTTATAAGTTGAAATTGTCATGGAATATTAAAGAATCTTATAAGCAATAAGATTTGGAATTTGTGAAGCTTAAAAAGAACGATTTGGTAAATGAATGAATGAATTATAAGCACTTAACTTATAATATGGACTGTTGGTATAAAATTGAGTTATATAACTTGAATTGGATTGATAAAGGAAATTTATAAATCGAAGTTTATAAATAGGAATAGAATTTATAAACATTGTTTATAAATTCGTAATCAATTGAATTTGATCAATTGAATATAAAAGTTTATTAAAGGAGTTATATTCACGTTTTTGAACAGTGAATATATCGTTAAATAAAACGGATATCTTTTGGGAAAAGGATGTTTTAAATAGAATTTAAAACAATTTAAAGATGTTTTAAAATGCATCAAGTATCGAAAACATAGATTTCAACATTCATTGTTAAAATAGACGTTTTCGAGAAATAGAAGGAATGAAAACATAGATTTCAACATTCATTGTTGAAATAGACGTTTTCGAGAAATAGAAGGAAAGGAAGTCGTAGATTTCAACATTCATTGTTGAAATAGACGTTTTCGAGAAAATAAGGAAATGATGGACTATAACACTGTTGTTATAGTAAATGGTTTCCGAAAGGAAATATTTTTGTATAGTATTGGGATTTATATATCTATTTAATTTCGAATCCCTATACTAGTGATTTTGGGTTGTCGTAACGATGTTTTACGCAACATTCGTTTTGACCCAAATAAAAGTGAATAAAAGAACGTTTTCCTTAAAGAATGAAATATATACTTAACTATGGGTTAAGTATATTGAATATTTTCAAAATGTTGAAAATAAATGAGATTTGTGAATTACTTATTAAATAAGTATGGAAATGCTTTTCCAATATGAAATGGAATGTTTTTAAGAATTTATCTTTTTGAAGATAAATTGGAATTGAATATTTAAGATCTATTGAAAACTGTTGATCAATAGATAATTTGAAAAAATAAATTCACTATGGAATTTATAAATGGAAAGGGAAAATTGGTTTCAAAATAAACGTTGTTTATTTTTGAAGTGTGGAAAATTATATATCTTGTAAAGATATTTTTGTAGAAATAAATAATTTGGGAAATTATTTGGAATCTTATGATGTTGCGCATCTTTATTGATAGTTAAATAACCGACTATCAATATTTACCTTTAAATGGGTATTTGTTGTGATTGCTTGAATTGGGTGCCACGCTTATTTTTAAATAAGCGCTCACTATTCGGGTTAACCGGGAAAGGACCATGGGGTCGTATAATCCACTCCGAATATGTGATACGTCGTTATAAATTGCATTTGAAGACCGGTGTTGAAGACCGGATAATTGTGAAAACGGAAGGATTACCGTCGAGTTACTCTGCATCGGCTGATCTCCGATACACAGGTTTATCACCCTTAGTGACGGGAAGTCCGGACGTGATTAATGAATATCCGGATTTCAAGGACTTCTTTGTAAGTGCCTTCGGTTCTGTTCGAGCCCGGAACAGACTTGTATGGATTGTATGTCTGACATTACAAGTTGAGATATAAAGCTGATCTCTTTCAAATATATTTCTGTTGGTGGCGGAGAATTTATTCTCTTAGCTTAACACCCTTCTCTGAGACGTACGAGCTCAGAGGTTATATAGTTGAAGGTCATTAGTGATATACTCCCAATTTGGTAGTGTGATATACTAAGTGTTGCTGTGAAATGATCGTTGAATGATTATTTGTGATAGGATCATTTGTGTGGTCGTTTATCTTAATGATCATTGCTTTGATCATTTGTTGACCCAAAGCACTGCTTTTGTAAAGCGTGGCTTTGTGGACGAGACTTCATCGAGCCTCACACCCCGGAAATGGTCAAAACAGGAAAGATGCAGCAAGGTTATTTGGGGGTAGCACCCCTTTAGTGTATGTCATTCCTTCTGGATAGAGGTGGTATCATGGTATGGAGCCCAGATACTTAACCTATGTGGTTACTGCAAATTTATTACTTTGTAGTTGTTGGAAATCGGGGATCCTCGGATATAGACCGGTTACGATCGGGGAATGACATATTCGTGTCAGTTGTTATCCAGTTAGGGATAACCCAGCCTTGTGTTGGCAGATATCCGGTTAGGTTCTCGGGACGTCATTCCAGAGGCGTTTCCATGTGGCAATGGGAAGTTCCTTGGCCTGACCATTTGTTGGAAATCCAAAGAAACAATACGAGCCTTGTACGGTTTTAGTTGTAGAACCTGCCATTTACTTATGGTGGTCACCACTGTTTAGATGGTAGCTATAGTAGGCATACGATAATGGTCGTATGTTGGCTAAGATTTATATTCTATTTTCGAAATGAATTTTGCCTACACTATGCACTAGTAATAATATCAAATGTTCTTTTTAATGCGTATCAAGCATCTTTGACTATCATAAGGAGAAATCTCCTCCGATTCTGCGTTTGCATTGTGTGTGCGTGCGGGAGGCCTTATGGTAGTCTCATTTTCTAAAAAGCATTGCGAATTTGTTTAAAAATTATCCTATTCTTTGTTTTAAAGATAAATAACTGTTTTAGTTCTCACACCAGTCACATGACTGACCTGGAGTTTATTGTTCCCTTCCTAAACTCTGGGTGCCCACAAATTTCCACACGGGCAGTCTAGAGTTAGGTTATCAGGTCATTCTGGATTCAGGTGTTGCTACAGATATCTGGAGGCGAGCTGGATGGCGTGGTTTATTATATTGTATATAGTATTTTTTTTTCCGCTGTTTGTTTGTTGTACACTCTGAAATGTAATGTAATGTGATGCAATGTAATAACTGATATAGTTCTTTGTTTTAAAAGATTATTCATTTATCTATCATATGTTGTTCCGCTGCGATTGTGAGATTCTGATATAATTCTGTGTTCCTTTTCTGTTCTTTTTCTTTCTTTCTCTCTCTTCTTCTACCTCTTTCTTCTTCTTCAACCATAAAGATTCGGAAGTTTGTTCCCCTTTGGCTGGATGGTTGTGGAATGTTGCCAGCTCAAAGGAGTACGGATTTTCGGGCCTTTACAAGTTGTTTATTTATATTTAATATTGTTTTAAAGTTATTGATTAATATTTTAATACAATGAAAAGTTATTTATTTAAATAATTAAAAATGATTTGGAAACAATAATGATAATTTATTAATAATATTTTGGAATTAATAATAATTATTTATTAATAAAGTTTTGGAAGTTAATTATTATTTATTATAATAATGTTTGAGGATAATATATTACTGTTTATTTAATAATGTTTGAAATTATTAATTATTATATTTATAATGTTTTGAAGTTAATAATTATTATTTAGTAATAATTTTTTGTTTTTAATTAATATTATTATATAATAATAATGTTTTGAAGTAAATTATATTTATTTATTTATAATGTTTTGAAGTTATTAATCATTATATTAATAAAGTTTTTAGAGTCAAATATTTATTTTATTAATGGTTTTCTAAATGAAAATTGATTTTGTTACAAGTGTTGTTGAAAAGTAATTTATTATTAATTTACAATGTTTAAAGTTAATTAGTTTATCAAATTAATTATATTATAAATAATAAATTGATTTATCAAAGGAATTTCATTTTATAAGAGAGTTTATAAATGGAAATGGAGTTTTGGATTTATAACGGATTTTCATAAAGACTTTATAAAGGGTTTTTATAAAAGAGTTCTAGAAGGGATTTTATAAAGGATCTTCATAAGGAGTTGTAACGACCCTTAAATTAATCGCTTTGTATTTGAATATTTAAATCATTTTTAAATATTTAAATAATGGATTTTAATAACCAAATAAACATATTTTAAACACTAATTAATGATATTAAAATCATTTTGAAATTTTATTTACCAAAATAATGAGTTCAAATAAAAATAGAAAATGTGACTGAAAAACATTTTTCGAAATTTCGACTTTTCGTCCTTGGAGAGTCGTCGAAAACATTGTGCTTATTTTTTTTAACTCATACACACATGCACACACATGTATATATGTCTTGTGATCAGTTATTATGGTGTTAAAGTTAATAACCATGCTTAGTTTAAAATAAAACATGATTTGATTAAATATGCATATAAAAACCCAAATAAACCCAGGGAAGTACACCATCCATTACCTAAAACACCTAGGTTAGTACAAACCATGGCTAGGGTGGGCTGGTATGGATGTGGGAAACAAGGTATGGAGGGAGGTATGGTATTGTATATTCATGACAACTTTATATTATTTAAATGTTTAATTATTTTAATCACCTCTTCATTTCCTTTACCTATAGATACCTACCATCTCCACACATTTCCACTTTACATATTCATTTCTATCTTCATTTCTTTTCACTTCATATACATGCACTAACAAAGTCATAGCGGTTAAAAAACGCTTCCAAAAATTTTAATAGCATTTCGATAAAGGTTGTGATACAACATGTAACTAAAAGTCTAAAAAATATATTTAGCATTGCAGGAAAGGCTACCAAAACTTGACATATTGTTGGGTTTTAGAAATGCTACAAAAAGTTTCAGACTTTTAGTATCATGTCATATCATAGGGTTTAGAGAAATGCTACTAGAAGTTTTGGCCTTTTCTGAACGCTATGAAAGTCGTATCGCACATATTAACATTTATATCCATGGCTCTTTTAAAATGCTACTTAAAAGTTATTACCTGTTTTGGAGCATACTTTATACGATAACATTTCCTATTAATGCTTGTATCATTTCTAGCCATCACCCGCATAATTGTCTTACTAAAACTAACAATCAATCACATAATCATTGTACTCAAACCAATAACCAATCAATCGCTTAATCATTATATTCAAACAACTGAAAAACACGTTAATCACATAATTAATTATCATATCCATTACCATTTCGATAATAATTTTTTGACAAAATGAGAAAATTCACATAAAATCCATAAACATTCATAAAGGTTTACATAAGTACTAACAAAATGTTATAATGATTAAAACCATGCTCAATACTTGATTGTAGACAATTCTTTAGTGCAGTTGGTTTTTACTCCTAAAAAGCTATTTACCTATAGACAAATTTAACAATCAACAAATGACTATGAAACTGTTTTGCATATTTACAGTATATCAAACATGCTTAGTTAAACATTATTAAATTTAAATAAATTTTATAAAACTTAGTAAATTTAGTTAAATTTTTATAAAACTTGGTAACTTTTTATAATAAACTTTTCATTTTCATAAACCTTATTAACTTAGTTAAATTA
This sequence comes from Allium cepa, assembly GCA_030765085.1. Classification (NCBI taxonomy): domain Eukaryota; kingdom Viridiplantae; phylum Streptophyta; class Magnoliopsida; order Asparagales; family Amaryllidaceae; genus Allium; species Allium cepa. Next base: position 90,941,694 of record CM060930.1, on the reverse strand, counting down.
TAATAAAACTTAAGTAATTTGTATAATTTATTTAATTTTTATAAAACTTAGCTTGTTATTATTATGTTAAATTTTTTGAATTTTATAATACTTAGTTAATTATTATAAACGTATTTTTATACAATGGTTAATTTATTTAAAATATTTATTATTATTATTATACTTAAAAATTATCTCAATTGCAAAATCTAAAAATGTCATATATTATATTTTAATTAATTTAAGCTTATAATTATCTCAAATTTAAACTTTATTTACTTGGTTAATTTTTATAAATTATCTCAAACTTATAAATTTTCATAAACTTAGTTTATTAACTATTATTATTGTAAACTTATTTAATTTATTATTATTTATATAAACTTAGTTGATTATTATAAACTTATCTAATTTTTAAAAATCTTTGTTTCACTAAACCGTTATTGTTCCATTAATCTTCTATGAAAAGAATTGTAATGAGAAACATAATTTGATAAAGAAAATAAATATGTGTAATGGATCCCACAATGATGAGGAACTTAGAAGGATAATCGGATTCGTTCTAGCTATAAAGAAGCAAGCGAGTAAGAAAAAGTGACTAAGATGGTAAATCCCAAAGCTCATCTCAAACCCATCTGCAAATCAAATGGAAGACATCTCAGTAAAATGCTTCTTGGGAGGTAACCAATCTTTATGCATTTTTTTAAAGATGGTTCAAATTGCCTTTATAAACCAATAGTATGTACAAATATTACAGTAAGAAGCCCATAAGTGCAAAACGCAAGTATGACTGACATATAATTCCACAAGTGAAAAACGCTAGTATGGCTGACACATAATTCACAGCAAACAAAAGCAAGGAAGAAGACAGCCCATATACACCATAGCTTACTAGAAATAAACCCAAAAACAGGAAGTCTAAAGCCTGCATCGACTGCTGTATGCAATGAGAATTATAAGCAGGAAAAAAACTACAAAGATGGAAGAGGAGGCACTCCAGATCTGGAATTCTAAGATGAGATTAAAAATAATGTAATAATAATGTAATAAGTGAAAAAAATGTAATTAAAATAGGAGCAAGGATTTCTAGAGCAGAAGAAAGCATCCAGAAGACCACGGTTAGAAAAATATGCACAAAATTCGACATCACCGATTCACCAGAAGGTGACTAAAATTCTATACCCCATTCTTTACATAACTCATGCTCTGAACTGCTAATTTTATGTCTGAATTTGGATTTGTTGGATTTGATATTAACTACCTACAATATGAGTTTACAAATCTTTCTTTTGTCAAAGAAATGTTACCAATCTTTATACATTAACAAAAGACAATTGTGTGTGTGTATATATGATTGACAAACAAAAAGCTACCAAACAAAAGATAAAGAAAATGACTGTACGATCAACCAATGAAACTATTAAAAACTTTGACAAAGTGTACTAACCTTTTACGAGAATTATTCTCCCTCCTAAACCAAAGTAGTAGATTTTGTGAAGAATTAAACCCCAAGAATTTTCTATACGAATGAAAAAAATGAATAAATTCCCAGTTTGAAATACAAAAACACTAAAGATTTTGTGAGAACTTTCAAACCTGAATACATAAACACTAAAGGGACAAAACATATGTAGCATACACACAAGTTTGAAATGAATACATGTCACAAGGCTAAGATAATTTTCACAATGAAGATGCTTGGATGGCCACAGTTAATGCGGTAGTGGTAGTTTGAGTGATTCAAACATCCTTCTTGTGACATCCAACATGTGGCCTGCTGTTGTTTAACACATAGCTTATTTGCAACTTCTTCTACATCCTAGTTAAAAAAAAATTAAGAGTTAATTTACCAACAGCATGTACCACTATGTTTTGAAGATGACTATTGCTAGTGGACGTTGCTGTGAAGTTATTATTAAAAGAGAAGTTATTATAAAAATGAGTAGTGGTTTGTTTAGCTGAAAGTTCAACCATTGTATAAAAATATAGAAATTAATAAACCATAAAGCAGGAAGTCTGATGTTGTGACTAAAGCATCAAATTTTCTGATATCCATGCATAACAAAGCAGGAGTCAAGTAAACTTGACAAAGAAATGCAGTTGTAGATAATGTAAAACTGTTCAACGGATATAATACCTAGCAGAGTGTTCTCTCTATAAGATAATTCGAAAATATTATTATTATTACTTTAGTTTTCCATACACATACATCTCACATTGCATCTGTATTTATAATGCAGAAAATGGGTACTGGGCTAAATACAAGTCAGGCCCAAAAGACAAAAAGAAAAGAGAGAAATGTGGATGCGGGTTGCCAGATTGGAGCCCATTATAATACGAAGTATATTCCAGAGCACAGCAAAGCATGGGCATTATTAGGCCCCCTCAAATAAGACTAGGGTTCCAATTTTTCTTCGTCTTTCATGGCGGCGGAGAAAACTCTGAGCTCATCCCTAAATCGATCAAAGTTCTTAGTCGAAATAGCCTTGGTCAATACATCAGCACGCTGATAAAAGGCAGGAATGTGTTGAATCTGGAGTTTTCCACTTCTTGTTCGTCCACGAACAAAGTGGAGATCCACTTCAAAGTGCTTCGTTCTCAAGTGTTAGATAGAGTTCATAGACAGAGAAATAGCGCTCAAGGTGTCAACCCAGATCGTTGGTTTTCGATTTAGCATGAACCCTAATTCCTGAAGTAAAGTTTCAGTCCAAATAATCTCCGCCGTGGTGCTGGCAATGGCCCTGTACTCGACTTCAGTGCTCGATCTGGAGATGGTGGCTTGCTTTTTCGTGCACCACGAGATGGGATAACTGCCAAGGTAAACACAATATAGGTTATAGATCTTCTATCATCCAGATCATTTGCCCAGTCAGAATCACTGTAAGCTTGTAAGTATAAGTTTTTGCTTGATACGAGCTTTAATCCATGGTTGACTGTCCCTTTTTGGTATCGTAGAATACGCTTCACAGCACACCAGTGTTCACTTGTAGGAGCTTGCACGTATTGACAAACTTTATTTACACTAAAACAGATATCCAGTCTAGTAATAGTAGCATATTGAAGTGCCCTAACAGTACTCCTGTACTGTTTGATGTTCTCAATAGGTTCACCCCTTTCTTTAGATAACTTGAGATTACTTGTCATGGGAGTAGGTAGTGGCTTAGCTTTATCCATGTTTGACCTGACAAGTATGTCTAATATGTATTGTTTTTGTGATAAAATGATGCTTGAGTCTGCATTCCTTTGAATATGTTTGCCAAGAAAGTAATTTGCTTCACCCATGTCTTTTATTGCAAATTCCTTATTCAAGTATTTCATGACTAGTTCGATCTCATGCTGATTGTCTCCTGTGATGAGTATATCATCAACATAAACTAAAATGTTGATACTGTCTTCCCTTTTTTTTCCTTGTATAAAAAGAACTGTCTGACATAGTGGCAGTGAATCCCAATTTAACTAAGATGCTCTTCAATTTATCATATCAAGCCCTTGAAGCTTGTTTTAAACCATAAATTGCTTTATGTAATTTGCATACTTGATTGATACTTGCTTCAGAACTGTAACCTTTTGGCTGCTGCATAAACACTTCCTCTATTAATTCTCCATTTAAAAAGGCATTATGCACATCTAATTACCTTATTCTCCAGTTTTTATGCAAAGCAATGGTTAGAATTATCCTAACTGTTGCTGGCTTAATGACTGGAGAAAGAGTTTCACTAAACTCAAATCCAAACTGCTGGGTATAACCTTTTGCCACAAGTCTAGCCTTATATTTAGTGATCTTACCATCAGCATCTCTTTTGATTTTGTATGTCCATTTGCTTCCTACAACATTTTTGTGCCTTGGTAAATTAATAAGTGTCCATGTTTTATTTTTAACTAGAGCATTATGCTCTTCATCCATGGCTTTTCTCCATCTTCTATCTTTTACTGCATGTTCATATGATGTTGGTTCCACCTCATTGAGTTGAATATTTAATACTTTGGGTTTAAAAATCCCACTCTTTGATCTAGTAATCATGGGATGCTGGATGGTAGTTGGATGTGGTTCACAATGAACCTCAGTATGCTCATCAGAAGTTTCATTTGTTAATTCTCTACTGATATGATCTTGCTGTGTGTTTGATTCTTGTTGTTCATCATGTTGAGTACCGCTTGTTATTATTTGCTCAGAATGATCATTATGCTCATTCCTAGTTGGTTCTCTGTCTGATTGAACCTCTGCACTTATCCATTTTGACAAGTCTGATATGTGACTAGTGCTTGCTTTGTTTACATCAGTTCCTTGCATGTGCTTTTCCTTTCTGCAAAAGGAAAAACATTTTCATTAAAAACAACATGCCTTGAAATATAAACTCTGCCTTGATTGTCTAGACATATGTACCCTTTTTGATTATGTCCATATCCTAAAAAGGTGCATTGACTAGACCTTAGGCTTAATTTATGTTTATTGCATGGTCTGAGATAGGGAAAACATAAGAACCCAAAAGTTCTCAAATATTCATAATTTGGTTTAACACCAAATAATTTCCCAAAAGGACACACATGTTTTAAAACTTTGGTTGGCATTCTATTAATGAGATATACTGCTGTGGCAAATGCCTCTCTCCAGTATCTCATTGGTAGACTTGCTTGAGACAAAAGTGTTAATCATGTCTCCACAATGTGCCTATGTTTTCTCTCGACCAAACCATTTTGTTCATATGTATAGGGGCATGTAGTCCTATGCACGATCCCTTTTGTACTGAAAAACTCCTTTAGAGGTTTGAATTCACCCCCATCATCTATTTGTACAATCTTCACACCGCTATTATGTTGTTTTTCGGCACAAGTGATGAAATGTTTCATAGCACTGCATGCATATGATTTTTCCTTTAAAAAATATATCCATGTATACCTGGTGTGTGCATCACCAAGTGATAGATAATACCTATCCCCCTTTGTTGAGTTATGTGGTGATGGTCCCCACAAGTCAGCTGCCACAAGCTCAAGTGGCTTTTCATATATAGTTTCAGAATATTGAAAAGGCAATTTGTGACTTTTACCAATTTGACAGTGTGTGCATATTGATAAATTGTGCAAAGGTGAGAAAGAAATTTTATTTTCATTCAATACTTGTTTTACTACATCATAGCTAGGATGTCCCAGTTTGCAATGCCACATATGAAATACAATGTCACACTTATTATGATTCAAACTAGCATTATTACACCAGACAGCATTATTACAGATATTCTTTGTTCTCATATGGCTGAACTTGTACAGACCCTGTTCCAGTTTACCCTGTAATAATATGTCTTTACTTAGCATATCTCCGACTAGATAGAATTTAGGGTGAAACCCAAAATATACATGATTTCTTTAGCAAATTGTGAGACACTTATTAATTTCTTTTTGATACTTGGCACTCTTAATAAGTTATTAAGATAGAGCAGCCTTGTACCTTGTATAGTGCCTGTCCCCACATGTGATATATTTGCAGTTTCACCGTTACCCATAGAAACTAAATTCTTACCATTATAGCTTTTGTTCCCCGAATTGAGATTTTGTAAGTTGTTGGTAATATGATTTGTAGCTCCTGGGTCTGGAAACCAATCCTCTGTGTTTATGTCATCAGTCTTGGCAGCATCATCTGTTGAGTTATTTGAATTATTTCTTGATTGATGATTGGTTTGTGCCATATTTACTGTTGGTTTCCTGCTTGATTGTGTCTATTGTGATGGGTTGTAATCCTCCTTGAATCTGAAGTAGCACTTATTTGCCATGTGACCAAATTTCTAACAAATTTGGCATTTGACTCTATTGTTGTTTGAAAACCTTCCTCTACCCCTACCCCTTTGTCTGTAACCTCATCTTAGATTCTGGTTGTTCTGACTATTTTTCTGACTTTTGTTCTTTGTGGTTGAAATATAATTTTCCGAAGGGCTGAGTAGACATAGTCAAAATCAGGTAGGGTTGGTTGTGTGGCATTGAAAGTCACCAGAGATTCATACTCTTGATCAAGGCCATTGGTAATAATGGGAATCTGTTCACTATTTGAAACATTGTGGCTACCTGCCTTTAATCTGTCACACAGATTCTTGATTTTGGCAAGGTAATCTCTCATGCTCATATCAGTTTTTCTTGTATTTTGTAATTCTCTTCTATAGTGCATGATTCTTGCTGTTGACTGGGAATTGTAAATTCTTTCGATGGATGACCATATTTCATATGACCTGTAACATCCAACAAGTTGTGACAATAGGGTTTGACTGATAGAAGATAGGAGCCAAGATGCAAGCAAGTTATCCTTTTTCTGATATAAAATATATTCTGGGTTGCTAATTGTATTGCCTTTATCGTCAATAATGTTAACTGATGGAATCATCTTGGTTCCTTTGACATAATCTTGTAGATCATACCCTCTCAAAGCAATTTCTACTTGATATTTCCATGTGATATAATTGTCTTCATCTAACGGGGTGTTTATTGCTTGATTCTTAGGTCTGATCAAGACAGATTCGGACTTTTGATTATCCTTGGATCTGTTGCCAGTGTTTGCTGAAGTAACATCCTCTTCTTCGAAGGCCATGGTGGATCAAGAACTTAGAGAATCTGATTTCTTGATCAAGAAACAGATTCTTCAGATGACTGAGTCGGAAAAGTGCAACCAGAGGTAGAAGTGAAGATCTTGAATCTGATCTGCCTCTAGGATGGCACAGTGGAAAGTAAGAACTGATGAACACGATTACTACACTGATGTTGAGAAGAGTAGCCTCCCCTATGATGATAATATTCTGAAGGGAGCCCCACATGAAATCAATTTCTCAAAAAGAAAAAAATCTACCGTTTGGCAATGGTTGCTCTGATACCATATAAGATAATTCGAAAATATTATTATTATTACTTCAGTTTTCCATACACATACATCTCACATTACATCTGTATTTATAATGCAGAAAATGGGTATTGGGCTAAATAAAAGTCAGGCCCAAAAGACAAAAAGAAAAGAGAGAAATGTGGATGCGGGTTGCCAGATTGGAGCCCATCATAATACGAAGTATATTCCAGAACACAGCAAAGCATGGGCATTATTACTCTCATCTTTTTACATGGTATATCCTGGAAAATAGCAATTTTATTTGCTAGTTCTGAAAGAGGCATCATGATTAACAGAGATTTGATAGCCTGCATATGTCAATCATGTTCTTCTGCAAAGCTTTTGGCCTTTTTTTTCATTTACTACCATCAAATCAACAAATGAAGATGTATGCCATGTTGTGAATCCTTATATTCAAGAGGTAATAGACATCATTTTGTCCTCCTTCATTATTGTTTTTCCTACTCAGTGACGATCATACACTAATTGCTTGAATTAATGTTTTTATGAACTCCTTCAAAATATGATGGTAGGATTATTTTTTGAAATATTGTACAATTGTTTGAGTAAATAAAGTACTAAGTATATTCATAAAAAATGCAGTGATATTCCTAATATAGTTAGATTGATATTTGCTCATAAACATAAATTATATTCAAGCTTTCCTTTGATAATTTTGGAGGACCAAAGTCACCGATATCATTTCTTTATCCAATGCATGCAAGCCAAATCATATAATGAAAATCAAATGGGATACGTTCATTTACAACATCAAATTTATTTGATAGCTTCATTAATCTACGAAAAGATGAGTCAAAATTTTTTATCATCTCAATATTTTTTTATAGTTAGGACCCTTACTAAACTAGGTTAACTTAATTATATTATTATTATAAACTTAGTTAATTTTTATAAACTTAGTTAATTAATCGTTATCATCATTATTTATAAAACTTTGTTAAATTTGTTCTATAATTATTATGTATAAAATTTAGTTAACTTAAACTTGGTTAATTTTATGAAACTTATTTAATTTTAAAAAAAATTAGTTAATTTTTATTAACTTGGTTAACTTAGTTAATTTATTATTATTATTATTAAAACTCAATTAACTTAATTATGTTATTTTTATTATTAATTCATCATCATCATCATTATCATTATTATCTAGAAATTTTTGTTAAATTAGTTATATTATGATTATTTATAAAATTTAATTAATTTAAACTTATTTAATTTTATAAAACTTGTTTAATTTTAACAAAACTTGGTTAATTTTATTAACTTCGTCAACTTAGTTAATTTATTATTATTATATTATTCTTATTGTTGTTGTTTTTGTTATTAAAACACGGTTAACTTAATTGTATTATTATTAATTAACTTAGTGGACTGATCGAATTATTTCCACTAGTTGTGAATGTTAAGGTCCTTAATTTACATGTACTACTAAGTTAATTATTATTAATTAATCCCAGCAAGTAAATTATTAACCAAGTTAAATTAAGGACCCGAGTGTTGTGCATGCTGATCGAATTTGTCCGCTCAACTATGTAATAGAGTTCCTTATGCGGGAGTTTTGAATAAAACATGATTTTAACTGTATAACCTGATTGCAGCCGACGAATATCTTAGAAATGAAAAAATTTGTCTACTTAACCTATCACTAATTTGATTGCATAACCTGATTACTTATAATATCTTAATTTGACATGCTTACATTTTAAAACTACAGACATAAGCTAACCTATGCTTATAAATGAAACACTGAATACAATTAAAACTGTAGACATAAACTAACCCATGATTGCAGATATAGGTAACAGATAAATCCAAGTGTTCCAATACTTTAAATGAGTTTACCAACACTCCGTCCATGTTCTTAATCATAGCGCTATTATTAATGAATTGGATAATATGCAGATGGGATAGATAAGTTCAAAAATAAAAGTGTAGTTTGTACCACGGGTACAAATTCGTGTACTCTAGAGTTTGGTTGACAATTTTATATAAATAGCAAAACTATTTACAAGCAAGTAACTTATTTTAATTGCATTGTTTGGAAACTCATTATATAAATAACTAGAAAAGGTAACTTAAACGTATCGAGTATATTATCTCTGCCTTTGTTATTAGCATGAACGCACAAAAGCAAACAAATAATGAAAAATGCATACAACTATTAAACATCATACCAAATGCCCTATGTAGAATGACAAAATTAACAATGAAATAATCAAAACTTTTAAAATTCAAAAACTTAAAGGTTTAAATCCAAAGACGAATAATGTTTTGCTTAGGTTTTAAATTGAATCCCTATTTTTTCCAACTCACAAAACTGTAAGCATCATAATTTGTAACCTTGTTTCTCCTTAGTTGTGTTAAATTCAACAAAGAAATTTTAAAATGGTACAAATTATTATATTGCACCCTATCGGAGAATTTTTTTGATTGTACCACAACAATCCATATCCAGATTATCCTCAGCTTTGAAACAATAGCTGGTTCATTTATTCCCTAAAGTTTTTTTGGCAAGGCTAGTCGGTTTTATAGTGGACCGTCCACTTTTTATTACAAACGTAATAAGAATTTGAAGTACAGGAGAAAGGTAAAAGCACCTTAACTACTATGAAAAAGAAAGAATACATCACAGGAGTGTGATAGACATATCACAACTACTATTTGAATATAAAAAACAACTACTCCTCCAAAGAGGTAGCAACACCGTCATCCACTAAATCCTGAGAAGACTCCAAAGGGACATTCCCCAACAGACCAGCATAGGGGCGGAAATGGGAAGCAAGACAGGGATCATAAGCTACAGAATCAGAAGAGCACACAAAGGAATGATCCCAGGATGAATCAGCAAGCAAGATAGAATTCGATCTCGAAAAATAACCGTCTAAAACAAGAGCTAATGAGTCACCAGATGGTCTATAATTAAAGCATCTAAGGTCTAGATGATCATCAAAAACAAATCTAAAGAAAGAATCATCCAAGGGGTTAAATATCATGTCAGAAATGTGATCAACCCAATACCTCTCATCATCATCCCATACAATAGAAGGACAAGGAAGACCAGGAACAGGTGCAGTACCAGGAGGCTGAACCGGAACAGCAGTAAGGACTGCAGAAACAACAGTAGGGACCACAGAAATGGCAGGGGATGAAGGCCGAGCAGGCGATAAGGCAGGCCGATCGTCAGTACAAGTAAACGGATCCGGGACAGAAATAGGAGCCGTAGGATGAGGAGCAACCTGAGAAGATACGTTAGGAACTCATTTCCTGAGCGGAGGCCGAGGAAGAGGGATCTTAGGAGAAGCCGCAGAAACAATAGAATGTGAGCATCCAAATATATATAAGTTGATAAAGGATGTTTGAATAATCTAAATAAAAATAACAATTGTAGAAAGAATAAATTGAATAAGCAAATGAATTGTAAGTATGGAATTATAATTAATATGATTTACAATTGTGAAATAGTCTTACATATAAGAAATGAACATGAATATATTTATAAATATGAGTTGTAAATGAAAATGAATTTAAGCTAATAATTTGAAATTTGAATCCCGTTTATTTTGAAAGTTATTTTTTAGTGTTAAATCAGTTGTATTATTATAAATCTATAAGATAAGTAAAATTTGGAACGATCTTATATAAGTAAAGTAAAATAGTGAAATTATATAAGTAAAAAGAGTTTATAAATGTGATTTATAAATATAAAAGAAAGTTTTGAAAAAATATGAAGCACTGAATTCACTATTATTGCTGGGAAATAATAAGGGGGATGATTGCAACATCATCAATATCAATTTCGAGTTTTTGTGTGATGGATTTGCTACTAATAATAAAATTGAAATTGAAGCTTCATTGTGATAAACAAATTTGAATTTGAAATCCAAGTTGAAATTGATAAATATGTTTAAAACAAGCTTTGGACTTATAATATGAATTAATAAATTTGAGTTAGCATAATAAAACATATGATTTGAAATTTAACTATAGGAAAGTTAAATAAAGTGAATCGGATTTGAACTGGATTAGACAAGCGATTGAAATGGAAATTAAATTAAACTTAAGTGGTAAGAGATTATATAATACGCATTTGAATGTTTGAATAGATAAGTTGTATAACTTATAAAATGAGAAAATGTAAGTAAAACCAAATATAAAAATGGTTAAACAAATTTGTTTGAGCAGAACAAAAATCTGAATTTGAATAGTGGTATGAATTTGGCTTAAGCAAAAGTTAAATAAAATAGAGTTGGAATTAAACTATTAGTGAAAGTAGATGTAAGTGAGGATGAAATGGAACTTAAGTTAGGTGAAACGAAATGATGTTTAAAAAGAAACAACTCTTAAGTAATGTTAAATGAAGTTGATTTTGATATCTAAATGAATTAATAAAGTGAATTATTAAAATGAGGTAATGGAATGAATATAAACTTAAATGATTAAATGAAATTCAACTTTAGTTGTAAAATGTGGATATAGTGAATATGTAACATCCCGCCTTTTCGCACACTTTAAACCGACACACGTGTCAATTCAAAGCATACGCAAGGGCGGATTATTATAGGGTAAATAAGAAAAACAGAGAAGAAATAAAAAAAAACAGAATCTCACAGCGGAAGGATAAAATATAATAATAAATATACAGTTCATAAATGGTTTACAAACACTTGTTATTCTTTACACAATAAATATCAGAGTTACACATACCAATACAATCAATGCAGCGGAACAGTATGAGTGTGGTGCAATAATATAAATAATAATAATACAAATCTTCGTCTTCGTCCTCCAAAGCTAAATCTTCAAATCCTGAAACGCTCGGACTAACCCGAGCGAATTTGAAAAGACAAAAACACCCGAGTCAGACTAGAATATCTTATGTGAGTTAAATAAACAGAAATAAATATGAGTACAGTAACTCAAGAGATGTTCGGGATTTACATCTCCTAAGGATCCGTTAAACTATTTACTATGTAGTATATTGCGCTATTATAATAGTGTCTATTTATAAAATAAACTTACTTTTAAATAGCGTTAAGGGGTTACCCATATAGCCCTTAACACAAATAATGCCAATAGTCTATACAGTACCGTAATACCTCCTGATCGGGAGGCTACCAGAGGATACTCCATAGGTACGACACAAATAGAAACTCGTAGTAAAGGCTCGGTATGGTAGGTGACACGGCACAACTAGGCAATGCCAGGGTAGATATACCAATTGCTATCCAGGCTGGTGGAAACGCGTAGCCGCAGTTACCGCCCACCTCGGACTAACTCCCCAAAATCAAAATATAGAAGTGGCCACTGAATCAATCCAAGTCAAAGTATAATATCGAAGAGGAGCGTCCGATCAGAGGAATGACCTCATTGGCCTGAGAATCGCTCCTGTTTTAGCCACCTTATGCCAACTCACGGGAGTTGGGTCCACGTATTTACCTTACAGGAAACGTCGCCACCACCTACTTCATTCTGGAATCTCCACCGCGTACACGGTTAGTCAAAGTGGTTTTCGGTATCGACAGAGAGTATGTCCATATCCGATCCCGGTCTCTTTGCCAACCCATCGTTATTATAACACCGCGGTCATTTAAAAATAGTTTATACTTTAAAACCAGAATATAATCCATTTCAAAACCATAATATTACGATATCATTTCTTCTTTAAAACCCAAAAAGATTCATTTTGATATTATTTTTATAAAACCCAAATCAATGATATCATTTCCCAAATATAAATCTTTTCCAAAAATTATGCCACTTTTAAAATTTATAATCCCTTGTAACTAAATATTTGAATATTAACTTTCAACATAATACTTCGAAATCCATAGTTTTTAAAACCATCACTTTCAAAACTAAATGGTTTGGATATTCAACCGTATATAAAATAAGTGGTTTAACTTAAATGTTGCTTTGAAAAGAAATATTTCTCGTGGCTTTACAATACATTTCTTTATTTAAAGTTAAAACCAAAATTTAATATCGCTTCAAGTTCCAAAGCCATTTCAATAAATTCATATATATACGTATATCCATTTTGAGTATAAATATTTCAACTAAAGTTGGATTTTATTCTTTCAAATCAAATGTTCTATTAATTAGCCTTGAATATTCACATAGAATCCATAATTAATAAGACTTCAATTTCTAGTAAAATATATATATATTTCCAAATTCAAATTTTACTAGAATATTCATTTCAAAATATTTTGGGAAAAATCCAATTATAAATATCATATCTTTAAAATTTCCAACTTAATATTTAAACATAGGATATAAATCATCAAACTCCATTTTCTTAATTTTCTTCCATTTTTAATAAAGAGATTTATACACCTTTTAATTTCAAAAATTTCAACTTCATATGCATATATATGGAAGAATAATATTTATACCATATAAAATTTAAGATTATCATAAACCGTATTCCATCCAAACCTTAGAAATCACATAAAAATAGTTATATATAGACCGCGGTGCCTGTATATAGTTTTCTATCCTATGGTCAAGTGATACGGATATTTATCATTTCAATCCGCAATTTAAAAAAATAAAACTGCGGTTGTATATCATTTCAAACCGCAATCCCGAATGAAATGAAGAATGCATACTAACTTGCAGTTTAATGATATCAAATAAAACATCCATTCAATAACACATCCATCATCGAATCGCAAACATCAAGCAATATCAATCAATAACAATATATGTTTGGTAATATACAACAGGTAATAATTGGCAGTTTTATTTCAAATTATATTTATCAACTATTAATCTAACAATTTATATTCAGTGATAATTTGACATAACTGTTAACTAGCAGTTCATATGCAAACAATAATTTCTAACAGCCAATTAACACGCAATAAATCAATTAAATTAACAGTTAAATTCAATAAAATGCAATTCTACAGATATGAATGAAATAACATGCCAAAAGCTCATAAATAAATTTCTATTCGTTTCTAAAATTTATTTAACAAACATAAAAGCTTCTAGTAGTTGTGAGTGGGTTAAAACACTCACCTTTTGAATTTAAATCGAATTTAAATTCGATTTAAACCCAAAAATTCGCCCGTCTCGGAATTCGTCCAAACCAGCGTCATCAAGTCCGGAATTAAATTACGATCCTAACAAAAGAAAGTTCGTTTGAATCCGAGGTCGTATGAGAAAGTTATGACGAAAAATGGTGATTGTATTCAAAATTAAAAATAAACAAAATGACACACATTAAAATATAAACTTGCCACGTCATTCTGAAAGATGCGCAACATCAGCTCACGCGCACGAATCATTTTCCGAGGCCACCACATATACTTGCAACCCTAAACGAATAAATCTCCCAATCCAACCACTGATTCGATGCAAAAACCACATAGATGCACTCCCCTACGTTCCCTCGTCAAAACCCAGAAATCGTTTCTCCATCCGACGAAGTTTTGTGCGACGATGATGAACGGTTTTGGGGCTGTTTGAATTTATTCTGGATGAACGACAGCTCCAATTGAAAAACGAATTGCACCAGTAGATTACGCGTATCGAAAACATCAACATATATTTTTTTGAGAATTTTCTGAGGTGTTTGAATTTTCACTGAATTTTGCAATTTGAAATTTGATCTGAGATGTATACATTGAGGAAGAAAGAAGGTTGAAGAAAATGAACGTACAGCAGATGAAAAAAAAGGAGCTAGGGTTTATAACTGTATATTTATAGATAGGCTAGAGGTAGGGTAGCTAGACTGGATACGCGAACGTACGGAATAAACTATGGCCCAAAAAGCCCACTATGCCTCCGGAACCGAATTTGTTAAAACTATATATCCAGATAGGTATTTTAAAATATTCTGAACGCGATGGAAAAAGTTTCGCGACCAAATTCGATCGTATGAAGAAGTTATGCTGAAAACAAGATTTCCAAATTGATTTCAAATTGATTTTAATAAAATTGATTTCAAGGCGTTTCGCGTCCGTACGATCAAACGACAAGTCCGATCGATACGAAATTTGAAATCCTATAATAATTCACCGATACGGATCCGATGAAACTAGTTTCGTCGAAATCCGAGTCCGTGACAAAAATGGCTATTTTTAATATTTATTAAATAAATTAAAATAAATCATAAAATCCAAATTTTCTTTCAACTTTAAATATTGGCCAAATTTCATTACTTATATAATCCAATCAATTCCAAATGATTTAGCAAGCTTGGATGTGAATTAAAATTTATAAGTATATCAATTTGCAGTGTTAATCTCTGCACTTCTTATTATTTGGGAATTATAAATTTTATTCTCAAAACCCAATTATTTAATCTTATACTTTTATACTCTCATCTTAATCTAATTAAATAAATAACTTGATTTCCATTTCAACTCATTTTTAATTGCAATTAACCTTTTTACCATAAATTAAATCCCAAATTATAAATAAACTTTTATTTCCATTCCCTTTTTCTCAACTGTTTATTAATTCCCATCCAAATGAATTCAACATTATAAATTTGATAAATTTATTAGATTTACTTCCTTTCTATATTTCTAAGTTATTGTTGTCAATATGAACATTAGTTTAAGATTTCACTCAAATGTTTACCAATTCCAATCTAAACTCAATAACGTCATAATTAACGTTAGAATCCGTTTTATTATGCATAAATTCTAAATTTTACTGACCCAAATTTTCTTCTTTTCATTCCATATTAATTGTCAATCCCATAGAAAAATTAACATTAGGTTCATACCTTTTTACAAATAACTCCAATTTCTTCCAAATAATAATTACATAAACTATTAAATATTAAATCCATTAAATTGCAATAAATTTAATTGATTGCAATTTATTTCCAAATAAATTTGGATTTCTATTTGGTTATACACAAAATTCCGTTATCACTTGCCTAACAAGGTTACTATCACTTAAGATCTCACTGCATCCACATTTTCACATTTTCATTTCCTAGTTTCTTTACTTTATTCTACATAATTTATTACAAATGGGATTTTCTTTGGTTTACATCTTATTTGTATTTAACATTTCTCAATCACCAATTCATTTCACTTTAACTGCGGTAAATTGGCGGATAAATTGAATTTGATTCCCAAAATCTAAATTAACAAGAAACAAGGGTAGGTAACATACAATAGTCATTACTCCAAATTCTAGTCACCTAAATAGGCTTTTATTCCTTGCAAATAAATGTTACTATTTATTTTCATAGTACAAATCTCAATGATTATTCCATTTTATATTGCTTAGGTCATTTATAGTCCACTATACATATCTACATAAATGGGTAATTTATTCAATTCATTAAGTGTCAATTCTATTAAGCCCTGTTTATATCTTTATGCATTCTTCTATTACTTTACAAAAGGGAATAACTTTTAAACTCATACACTTAATAACAAAACCGTTATAAATCCAATAAACTTCCAAATCCAAGTTTGTACACATTTTACACAACTATTATGATTTCTCACAAACGTTGAATTTATTAAATGACCATTTATTATAATTTAATTCCCTTAATTGAATCAAATGCTTATTATTATATATATTCTTTTCATTCTACCATTCCTTCCCATTTTAAATTCATTAACGTATTTACACATCTCTATCTTTCAAATATAAAATAACCAAACTGATTACAAACACTGTTTCTATCAATTTTCATAAGTTTGTTCAAAACTATACTTTTGTTTACATAAAATAAATTTTATGTTTCTATTAGTTTTCTTTTCCTTTCACTATAGGCATAAATTATTACTATCTACACTAATTACATCTTTGTATTAATGAACACCATTTAAGTTAATATTTATACTAACATTCACAAATTCAACATTTATTTGTTTCTTCAAAATTACTTTAAATCAAGTTGTGAAAATTTACATTATCCACATCTATTATCATAAAATTTTATAGTTACACTAAATTGCAACCACTACCAAATTTCTACATTTATTCTTAACCAAATTAGAAATTATATTAATTCATTTTATTAAATATCATAAATTTAACGGGTCGTTACAGAATACTAGAGTTCAGTCTAAATTGAATATTAAACCAATTGAAATTAAATGAGTTGAACCAAATTGAATGTAAAAGAAGTAAATATGAATGTTGAGTGTAAGTTAAATTAATTTGGTAATGTTGGATATACATTGGTTGTTTGATGGATGTTAGTTGATTACATAGAGATTCATTAAGTGTTAATGTAATTGAAAGTTAAATAATTGAATTTAAATTGGAAGTGAAGTGAATCTAAATAGAATTGAATTTGATTTGAATGGGAAGTGAACCAACTTGAACGTAAATTAGTGAATGAAAACTAATTGAATAAATGAATGTTAGAAAAATCCAATGTTATTGAATAAAATGTGATTAAATTGAAAATCAATTCAATGAATATCAATAAGAAGTGAATTTATATTGATTTGGTTATGGATTGATTGGATAGTTGCTGGATGTTAGTTGGTTGATGGCTGGATTTGTTGCTTTTGATTGCATTTGCTATATTGGCATATACAGTTGTTATATTGGTATATTCTGTATATTGATATTACTTTCATATATACAAGTTTCTCATTTACTTGTTGAGTATTTAGTAGGTGCAGATTGTACTTGCATCGTGTTTGGAGCTCGCTTTCGTGCTATATTAGTCATATATGCTTGCTAATAATATATAAGGTAAATATCTCGGATTACGTATCGTACTTTTATACTTTTTTCCCTATGGGATGCCTCATCCTCGAAGATGAGATGTATATTTGTGAGATATATATATATATGTATATATATATATATGTTGTGATCCTACTACGATCGAACCGTGCAAAGGAGACGCTGTCGAATTTTTTTGAAAAATGTAAGGTGTTAGATTTTTTTTTTGGATAATTTGTGATAACTAATTATTTTGATTTTTGAGTTACAATTTGAAACGACTTTCATTAGTTTTGAAAAGATAACATATATGGATTTGAAAACTTAGAAGGGTCTTTATAAGAAGTTTAACTAAATGATTTTGGAAAAGTTAAAATGTTTAAAAGGAATTTGAAATTTAATTTGAACGAATTGTTTTGAAAAGTTAATGGGTTTTGTAATTTTTTCTTACTTGGTAATTTCGAGGACGAAATTCTTTGAAGTGGGGGAGAATCTAATGACCCAGAATTTCAGTCATTTGAAATTCATATGTTTAACTGATTTTAAATACTCACTAGTTAATTTTATAAGCTGGAAAACTTATATTTGAAATATAAGGATTTAATTGGATAATTAAATTATTAATTTAATATTTGAAATTGCTGAAATAATTGAAATTTGAATCTAGTATGAATAAAAATAATTTATAAAGTTGAATTAAATTCTATTTGAATTACAATGGTGTTGGTAAAATTTAAAATTGATTTGAAAATTAAATTATTAAAATTGAATATTTTAGTATTTAATTAACATTAAAAAATAGCGATTTTTCATATAGTGTCGGATTTCGACGAAACCTGTTTCATTAGATACGTAATGTTATATTATTGTAGGGTTTCAAATTTTGTGTCAATCAGATTTACAGTTTGTCTGTGGCAAGCTAAAACGCGTAGAAATCTGTTTAAGTTTTTGAATTTAAATAAGTTGATTAAAAACCTATCTTCCAAATATGGTCGAATTGGCACTCGGTATATATTCCATTGTGTTCGGAATAAGGGTAAAATATTATAAATGCCAGGCGACATGCTTCAATTCGAGTTCGAATTTTTTTTGGGTAAATAGTGTTTTGGAATTTTCTATAAAAAGGACGTTATTTTTTCACTTTTTCACTAAAACCCTAGAATAGGTCAGCCGCCACCTTAATATTCAATGGTCGAAAACTTGTTTCATTTCTCCTCGATTATATCCAAATCCACGCGTAATTAGCTGAAACCCCTACTAAAATATTGAAGAGCACGTCGTGATCTATCGATCCGACGATGATGATCATTTAAGGCAGAGCCGATCGATGGCAAATTGGCCACAAATGTCGTGTGTTCGAACTCAATTTTCGAGGCAAGATGGAAACCAAGTTAGTCGAGATTCAGGCCAAGGGTGGAGCAAGGGTTGGTTGTTCGAATGAAAGGGTTTGATCGTCGTATATGTCGACGATGGTGGCACGTAAATTGATAAGAGTAGGCGACATGATGGGTTTCACGGCTGGATTTTTCATGCGATGATGAAGAAGCTAATGCGCACGGCCACGATCTTGTTTGTGGAAATCAAGGGCCAGGATTAATTGTAGGGTTTGAAATTAAAAATAAAAATTGTGATATATATATATATATGTATATTCATATAAACTTTAAAATTGCATAACTTCTTCATACGAGGTCCGTTTTTGATGAAACAAAGTGCGTTGGGTCTGTATTAATGAGCACTACATTTTAGATCTGGTTTAGAGTTGATTGGAGCTATTTTAAATTTTGGGTAAAATTAAACGGCTGTTTAATTTTATTCGGAATAAAACACTGCAACTACTATTGGAACCAAAGTAAGTACAACTCACTCTTTCCGACTCACTGATATTTTTGTATAAGTGAGAATAATTTTTTTATGATGATTGATGATTTTTTGGACGATATGTGATATATTTTATATATATTGATTGGTATTTGGATATATTCCTACATACTGGAGCAGATGAGACCCTATACGTTCTTGTGTATGAGCGGATGACCTTTTGTTCGCCCATCTACCGCGAAATGGACATTGTACATATATTTCTAATATGTATATTTATTGCAGGTGACAGGATGGAGGGATCCAACTGGATTCCTCACCACTGTTGATTTGTTTACAGCTATTGTGATATATGCTGTTGTCATATGATATATAATGTTTTGGATGTCGTGATTGATGTATTCAGTGCTGTTGCAGCATTGGGCCTATTTTTTGCAATTTAGAAGTATTTAAGTGATGATTTCAAATTAAAAAGGGATTTTAAAAATGATTTTGAAGTTGTATATTTTGTTAATTTTGAATGGTTATGGGGATGAATTGATTTTTAAACAAATAAAAGATATAATTTTATGTTACAAAAATTATGATTTTTGTGAAATATGATTGAAATGTGATTTTTGAAATATGAAATTGATTATTTTGTAAAATAATTTAAATTAGGATTTTTGCCTTATTATAAGTGGCTTTCATATAAGATTTATAAAATTGAATTTTTAAAAATAAAAATAGTGGATAATCCTTTAATTAAATTTGGCATTGTGATGAATTTGGTAAAGGCATTATATCCGCGGTTTTGGATAGTGGATAATTCTTTATTGAATGTGTAGAAATATTGGATTTGGTAAATGGACTATATTCATGATTTTGGACAGTGCATAATATTTTAAAGTTCAATAAATGTTTTGGAAAGTGATATTTTAAATGAAGTTAAATGGTTTGAAGATGTTTTAAAATGTGTTAAGTATCGAAGAATACATAGGTTTCAACGTCCTTTGTTGAAATAGACGTTTTCGAGAAGTAAGGAAGTGATGGACTATAAAACCGTTGTTATAGTAAACGATTTCCGAAAGGAAATGTTTTGTATAGTATATGGGATTTATATATCTATCTTATTTTCGAATCTCTATACTAGTGATTTTGGATTATCATAACGATGTTTTACGCAACATTTGTAACGATGTTTTACGCAACATTCGTTTTGACCCAAATAAATGTGTTTAAAGAGAACATTTTCCTTAAACAGTAAAATATATACGTAATCCCGATTTAAGTATATGTAATATTTTCTAAGTGTTGAAAATAAAATGAATTGTGAATTACTTATTATTAAATTAGTATATGGAAATGTTTTCCAATATAGAAAGTTGAAATGGTTTTGAGAATATATCTTTCTAAAGATAACTAGAAGTGAATATTTGGCAAATGATTTAATTAATAAAAGATTAATTAAAAGGGCCTAGTGATTGCTTATGGTGCTAAATATTTGTTTGTTTGCTTCGATACTTAAATAACCGACTATCCAATTTGGCCATTTTAGTTCCTCGACTTGATGTGGGAACTATTAGTTGTACACTTAGTACGTAGGCTTCTGTGTAGGCTTGATTATCGTTTGTGTTGAGGATGTTGATTCAGGTTGTGCGGAGTATTACTCCAATCTACCGGGCTTCCTTCTTGGCCTAAAGGATAGCAAATTGAAAGTTGGAGACGTGAAAAGTCTATGAGACTTAGTTTCTGTATGAGGTTGAGAAACGCTTTTGCATTGTTGGTGCGAAGAGACCGGGATCGGTTTATTCGAAAACCACTTTGGACCAACGTATATGCGACGATTGTGCAGATTGTGATGATATTAATTTTCACGATTTTCATAGTGGGGGACTTCTTGTTGATCGTTTGGGGTTAAAATCCTAATATACATATAGTAGTTGTGGTCTCCTCATTATGAAATATCCAATCCAAGGACTATTCGCTACCAATCCTTGGGATTTCCCGACAGGATGTGGTAGGAGAGTACCTTCGGTTTGTCCTGTTCCTGAACAACTTGTGTGGATGTTTGTTTGACATTGCATTTCTAAAGATTACAAACATTGGTTTATACAAACATACATCAATGGTGGCAGAGAAGGCAACTTCTTTTAGCTTAACACCCTCCTTGAGACGTATGAGCTTAAGGGTTGTATTTTTGTGGAAGGCAATTAGTAGTCAACTGAAATGGCCGTGTGATATTCAAAAGTGATGTGATATATGATCTGTAAAAGGTAATCGTTACCTCAGGCCTCATCAATCGAAAATGACCAAAATAAGGTTAGATGCGGCAAGGCTAAGTGGGTCGCTCGCAAGTAGGATATGATCATCCTCTTTTGGATATGTCTTTACATGCTATGACATCGTGTATCTGATTATTGTGGTTTGTATGCTATGAAGGCCCTCGGTAAAGGTCGGTAACGACCGGAGGATGGCATAATCGATATCATCTAGTTATACAGGTAGGCCGGTCTTGTGTTGATTGAGGGCAGATGTTATGTGCCTCGGGACATCCATCTAGAGGTGTACCCATCGGAAGGTAGTCCTTTCACCTGGTCATTTGTATGGAAATCCAAATTCCACTACATACCTGCCATTTTACTTGTAGATCCTAGTATGCTGGAATTTAATAATGGTAACAATTTTGGCTATTTTGAATATTATTTGTATACTAGACACTAGTATAATATAAGATGATTTGATATGAAATGTTTTAGTTATTGTAAGGTAAAAACATGTCCGTGTTTATGTGTAGGCATGTCTTAAGAGATACTTTTGTTTTGATAAAGGAAAAGTTTGGTAATTTAATAAACTCAGTTGAGTGTGTTTCTCACGCTGGTTGACCAGACTGATCCGGGCGTTCTTCCCTTTCAATGCTCAGGTTAGACCGAGTATGGTTACAGGTTCAGTTTTGGTACTTTTGGAGCTTCAGCAGGTGAGCTGGATATCTTCATTTCGTATACACATATCTGTTTTGTTTATTGATTATCCATTGTGCTTAGTTGTTGTATATTACGGCAATTTTGAGGACATGTTATTATAACGTTCCAGGCTGATGATTATTGATTGATTATTGAACTCTGATTGATGTATGTATATACAGTTTCTGTTTTATAAAGATCATTGATATGATATTATATGTTTTCTTTTGCGATGTGAGATTCTTTATTATTTTGTTTGGTTCTATCTTCTCTCTTTCTTCTCTTCTCTTCTTCTCTCTTCTTTTATTTCTCTTGACTTTCCATCAGTCTGTGTTTTTTGGGTCGGACATGTATGGTTTATTGTCGATTCAAAGGGTACGGATTTGCCGGCCGTCATAGACATATTAAAGTTAAATAATAAATTATGATGTTTTTAAAATTAATTAATCTTTTAATTAATGACTTTAAAAGTTAATAAATCTGTTTAACCTTAAATAAATCTTTTGTTAAATAAAGTTTTAAATTAATAAATCACTTCTAAATAATGATATATAATTATTATTTATTTTATTTAGTTAGTTAGTTGAATTAATGTTGTTTTAAAGGAGATTTACCTTTTTAAATTAAAGGTTATTGAAGTTAATTAAATCAACGTAGTTAACGAAGTTTTAAAGTAGATTAATAATGGTAATTATAATATTTTAAGTTACTAAATCCTTTTTAATTATGTTTTGAAGTTAGGGAACTTTATCAATAATGTGTTCTTAAAACTAATACTTGTAATGTAAAACTAGGTACGAATTCATTTTTTTTTTCAAAAAGAAAATGTTTGATGGAAATTAAGCCATAAAGTGATTCTCTTATGCGGAAACAATTTATTTATATAATTAGCACTAAACATCAAAGAATTAGAATTTTCGCTATTTCAAAAGCTAAGAATAATAGCGAGACATGACTTTGAGGTAACACTACCTTGACCTGTCATGTATTATTGTTAACCAAGAAATAGTACAAGTTCGAATCCAATGAGTGGTGGTAAGTATACAAGACTAAATTTCCATATACGATCATTTTATATCCTCGATAGTTGGCTCCTCTGTTTTTGGTTACTTCAGCTTCTTTTTTATCGGTATTCTAAGATGATTTGTTGCTCCGTTGAGCTCTGTTATCCTTTGTCGGTAAATGACCGAACCCAAAGCATGAAAGGACGTCCATCTATGTAGGATTACTCCCATCAAAAGCGTATTTCACATCTCATCTGGCTCGGATTTGTTTGCCCATTTAGATGTGAAACACTCGGATACTCAGTAAGGTTTGGCGGGGTCCGGCTGGTACATTTCTGAGAAGTATCACAGAGTACATGAACTTCTCAGAAGTATATTATTAGAGGTATACTTCAAGGGTGCTGCAACTTCCTAGTCATTTGTTGGAGATTTTCCTTTTCTAATTTGATTCAAACCTTCAAATTTTTTTCCTTATCTGCACTGGGAAGTGTCAACCACTCTTCATCGAGTTTAATTATTTATCCATTCTTTATGTTAGGATGTTGACTTATGTGAGAGTAAACGTGTTCCGCGCCAGCGACGTGGCCTCACATGTTTGTATTTAACATACATATTGTTTAAAGTTTTACTCATACCAGACATGTCATCTGACCCAAGTTGTTTGTTTTCCCTAAACTCTCAGATAATCATTTTATTTGAGTAGTCTAAGAGTAGAAGGTCTTTGTTGGGCACTTTTAAAGACAACAACGGAGTATGAGGCTTTTATCCACTTAGCTATCTATTCCGCTTATTTTCTAGTTTGTGTAAGTTTATTTTGTTTCAGCTTATGTAAAGGCAGGATGTTATAACTGCCTAAACTGATTTGTAATACATTTGTGTAACTCTCATAACTCCCTATTAAGGAGTAACCTGATGTACTATTGACTTTTATGTTTTATTTAGCTGTTTTTTGTAAGGTTCTCTATTCTGTTCTTTATTTCACCATACAACGATTCATCTTTCTGAAGTTTGGGCTATAGTACATGAACACCGAGGATGTGTTAAGTGTCATTCCCGAGGGTCAGAAAAGTACGTCGCCACAGGAGTTATATAAGGGAATAAAGTTTTATTAATTGTTTTAGAGATTTATAAGGAGTTTATAAATGATTTTTGTGTTTTATAATTGGGAAATTTATAAAAGAAGATAAGATTGATTTACATATCTTTAATTAATTACGGTGTTATGGAAAACATCTTTCCATACTTAACCTAAAGGAAATCATTCTTAGTATTTATGAATATAGTTATACCATTGAGATAAGCATATGATATTTTCCTAAGTACTGAAAGGAGTGTAAAGGGGTTTTGTAAATCTTTGTAAAGTATTTTGGTACAAGTATTTAAAAATTGATTTTAATTAATGAAAGGATTAATTAAAGAGATTATTGGTTTCTTATGTGCTTAACCAATGTTGGTTTTCATATGTAAATAAATTCCTTATTTGGTTGTTGTTTTTATTTAACAGTTAAATAACCGATTATTAAACCTTGGTCGGTTTTAAAACTATCATTGTCGGTTCGGACTTCGGAAAGACTGATATCAAATACCTTATCTAAAACCACTTCGTACCGACATAAGCCTTTGAATGGTAGATATTTTGATGATCATAGTTTTGAAGATGGAACTCTTTGAAGTGCAAGGGCTACTTGCTACTAATCATTTAGGTGATTTTAAAATGTACGTAGTGGAAGTAGTGCCTTCAGTTTCATGCAGACTCAGAACGAACTTGCATGGATGAATGCTGGCATTATATTGCTGCCTAGAAGGCAGTGTTAACATTCAAAGTGGGCATTGCTAAGAGAAAGTAAAAGCGTTTCCTTAAGCCTCACAACCTGGAAATGGATAAATTAGGATAAATGCAGCAGGGCTAAGTGGGTCGCTCCTATTATGGTATGTTCATCACCTTTCTGGATCACCATTATGGATTTGATTGTGCATGAGAGCTGTCAAAGAAAGGTTGGAAAACAACCTGGGTGACGACATATTCGTTACTATCCAAATTCAGGGGTTGGCGGTTTTGTGTTAGTAGAGGTAGACCAAGTTTAGGGTCTGATGCTAGGTACATTTTATCTAGAGGTGTACCATTCGAAAGGTAGTCCTTACCTTTCCATTGTTGGAATTCATTCTCTAATAAGTGCCAACAGACTTAATTGTATAACTATTATGCTAGAATTTAACAATGTTATAATTTCGTCTATGATTCAATATTTATTTTAAACCTTAGACATTATTATAATATCAGAAGATTTCATATTGAAATGTTTTGTTATCGTAAGGTATAAACTCGTCCATGTTTATATATGACGTTGTCTTACGAGACGCCTTTTAATTTGAAAGGGTTTTCAAATATAGAAATCAACGTGATTTGATTAAGTTTTCTCATAGTCGTTTACTAGACTGATCCGAGCAATATTTTCTTATAATGCTCGATTCAGCCCAGTATATTTCAGGTTTAGTTCTAGATGCTTTAGAGCCTCAAAAGACGAGGCAGATGCCTCCAAGACGTATTCATGTATCATTTTTATTTCGCTGCATTTTCATGTTTGTATTTGTCAGCAATTGTAATGGCTGTTAGAACTGTCCAGGCTGATTGTAGATTAGTACTCTGATTGATGTGCATGTACATATTACAGTTTTCTTTTGTAAAGATCATTGTGTATATCGTAGATTACTCATTACGATGTGAGATTTTGTTTTGTCTTTTATTTTTCTTTCACCCCAACATTCTATCTTTTTGGCACTTAGATGCTCAGCACGTGAATACTATGGATGTATTAGTGTCGACTTTTGAGGATCGAAAGGGAAGGTCGTTACAACATGGTACCAGAGCCAAGTTGAGCGATCATCTAGGCTTTGGTGGGGTAATTCATTTGAGATAGGGTAAGAGGGACCCTAGGATGAGTTTGTGTAACGGTCTAGGCTTTTCAACCATCGACAGTGGCCACTCTCTGCCGTGGCACACAGTGGCACCTCGAATTTGCTTTTACAGTCAGCCTCTCGACTCGCAACCAACCCATCAAGGCCTTATACTACCTCTCAGGGACATGTAGGGATAAGAGTCTCCCGTTTGCAAAAAAATGCTAAGCGAGAACCCCCTATCATGCTGTACTGAAGCAAATCCGATCCCATATGTAAGCTCAAAAACTTATTTACTAACCTTTTAGCTAAATTCAAAGCCATTAGCTTTTATTTCTATCTTGCTCACTTGATTCAATTTATATCTTAAAATCATAAATTTAGATTATATATATATATATATCACTTAACAGCTTAAGGGCATAAATTTTCATTACACAATTATAACCCACAATTATACAATTATTTTACGTTTCAACTTTATATCCAATTTAATTCAATTCCAATTTAAATTTTATTTAACTTATCGTGAGCAATTTATAATATATCTTATTCACTTCCATTTACGCAAGTTTAAATTTAATTCCAGGGTTAAAATTTTCAATTTCCTTTCTTATTTATATCAACTTCACTTATAGTTCAATAGTTGATTCATCTTAATTTTTCACATTATTTAAATAGAATTCCCAGAATTCAGTTATCCGGTTTTATTTCAAACCATTTTGAAATCATAAACTACACATACCCACTTGGTATATTAAATCAAACTTACGGATTTCCAAAACAACCTGTTTTTACCAAAACAATTTCCCTTTTGAAATTTCTAAAACAACTTGTGTACCCAATAAGTTCAAACAATATCATAACCAACCACCACGGTAGCAATCCATCACTTTAGAAACTCGAAAATGAATACTGATGATGTGGCCATCATCATCGGGATTATTTTCCAGCGATAAAAGTGAGTTCAGCGCTTCCTTACTTCCACAAATTCCTTTCAAACAATTTCCATTCAAAAATATTTTCCAAAATAATACTCCATCATTCTTCCAAATCTTTAGAAAACGTTTCAAACATTCCCAGGATTTTTAAATTCCTAAACTTTTGTTTAAATTCATTTAAAACACTTTTTCAAAATTTCCAGGATTTAAATTCTGGTTTAAATCAAATTTAGTTATACTCTTCTGGATAAGTCATACTTATAGAATTCTATTTGGTTACAAACCATTGTATTATTTCAAACTTATACAATTCTGTTTGGTTATAAATATAGTCCATCTCAAATTTTAGATTCTTATTTGATTATAATAATAACAACCAAACATCCAAATATATATACAATAATTTCAAAAAAAATTATTTCTTTTATACCAAATGTATGACCTGGTTTTTCGACGCCCGAAAATCGACATCAATATGTCCACTGTATCAATTTGCCGAACAATCGGATGATAAAAAACCTAACCATTAGGGAAAAAGAAGAAGGAGGTAGAAGAAGAAAATAGAAACAACATCAGAATCTTACAAGCGCAGCAGAACAATATATAATAGATAAATGACTAATCTTTAAAATTGAAAAGAATTATATCTATTTATACATTACATCATCAGAGTACAACAAAATCAACAACACAAACAATATCCAAATGCAGGATAGTTATATAAACTTGTTCTCATAACTGAATACACAACGGAATAATAATTAAGTATGGAGTTACGTCTCTCCATCCAGCTCCTCTCCTGAGCTCAACAACATCAACTCCTGTATCTATAATACTTAGTCTGACTTGAGCATTATAGTGAAATAACACCCGAGTCAGTCTGGAAAACCAAAGTGAGAAAACACACCCAATTGGATTATTAAAGTTTCAAAACCATTTCAAATCAAAGGTACCTCATAAGACCACGCCACAAATAAACATGTCGGGTTTTTACCTTACGATAACCAAAACATTTTTATCAAATCCGTCTAATATTATAATAGTGTCTATTGAAAGTAAAATAGAATCTAGCTTAAATGCTTGCATCTCACGTTTCAGCATAGTTGGGCACAATAAAAAACGTACAGGCGCTTATTGGAGATTAGATTCCATACAATGGCAGGGCTACTGGGGTACCGTCCGTCACAGCATGTGGCCTAAATCACGGTACCAACGATCCACCCTGATCCCCTGCTACACAAGACCAGAGCTACCCCTTACTGGATAGTCCAATTAAGTTCATCCCATGGTTGGGATCAGCAACTTCCCACACAACTGAATATAAAAAGGGACATCTAGACAGGGGTGACGTTACCCTAATTGGTTGCTAGCCACTTAGCCTTGTTTGCACCTCCCCTGTTTTAGCAATTCTCGGTTGATGAGGCTCGAGGCTATGCATTACCTTTTTAGCACACATCACTTAGAATGCTCATCGTCCTCCTGATGATGTTCTGAAAGCATTCGTCCATACAAGTCCGTTTTGGATTCGAATGGAACCGAAGGTACTACTCCTACTACATCTATTTTGGAATCATTCTTAGGATTAGTAGCGATTAGCCCTTGTACTTAACTGCTCCATCTTCGACTCCAAGTTCTGGTCTTCCTCATGAAAACGTTCAAACCGGATCGAAGTGGTTTTCGAAAAATAAATTTCGATCCCGGTCTCTTCGAAACGATCAGCGCATTGTCCAATATTGATAGTCGATTATTTAACCATCAATTAACATTCACAAACGATAATCAAATTTAAATAATTTTTCAAATTATTTATTTCAAAATAAATTTGCAAGCAATTTTCCATACTTCATTCCTTTGAAAACAGTTTCAAACCATCTTTTTCTCACGGAATAAATTTTCCAAATATTGTTTATTTCCATTGGAAAACACCAAGTCCAAATACTTTAGATTTTAAAATTTTTTAAATCACTTTATTCTAAAATATACTTCAAAACATTTAAATTAAAACTTATTAAACACTTTATTCAAAAATATATACTTTAAAAAAATATTTAAAATAAAACTACCTTATATAATATAAAACAAAATTTTAAAATAAAAGTTAAGCCAAACTAAATTTTAAAATAAGAGTTTCGAAATTCTATACATGTTTCCAAATAAAACTTTAACCAACTATCTTTAAAATAAACTATTTTATAAAATATAAATATTAATAATGATCATTTTAAAACATAATATCAATTAAACTTTTAAAATAATTACTACTGTAACTAATTTATATAATATCTACCTTTAAAATTTTAATAACTTAAATAATAGATTCTTAAATCCTTTAAACAACTTTAAGCTTTAAAGTGGCATAACAACTCCATGCATTACCAGAATTCAACGAAATAAGGAGCGTCGGAATCGCAGCGACGCGATCTACGCGCTGTAGTAGATCTGGAGATGATCGGAGCTAGCGGAAATTTTAGATTAAATCGAATGGGCTCGATTTAATTTAAAATTCAAATGCCGATTCAAGGTGAGTTAATCTCACTCCCAACTGGATGACTAGTTAATTTAAATAGTTAGAATTTAAATTTTTGATTGATTGTTTGAATGTGATATTATATATAGTGTGTGTGTATATATATTCGAGTGATCGATTTCCCGCATTATATAGCGGATGAGACCCTATGCGCCGCATTATAGCGGATGATATGAATATAACCCCATATACTGCGATATTCCACCTCTAAGTGGAATTGGTATTTTATATTGTGATAACATTTGTGGATGCAGGGAAACAGGTTGGAGAGATCCAACTGGATTTCTCAAAACGTCGCTCTTGATTCCTTCCCCTTCGCATCGTTAACTCACGCAAAGGAACCCACTACCGCAGTTTAAGGCTTGATCCCTTTCCTTCCCCGATCGACCACTGCCGCGAGGGTCGCCTACGCGAGCTCTCCTAACATCCAAAGCCATGACAAGCTCGGTCGAGCGTAATGCCAAAAAAACTGCCTCGATGTTCGAACGAACACGGCCATGCTGCTCCTTCTCTGTTGAACGATAGACGATCACCACCGTTGACTATGTAGAGCTCAGTTTTTGAAAACAACGCATGGATCAAGAGGAATCGAGGGTAGAAGTTTTAGAGATTTCGGCCATTGGTTATAGAAGTGGCACCGAGAAAAAGAGAAACTAGGGTTTCTCGAAAACGGCATATATATGAACGATTTAATAAAATATTTTACTATTAATCTTCACCAATTTACCAGATTTTCGAACGAACTCCAAATTAGACATGCCGCCAGGTGTTTATATAGTTTTACCCATATTTCGAACATAATGGAACTTGTTTCAGAGCCCAATTCAATCATATATGGAAGATAGTTTTTTGAATCGATTCAAAATATTAAATTATCGATTTTAATTTCAACGCGTTTCTCACCCGTACGAACAAACAACAACTCCAAACGCTACAAAATTTGAAATTCGATAATAATTAACTATTATGGATCCATGGAACTGGTTTCGTCATATTCCAAGACTGTGCCCCGGAAGGCTATTTTAACTTTTCGATTAATTCGAGCGATTTTTAAAATCGTCGAAATCATTTAAAACTTCATTTTTAAAAACTTTATTAACTTAATTATAAATCATATAGAATTTATATTCACACTAGAAATTATTCTGATTCGTTTTTAATCAAAATATGATTATTTACACCATTACTACATTTTAAATTCCTTTATTAAATTAATATAAAAATTCCAAATTTAGCTTATCGACTTTTGATTCCATCCAAAAGTCCCATATTAAAATATGAAGTATATAAATTGATTGTTTGGTTGTTTAAAAATCCAAATATATATAAGTTAATAAAAGATGTTTGAATAATCTAAATAAAAATAACAATTGTAGAAAGAATAAATTGAATAAGCAAATGAATTGTAAGTATGGAATTATAATTAATGTGATTTACAATTGTGAAATAATCTTATATATAAGAAATGAAACAACATGAATATATTTATAAATATGAGTTGTAAATGAAAATGAATTTAAGCTAATAATTTGAAATTTGAATCCCGTTTATTTTGAAAGTTATTTTTCAATGTTAAAGCAGTTGTATTATTATAAATCTATAAGATAAGTAAAATTTGGAATGATCTTATATAAGTAAAGTAAAATAGTGAAATTATATAAGTAAAAAGAGTTTATAAATGTGATTTATAAATATAAAAGGAATTTTTGAAAAAATATAAAGCACTGAATTCACTATTATTGCTGGGAAATAATAAGGATGATGATTGCAGCATCATCAGTATCAATTTTGAGTTTTTGTGCGATGGATTTGCTACTAATAGTAAAATTGAAATTGAAGTTTTATTGTGATAAACAAATTTGAATTTGAAATCCAAGTTGAAATTGATAAATATGTTTAAAACAAGCTTTGGACTTATAATATGAAATAATAAATTTGAGTTAGCATAATAAAACATATGATTTGAAATTTAGCTATAGGAAAGTTAAATAAAGTGAATCGGATTTGAACTGGATTAGACAAGTGATTGAAATGGAAATTAAATTAAACTTAAGTGGTAAGAGATTATATAATACGCATTTGAATGTTTGAATAGATAAGTTGTATAACTTATAAAATGAGAAATTGTAAGTAAAACCAAATATAAAAATAGTTAAAAAATTTGTTTGAGCAAAACAAAAATCTGAATTTGAATAGTGATATGAATTTGGCTTAAGCAAAGTTAAATAAAATAGAATTGGAATTAAACTATTAGTGAACTTAAGTTGTATAGTGAAAGTAAATGTAAGTAAGGATGAAATGGAACTTAAGTTAAGTGAAATGAAATGATGTTTAAAAAGAAACAACTCTTAAGTAATGTTGAATGAAGTTGATTTTGATATCTAAATGAATTAATAAAGTGAATTATTAAAATGAGGTAATGGAATGAATATAAACTTAAATGATTAAATGAAATTCAACTTTAGTTGTAAAATGCGGATATAGTGAATACTAGAATTCAGTCTGAATTGAATATTAAACCAATTAAAATTAAATGAGTTGAACCAAATTGAATGTAAAAGAAGTAAATATGAATTTGAGTGTAAGTTAAATTAATTTGGTAATGTTGGATATACATTGGTCGTTTGATGGATGTTAGTTAATTACATAGAGATTTATTAAGTGTTAATGTAATTGAAAGTTAAATAATTGAATTTAAATTGGAAGTGAAGTGAATCTAAATAGAATTGAATTTGATTTGAATGGGAAGTGAACCAACTTGAACGTAAATCAGTGAATGAAAACTAATTGAATAAATGAATGTTAGAATAATCCAATGTTATTGAATCAAATGTGATTAAATTGAAAATCAAATCAAAGAATATCAATAAGAAGTGAATTTATATTGATTTGGTTATGGATTGATTGGATATTTGTTGGATGTTAGTTGGATGATAGTTGTTTGATGCTTGGATTTGTTGTTTTTGATTGCATTTGCTATATTGGCATATATAGTTGTTATATTGGTATATCTTGTATATTGATATTACTTTCATATATACAAGTTTCTCATTTACTTGTTGAGTATTTAGTAGGTGTAGATGGTGCTTGCTTCGTGTTTGGAGCTCGCTTTCGCGCTATATTAGTCATATATGCTCGCTAATAATATATAAGGTACATATCTCGGATTACGTATCGTACTTTTATACTTTTTTCCCTACGAGATGCCTCGTCCTCGAAGATGAGATGTATATTTGTGATATATATATGTATGTATGTGTGTGTGTGTGTGTATATATGTTGTGACCCTACTACGATCAAACCGCGCAAAGGAGACACTGGCGATTTTTTTTGAAAAATGTAAGGTGTTAGAATTTTTTTGGATAATTTGTGATAAATAATTATTTTGATTTTTGAGTTACAATTTGAAACGACTTTCATTGGTTTTGAAAAGATAACATATATGGATTTGAAAACTTAGAAGGGTCTTTATAAGAAGTTTAACTAAATGATTTTGGAAAAGTTAAAATGTTTAAAAGGAATTTGAAATTTATTTTGAACGAATGTTTTGAAAAGTAAATGGGTTTTGTAATTTTTTTCTTACTTGGTAATTTCGAGGATGAAATTCTTTGAAGTGGGGGAGAATCTAACGACCCAAAATTTCAGTCATTTGAAATTCATATGTTTAACTGATTTTAAATACTCACAAGTTAATTTTATAAGCTGGAAAACTTATATTTGAAATATAAGGATTTAATTGGATAATTAAATTATTAATTTAATATTTGAAATTGCTGAAATATTTGAAATTTGAACTTAATATGAATAAAAATGATTTATAGAGTTGAATTAAATTTTATTTGAATTAGAATGGTGTTGGTAAACTTTTAAAATTGAATTAAAAATTAAATTATTAAAATTGAATATTTTAATATTTAATTAACGTGTAAAAATAGCGATTTTTCATATAGTGTCGGATTTCGACGAAACATATTTCATTAGATCTGTAATGTTACATTATTGTCGGATTTCAAATTTTGTGTCAATCGGATTTACGGTTTGTTCGTGGCAAGCTAAAACGCGTAGAAATCTGTTTAAGTTAATTTTGAATTTAAACAAGTCGATTAAAAACCTATCTTCTAAATATGGTCGAATTGGCACTCGGTATATATTCTATTGTGTTCGGAATAGGGGTAAAATATTATAAATGCCAGGCGGCATGCTTCATTTCGAGTTCGAAATTTTTTCGGGTGAATAGTGTTTTGGAATTTTCTATAAAAAGGACGTTATTTTTTCACTTTTTCACTAAAACCCTAGAATAGGTCAGCCGCCACCTTAATATTCAATGGTCGAAAACTTGTTTCCTTTCTCCTCGATTATATCCAAATCCATGCGTAATTAGCTGAAACCCCCTACTTAAACATTGAAGAGCATGTCGTGATCTATCGATCCGACGATGATGATCATTTAAGGCGGAGCTGATCGATGGCAAATTGGCCACAAATGTCGTGTGTTCGAACTCGATTTTTGAGGCAAGATGGCAACCGAGTTCGACGAGATTCAGGCCAAGGGTGGAGCAAGGGTTGGTCCTTCGAATGAAGGGATTTGATCGTCGTATATGTCGACGATGGTGGCACGTAAATTGATAAGAGTAGGCGGCATGATGGGTTTCACGGATGGATTTTTTCACGCGATGATGAAGAAGCAAATGCGCACGGCCATGATCTTGTTTGTGGAAATCAAGGGCCAGGATTAATTGTAGGGTTTGAAATTAAAAATAAAAATTGTGATATGTGTGTGTGTGTGTGTATCTATATATATATATATATATATATATATATATATATATATAAACTTTAAAATTGCATAACTTCTTCATACGATGTCCGATTTTGATGAAACAAGTTGCGTTGGATCTGTATTAACGAGCACTACATTTTAGATCTGGTTTAGAGTTAATTGGAGCTAGTTTAAATTTTGGGTAAAATTAAACGGTTGTTTAATTTTATTTGGAATAAAACACTACAACTGCTATTGGAACCAAAGTAAGTACAACTCACTCTTTCTGACTCACTGATATTTTTGTATAAGTGAGAATAATTTTTTTATGATGATTGATGATTGTTTGGATGATATGTGATATATTATATATATATTGATTGGTATTTGTATATATTCCTACATATTGGAGCAGATGAGACCCTATAAGTTCTTGTGTATGAGTGGATGACCTTTTGTACGTGCATCTACCTTGAAATGGACATTGTACATATATTTCTGATATGTATATTTGCTGTAGGTGACAGGTTGGAGGGATCCTACTGGATTCCTCACCACTGTTGATTTGTTTACAACTATTGTGATATATGCTGTTGTCGTATGATATATGATGTTTTGGATGTCGTGATTGATGTATTCAGTGCTGTTGCAGCATTGGGCCTATTTTTGGCAATTTAGAAGTATTTAAGTGATGATTTCAAATTAAAAAGGGATTTTAAAAGTGATTTTGAAGTTGTATGTTTTGTTAATTTTGAATGGTTATTGGGATGAATTGATTTTTAAACAAATAAAAGATATAATTTTATGTTACAAAAATTAAGATTTTTGTGAAATATGATTGAAATGTGATTTTTGAAATATGAAATTGATTATTTTGTAAAATAATTTAAATTAGGATTTTTGGCTTATTATAAGTGGCTTTTACATAAGATTTATAGAATTGAATTTTTAAAAATCAAAATAGTGGATAATCCTTTAATTAAATTTGGCATTGTGATGAATTTGGTAAAGGCATTATATCCGCGGTTTTGGATAGTGGATAATTCTTTATTAAATGTGTAGAAATATTGGATTTGGTAAATGGACTATATTCATGATTTTAGACAGTGCATAATATTTTAAAGTTCAATAAATGTTTTGGAAAGTGATATTTTAAATGAAGTTAAATGGTTTGAAGATGTTTTAAAATGTGTTAAGTATCGAAGAATACATAGGTTTCAACATCCTTTGTTGAAATAGACGTTTTCGAGAAGTAAGGAAGTGATGGACTATAACACCGTTGCTATAGTAAACGATTTCCGAAAGGAAATGTTTTGTATAGTATAAGGGATTTATATATCTATCCTATTTTCGAATCTATATACTAGTGATTTTGGATTATCATAACGATGTTTTATGTAACATTTGTAATGATGTTTCATGCAACATTCGTTTTGACCCAAATAAATGTGTTTAAAGAGAACATTTTCCTTAAACGGTAAAATATATACATAATCCCGATTTAAGTATATGTAATATTTTCTAAGTGTTGAAAATAAAATGAATTGTGAATTACTTATTATTAAATTAGTATATGGAAACGTTCTCCAATATAGAAAGTTGAAATGGTTTTGAGAATATATCTTTCTAAAGATAACTAGAAGTGAATATTTGGCAAATGATTTAATTAATAAAAGATTAATTAAAAGGGCCCAGTGATTGCTTATGGTGCTAAATATTTGTTTGTTTGCTTTGATAGTTAAATAACCGACTGACTTGATGTGGGAACTATTTAGTCGTACACTTAGTACGTAGGCTTCTGTGTGGACTTTATTATCATTTGTGTTGAGGATGTTGATTCGGGTAGTGCGGAGTATTACTCCAATCTACCGAGCTTCCTTCTTGGCCTAAAGGATAGCATATTGAAAATTGGATACGTGAAAAGTCTATGAGATTAGTTTCTATGTGAGGTTGGGAAACGCTTTTGCGTTGTTGATGCGAAGAGACCGGGATCGGTTTATCCAAAAACCACTTTGGACCAACATAAATGCGACGATTGTGCAGATTGTGATGATATTAATTTTCAGGATTTTTGGAGTGTGGGACTGCTTGTTGATCATTTGGGGTTAAAATCCTAATATACATATAGTAGCTGTGGTCTCTTCATTATGAAATATCCAATGCAAGGACTATTTGCTGCTAATCCTTGGGATTTCTCGACAGGATGTGGTAGGAGAGTACCTTCGGTTTGTTCTGTTCCTGAACCACTTATGTGGATATTTGTTTGACATTGCATTTCTAAAGATTAACAAACATACACCAATGCAATGTCAGACAAACATCCACACAAGTTGTTCAGAAACATGACAAACCGAAGGTACTCTCCTACCACATCCTGTCGGGAAATCCTAAGGATTAGGTGCGAATGTCCTTGCATTGGATATTTCATAATGAAGAGACCACATAAACTATATGTATATTAGGATTTTAACCCCAAACGATCAACAAGCAGTCCCCCACTATGAAAATCCTGAAAATTAATATCATAATAATCTGCACAACCGTCGCATATATGTTGGTCCAAAGTGGTTTTTGGATAAACCGATCCCGGTCTCTTCGCATCAACAACGCAAAAGCGTTTCTCAACCTCACACAGAAACTAAGTCTCATAGACTTTTCACGTCTCCAACTTTCAATTTGCTATCCTTTAGGCCAAGAAGGAAGCTCGGTAGATTGGAGTAATACTCCGCACTACCTGAATCAACATTCTCAACACAAATGATAATAAAGCCCACACAGAAGCCTACGTACTAAGTGTACGACTAAATAGTTCCCACATCAAGTCGAAGAACTAAAATGGCCAAATTGGATAGTCGGTTATTTAACTATCCAAGCAAACAAACAAATATTTAGCACCATAAGCAATCACTGGGCCCTTTTAATTAATCTTTTATTAATTAAATCATTTGCCAAATATTCACTTCTAGTTACCTTTAGAAATATATATTCTCAAAACCATTTCAACTTTCTATATTGGAGAACATTTCCATATACTAATTTAATAATAAGTAATTCACAATTCATTTTATTTTCAACACTTAGAAAATATTACATATACTTAAATCGGGATTATGTATATATTTTACTGTTTATGGAAAATGTTCTTTTTAAACACATTTATTTGGGTCAAAACGAATGTTGCATGAAACATCGTTACAAATGTTGCGTAAAACATCGTTATGATAATCCAAAATCACTAGTATAGAGATTCGAAAATAAGATAGATATATATATCTCATATACTATACAAAACATTTCCTTTTGGAAATCGTTTACTATAGCAACGGTGTTATAGTCCATCACTTCCTAACTTCTCGAAAACGTCTATTTCAACAAAGGATGTTGAAACCTATGTATTCTTCGATACTTAACACATTTTAAAACATCTTCGAACCATTTAACTTCTTTTAAAAATTCACTTTCCAAAACATTTATTAAACTTTAAAATATTACGCACTGTCCAAAATCAAGAATATAGTCCATTTATCAAATCCAATATTTCTACACATTTAATAAAAGGATTATCCACTATTTTGATTTTTAAAAATTAAATTTTATAAATCTTATATAAAAGCCACTTATAATAAGTCAAAATTCCTAATTTAAATTATTTTACAAAATAATCAATTTCATATTTCAAAAATCATATTTCAATCATCACAAAAATCATAATTTTTGTAACATAAAATTATATCTTTTATTTGTTTAAAAATCAATTCATCCCCATAACCATTCAAAATTAACAAAACATACAACTTCAAAATCACTTTTAAAATCCCTTTTTAATTTGAAAACATCACTTAAATACTTCTAAATTGCCAAAAATAGGCCCAATGCTGCAACAGCACTGAATACATCAATCACGACATCCAAAACATCATATATCATATGACAACAACATATATCGCAATAGCTGTAAACAAATCAATAGTGGTGAGGAATCCAGTTGGATCCCTCCAACCTATCACCTGCAACAAACATACATATTAGAAATATATGTACAATGTCCATTTCGAGGTAGATGCGCGTACAAAAGGTCATCCGCTCATACACAAGAACGTATAGGGTCTCATTTGCTCCAATATGTAGGAATATATCCAAATACCCATCAATATATATAAAATATATAAAATATCATCCAAACAATCATCAATCATCATAAAAATATTATTCTCACTTATACAAAAATATCAATGAGTCAGAAAGAGTGAGTTGTACATACTTTGGTTCCAATAGCAGTTGTAGTGTTTTATTCCGAATAAAATTAAAGAGCCGTTTAATTTTACCCAAAATTTAAACTAGCTCCAATCAACTCTAAACCATATCTAAAATGTAGTGCTCGTTAATACAGACCCAACGCAACTTGTTTCATCAAAAACGGACCTCGTATGAAGAAGTTATGCAATTTTAAAGTTTATGTGAATATATATATATATATATATATATGTATGTATGTATGTATGTATGTATGTATATATGTATGTATGTATGTATGTATGTATGTGTGTATATATACATACATATATCACAATTTTTATTTTTAATTTCAAACCCTACAATTAATCATGGCCCTTGATTTCCACAAACAAGATCGTGGCCGTGCACATTTGCTTCTTCATCATCGCGTGAAAAATCCAGCCGCGAAACCCATCATGTCGCCTACTCTTATCAATTTATGTGCCACCATCGTCGACATATACGACGATCAAACCCCTTCATTCGAACGATCAACCCTTGCTCCACTCTTGGCCTGAATCTCATCGAACTCGGTTGCCATCTTGCCTCGAAAATCGAGTTCGAACACACGACATTTGTGGCCAATTTGCCATCGATCGGCTCCGCCTTAAATGATCATCATTGTTGGATCGACAGATCACGACGTGCTCTTCAATGTTTTAGTAGGGGGTTTCATCTAATTACGCGTGGATTTGTATATAATCGAGGAGAAAGGAAACAAGTTTTCGGCCATTGAATATTAAGGTGGCGGCTGACCTATTCTAGGGTTTTAGTGAAAAAGTGAAAAAATAACATCCTTTTTATAGAAAATTCCAAAACACTATTCACCCGAAAAATTTTCAAACTCAAAATGAAACATGCCGCCTGGCATTTAAAATATTTTACCCCTATTCCGAACACAATGGAATATATACCGAGTGCCAATTCGACCATGTATGGAAGATAGGTTTTTAATCGACTTATTTAAATTCAAAATTCACTTAAACAGATTTCTACGCGTTTTAGCTTGCCACGGACAAACCGTAAATCCGATTGACACAAAATTTGAAATCTTACAATAATATAACATTACGGATCTAATGAAACAAGTTTCGTCGAAATCCGACACTATATGAAAAATAGCTATTTTTACACATTAATTAAATTTTAAAATATTCAATTTTAATAATTTAAGTTTTAATTCAATTTTAAAAGTTTACCAACACCATTCTAATTCAAATAGAATTTAATTCAACTTTATAAATCATTTTTATTCATATTAAATTCAAATTTCAATTATTTCAGCAATTTCAAATATTAAATTAATAATTTAATTATCCAATTAAATCCTTATATTTCAAATATAAGTTTTCCAGCTTACAAAATTAACTTGTGAATATTTAAAATCAGTTAAACATATGAATTTCAAATGACTGAAATTCTGGGTCGTTACATTCTCCCCAACTTCAATGAATTTCGTCATCGAAATTACCAAGTAAGAAAAAAATTACAAAACCAATTAACTTTTCAAAACAATTCGTTCAAAATTAAATTTCAAATTCCTTTCAAACATTTTAACTTTTCCAAAATCATTTAGTTAAACTTCTTATAAAGACCCTTCTAAGTTTTCAAATCCATATATGTTATCTTTTCAAAACCAATGAAAATCGTTTCAAATTGTAACTCAAAAGTCAAAATAATTAGTTATCACAAATTATCCAAAAAATTTCTAACAACTTGCATTTTTCAAAAAAATTCGCCGGCGTCTCCTTTGCGCGGTTCGATCGTAGTAGGATCACAACATATATATATATATATATATGTATTTGTATATATATCACAAATATACATCTCATCTTCGAGGATGAGGCATCCCGTAGGGAAAAAGTATAAAAGTACGATACGTAATCCGAGATACCTTATATATTATTAGCGAGCATATATGACTAATATAGCGCGAAAGCGAGCTCCAAACACGAAGCAAGCACCATCTGCACCTACTAAGTACTCAACAAGTAAATGAGAAACTTGTATATATGAAAGTAATATCAATATACAAGATATACCAATATAACAACTATATATGCCAATATAGCAAATGCAATCAAAAGCAATAAATCCAACCATCAAATAACTATCATCCAACTAACATCCAACAACTATCCAATCAATTCATAACCAAATCAATATAAATTCACTTCTTATTGATATTCTTTGAATTGATTTTCAATTTAATCACATTTGATTCAATAACATTGGATTTTTCTAACATTCATTTATTCAATTAGTTTTCATTCACTAATTTACGTTCAAGTTGGTTCACTTCCCATTCAAATCAAATTCAATTCTATTTAGATTCACTTCACTTCCAATTTAAATTCAATTATTTAACTTTCAATTACATTAATACTTAATGAATCTCTATGTAATCAACTAACATCCATCAAACAACCAATGTATATCCAACATTACCAAATTAATTTAACTTACACTCAACATTCATATTTACTTCTTTTATATTCAATTTGGTTCAATTCATTTAATTCCAATTAGTTTAATATTCAATTCAGACTGAATTCTAGTATTCACTTTATCCACATTTTACAACTAAAGTTGAATTTCATTTAATCATTTAAGTTTGTATTCATTCCATTACCTCATTTTAATAATTCACTTTATTAATTCATTTAGATATCAAAATCAACTTCATTCAACATTACTTAAGAGTCATTTCTTTTTAAACATCATTTCGTTTCACTTAACTTAAGTTCCATTTCATCCTCACTTACATTTACTTTCACTATACAACTTAAGTTCACTAATAGTTTAATTCCAATTCTATTTTATTTAACTTTTGCTTAAGCCAAATTCATACCACTATTCAAATTCAAATTTTTGTTTTGCTCAAACAAATTAGTTTAACCATTTTTATATTTGGTTTTACTTACATTTTCTCATTTTATAAGTTATACAACTTATCTATTCAAACATTCAAATGCGTATTATATAATATCTTACCACTTAAGTTTAATTTAATTTCCATTTCAATCGCTTGTTTAATCCAGTTCAAATCCGATTCACCTTATTTAACTTTCCTATAGTTAAATTTCAAATCATATGTTTTATTATGCTAACTCAAATTTATTAATTCATATTATAAGTCCAAAGCTTGTTTTAAACATATTTATCAATTTCAACTTGGATTTCAAATTCAAATTTGTTTATCACAACAAAAATTCAATTTCAATTTTATTATTAGTAGCAAATCCATCACACAAAAACTCGAAATTGATACTGATGATGTTGAAATCATCACCCTTATTATTTCCCAGCAATAATAGTGCATTCAGTGCTTTATATTTTTTCAAAAATTCCTTTTATATTTATAAATCACATTTATAAACTCTTTTTACTTATATAATTTCACTATTTTACTTTACTTATATAAGATCGTTCCAAATTTTACTTATCTTATAGATTTATAATAATACAACTACTTTAACATTGAAAAATAACTTTCAAAATAAACGGGATTCAAATTTCAAATTATTAGCTTAAATTCATTTTCATTCATGTCATATTTATAAATATATTCATGTTGTTTCATTTCTTATATATAAGATTATTTCACAATTGTAAATCATATTAATTATAATTCCATACTTACAATTCATTTTCTTATTCAATTTATTCTTTCTACAATTGTTATTTTATTTAGATTATTCAAACATCTTTTATTAACTTATATATATTTGGATTTTCAAACAACCAAACAATCAATTTATATGCCTTATATCTGCAAGTTATATTGTTAATATTGCAATTGTATTCGATCCTCTTTATTGAGTAAGATGCGGGTTCGTGGAAGCAAAGGCTAGTTTGATGCTTTTAGTTTCATAAGTAGAGTTTGCTTGCCAGAAAATTTGGTCTGTATTATGCTTACCATATGTGTTGTCATTGTTGTTGATGATTTAATACCTCAGATATGGGAGGCCACTTTTAGCTTTGTTTCCTTTTGTTGGTTTGGGCCATTTGTGGCAAGTTGTAATTTTTCGGATCGAGCCACGCAAAGAAGATACTATTGAAATTTTCCGTAACTTTAATAGACTTTGAAATCTAATAAAATTTCAATTAATTAATTTGTAAAAGCTTAAAGGATTTTGTAAGTTTAAGTAATCCATTTCTATGAATTGATTTTGCAAGATTTAATAGGTGGAAATTTTTAAAAGATAAGGGTTCAATGATATTTTCTACATTTGGAAATTTCGGGGCCGAAATTCCTTTGACAGGCGAGATTGTAACAACCCGAAATTTCATTTTATGATTTTTGGTTATTTAATAAATTTTAAAATTGGAATAACTGGTTTCTAAGGTTTAAAATCTTGAGTTAAAGTATAAGGATTATTTATATATTTGAAATCGTGAATTTAATACTTAAAGAGTGATTTAAATATCTGGATTTTGAATTGAATATTTATTTAATGGTCTTATTTAACATCTTTAAATTAATAAATAATAACAATGAATTCATTTTATAAATTTATTTGCAACAATATGGTTCGAATAAACAATAAGAAAATTTATTTTTAATATAAGACATGGAATTTTGAACACTTTATAATTAAATATCGGAATTATTTAAATAATAGAACCTTGGTTTTAATTTAGATAAAATCATT
Source organism: Allium cepa (assembly GCA_030765085.1). Classification (NCBI taxonomy): domain Eukaryota; kingdom Viridiplantae; phylum Streptophyta; class Magnoliopsida; order Asparagales; family Amaryllidaceae; genus Allium; species Allium cepa. The sequence goes on along the minus strand of CM060930.1, from coordinate 90,898,349 downwards.
TCGAAAACTCATTTATATTCTTGTTAAATAATAAATGATAACAGTAAACTTTTAATTTATAATTAAAAGTGGTTAACCTGGTCTTAATAATAATTTCTTTTAATTAATGTGTGACATCCTTGGGAACTGTCTTGGATTTTGATAAAACTAGTGCCATTCGATCTATGATAATAAAGTGAGGTGCGCCGATGAGTTTTGCGATAATCCGATGCACCATATGGTCGTGCAAGCTTGAAACGCATAACGATTTAATTAAGTGAATAATAATAAGAACAACCAAAAGGTTAACTTTTGTATATGATATAATTAGGTCTCGAATAGTTTCATTGAGTTTGGAATAGGGGTATTTGGCTAGGAATGCCAATGAGCATGCCTTGATTGGAGTTCAAAATATTTTCAAGCGTGAATAGTGTCTTAGAGATTAGCTATATAAGGACCCCCAAACCTAATCTTTTTCCCAAACAAGAAAATATAAACCCTAGCCACCATTTTTGTTCACACAAACTCTTTCATCCAATGGTTATGGCTTATCGAAGCCACCGATGGTGTTTTCAGGTGAAGTTGTAAACTGCGAAAATGTACGACACTGCATGTTGAAGATGATGGATAGTTGGATCGTCCTAGATCGAAGCGAGGTGACGGCAATTCGAGTTCGAAGACGTTCGTCATTTTAGATTCATGGTGGCATTTGCGATGTTGTTAGGGGATAGGACCGATGGCAGTAGGTTCATCATGGTCGGGGCTAATTGCAGCGTGGTGGTGATGGTGACTGGAGGGTTGAAGTGGCGGTGGCGAGCGATTAAAGTTGCGGCCGGGTTTCGATCATGATTTGATGATAAGAGCGGGATTAAGGTTAAGATAAGTAATTAAGGGGATTAATGATGTAATTAAGAAGATAATTATATTATTTAATTTGTTAATCTTATAAATGCATTAACTTGATCATACAAGGTCCAAGTCGAATGCGGTCGGTCGCGTTGCACTCGTATCAATAATAGCTATGGATAGGAATTGGATTCTTGAAATTTGAACTCTATTCAATTTTAGACAGAACCAGAATGTTTTGGCAATAACAGGAATTTTGGTTAGTTAACTCACCTCTGAATGATACTATAAATGTTATGTAGTATATAAAAATTGTTGATTACATGTTTGGATGCTTTATTCGATTGATTGTTGGGTTAAATAAATTATCGCTTTTGAAAGCAGTCAATATATAAAATCAATTGTAGGGAATTTGTAGAGGATCCAATGGAATTCCTTGCCACTATTAATCTAGTTCCTATTATATTCATGTTATACGAATTATCGAAATGTTGAATATCAAACTTGATTGTTGGTTCCTTTTTAGGTATGAATATGTTAAAACTTAACCCCTTTAGTGACAAAAAAATACATAACAATATCAGTTAAGTGCTTGGGTGGCTATTGGCCTCAACTTAGTATTTTGAAATACTATTAATTGTCGTTTGGCTTGAAATTGGTTTTTGATCCGAAGAACGATTTTATATCTAACCTTTGGGTTTTCTGTAATATTTTAATTTGAGCGAATTTTGAACCTCTCTTTTTTACCTCAACCTTCTTACTTGTCTTTTCTAAATCATTTAGAAATGTTTTAAAGTGGTTTGACTATTGTTTGAAAATGCTGTGAAAGTATTATTTTAAAGTTATCGATTAATATTTAATATCGTTAAAAGCTATCTATTTAAATAATTAAAAATGAGTTGGAAATAATAATAATTATTTATTAATAATGTTTTGAAATTAATAATAATTATTTATTAATAATTTTTGGGAAGTTCATTATTATTTATTATAAGAATGTTTGAAGATATATTATTATGTTTTATTTAATAATGTTTAAAATTGTTAATTATTACACTTATAATGTCATGAAGTTAATCATTATTATTTGTTAATAATGTTAAGTTGTTATTTATTGTTATTATATAATAATGTTTCAAAATAAATTATTATTTATTTATTTATAATATTTTTAAATTATCAATCATTATATTAATAATATGTTTGGAGTAAAATATTTATTTTATTAATGATGTTCTAAGGGAAAATTGATTTTGTAACTATTATTCTTAGAAAGTAATTTATTATTTATTTATGATGTTTAAAATTAATTAATTTATCTGATTAATTATATTACAAATAATAAGTTGATTTATAAAAGGACTTTATTTTATAAAAGAGTTTATAAGTGAAAATAGAGTTTTGGATTTGCACAAGATTTTCACAAAGACTTTATAAATGATTTTTATAAAGGAGTTTTAAAAGGGTTTTCTATAAAGGATCTTCATAAGGAGTTTTATAAGGGAATAACGTTTTATAGATTTTTCTAGAGATTTATAAAGAGTTTTATTAAAGGCTTTATAGATTTATAAAAAAAGAGTTTTATAAATGTTTTAGAGATTTGTAAAAGGAGTTTATAAATGATCTTTGAGTTGTGTAAAAGGGGAATTTATAAAAGAAGATGAGATTGATTTCCATAAAAAACTTTAATTAATTATGGTGGTATGGAAAACATCTTTCCATACTTAACACGAAAAGGTAATCTTTCTTAGTGTTTGCAAATATACTTATACCGTTGAGATAAGTATATGATGTTTTCGTAAGTATTGAAGGGAGTATAAAGGGGTTTTGTAAATATATTTCGTAAAAGTATTTTGATATAAGTATTTACAAAGTGATTTTAATTTATGAAAGGATTAATTAAATAGGGTTGCTGTAACATTCGCCTTTTCGCACGATTTAAACAGACACACGTGCCGATTCAAACCATATGTAAGGGCAGATTGTTATGGGATAAATAAGAATACAGAGAAAGAAAAAACTAAACAGAATCTCACAGCGGAAGGATAAAATATAATAATAAATATACAGTTCATAAATCTGCTTACAAAACCTTTGATTTTATTTATACCATACATATCAGAGTACACATACCATATAACAATGCAGCGGAACAATATGAGTGTAGTACAATAATATAAATAATAGTAATACGAATCTTCGTCTTCGTCCTCCAGAGCTAAAACTTCAATCCTGAAACGCTCGGACTGACCCGAGCGAATTGAAAAGACAAAACACTCGAGTCAGAACTAAAAGACCTTATGTGAGTTAAATTTTTAGAAATAAATATGAGTGCAGTAAATCAAGAGATGCTCGGGATTTACATCTCCTAAGGATCCGTTAAACTATTTACTATGTAGTATATTTCGCTATTATAATAGTGCCTAATTGTAAAATAAACTTACTTTTAAATAGCGTTAAGGCTTTACATTTTCCACCTTAACACGTAAAATGCCAATAGTCTATACAGTACCGTAATACCTCCTGATCGGGAGGCTACCAGAGGATACTCCATAGGTACGACACAATTAGAAACTCGTAGTAAAGGCTCGGTATGGTAGGTGACACGGCACAACTAGGCAATGCCAGGGTAGATATACCAATTGCTATCCGGGCTGATGGAAACGCGCAGCGCGCAGCTACCGCCCACCACGAACAAACTCCCCCAAAATCAGAAAAAAATAAAGTGGCCACTGAATCAATCCAAAGTCAAAGTATAGTATCGAAGAGGAGTGTCCGATCAGAGGTATGACCTCATTGGCCCGAGAATCACTCCTGTTTTAGCCACCTTATGCCAACTCACGGGAGTCGGGTCCACGTATTTACCTTACAGGAAACGCCGCCACCAAGCTACTTCATTCTGGAATCTCCACCGCGTACACGGTTAGTCAAAGTGGTTTTCAGTATCGACAGAGAGTATGTCCATATCCGATCCCGGTCTCTTTGCCAAACAATCGTTATTATAACACCGCGGTCATTTAAAAATAATTATACTTTTAAAACCAAAATAAAATATCCATTTAAAACCCATATAAAAATGATATCATTTTTATTCTTAAAACCCCAAACCAATACGATATCATTTTATTTTCCAATATATATTATTTCCAAAATCATAGGGTTTCCAAAGTAAAATATTTAGAAATCAAAACTCTTGAATATAATATTTCCAACTTATACTACCTTGAAAAAAACATAGCTTTGAAACAAATTTCCATCTCTTAAATGGTTAAATATTTAACTACTTTTATAAAACAAAATAGCTTCTTTAGATTTCACAAATCAATTCTAAATATCGATTTAAACTTCCAAATACCATTTAAATTCTTATGGTTAAAAGCTTTAAATATTTCACCATTTCAAAAACAAACTTATTTGACAAACCCATATGTATCAAATCCAATTACTTATTATTTAGACTTGAAATGTTTACTTATTGAATTCAATATAATTTAAGTAAATGTGACAGCCCGCAAATCCGTACCCCTTGAATCAACACTATTGTATACAAATTGACTCAAGTGGCACAGAAATACGAACCATTAGGGTTAAAGAAGAAGAGATAGAAGAAGAAGAAACTAAACAATATCAGAATCTCGCAGTCGCAGCGAAATAAAATATAATAGTAAATATAGATCTTTACACAAAATGAAAACTGTATCACTTTTATACATCATATCATCAGAGTGTCTCATACATCAACAATCACAAATCAGACATACCATGCAATCATAGCAGTGGATATATATAGGTACATATAATACGTCTCAGACTCCAGCTCCTCTCCTGCTCCATAGCAACCTGTCCTGAACATATAATACTCGGTCTGACCCGAGCATTATAATGAAATAACACCCCAGTCAGTCTGGAATACCAGCTGATAATAATGCATCCAAATTGATTATTAAAGTTTCAAAAATCCTTTGAAAAACAAAAGCAACTCGTAAGACCACGCCACAAATAAACATGTCGGGTTTTTACCTTACGATAGCTAAAACACTTTTTATAGAAATCCTCTGATATTATAATAGGGTCTATTTACAAATACTTATAAAATAGCCGAAATTGTTACATCTATTAAATTCCAGCTACTAGCCACCGAAGTGGGTAATACAAACAAAACTTGTACAAGGCTCGTAGGGAAAATGGATTTCCAACAATGACTAGGCACTGGGGTACCACCTATCACAGTACGGGGCCTAGATCACCGTACCGAGGATTACTCCCTTCATCCCCTGCAACACAAGGCCGGAACCATTCCTTACTGAACAGTCCCGAACAAGATAAGCCCCGTGGTTGGCGCGACCAACCACCCACTAAGCCGAAATATATATAAGGGACGTCTAGAAAGGGGAAATATCTTGTCCTGCTTGGGCATGACCCACCTAACCTTGCTGCATATCCCCTGATTTTCAGTCATTCCCGGTTGATGAGGCTTGAGGCTAAGCGTTACCTTTAGAACGTTTTCACTTAGAATGCCCATCGTCCACCTGACGATGTTTCGCAAGCGTTCGTCCATACAAGTCCGTCCCGGGTTCGAACGGAACCGAAGGCACTATTCCTACTACATCCATTTTGGAAATATCCTCAGGATTAGTAGCGACTAGCCCTTGCACTTCACTGCTCCATCTTCGACTCCAAACTCGTTTTTCCGCACGAAACGTACAAATCGGATCGAAGTGGTTTTCGAGAAATAAATCTCGATCCCGGTCTCTTCGAAACGATCAACGCATTTGTCCAATATTGATAGTCGGTGATTTAACTATCAATTTATATTCATAAACATCCATAAGCATCCATCACACAATAAATAATTCCCATATTATTTATTTGCCTCAATATCTTTAAAAGATATATTTTCAAAGTTTCAAAGCTCATTTGAAATCAATCCCCAAAATTCTTTCCTTTACAAGGTAAATCCTTTACCATATATTCCCATTGGAAATAACCAAGTTCAAAACAACTTAGTTTGAAAACAGTTAAAAACATTTTATATTGAAATGTACTCTAAAATACGTAAATTCACTTCTAGTTACTTACTCAAAATATAATTTCAAAACATGTACAGTAAAACCATTTATTAAGATATAAACTTTGATTTTAAATAAGGTTTTTAATAAACTAAATTTAAAGTAGTGTTTTTAATAAGATAAATGCTAATTTCAAATGACTTAAGTCTAAAACTAGTCTTTTAAACAAATCCATTTGTAAAAATAATTATTAAGGTATTTATAAAATTTACTATTGCTAATTATTAATAATTATTTAAAACAATAATTTCTAAACACACTTTTAAACAAGTTTGAATTTTTAAAACTTTCTTTTTATAAAATCAGTTTAAACTCGAACTTCATTTTTCTCAGGGAATCTCATTTCCACTTAAACATCACAGAAATCCTTCTCACGATTTCTGTCGATTTATTTCAATTTAGTTTTATGGTTTAATAACATAAATTTACTTTCACATTTATCAACTAACAACGTTTCTCTTATTGATCATTCCAGATTTTATCAATTTTCAATTTTTCATTCCAAATAGATTTCAAATTTTAATTCTTTTAAATTCATTAATTAACAATATCTTTTATTTTTCAAAAATTCAATTTATTCATTTATAATTAAATTATGGATTTATAATTTATCCAGCAATATTCCAATACAATTTTATTTCAGTTTTTCATCCAAACAGATTCCAATGTTTGTATTCCTTTAAATTCCTTATTTATTAATTTCTTAATTTCTTTTGAAATCCCAATTTAATTTCTTATAATCAAAACTCCAATTTTCTTTATAATTAACATTCTGGGTTTAAAGTTTATACCAAAATATCACAATACAATTTACTTTCAAATTTATCCATCACAATATATAAACAGGCATCATCATTAACTATATAAAAATATTACTACATTGTGAGGAATCCGGTTGGATCCCTCCAACCTGTTTTCCCTGCATCCACAAATATTAGCACATCACATATATAAATATCAATCCAGACTGATAATAACAATAATATGCAACCAATCACACAGATATTTAAATATTTATTATTTAAATCTGCCAATATCCAAATGTGAGTGAGAATAACTCACCTTGAGTTTCGGCGAGCGTTCGAAATTCAAATTAAACCGAACGACGTTCAATTTAACCCAAATTTCTACTTGCCCGGAATGACTCCGGATCTGCGCCATCACGTAGTATTCTTTTCTGCGATTCCAACGCCACCAAAATCGTCGAATTCTGACCAAGTATGTACAAGATATGAATTTTTAAAGTTCAATTACAGATTTAAAAACAATCCCTTTTAAATTTTAATTTTATTATACCCCATTATCATCCAAGCCTCTAGATCTAGAGACCAAAATCTCAGCCGCACGTTGACCTTCTTCCCCCCACGCGATTCAACTCAGCCAAAAAACGAACCCATCTTCGGCTTCATCCCATTGGACATCGCCTCCTCTTTGACTAGTTCGATGACGATCAGACTCCACTGCATCGAAGGCCACGACGCTCCTAACACTCGACCAAAACGTGGCAACACTCGGCTGCACCAATTTGTCGAAAAACGAGAACAACCCCGCGGCCTTCGCGCCCAATTTCTAGCCATTCCGTTGAACTTCGCAACGACCCACCGTACAGATGTGAAGAGCTCGAGGTCTACTTCGTTTCTATAGTTGGAAATTTTTGCAAAAGTTTGATAGATTTGAAGAAAAATAAAGAAGAAGCTCTCACATTACCGGCCATTGAACGTTATAAGCGGCGGCTTGAACGTGATGCTAGGGTTTGATAAAAATGTTAAGATATATTATATTGTTTAATATTATTTTATTAATAAAATTCTCGATTTAACAACCTATGCAAACGAACTCCAATTCTCGCGTACCAACAGGCGTTCCTGGGGTATTTCCGCATTCCGGACACAAGAGAACAAGTTTCATAAGCTAATTTGATTGTATGTGCGAGATACGGAATTAAACGATCAATTTAAAATTAAATCGGATAAATCGATTTCGATGCGTTTCGAGCTGCCACGGTCAAACGACAATTCCGATTGCTACGAAAATTAAAATCCGGTAATAACTAACCATTACGGATCCGATGGAACTGGTTTCGTCGAATTCTGAGACTGTGCGCCGGAAGGCTATTTTAACTCGTCTATTAAATCGAGCAAATTTCCGAAATTATCGAAATCACTCAAAATTTCCACTTTTTAAAATTTTATTAACTTAACAATAAATCATATGAAATTTATAAGCACATTAAAAATCATTTTGGCTCATTCCGGACCAAAATCAGATTATTTGCATTTTTATAATATAAATCCAATTATTAAATTAACATAAAATCCCAAATTCAATCTATTAACTTTTAATTTCTTCTAATGGTCCAATATTCAAATTCAAACCTAATTAGACCTGAATTAAGTTTTAGAATCTAATTTTATCCCTATTTACCATCAAAATTACCAATTACCTCAATTCTAATATTAAATTAGTATTATTCACTTTCCAATTAAATTCCCGTATTTGAAATTTAACCAATTCTATTTACTTAATCAAAGTCTTTTATTTCAAAATTTTTAATTATAATCCACATTCAACATTTAAAACGAATTAAATGTTCAATTTTAGCGACCCAAAATTCCGTGTCGTTACATTCCTCCCCCCTTATAAAAATTTCGTCCCCGAAATTTGCTAAGGTAGAAGATACTCTCAAACCCACTTATCCCATTTGCTTAGTTAAAAGCTTATATTCACTTCCCAAAATCCTTTTTGCTCAATTCCCAAACCTATTTGCTTTATTAACTCTAAAGCTTTAATTTAACTTATAACTTCCCAAGTTATCAAAATTTTCCCAAAATCCCAAAAAATTTCTAACTCCCAAAATTTCCGAAATTTTTTGGCAGAGTCTCCCCTGTACGGAGGAGCTTTCGCGATATCGCGATACAAACAAATATATATACATCGACCCACACGGTCGGAAACCAAAATATATCACAATTTATATACCATTTCTCAATTTTATTAGCGTAGGCGTACCTTTTTAGCAAATTTTAAAAACAAGTAGCTAATATATAATGCATAAACGTGCTCCAAACCTCTCGAACGCCTCGCATTCCTGCACTTACTCAACAAACTCATCAGGTTTCAAAAATATGAACATTTTACAACATTTCCAATATAAGTATAAGCCAAACATATCCATTGCATAGCCAAACCAAGTAAACTTCATCATTTAACAATATTAGCCATATTTACTAACAATTCAAAGATTTAAATCACCTTTCAAATTACCTATTCAAGTCCAACTTCATTTTTATTTCACTTGGATGATTTATACCCAAGTCCACTATACACAATTCATATTTATTTCAACCAATTAATTGTTATTTAACATATGGTTAACATGTGCTTCACTAACATCTTTCTATATCATTTCAATATCAAGTTGATTCACAAACCAATTTCTTATTTCAAATTTGAAGCATTTGCATTTCTTTTATAATTCATTTTCATTCTTTTGCAAAATTACTTAATAACATTACAATCCATTCCAATTTATTCAAAACCAATTCAGTTGTTGTTTAAACAATTCAATTCTGAATACATTCAAATATTCATGTCATTCAAGCCAAAAATAATCACCACTTAAGCTCTTAGCCATTAAAAATTAATTTCAGTTTAGATTTATATTAATTCTATTCAATCCGGCATGGTTCATAATCCAAGCATGCTTATTCCATTTCAATTATGAAATCAATCCTTACTCTCATTTTTCAAATTTATTATTCATCTTAAGTTTATTTGTATTATATTATTATTATTATTATTATTATTATTATTATTATTATTACTTTTATTATATATATTTTTTCTTCATAGTTATATAAGTCATTCCATTCTTATTTACAACTCATATATTCTTTCTTTATAATATCTCCATCATTTTCTTATAAATCAATTTTTATTTTCACTTGATTCTCATCCAAATCAAATTCCAATTCATTTACAAACTTTAATGCACTTTGCCTATTTATTTAAATCCATTTTAGACTTATTTTATTAGGAAAGAAACCACTTTACATTATTTCATTCTTTTGAATTTATTTATACTTCAAACTATCACCATTATAATCTAATTTCATTTTTCATCCACTCTTCAATATTTGTTACCACAAATTTTAAATCCCATGCCACAACTGGATTTTTATTTACTTTCCAAATTTTGGACCAAACTATCAAAATTCTTTTCATTACCATACACATTCCATATAATTTAACTTATACAAAATTCATTTGCAACAATTATTTTGGATATGGTTGAGTATGCATTTATTTCAGTCAACATCATTCCAACTAAATTAAATTTCCTTCCCATTGGATCCTTATCCAAATTTAATTCAAGTTTCCTTAAATTTTGTTTAGCCAAATTAAATTCATCCCACTTCTTTTACCCCTCATATAAGGATTGAACTCCATTCAATATTATTTATTATACAACTGGAATTTAATTTCAATTTCATTATCAAACAATTTTCCATTTTCCCCATACATAAGTCCAAGACTTATTTGCTAACTTAAGAACACCCACATTTTTGTTCTCACTTTGCTTCATTAGACTTTGCATCTCATTAATGGCTAAGTTTTGGATTTTCCACACCATTCAACTCTTTCCATTAATGAATTTCAATTTCATTTCTATTTAAAAGTTTAGGTTGCTTATTTAAGTCCACTTCCATTGTATAATCACAAATTCAAATTATATCTAAGAATATGAATTTCTTTATGCAATTTAAGGAATTTTACATTTCACCTTTATATCCAATTCAATTCAATTTCAATTCAATTATATTTAATTCAATTTCAAATCCGCAATTTTAATTCTCCATATACAAGTTCAAAACTTAATTATTAACTTGAGTTCACTTACTTCTTTTATATCTCACTTTATCCTATCCCATTTCACATTTCATTTGAGTTTAGTTTGGGCTCACCATACCATTCAATTATTTCTCATTTGTGATTATAACTCCATTTCTCTATTTATAAGTTCACCAACTTATTTATTTTAAAGCTCATATTGCTCATTTCAATCCATCTACATCTTATAATCACTATCTCGGATTTTACATGTATATGTATTACTGAATTCTTAGGGATACAAATCTCCTTTCACTTTAATCCGTTGCACATTTTAAATCCACAACTCCAGATTATAAGTATAATACTTAATAGCTTATGGGTACCATTCATTACACAATAACCTACAATTTCAAATCCAACTCACATTTTCATTTAGCCCAAATCCATTTAATTCTAAACTCAGTTTATTTAACTTATCCAAGTTAATTTCAAATTTTCTATTCACTTCAATATATTTCATTCACTTTCAATTACTCAAGTTAAATTTTAATTCCAAGATTAAAATTTTCAATTCTTCCTTCTTATTAATATCTACTTCACTTAATAAGTTCAATAGTTAGTTCATTTTAATTTTACACATCATTTAAATATAATTTTCCAGAATTCAATTGCCCGGTTTCATTTCAAAACCATTTTGAACTATTTCAATTCATACCCATTTGGTATATCAAATCAAATCCCAGATTTCCCAAAACAATTTGTTTATACCAAACAAACTTTCTCATTCTGAAAATTTCCAAAACAACTGTTATAACCAACCAGTCCAACCAATATCATAACCAAGTATTAGGGAAGCAATCCATCACTTTAGAAACTCGAAAATGAATTCTAATGATGTGGCCAGCATCATCAGGATTATTTCCAGCGACTGAAGTGAGTTCAACGCTTCTTACTTTTCTAAATTCATTTCAAAACAGTTTCCATTCAAAAATATCTTCCCAAAATAATTCTCTCTTATTGCCTTCAAACACTTTGGAAAACATTTTAAACCTTTTCAGGATTTCAAATTTCCAAACCTTTTATTTTCCATTACATTTAAAATCCTTTTCAAAACTTCCGGGTTTAAATTCTGGTTTAATTCACATTTAGTTATTCTTCCTTTTATATAATTTATACTCATGGAATTTATTTGGTTATATCTATTTCACATTTTAGATTAACTTTTAGATTCTTATTTACTTATTGTATTAGCACCCAATCAACCAAATATATATATAATAATTTCAGAAAATTATTTCTTTTATATCAAAATATAATTTTGGGTAAAATTATTTCATTTACCCACTTTAAAAAACAATACTATGTCGGTTTATCTTGTTTAGGAGTTTAGAAACCCCTATCGATACGGTTGTACTTCCCGCACCGACCAGAATTCATAAACACTCAACCGATAAGTCAACACAGTATAAAAACATTTTTATATGCACTAACAAGTACGCTCGCATATCTATTAATACACTCAACTCATTATAGAGTACTATTGACTCTGTTTAATGAGTAATTTCCCCACCAAAGCCTAGGTTGTCGCCAACCTAAGCTCTGATACCAAGTGTGACAGCCCGCAAATCCGTACCCCTTGAATCAACACTATTCTATACAAATTGACTCAAGTGGCACAGAAATACGAACCATTAGGGTTAAAGAAGAAGAGATAGAAGAAGAAGAAACTAAACAATATCAGAATCTCGCAGTCGCAGCGAAATAAAATATAATAGTAAATATAGATCTTTACACAAAATGAAAACTGTATCACTTTTATACATCATATCATCAGAGTGTCTCATACATCAACAATCACAAATCAGACATACCATGCAATCATAGCAGCGGATATATATAGGTACATATAATACGTCTCAGACTCCAGCTCCTCTCCTGCTCCATAGCAACCTGTCCTGAACATATAATACTCGGTCTGACCCGAGCATTATAATGAAATAACACCCGAGTCAGTCTGGAATACCAGCTGATAATAATGCATCCAAATTGATTATTAAAGTTTCAAAAATCCTTTGAAAAACAAAATCATCTCGTAAGACCACGCCACAAATAAACATGTCGGGTTTTTACCTTACGATAGCTAAAACACTTTTTATAGAAATCCTCTGATATTATAATAGGGTCTATTTACAAATACTTATAAAATAGCCGAAATTGTTACATCTATTAAATTCCAGCTACTAGCCACCGAAGTGGGTAATACAAACAAAACTCGTACATGGCTCGTAGGGAAAATGGATTTCCAACAATGACTAGGCACTGGGGTACCACCTATCACAGTACGGGGCCTAGATCACCGTACCGAGGATTACTCCCTTCATCCCCTGCAACACAAGGCCGGAACCATTCCTTACTGAACAGTCCCGAACAAGATAAACCCCGTGGTTGGCGCGACCAACCACCCACTAAGCCGAAATATATATAAGGGACATCTAGACAGGGGAAATATCTTGTCCTGCTTGGGCATGACCCACCTAACCTTGCTGCATATCCCCTGATTTTCAGTCATTCTCGGTTGATGAGGCTTGAGGCTAAGCGTTACCTTTAGAACGTTTTCACTTAGAATGCCCATCATCCACCTGACGATGTTTCGCAAGCATTCGTCCATACAAGTCCGTCCCGGTTTCGAACGGAACCGAAGGCACTATTCCTACTACATTCATTTTGGAAATATCCTCAGGATTAGTAGCGACTAGCCCTTGCACTTCACTGCTCCATCTTCGACTCCAAACTCGTTTTTCCGCACGAAACGTACAAATCGGATCGAAGTGGTTTTCGAGAAATAAATCTCGATCCCGGTCTCTTCGAAACGATCAACGCATTTGTCCAATATTGATAGTCGGTGATTTAACTATCAATTTATATTCATAAACATCCATAAGCATCCATCACACAATAAATAATTCCCATATTATTTATTTGCCTCAATATCTTTAAAAGATATATTTTCAAAGTTTCAAAGCTCATTTGAAATCAATCCCCAAAATTCTTTCCTTTACAAGGTAAATCCTTTACCATATATTCCCATTGGAAATAACCAAGTTCAAAACAACTTAGTTTGAAAACAGTTAAAAACATTTTATATTGAAATATACTCTAAAATACGTAAATTCACTTCTAGTTACTTACTCAAAATATAATTTCAAAACATGTACAGCAAAACCATTTATTAAGATATAAACTTTGATTTTAAATAAGGTTTTTAATAAACTAAATTTAAAGTAGTGTTTTTAATAAGATAAATGCTAATTTCAAATGACTTAAGTCCAAAACTAGTCTTTTAAACAAATCCATTTGTAAAAATAATTATTAAGGTATTTATAAAATTTACTATTGCTAATTATTAATAATTATTTAAAACAATAATTTCCAAACACACTTTTAAACAAGTTTGAATTTTTAAAACTTTCTTTTTATAAAATCAGTTTAAACTCGAACTTGATTTTTCTCAGGGAATCTCATTTCCACTTAAACATCACAGAAATCCTTCTCACGATTTTTGTCGATTTATTTCAATTTAGTTTTATGGTTTAATAACATAAATTTACTTTCACATTTATCAACTAATAACGTTTCTCTTATTGATCATTCCAGATTTTATCAATTTTCAATTTTTCATTCCAAGTAGATTTCAAATTTTAATTCTTTTAAATTCATTAATTAACAATATCTTTTATTTTTCAAAAATTCAATTTATTCATTTATAATTAAATTATGGATTTATAATTTATCCAGCAATATTCCAGTACAATTTTATTTCAGTTTTTCATCCAAACAGATTCCAATGTTTGTATTCCTTTAAATTCCTTATTTATTAATTTCTTAATTTCTTTTGAAATCCCAATTTAATTTCTTATAATCAAAACTCCAATTTTCTTTATAATTAACATTCTGGGTTTAAAGTTTATACCACAATATCACAATACAATTTACTTCCAAATTTATCGATCACAGTATATAAACAGGCATCATCATTAACTATATAAAAATATTACTACATTGTGAGGAATCCAGTTGGATCCCTCCAACCTATTTTCCCTGCATCCACAAATATTAGCACATTACATATATAAATATCAATCCAGACTGATAATAACAATAATATGCAACCAATCACACAGATATTTAAATATTTATTATTTAAATCTGCCAATATCCAGATGTGAGTGAGAATAACTCACCTTGAGTTTCGATGAGCGTTCGAAATTCAAATTAAACCGAACGACGTTCGATTTAACCCAAATTTCTACTTGCCCGGAATGACTCCAGATCTGCACCATCGCGTAGTATTCTTTTCTGCGATTCCAACGCCACCAAAATCGTCGAATTCTGACCAAGTATGTACAAGATATGAATTTTTAAAGTTCAATTACAGATTTAAAAACAATCCCTTTTAAATTTTAATTTTATTATACCCCATTATCATCCAAGCCACTAGATCTAGAGACCAAAATCTCGGCCGCACGTTGACCTTCTTCCCCCCACGCGATTCAACTCAGCCAAAAAACGAACCCATCTTCGGCTTCATCCCATTGGAAATCGCCTCCTCTTTGACTAGTTCGATGACGATCAGACTCCACTGCATCGAAGGCCACGACGCTCCTAACACTCGACCAAAACGTGGCAACACTCGGCTGCACCAATTTGTCGAAAAACGAGAACAATCCCGCGGCCTTCGCACCCAATTTCTAGCCATTCCGTTGAACTTCGCAACGACCCACCGTACAGATGTGAAGAGCTCGAGGTCTACTTCGTTTCTATAGTTGGAAATTTTTCCAAAAGTTTGATAGATTTGAAGAAAAATAAAGAAGAATCTCTCACATTACCGGCCATTGAACGTTATAAGCGGCGGCTTGAACATGATGCTAGGGTTTGATAAAAATGTTAAGATATATTATATTGTTTAATATTATTTTATTAATAAAATTCTCGATTTAACAACCTATGCAAACGAACTCCAATTCTCGCGTACCAACAGGCGTTCCTGGGGTTTTTCCGCATTCTGGACACAAGGGAACAGGTTTCATAAGCTAGTTTGATCGTATGTGCGAGATACGGAATTAAACGATCAATTTAAAATTAAATCGGATAAATCGATTTCGATGCGTTCCGAGCTGCCACGGTCAAACGACAACTCTGATTGCTACGAAAATTGAAATCCGATAATAACTAACTATTACGGATCCGATGGAGCTGGTTTCGTCGAATTCCAAGACTGTGCCCCGGAAGGCTATTTTGACTCGTCTATTAAATCAAGCAAATTTCCGAAATTATCGAAATCACTCAAAATTTCCACTTTTTAAAATTTTATTAACTTAACAATAAATCATATGAAATTTATAAGCACATTAAAAATCATTTTGGCTCATTCCGGACCAAAATCAGATTATTTGCATTTTTATAATATTAAATCCTATTATTAAATTAACATAAAATCCCAAATTCAATCTATTAACTTTTAATTTCTTCTAATGGTCCAATATTCAAATTCAAACCTAATTAGACCTAAATTAAGTTTTAGAATCTAATTTTATCCCTATTTACCCTCAAAATTACCAATTACCTCAATTCTAATATTAAATTAGTATTATTCACTTTCCAATTAAATTCCCGTATTTGAAATTTAACCAATTCTATTTACTTAATCAAAGTCTTTTATTTCAAAATTTTAAATTATAATCCACATTCAACATTTAAAACGAATTAAATGTTCAATTTTAGCGACCCAAAATTCCGGGTCGTTACAGTAAACCTTTAACTTCACATAACTGGAAAAATTTTCAATTTATTTAACTTGATATATTCATTTAAAACAACCTGATACTCATTTAAACCACTTTACACAAAATCAAGTTATAAATCATATCCTTTAAAAATTTAACTTTTATTTAAATTCTGATTTAACTTAATATTCAACTTCCAATTTTATTCTCATTTAAGTCAATAGAAATACCAGAAATTAAATTTTAATTAAATGCTTAATCGTATTTGATCTTAAAATCAAACTTCGGTTTATACTTCAAATCAATTTTTATACAAAGCCTAAAACCGAAAAATTTCTATATATATATATAGCTTTTATTAATGATCAAATCAAAACCCATAAACCATATATATATGCATAGCTTTACAAAACCATAGTAAAACATTTCCAAAAATAATTTTATATATTTACCGCGGTGCCTGTATAAAATTTTCTATCCTATGGTCAAGTGATACGGATGCTTATCATTTCAATCCGCAATTTAAAATAAAAACATGCGGTTGTATATCATTTCAAACCGCAATCCCGAATGAAATGTAAATGCATGATGACTTGCAGTTTATACAATATAAATATAGCATCCATTTATCCAAATATCAATCATCAACCATTATTTGCAATCATCGTCCAATTTAAACAGTCATCGATATAGAGCATATAAATTATACAGGTAATAAATAACAGTTTATATTCAATAATAAATTTAATAACTGTTAACTAGCATTTTATATGCATAATAAATTCTAACTGTAAATTTATACGCAATAATTAAAATAATAAACAGTTAAATAAATAAAAATGCGAATTAACTGAGAAGATGAATAAAACATGCCAAACAAATCATATATAAATTTCTACTCATATCTAAAAATCAATTTAACAAACATAAAATATTTTAGAAGTTGTGAGTGGGTTAAAACACTCACCTTTTTAATTTAAATTGGATTTAAATACAATTTAAACCCAAAATTTCACAGTCTCCAAATTCATCCAAACCAGCGTCAATAGATCTGAAATTTCAACACGATCCTAACAAAAATAATCTCGCATGAATCGGACACGGTATGTGAAAATTACACAAGTTAAACGTTAAAGAAATTGTATTGAAAATCAAATAAACTAAAATAAAGAATACCTCATTTCGAGAACTATGACATATAAATTTTTCTGGAATTTTTAGAGGAGTTTGAATTTTTATTTTATTTTGGACTGTAATTGGATCTAGAATTTTGCAGCCATTGGAAAAGAAGAAGTTGAAGAAAAGAACACACAGAGAAATGAAGATAGATGGAGGCTAGGGTTTACACAGCCTATTTATAGACAAAGTGAAAACGAATAGGTAGGCACGAATTATAAACGCGCAAAACGGTTGTTGGCCCACCAGAATATTTCATATTAATTGGATACGTTACGGATTAGTAAATAAATTTCTTCCTCAAACATTTACATTGAATTTTAAACGTATTTACAAATATAAATTTAGACGCTTTATTTAAGTTTCAATATAATTTCATTAAATTTCAAATTCATAAATAATTTCCATTTTTAACTAAATTTCAAATTACCGTAATAATTATCTTAGATTCTTATTCATTCCCAATAGATTTAACTATTGTAAATCGACTAAGTTTACATACTATAAAATCCACATTCCTATGTATATATAGTTTTGAATTCCATACTATAAATATTTTATTAACATTTCGCAAATACATAAATTGGTATTGCACTGTTACTTAAATAAATAGCCTATACCAATCACTAATTAAATGGGTTACCAAATTTTGGATTGGTTAATAATTATTAATTATTGCTTCATTTCTTAATTATACACTTGCATGGGTTATGCTTGTCCAATTATATTCCCATATTAATTAATGTTTCCAACAAACAATAACCTTTCCTTAGTCCCACCCTTTTTAACAAATATTTCCCTGCAAATAATTCATTTTCCCATACATACTTCCATTTACACCTAAACTTATTATACCTCTTTATTTTCTCAAACAAATTACAATGATTAAACAAATTTAAATGAAAATTTGAGTTGATAGATTCATAGATTCAAATGTTTACTTTATTTCAATATCTACTAAACTTTGGAATTATAACATAGACTACAAAATAAAATCCTCCACTCTAGTCATACAAGTCTTATTGAAATAAAATGTATCTACCCTATTTTTAGGTCTTGGTTCCTAATATCCACCCGTTTTGACTTAATTTAAAATAGCGTACAAATTACATTACCTTTAATTGCAATAAATCCTATCATTGCCATTTATATTCCAAATGAATAAATTATTAATAGGTTAATTGAATCAGATTTACACTCAACTTTAAATATTTTCAAATTTTGTCAGTTTGGATTACTTGGTAAATTTAGAATCCCTTAAACAACTTCCTACATAAATTTATTATAGAATAATTCAAAATTAACGTACAATTCCAATTTATGCAGCGATTACAACTTAAATTTCAAGGAATTTATTTATTTAGGCTTAAATCCTATTATTCACTAAAATTGTCATCCCATGTATACAATCCACATTGGTTTGTATTTATTCCATTTACCTCTTTAGTCATAGCGTAAATTTCTCATTAATACACATTAAAGTCCACTAAATTTCAACTGCCTCTTAATTTCCATTTATAAGTCTTAACACCCTAAATTTGACCACTTCTAACATGGTATTACTTCTCATATTAAATGTAACTTTTATTTAGTGTATTAACATTTATTTCTATTTAAAATTTATCAACCAAATTAAACATGTAACTTATAACTATTTCTTACAATCCAAATTATTACACCCATTGTCATACTCTGAATGGAGCCAGCATTTAATTACACAATTTATCTAAATTTCATTAGGACAATATTTAATTCTCTTTGATAATATTAAATCCCCAATTTATTAAATGGAATCAATATATCTTTCTTTATATACTGTACGTCTAAATATCTTAATTATCAAATTTCAACTTATCCCTCAACCCCCAAATAACGTTATCAACAATCTTCATATTATAATTAATACTAACCTTTATTTCATCTTATAGAATCAACTATCTTTATTGACAAATTAACCTACCTTACTGCACAACTTAAGAAAATTAATTGTAAATATGATCTCACATTAGACTTCAGAAATTATCAGTTGAAATCTACATAAAACCATTTATTTAATTAAAACCTTGCTATTATACATATTGACTCTTTACATGGAACTAGATTACATTCCTTAATTTCATTAAAACTTTATTTCTCACCTAAATCGCAAAATAGTAAATTTCAATTACTATAGAAATTTTATTTAAGATGAATTTGAATCCCAATCAATTGTTATTGCACTCCTTATTACATTAAATTACATTCAGTTTACACATTTTAGAATTAAATTCAAATTACCTACAAATCTTATTTCATTCATAAATGCCATCATTTACCGCATTATTGCATGGTTTCATTTAATTATATTCATGTTATTCATGTTTCTATTAAACTTGCATACATACTTCCGTTATTATTTAATCAATTATTAAACATTATGACCAAATCATCTAACAAAATTGTATAATTTTCCATTTATTAACATTCAGTTACTATTCAACATGTTTAATTCATTAGATAAATCAAATAATTACGCTTGCTTTTCTCATTTGATTTTATAACCTAATATACCATTCATATTAAACCTATTTCATTCAATTCATACAAATTCAGCTAGATTAACTTTACTGTCTAGATTTTCATGCAGTTACTTTTAATAAATCGAATATTGCATTGGATAATTTTACTGCTTACCTTTCATATATAAAAAAAAATTCAAAGTGTACACTCTCAGTACTACCTTTATTAGTATTTATTCCCTGTACTAATATTTAGTTTTATTTACCCTTTATACTTTCATCTCTTTTTAAATTAAATTACAAAATCTTAATTAAATTAACCAACTTAAATTGTCGAAATTTACGGGTCGTTACAGTTACTTATGTGCTTAACCAACGTTGATTTTCCTATGGAAATAAATCATGATTTGGTTGTTGTTATTATTTGATAGTTAAATAATCGACTATCAAACCTTGGCTAGTTTTAAAACTATCATTTTTGGTTCGGAGAGACTAGGATCGGATAGTTATCCGAAAACCACTTCGAACCGACATAAGCATTCGAATGGTAGACATCTTGATGATGATAGTTTCGAAGATGGAGCTCGTTGAAGTACAAGGACTACTTACTATTAATCCCTAGGGTGATTCCAAAATGGATGTAGTGGAAGTAGTGCCTTTGGTTTCGCTCAGACCCGAAACGAACTTGTATGGATGAATGTTAGCATTGCATTGCTGCATCGAGGACAGTGTTAACATCCCAAGTGGGATTTGCTAAGAGAACGGTTAAAGTGTTGCCTCAAGCCTCACTACCCAGAAATGGCTAAAACAGGAAAGATCCATTTGAGCTAAGTAGGTCGCTTCCATTAGGGTATGTTTATCACCTTTCTAGATCACCATTATGGATTTTGGTTGTGCATGAGACCTCTTAAAGAATAGCTGGAAAACAACCTGGATGATGACATAGTCGGTACTATTCAAGTTTAGGGATAGGTCGGTTCTGAGTTGGCAGGGGTAGACCAAGTTCAAGGTATGACCTCATGTATATTTTATCTAGAGGTGTACCATTCAAAATTTAGTCCCTTTCGTTGCCACTGTTGGAGTCCATTTTCCAATAAGTGCCTTCGGATTTAATTGTATACCTATTATGCTGGAATTTAATAATGTAACAATTTCGATTATGGTTCAATATTTATTTTGAACCCTAGACATTATTATAATATTAAAAGATTTTTTTAGCAATGTTTTGGTTATCATAAGGTTAAAACCATCCATGTTTATGTGTTGTGCGGTCTTATGAGATATTTCAAATATAGAAATCAATATGATTTGATTGAGTTTTCTAATGCTGGTTTGCTAAACTGATCTGGGTGTTATTTTATTGTAATACTCAGGCCAGCCCCAGTATGTTTCGATTTAGTTATGGATGCTTTGGAGCCTCAAAAGATGAGACAATGCCTTCAAGACATTCTCACGTATCTTTTTATTTATTTCTAATGCATTTTCATGTTTTTATTTTTCAGTAATTGTAAAGGTGGGCTATTATAACTATTTGGACTGATTGTAGATTAGTACTTGATTGATGTGTGTGTGTATGTGTATTGTAGTTTTCTTTTGTAAAGATTATTGTGTATATTATAGATTTCTTGTTACGATGTGTGATTTTGTTCTCTCTTTTATTTTTCTTTCACCCAACAACTGTCCTTTTTGCACTTGGATGCTCGATACGTGAATACCATGGATGTATTAGTGTCAATTTTTGAGGATCGAAATGGCGGATCGTTACACATATTGTGTTATATTAATTATTTATTTAATTTAAGCATATCTAATAGAAAATCCCTAAATGATATGTTATCTGATAGTAATTACAGTGTGTTGTAATCATGAGATTTATCACAATAAAAATAGCGTATCTATTACCCAGCTTTAAGATCAAGCAGCTAGCAAACTAATTTGGATGTTAGAATGAAGATGAAGTGGTTTGAGGACTTGTAAGCAAGCTAAAGATGACATTAAAAAGGATTTTAGAGAATTAGTGTGCAAAACCAGGCAAGGAAGTAATCGGTACCGACTTCTTTTCAAGTCGATACCGATATGAATTCAGCGCCCTGGTGGACTTTGGAGCTATGGTCATTTAGTAGTAGGGTAAAGTGGTAGCCTTAGGGCCCTTTCTAAAGGAGTAGGTGAACAAATCCAAAAAGCTTTGCAAGAAAGGACAAGTACTAGACGTGTCAGACATCGCAGTTCTAAGCCAATAATGCTTGAAACTTGATAAATCAAAGGTAGAAGATGGAATAAAGGAAGATTGCATGGTTTGCAACTTGCAAAACATGTCGGTACCGACCTGTTCATGTTGGTACCGATATGATTTTGTGCCACAAAGCTCCTAGTCTCCCCTTCTTCTTTCTCGGGTCTAGAGTTTGAACCAGTATTTCATGATTCGGTGACATCATTGAGCAATTCTCTTATAAATAAAAGGCCGATAGCAACTTAGGGAGGATTTTTGTACCACTCTCTTCTTTATCTTCTTTCTCCACTTGGATTTTTTCACTAAGGAGACTATTTTTTTTACTATTCTTGGCTGCATTAAGCTGTAACTCCCTTGTGTTTATGACAAAAACATTCCATAATAATATTAAAGTGGATATAGGCCTCAGATTAGTCGAACAACCATAAAAATTAATTGTTTTCTGCTCCTTTCATATTACGTTTAGTTAGATCTATCTCTTACAATTCGGATTGGGGTGCTATGAAACTTTTTGGTCCAACATTTTTGGTGCTTTCACCGAGAGCATAGCTTCTCAAGCATAGATCTAGCTCTTTATTGTGGATTAGAGCATCTAGGGGTTATATCCAAAAGGTTTATATCTTAAACTTAAAGGAATTTCATATTGGAACTAAAGGTCCCTAGAAGATCTAGTAAATTTGGAGAAGTTGCTAATGGAGAAGATAAAGCTTACAACCATAATGAGGAGACTAAGCATCTGACAGTAGCGTTGACAGGACCATCTGGTCATAAGAGGTGGTGATAAGGGTGGAGTTTGACAAGATGATGGTGAAGTTGAATCAACAGATAACAAAGAGCTAAAAGGCTCTCCTTAACAAGATGGATGCTAACATTGCCTTTTTGATCCAGCAGTCTTGATGGCTCATAAGAAGCAGGAGAGAAGTGCCACCTTTTGGTTCTGAAGAGGGAAATTCATTTGTTTCTGGTCCAAACAAAAGGGATGGAAAGCAAAATATGAAGGAGTAAACTACTAAGGTAGTAGGGAAGAATCTTAGAGGAAATAGCCGAGCTCTTGCTAGAGTAATTCATATCGGTACCGAACGGAATTAAGTCGGTGCTGATATGAATTTGAGGAGCTCTGAGGGGTTACGACCCAAAGCCATCAATCTATCTTATTTTGAGGACGATTTGCAGGACGCCGGTAATATGGATGGATTTAAAGCTGGAGTGTAGGAATTTGGTTTTCAAACAACCACTGCAGAGCTTACTAGACCTCAAAGAAGGACCAAAAGAGTGGTTCTTCCAATGAAATAAATGCCTAGATGTTAACAAGTGAACCAAGATCATTCGATGTTAAACACTTGGTGCTACTCCTAATAGTTGTCTTTTAGATCACCGGGCTAGTGAAGAGCATATGGCTAATATGATAAAGTGGTTGATGGAAGAAAACCATTGGAGACTGAAAGAAGATTGCGGTTCAACACCTAGTAGAACTCCCAATGTAGAATATCCCAGGAAGTTTATGATTCCTTCAATGCCATCGTACAATGGGACGACTGATCCCAAGCAACATTTGTTCAAGTATGAATGACATATTGATTCTGTTATGTGTTGGTGTTTTACCACATATTTGGATGGGTCGCATCGATGTGGTTTTCTCGGCTCGTGTAGAAATCCATTTTGACTTTGGATGAATTAGCTAAGAAGTTCTTGGAGCAATTTAGGCTTTACACTGCTCAGCCCAAGGATGTGATGTCCTTGTCAGGCATTTCTCAAGGACTTAAAGAGTAGAAGGGTTTTCAGAGAAGATTTAATGTTGCGGTCATGGAAGTAAATAATTCGAGTGAGGATATGATGTATATGGCTTTGGTCCGGGGGAAACATCCAAACATGGATTTTGGAAAGTGGCTGAGGATGAAATAGCCAACTACTATGAAGAAGTTCTATCGAAAGGTTTAACCAGTTCTTGTGCTTGGATGAACTTAACCAAGTTGTTGGAAAGGCTGGTGGTGGATAGTCAAAGTAGGTTATTCAGAGTAACGTAACTATCAAACCGACTGGTGAGAGAGCGTGTAATGTAGTTGTGAATGTTTCTAATTCTAGTAATCAAAGAAAGAGCAATTAAGACACTGGAGGCAGGTGGAATGATGCCTAAAAGCATCCAAGGAATGTGAGACCAAAGGGGTACACACCTCTGAATGATATGCTTCGAATCATATACCCTGCCACACAAGGCACATAAAGGTATATGAAGCCGCCTAAGAGAGGGGCAACCGAGGTAAAAAGGTACTTTGGGAAGCATTGTCACTTCCATGAAACTCATGGCCACAGTACAAATGAGTGCATGCATCTTAGAAGTTTTACTGAAGATTTGATACAGATAATGAAATTGCAGTAATAAGTTAGAAAGCTATCAGATGGCAGATAGAATGTTAGGCCTCAAGGGATGAACGACCACAGGAACCATCCTGGACCCAGTAGAGAGGGACCCAGGCAACCTGATGGAAGATTTGTAATTAACAAAATAACTGGAGGACCTCATCCAATAAAGAAAAGATGGAATGAGATGGAGCGGTATGCGAATTCTTTGAAGCACGTGCCACAGGAAATCTGCATCACCATTAAGGACGGAGCTCTAACTAAGCAGCAAAGATTGATGACTGATGATATAGTCTTTTGTAATAGGGTTTTTGATAGGGTTGAAGCGCTCATCTTTGAACCCATATGATTACGGCCGTTGTAGTCCCAACTATCGTGCATCAAGTTTTGGTGGATTGTGGAAATTCGGTAAACATTTTGTTCAAAAGGACTTTTGACCAGATGAAAGCCAGTTCAAAGGATATCAAGCCTTGTAAATGCAGGATTCAAGGATTTACCAAAGAGGCAAAGAAGACGATAAGTACTATTGATTTGTACGTGGAGTTGGGAGATAGAGACCACAATATTGTGTGGGTTCAAAAGTTTGTTATTGTGGATGAATTTTTAACATACAATGCCTTCTTAAGCCGACCGACCATAACCAATTTTAGGATAACACAATCTCCTTAGTACTTGATGATGAAGTCCCCATAAAGAATGAGGTTGGATTGATTCAAGGCGACAAGAACATTAGTCGAGAGTGTTACATTGCCAAGTTCAAAGAGGGCAAAGCGAAGGGAGAAATGGAATGGTGTAGAGGAGGCTCTCTGCATTAAGAGGGTGGATGCATAGTAACAAATTCCCAAGCCCAGGCTCATGAACCATAACAAATTTTGTAAGGGGGCATTTCACCAGAAGGACAAACTTTGCAGTCTAATTAGTTTCTAGGACACACATTCAAAGAAATTACTTTCAAGGAAAAAGTCAGCAGAATAATTACTTTCAAGGACAAAATCAGTAGTCCATTTACTTTCAAGGACATAATTTCATAGGTTTTTCGGCCCTAAACACTAATTATTTTACGTTTTTTTCCTTGAAAGTAATTATTTTAGTTGTGTGTCCTAGAAACTAATTCCACTTGCTAAAGAGACCCTTGTGGTTAATTTTCACTTTTGTAAGTCTATGGATCCCAAAAGCAGTCAAAGGAAGTGCGGGCAACATTAGTTAAGCTGATGATCAATATCCTAATCGATATAGACGATCTTACTCGGGTCCTTAAGATCGGACCTCGGCTTAGCACCAAATTGAGATGGAATTTGCCAATTTCTTCTGAGAAAACTTAGATGTATTTTCTTGGACACATTCGAATACTTGTGGGGTATCATTGGAGATAGTATGTCACGCACTGAATGTGGACCTGAAATATACCTATATGGCAAAATAGGTGCAGTCTAGGTCTTGGGTGATCCATTATGTTGAAGGAAGAAACAGACAAGCTAAAGGTAAATGGCTTTATCCATGATGCTTTATACCCAGAATGGGTGTTGAACTCGTGATGGTCTAGAAAGAAAATAGGAAGTGAAAAATGTGCATTGATTACACTGACTCGCATAAAGCATATCCAAAGGACAGCTTCTGCTTTCCCAGAAATGACCAGTGGTTAGACTGGACTGTCGGACAGGAGTTACTTACCTTTATGGATGCTTACTTCGGCTATAACCGGATACTAATGCAAATTATGGTTCTAGAGCGCATACTTTTATAAAAAATTTGGGATTGTACTACTACCGAGTGAAGCCATTCGGTTTGAAGAATGCATGATCTACTTACCAAAGATTGGTGATTCATCATTTAAGAACCAAATCGAGAGGAGGATGGAAGTGTATGTGGATGATATGCATATGAAGTTGCGATTATCGATGGACCACATGGATAACCTTTCAGAAATGTTTGGCGTGCTATGAAGGTATGGATGATGTTAAATCTATTAAAACGTTCCTTTGGAGTTGCAGGCAAAATTTTGGGGTTTATTTTGAATTCATGGTGTATTAAGGCTAATCCAAAGTAGATTGATGCCTTGAAACATTTAAATACCCCAAGCACAAGGAGGGAGATGTCGAGCTTTAAGAGGAAGGTTGCTGCATTGAGTCGGTTCAACTTAAAGGCATCTGATTAATGCATACCTTTCTACAATGCCCTTAAAAAGGATAAAAGAAAGTTCTCTTTGATGAAGGAATACAGGAATGCTTTTGAGGAATTAATGAGCAATATGATAGAACCACCAGTCCTGTTGAAGCCTTTGGATGGAGAATATTTGTTTACCTATTTGGCGATATCTGCTCATGCATTAAGTGTAGCATTGGTACATAAGGAGGCAAGGATTCAGAGGCTAGTGTACTACGTTAGCAAGTGGTTCACCGAAGTTCATAAAAAATATCTATAGCTGGAAAAGCTCACTTATTGCTTTTTGATTGCATCAAGGAATTTGCAACAATACTTTCAATCTTACCTAAGAAAGATGCCGACAGATCAGCCGTTAAAGCAAGTACTGCACAAACCCAAGACTCCAGGAAGGCTATTGAAATGGAACATCGAACTGAGCTAGTATGACATTGCTCAGCACTCAGGAAGAGAGATAAAGGACAAGCGTTGGTAGACTTTATTATTAAAATTACCATCCAAGATAGAGAAGAGGATGATGAGATGGTCTTTAACAACCAATCCTGAAATTGACCAAAATTCCAACCCAAAAAAGGCCCATTGAAACTTAGACTCATCTCTAACCTGGCTATTGTTTGGTAAAAAGAACAATGTAGAACTATTTATCTAAACATTTAGATCACACAGTGGAAGGATAAAATATAATAATAACAATAGTACCCATTTTACTCAAATTTCAAAAATGTCATTTAAAACCGTAATAAAATATCCATAATATCAAATCCAACAATAACTATAACATATCCATAGAACAATATTTCAAAGTTATAGCATCATTTTTATTTCATAGGCATATCAAAACTGCAGAAAATAAGACGTTGATAAATAGACTGCTGCCACAAGTCTCAGCAATGTCTTCGCCTTCGGCATCGCCCTTCCTAATCTGTGTTGTAATGAGGAGGGAGTCGAAACAACATATGTCTAATGAATAGAAATCTTGAGCCTTAGTATATTAGTACTTAGCCAGTATAATTTAAGTAGGAATATGTCGTATGTATTCTACCTACATCATAAGTCCTTTCAAATATAAGCCCAAAGGCTTTTCTCAACATAAATAAAAGGGATTTCCAAATATAAGCCTATAGCCCATCCAATAACCTATATTTATCGTTTATAACGTCCTATTAGTGTAAGAGGTAGTAATCAAGTCACTTGATACCTTTTAATAGGAATTAGGTAGACTCCGACCATTTAATACCTTATTTAAGTCATGTCCATGTTATTTACTAACTATAATCCCAATGCGGACTCCTCATTAGTAACTATTTTGCTGACAATGCACAAAATCTGTTTAGCCAATTAATAGTTCCTATTGAAGCAGGCCCTTTCCTGAGATATCCTCTACCATGCCTAACCCATAATTCTGACCATTTACTACTTCCTAGATAAGGAAGAGGCTGGCCCTCACATAACCGCTTATTAAAAGTGTGCAATAGATTATGTAATATGGATTTACAATAATACAGAGTATAATGATGATAATAATACTGTAAATCGTGCGGAATAAAAAGCAGTATAGTAAAATGACAGCAGAGATTTTTATACTGGTTCGGAGCACTATCCTACGTCCAGTCCCACACTCCTTTTGGAATTTCACTAAAACAACAACCCTCACTTAACCCGGAGGAATCGGTTTATATACCCCTGAGTAACTGAACGAGGACCTGAGCAGCAGAACAGGATTTCGTCTCAACAGCCGAAGAGGACTTCACTCGCCTGAGCAGTAGAATGGGACTTCAACTAATACAGAAAATAGTTTTGACTAATGTGTGTTCTGATAACACGGATTTTTCATTTGTAGGACACCCTTCCTATAATCTTCTCCTCGAGTATAAATATATATAGTTGAAGTTTATGAAGAATAAAAAGGTATAGCATTACTTTAATGCAGAATAATTGAAAGTATGATAGCAAATAGATTTTAGAAAGTTAGATCAGAGAATAAGAGAATTCGATTGTAATTCAGTGATGTGAAATCAATTTAAATTTTGTATTTATAATGGTTAGAAAGCAGCGACTGTTAGTGAAGAGTTTCGATCGATGTGTTATATCTGAATCTTTTCGTTAAAGGTTCGCAACTCTTCACAGAAGTCGTGTCTTTCTGAAAAGTGGCAGTTATAGAAATTCAGTCAACTGAGCCTTTGGTTCAGTCGACTGAATATTCAAAGTGGTTTTTAAATTTAAAATTCGTATATTTATGTAACTGTGCATGCTGCACAAAATACTCAGTGTCAGTCGACTGTCTCAAGTGGTTAGTCGACTGACCTGGTTAATTTTGTGCAGTAAGCACATTTTCCATATGTATATGAATTTCTATAATTTTAAAATAAGTTTATAATTTAAATATATGCCTATATATGTATAAAATATTTAGTAAATAATATGATTAAATATATAGGCTAATATAGACATAATTGAGGAGAGATTTTAATAATATTGATCTAAGACTAAAAAACAAAATACCATAGTTGATGCACCGGTTTTTAAAGTCTGGTCTCCTTGTCTCTTTTTGTCATAGCAGTCGTCAAATCTGTATGTCGTAGTGATAGCTTTATGTCATGAATCAAAACCAAGTCTCAACATTCTCTCCCTTTGTGATGTCCCAGGATTTTGGCAATATTTATTTAATAATTTCCATTTATAATCTATTTTAAAATATGTTATATTGATTTAAAAATCTAAATTTAACCAAATATTATATATTCAAAGCTAATAATTAATCTAATTTAACAAATTTTATGTTTTCAAAAATTCAATAATAATGATAATGATAATTTGAATGTTTATTCTTTTCAAATAATAATAATAATATATATGTGTGATTGATAATAATTGATCTTTTGAAGTTAATAAAAATATTTTATTTGTAATACATATATGTATACATTGTAAAAAAAGAAATTAGTTTCAATTCAAATTTAATAAAAATATTTTCAAATTACAATATATGTGTTTATATATTGTGATTTGATGTTTTGTTTTAAAATTCAAATAATTTCTAAAGCTAATAATTAAGATGTTCCATTTATAATGAATATTTATATTTGGATATATTTATTGTAAATAGAAATATATGGAGTAAACTTAAATAGAAAAGTATGTTTTCAAAAATTTAATGTACATAAGTTTTTTTGTAGTGATTTGGAAAGTTTTTTGATTTGATTTAATGTAATAAAAAAGTTTTCTTTCCAAAAGCTATTTAAAATTTATGTTTATTTATAAAACACTTAAAGGAAGATTTATTTTTATTAAAGGAATAATAGCTTGAAATAGTACCTTATTTTAAAATTTTAAAATTGTTTTCTTTTAAATTGACTTTTGGAAACAAATTTAGATTTCAAATATAATGTCAATGTTAGCTATAGAAATTTATGTTTAAGCTTTTAAAAATAATATTTAAATAAATGTTACTTTCTTTTAGAACTTATCTTTAGGAAAGTAAGTTTTAAGTAATTATAAACTAAATCACAAGGATATAAATATATTGCATTTCATAGTTATACATTTATAACTTGAGTATTAAATTAGTATGGTAATTAAGGTTTATTCATTTATAAACAAATAATTAAGGTTTAATTCATTTTTAAACAAGTAATTAATGTAAATCATCACCTCTTTAAACACATGGCATTTTAATAAATTATGAAAGCACACTTGTTTACATATTAATAGAGAGCTTGACATTTGTAAATACATGAAGTTATGCATTTAACTAGTGGCATCTTTATGTTTGAAAGAAAGTTTTGTTTAATTAAAATTTAGAAAGGAAAAGATCTATTGTTTATTTCCTTCAGCAAAAACATTCTTTCATTTTCTCTTCAACTAAAATAAAAACAAGAAGAATTCAAATGTAAAACTTCAAATCTGTGGAACATGCAATCAACAGCAAACATGCAAAAGCAAAATTCGATTTCAACTGTAGGATGTAAAGCAAATTCAAAGTACAGCAATGAATACAACAAATTCAAACTTCAGAAAATAAAATGCAGTGTTCTTTGTTTTGCTCTGGTGAGTAAATTTCTTTTTAAAAACAGTTTTCAATCCTTTATTTGTTGATCTGTGAAATGTTTAAATTTGTATCTATGTTTGCATGTTGGATATGATGATGATAAATCATGTTGTTGCTCAGAATTTTCAATTTAAATTTGATTTGTACTGTACAAACATGAGTACATATCAGTGTGTTGTATTTCCTGTAATATTTGTTGCAGGATCGACTAAAATATCTCAAATCTTTTCTGTATAATCAAAATTGACTTTGATTTCTGGAATAAAAATGTCAATGACATGATTTCTTGCTTTTAAAATTCATTACAAGTAAGTATATTAGAACATTACTCTGAAAATTATGAAAATACAGTAGATATTCAAAATTGAGTAAAATTCATGTTAGATGAATTTTGAATTCAGTTAGATAATCTGATTGATATTATCAAATTATGAATTTTAATGTAAAATTTGTAATTTTTAATTTAGTACACCTGGAATTAGTTTATGGGTCAATTGCCGATGATTGAAGCCGAGTTGGAGGTCGAGCTTTGGCATGGAGGTGGGTACGGTGATGGGTGATTTGGGAAAAATAATGTTGGATTTTTATGGCGAGCGTGGTGGCCGTGGAAGGGGTTAGTAGGGTTTGGGGTTGTTTTCTGTTAAGGGTCGGAATTGTGGAGTTTGCGTCATCGTTATTGGGTTTTGGAGGATCGCGAGTAGGGATATGGCTTGAGTGGAGCGCGGTGCGTGTGTGGGTGGACTTGTCGGCGCTCCAGCGTTGGGGTTCGCCGTTGACGGCGATCTTTTGGTTCGAGTATGTTTAAGGTGTTGGTTGCAGTAGTTTTTTTTTATTTGGTGGCGTTTCCTTCAATTTCGAGGGACGAGATGATTGATGTGGTCAGACGCGACTTGGGGAAAGCTGCGACGTTGATCGCCGCCGACCATGGCCGGCGTGCACGTGCACATGGTTGAAGTGTATCTGGGAATTTGATTTTTGCCCAGGGGTTTCGTTGATTTTCTCGAGTTTTGAGTCGTGGTGGTCTCGTGTTGATGTCGTGTGTGAACCGAAGTTGAGAGGTGTTCTTTTGCGTGAGTTTTGGGTATGGTTGGTTACAGGATTTTTGGTTCCTGTTCAAATTTTTACTGCTGCTTGTATTTCTGAAGTAAAGTAAGCTAAGTTTTTTTTTAAGTGAAGTTTAAAATAGTTTAAAAAATATTGAGATGTTTTAATTTAAAACCTGGTGATAAACAAGTTTAAGCTAATCTTGTTTTTTTTTAAATAGTTGTTTGTTTTAAAGTTAAATATTAACCGGGTTATACTTTATAAAAATGAAGACTCAAGTTTGAAAGCATATTGATGTTTAAACAAAGTGATTTAAATTAGTTTTATTAATAATAAATGTTTAACTTTAAAAGAATTTTAGTTTTTAAAGTTTGGATTTTAAAAATGTGAACTTTTGATTTAAAATAGCTTGTTTCATTTTGTTTTTTAATATAAAAGTATTTTCAAATAAAAAGTGTATTTGAAGTAATTTAAAATGTGATTGAAATAAAGTATTTAAAAATGATAAATTAAAAGATGATGATCTTGTGTAATTCAAATACAAGTTTTTGAATTTGAATTTTTAATTTCAAAATGATTTATAGAGGTTAATGAAAGTATGGTTTATATTAAATCAAGTTTTTGATTTAAAAAGGTAATTAAGGTAAATTACTTAATTAACTTAAATTGGTTAATGTAAATAATTAAATTAAGGGAAATTAGTTGTGTAATTAATTAAGTGTAATTAATTACTTAATTAAAAAATTAATTAATCAAGTTTAATTAAATAAAATAATTATTATTATTTAATAAGTAATTAAGAAGTTAATTACTTAATCATTTTTAGGAATTATTTAAATATAATTACTTAATAGAGTAATTAAAATAATTAATTACTCGGTGTAATTAATTAAGTTCAATATGGTTAATTTTAGTTAATTAATTAAGTTTAATTAATTAAAAGAATTACTTAATGATGGGTAAGTATAATTACTTAATGTAATTAAGATGTGTAATTACTTAGTAAAGTAATTAATGAATAATTACTGAATTGTAATTAATTAAGGAAATTACTGGATGGATTGTAATTAAAGGGGTATAATTACTTAAGGGAAGTAATTAAGGAATAATTACCTAGCGTAATTAAAGAATTGATTAATAGAATTAATCAAGGTGGTTGTTTAATTAGTAAAGTAATTAAGAAAGTTAATTACTGATTTTGATTAATCAGGTTTGATTAATAATTATAATTAAGTTTATAATTAATTATTAAATGGAATTATGAGAACAAATTGAATAGCAAAGTAACTAGAGGGTCATTAATTAATGTAATTAATGAATAATTAATTCTTTAATTTAATTTATAAATATGATTAATTATAAGATAATTAATCAATGAAGTGAGAAAGAAGTAATAATTAATTAATGAAATTAATTAAGGATTTTGTAATTAGTTATTGTTAATTAATTGATTAGAAATTAATTAAGATTAATTAATGATTAAAGATATATTAATCTGTGTAATTAATTTAAAGGCTAATTACATAGTGTAATTAAAGAATAATTAATCTAATTGATTAATTAAGAATATGATTAAAGGATAATTAATCTGTAATTGAAGATTAATTAATTGGATTATAAAGATGATTAAAGAGTGATTAATTAATTAATTGTAATTAATTAATGATTGGTTAAGCAGGATTAGTTGTTTAATTCTCAAGTAATTAATTTAATTTAAGATGATTAAATTAATTATAAAGGAATTAAAGATACCTGTTTGTGTATGATTGTTGTGGAATATCTGTATTGGTTGATACCTTTGGATGATATATTGTGATATTCTGTGGTATGATATTGGATATATCAATGATAAATGTGTGATATTTATCTGTGAATGATGCTGTGTGAATTCAATATTTAAATTGAATTAATGTGTTAAACTTAAATCACTTGGACATTAAGACGGCGTTTGGATTCGATGAGACCGGGATCGGATTTCCAAATTTGGAATTCCGAAAACCACATCGATCCAAGTTAAACGTTAGGTCGTGAATATCAAGTGAAGAGTGAAGACTCGAGGTTTAAGGATTATTCGTCAGTATAACTCTGGGGGTGATTCCGTGATGAGTTTGATGGAATAGTACTTTCAGGCTCGAGATGGTGATTTAGTGCAAGGGTTATCGTCGTTAACTCTGAGGGTGATTCCAATACGAGTGTAACTAGATAATGCCTTCGGTTTCGTTAGAACTCGGAACGAACTTGTATGGATTGAATGCTTTCAGAACATCGTCAGGTGAACGATGAGCATTCTAAGATAGATGTGTCCTATAAAGGTAATCATAGCCTCAAGCCTCATCAACCGGGAACGGCTAAAACAGGGGAGGTGCAGCAAGGCTTCGTGGGTAGCCCCCACTGGAGAGCAAGATTTACACCTATCTAGAGGTCCCTTTTTATTTTGGCTGTGTGGGGAGGTTGATCATGACAACTGCCGGGGTGGTCTTGTTCGGGACTGTCCAGTAAGGGATGGTTCCGGCTTTGTGTTGTAGGGGAGTTAGGGTAGCTCCTTGGTACGGTGATCTAGGCCACGTACTGTGACGGGCGGTACCCCAGTAGCCCTGCCATTGTATGGAATCCAAAATCCAATAATTGCCTGTACGGTTTTGATTGTGCCCAACTATGTTGGAACATGAGATGTAAGCATTCCAGCTATTTCTGTATTTTATTTTGAAAACCCTAGACACTATTATAATATCACTGGATTTCCGATCAAATGTTTTGGTTAGCGTAAGGTAAAAACTTACCCATGTTTATTTGTGGGGAGTCTTACGTGATACCTTTGTTTTCAAAGGATTTTCTAAAGTTAAGCAACTTTAACCGTTACTCACACCAGACCCCTATCTGACCCGAGTATTTATTTTCTGTTTTATTAAACTCTTGGGTACTCATATTACGTATGAGTAGTCAAGTGATTCAGGTCTGCTTTGACGGTTTCTGGAGGAGATATGGAGCAAGTGGCTTCAGCGTGTAGATATATATATATAGAGTTTTCCGCTGTATTTGAGTTGTTTCTGTTTCTGTGATGTACTTGAGTTGTAATATCTAGACAGGTGTTTATAATTGTCTAGTTTTTTTGTATGAGCTGTATAACTCTGATGTATATGATACTATGTAATATTTTATTTGATTAATATAATTTATTCGTTCCACTGTGAGATTCTGATGTTGTTTGGTTCTTTCTTTTCTATCTTTTCTCTTTTATATCCCTTTCTTTCTTCTTAATGATGCGTCTTTCTGTGTTATGAGAGGCGGGTCGTTACATTGTGGTATCAGAGCGCTAGGTTGAGCGAATACCTAGGCTCTGGAGTGGTGTTTTTCTTGAGAGAGCGTATTTGTAATTTTGACTATATATATATATATTATTTATTCCTATCTATTTTGTTGGGTTACCTGTTCGGGTTTGCCAACATAAGTTCTAGAAGTAGGAGAGATAGTGGTGTGTATAGCACGACTATTAATGGAAGAAGTCCGAGTATTTGAGGTTGGGAGAGTATCTGCCAGAACAGTTTTGGGTATCTTGAGTAAGTTTGGCAGCTTGGTGTATGGATTTCATCGATCTCTGAAGGAAATCTTTTTAAGGTTCGGAGTTTATCTTTGGAGTACAAGTTTGGATTGCACTCGTGTGAGCGGATTCTCTAGAGTTTGGGTCAGTTGTAAGAGCTGAAGCAAGTAATACTATTTTGGGCAACCATAGGAAGGAGTCTTATCTGTATTGGAGTGGGAGACTCAGTTCAGCTAGGTGTTTGTGCTTGGTCTGAAGCCCGAGTTTCTTGAGAGGTTTCTGCTCATGTTGAAGACTCTTTTTGTGGAGTTGGTTGGTGTAGCTTTGGGATTCAAGGAGCTTTTTAGATAGGAGGTCTGTGGTAGCAAGGGAAGCTCAGAGGTGTTGAGTGTGCTATCGGGAAGATCTTTTGGCTCAGCAGTATCCTAGAGGTGGAGTTCGAAAGCAGTTGTGTGGTCCGTTTCTTCGATGGTTCAGAAGTCTTTGAGATTCTTCTGTCAGTAGATCAGGCAAATGGTGAAGGATTATTCCTTTTTCTTCTGGAAGCTCAGCTGGGTAAGATGTTTGTGGTTGAGCAGTTTCTTCTTTTGGAGGGATTAAGCTATTCTGTTAGGTAAGAGAGAATAGTTTCTTTGGAATCCGAATTGGGTAGTAGTATTGCAAAAGTGACTTGCAATGGTTCGGAAGTTCTTTTAGTAATCTTTGTTTTAGTTTGAGACATCTCTAAAGATGTTTGAGTTATCGAAGTGGTTTGAGACTTTCTGAATATTTTCGAGGAAGTCAAAGGAGTTTGTCCACATCGGGAGATGGAGTTCTGTTTCGATTTAGTTCTTGGATTTTCTGGTGTTTTGGCCTAGTAGAGAGAAGATTCCAAGAGAAAGAATTTTTGTGAGCAATCGGTATTGATTGGTTCTAGTTTTCTGAATGGATTTCTGTTGTAGTATTTGTGACCAAATCAGATAGGTCATTAAGCTTTCATGGAATTTGATGTACAATGTCTCTTGATGAGTTGATCAAGTTTGTGCTTGTGTTCATCAGTAGCATTCTCATCTTCTTTGGATCAGAGTTGTACAGCGGAAGCATGGTGGCAGCTATTCCTGAATAGAAGCAACTCGGATTCATCGAAGGATTTTTGTTTTTCTTGGATTTAAGTTTTCTTTAGGAATTTCTTCCGGGATCTGAAGGCTTGGCTGTCGAGAGCATCTGTTTTGTTTTTCCGAATAGGGGAAGCTAGTTTGAAGTTCATGATGCTTGCATGGTAGATTGGTGTTTTGGATTTTGATGGATTTTGGGAGAATTATCTTGTTGAGTAGAATCAGGAGGTCATCTCATTCTTGATCCAGCTTTGTTTTGAGAAGCATCTGAGAAGTTTGGTTGATCAGGAAGGCTGAGGGCAGTTCATGATCAGCAGAAGTTGTGGACAAGAGTCGGAGATTTAATTTTTGGATAAGTTTTCTTCGGCCATAAGAGCGATGAGATTGGATAAGTTGGGAAGCTAGCTCAAGAGTGTATGAGAATCTTTCTGTATTCTCTTAAAGATAAGTGTTTGATCTATCACTGGTTTAGAACTAGTAGATCATGGAGATTTGGAAGTTGATTGGATTGTCTGTAATCCGGTATCCTGTTTAGATTGTAGATCTGGATTTATAGGAGTTCTCGATTCTGAGTAGAGCAGCTAGTTTAGGTTCTGTAGGGCGAGTAGCCCGGTGTTTGTACCTGGGAAACTCAAGGAAATTCCATCCAGAATTTTATCTGGATATTTAAAATTGATTGTTTGAGTTGGATGTTATGGTTTCTAGTATGGTTGATAGCATTTGTTGCTATTTTAAAATTTAAAATCTGTATGGAATTATTAAATTATCTTTGCTTTTAATTTCGAGGAGGAAATTCTTTTAAAGGGGGAGGAATGTGATGTCCCGAGATTTTGGCAATACTTATTTAATAATTTCCATTTATAATATTTTTTAAAATATATATATTGATTTAAAAATCTAAATTTAACCAAATATTATATATTCAAAGCTAATAATAATCTAATTTAACAAATGTTATCTTTCAAAAATTCAATAATAATGATAATGATCATTTGAATGTTTATTCTTTTCAAATTATTATAATAATATATATGTGTAATTGATAATAATTGATCTTTTGAAGTTAATAAAAATATTTTATTTGTAATACATATATGTGTACATTGTAAAAAAAGAAATTAGTTTCAATTCAAATTCAATAAAAATATTTTCAAATTACAATATATATGTTTATATATTGTGATTTGATGTTTTGTTTTAAAATTCAAATAATTCCTAAAGCTAATATTTAAGATGTTCCATTATAATGAATATTTATATTTGGATATATTTATTGTAAATAGAAATATATGGATTAAACTTAAATAGAAAAATATGTTTTCAAAAATTTAATGTACATAAGTTTTTTTATAGTGATTTAGAAAGTTTTTTGATTTGATTTAATGTAATAAAAATGCTTCTTTTCCAAAAGCTATTTAAAATTTATGTTTATTTACAAAAC
This sequence comes from Allium cepa, assembly GCA_030765085.1. Classification (NCBI taxonomy): domain Eukaryota; kingdom Viridiplantae; phylum Streptophyta; class Magnoliopsida; order Asparagales; family Amaryllidaceae; genus Allium; species Allium cepa. The sequence goes on along the minus strand of CM060930.1, from coordinate 90,860,252 downwards.
ACTTAAAGGAAGATTTATTTTTATTAAAGGAATAGTAGCTTGAAATAGTACCTTATTTTAAAAATTTAAAATTGTTTTCTTTTAAATTGACTTTTGGAAACAAATTTAGATTTCAAAAATAATGTCAATGTTAGCTATAGAAATTTATGTTTAAACTTTTAAATATAAAATTTAAATAAATGTTACTTTCTTTTAGAACTTATCTTTAGGAAAGTAAGTTTTAAATAATTATAAACTAAATCACAAGGATATAAATATATTGCATTTCATGGTTATACATTTATAACTTGAGTACTAAATTAGTACGATAATTAAGGTTTATTCATTTATAAACAAACAATTAAGGTTTAATTCATTTTTAAACAAGTAATTAATGTATATAATCACCTCTTTAAACACACGACATTTTAATAAATTATGAAAGCACACTTGTTTATATATTAATAGAGAGCTTGACATTTGTAAATACATGAAGTTATGCAATTAACAAGTGGCATCTTTATGTTTAAAAGAAAGTTTTGTTTAATTAAAATTTAGAAAGGAAAAGATCTGTTGTTTATTTCCTTCAGCAAAAACATTCTTTAATTTTCTCTTCAACTAAAATAAAAACAAGAAGAAATCAAATGCAAAACTTCAAATCTGAGGAACATGCAATCAACAGCAAACATGCAAAAGCAAAATTCAATTTCAACTGCAGGATGTAAAGCAAATTCAAAGTACAGCAATGAATTCAGCAAATTCAAATTTTAGAAAATAAAATGCAGTGTTCTTTGTTTTGCTCTTGTGAGTAAATTTCTTTTTAAAAACAGTTTTCAATCCTTTATTTGTTGATCTGTGAAATGTTTAAATTTGTATCTATGTTTGTATGTTGGATATGATGATGATAAATCATGTTGTTGCTTAGAATTTTCAATTTAAATTTGATTTGTACTGTACAAACATGAGTACATATCAATGTGTTGTATTTCCTGTAATATTTGTTGTAGAATCGACTAAAATATCTCAAATCTTTTCTGTATAATCAAAATTAACTTTGATTTCTGGAATAAAAATGTCAATAACATGATTTTCTTGCTTTTAAAATTCATTACAAGTAAGTATATTAGAACATTACTCTGAAAATTATGAAAATACAGTAGATATTCAAAATTGAGTAAAATTCATGGTAGATGAATTTTGAATTCAATTAGATAATCTGATTCATATTATCTAATTATGAATTTTAATGTAAAATTTGTAATTTTTAATTTAGTACTAAGAGAGGAATTTAGGATTACCTGGAATTGGTTTATGGGTCAATTGCCGATGATTGAAGCCGAGTTGGAGGTCGAGCTTTGGCATGGAGGTGGGTACGGTGATGGGTGATTTGGGAAAAATAATGGAGGATTTTTATGGCGAGCGTGGTGGCCGTGGAAGGGGTTAGTAGGGTTTGGGGTTGTTTTCTGTTAAGGGTCAGAATTGTGGAGTTTGCGTCATTGTTGTTGGGTTTTGTAGGATCGCGAGTAGGGATATGGCTTGAGTGGAGCGTGGCATGTGTGTGGGTGGACTTCCAGGCGCTCCGGTGTTGGGGTTCGCCGTTGACGGCGAACTTTTGGTTCGAGTATGTTTCAGGTGTTGGTCGTAGTAGCTTTTTTTTTTGACTTTGTGGCGTTTCCTTCAATTTCGAGGGACGAGATGATTAAAGTGGTCAAACACGACTTGGGGAAAGCTGCGACGTTGATCGACGCCGACCATGGCCGGCGTGCACGTGCACAAGGTTGAAGTGTATCTGGGAATTTGATTTTTGCCCAGGGGTTTCGTTGATTTGCTCGAGTTTTGAGTCGTGGTGGTCTCCTGTTAATGTCGTGTGTGAATCGAAGTTGAGAGGTGTTCTTTTGCGTGAGTTCTGGGTGTGGTTGGTTATAGGATTTTTGGTTCCTGTTCAAATTTTTACTGCTGCTTGTATTTCTGAAGTAAAGTAAGCTAAGTTTTTTTTAAGTGAAGTTTAAAATAGTTTTAAAATGTTGAGATGTTTTAATTTAAAACCTGGTGATAAACAAGTTTAAGCTAATCTTGTTTTTTTAAAAATAGTTGTTTGTTTTAAAGTTAAATATTAACCGGGTTATACTTTATAAAAATGAAGACTCAAGTTTGAGAGCATATTAATGTTTAAACAAAGTGATTTAAATTAGTTTTATTAATAATAAATGTTTGACTTTAAAAGAATTTTAGTTTTTAAAGTTTGGATTTTAAAAATGTAAACTTTTGATTTAAAAATAGTTTGTTTCATTTTGTTTGTTAATATAAAAGTATATTTCAAATAAAAAGTGTATTTGAAGTAATTTGAAATGTGATTGAAATAAAGTATTTAAAAATGATAAATTAAAGGATGATGATCTTGTGGAATTCAAATACAAGTTTTTTAATTTGAGTTTTTAATTTCAAAATGATTTATAGAGGTTAATGAAAGTATGGTTTATATTAAATCAAGTTTTTGATTTAAAAAGGTAATTAAGGTAAATTACTTAATTAACTTAAATTAGTTAATGTAAATAATTGAATTAAGGGAAATTAGTTGTCTAATTAATTAAGTGTAATTAATTATTTAATTAAAAAATTAATTAATCAAGTTTAATTAAATAAAAAAATAATAATTATTTAATAAGTAATTAAGAAGTTAATTACTTAATCATTTTTAGGAATTATTTAAATATAATTACTTAACGGAGTAATTAAAATAATTAATTACTCAGTGTAATTAATTAAGTTCAGTATGGTTAATTTTAGTTAATTAATTAAGATTAATTAATTAAAAGAATTACTTAATGATGGGTATCTATAATTACTTAATGTAATTAAGATGTGTAATTACTTAGTAAAGTAATTAATGAATAATTACTGAATTGTAATTATTTAAGGAAATTACTGGATGGATAGTAATTAAAGGGGTATAATTACTTAAGGGAAGTAATTAAGGAATAATTACCCAGTGTAATTAAAGAATTGATTAATAGAATTAATCAAGGTGGTTGTTTAAGTAGTAAAGTAATTAAGAAAGTTAATTACTGATTTTGATTAATCAAGTTTGATTAATAATTGTAATTAAGTTTATAATTAATTATTAAATGGAATTATGAGAATAAATTGAATAGTAAAGTAACTAGAGGGCCACTAATTAATGTAATTAATGAATAATTAATTGTTTAATTTAATTTCTAAATATGATTAATTATAAGATAATTAATCAATGAAGTGAGAAAGAAGTAATAATTAATTAATGAAATTAATTAAGGATTTTGTAATTAATTATTGTTAATTAATTGATTAGAAATTAATTAATATTAATTAATGATTAAAGATATATTAATCTGTGTAATTAATTTAAAGGCTAATTACATAGTGTAATTAAAGAATAATTAATCTAATTGATTAATTAAGAATATGATTAAAGGATAATTAATCTGTAATTGAAGATTAATTAATTGGATTATAAAGATGATTGAAGAGTGATTAATTAATTAATTGTAATTAATTAATGATTGGTTCTGCAAGATTAGTTTTTTAATTCTCAAGTGATTAATTTAATTTAAGATGATTAAATTAATTATAAAGGAATTAACGATACCTGTTTGTGTATGATTGTTATGGAATATCTGTATTGATTGATACCTTTGGATGATATATTGTGATGTTATGTGGTATGATATTGGATATATCAATGATAAATGTGTGATATTTATCTGTGAATGATGTTGTGCGAATTCAATATTTAAATTGAATTAATCTGTTAAACTTAAATCACTTGGACATTAAGATGGCGTTTGGATTCGATGAGACCGGGTTCGGATTTCCAAATTTGGAATTCCGAAAACCACATTGATCCAAGTTAAACGTTAGGTCATGAATATCAAGCGAAGAGTGAAGACTCGAGGTGTAAGGACTATTCGTCAGTATAACTCTGGAGGTGATTCCGTGATAAGTTTGACGGAATAGTACTTTCAGGCTCGAGATGGTGATTCAGAGTGCAAGGGTTATTGTCATTAACTCTGAGGGTGATTCCAATACGAGTGTAACGAGATAATGCCTTCGGTTTCGTTCGAACACAAAACGAACTTGTATGGATTGAATGCTTTCAGAACATCATCAGGTGGACGATGAGCATTCTAAGATAGATGTGTCCTATAAAGGTAATCGTAGCCTCAAGCCTCATCAACCGGGAATGGCTAAAACAGGGGAGGTGCAGCAAGGCTTCGTGGGTAGCCCTCACTGGAGAGAAACATTTATCCCTGTCTAGAGGTCTCTTTTTATTTCGGCTGTGTGGGGGCGGTTGATCATGACAACTACCGGGGTGGTCTTGTTCGGGACTGTCCAGTAAGGGATGGTTCCGGCTTTGTGTTACAGGGGAGTTAGGGTGGCTCCTCGGTACGGTGATCTAGGCCACGTACTGTGATGGGCGGTACCCCAGTAGCCCTGCCATTGTATGAAATCCAAAATCCAATAAGTGCCTGTATGGTTTTGATTGTGCCCAACTATGTTGGAACGTGAGATGTAAGAATTCCAGCTATTTCTGTATTTTATTTTGAAAACCCTAGACACTATTATAATATCACTGGATTTCCTATCAAATGTTTTGGTTAGCGTAAGGTTAAAACTTACCCATGTTTATTTGTGGAGAGTCTTACGTGATACCTTTGTTTTCAAAGGATTTTCTAAAGTTAAGCAACTTTAACCGTTACTCACACCAGACCCCTGTCTGACCCGAGTGTTTATTTTCTGTTTTATTAAACTCTTGGGTACTCATATTACGTACGAGTAGTCAAGTGATTCAATTCTGCTTTGACGGTTTCTGGAGGAGATATGGAGCAGGTGGCTTTAGCGTGTAGATATATATATAGAGAGTTTTCCGCTGTGTTTGAGTTATTTCTGTGATGTACTTGAGTTGTAACATCTAGACAGGTGTTTATAACTGTCTAGTTTGTTTGTATAAGCTGTATAACTCTGATGTATATGATACTATGTAATATGTTATTTGATTAATATAATTTATTTGTTCCGCTGTGAGATTCTGATGTTGTTTGGTTCTTTCTTTTCTATCTTTTTTCCCTTTCTTTCTTCTTAATGATATGTCTTTCTGTGTTATGAGAGGCGGGTCGTTACACCCTTTTTGATTGATGACAACCTGTAAATAGACATAGATTTCGACTGTATATATATAACATAAATACTTACTCCCCCTGAATCTTTGACGCTCTATATCATGCATTCTTATTAGTAGCAATAATATTTCCACCCCTTTGTCATCGACAAAAAGGAATAAGTAATATGAAATTATAGTATGAAAGATAATGTGAGACAAAAACAAGAACAATCATCCACACATTTAACATCCATAGTCAAGAGGGTTCAAAATAGATATACTAGAATGGCCATTTAGTACAAGCCATACGAATTGAAAACAAATCTTTTGGATAAAAAGAAAAATAACATTCCACGCCATCGGTAGCTTTCCCCTACCACTGTCACCTTCATTTCCATCATCACCACTACTACTCGCTTCATCGTCTTCAGAAGAAGACCATGTAAAAAAGGGTTGCTTACCTGGTTCGCCCATAGTAGCCGTAGATGTCCCGGAAGAGCATGAGATTGCTTGCCATAATTTGGTGAAGAATCCTTCAACCTTATCGAGCTTCTTATCAACTTTGATGATGTTTGATTGTAGAATTTGTTTATTACGGCAAATTATGTTGATGGATTCACGTGGTTAAAGACCTTCATTTGGAATCATAATTTCTTCTTGTTGATAACGAGTCAATCTTTGACGAGATGGTCATATTAAGATGGCTTGCCATGTTGTTATGGTTGGTCTTGGGCTGTTTGCCTTTGGGTCCATTCTTCAAGAGGTATGATATGAGGGGGTCGTGCAATCGGTAATTTCATTAAGGCTAAAGTCCGAGCGTTCAAACATCCAACAGTAGAAACTGGTGAATCCGGTTTTGGAACTTCACGAGCTTTTAGGAGACGCATAATATATTCGCCATAGTAAATTATATTCATCCTACCGTTGTTGAAGCTTAAAAATTCGTCAAGAATTAAACGAAGTCGGTTTACTTTGATGTTCCCAAAGATAGCATACAAAGCTTTAAAGTTATTTTCGTAGACTAATTCATGACTCCCGGTTCTAGGAGTTATAGTTTTCATTAGAGCGCGATGAATAATTCATGCCTTTGGTCGTAAAGACTTCGATTTTAGTTGGCGCATGTCGTCTTCTAGAAACAAATGGCTTACATTATCTCGAACAACCAAATCAACATCAATAGTAGCTAATTCCACACCATCATTTTCTGTTTGTAAAATATGAGCCATGCGGTCTAGAGAGAAAAAGACTGGTTTCCCACATACGAGGCTACATACACAGTCTTGTTGATGTGGAATGTCTTGGTGATCCAAATTTAGGTTAGCATCTAAAATTTCACCATAATTTGGTTGATTTTGTGTTTGTTATCGTCAATGTTAATTAACGACTCTAAATTGCTCCTTCGAGCTAACTCTTGGATGTGATATGGAGAAAAACTAGGGAATTTGACAAACGAACCTTCGAAAATCCTTGATTCTTGCATTCGTCTCCACCTCTTCATCGCGGTGTCATCAAATAGCCACCTTTGAATTTGTTCATTCGACGAAGGTTGAGATGATGAAGAAGCTTGTCCCTTTCGTTCTGGAGCCATTTAATTTGAATTTTGAAGAATAAAAATTGAGTTTTGGAGAGGCTAGGGTTTTGAAAATTTGGAAATATGAAATGGTAATGAGGAGAGAAGGTAAAGTGAAAGATTAAAGGAGTGAATAGGGTAGGTAGAGGTCAAAAAGTAACTCAGATCTATGGCTCATTCGACTGGTTCAGGCCTTCAGTCGACTGATGCTGAAGATTGAAATTTTTCAATCTTCTGGACCAATCGGCTGAGGCTCTGAGATAGTCGACTGGCCATGTTATATAAAAATTTATATTGCTGCGTCAGTCGATTGACTCAGGGCTTCAGTCGACTGAAGCTGAAGGTCGAAAATATTCAACCTTCTGGTCCAGTCGACTGGAGCTCTGAAACAGTCTGCTGGCCATGTATATATAAAAAATTTGTTCGCTGTGTCAGTCGACTGACCTCCTGGTTCAGTCGACTGTCCTAGAGTATTTTTTGCAATGGATTTATTTTGTTGTGAAATGTATATATATTATTTATGTTTGTTAATTCTTTTAATATAAATAGTTTTTATTTTGATGAATGATATAGAAATAACTTTATTTTGCTGTTAAATGTTAATATTTTCTATATGTGAGATGTCAATTAATGCACCAGAAATAAATTTATTTCAAACAGAAACGTACATATGTAGAGAATTTATTTGAAAATACAACGAAAGATAATTAAAATTATGATTATTTTGAGGGGCTAGGCGTCTTGAATTCTTTCAGTTACTTACGACGAACATTCGATTCTTCATTGCGATCCCATGAATTCGGTGAGTATGGTGGTCACGGTGAAGACGAAGTTGATGGTTGTCTAATAGGCGAAACAACATGTTCGTCTATCGGATGTGATGATGCCCTACAAATGTTCATAGCGATGTGCTTAATGATTCCTATCCGTCTGGAGTTTATTTTTTATTTGTAATACATCTCCCGTTGTAGCATTAGAGATTCTTGCTGATAATGGTGGAGATCGTCGATCTTTTGTTTTGTGTTCGGAGAAATATAAATAGTCTTCTTCCCCTTTTTCTTGTCCAGAGTATATCCGGTGTGGTAGACAGACGATGGTGAATTTTTATGATCGGGAGTTTTTGGAGAGTTGTTCGAGGCAATGATTTGAATAGAGTCTGTGGAGGAGTTTGACATTGTTGAAATGTAGTTTGTTGGAATGAAGAACGAATGATAGCTTTAGAGTTAATTTCAGTTTGATTTTAAGAAAGTACAATATGTAACTATTTATAGCCTAATTCTAAGAAAAAATAGGATGGAATTTGGTGGATTATATTAATTCTAGCCAAGAAGTATGGTGAAACATTAGCTTTTCTGTTAGCTGTGTAGGATCTAGATTAACCCTAGAGGGGGGGTGAATAGGGTTACAGCAAATTTTCTTGATTTAAACACAGAAACAAACTGCAGAAATAAATATGCTGAAAAGTAAATCACACACAAAATTTACCCAGCTTCGGCAACCCCTGCCTACTGCTGCATTCCCAGATTTCTATTAGAATTAAACAGTATCCCGCTTACAAACACTCTAACAGACTCGCAAACCCTTTCTCCCGCTTACAAACACTCTAATAGACTCGCACCCCCTGCTCCGCCTATAGAGTTTTGAAAACTCGCAAACTCTGCTCCCGCCTATAGAGTTTTGCAAACTCGCACACCCTGCTCACTGAACTAATTCTAACTAGACAATCTGACACTACCTACAACCTAGATGGTGATTTACCAATACTTTGACTTGAAAAGAAAAACAGATTTCAAAAATAAAAGCAGGAGCAAAAATTAAAATACAAACTTGAAACCACAATTTTTGCTCAAATAAAACTAGATTTAAAAATTAAACCCTATAAACTAAATCCCCCTTTCTAAAAACAAAAACCCCTTTTATAAAACTAGGCTGGCTCTTTTATTCTTTTGCCCGTTCCTTTTTCTTTTGCTTGTGAAAAAATGGCGGCCTTGCTCTGAAATTAGGGCTTGAGTCTTCGATCAAATTAGGGCTTTTGATGCACGCCTATACTGATCAACTCTCTGGTTTGAGTGTCGGCTTGCTCGCTACTTCTCTGATGATTCGCGGCTCTCTGATGATCGATTCTCTTGTTGCTTCGCTCGTTTGCCGCTGCTCCTTTGTTGACCGAGTTCGTTAAATTGCGGTATGTAATTTTTTATTTCGTTGCTGGTTAAAATGCTTGATTGAACTCAATGCCTATGATGACAATTGGGTTTGGTATTTATATGAATTATACACTTGAATTTGCTCGTATCAATTCGATACTTTCCTAATTTTCGATTACTTGACTTGATGCGCACGGCTTTAGCTTGAGGACGTTCAATCCTTTTTGAGTGATACGGCAAAAACTTTCCTCTTTTACATTTTGACTTTTTCAATGATGCGTACTTGAATTTTTAACATGGTCAACACGGTATTGTTGAATTTCGTGGTCATCACTTCACGACTCTGCATTATTTTCGGCCATCACCTTCTTTGCGTTCATCCGCTGTAGCCAACTTTGGCACGTCCGCATCCATATATGCGTTCATCCACTGCAGCATTGATTTCGAACATTGCATGCATTGTATTTTTTTGGTGCACTTGATTCAGTACTGTGTCTTGTTTCACTGTTGCATTTGTGTACTTCAGTTTGCCTTGGCTTCATTGACTTTAGCCATATGTGTTCATCTGCACTTGCACACTCCTGCTTGTTGTTGTATACTTGTGGTCTTCATTTGGTCTGCACTTGTGTATATTTGGCTTCACTGAGTTGTTTGTTGTAGATATTGTAGTTTATATTGTACCATGCTCCTTGCATTGCATCACTATGTCACTGGTGTACTTGAGCTTCTGGCCTGTTGACTGTTGCTTTGAGTTGTTCATGAACTTGATTTTGTAGTCATTGAATTCTTGTTGGAAACTGCTGTGTCATTGGTCACTGTTGCATAAATGAACTGTTGCTTCCCTGACCTTGTAGTTGTAACTGGACATGTTGCATACTCTCTGATTGTTGCAGTATTATGATGTTGTTTCCTGTGCTGGTGTTCTGGTTGGTGTATTGCCACACTGTTCATACTTGTGACATTCATGTTGCCACTAGTCTTCTTGTTCAAAACTGCCTGCACTTAGTGTTCTGGTCATTGATCATGTAATCTTGAATTTCTGGTTGGTCTGTAGTGTTCATTTGAGTTTTGATAGTCAAGTTGCACTCATGTCCACTGCATAGTGGTCTTCATTGTTGCTGCTTAAGTTGGTGGCAATCTTCGACAAATTTGTTTTGCACTGTGTCTTTGTTTGGTCTGCACTTTGCACTTGATATTTGTTGATCTGACTTGAACTTTTCTTGAGTCTGGTCATTGTTGGCACTGGTCTGCATACATGCGCTTTGATGCTCTGTTGTTTTCTGTTGCATTCATGTCGGTTTAGTCGTGCACTTGTGTTGAACCCAGTTTTAAAAACTCGGGTTTGACCTTGTGCTCGTGTCGTGATTTTGAATATATTGCACATGAGTTGAACTCGGCTTTTCATTTGGGTTTGACCTGTGCTCACCTGTCCCTGTAGTATTATCAAGTGTATATCGATGTGCACGGCCTTGTGGCATGTACAGTGATACACTGTGCATGTCACATTGTTCGTGTGTGATGAATTCAAATGTGAATGATGACGAACAATCCAAATAACTGAGGCAAATTATATTTTCGAAAATCATATTTCATTTTATATTGCAAAAATATTTCTTTTTCAATTTTACTGCGTTAGTGAATATTTTTGCAGATTGCTCAGATGCTGGATTCTAACTGGAATGAAGTTGAAGATAAACTACGAGTGTGAGTGATATGTAGTGAGGAAATTAATGTAAATTGAATTGTGATGTATTCAAAAATGTATATGTATAGTGAGAGCTTGAATTTGTACTATTCAAATTGTAATAAATATTTGTTTGAATAAAATTTCTATTTGAATTCAAATACTATTCAAATTCTGTGTAATTTATTTTATTCAACAAATATTTATTTAATCTATGAAAAATAAAATAGTACATTAACAAATACATTTAAATGAATATATATGTTTATTATCATCAAACAAAAACATATAAGCGCATATTCAACAAGCTGAGCTATTTTGTGTAAATTGAAATGTTTATAAAAATAGTTATATATATTAATAAAGTTAAACGTGACATGTAATTTGGTATAAATTAGTGTTACCGTATAATAAGATGGCTATACCAAACTATAATAGAAAACATTAATAGCTCAGGTGGTTAAGACACTTAGGTTATTCATAGTAGGTCATGAGTTCGAGTTTCAGCATGGTTAGAATTTCGAATTTTTGTAAAAAAAAATTATTTTTTAATTTTTGGTTAAATTTTTTTATACATTATTTATATATCTTTACTTGAAATTATATCGAGCTTACGTCGCAACTTTATAAACGTATTTTCTAATAGTGGTTTAGTAAAAATGTCGACTAATTGATTTTCTGATGGTACGTAGTCCAGATTTATTACTTCTTTTTCTATATTAACATGCAAAAAATGATGTCTAATATCTATATGTTTAGTTCTTGAGTGGTTTACTGGATTTTTAGATAGATTTATTACACTAGAATTATCACAGTAAATTTTTGATTTTGATAGATTGATTCCAAAATCTTTAAGTGTCTGTTGCGCATAAATTACTTGTGTGCAAGCTAGTGCCGTAGAAATATATTCTGCTTCACAAGTTGATAAAGAGACATAGTTTTTTTTCTTACTAAACCATGATGTTGAAGATTTACCAATGAAGTGACACGTACCGCTTGTACTTTTTTATCTATTCGTGATCCTCCGAAATCAGCATCACTGTATGATATTAATTGGAACGAACACTCTTTCGGATAGAAAAGTCTAAAATTTGTAGTTTTACTAAGATAGCATAGTATACGTTTTACAGCACGTAAATGTGATTCTTTTGGGTCAGATTGAAATCATGCACATAAAAGCACACTCATCATAATATCTGGTCTACTTACTGTTAAATAAAGTAGTGATCCTATCATACTACGATATAGTTTTTGATTTACACTTTTTTCATTTTCATCTTTATCACGTGCTATTGTGCTCATAGGTGTTGGTTTGGCAGAAGTGTTTTCCATTCCAAAATGTTTGATAAGATTATTATAGTATTTTTCTTGATTAATAAAAATTCCATCTGAAACTTATTTAATTTAAAGTCCTAGAAAATATGATAATTCTCCTATATGGGACATTTCAAATTCTCTAGTCATTATTTCAGAAAATTCATTGCATAATTCATTGTTAGTTGAGCCAAATATAACGTCGTCGACATATATTTGAACAATTACTATATCATTTTTCGAGTGTTTTATAAATAAAGTTTGATCTACCTTTCCTATTTCAAATCCAGAATTAATTAGGTAACTTTTTAGTCGTTCATACCAAGCACGTGTTGCTTGTTTTAAACCATATAAAGCTTTCTTAAGTTTATATACATGATCTGAATATTTTTCATGAATAAATAGAGGAGGTTGTTTAACATAAATGTTTTCTTTAATATAGCCATTTAAAAAAGCACTTTTAATATCCATTTGATAAAGTTTAAAGTTATTAAAACATGTGTATGCCAATAAAATTCGTATTGCTTCTAGTCTAGCAACTGGAGCAAACGTTTCTTCATAGCCTATTCCTTCTTCTTGGCTATATCCTTGTGCTACTAGTCTTGCTTTTTTTCTAGTTATATTTCCTAATTCGTCTGCTTTATTTTAATAAACCCATTTAGTTCCTATAACAATTTGATCAGTTGGTGTAGGTACTAGTTTCCAAACTTCATTTCGTTCAAACTAATTTAATTCTTCTTGAATAGCAATAATCCAATTTTCATCGGATGATGCTTCCTTAGCATTTTTAGGTTCTATAGTAGAGAGGAAAGATACATTACCCATTAAATTTAATTGATTTCTAGTTTGAACATTTGAATTTATTTCTCCAATTATATTTTATGTAGGATGATGTGATATCCCGGAAATTTTGACAATATCAATTTAATATTCTTTATATAAAATTAAATTGATTTGATGATAATTGATTAATAAAATATGATTTGTTTAATAATCTGAATAAATAAATATCTAATTTGTGATTTTATCTTTTAAAAGCTAAAATAAATGTTTTTAATTATAATGTGTGTGTATATATATATTTGTATATATATTATAGATAATCTTTGTTTGGAATTTAATAAATGAATGAAGTTTTGTTTTTAAATTCTAATAATATATTTAGTAACTGGGAAATTATGTTAAATTAATTTTAAGTTTTTAAATGATATTTAGATTAATAATTGTATAGTTTGTAAATATTTAAAATAAAGGTTAAATTGTTTAAAATTTTATCTTAGCTTAATTTTTAAATTTAAATAAAAGTTTGTTTTATTTCTTATTAAATATTATTTAATAAATATGATTTGAAAACATTATATATAAGTTTAAAATACAAATAGCATATGGTTTAAATTTATTTATTAAAAAAGTGATTTATAATCTCTTTATAAATCATGTAAAATTTGTTAAATTGATTATTTTCAAGCCATATTAATAAATGTATCATTTTTCCATAAATATAAAAAGAATTAAAATAAGAAAATGAAATTTTCATTTTAAATTGAATAGATTGATATTAATTTGGATTTCAAAAGTTTAATATGAATTTGGAATTTTGTTTGAAATTCAAATTAATAGATTCTTAAAAATATTTGAATAAATTTTAATTTATAGTTTGTTTTATTTACACTTGCTTTAAATAAGAAATTCATATATATATTCACATAAGTATAAATAAATTAAAGTAAAATTCTTATTTACAATTAAAAATATAACTAAATTAAATAAAATACAAGTGTTAACTGTTAACCGATCTAAATCAACATGTGTTTATTTAGGAATAAAGAATCATGACAAGTGTCATTGTTTTATTTTATCTTTTTCTTTATTTTGAATTAAAATAAATTTCAACCTTATAACCATTTTAATTTTCCCTTTATTCTCTTTTCAAAACCAAAGATAAATGAATCAAGAGAAAAATATGATACTCAGAATTTCCTCAAAGCAAATCAAAAAAACTTCACTCCTCAAAATTATGATTTGCAAACCAAATCCTGTAACAAGATTTTCAAAATTTGCATTTCTTTACAAACCTGCAAAACAAATTCCTGCAAAAGAAAGAAATCAAATGGTTGCAATTTCAACAACCAGTAGATCAACCTGCAAATTTTTGTTCCTCTGGAAAATAACCATCAGCTTAGCATATCAAAAAGGCCTGCATGCATCTAATTTTGGTTAGAGTTTCAAATGCAAGCAACCTGGAGTTGAAAGTCTGCATTTTTTTCAAAATTTAAAAGATCAAGCCTACATGCATGGGTGTTAACAGGATTCAAAAGTTTTTCTAAAAAACATGAGGCTCTGTTTTTCTGAAAGATAAAGGTGAGTAACATTTTTGAAAATCAATCAAGTGTAATATTGGTTGCCTAAGTTATCTCTGGAAAATTTGATTTTTGTGTGAATATTTGGATTGATATGCGTGCATATCTGCTAGTATCTTTGACCCCTCTGTTTCTTTCTTAAACTCAGTTTTTATTTTTAATTTAAACCCCTACCTCTGGATCTAGCCATTGTTATGATTTAGGTTACAAATAAAAATAGTTTGTTTGATCATAAGTTTAAGCTTAAAATTTTAATTAAGTTAAAATAAAATCAAACCTTCTCTGGAAATCAAAATGATCAGGAAACATGAGTTTGTTTAAAAACATAAATTCCTTAATTTATTAAATTAAGATTGTGATCTAAAACCATTCAAGAAAACATGATTTTTAAATCATAAAACACAATTTATAGTTTGAAATTTCGGGGGCAGTTCACTTTTATCTGGAAAAGGTGAATTTGGGAAATTTTGTTGATTTTGGAAATTTGGGGGTTTGAAGTTTCTTACGGATGAAGAAGAGCGAACAGGCATTTCACAAAAATTATCAAATTGATGAATAAATTTTTGGATTAGCAGCGGTGAGGGTTTTGGTTCTGTAACCCTAGTTTTGAACTTGTTAGAAAATAGGATCGTTCTCCCTCAATGTTTGATCGAGTGTGAAGCCACTTTGGGGAAATGTTGCTGAGTCCATGACGAGGTTTTAGCCGAGGTTTCAACTCAAACGATGGTCGGGGGAGTGGGAGGTTTCCTTTGACAGGGTTTGGGTTTTGAGTTGCCCTGTGTTCCAGGTTTTGGTTTGGGACTGATTTTCTTGATTCCAGGTGAGTGATGAGTTTTGGTGGTCGTAGGTTGGAGCATGGGTGGTTGTCGATGAGTTGAGGCCATGGTGAGAGGCCGGAGATGATCGACGTCACAGTGCACGTGCACCGTGCATTTCATTTAGCTAGTGAAGGTTTTGATGAGTGGGGTGTTTGTACTCGAGTAAATGCTCGGGTAAATTTGGTTTTTACCCGAATTTGAGAGGAGTAAGACTCGAAGCAAACCAGATGCTGGCTCGAGTTGTTTTTAGTTAGTTTCAGGTTTTGTTTTGAAACCTGACTGTGTGCAGGTTTTTGAATATTTAAACTAAATTAAAAAGAAAGCAAAGCGGGTTTAAACCTAAATTTGAAGCAAGTTTAAATTATGAATTCAAATGAATTTGAATTCCAGATTTCAAATAAATAAATAATTTTATAAAAGATGAAATGGTTAATAACTTAAACCTGCACAGTTTTTATATAAAGTGTCTTATAAATATGAAAAAAAATGGGATTTAAAACATGATTTTAAATTTAAGTTTAAAAATCTGAATGGTAAACCTGAATTCAAATTTGAATTTGAATCTTAGGATTTGAAAAGAAAATAAGTTTATAAATTCTAATGTTATAATTAAGTTTGAATATTTTAGTATTTATAACATGTGTTTTTATAAATCTGAAATGAAATTTAAACAGGATTTTTAAATTTAAAATTTTGAACCTGAATTCAAAGCATGATTTGAATTCCAGTTTGAAAAGAAATAAGCTTTTGAATTTAAATGTGTTCAAAACCACTTGGAATATTTAAAATGTATTTTAAATTGAATATGGGTTAAACTATCTTTAAATTTACCTCAAGTAATTCTTTAAAATGAAATAAAAAGGGTTTAAATTCTTTAACCTTGTTTAAGTTCAAATTTGATTTCATTTTAAATCTTGATTTAAAATGGGATTTGGATGAAATTTAAAAAGCAAATTTATTTATAAGTTACTTTGATAGAAATGATTTAATCATTAATAAGATTTATGTTTATGTTAAGTTAATTAGAACTTAATAATTGATAATTCATTTAAATGATTAAGATGATTAAGTTTTGTAATTAATTAAGTTAATTAATTAATAATTTGGGTTAATTAAGTAAATAATTAAGGGTTTTATTTAATTAATTAAAGGATTAGTAAGTTAATTAAGATTGATTTAAATAGTAATTAAGAAATCAATTAATTAAATAAGATTTGATTTAATTTAATTAATGATTTGAATTTATTAATCAAGTAACTAGTAATTAATTAAGTATTTGATTATCACTTAAATAATTTATTAATTAAAGATTAATTAATGAGTTTTATAAATAAATTAAGGATTAATATTGATTAATTCAGTTAATTACTTTAGAAAAGAAATCAAAGATTTGTAATGAAGGTCATTAACTTAGTATTATTTAATAATTAATTAATGTAATTAATTTAAATGATTAATTGTATTAATTAATTTAAAGATAATTAATTGAGAATTGTTTAAGTGAAATTACTTAATGAAAGTAATTAAGAAAATTAATTACTGATTGTAATTAATTAAATTTATTTTGATTAGTTAAGTTAATTAATTAAGTTTAATTAATTTAAATTAATCACTGGTTGATTTGAGAAGTAATTACCAATGTAATTAAAAATGAATAATTACTTGGTGAAGTAATTAAGAAGATAAATTACTTGATTTAATTTAATTGAAGGATACTTGGATAATGGAGGAGTTTTGGAATTGAATTACTTTGTGTAATTAATATGTAATTAGTATGCAGAATAATTACTTGAGGAAGTAATTAATAATTAATTACTTAGTTTAATTAATTTAGGTTTTGATAATTGAGTTATTTGAAGATAATAAAGAGATGTAATTCATTTAATGTTATTAAGTACTTAATGTGATTGATCAAGAGTGATTAATCAATATGGATAATTGATAATCAATTTAATAGGGTAATTATAAATAAAATAATTTGTGATCATTAATTTATATAATTAATGACGTAATTAAGGATTGATTAATTAAGAACAATTAATCAATAAAGGAATTAATTAATGTAATTAATTAGGGATAAATGTAATTAATTATAATTAATTAATTAATGAAGTGATTACATGTTACTTACTGATTTTGGTTTGGAATAATTAATTTGTGAAATTAATTAGAGGTTAATTACTTGAATGTAATTAATGGATAATTGATCAAGATGATTAATTAGGGTAATTTGTTGATTGGTTTGTAATTAATTAATTGATGTGTAAGCAAGATTTATATGGATAAGTAATTAATTTAATTTATTTTAAATTAATTAAGGAAGAAGTAATTAATTTAATTCATTTTAAATTAATTACAAAATGGTGATTAATAGGTCATTGCTTATGAATGTTGATTGATACTGATTACCCTGAATGGTTGAGATCACAGTTATGTGATAAGTGATGTTGTGTGATTTAGATGCTATGGTTGCATTTGAATTGATAATATGAATTATCTGTTTGGAATGATAATATGGATTATCTGTTGTGATGATAATGTTGATTACCTATTATGATGTTGTGTATCTATCTGTGTGAATATAGATAATATTGAATTGAATTGTTTTAAAGTTTAAACCAACTTGGACTTAAAAGACACGTTTTGGATTTCGATGAGACCGGGACGGGCTTTCCATATTTGGATATCCGAAAACCACATCGATCCAAATTAACGATAGGTCGTGAATCTCAAGTGAAGATGAAGATTGAGAGTGCAAGGGTTATCGTCGTTAACTCTGAGGGTGATTCCAAAATGTGTGTAACGAGATAATGCCTTCGGTTTCGTTCGAACCCGGAACGAACTTATATGGATTGAATGCTTTCAGAACATCGTTAGGTGGACGATGAGCGTTCTAAGAGATGTGTTCTCTAAAGGTAATCGTAGCCTCAAGCCTCATCAACCGAGAATGGCTAAAATAGGGAAGGTGCAGCAAGGCTTCGTGGGTAGCCCCCACTTGAGAGTGAGATTTACCCCTGTTTAGAAGTCCCTTTATATTCGGCTGTGTGGGCAGTTGGTTGCAAACAACTGCGGGGTTGTCTTGTTCGGAACTGTTCGGTAAGGAATGGTCCCGGCCTTGTGTTGCAGGGGAGTTAGGGTGGCTCCTCGGTACGGTGATCTAGGCCACATGCTGTGATGGACGGTACCCCAATAGTCCTGCCATTGTATGGAATCCAAAATCCAATAAATGCCAACGGTTTTGATTGTATTACCCACTTTTGTGGCTAGTAGCTGGAATTAATAGATGTAACAATTTCGGCTATTTCTTATTTACTTGAAAACCCTAGACACTATTATAATATCATCGGATTTCCTATCAAATGTTTTGGTTATCGTAAGGTAAAAACTTTTCCATGTTTATGTGTGGAAAGTCTTACGTGATACCTTGCTTTTCAATAGGTTTTAAAGTTAAGCAACCTTAACCTGTTACTCACACCAGACCCATGTCTTACCCGAAGTTTATTTTCTATTTTCTTAAACTCTTGGGTACTCAAATTTTTACGAGTAGCCAAGGGATTTAGGTTGGCTTTGATGAATATTGGAGGAGCAATGGAGCAGGAGGCTTCTACATTGTAGATATATAGTTCCGCTGTGTGTTCTCTGAGTTGTATTGAGTTGTAAATACTAGACAAGTGTTTATAACTACCTAGTATGTGATGTGTATGTTGTGTGACTCTGATTGATGTTGTATATTATGTAAATATTTATGTTATTAATATAATTTATTCGTTCCGCTATTGAGATTCTAGTGTTGTTTCTTCTTTCTCTTCTTTCTTTCTTCATTCTTTCCCTTTCTCTCTTAAAGATGATACGATTTTCTATAGTGAGGAAATCGGGTCGTCACATTTGGTATCAGAGCATTAGGTTTAGTGAATATCTAGGCTCTGGAATGGTGTCTATTTTGAGAACGCGTATTTGTAATTTTTAATATATATATATATATATATATATATATATTTCTACCTATCTATTGGGTTACCTGTTTGGGTTTTCCAATATGATTTATAAAGGTAGATTGGGGTAGTGGTGTGTATACCGCGACTACCATTGGTTGGAGTTTGAATATTTGAGGTTGGAAGTGTATCTGACGAGACTGTAGACCTAATACCGTCTCGAGTGAGCTTTGCAGTGGTGTAAGGACTTCATTGATCTCTGAAGGTAACCTGTTAAGGTTCGGAGTTCATATTTGAAGTTGGATGAGTAGAGTTTGGATCTGTTGGCTGGACGGAAGCGAGTGGAGATATCTTGATATCTCAGGAAGTAGTAGCTGCGTGATGAGATGCAGTGACTATGGATATTTTCGAAGATATTTCTTTGGAACAATTTTAAGGAAGTAGGTCTGCTTTGGTGTTGTGGCTGATTTCAGTAGGGTGTTTCTGTTTGGTTTGAAGTCCAAGTTCTCAAAGAGCTTTGGACTGGGAATTCTTTAGCATTGATGTCAGCAGTGCAGCTCGGAGTGTTCTGTGTGTCGGCTGGGTTGTCTGGCTCACCAGTTTTCTGGTGATGGAGTTCAAGAAATAGAGTGGATCCATTTCTTCGATGGATTGGCAAAACCAGCATAAGCTGTTCTGATTGGTAAAGAGAGAACGGTTTTCTTTGGATTTTAGTTTGGATTGATCGCAAAAGTGACTTGCGATAAATTGAGTATTCTCTTGGATTGTTGGAGATTTTTTCTGGATATTTTCAGGGAAGTCAGAGTTTGTCCGCATCTAGAGATTCAGTTTTCTTATCGACCAGGATTCCAATTGTGGTACCGACAGTTCAACTAGTTGAAGGTTGGTTCCTTGAGATGGAGTTTGTTGTAGCAACTCAGGATTTACGGAACTTCTGAGTTTTCTCTAGGTTATTGGAGATCGTTTTGGTTTCGTTGTCTAGATGTGCTTGTGTTCTTCGTCAGCATTCTTTTCTACTCCAGATCAGAGTTGTGCAGCGAAAGCAGTTTGAGAGTGCGTCTGCTTTTCTTTTCCGGATAGGAGAAGTTTGTTTTCTTTTGATGGTTTTGAGTGGAGTTGTTCTTGATCTTGATTGATCGTGGAGGATCATTCTGGTGGATTGGGTTTGGTCCAGTTTGTTTCTTGAGACATCAGCAAGGATTGAGCTGATCAGGTAGGATGTAGGCAGCATAAGATCGTCCAAAGAGTTTTATGGATCTGAAGTCGGAGATATGATTTTGGATAAGTTTTCTCAGTTTTTAGGAGCTATAAATTTTGGTAAAGTTGGGTAAGCTAGCTCCGAGATGTTTCCGATTTCTTCTGTGTTCTGTTTTGGATAAGTATTTGATTTTCTGGATTAAATAGCCAGTTTGGACAACTGGAATTCGATTTGTTTTACGTATCTCTGAGGGAGTACGTGTATGATCTAATTCTGGTTTTGGAATCAGCTGCTCTGGGAGATTTGGTGGTTGAGTCAGACTTGTCTATAGTCTGATGTCTTGTTCAGTTGTAGATCTAGATGAGTTGGAGTTCTATAGCTTGCTAGTGTTGATTGTTTGGGTTCTATAGAGCGAGTATCCCCGTGTTTACTTGGGAAACTCGAGGAAACTCTATCCAGAATTTTTGTCTGGATAGTTAATTTTGTTTGATTAGATGAATTGATTGCTATGGTTCTTAGCATATGTTTGATATATGCTTGTGCTTTAAAATTAAAAATCTTGGATAGATTATTAAATTACTTTTGTTTTAAATTTCGGGGACGAAATTCTTTTAAGGGGGAAGGAATGTGATATCCCGGAAATTTTGGCAATATCAATTTAATAATCTTTATATAAAATTAAATTGATTTGATGATAATTGATTAATAAAATATGATTTGTTTAATAATCTGAATAAATAAATATTTAATTTGTGATTTTATCTTTAATAAGCTAAAATAAATGTTTTTAATTATAATGTGTGTATATATATATTTGTATATATATTATAGATAATTTTTGTTTGGAATTTAATAAATGATGAAGTTTTGTTTTTAAATTCTAATAATATATTTAGTAATTGGGAAATTATGTTTTAAATTAATTTTAAGTTTTTTAATGATATTTAGATTAATAATTATATGGTTTGTAAATATTTAAAATAAAGGTTAAACTGTTTAAAATTTTATCTTAGCTTAATTTTTAAATTTAAATAAAAGTTTGTTTTATTTCTTATTAAATATTATTTAATAAATATGATTTGAAAACATTATATATAACTCTAAAATACAAATAGCATATGGTTTAAATTTATTTATTAATAAAAGTGATTTATAATCTCTTTATAAATCATGTAAAATTTGTTAAATTGATTATTTTCAAGCCATATTAATAAATGTATCATTTTTCCATAAATATAAAAAGAATTAAAATAAGAAAATGAAAATTTCATTTTAATTGAATAGATTGATATTAATTTGGATTTCAAAAGTTTAATATGAATTTGGAATTTTGTTTGAAATTCAAAATAA
Organism: Allium cepa; assembly: GCA_030765085.1. Lineage (NCBI taxonomy): Eukaryota > Viridiplantae > Streptophyta > Magnoliopsida > Asparagales > Amaryllidaceae > Allium > Allium cepa. The sequence continues at coordinate 90,838,766 of CM060930.1, read as the reverse complement.
TAGATTCTAAAAAATATTTGAATAAATTTGAATTTATAGTTTGTTTTATTTGCACTTGCTTTAAATAAGAAATTCATATATATATATATATATATATATATTCGCATAAGTATAAATCAATTAAAGTAAAATCCTTATTTACATTTAAAATTATAACTAAATTAAATAAAAGACAAGTGTTAACTATTAAACGATCTAAATCAACATGTGTTTATTTAGGAATAAAGAATCATGACAAGTGTCATTGTTTCATTTTATCTTTTTCTTTATTTTGAATTAAAATAAATTTCAACCTTATAACCATTTTCATTTCCCCCTCATTCTCTTTTCAAAACCAAAGATAAATGAATCAAGAGAAAAATCTGAAACTCAGAATTTCCTCAAAGCAAATCCAAAAAACTTCACTCCTCAAAATTATGATTTGCAAACCCAATCCTGTAACAAGATTTTCAAATTTTGCATTTCTTTACAAACCTGCAAAACAAATTCCTGCAAAAGAAAGAAATCAAATGGTTGCATTTTCAACAACCTGTAGATCAACTTGCAAATTTTTGTTCCTCTGGAAAATAACCATCAGCTTAGCAGATCAAAAAGGCCTGCATGCATCTAATTTTGGTCAGAGTTTCAAATGCAAGCAACCTGGAGTTGAAAGTCTGCATTTTTTTCAAAATGTAAAAGATCAAGCCTGCATGCATGGGTGTTAACAGGATTCAAAAGCTTTTCTAAAACACACGAGGCTCTGTTTTTCTGAAAGATAAAGGTGAGTAACATTTTTGAAAATTAATCAAGTATAATATTGGTTGCCTGAGTTATCTCTGGAAAATTTGATTTGTGTGTGAATATTTGGATTGATATGTGTGCAAGTCTGCTAGTATCTTTGACCCCTCTGTTTCTTGCTTAAACTCAGTTTTTATTTTTAATTTAAACCCCTACCTCTGGATCTAGCCATTGTTATGATTTAGGTTACAAACAAAAATATTTTGTTTGATCATAAGTTTAAGCTTAAAATTTTAATTGAGTAAAAATAAAATCAAACCTTCTCTGGAAATCAAATTGATCAGGAAACATGAGTTTGTTTAAAAACATAAATTCCTTAATTTATTAAATTAAGATTGTGATCTGAAACCATTCATGAAAACATGATTTTTAAATCAGAAAACACAACTTATAATTTGAAATTTTGGGGGCAGTTCACTTTTATCTGGAAAAGGTGAATTTGGGAAATTCTGATTTTGGAAATTTGGGCGTTTGATGTTTCTTATGGATGAAGAAGAGTGAACAGGAATTTCACAAAATTTATCAAATTGGTGAATAAATTTTTGGATTAGCAGTGGTGAGGGTTTTGGTTCTGTAACCCTAGTTTTGAACCTGTTAGAAAATAGGATCATTCTCTCTCAACGTTTGATCGAGTGTGAAGCCACTTTGGGGAAATGTTGCTGAGTCCATGACGAGGTTGTAGCCGAGATTTCAACTCAAACGTTGGTTGGGGGAGTGGGAGGTTATCGTTGACAGGGTTTGGGTTTTGAGTTGCCCTGTGTTCCAGGTTTTGGTTTGGGACTGATTTTCTTGATTCTAGGTGAGTGATGAGTTTTGGTGGTCGTAGGTTGGATCATGGGTGGTTATCGATGAGTTGAGGCCATGGTGAGAGGCCGGAGATGATCGACGTCACGGTGCACGTGCACCGTGCATTTCTTTTGGCTGGTGAAGGTTTTGACGAGTGGGGTGTTTGTACTCGAGTAAATGCTCGTGTCAATTTGGTTTTTACCCGAAGTTGAGAGGAGTAAGACTCGAAGCAAGCCAGATACTGGCTCGAGTTGTTTTTGGTTAGTTTCATGTTTTGTTTTGAAACCTGATTGTGCGCAGGTTTTTGAATATTTAAACTAAATTAAAAAGAAAGCAAAGCAGGTTTAAACCTAAATTTGAAGCAAGTTTAAATTATGAATTCAAATGAATTTGATTTCCAGATTTCAAATAAATAAATAATTTTATAAAAGATGAAATGGTTAACAACTTAAACCTGTACAGTTTTTATATAAAGTGTCTTATAAATCTGGAAAAAAAATGAGATTTAAAACATAATTTTAAATTTAAGTTTAAAAATCTAAATGGTAAACCTGAATTCAAATTTGAATTTGCATCTTAGGATTTGAAAAGAAAATAAGTTTATAAATTCTAATGTTATAATTAAGTTTGAATATTTTAGTATTTATAACATGTGTTTTTATAAATCTGAAATGAAATTTAAACAGGATTTTTAAATTTAAAATTTTGAACCTGAATTCAAAGCATGATTTGAATTCCAGTGTGAAAAGAAATAAGCTTTTGAATTTAAATGTGTTCAAAACCACTTGGAATATTTAAAATATATTTTATATTGAATATGGGTTAAACTATTTTTAAATTTACCTTAAGTAATTCTTTAAAATGAAATAAAAGGGTTTAAATTCTTGAACCTTATTTAAGTTTAAATTTGATTTCATTTTAAATCTTGATTTAAAATGGGATTTGGATGAAATTTAAAAGCAAATTTATTTATAAGTTACTTTGATAGAAATGATTTAATCATTAATAAGATTTATGTTTATGTTAAGTTAATTAGAACTTAATAATTGACAATTCATTTAAATGATTAAGATGATTAAGTTTTGTAATTGATTAAGTTAATTAATTAATAATTTGGGTTAACTAATTAAATAATTAAGGGTTTTATTTAATTAATTAAAGGATTAGTTAGTTAATTAAGATTGATTTAAATAGTAATTAAGAAACCAATTAATTAAATAAGATTTGATTTAATTAATGATTTGAATTTATTAATCAAGTAATTAATAATTAATTAAGTTTTTGATTATCACTTAAATAATTTAATAATTAAAGATTAATTAATGAGTTTTATAAATAAATTAAGGATTAATATTGATTAATTCAGTTAATTACTTTAGAAAAGTAATTAAAGATTTGTTATCGGTTAATGAAGGTTATTAACTTAGTATTATTTAATAATTAATTAATGTAATTAATTTAAATGATTAATTGTATTAATTAATTTAAAGATAATCAGTTGAGAATTGTTTAAGTGAAATTACTTAATGAAAGTAATTAAGAAAATTAATTACTGATTGTAATTAATTAAATTTATTTTGATTAGTTAAGTTAATTAATTAAGTTTAATTAATTTAAATTAATCACTGGTTGATTTGAGAAGTAATTACCAATGTAACAAAAAATGAATAATTACTTAGTGAAGTAATTAAGAAGATAAATTACTTGATGTAATTTAATTGAAGGATACTTGGATAATGGAGGTGTAACGACCCAGGATTTTTAGTTATTAAAATTTGGATATTTAATTTATTTTAAATAATAATAAGTGAATTTATAAGTCGAATAAATTTTATTTGAATAATTGGATTTAATTGGATAATTAAATCGATAATTTAAAATGTTAAATTATGGAAATAATTGAAAATATAGTTAAATATGATTGAAAATGATTTGTAAAATTTTATTTTATCATATTGAAGTTAGAAAGATATTTTAGAACTTTTAAAATCGAATTAAGAGTTGATTTGTGAAAATTGAATATTTTAATATTAAAATCGACTAGTGAAAATAGTCAATTTTTGAACAGTCTCAGAATTGAACGAAACCAGTTCCATTGGATCCATAATAGTTAGTTATTATCGGATTTCAATTTTCGTGTCAATCGGAGTTATCGTTTGATCGTGGCAGCTCGAAACGCATCGATTTATTTTTAATTTTAATTTGGCGAGTGAAAATAGCCATTTTTCAAAAAGTCTCGGATTTCGACGAAACTAGTTTCATCGGATCCGTAATGTGATATTATTGTAAGGTTTCAAATTTCAAGTCAATTGGATTTACCGTTTGTCCTGTACGAATTAAAACGCCTAGAAAATCGCTTAAATCGGTTTAATTCAAATTGAGCGTTTATAGCCATAACTCACACATACTTCCGAATTAGCTTTCGAAACCTATTCCATTGTGTCCGGAACGTGGGGTAAACCCTAGAAACGCTGGTTACGGCGCGTAAATCGGAGTTCGGAATTTCCGGGATGAATAGTGTTTCGGTTTTCTCTATAAATAGCCCCCCCACTTGAAAAAAAAAAAAAAAAAAACTTAAACCCTAACTATATACTGCAGCCGCCACCCCCCCTGAACGGCCAGAATTTGCCAAACTTCTTCCCTCCAAATCTCCAAATCCATCAAGAATTAGCAGGAATGTTCAACTAGAGAATTGAAGAGGGCGATGAGAGCTAGAGATTCAACGGTTATGATCGGAAACGGAGTCGTGTGGAGGAAGCTACAGGCCCGCGTCCCTGGGCTGTTGTGCACGCATTCCAAGGCAGCACATGAGGCCGAGTTGGCCAGGGTTCAGGCCGAGTGGAGTGGTGGGTGAGGCCTTCGATTCGACGCTACCTGATCGACGCGTAGATGAGTATTTTGCTCGCGATTTGTAAACCTAATTTTGATTTTGGGTTCGGCCATAACGTGTATAACCTGGAGCTTGTTGCGTGATGGGGAAGGAGAAGGGAGGGGCCTTGGATGCAGATCACATGGCCTGGAATGGTTTGAGATTTTAAAAAATAAAGTTAGTTATAAATTTATGTATATAAAATCGTGTATCTTATAAAATTCATAACTTTTTCATACGAGTTCGAAAAAATGCGAAACCAGTTGCGTTGGAATCGTATGGATGAGCACTACGCGATGGAGTTGGTTTAGAGTCGTTTGGAGTTAGTGAGAATTTTGGGTAAAATTAAACGCGCGTTTAATTTTATTCGAAATAAAAGCTAAAACGGAATTTAAAATCAAGGTGAGAACTTCTCACTCAATCGAATAGTTTCGATTATTATTTTAAATAGTTAGATTTAAAATATTTGAATGCATGTTTGAATGTTGATTGATATCTATTGATTGTTAAATAGACATTATACGCCGTTAGTAAGCGGATATTATTTAATAAAAACATATACCGCGAATATTTCATAAACAGTGAAATTGGTATTATATATAGTAGCAATATATATATATTGGCATATGTATATATTGGATTTATTGATTTCCCGCATTTTTTGTTTAGCGGATGAGACCCTATTACGCCGTTATTAAGCGGATAATATTTAATAAGAACATATACCGCGATAATTTCGTACTGGAGCGAAATTGGTATTGTGCTAATGTTTGTGGATGCAGGAAAACAGGTTGGAGGGATCCAACTGGATTCCTCAACAGTTTTTATTAGATTTTAGATATTTTGATATTTGATGGATTATCATATCGATATATGATGGATCGTTATAGTCGTGATTGACTATTTGGTGTGTAGCATCATTGGACCAAACATGGAATTTTAAAAGGATTTAAAAGTGATTTTTGAAAGTATACGTTTATAAAATAATTTTTGAATTGATCCATTTTAAATAAATAAACGTTATAATTTTTAAAGTTATAAAAATTATGATTTTTGAGAAATATAGTTAAAAACTGATTTTTGAGAATATGATGCTATTGAGTTTATAAAATAGTTTAATCGAGATATTTTAGAATTTTTGTGAAAAGTTTAAATATAGGATTTATAAAATTTAATTATTTTATGAATCGAAATGGTGAAATAATAAAGGAGATTAAAGATGTTTTAAAAGAATAATATAAATTGAATTATATTTAGAGATTTATAAATGGATATTTATAAATTGAGATATTGAAATTATAAAACGAGTTTTTATAAGTGTTTGAATGAAGTGAAAATGAATTTCACTAAAGAATGAAATTTATAGAATTTAAATGGTGAAGTTATAAGAATGAAATTTATAGAATTATAAACGGTGAAATAGAAATGAAATTTATAAATGGTAAGAATTATAAATTTGTGAAGTTATTTAAAGAATAAATTTGGTTAAATAAATGAATCTTATAAGTTATAAGATTTATGATTTGGAAAGTCTTTAGAGGAACGATTTTTGTAAAATAATCGTTTTATAAGTATTTAACTTATAATATGAATGTTTAGTTCATAATTTAGTTATAAACTGGAATAGGTTAATAAAAGAATTTATAAAAAGGAAGTTTTTATAAATAAATAGAAATGGAATTTATAAACGTTGTTTTATAAATTCGCAAACAACTTATTTTGATAAGTTAATTGTTGAAACCTATAAATGGAGTTATATTCACGTTTTTGAATAGTGAATAATCCTTTGAATTAAAATGTATAAAAGGATGAAATGTGTTAACGTAGTATATTCACGTTTTTGAATAGTGAATAAGATGTTAAAGAAATTGTTTTGAATGTGATATTTGAAATAGAATTCAAACGATCTAACGAAGTTTTAAATGTGTTATGATTCGAAACCATAGATTTCAACATTTATTGTTGAAATAGACGTTTTCGAGAAATTAAAGGAAATGGTGGACTATAACACTGTTGTTATAGTAAATGATTTCCGAAAGGAAATGTTTTGTATAGTATTGGGATTTATATATCTACTTTAATTTCGAATCCCCATACTAGTGATTTTGGGTTGTCGTAACGATGTTTTACGTAACATTCGTTTTGGCCCAAATAAATATGTTGAAGAGAATGATTTCCTTAATAGAATGAAATATATACTTAATTTCGATTGAAGTATATTGAATATTTTCCAAGTGTTGAAAATAAATAAAAATTGTAAATTACTTATGAATAAATAAGTATGGAAATGTTTTCCAATATAAAGTGAATATTTTGAGAATTTATCTTTTTGAAGATAAATTGAAAAGAAAATCGAAATGAATAATTGAAATCGAATATTCATTGATATTTTGGGAATTATAAATTCACTAAGGAATTTATAAAGGAAGTGGAATTTGTCTAAAAATAAATATTGATTTATTTTTGAAGTATTGAAATTTTATATATCTAGTGAAGATATTTTTGGAAAATAAATAATTTGGAAAATTACTTGGAATCTGGTGATGTGTGCATATCCAGTGATAGTTCAATAACCGACTATCAATATTTCCCTTTGAATGGGTATTGGATATGATTTGTTTGAATATGAATGCTACACTTATTTTTGAATAAGCGCTCACTATTCGGGTTAACCGGGAAAGGACCATGGGGTCGTATAACCCATTCCGAATATGTGATACGTCGTTGTGAATTGCATTGAAGATCGGTGTTGAAGACCCGGTATTTGCGAGAGCGATAGGATGACCTGTCGATTTACTCTGCACCGAGTAGCTACGGTATAGAGTTCTCCATATGTGATGGTGAATCCGATCAGGATTGTGAATATCCGGATTGCAAGGACTTCTTTGTAAGTGCCTTCGGTTTTGTTCGAGCCCGGAACAGACTTGTATGGATTGTATGTCTGACATTACAAGTTGAGATATAAAGCCGATTTCATTCAAATATATTTCTGTTGGTGGCGGAGAATTTATTCTTTTAGCTTAACACCCTTCTCTGAGACGTACGAGCTCAGAGGTTATGTAGTTGAATGTTATCAGCGATATATTCCCAATTTGGTAATGTGATATGCTGAGTGATGCTGAAATGATCATTGTGTTGATTATTTGTGATAGGATCGTTTATTTGATCGTCTATCCTTGTGATCATTGTGTTGATCATTTGTTGACCCAAAGCATGGCTTTTATATAAAGTATGTTTTTGTGGACGTGACTTCGTCGAACCTCACACCCCGGAAATGGTCAAAACAGGAAAGATGCGGCAAGGTTATGAGGGGTAGCACCCTTTAGGGTATGTACATTTCCTTCTGGATAGAGGTGGTATCATGGTATGGAGCCCAGATATTTAACCTATGTGGTTACTACGAATTTATTACTTTGTGGTTGTTGGTTTTCGGGATCCCGTGAGAAAGGTCGTTTACGATCGGGGAATGGCGTGCTCGTGTCAGTAGTTACCCAGTTAGGGGTAACCCGGCCTTGTGTTGGCAGAGTTCCGGTTTGGTTCTCGGGGATGTCTTTCCAGAGGCATTCTCATGTGGCAATGGGAAGTTCCTTGGCCTGACCATTTGTTGGAAATCCAATTCCCAATACGAAACTCGTACGGTATTAGTTGTAGAACCTGCTATTCACTTATGGTGGTCACCACTGTTTGGATAGTAGCTATAGTAGGCATACGATAATGGTCGTATGTTGGCTAAGATTTATATTCTACTTTCAAAATGAATTTTTCCTCTACACTATGCACTAGTAATAATATCAAATGTTATTTTAAATGCGTATCAAGCATCTTTGACTATCATAAGGAGAAATCTCCTCCGATTCTGCGTTTGCATTGTGTGTGTGTGCGGGAGGCCTTATGGTAGTCTCATTTTTAAAAGCTTTGCGAATTGAATTTAAAATATCCCTCTATTTTGATTTTTAAAGATAAATAAACTGTTTTGAGTTCTCACACCAGTCACATGACTGACTTGGAGTTTATTGTTTCCTTCCTAAACTCTGGGTGCCCACCAATTTTCACACGGGCAGTCAAGAGTTAAGGTTTATCAGGATATTCTGGATATTCTGGAGTTGCTGGAGGCAAGCTGGATGGCATGGCGTATTACTTATATAGTATTTCTTTTTCCGCTGCACTATTTGTTGTTGTTGTTGTACACTCTGATGATATGATGTAATGAAATGAAATGTAATAACTGACATAGTTCTTTGTTTAAAGATTATTCATTTATTATTATATGTTGTTCCGCTGCGAATTGTGAGATTCTGATGTTGTTGTGTGTGTTCTATTTCTGTTCCGTCCTATTTTCTTCTGTTTTTCTTTTTCCTCTATTCTCTTTTTCTTTCTATTTCTTCTATTTTTAAAATTTCCTATCTTCTCTTCTCTCTATTTTAAAATTCTGTTCTATTCTCCTTATTTTCTGTTCTCTCTAATTTCTATTTTCAAATTTTCTATTTTCTTTTCCCTATCTAAATTTTCTATCGTTTTCTTTTTCTTTTCTTTCTTTCTTCTTTCTTAAACCCATAACTATTCGGTTTTTCGGCAACGAAAAATCCGCGTACGTTACAGGAGGAGTTTTGGAATTGAATTACTTTGTGTAATTAATATGTAATTAGTATGCAGAATAATTACTTAAGGAAGTAATTAATAATTAATTACTTAATGTAATTAATTTAGGTTTTGATAATTGAGTTATTTGAAGATAATAAAGAAATGTAATTAATTTAATGTAATTAATTACTTAATGTGATTGATCAAGAGTGATTAATCAATATGGATAATTGATAAATAATTTAATAGGGTAATTATAAATAAAATAATTTGTGATCATTAATTTATATAATTAATGATGTAATTAAGGATTGATTAATTAAGAACAATTAATCAATAAAGGAATTAATTAATGTAATTAATTAGGGATAAATGTAATTAATTATAATTAATTAATTAATGAAGTGATTACAGGTTACTTACTGATTTTGGTTTGAAATAATTAATTTATGAAATTAATTAGAGGTTAATTACTTGAATGTAATTAAAGGATAATTGATCAAGATGATTAATTAGGGTAATTTATTGATTGGTTTGTAATTAATTAATTGATATCTAAGCAAGATTTATATGGATAAGTAATTAATTTAATTTATTTTAAATTAATTAAGGAAGAAGTAATTAATTTAATTCATTTTAAATTAATTATAAAATGGTGATTAATAAATCATTGCTTATGAATGTTGATTGATACTGATTACCCTGAATGGTTGAGATCTCAGTTATGAGATAAGTGATGTTGTGTGATTTAAATGCTATGGTTGCATTTGAATTGATAATATGAATTATCTGTTTGGAATGATAATATGGATTATATGTTGTGATGATAATGTTGATTACCTATTATGATGTTGTGTATCTATCTGTGTGAATATAGATAATATTGAATTAAATTATTTTAAACTTTAAACCAACTTGGACTTAAAAGACACGTTTTGGATTTCGATGAGACCGGGATCGGCTTTCCATATTTGGATATCCGTAAACCACATCGATCCAAATTAACGATAGGTCGTGAATCTCAAGTGAAGATGAAGATCCAGAGTGCAAGGGTTATCATCGTTAACTCTGAGGGTGATTCAAAATGAGTGTAACGAGATAATGCCTTTGGTTTCGTTCGAACTCGGAACGAACTTGTGTGGATTGAATGCTTTCAGAACATCATCAGGTGGACGATGAGCATTCTAAGAGATGTGTTCTCTAAAGGTAATCGTAGCCTCAAGCCTCATCAACCGGGAATGGCTAAAACATGGGAGGTGCAGCAAGGCTTCGTGGGTATCCCCCGCTTGAGAGTGAGATTTACCCCTGTCTAGAAGTCCCTTTATATTCGGCTGTGTGGGCAGTTGGTTGCAAACAACTGCGGGGGTTGTCTTGTTCGGAACTGTTCAGTAAGGAATGGTCCCGGCCTTGTGTTGCATGGGAGTTAGGGTGGCTCCTCGGTACGGTGATCTAGGCCACGTATTGTGATGGGCGGTACCCCAGTAGCCATGCCATTGTATGGAATCAAAAATCCAATAAGTGCCAACGGTTTTGATTGTATTACCCACTTTTGTGGCTAGTAGCTGGAATTTAATAGATGTAACAATTTCGGCTATTTCTTATTTACTTGAAAACCCTAGACACTATTATAATATCATCGGATTTCTTATCAAATGTTTTGGTTAGCGTAAGGTTAAAACTTTTCCATGTTTATGTGTGGGATGTTTTACGTGATACCTTTCTTTTCAAAAGGTTTTAAAGTTAAGCAACCTTAACCTGTTACTCACACCAGAATCATGTCTGACCCGAAGTTTATCTTCTGTTTTCTTAAAATCTTGGGTTCTCAAATTTTTACGAGTAGCCAAGGGATTCAGGTTGGCTTTGACGAATATTGGAGGAGCAATGGAGCAGGAGGCTTCTGCGTTGTAGATATATAGTTCCGCTATGTGTTCTCTGAGTTGTATTGTGTTGTAAATACTAGGCAGGTGTTTATAACTGTCTAGTATGTGATGTGTATGTTGTGTAACTCTAATTGATGTTGTATATTATTTAAATATATATGTTATTAATATAATTTATTCGTTCTGCTGTTGAGATTCTAGTGTTGTTTCTTCTTTCTCTTCTTTCTTTCTTCTTTTTGTCCCTTTCTTTCTTAAAGATGATACGATTTTCTGTGGTGAGGAAATCGGGTCGTCACAGATGGTTTCGTAAAACTGTTCGAGGAGGTCTTAATATATTAGTATTATTTCTGTTTTCTAAATTATTACTAATGTTTTCATTTTCACTAGAGTTATAAATGATATCGTCACCATCTTTTGAATTGTTTATTATTATATATTTTTTATTATTATTAAGTGAGTTATTGTCACTAATTGTATTAGAAACAGGTTTAGAGTTCTCATCAAAAGATACATGGAGTGATTCTTCTATCGTATTAGTTCGTTCATTAAATATTCGATAAGCTTTGCTTCGACTCGAATATCCAAGAAATATTCCTTCGTCACATTTTGAATGAAATTTGCTAAGCTGATCTTTGGTATTTAATATAAAACATTTTGATCCAAATATTTTAAAATAAGATATATTTGGTTTTCTACCATTAAAAAGTTCGTAAGGAGTATTTTGGTGAGAGTTCTAATAGAAACATTATTCAAAATATAATAAACAGTTGCAATAGCTTCTGCTCAAAATTATTTTGGTAACGGCTTTCATTTAGTAAAGTTCTTGCACATTCTTGTAGAGTTCGATTCTTTCGTTCTACAACTCCATTTTGTTGTGGAATTCTAGGAAATGAAAAGTTATGAAATATTCCTATCTTTTTACAATAGTTATCAAATTGTATATTTTTAAATTCACCTCCGTGATCACTTCTAATATTTTTAATTTTAATACCTTTTAAATTTTGAATTTGTTTAACAAATTTTTTGAAATTTTCAAAGGTATCACTTTTATTTTTCATAAAAAGAGTCCATGTATATCTAGAGAAATCATCAACAATTAGAAATACGTATTTTAATGATTTATGGATTGAATTTGGGTAGGGCCAAATAAATCCATATGAAGTAACTCGAGTGGTTGTAATGTCGAAATAACTTTTTTAGATTTAAACGAAGATTTAGTTAATTACCTAATTGACATGAGTCGCATATATAATTAACTTTAAAGTTCATATTTGGTAATCCTTTTACAAGATTATTTTTAGAAATTTTATTTATACTTTTGAAATTTATATGACAGAATCGTTTATGCCATATCTAGGGATCATTTTCTTTAGCTACTAAACACATATCTGAGTTATGATTAATTTTCATATTCAAAACGTAAATGTTTTTATCTCTATTTCTTTTGAAAATAAGATTTTGATTCTGATCAAGAATACTACATTTATTTTCAGAAAATGATATTTTTAAAACCTTTATCACATAATTGTCTGATACCAAATGAAAGTGTGTTGTGGATCGTGTAATATGGATTTACAATAATACAGAGTATATTGATGATAATAATACTGTAAATAAAGCGGAATAAAAAGTAGTATAGTAAAATGACACCAGAGATTTTTATACTGGTTCGGTGCACCGTCCTTTGTCCAATCCTAGACTCCTTTTGGAGTTTCACTAAAACAACAACCCTCACTTAACCCGGAGGAATAGGTTTATACACCCCTGAGCAGCGGAATGGGGACCTGAGCAGCAGAACAGGATTTTGCCTCAACAGCCGAAGAGGACTTCACTCGCCTGAGTAGCAGAACAGGACTTCAACTAATAGAGAAAATAGTTTTGACTAATGTGTGTTCTGATAATACGGATTTGTCACTTGTAGCACACCCTTCCTATAATATTCTCCTCGAGTGTGTGTGTGTGTATTTGAAGTTATGAAGAATAGAAAGGTATAGTATTTCTTTAATGCAATATAATTGAAAGTATGATAGAAAATAGATTTCAGAAAGTTAGATCAGAGAATAAGAGAATTCGATTATAATCAGTGATGTGAAATCAATTTGAAATTTGTATTTATAAAGGTTATAAAGTAGCGACTGTTGGTGAAGAGTTTCGATCGAAGTGTAGTGTCTGAATCTTTTCATTAAAGGTTCGCAACTCTTCGTTGAAGTCGTGTCTTTTCAAAAAGTGGCAGTTATAGAAATTCAGTCAACTGAGCCTTTAGGTCAGGCGATTGAATATTCAAAGTATTTTTAAATTTAAAATTCATATATTTATGTAACTGTGCATGCTGCACAAAATACCAGTGGTCAGTCGACTGACCTGGTTAGTTTTGTTGCAGTAAGCACAGTTTCCATATGTATATGAATTTGTATAATTTTAAAACACCTTTATAATTTAAATATATGCTTATATATATGTATAAAATATTTAGTAAATATAATGATTAAATATATTAGCTAATGTAGACATAATCGAGGAGAGATTTTAACAATATTGATCTAAGACTTAAAAACAAAATACCATAGTTGATGCACCGGTTTTTAAAGTCTCGTCTCCTTATCTCTTTTTGTCGTAGCAGTCGTCAAATCTGTATGTCGTAGCGATAGCTTTGTGTCATGAATCAAAACCAAGTCTCAACACATATTACCTTTAATCTTTAAAGCAAGTCCTTCGTATTATGACATGTATCCCATGGTGACATCTTACATTAATCTGACTATTCATAGGTAATGGTAGCAAGATTATCTGGGTAGATTTACTTTACAGAATTTAGGGCTAATCTCATGTCATCGTAATTACTTATTATAGGCGATGTCTCACATAACTTCATTGTTGGTAGCCAGATTAGTTGGGCAGACTTCCATGTGCTTTTGACTGACCTCACATCCCAATAACTTAGCATAATCTATATGACATTCTACATATATTATCGTACATCTCACTATTTCCGTAATCAAGGCCTTATAAGAATCTTTCTTATTTCACCGTTAACATTAATTATCTTCCTAAAGGGGATTTAATGATAATTATTAAATTGATTAACTACGTAATCAATATGTTATACTTATACATTAATGATACTAATACGTAAATATGCATAGCAATTTCTAAGCGTGCGGAATTTACATCCTTAGCTAGCGTTTAAATGTCAGCTCTTTCAATAAATATACAAGTCTTATCCCATATTATCAATAATACCAAAATTCCAATATTCATATCAAAAATTCTAGTCAATGGACATGTATACAATAAAAATTTAATCTCAACCCATTGCATCAAAGTAATGGAATATGTTGACAATAGAAAATCACAATTCCAATTTTTACACCTTATTCAACTTCTTTTCATATAAAAATAAACAAAGGAAATTTTTATTTAATTCATGGGAATAAGCAGTGCAAACTACGAATAAAATTTATACCTTATACACTATTCCTTAATCGGCACCCTTTTACCAAATAAGAAGTGGAATAGAAGGTAAAATTATCCAAACTACAAATCTACATAATTTCAATTATTTTGACATTAACAATTAGCATTCCATCATTGAATTGACATTTCGCATTGGAGTTGTTTTGGAGGTTTATAATATGATGTTTTCGCAAACCAAAACTCCTCAAAGTATATTCAAATCCAAACTACACTACAAACTACTAAAATAGAAAGACTAAGATTTCCACTCACAACATACCCTTAGCTTTACCTCCTCTGGATTTGACACGTCTTTAACAATATCTTTCAGATCTCTTCTTTTTGATATATACAACAAGGGATTTGTATATATAGATTAGATTCAAAAATTAAGGGATTGGAGGAGAGTAGAATTAAAAATAAACTAATAAACATCTAGAATATGTTACCAGAAACCTTAAAGAACCTTTTTCTGAATCTAAAGAGAGAGACTGGTAGGGCTTCACTAGGTTCTCAAAATAATTTGTGAATGAAAGTGAAGAGGCTAAGCTCTTCTTTATAGTGGTTAGAATGCACTAGAATCATTGGATTTAGGTTAGTTAAAATAATAAAAATTCGAATGATCAAAATACTCAAAACCCTAACCGTCACTAGCTTCCAACAGTCGACTACCTCTACCCTACCGGTCGACCGCTAGAAGTCGACCGACCCAAGTTAGGTGGTCGACTGTTACGTTTATTTTGGGAGGTATTTTACTAGACCGATATTTTTATTTATTTTATTCCTAAATTGCAATTTAACATTAATATTAATTTAACGTTTACTTAACCCCCAAGTCTAATTGATGTTAACTTTCAAAATTTCAAAATTTATTATTCATTTGAATTTGGATTCTATTTAAATTATTTTGAATCCATAAACTTTAAAAGTCTATAACTTTTCCATTTGAGATCCATTTTTAATATATTATATATGAAAATTGATCAAAATTTCATCATGAATACAATAACATAACTTTCATGGTCAAATTCCGACTTTCACATATTTCTATTTTTAACCATATCTTATTTAACCTAGTTTATTCAATTTATGTTTTTGGTTGATTTTACAAGGTGCTACATGGTCCTCCTTTCCTAGGGGAGATTACTTATAGACAAAGCTTCCAATGAATGTAATTCTAGGGTAAGGAGTGGACCTCATAACTCCGAAAGGATGACCGTTTTGCTACACATTAAAGTTAGAGTACCCTACGACAAATAGTGAGGCCTGGTATGAAACATTGATAGTTGGAATCGGGATAGAGAAAGAGCTGGGGGTAAGGATGCTTCATATATTCTGTGACTCCTAATTGGTGGTTTTCCAAGTAAAGAAGGAATTCTTAGTTAAGGGCGCATGACTTGCGCCGTACCCGATGAAGATGCTAGAACTATTGAATGAGATAAAGCAACACATGATTATGCATATCCCCAAAGAGGATAACATGAAGCCTGATTCATTGGCCAATCTGGCTTGCTTGGGGGATGTGTAGTTGATGGAATTAGTTCCAATGGAGGTTTTATCGGCTCCAAGCATCAAACAAATGGACGTCAACAGAATCTTAGAGGTCGAGAAGGAAAACAAGTTATGAACGACTCCGATCAAGGAATATTTTCTAAAGGGAATTCTCTTGGAACGAAGGACCACATGGAAAAAATGCTTTCGTAAAGTGCCATGACTTATAATGCAAGAATGAGTGCTAAACAAGAGAGGTTTCTCAACCCTTTTCCATGAGGGTAGCTGTGGTGATCACACCGAAGGGTGGACATTAGCGAAGCAGATACTTTGTTATGGATACTTCTGGCCAACAATATACCATGATGCTATTGATTACACCAAACAATGCGACCAATGCCAGTGGTTTGCAAAAAATTTGAGTGCTCCACCCATAGAGCTTATGCAAATGATTGGCCCATGACCGTTTTGTAGGATCGATTTCACCCTAGAGGGGGGAGGATGAATAGGGTGATGCTATTAATTATAAAAATTAATTGCGGAAGCTTATAAATAATTTCAACACAGATCACAGAATAATAGCAGCACAAAAAAATAGCAGAATAATAAAATGCAAAAATAGAACGACACAGAATTTACCCAGCTTCGGGAAAACCTGCCTAAGTGCTGCCCCCAAGGTTTCTACTAGAAATTAGATTGTCAGACGCTTACACACGTAAACTCGCGACACCCGCTATCGACTAAACCTAACTCTACGCTCAAAACCCTGCCACAACTCAGCCACTGAGTTGCGAATTCTCAAACTACGCCACGTAATTTGTCCCCTAGTCACACGACTAGAAATTTCAATGGTTTAAAAATTAAAATGCAAACTTAAAACAATTTTAAATACAAAACCCTAATTTATAAAACTAAGCCCAAATAACAAGGTCGGCCTAAAATAAATTGGTGATGTTAATTCCCCTTTCTCCTTATTATTTCTTTGGCCCGACTCGTCTGTGAAAATGGTTGCTTCTTCGTTCTCGTTCGTTCCTCAAAAATTAGGGCTTTGTTTAATTCTTTGAAGTGGCCGCTTTCCCTTGTAGATTGAATGTTTCTTGTTTTCTTTCTTCGATTGATTTTTCGGTTGCTTCAAATTGTCGAGTGCGTTCAATTGGTTGAAGGATTGGTACGTGAAATTTCTTTTTCGATTTATACTTTTCTCGACTTTGATTCGAGTTGAATGTTTATGCTTTGTTGCTTGAACTCGAATACCTTTTGCCAATGATGATTATTGCAATTTATAGGAGTCCGATCTCCTTGAATTACGTTCGTTTGATTTGTTCATTATCATGCTTTCGACCATTTGATTTTTGTTGAACGTTGATGATTTATTTGACTTAATCAAATTCGTATATTTGATGCTTGCTTCCCACGACTTTGATGTTTAACTCGGTCAATTGCCTTTGCTACCACGGTTTCGATTTCGAACTCGTGATTACGGCTTTGAATTCTCTAAATCTTTGACTTTACTCTCTGATTTCTTTTTGACTTTGCCATTGACTAACTTGATTTTTTACTTGATCAACTTTGATATTGATTTGTGAGTTCAACTCTGTCTTCACTCATCGTGTTTACTTCAGCCATTTGATTTCTTAAACTAAACTTCTGGATGTTGATCGAACTGTACACTTGCTCGATTTTACTTGCTGTTCACGGCCATTATATTTTTACTGCCATGTGACACTAGCCGTTCATGTTGCATTATTATTGCATCACCGCTGACTGTTGACACTCTATGCATTTGTTTGCATTGCTGACTGTTGCTTTTAACACCTCATTTGATCTACTTGCATTGTTATTGTATTTGAGTGCATCTTTGCACCGTGTTTTTGATATTGGCCTGCATTTTTGAAACTCTGTTGGTCTGTTGTACTGAGTCTTGATGTCACTGGTGTCACTATATCATGATACAGTTTGCATTTGTTAGCTTGTAGTTCATGTGTTCATTAGTTCATTTGATATGCTGTTGATTCATGTAGCTATTGGTCGACTATCTCTTTGAGTTGAACTTTGATGGTGCTTGAGTCTTATTCCTGGTCAAATTCATGGCTGAGTTGTTTAACTGGTGCATTGCCTTTGCGGTCTGGTCATGTGTTCTTTCATTTGTACATTTTTGTGTTCGTCCCTAAGTACTTTTCGACCTGCTGTTTGCACACTGCTTCCATTGTTCTGGTTGACTTGACTTGATGCTGGTTTCATGACCTGATGTACTTGAGTATGCACTGCATATTTTGTTTGCATCTTTTCTGGTCTTGATACTTGTACTACCTGGTCTGGTTCTCGACCTATAGTGTTCATGTAGTCTAATCATTCTTTGGTCTTGCTTGCTTGATGGCATTTGATCTTGCCTGGTTTTTCCTTTGTTGGTTTGTGATGCACTTGTTTTGTACTTCACTGTACTGCATATTGATCACCATCTTGCTTGCATGCTTCAAGTCGTAGCCTGTACAACTGCCCTGTGTTGAATCTAGCTAATAGCTCGGATTTGACCTTGTGCGCGTGTTGTGATTTTATTTATATTGCATTTGAGTTGAACCCGGCTTTTCATTTGGGTTTGACCCGTGCTCACCTGTCCCTGTAAATCAATCAAGTGTATATCGGTGTGCACGGCCTTGTGGCATATATAGTGATACACTATGCATGTCACATTGTTCGTGTGTGATGAATTCAAATGTAAATGATGACGAACAACCCAAATAACTGAGGCAAATAATATTTTCAAAATCCATATTTTATTTTATATTGCAAAAATATTTCTTTTTCAATTTTACTGCGTTAGTGAATATTTTTGCAGATTGCTCAGATGCTGGATTCTAACTGGAATGAAGTTGAAGATAAATACGAGTGTGAGTGATATATAGTGAGGTCAACTATAAATTGAATTGTGATGTAATCAGAAATTTTATTGGAATTGAAATTGTATATGTATAGTGAGAGCTTGAATTTTTACTATTCAAAAATTGTAATAAATATTTGTTTGAATAAAATTTCTGTTTGAATTCAAATTCTGTGTTATTTAATTTTGTTCAGCAAATATTTATTTAACCTGTGAAAAAATAAAATAGTACATTAACAAATACATTTAAACGAATGTATATATGTTTATTATCATCAAACAAAAATCATATAAGCGCATATTCAACAATCTTCCCCTTTTGATGATAACAAACATATATTTAAGATTTTGAATATATTAAATGTATTTGATCATAGATATATCCTAATTGCTCCCCCTATTTAAATGCTTCCTCTCTACACAAAGCTCCTCCTACATATATGCATACAAATAAAAATTTGCAAATGAGCCTGGATGCAAATAGAAAATTATTTGACCTTTGCTTGATTTTATTTGACAAAATCTTAACTTTTCTCTCCCCCTTTTGTTATCAGCAAAAGAATGACAGTGTTAGAGAAAATAGAGATAAAGTGATCGATATTAATTCAACATTAAAACTCAATTGAATATAAATATTAAATTTCAATAAAAAATCAAACAAAAATCATAAATATTTTGTTAGGCACATATTCCACTTTTAGAATGATGGGAATTGTGTCATCATATAAAACCATACAGTTGTGTCTATTTGTGGTTTATTTATATCAGGAATTTGAATATGTACTAACCATGCATAACCGTTAGGACTTTTAAATGAGATTAGTAGTATTCTAATTTTATTTAAAAAAAATGAATTCAAGTATCTTCTAACCACGCATAAACGTGAGGACTTTTAAATGGGATTAGAGTCAACTTGTTTATTTTAAAATTCAACTTTTGATATGCATTCCATACATGCATAACCGTGAGGACTTTTAAATGAGCATTGAAGCACGTAACAAATTCCAAGTAATTCACCCATGCATAACCGTGAGGACTTTTAAATGAGAGTGAATACTTTGGTATTTATTTATTATTATTTTTTATTATTTTTTTAAAAAAAATGTAAAAATGAAAAACGAACGATTCCTGTTTAAAGTACCACATATCGACAAACTACATAGAATTTTGATGAGTGATGGTCGTTAGAAATATGATAGGGATAGAGATGGTCATGGAATTTTTACCAACAAAAAGTTTTATAACTCTTGTTTAAATTTCTAAAGAAATTTACTAATTATACCGTCTCGAGTCATAATATAGGATAAATATCAACACTCATCACTTTTTCAATCACTATTTATCTTTTCGTTAATTATTAGGGAGTCAGATTAGTCAAAATAGTCATTTAAAATCAAATTCAAAAATAATTATGAAATTAATTTTTTAAAATGACTAATCTGAAAATATGGTCAAAAATGATTTTCTCGAGGGGGTTTTATAAGAAAATTTTTTGCTATTTGAAAATTGTTTGAAATGAAAAATATGCAGATATTTTCTTTGAAAAACGATGCAGTTACTAAATGTCTCAAAAATCACGTTCAACTAGTAATTTTTCTATCAACTAGATTACCAGTGTAATCTGCATCTGAATTTCTTTTTCACTCAAAATTATCATTAATTGAGTTCGATTGACCAAACCATGAAGTGTGCACCAAAAAATTTCAAACTCAATTTAACAGCAATTTAAATGACATTCTCTTGAATTTGAAATGAAGCCGTATAAATAATCAAAAAACCGTGAATTTAGAGTTAGCCATATTATAACCAAATGTATTATTATCCAACAAAATACTATTTTTAATCCGAACTTATATATATGAAGTAAATCAAAGAATCTAGAGATTTTTATAGTGTTTTTGGCATAAGAATATAATTAGCCAACTATTTTGAATAAGTCAGAATCTAAATCATCATTTTTTCATCATCGCATTATTGGCTGATTTAATTTAGAATTTGGTGCAGATTATCACATATAATATATCGTAAATATACCTTTACCTGTTTTACCTTTACGATTTTTTCATGATTGCCCATTGTGATTCTGTCACCTTTGTACAAGGCTAAGGAACTTTGCGTTGTCGCCCGTTGTGTTTCTGGAACAGCCAAAATCCAGAGAACATTGTTGTTGTTCCTTAGCCTGCCACCGCACCTACATGTGAAAAGATTTATGTGACCTATTTGTTTTTATAGGTCCATGATTGTTAGTGGCAGAATATTTTGAAAAATAATTTTGTGGAGACCCAAAACTATTTATAATTGTTCCCTTCGGCACCCAAATTTGTTTAACTTTGAGAGATTTTATATTTATGCCTTTTGGAACCCAAATCGGTATAGTTTTCACATGTTTGGGTCTATTCCAACAATTATTATGATTGTGTCCATATTTTCTACAAATTGTGCACATAGAGTTGACTTGATTAATATTGCTTTCAACAATTTTCGATTTATTATATCCAAGTCCTTGTCTAACCGTATTAACAGTTTGCTTTCCTAATAGCACATTCAACGATTTTTCACTTTTTGAAAATTTATCTGAAGTCGTTGACAAATGTTGGACTTGTGTTTTGAGAGATTCATTTTCGTTTAACAATTGTGTGCACTTTTTAATAGAATTCTCTCTCCTAGTATTTTCATTCTTTTTTAAAATCAGAATTTCATTTTCAAGTGATTTTATATTAATTTCTGATTTTTTAATTTCTTCTTCGAATGTTAGACACTTATCACACTTAGGGATCCTACTTTGATAGGTTTTAACTAATTGGTCAAGTTGTTCATCTAATTCTATCAAAGTATCTTTTTGCGATTCAAGTTTGGCATAGTTCTCCCTAAGTCGTTCAAAACGGCCATTTACTTCATGGAAATAAATAAGCAATTCAGAGTGAGTAAGTTTTGATACCTCGCTTGGCTCATCATCGTCGCTATCGGTTATATTCCCATGAAGGCACATATCTGCTTTCTCACTTTCATTGCTATCGCTTTTATTCCACGTGGCTGCAAAACATCTTCTTTTTGATTTCTTTTCTTTGTCGAGTTGAAATCGGGGATAATGGGGCTTGATATCGCCGGGTTTGTTGCAAATGATCCCGTGTTCTTTTGAGTTGTCTAGTGCTTTGATTATTCTGCTTTTTAATTTTTGATTTAGAGCCGGATTTCTGTATTTGCGATTCCACCTTTTGAATTTCTTCATTATTAACGCCAGCTCAGCTGCTCCATCATCATCATTCTCATCACAACTGCTTTTTGCAAATCCTGTTAAGCACATTTCTTTAACTGTGTCGGTTGTGGAGGATTTCTCATTGCTGTTGACTTTTGCACCATATATTGCATCGAAAGTATTCCAGATTTCCTGTGCATTTTCACAATGAGAAATGAAATTAAAATTATCTTGATTAATATGAGAATATAATATATGCATAGCAAGAGCGTTAATCGAGATAATTTTCTTATCTGTTATATCACACCCATTTTCAATAATATCCCAACATTTAGTATTAACAGATTTTAAATAAAATTCCATTTTCAATTTCTAATTTAAAAAATCTGTTCCATCGAAAATAGAAGGAATAATATTGGAACGACCCTCAAAATTATTATTAAAAGAAGCCATTTTAAAAATTCAAATTTTTAAAGCAAAAATTGATTTTTGAAACA
Organism: Allium cepa; assembly: GCA_030765085.1. Taxonomy (NCBI): domain Eukaryota; kingdom Viridiplantae; phylum Streptophyta; class Magnoliopsida; order Asparagales; family Amaryllidaceae; genus Allium; species Allium cepa. The sequence goes on along the minus strand of CM060930.1, from coordinate 90,816,358 downwards.
CGAATTTTTAAAACAAAAATTGACTTCTATTCCTAGCTCTGATACCACTTATAGGATCGATTTCACCCTAGAGGGGGGGGGGGTGAATAGGGTGATGCTATTAATTATAAAAATTAATTGCGGAAGCTTATAAATAATTTCAACACAGATCACAGAATAATAGCAGCACAGAAAAATAGCAGAATAATAAAATGCAAAAATAGAACGACACGGAATTTACCCAGCTTCGGCAAAACCCTGCCTACGTGCTGCCCCCAAGGTTTCTACTAGAAATTAGATCGTCAGACGTTTACACACGTAAACTCGCGACATCCGCTATCGACTAAACCTAACTCTACGCTCAAAATCCTACCATAACTCAGCCACTGAGTTGCGAATTCTCAAACTACGCCATGTAGTTTGTCCCCTAGTCACACGACTAGAAATTTCAACGGTTTAAAAATTAAAATGCAAATTTAAAACAATTTTAAATACAAAACCCTAATTTATAAAACTAAGCCCAAATAACAAGGTCGGCCCAAAATAAATTAGTGATGTTAATTCCCCTTTCTCCTTATTATTTCTTTGGCCCGACTCGTCTGTGAAAATGGTTGCTTCTTCGTTCTCGTTCGTTCCTCAAAAATTAGGGCTTTGTTTAATTCTTTGAAGCGGCTGCTTTCCCTTGTAGATTGAATGTTGCTTTGTTTGCTTTCTTTGATTGATTTCTCGGCTGCTTCAAATTGTCGAGTGCGTTCAATTGGATGAAGGATTGGTACATGAAATTCCTTTTTCGATTTATAATTTTCTCGACTTCGATTCGAGTTGAATGTTTATGCTTTGTTGCTTGAACTTGAATACCTTTTGCCAATGATGATTATTGCAATTTATAGGAGTCCGATCTCCTTGAATTACATTCGTCTAATTTGTTCATTATCATGCTTTCGGCCATTCGATTTTTGTTGAACGTTGATGATTTATTTGACTTAATCAAATTCGTATATTTGATGCTTGCTTCCCACAACTTTGATGTTTAACTCGGTCAATTGCCTTTGCTACCACGGTTTCGATTTCGAACTCGTGATTACGGCTTTGAATTTTCTGAATCTTTGACTTTACTCTCTGATTTCATTTTGAATTTGGCATTGACTAACTTGATTTTTTACTTGATCAACTTCGATGTTGATTTGTGAGTTTAACTCTGTCTTCACTCATTGTGTTTACTTCAGCCATCTGATTTCTTAAACTAAACTTCTGGATATCGATCGAACTGTACACTTGCTTGATTTTACTTGCTGTTCACGGCCATTATATTTTTACTGCCATGTGACACTAGCCGTTCATGTTGCATTATTATTGCATCACCGCTGACTGTTGACACTCTATACATTTGTTTGCATTGCTGACTATTGCTTTTAACACCTCATTTGATCTACTTGCATTGTTATTGTATTTGAGTGCATCTTTGCACTGTGTTTTTTATGTTGGCCTGCATTTTTGAAACTCTGTTTGTCTGTTGTACTGAGTCTTGATATCACTGGTGTCACTATATCATGATGCAGTTTGCATTTGTTAGCTTGTAGTTCATGTGTTCATTAGTTCATTTGATATGTTGTTGATTCATGTAGCTGTTGGTCGACTATCTCTTTGAGTTGAACTTTGATGGTGCTTGAGTCTTGTTCCTGGTTAAATTCATTGCTGAGTTGTTTCATTGATGCATTGCCTTTGTGGTCTTCATGTTCATGTGTGTCTGGTCATGTGTTCTTTGATTTGTACATTTTTGTGTTCATCCGTGAGTACTTTTCGACCTGCTGTTTGCACACTGCTTCCATTTTTCTGGTTGACTTGACTTGATGCTGGTTTCATGACCTGATGTACTTGAGTATGCACTACATATTTTGTTTGCATCTTTTCTGGTCTTGATACTTGTACTACCTGGTCTGGTTCTCGGCCTATAGTGTTCACGTAGTCTAATCATTCTTTGGTCTTCCTTGCTTGATGCCATTTGATCTTGCCTGGTTTTTCCTTTGTTGGTTTGTGACGCACTTGTTTTGTACTTCACTGTACTGCATATTGATCGTCATCTTGCTTGCATGCTTGAAGTCATAGCCTGTACAACTGCCCTGTGTTGAATCCAGCTAATAGCTCGGGTTTGACCTTGTGCGCGTGTTGTGATTTTATTTATATTGCATTTGAGTTGTACCCGGCTTTTCATTTGGGTTTGACCTGTGCTCACTTGTCCCTGTAAATCAATCAAGTATATATCGGTGTGCACGGCCTTGTGGCATGTACAGTGATACACTGTGCATGTCACATTATTCGTGTGTGATGAATTCAAATGTAAATGATGACGAACAACCCAAATAACTGAGGCAAATAATATTTCAAAATCCATATTTTATTTTATATTGCAAAATTTTTTTTTTCAATTTTACCGCGTTAGTGAATATTTTTGCAGATTGCTCAGATGTTAGATTCTAACTGGAATGAAGTTGAAGATAAATACGAGTGTGAGTGATATGTAGTGAGGTCAACTGTAAATTGAATTGTGATGTAATCAGAAATGTATTGTAATTGAAATTGTATATGTATAGTGAGAGATTGAATATGTACTATTCAAAAATTGTAATAAATATTTGTTTGAATAAAATTTCTGTTTGAATTCAAATTCTGTGTTATTTAATTTTATTCAGCAAATATTTATTTAACCTGTGAAAAAATAAAATAGTACATTAACAAATGCATTTAAACGAATGGATATATGTTTATTATCATCGAATGAAAATCATATAAGCGCATATTCAACACTTTTGTGGTTTGGGGAACTAATATAAATAGTGTGCTACCAATGTCGAAAAGAGGAGCTAAGTATTGCAATGGAGTACTTCATAAAATAGGCTGAACCGGAATTGTTTGCCACGTCACAAATAGGAAAGCGATTGTCAGACAAAGAATATTATATGTAGATTCAGAATTACCTAGAAAATTATAATTGGCAATGGAACTCGATTTGAGGGTACTGATTTCAAGGATTTTTGCAACCAATACAAGATCTAGAAAAGCTTTTTGGTAGTAGCACAACCATTGGAGAATAGACAAGTAGAGTGGTGAATAAAATCAACAATTTCATCTTAAAGAAATGGGTAACTAGAGCTAATAGAACCTGGGTTGATGGGATTCGGCTTGCATTATGGGCTTATACGATGGCCTATAAATCTACGATTGGGCATACTTTATCCTCTTTGACCTTCAGAGCTAAGGCCTTGATCCCAATAAAACAGGAAGTCCTTTCTCACTTAAAAAGGTACTACAACCTCAAGGTGAATGAGGAAATCTTACTTGAGTCCCTCAACTTGGTTGATAAAAAGTGGGAAGAGGCTAAATTAAGGGTGGTTGTTTACTAGAGAAGGGTAGCACGACATTTCAACACCAAAGTCCAAAGTCGTACCTTTATGGTGGGTGACCTCCTTTTAGAGCGAGTTCTCCCTAATACATAGGTACTTGGTTCAAATTAGGAAGGTCCATATGCGATTGAACAAAAGCTTGCAGAGATGGAACTATGAAGCTGCCCACTGTTGATTGAATCCTGATCCTGTGGGCATAGAATAAAAACATATTGCGATGCTATTTCACTTATGTAAATGTATTTAATTTATTTTATGCAAATAATCCACCCTAGTATATTGGAACTAATGTAATAAGGTAGATTTCCCACTTCTTTTGTTTATAAATAAAGTTAGCATCTTGAACCAAATGGAACAGCGTTCAAAATCTTGTGTTTCTTGATTAGTAGTGCAATTCGATACCCGGAGATAGGTACCGACCAACTCCTTTGATCTAAGATCAAGGAAAAGGAGTATAATCATAAGAGTTGATCAAATAATTCACTTTTATCCCACCGTCTTGACTAATGCTCAGTGATAGGCAAAGTCAATGAAGGATGTGCAAAATTGAACAACTAAAGCGCCATTTTCTGGAGATAGAAACTGGTGCACAATCAAAGTTTTAATGGTCACCCTTGTTGTCTAATAGGACAATCTTGGCTGAGGATAAGTGAGGATGGTCAGAGGTTATTATAAGTGGACACCTGGAGATAGGTGAGATTAAGAGCAGATGTTTAGAGGTAGGTGTCAGAAGCATCCTTTCCCATAAAGAGGAACTATTGTGCAACCAAGATTTTCATGACTGAGCGGCTCAACAGAACATGCTCGGTCAAGGATAAGCAAGGATGGTCGATGAATGTTATTGATTAGTGCCAAAGATAGGTGAGATCGAAAATGAGGGCCTAAAGTTAGGCGCTCAAAACACTGACTTCTGGAGATAGGAATCAATGTATGGTTGGAGTTTCTGCAACCATATTTGTGGTTCAGCAGGACATGCCCAACCTAAGAACAAATAGTATTGGTTAAGGAGCTATTTTGATGGATGCCCAAAGATTGCTAGGGTTGAATGTCGATGTTTAGAGATAATCTTTTGGACTATCAATTCCGTAGTCAGAGATAAATGAGTGACTCGACTATAGATAATTTACAACCTAGTAAGACGTTCCTGGTTGACAATAAGTGGTGGAAAATAATAAACGAATTTGATCAACTCCCATAGCTAGATAAGATCAGAACACGACATCCAGAGAAAAACACTAGGAACGTCATTTCCCAAAGACAGGAAACGACAAGAAATCGAGCATTCCTTTGAATGTGGCTATGTTCACAATTCGTTGGAGCTCGACCGAGGATGAACAAAGCCAGCCATGAAGATTGCCAAATGAATAACAAGTTATGTTTTCATTAAATTGAAATAATTTGGCAATGGTGGACGCTACTATATAATGGAAAATAATCGAGTAACATAGAAAATTACTTACATGTTAGAGCTATAGTAAGTAATAGAATTGAATAGACACAGACATGTATAATATAAATATGCAGTTATATTATATATGCATGTAGTTATATATAAGCAAATAAAGTAAAAGTGCTAGAATGTAAATACGAACAAAGATTGTACAGAATAAAATATTTATTTTCAACCATATTTCATACAAAAGTTGTGAGGGATGTCCCACACAAGCTCGGCCTATGTACCAAAGGAAACAATATATATCAAAAGAAAGACCAAAGGAAAGTGCCTTAAAACACATCGATAGGCACTGCTACTTCCATAAAATCCAAATAAGAAAAGAAGTTTTTCTTTCCTCGTTTGCTATCGCTTTCATGATCATCCTTTACCGGTTGTTTCTTTGACTCCTTCCCATCCTTGGTTTTTCCCTTACTAATCTTTCCTTTACCAAGGGTGTTGCCGTATGAGTGAGTGGTCTCTATCGTGGTTGTGATGATAATAGGATCTTTAGGCTCGTCGGCTGCAGGATCAAATAATTTCAAGGATCCTCCAGTACCGCTACCCTTTGGAGGCTTGATTTTGAGGAAAGTAATATTGGGAGTAAGGTCTGGTTGTCTTGGGCCAGTAGGCTCTTTGATCCTAGGTTCTTTCTCGATTTTTATTTTTAACAATTCGATCTTCAATCTCTACTCCATGGAAAAGGAATCACTTGGGCTCGTAGCACTTGTGATAATGATGTCTTCTTCTAAGGACTGTGAAGTTTCGTCCAATCCCTCCAAAACCGCAATCATCTCTGAATCAGCACCGGGATTAGAGCTAGAGAGAAGGACCGTAGCAACTAGTCCAATGGTGATGGAGGTAGACTCTATGGTGATAGCAACGGGACCTAAACCTTGAGTAATCGATATCAAAGGTGGAGAAAATGATTGATGGCTTGTAAGTTTACAAACAATGAACTAAAGGTTAATGATGATCTTGGGCGAGAACTTAAGCTTCCCAAACATCAAAAAGATAAGAGAAATACCTTCGCTATTTAGAATTTCTTTAACTAGGATGTAGATACTTCACCCACTTTTGTTGGAGATTGTATGGGTTGAGAGATAGAAATAGGAGTATAAGGCTTATCGGTGGTCATGGAGATAGAATCATGAATTGTTGCAAGGGTAGCCTCAAAGCTATCCCCACGGATGTCGGGATTTCAATCGCAAACTCTTTAGACTTTAGGGATGACGATTTTTCTTGGACCAATGCACAAGGATTGACAGGAGCTTCGGTAGGGGCTTTTTTTGTAGCGCATCCTCTTCTGCAAGCTTGCTTGCCTTTCACTAAGGCTATGATGTCTTCAGCATCTAAGAATTTGGTTATGGTTGACCTTTGGTGAGGACATCACCAGACGGGACTGCACGACGTAGGATTTTTTTCGAATGCATCTGCTAAAGTCATATGATAGTTTTTCCCTGACAATTTTAAGTTTTTGTCTTCAATGACATTGGAAAAAATATTGTAGGAGGGTGGAGTTCGTTTCTACTTTATTTTTTGTGGCTTGGTTTTTATGGTCATTTATTTCCACCACGACAGCACCAAGCTTCTACTTTCGCTTCCGTTTTGACCTTTAGATTAGCCTTAAGTCTTTCAACTTCGCCCTAGAGTGTCTAGATTTTTGGGTCTTTGTCCTAAAGTGCCATGTCTTTTTTTTGATAGCCTTATCCTTAGCTTTAACCTATTCAATGAGATGATCATTCTCACGGCGCCTTGGGGAACTGATCATGAACTATAGTGACAGCTTAAGTGTGTGCATGAGACATCTCATCGACTAATTTTTTTAGAGTCATCAATCGATTTTTTAGCTTCATCTCTTTGTTTTGAGAGCTCGACCACCTCTGTCTTATAATTAGGTATGGTATTGTCGTAACCCTTCCTCTCGATTTAAATGACTGGATGCTTATCTGATTAATTTTGTTGACATCCAGAGAGGGTGAAAGTAAGTTTCTCTATTCATAGAGCTAGTCAACACGCTCGATAACCCCTCCAAATCTACGATTGGCTTCTTCACGGGGACAATCTTGACATCGTGATGAAATTTCACCCTAGTTAGGCAAAGGTTAAGAAAAGCTACCTACATCTTAGTTGCCATGAACATTTACAAGCTTAAAGGAGGTATGGGTGGAACATAATGAGCAGAACCTCCTCGGACCTTTATGAGGTGGATATAGTGGTAATTAGCTATTGGATTGTTGGAACTTGTTGAGAAGAGCCGGAGATAGGTCCATGATGGTCATTGTAATCGCAGGACTTCTTCCTAAGGTTATATCGGTCATTTTCTTTAGCTTCCTCATGTCCTTATCCTCATGGTATATATTATCCTTCTTTTTGTGCCTTTCTTTTTTGGTCTCTCAATGTGAAGAAGAGGGGCAAGGATAAGGTTTTGAGTGGTTCCTCGATGCTGACTGAGGCCTGAGCATATGTAGTGGAGGTGGTCTCTTCCCGTTGTACCTAAAATTAAAGAAAAGGATGTATAATTCTTAGAACACGGAAGTAAGAGCGAATGCAGAATATGAGTGTTCGTTATCCTAAAAGTGTATGGAGTGTTGGTGTTTCCCTAAGTACTCGATGGACTGTATTCAGAAGGTTTCAAAGATGGAGTTTTGCCTCCCTCAACTAGGTGATCCCGGATGGGAAGCTGAAACCTAAGGATACTCCTTGAGAAGGCCGTCAATCGGGATTTCGAGATTGCTTAGCAATTTGAAGAAGTTATCTGAAAGACCGGCTGAAGGAGTTGCCTCAACCATTAGCATCGTGGTAGTTTCAATGGACTACTTGGAAGTTCTGATGATTGTCGCTTTGGACGTGATGGGTAGAAAATTTGGTGACGTATCTTCGTATAACTTGTCTCCATCTTGCCCAAAGTCCTCATCATCATCATTTTCTTTATCGCTTTCTCCTTTTTCGTCTTTTTATTCCTCTTCTCGTTCTTTTACTTCTCCCCTTCATGTATTGTTTCCATTTCCACTCTCTCTTTTCTTGCACTCCACTAGCTATATTAACTTTCATCGCTCTATCGACAGTTTCACAACGTTCGCCATGCCTAATAGGCTTTCATCATCACCTTGGATATCTTCACTAGAGCAGCTAATAGGGGCATGGGTGGACACTCTAGACTCTCTATGTGGAAGTTTGATTGGAACAACGAATCATTCAGGGTGTAGAAAATCACATTGGCAGAGATTCTCATTCGTCAAGAGGTATACGGTGGTGCAAAATCAAATGCTAACTCTTGTAAGGGTCTTTACAGTCTTGGAGTGTGTGTCACTTCTATCTCAAGTAGGAATATCTATGAAGAGAGCAGATAAGAGGTTAGACCAAGTATGGAAAAGAATGGAAATGAAGAGATTTTACTTTCGGACAACTAAATCCAATTGAATCTGAAGGATCTTGGACGAAGCACTTATATTTGAAGAATGAACATATTTTGTGTAGTGCCTCGATAACTTTGCAGCAGCACCGAGCTTCTATTATTAAGAAGGAAGGTGACTTACTCTGTTGTTTAAATCTCAAAAGGTGTGTTAACTCCCTAAAGGTTGGAGGCCGACTAAGTCGTGTCACGAATAGGACATACAGGGAGTTTAGTAAGGAATATCCATTGGGGTGTACTTAAGTGGGTGCGAGCGCAATTTCTTAAAGAAATAATTGAAGGAATGGATTATAGGGTGATATAGCTCCACCCAGGCATAAGTACCTGTTGCAGGCTATGCGACCTTATGGAGGTTGTGTACCGATTGATTAATTGTTGGTAGCAATAAATCATTTTCCAGGATTCCATGTTATCGACATATCATGCGGAGTGACTTAGCTGTTAACACTAACAAGAGTTGTTCTAGGGGATCTTCAAGAATCATTAAACCAACTTGTACATTGAGAGAAGGAGGTGGATACTAGATTGGAGCTACTAGAACTATCATCTCCTATAACTCAACCGTGATTGAGCTTCTGGTTACAAAGGGCATGGATGTCGAGGCTTGAGCTGTAGTAGACCCAGCTTCAAGAGGAGTTGATGGCCTATCGCCAATGTTGCGAGGTGAATGGCGTGTCATTTTGAACTAAAAACTTGACGTTGAACACGGTCAGGTATGTTTTATTTAGAAATTATATTTTAATAGAGACCCGTGTGACCAATGCCTAGAATCCAACTGATATTGACGTGTGTTGACCAATCGGATTCTAAATGTCGACCGAGGCAGATTGAAGTGTCAATCCATGTAGTGTGTGTACTGTCACCCGTACACGATGAACCTAACATTCTATGCAGATAGCCCTCTTATGTTGGCAAAGGAACTCCATCGTATTATAGAACTGCATGTTAGATCTTACCCATTATCGTCAGATAATCGATAGTATAATCGTTGTCCGAAGTGATATGGAGCATTCTTTTGCAGGAACATAGGGTTGTGCAGTAATTAGAAGTGTCGTGTGATGAAATTGTTTAATTGCCAAAGTGTGCGCCGTTCTTTGGAATATAACCATCTCTTCAGAGCTTAAAATAGCGACCAGTGATTGACCAAACTTTGGTAGTAGGCTATTCTTGCACTTCAGGATGCATAATTGCTAGGTTGGACCAAGATGGAGGATTCTCTTGTGTGACCTGGAGTAGGATTTGTGTTGACATTGAGTTAAAACAAGGAAATCGAACACTATGATGATTGAGGCAACCACTTTGGGTCAAACATGAGTCCTTCCCTAAATCAAACCTAAGACATCCCATGGCCATGGAATTGAAGTGTGGTCAATCACACATTGAGGCCATTGCAGCCCATACTCATGCATGAATTCCAACCGACAGCCATCATCGGGCCACCACTATAGCAATGGTGCCATTGAGAACTAACCTTCAAAAGAATTAGACTAGATCAAAGCTTGGATAAAGTTAGGGTCAAAATCTCAAGGAGATACTATGGTTATCGGCTTAGGGATTTGACTGGGGCGACAAATTGACGGCGATGACGATGACTTTGGACAAATAACATTTGGTATTGACAGCTTAGGGATAGAAGTCATAGGTTATTAGTACCAGAAAGTTAAATGTGAAGGAAGAGTAAAAGTGAAAGCGCGAAGTTAAAAATTGGCTATGTATAGAACTGTACGCTATGTATGACTTAGTATTCCATGTCGATACCAACATGAAGAGATATGTATCGACATGAACTACTAGCTATTTTTTTGAAAAAGAAGAAATTCTCACCTAGCCGAGGCAAGGAACAATCTTTGGATTAATATAGATTTTGACCTTGGCATGGAAAGTGGTACCACTACTATTTAAAATGGTTGACTGGATACCTTTGGAATATAAACAACATCTTAAAGAAACTCTTGGATGACCAATAGACTTGTATGAATGATTGTATATGATTGTCTTATTCTAAAGCGCATTTTGTTTTCAACAGAATTGTACTTTGGGCGGGCAAGTGTTATCCAACTTTAAGACCAAGTAGTTTTCAAATGAATTTACATTCAAGGATGAAGATAAAGTGGTTCGTAGACTTGCAAGCAAGCATAACATGGCATTCAGAAGGACTTCATAAAATTAAATTGCAAAATTAGGCAACGGGATTGATCGGTACTGACCTTTTTCTAGGTCAGAACCAATATGAATTCTAGCACCCCTGTGGATTTTAGAGCTATGGTTATTAAGTAGTCAAGTAAAGTGATCGCCCTAGGGCCAATTTTAGAAGGAGTAGGTGAACAACTCCAAAAAGCTTTGTTGAAAAAAACAAGTACTAGACGTGTCAGAACCTCTCAATAACAACTTGATTTCTAGGGCAAAAGTGCTAAAAACTTGACAAATAAAAGCTAGAAGATAGAATAAAGGAAGATTTCGTGGTATGCAACTAGAAAATCATATCAATACTGGCCCGATCATGTCGACATTAATATGATTTTGAGCCACAGGGGACCTCGCCTCCCCTCCTACTTTCTCTGATTTGGAGTTTGAACTGGTATTTCATGATCCAACTATTTCTTTGGCAATTCCCTAATAAATAGAAGGCCAATATAAACTTAGGGAGGACTTTTGGGAATTCTCTTCTTCATCTTCTTTCTCTACTCGGATTTTATCACTATATAGGCTACTTTTTTACTTTTCTTAGCAACTTTGAACTGTAAATCCCCTGCATTCGTGAAAAAAACATTCCATAATAAGATTAAATGGATGTAAGCCTTAGATTATTCAAAATATTATAAAATTCATGTATGTTCTTCTACTTTCATATTACTTTTAGCTAGATCTTTCTCTTACAATTCGGCTTGGGGGTTTGAGCTACATTTTGGCCCAATAATATCACTTTAAATATTCTTAGTTAGATTGTTTGAGATAGAATATCGATACATCCATCGAGAGTAGAATAAGTGATGCTCTCCAAATGTTGGACAGTGTATTACTCATGGCTAACGTGGCACCAAGGAGTTACACACTAATAGTTATTGGATAAATATGGAATGACTCACTCAATAGCTTTTTATTGGTTAATATAACTAAGATAAAACAAAGAATATCGAAGTGACGATACTACATAGTTCCCTTGACTTGAGAATACTATTAAGCTTTAATGTGGACATTCCACTTTGATTATAGTCAAATATGGCATGGCATCCATTGAATGACTACAGTGGAGTATGAGTGGAAGCATAGAAGTGCAACACCATTCGGTAGAGAATTTGTCTCCGTAGCTATATGAGGTTAGTATTGCGATCAATTATAGTCAACTCAAACTCAAAGTCTTTGGCCAGAATAGTTTAGTTAATAATAATTATTATATTGATCCAAGGACTTTATGTTTGGATTAAATAAGATGAATTTGGATGATATTGGAATGATCAAATTTCGTAGTTCCTAATGTAATATAGTTTGATGACGAGAACTAGAGTAAATAATAGTTACTACGAGATACTTCTTAAAATAGTGAAATTAGATTTTACTAAAAAATGTGTAAACGATAAATTCGGCCAAATTATCACACCACTAGCTAAGGTGACGTGTGAACGTCAATATTCGAATTGTTCCATATTAATCACTGACTGAATTTACATCTATGAGTCGCACAACCGCAATGTTGAATACTTCGAAATACTACACCGTTTAATTAAATTATAAACCGTTATAAATTAACTAAATTAATAAATATTCATGAATATTAATTATTTAATTTATTTAAACTAGTATTTAAAGTTTGTATATAAAGTTATATATATATATGTTATCAATAAACATTTAAATTGGATTTAAAATGTATAAATATTAATTGGATTGGGGAATGCATATAGGCCCATTTAGCCTATATGGTAGTCTGCTAGACAAGAAGGGGGATGGTGATATTTGTTTGAAATACATGGTTTGAATTGGTAAGGCAAAGAAGTAAAAAAGGAGATCTAGATCCCATAGTTTTACTCCTTCCAGTTGCCTACATAAACGATCCATCCCCATTAATTTTCACTTCACATTTTGGACTTTATTACCATCCTCTCTTGGCCCCTAATTCTAGGGTCCTTCCCTCTTCATTTTCAAATCAAAGTTAACCAAATTATATCTATATAAAATTGCGTGGTGCTCTCTTCAGTTAGCTACTTTTCTAGAAGAATACTGATTGGATTAAGGAGTTTTGGACTCAACATTCAAGGTACACATTCAAGGCTACATCATTGGTAATTTCTAATTGATTTTTGTTATGTGTACATTTATCTATCTTAGTATACATACGTAGATTAGATTAATGTTTTACCACAAATCTTTATATTTATTTGCTATCTGATTTACGTACATTTTCCTACACATTTAAATTAAGAAAAAAAATATTTGCATACGAATCAGATGGAACTTTTTATGGAAAAAGCAGTAGATGATCCAATCCATGCTGCCTCATTAATTGTAGCTTTGTCTCCAAACCCAAATTGTAAGAAGGCATGGGTATCATCAATCTAAAGGCTTTAGCACCTCTCTACTCTGTAAATGAATTCATAAATTTCCAAGAGACGAATCCCATATCTGGAAAGAAATTACTAGTAACTTCTATTACAATGGATCAAAAAACTAAAATAATAACAAAAAATTCTCCTTCTTATGAAAAAACTTCAAAATTATATCACATTTTTAAAATTGTTATTAAATAGAATATTAAATCTGGATATGAGACATCCTTCTAGAACGACCCTTGGATATTTTCCATAACACTGAAACACGAACTAGCTGAATTATTTATGATCTCTAACAACAAAAATTACCTCATCAAAGATATTTACAAAACCTAGACGTCCTTTAATTGGGATATTTCATTTAACCGAAATCTAATTGGGAATGTACTTAAATGACATATAAAATTAATTAATATGATCGAAAACATTAATATTAGCGACAATCATGATCATCTCACATGGTATTGGGATAAAAAAAGAAATTATACCTCCAAATCAATGTACTAGTTCTTAATTTGTTCAGGTACAAAATATTTTAGTTACTTGTTGCCTATTTGGAGAATCAATGCACCCATTAAAGTTAAATTTCTTGTACGGATTATCTTACAAGATAATTTAAACACCATAAAAAGACTTAACCCAATAATTAGCTCCAATAACAATTTGCATCCCTGTTACCTTTGAATTTAATGCCCAAGACTACTTTCCACCTATTCTTCAACTACCAATTCATCCAATATATTATCGGTAAGATTTTAGGGGTATTTAACATAAATATTACCTCTTTCCTACCACCTTCCAAGTATTATGGGAATAGGTTTAGATTAAACAACACCCAACCAACCAGGAGAACTCTAGACTCAATCCACACTATCACTTGCAGGAGCCTGTGGTCTAAAGCTAAAAATTACATTTTTAAAAACATTTATAACAACTACGCCTCTATTTTTTATTCCTTCGTTTGGTACATTTCTCATTGGATAAACTCAAATTATAAACACAAGAGTCGGCGACCTTATCTCGAAATGGCTGCGGGTCCGGATAACAACGTGCCCCTATCCATAATCGCCTCTCGATATGGTTCCTTTAAAACTGTATGCTATCCATATGGCCTTATATTCCAAGATTTAGTTTAGTTTTGAAGTACCTTATTTTATATATATTTTTTTATATTAATATATGTAACTTGCTTTTTATAAATTAATCTAGTGACGTGAGATACTTTGTGCAACTTCGACTAAAAATTATTAGGATAGAGTTATGTAATGAATTGCAGATTATATAATTGTCTCCAAGTGTTTTATATCCATAACCCATTTATAAGTTATTTACAGAACTCGCTTTTATAAGGACCACCTATTTTCTTAAATAATTACAATTAGCGAATGTATTCACAAGCATTTTATCATTTAATCGGCTGATGGAAATAACATTTGACAATTTTGATTAAGTTTAAATTTTCATAACCCTTTTGCAATATTAGTATACCTATTTATTTATTTTCTTACTTTACCTATTTAGATAATGGTCTAACTAATAGCTAAGTGTGTGTGAATAACTAAATGTATGAGATTACTTACATAAAGTTTAAGACATATATCCATATATATAACAACACATATATACATATTATAAACATATAGTAATAAAATTAGAATATCATACGTATAATTCCAATAGGCTCTCATATATACACATTCATGTACCCATTCGTCGTTAATTTTTATACTTATACATACAACTACGGTCGGAATCTTAATAAATAATTATAGATAACTATATATATAGCTATATAATAATACATACATATATAAGCATGTAATTAAATTTATATAAATGTATATAAACACATACACACGAATACATAAATGCACACATGCACATGCATATACATACATGCGCATTTACAGACTGATATAGTTAATAAATTGGTATCCATAGGCACCCATGTATAGGATAAAATACAGACTAATATAGTTAATAAATAGACACATATATGATAAAATACAGTTGATCCATAGGCACCCATGTATAGGATACGCATATAAAAAACTGGCTATAAATTTTAAGTCCTTATTGCTATATGTAGTCAACCTCATTCAATGCTTTAATTAACATCTTTAGTTATGATACAAAAGCAGCAATATTCATACAAATAAACAACACCTAGTTTCTATGCTATTATATTGATATATCCATGTAGTTGAACCTGCAATGACATTTAATACATATACATATTATAAATGCATGCATATAGGCAATAGACTTTGTGGTTTTCTCTCTTATGGGCAGGTACATGCAGATCATCTACCCTCGGTCATTCATCTCCCCTACCAAGAGTTTCTCTCAAATTTGGATAAAGGTTCGTCTTTTCTTCACGCTAAACATTAGTGCTCCTTACAACCACTATGCGTTAGTAATAGAGGTTACTCCATCTCAACAAGACAACTGCACCTGTTCAAGTGCTTCAATCCATAGAGATCCAATCTTTTCAATTCCTTAGCACCCCTTCTTATAGCACCAATTCAATTTCTCAACAACCCAACCACATTACTCTAGTTTAAATGCATCATTCTTCATTACATGCTACTTCACATTTAGGGTTTAATTAAGCACCCTTACGAACTCACGACATCATCTTTCAAGTGCAATCCAGGTTACATTTCGAATGCAATGCATTCAATGCATATAAAGTACACGACGAACCAGTTCTAGGGCCACTACTTCAAATGAAGAGGTTCACTATTCTCCACTTCCCGCTACACCTTCTCCGATGGCATATTCTATACATTTAGTGCACTTAATTCTCCAAATCAGCCAGCATCTATGTGACTACCCATCTTTTTAATCCTTAGAAGTCGGCACTAATACATCTGTGGTATTCACGTGTGGAACATTCAAGTGCTGGAAAGACCGATTATTGGGACGAAATAAAAAAAAGACATAACAAAATCACACAAATATGATGAGCAACATATAAATATACTAATGATCTTTAAAAAAATACCGAACTGTGATATACATGCATCATCATAGTACAATTATCCTATCATCATCCCCTAGATATTTATAACAACCAGTCCTGAAAACTGCTGATAAATACAACAAGAACAAAATAGTAGAATATAAAATAAGTGAATATGTCTTGGAGGGTCCAGCTCATCTTTTGAAGCTCCAGAGAGTCCAGCTAAATCTGCAAAATATGCTCGGGCTGATCTGAACATTATAAGAAAAATAGTGCCCGGATCAGTATGGTAAAACCAACGTGAGAAACACAATCAAATGGACTCATATATCTTGTAAAACCTTTCAAAATAAAAGGTATATCGTAAGAACACCCCGCACATAAACACAGACGAGTACCTTATGATAACCAAACCATTTTATAGGAAATCGATGATATTATAATAATGTCTAGGGTTTAAAATAATATTGAACCATAGCCGAAATTGTTACATTAATTGAATTCCGACATAATAGGTATACAACTAAGTCCAAAAGACACTTATTAGAGAGATGGATCCATACAATGACAAGGCTATTGGGGTACCGCCTGCTACAGTGTACCGCTAGAAAAATGTAGCGAGGGCCTCATATGAACCCTCGACCAACATAGGACCGACCTACCCCTTACTGGATACTATTGAATATTTCATCACCTCGGTTGCTTTACAACCTTTCCCTAGAGCTCTTATGCCCAACCAAATCCATAAATGTATATAACTAGAAAGGTAATGACAATACCCTAATAGGTGCGACCCACATAGCCCTGCTGCATATCCTTGTTTTAGTCATTTTCGGTTGTTGAGGCTTGAGGCAACGTTTTACCTTTTAAATAGAAATCCTACTTAGAATGCTAACAGTGCCCTTCAAGTGACAATGCAATGCCAGCATCCATCCATACAAGTTATTCAGGATTTAAACAAATCGAAGGTAGTACTTCTACTACATTCAATTTGGAATCATCCTTACGATTAGTAACAAGTAGCCCTTGCACTTCAAAGAGCTCCTTCTTCGATTCCATCATCTTCATGATGTCTTCAATTCGAATGCCTAAGTTGATTCGAAGTAGTTTTTCAAAAAATTCATACTTATCTAATCCCGGTCTTTTGAACCAACATTCGACAGTTTTCAGCGAACTCGATTTTGGTACTTTTGAAGATATATAGTCAATACATAAGAACCTATATCACCTCCTAACCTTTTAAGTGGGTAGATTTCCTTATCTTTTTTCCTAAGAGAACAAAATGAGATTTACATGCATAATATAACATCATCGAAGATGGCTGTGTCATATAACTCACGTGTTTCTCCTAGATATTTCCAAAGTTATATTTTGACCAAGATTTGATAGTTGCCTATTTAACTATCAATAAACAAAAATCAAACATCGATTTAATTCCCTGTAGAATCGACTAAGTATCTATTAATTAATCTTTTACTAATGAAATCTCTATAAAATTAATTGATTCAGAGTACCTTCACAATGATATTTTTGCAAACCGTTTATACTCTTTTCAGTACTGAGAAAAAACATTATATACTTATGTCACCGTTTTAAATATGTTACACACATTATACATTCAATTCTTAGGAAATATATCCATATACTTTTCTTAACGCTCTAAGTTTATTTAAAAAACTTAAGGAAGATTTCTTCTTTTCTAAATTTTTATTTAAATAGGCTAAAAAAAATACCGTTAAAAACATTGCTTACTATAAACCGAACCACTATCTTTCGATCTTAAGTATGAAAAGATTGTTTCCACACTACCATAATTAAGAAGGATTGATTGTCAGAAGCAAATCTTATTTCTTATAAAATTTCTTTTTCTATAAGCTTGTTTCACATTTATATATACTTTTATAGATCTCCAAATTAATTTGTACAACTTCTTTTATAAATCTCTAAAATGATTTATAAGATCCCTTTCTATTTATAATACTCTTTCGTAAATCTTCCTTTATAACTCCTTTATGAAAATCCTTTATAAAATATCGTTTACAAAATATCATTTAAAATCTCCTTGAAATAAACCCTTTTATTAAGTAAAATCCCTTTTGCAAGTAGATTATTATTTATAAATACCTTTATTAAATTAATTAATTTCCTTTAAACATTTTAATTAAATAACAAATTAACTTTAAAATCTCATTAATAAATAATTAACTAACTTACTTTAAAACATCATTTATAAACACTTAACCTCAAATTGTTGTAAATTGTAAGTTATTTTAAATCCATAACTTTACAGGTTTGAAAAGAGGCTTAGCGACCACAATGTTACTGAATCAAATTACCATTTTAATTCAATTTTGACCTTTCAAGTCACATAATTGGTATTTAAATAAGTAGACATATATGTAGATAAAATCAATAACTAACCATCAATATTTAACACATCACTTTTTCAATATTAATTAATTGGCATATGAATGAATGTCCAAATTAATATAATAGTAGAGCGAGAATTTATTCTGCTAAACAAATGCAACGACCCAGAATTTCAGTCATTCAAATATAGAATATTTAATTGATTTTAATTTTTGGAAAGTTGTTTTTATGAGTTAAATAACTTGAATTTCAAATATAGCAATATATTTGATAATTAAATTATTGAATTTAATATTGAAATTGTTTGAATAATTGAATCTTGAATTTAATATGAATGGAAACAATTTCAAATTTAATTTAAATTCTATTTAAATAAGAAGGAAGTTAGTAAACTTTTGAATTTTATTTAATTGATTTTATAAATTTCTCATTTTAATTAACATGTAAAAACAACCTTAAAGGGCGCAATCTTGGATTTTGGCAAAATCAGTTCCATTGGATCCGTAGTAGTGAGTTATTATATGTCGTTGAATTTTGAGGCAATCGGACATATCATTTGGGCATGCAAGATTGAGTAGAAATTAATTAAAAGAATTTATATTAATATAATTTGACTTTGAAAAGTTAACTTCTACATATGATCGAATTAGGGATCGAGATTAGTTCTATTGCGTTCGGAATAGGGGTATAATATATAGAATGTCAGGTGACATGCTTCGTTTGGAGTTCGAAAATTTAAGATGCGAATAGTGTTTTGAAATTTTTCTATAAAAGGACTTAAGAAAATTTATTTTGCAAAAAGATTTAACCCTAACCAGAGAATACACAGCCACCATTATAACCTCATCCTATGACTGATCTTCCACGGTGCCATTCAGGGTCGAACTAGGCTTAGAGTTCAACTAGGAAAACATAGAGCATGACTCCACGAGCAAGATCAACGGTAGGATCGACTTAGATAGGGACAAGGTGGCGATGATTCTCGATGGACGCCACGACAGTTATTGGTGGAATTCCGATGATTTTGGTCATGCATACGCGCGCATAAGTAGGGCGCGAGGCGCTGGGGGGATGGCATATGTGGTGGCGCAATGGTTAGGGCCGGTGTGGCAGTGTTCGTTATGATGATGGACGCGGTTAGTCGAACGATTTAAAAAAACGAGATGCCTGGGCGAGCACGCGTGAAGGAATGGAGAGGAAGAAAGGGTTAATCATTTTTATGTTAATTATTTGGTTAATTAAATTCTAATTATCTTGAATGTTAATTATTCATAACTTAATCGTACGAGGTCCAAATTGAACGAGACGCACTATAATCGTATCGACGAAGGCAATACTACGAGATTAAACTGAATGAATTCGGAGCTAGTTCGAATTTTGGATAAAAATTAGATGTTCATTCAATTTTAATTCAAAATGAAATGTTTTGACCATTACTAAAATCAAAGTGAGTTAATCTCACCTTTTTGATTAATTAGAAGATTTATATAGTCAATAAATATTATTTGTTAGATGTTTAGATATTTATTTCTGATCATTATTGATTGTTTGGATAGTATACTAGATTATATGGTTGATTTGGATATATTCCTGCCTATTTTGAGCGGATGAGACTCTATTACATTCCCGTGTTAGAGCGAATGACCCTTGTATACGACTCCCGCCTCATAGCTGTTTATTTATATTTTTATGATTATATATTGTATGTAATGCTGGGAGACAGGTTACAGGGATCCAACAGGATTCCTCACAGTTCTGATTTTATGTTCATATGTATAGTGACATGTGACTGATTGAATTCCATATTGATGACATGAATATGATTTTGCTTAATTAGTGCTTTAGTAGCATTCGGCCTTAGTTTTGGTATTTTGAAATACTAAAAGTGATGATTTTGATATAAAAAGGATTTGGAAGTGATTTTTGAAAGTATATATGTTTTAATGATTTTTAAATTATTAAAAAGAATGGACATGTTCTTAAAACAAATAAAAAGTTATGATTTTTGATGCTATAAAAGTATAGTTTTGAGAAATACTTTGATTTGGGATTTTTGAATAAGTTATAAAAAGGATATATAGAAGCAATATTTTATAAATAAAGGAACAGATTTATAATCAAAATTTATAAATATTTTGTAAATGGATTTGAAGTTGTTGGGTAAATGGATTTTATAAATAAATTTGATTAATAAGAAATGGATTTATAAGTGGATTTTGGTAGTAAAATTAGTTTATAAAAGAAAGGATTTATAAGTAGAACTTTGTAAATAAAGGAATTTTATAAAATAGATGATTTATAAATCGAAAGGAGATTTATGAAAATAGTTTTATAAATATAGAAATGACTAGGTTGATGAATTAAAGATGGATTTTTATCAAGGAAACATATATTATTTAAAAGTTGGTTAATATTGCTTAAAGCTGTTTATAAATATTCAGAATAATTTTGGAAGGTTAATTATTTAAATTATTAATATGGATTGAAATTTATAATAATGATTATTAATAAAAAAAATTGGTAAGTTATTATTATTATTTATTTGGTAAGGATTAACGATTGTTTTACCCATAATGGTTTGAATTATTAATTATTACTTTTAAGAGGTTAAAAGTTAAGAATTATTATTTATTTACGATGTTATTATGAACAAACATTATAATGTAATAGCCTCTTACATAAAGAGATTAGGACTTATTTATGATGTTTTTAAGATTCATGAATTGAGTATTGCAAACAAACTTGGATTTTTATAGGAAGGGATTATAAAATGGATTTAAAATTTAAAGGGAGATTATTTACAAGGTAAAGAGGTATATAAATAAATAAGTATTTACAAACGAGTTTTAGAAATGCATTTATAAATTCATAAAATGGAATTTGAAAATAATTGCATGGTTTTATAAGTGTTTAGATATTGCTTGAGGAATAATTTATAAATGGTCTGAGACCCACATTAGCAAAGAGTATTACTGGGTAATATCGTCTACTAATGTGGAGAATATGGTTGTTTAGGAGCGACCATCTATAGCCTTGTCTTAAATATCCATTGAATACATTAATAAATGCTCTATATATTTTTTCTCTATCTCAAGTGGATCGACATATCCAATAAATACTTAATACAAAGCCATAGGTGGCTATGGGATCTATGAGAACAAATACAACAACTCAAATGCAAAATACATCACAGAACAATAAATAATCGCATATACACACACATACAAAGATACATCACAGAGAATACAAAATGATACATCACATATGTGGTATGATGACCACAATACAAACACTAGTCAAAGGAATATACATACCAGAGTAGCAACAAAAAGGACTACATAAAAGCTACAACAAAAAGAGCTAGAAGAAAAGTCCATGCGAAAGCAGAATAGGCCAAGTCCAAATGGTACCTAACCTGAAACACCTCGGTCTGACCCAAGTATAAAGTACACGGGTCAGTCTAGATAAACAAATTAGTTTACAAGGATAAGCGATAATATGAGCATAAGGATGATGTGATAATATTTTCAAGTGAGAAGGGACAATTTAAAGTGTATGGTTCGATCAAGTGATAATATGTTATCACTACACAAACATACAATCTCAAAAGAGATGAAATAATTCATAAAACGCTAAATATAGCAAGCCTCATATCATCGACATATCACAAATCACCAATAATGGTTTAGGGAAAATTATAGTTCTTAAAAAGGAGAAATCCCAAACCCGCCATAACGACACTCTCAAAAGAACTTCAAAGAAATCACCATCTCAAAATATGTCACTAGGAAAATATATCTCCAAATAGGAGATTAAAATCTCGATTATACGCCATGTCGGCAATCTCAATAAAACGCCAGAGTAGGCAACTCAAGTCTCAAAGATAGAACTCACAAGAGTTCAAATTCCCATAAGTTAATCGCCACATATGTGTGTGTGTATATATATGTATGTATGTATATTATATCCCAAACGGCTCGAATGGCCAATAATAAAAAGGCGATACACTTGGGAATCACAAACATCAATGAAAACATCTCAAAACTTTGCATGTGTTTATGGCCGAAGCTTGCCAAGTACCGCTCTCTCTCAAATCTATTACCATCCCCGAAGGCAAATATGTCTTAGTGGAAAAATACGCCCCAATGAAAAATATGCCGCAATGAAAAATATGCCGCAATGGCAAACGTCTTGAAGACAAATACACTATAATGGAAAATATCTCTAGGATAATGACCCGAAAGTCCAGTACTGAAAATACGTCTCGAAGAAAAATGTGTCACAAACTCTCGGATAGGAACCCAAACAGTGTTAATATGCATCCCATACCATACATTCGCTCTAAGCGGTTTACTAACCGCTAGTAAATTTCACACCCAAAGCAGTAAAAAGTTTACCTTGTCTTATCGGTAAACTCGACCCGAAGGTCAAAAGGATCAAATGGACAAGTCGGGAATCAACCGATAAGATGAACGCATAAGTCACATACCACGTGTTTTATCAAACCGGTTAATTCTCCTTCTCATTCGCTTGAGTAGTGAAAAAACGTGTATTTTATAGATAAAATAATTTATTTTGGAAAACAGGCTTTTAAAACCAATTTTCGAAATCAATTTTGAAAGCCATATTTGAAAATTTCCTTATTCATAGAGAATAAATAGATTTTATATTTGAAAATATTTTTAAAACATTATATAATAATAATTTGAAATGCCCATTTATTTTAAAAATTATTTCAAAGCAGTTTGGAAAAATTTGTGCTCAAAAAGGAATAAAAACCCAAGAAATCACTCAAACCAATATTCAAATTCAATTCGAAATAAATTCATTAATCCAAAATTTGAATTTCAAAATCTCTAAAAAAAATCTAGTCCGTTGACAGACATCATGGCCTTCAATACAATCAGAAATATAAAAAAAACGAGCAAGAGAAACAAGCAAAATAGGAAGCAAAATAAGGCAAAACGGGCTGGACTAAGCCCTGGAAAAGGCCTTTACCCTAGTCAACTCTACCTTTGCCCTCCTAAGTTTGATAGGCCGGTCGACCTACATGTCAGCCCGTCAACCTTGAGAGAGAAGGTGTCGACCTTCTCATGCGAATTTGTTCCAGGTTAAAATCAAGCTTCATATTCAATTTCCAGTAGGGGTGGGCATAAACCGCACCGCTATATGGAAACCGTCCGCATCGGACCACAAAAACGGTGCGGACACCCGGACCGAATCTTCCAACCAAAGCTGATACCCCAAACCGGACCGACCCGCATCGATAAGGTTCGGTTGCGGTTTAGACGATTGAACCAACCATATTAAACCGGACCGAACCGACTTTATATTAGTAATCTTATGATAAAAATATAAGCAACACCTATCTTATTATAAATTCTAACGATGTACATTCTATTTTTAGCGTATGTTGCTGTTATATTAATAATAATCGCTGACATAAAGGAAGAAGTTATAGTTTTGGTATAATATTTTTCATCTCATTTTTTTTGAATAAATGCTAATTATAATCTTATTCTAGTCATTTTCCTTAATGATCATGCATTGATTAATGTTAATATTTGGTTAACCTACCAAAAAAATCTCACTTGTAGGTAAATGTCAAATTGAAATATTCATACAATTAAAAACTAATATTTCATTTCAGTATAACATTGTGTATTTTAACCTGTAAATGTAAAAGTTTCACGTGGTTGACTTTATAAATGGATTGTTGATGGAAATAATTCTTTTATTTTATATTTAATATGGGTTCAAACCGGACCAGACCGAAACCGAATCGTATTACATTCAAACCAGACCGATACCGAACCGTTTAAAGGATTGGTATAATGGTTTGTATTTTTGATTAACCGTTTGATGCGGTGCGGAAGCGGTTTGGATTCCAAACCGACCCGCGCCCACCCCTAATTTCCAGTGCAGTTTTATACATTCAAATGATAATATTTTGCAACCAAATTTTACAAGCATGAATATTACAACTGAACTACCAATAAAAAGAAATCTGGGAGTATTTCGTTGTTGGAATTAAAAGATATAAGCATGCAAAGAAGCAGTATAAAACAGTTTCACAGAAAAGGAAATCTGTCGACAGAAAAACGATTACAGTAGCTTATTTTGCACAGATTTAAGCATTTAACATTTTTGTTTTGCTAGATTTGTGAGCTTATCAATCACCTTGCCGTTTGAATGCAAATACCCAGATTTAAGAGGAAAGACTGAAGCTTGGCGTGATTTAAAGTTTGATTACCTTTGACTTGTTCTCTAGAGTGAAAAGGACTTTAATTTGCTGAATAAATTTGAAGAAATTGGCTTGGTTTTTAATTTTGAGAAAGAGGTTTACTGTATATTGTTATTTAGCTAAGGAAGAAGATGAAGTTGAATATACAGATGATTTCTGTTTTCTCATTTCTCACCTGGTTAAGTCCTAAGTGGGCTTAGACCCAACACTTAAAAGGAAATAAAAGGGCCTAGGTTAATTAATTCACTTATAAACTAAATATGCTTCAAATATAACATACATACAAAAAAATGCACTTTTCTTCATAATTTCACATAAGAAAAATATGTAAGTTTGCATAGTTATAATCTAAAATATTTTCTACCATATACAAAGACAAATTTATATTTTTAAAACATTTTTATTGTTAAATTCCTTAACTTAACAAAAATGCACTATTTACTCAAATAACTGAATAAAACGTCATTTTTAACTTCTAAAATTCAACAAAAATAATTTGAAACATTTCCAAACTAATTTATAGCCAAAACCCAATTTCTACCTTTTTATTTAAATAACAACCTCTAAAAATCACATACTTCTTTTAAAAATTATTAAAAAAGTAAATGGGCAATAATTAATATAATTATTGCATTTTCTATAAAATAATGTCATTTTTCATTTATTATCACCCCAACCAAAATAAAATAAAGTTATAAACTTTAGTTATATAATTTAATTCCAATTTCATTGTTTATTCCAAATAAACAATATAAAATCTCCAATTTTAATTTAGTTCACAATATTAAATTATAATTATCATTATAATTTAATATTTTTCATGTAATCTCTAAATTAGGGTTGTTACAGACTACCCTTTATAAAAATTGCGTCCTCGCAATTTCTAGAGAGAGTTTGTATTCAACATAATAATTTCAACAATCAAAAGGGAGAAAGAGATAAGCTTGAGATAAAAAGATTCTCACCATTACTATGCAAGAAAGAAAACCAGATAGGATTGCTCGATAAACTCTCTGGTTTCCCAAGTGCAGTCATTGGGATTAGTGAACTATTGAACTTTAACGAGCGACGCATCCTTGTTTCGAAGGTGTCTCACCTCCGAAGCAAATATGCGAATAGGCAGCTGCAAAATAGATAGGTCTGGTGAGATCTCAAGCTCTTGCAAATCAGGAGAATCGATAATAGATTTTGACTCTTGAAGACACTTCTGAAGCTGGGAGACGTGTAATACATCATGAATGCTAGATGTATGAGCTGGAAGTGAAACTCTATAACCCACAGGGCCAATACATTTAGTAATAGGAAATGGTCCTATAAAGCGAGGAGCCGACTTTCCAATCGTACTGAAATGCGTAACCCCTTTCAAAGGAGAAACACGAATAAAGATGAGCTCACCAACAGAGAACTTGAGAGGCTTCCTACGATTGTTTGCATACGGTTTATGGCGGCTCTATACCTCTTTCATTCTCTATCGAATAAGAACAATCTTCTCAGAAGAATCACAAGCAAAATCTGGGCCAAGAATAAGCTTATCCCCAGACTCCAACCAACATGAAGGAGATTGACATGGCCTTCCATATAAGGCTTCAAAAGGAGCCATACCTATACTAGACTGAAAACTATTATTATAGGAGAACTCCACAACAGGTAAGTGATCCTCCCAACTACCACCAAAATCTAGAATGAAAACACGAAGAAGATCCTCAAGAATATGATTCAGTTGTTCAGTCTGTCCATCAGACTGCGGATGATATGATGTGCTGAAACTAAGCTTTGTTCCCAAAGCATGCTGAAGACTCTGGCAGAAATGACTCGTGAAAAGCAAATCACATTCTCAAACAACCGAACTAGGAATACCATGAAGTCTCACGATTTCCTTGATATAAAGCTTAGCCAGATGAGAAGCAGTCCTATTAGACTTAATAGGAATGAAGTGAGTAAATTTAGTGAGGCGATCAACAATAACCCAAATACCGCAATGGCCCGATCTCGAACGAGGTAGGCCATCAATGAAATGCATGGAAATCTAATCCCATTTCCACAATGAGACCTCCAAAGGATGAAGAAGGCCGGAAGGGCGTTGATTCTTGGCTTTGATAAGTTGATAAATCGTGCAATTACTTACATAACTCACCACATCACGGTTCATGCCTTTCTAATAATAAAGGCGATGCATATCGTCATACATCTTGCTACTACCAAGATGAATGGTATACTTAGAACGATGGCAGTCATCGAGACTGTCATGCCTAAGTGCAAAATTAGAAGGCACGACTGACAGCTCTTCTAATGAAGACACCCATGAGAATCAATTTTGAAATCACGAAAATCCTCACCATGGCACTCAGACTCACAAATCTAGATAAGGTGCACAAGATCGGGATTATGCCTCTGAGCATCGGCTATACGATCCAATAAGGTGGATCGAGCTTCCAAACTGAATAATAAAAATCAAAGAATCGAAAGATGGAGCTCGATCACGAATATTACAAAGGGATAAGGTCTCAAGAACATTCTACTCGGCTAGCATCATGGAAACAATAGCCGAATGTTTGCGACTAAGTGCATTAGCAACATGATTACCCTTACCAGGGGTATACTAGATATCGAAGTCATAGGAGGCAAGGAACTCGAGCCAATGTTGTTTCCTCATATTGAGCTCCTTCTGAGTGAATAGATACTTCAAGGATTTGTATTGGTATAAAGAATGAAGCGCTCACCTAATAGATAACGTCGCCAAATCTTCAAGGCGAAGACGATGGCGGCTAACTCGAGGTCATGAGTGGCATAGCGAACTTCATTCGATCGTAGTTTCCTAGAAGCATAAGCAACTAACCGATCCTTCTGCATAAGCACGGCACCGAGGCCACATCTACTAGCGTTGGTGTAGACAACAAGATCATGATTCCCTTTGATAACCACTAGAATATGAGCATTAGTGAGAAGCTCCTTCAACTGCCGAAAAGAAGCTTCACACCTGTCGGACCAAATAAATCGATCGCCTTTCTAGGTAAGGCTGGTGAGAGGAAGCACAATAAGAGAGAAATCCTTAATGATACGACGGTAACAACATGCTAATCCAAGGAAGCTGCGAATCTCATGAACATTCTCAGGCCTCTTCCAATTCTGGATGGCTTCGATCTTAAAGGGATCGACCGAAATGCCTTCATAAGAAACAACATGGCCTACGAACTAAACCTTATTCTCCCAAAAGTGGCACTTGGAGAATTTGGCTTTGAGTTGATGCTGACGAAGAGTACTCAAGACGATTCTCAAGTGATAAGCATGCTCGACTTCAGGTTTAGAGTAGACAAGGATGTCATCAATAAACACATGGACGAACTTATCGAGATATTCCTAGAATACTCGGTTCATAAGATCGAAAAAGAAAGCAGGAGCGTTCGTCAAACTGAACGGCATAACGAGCCACTCGTAAGATTCATATCGACTGTGAAAAGCTGTAAGACGCATGCTGTCCTCCGCAAATCGTAGCTAATGAAAACCAATGGCAAGGTCGAGCTGACAGAAGACCTTAGCGCCACTCAAATAATCAAACATATTGTCCATCCTTGGCAGTGGATACTTATTCTTGATGAATAACTCATTAAGCTTGCGATAGTCGATGCAAAGCCTAAGAGCACCATCAGACTTCTTCACGAAGACGATCACGGCACCCCACGGTGAAAAAATAGACCGAATCAACTTCTTAGCTTCAAGCTACAACAGCTTCTTCTTGAGTACCTCATTTTCCTTTGTAGACATCCTCGTGGAAGGATGACTAACTGGCTGCACGCTTGGAATCTGATCAACGTGGAACTGAACCGTCCACTTGGGTGGCTAACCCGCAACTGACTCAAATACATCAGAGAAATCAAAAACATCAGGTATACGAGATATATCATCATCATCTCGTGAGTCTAGAAAAAACAAAGCTGCTTCGAAATTATCTGCATTCTAAAGAATAAGTGATAGCTGAGAAGACGATCTTGATGTCGAAGATATAAAACTCTCTCAAAACAAATAATCCTGGCATCGTATAGCACTAGCTAGTCCATACCCAAAATCATATCAAAACCCAAAAAATAAATAACGTGCAGATTCACATGGAATGAAAAGCCACATAAAACAGTCTCAACATCATCACAAAGCATGCTAAGGGTTGTGGATCCCCCGGTAGGATTCTCAGTCCTTAGTGAAGTAATAAGGCATGAAACAGGCAAAGAAATAGCATCAACGAGCTCCTTCGATAAGAATGAATGCGACACATCCGTATCGAAGAGAACTCGAATAGAACGATCATGGAATAAAATAGATATTTCAGGGATAGAAGGAGATGTACCTTTGCACTCAGAAGACCCTTCATAAGCATCCACTACATTTAGTTTGCCAGACTGGGTACTATACGGAGCAATAGTACAAGTGGCAACTCGATGACCCTACTTCTTGCAATAGCATCATATAATAGGCTTAGGGCAGTCACGGACCATATGGTTAGATTTGAGCCACAGTTGAAATACCCCTTCTGAAGAGGAGGTTCTCCACAAGGCTGAGAATTAGAACCAACAAACTTCTTCTTCTTATGAGGAAAAGACTTCGACTTATGAAATGGGAACTTCTTCTTATAGGGGTTCCTACGAACATCAATCTCATCACTGCTGTCCCTCTCTTTCTCGACGGCTTTATGGTGAAGCCCAGAGTCAACTAACTAATCGAAAGATAGAGCTGGAGCATTAAAGACTCTCAGATGCATCTTAAGACCAGAGACAAACTTCAGATTCTTCTTGTAGGAAGTACTTACATATTTGAGATCATATTTGGATAAGGCCTCGAAGGAAGATACGTAATCAGAAACGGAAGATTTCCCTTGCTTCAACTCGAGGAAGCGACGGGCTAATAAAGCTTTCTCTGATTCGGGAATGAACTTAAGCTCGAATCGTTCCCTAAACTGGACCCAAGTGAGAGTGGACTCATGAAGCTCAACTATGAGAAGCTTGTGCCGATCAAGGGCACGCTCTTGCAACATGCTAGATGTTACAAGAACTCTACTGTGGTTAGAAAGATCTATGCGAGAGAAGATGCGCTCGCACGTGCGAATCCAAGCTTGGACCTCTAAAATAGACTCTGAGCCTTTGACGGCTTTCCTCTGAGATGGGGCAAATCATTGCACATGTACGTAAAGACAAACTTGCATGGAGGAGATGATGAAGTAGGAGCTGGAGGCTGATTGCTCCTAAATAACTCCATAAACTGATCGGCAGACATATACACGCCATCCGAATATGAGCCGATGGATTACCCAACATCCGAGCAATGTCATTTGCCTCTTTCAGCCATTAGTTGAAAGTAAAGTTAAGATAAAGATTATTTATAGGGTAGATATCATTAATTCAATAAGGAATACTACGGAATTAAAATACATTCCTAGACATATCCCTAAACTTCTATCTACCTCAAAGGAAAAGAAAAGGTCAAAGGCACGATGATTCAAGGATTTGTAACACTTGTATTAAATTTAGATGTACCATAATATGTGTTTCTATTCTATGTTTATCATATTTTGTTATGAACTCAGCTTTGATACCAAGTTGTGACGCCCCACCCAAGACCTATATTAACAAAGAGTATTACTGGGTAATACCATTTGCTAATGCGGAGAATAGAGCTGTTTAGTAGCGACCACCTATAACATTGTCTTAAATATCTATTGAATACGTCGATAAATACTGTATATTTTTCTCTCTATCTCAAGTGGAATGATATATCCAATAAATACTTAATACAAATCCATAGGTGGCTACAGGATCAATCAAAATAAAATACAACAAGTCAAATGCAAAATACATCACAAAACAGCAGATAATCTCATATATACCCACATATACATATACATCATAGAGTATACAAAATGATACATCACATATGTAGTATCACGAACACAATACAAACACGAGTCAAAAGAATATACATGTCATAATAGCAACAAAAAGGATTACACAAAAGCTACAACAAAAAGAGCAAGTAGAGAAGTCCATGCGGAAGCAGAATAGGCTAAGTCAAAAGTGTACTTAACATAAAACACCTCGGTCTGACCCAAGTATAAAATACATGGGTCAGTCTAGCTAAACAAATCAGTTTACAAAGATAAGCGATAATATGAGCATAAGGATAATGTGATAATATTCTCAAGTGAGAAGGGACAATTTAAAGTGTATGGTTACATCAAGTGGTAATATGGTATCACTACACAAATATATAATCTCAAAAGAGATAAAACAATTCATAAAACACTAAATATAGAAGGCCTCGTATCATCGGCGAATCGTAAATCATCAATAATGATGTTGGGAAAATTATAGCTCCTAAAAAGGAGAAATCCCAAAACCGCCATAACGACAATCTCAAAAGCAACTCAAAGAAATCACCATCTCAAAATACGCTTCAAGGCAAATATATCTCCAAATAGGAGATCAAAATCTCAATTATACGCCAGTGTAGGCAACTCAAATCTCAAAGATAGAACTTACAAGAGTTCAAATTCCCACAAGGTAATCGCCGTATATATATATAATATCCCTATTGGCTCGAATGGCCAACAATAAAATGGCGATACACTTGGGAAATCACAAACATCAATGAAAACATCTCAAAAATTTGCATGTGCTTAAGGCCGAAGCCTACCAAGTACCGCTCTCTCTCAAATATGGTACCACGCC
The DNA here is from genome assembly GCA_030765085.1 of Allium cepa. NCBI lineage: Eukaryota > Viridiplantae > Streptophyta > Magnoliopsida > Asparagales > Amaryllidaceae > Allium > Allium cepa. Next base: position 90,785,292 of record CM060930.1, on the reverse strand, counting down.
CGAAGGAAAATACATCTCAATGGACAAATACACCGCAATAGCAAATATGCCGTAATGGCAAATATGCCGCAATGGCAAACATCTCGAAGACAAATACGCCACAATGCTAAATACGCCGCAATGGAAAACGTCTCTAGGACAATGACTCGAAGGTCCAGTATTGGCAATACGTCTCGAAGACAAATGTGTCACAAACTCTCGGATAGGAAATCGAACAGTGTTAACATGCATCCCATACCACACGTTCGCACAAAACGGTTAATAACGGCTAGTAAATTTCACACTCAAAGTAGTAAAAAAATTTACTTCGTCTCACCGGTAAACTTAACCTAAAGGTCAAAACGATCAAACGGACAAGTCGGGAATTAACAGATAAGATAAACGCATGTGTTACATACCATCTATTTCACCAAACCGTTTAAGTCTCCTTCTCATTCACTCGAATAGTGCAAAAACATGTATTTTATAGATAAAATAATTTATTTTGGAAAACAAGCTTTTAAAACCAATTTTCAAAATCAATTTTTAAAGTCATATTTGAAAATTCCTTATTATAGAGAAAAAATAGATTTTATATTTTAAAATTCTTTTAAAATATTATATAATAATAATTTGAAATGCTCGTTTGTTTTAAAAATTATTTCAAAACAGTTTGGAAATATCCGTGTTCGAAAACGAACAAAAACCCAAGAAATCACTCTAACCGATATTCGAATTCAATTCAAATTAAAATCAAATTTAATCCAAAATTTTAATTTCAAAATATCCAAAATTTCGCTAGTTTATTGATAGACATCGTAGCCTTCGATACAATTAGAAATATCACAAAACTAGCAAGAGAAACAAGCGAAATGGAAAGCAAAACAAGGCAAAACGGGCTGGACAAAGACTTCGAGAAAAGGCCTTCACCCTGGTAGACATGTAGGTCGACTAGGGGGTCGACCTTTTCCCACCTAAGGTTGATAGGCCGGTCGACTGGGTCGACCTGCATGTCGACCTGGAGAGAGAAGGTGGTGACCTTCCGACTCGAATTTGTTCCAGGTTAAAATCAAGCTTCGTATTCAATTTCCAATGCAGTCTTGATCATTCAAATGATAATATTTTGCAACCAAATTTTACAGGCATGAACTTCTACAATGAACTTCCAATCGAAAGAAGTCTGGCAGCATTTCGTTGCCGGAATCAAAAGATATAAGCATGCAAAGAAACAGTATAAAACAGTTTCACAGAAAAGAAAAACTATCAAATGAAAAACGATTACAATGGCTTATTTTGCAAAGATTCAATCATTTAGCATTTTTGTTTTGCTATATTTGTGAGCTTATCAACTCACCTTACTGTTTGACTGCAAATACCTGGATTTAAGTGGAAAGACTGAAGCTTGGCTTGAGATTTTAACCTATAGAACCTATATGAAGAAGATACAGAACATGCAAACAAAAATATATACTAAATTAGAAACCTAATTCACAAATCATAGATTTTTGATGAAATTAAGTGATTTGAATTTTATTTCCTTTAATTTGCTCTCTAGAGTGAAAAAGACTTTAATTTGCTGAATAAATTTGAAGAAATTGGCTTGGTTTTTAATTTTGAGAAAGAGGTTTACTGTATATTATGGTTTGGCTAAGGAAGAAGATGAAGTTAAGAAATTAACATACAAGTGGTTTCTTTTTTCTCATTTCTCACGTAGTTAAGTCCTAAGTGGGCTTAGACCCAACAATTAAAAGGAATTAAAAGGGCCTAGGTTAATTAATTCACTTATAAACCAAAAATGCTTCAAATATAACATATACACAAAACAAAATGCACTTTTCTTCATAATTTCACATAAGAAAAATATGTAAGTTTTTATACTTATAAAATAAAACATTTTATACCATATAAAAGGTTGAATTTAAATTTTTAAAACATTTTTATTGTTAAATATTTTAGCTTAACAAAAATATACTATTTACTCAAATAAATGAATAAAACATTGTTTTTAACTTATAAAATTCAACAAAAATACTTTTCTCACTTAGAAAAATATTTTAAACCATTTCCAAACTTAATTTATAGACAAAACATATTTTTAAACTAATTTCCACCTTATATTTAAATAACAACCTCTAAAAATCACATACTTCTTTTAAAAATTATTAAAAGAAGTAAATGGGCAATAATTAATATAATTATTGCATTTTCTCAAAAATAAACTCATTTTCGATTTATTATCACCCCAACCAAAATAAAATAAAGTTCTAAACTTTATTTTCATAATTTAATTCCAATTTCATTGTTTCTACCAAATAAATAATATAAAATCTCCAATTTTAATTTAATTCATGAAATTAAATTGTAATTACCATTATAATTTAATATTGACCGGTAATCTCCAAACCAAGGTTGTTACATAGATCTTTCTCATTACTTGACAATTATACCTATACCGTCGAGATAAGTATATGGATATTTTCTAAGTATTGAAAATAGAAGAGTTTGTGAATATTTCTTTGTAAATGTATTTTGATATAAGCATTTGCAAGATGAATTTATTCAATAAAGGATTAATTAATAAAGGCCCGGTATTGCTTGGTGCTTAACTAATGTTGTTTTTCATGGAATTAAATTCCTGATTGAATGTTTGTTATTCGATAGTTAAATAACCGACTATCGGAATTTGGACCCAAAAGTAACTTTGGAAATATGTAGGAGAAACACGTGAGGTCACATTCATCTCCAATGATGTTGTATCGTGCATGTAAACCTCATTTTGTTCTTCTAGGACAACGATAAGGAAAGCTGTCCACTAACGGTTAGAAGATGATAATCTTATCTTTGACTGTTTATTTCTTAAAGAACCGGTGTTGAGTCTACCGGGATTATCGAAAGTTTGTTCGAAGAGACCGAGATCAGATATGTTATCCAAAAACCACTTCGATCTAACTTAAGCGTTCGAAGTAAAGACATCTTGAAGATGATGGAGCTAAAGACAGATATCTCAATTATTTCGTTCAGTCCTAGAATGAACCTGTATGGTAGAATGTTGATATTAAATTATTGTCTGGAGGGCAGTGTTAGCATTCCAAGTGGGAAATGCAATATAAATGGTAAGAATGTGGTCTCTTCGAGCCTCACACCCGAGAAGTGAATAAAATAGGGACATGCGGTAGGGTTAAGTGGGTTGCACCAAAGTAAGGTATGATCATCCTAAGTCTAGAGCGATATTCATGTATGCTTCGAGATCCCATTGTGTGGTTGTTGATTCCAACAAAGGGTTGATCATATTTAGTACTACTCGACAAGGGGGTAGTGTCGGTCCTGAGTAGCAAAGATGCAACGCGTTGTAGCCTTCCGTATATTTTTTCTAGGGGTGTAAGGATTCGGTGGGTAGAACCTTACCTTTTCATAGTTGGAATCCACTCTCCAATACGAGCCTTCGGTTTTGATTGTAGAACCTAATATGCTGGAATTTAATTAATGTAATAATTTCGGTTATGATTAATAAGTATTTATACAATAGACATTATTATAATATCAGAGGATTTCATATGAAATGTTTTGGTTATCGTAAGGTAAAAACCCGTCTATGTGCGACGTGGTCTTACGAGATACATTTGTTTTCAAAGGTTTTTATATAACTTTAAAGATTCAGTTGGATGTGTTTTCTCATGCTGGTTTTTCAGGCTGAATCGGGTGTTATTTTATTATAATGCCTAGGCCAGATGGAGCATATTTAGAGATTTAGATTGGTGCTTCGGAGCTTTAGCGACGAGCTAGAAGTCTTTAGGTCGTATTCACATAGATGTTTATTTTCCGCCGCATCGTTGTTTTAAATTAACAGCATTTGTAAGGACAAGTTATTATAACTATCCAGGCTGATGATTGTGGTTTGATTGTTGTACTCTGATTGATGTATGTAAATTAAATATAACAGTTTCTCTTTTGTAAGAATCATTGTTATTGTATTATATATTGTTCCACTACAATTGGGAGATTCTGTGTTGTTTTTTTGCTTCTTTTCTCTTCTTCTTATCTTCTTCTTTTTTCCCTTCTTTCCCTTAACTATCCGTCTTTCCGTTTGATTTGAGTTGGACGTGTGTGGTTTATTGTTAACATGAATTGTATGGAAAAGTAGGTTGTTACACGTGGTATCAGAACTTAGGCTGAGCGAACACCTAGGCATTGGTGGGAATTTACTCATTTGAGATAGGGTAAGTGAGACCCTAGGATGAGTTTATGTGTATATATATGAGCGCATATTTTTTAGTGATTATAAAAATGTTTAATACTATGTTAATTTATTTGTTGAGTGGCTTATGAATTCTGGTCGGTACGTGGGATGCCACAATACCGATAGAGGTTTCTAAATGCTTAAACAAGGCAAACCGATACAGTATTGTTTTAAAGTGGGTAAATGAAATAATTTTACATAAATTATATTTTATGTATAAAGGATTAATTTTTTAGAAATTATTATAAGCTATATATGGTGTGTTTGGATGTTAACGAATGATAATATTTGATTATTATCAATTTTTTTTGTTCTAATAAAAGTTGTTATTGTTATAATCTAACATAGATAAACAATTGTAAATTGAATTATATAAGAGAATAAATGTATAAGTATGAATTATAGAGATTGATTATACTTAAATAATCAGCAATTGTGAAATAGAAAACTACATAAGAAGTGATATTTTATAAACATGATTTATAAATGGAAAGGAAATGGAATTGCCTAAGTATATTTATAAATATGATTTTTTTTAATAAAATAGGATTTAAAACAAGAAGTTGGAGAAGTTAACACCCGTTGATTTTAAAAATTGTTTTCAAAAGTTTGGAAAAATAATAATAGTATTATTTGAAAATAGTTTGGGTTAAAATATTTTAAATGGAACTTAAAAGAAATAGAAAGCACTGTCTCACCTCTGTCACTAGAAATTAATTCTGGTGATAACTGCAGCATCATCGATATTTATTTTCGAGTTTCTAAGTAAGGAATTGCTACTTGAGTAATCGACCACTGAAGGGTTTTTTTTTGACAAAACAAATTTGTTTCAGATTCCAGAAATGTGATTTGATATATAAAGGAGTTATGTGTGTGTGTGTGTATATGTATGTATTGATTTCAAAATGATTTGAAAATAAAACCGGGTGTTAAAAATCTGAAATTTTATCTAAATGTTTTGAGAAAACCTAAGATAATAAGTTTTTGAACTTATAATTTGGAAATAGCATAGTTAAGAAAAGAATTTGGAATCGAGATATGGAATAAAAATTTAACTTAGGTTAAGTTAAATAAATTGAATAAAGGGTTAAATGAAATTGAAATGGGACTTGAAATTAATTGGATAAATTATGAAATGAATTGATGAAATGGATATATACTTGAGTTATAAAATGAAATTTAACTCAAGATAAGTAAAGTGGGATGAAAAGAGAAAATAATTAGAATTTGGCTTTCGTGATGAAGGTGTATTTAAATTATAAAATAAAATTCAACTTGAGTTGCAAAATGAATTAAATCGTGCTAATAAAATGAATTAGTGAATTGAATATGGTTTAAATATTTTGTTTAATAGAATTGAATATGAACATAAGTTATGAAGTGAAAAATACACATGAGAAGTGTTGTATAAGAATTTTTATAATAAGCTTAAGTAAATAATTTTATGGGATGGTTATTAAGTGTTGTTAGTATTAAAGGAAATATACTAAATAAATTGAATATGGAATGAAATGTTGTTAAACATATATTGAATTTAAGGTGAATATTAATAAATTGAATGTAAGTGGAAATAATGTGAATAATAGGACGTGAACCAATGAATGTAAATAGATCGAGTATAAATAAATTGAATGAGAATGAAGTGAATGTAAATGATTAAATGTAAATCAATTGAATGGAAGTAAACTGAAATAAATATGTAAGATGTATGTATATTATTTTATTCATATAAATATTTGACCCAAATTTGAGTATACGATTTCGAGGTAATTTGTAACGAACCGTGTTAGAATTTTTCACTCGATTTCTTGACGGTGAATCTTGGATATAAATTTTTGATTGATTCTGATATTCTTTATCATAGTATATGGCTATGCAAGGAGAATGACGGTTTTCTAATCCAAGAACCGGGTCTGAGTCTGCACTACAGTGATTATGTGAATGATACTAGTTCAGAAGTGAAATTGTATGATCGAGCGATCAGGTATGGTTTTGTGTACGGATGATATATGTACATTGTATGTGGTTTAATAAATTAAATATTGACATTAGAAAATGTAAATTGATATAGTTATGAATTAATTGGATTAATATTAATTGTTTGATGGTTTCTCTTGTTGCATTTGCAATATTTTCATATAAATATTGTATAGTCCATGTTATATACTGATATTACTTTCTATATATACGTTCTCATTGATTGTTGAGTGAATAGTAGGAGCGGATGGCGTATGCTTCGCGTTTGGAACTCGCTTTCGCATTTTATTCGTTGTGTATGCTTGGTAATGTAATGAAAGGTACATATCTCGGATTACATGTCATACTTTTATATTTTCCCTATGGATACCTTATCTTCGAAGATGAGATGTATATTTGTGATTATATATATTGTAAATTTTTATGATCGAGCTGCGCAAAAGATAAGCTGGCGAAATTTTTCAAAAATTTAAGGCACTAATTTTTTTTGGGAATTTTGGGGAAACTTTGATAACTAAAAATTTGATTTTTGGTTTTATAACTAGGAATGGAATTAGTTGGTAACTACGAATAAATTTAAAGACTTAGAAAAGTTTTTATAAGAAGTTAAACGACTTAAAAGAATTTGGTAATCCATTTTAACTAATTGTTTATGAAAATTAATGGGTTTGGGGCATTTTTCTTACCTTGGAAATTTCGAGGATGAAATTGTTTTTAGGGGGGAAGAGTCTAACGACCCGGAATTTCAGTCATTCAAATTTGGAATATTTAATTGATTCTAAATATTAGAAAGTTATTTTTATGAGTTAAATAACTTGTTCAAGTATGGAGATTTATTTGATATTAAATTGTTGAATTTAATATTGAAATTGTTTAAATAATTGTATCTTGAATTTAGTATGAATTAAATCGATTTGAAAAGTTGATTTAAATTCTTTTAAATGAGAAGGAAGATAGTCAACTTTTAAATTTGATTTAAAAGAGATTTAATTGTTTCTTATTTTAATTAACGTATAAAAGCAGCCTTTTGGGGCATTGTCTCGGATTCCGACGAAACCAGTTTCATTGGATCCATGATATTGAGTTATTATATAATTTTATGGCGATTGGACGTATCATTTGGGCATGCAAGATCGAAAAACATAGAAATTAATTAAAGGAATTTACATTAATATAATACGATTTTGAAAAGTTAACTTCTGCATATGATCGAATTAAGACTTGAGACTAGTTCCATTGCGTTCAGAATAGGGATATAACATATAGAACGCCAGGCAACCGCTTCATTTGGAGTTTGAAAATTTAAGGTGTGAATAGTGTTCGAAATTTTTCTATAAAAGGACTTGGGAAACTTTCTTTTGCAATAAAAAACCCTTACCACAGAAAACACAACCGCCATTATAACCTCATCCAATGACCGTTCTTCCGCGATGCCATTCAAGGCCGAACTAGGCTTTGAGTTCAACTAGTGAAATGTAGAGCATGACTCCATGAGCTAGATCAACGTTGGGATCAACTTAGATAGCGAAAAGATGGCAGCAATTCTCGATAGATGCCGCAACAGTTATTGGTGGAATTACAGCAATTTTGGTCGCACGGTTGGGGTGTAAGGCACTGGGGGCGATGGCACACACGGTGGTACGACGGTAAGGGCAGGCGTGACGACATTCGTCGTGATGATGGGCATGATTTGTCGAATGATTTAAAAAAGCGAGATGCCTGGGAAAGCGCATGTGAAGGAATAGGGGAGGGGGAAGAAAGGTTTAAATGTATTTATGTTAATTATTTGGTTAATTAAATTTTAATTATCTTGAATGTTAAATATTCATAAATTGCTCATACGAGGTCCAAATTAAGCAAGACGATCATGGTGCAATCGTATCAACGAAGGCTACGCTATGGGATTGAATTGACTGAATTCGAAGCTAGTTGGAGTTTTTGACTAAAATTGGACGTTCGTTCAATTTTAATTCAAAATGGAATGTTTTGACGAATATTAAAATCAAAGCGCGTCAATCTCACTTTTTTGGTTATGCGGGAGATTTAATTAGTCAATAAATATTATTTATTGGATGGTTAGATATTTATTTCTTATCATTATTGATTGTTTAGATAATATACTAGATTATATTGTTGGTTTGGTTATATTCCCGCGTATTGGAGCGGATGAGAACCTATTACGTTTCTGTGTAAGAGCGGATGATCCTTATATATGAATTCTGCCTCGAAGAGGTTGATTTATATATTTATGATTATATACTTTATGTGATGCAAGGTGACAGATTGAAGGGATCCAACATGATTCCTTATAATGTTGATTTTATTTTCATATGTACAGTGACATATGACTGGTTGAATGCCATATTAATGACATTGATATGATTTTGCTTAATTAGTGCTTGCCATAATTTTGGTATTTTTAAATACCAAAAGTGATGATTTTGATGTAAAAAGGATTTCGAAGTGATTTTTGAAAGTATATATGTTTTAAGGATTTTCAAATTATTAAAAGGAATGGATTTGTTTTTAAACAAATAAAAAGTAATGATTTTTGATGTGATAAAAGTATAGTTTTGAGAAATACTTTGATTTGGGATTTTTGAATATGTTTATAAAAAGGATTTATTGAAGCAATATTTTATAAATAAAGGGATAGATTTATAATCGAAATTTATAAATATTTTGTAAATGGATTTGAAGTTGTTGGATAAATGGATTTTATAAATAAATTTGATTAATAAAGAAATAGATTTAAAAGTGGATTTTGATAATAAAATTAGTTTATAAACGAATGAACTTATAAATAGAACTTTGTAAATAAAGGAATTTTATAAAATAGAAGTTTTTATGAAAATAGTTTTATAAATTTGGAAATGATTGGGTTGAAGATTTAAAGAAGGATTTTTATCAAGTTAATATGTATTATTTGAAAGTTGGTTAATATTGCTTAAAGTTGTTTATAAATATTTAAATAATTTTGAAGGTTAATTATTTAAATTATTGATATGGATTGAAATTTATAATAATGATTATTAATAATATTTTTGGTAAGTTGTTATTATTATTTATATGGTAAAGATTAACGGTTATTTTATCCATAATGGTATGTATTATTAATTATTATTTTTAAGAGATTAAAAGTTAATAATTATTATTTATTTATGATGTTATTATGAATAAACATTATTATATAATAGCGTTTTGGAGAAAGAAATTAGCACTTATTTATGATGTTTGCAAGATTCATGAATAGAGTTTTGCAAACAAACTTGAATTTTTTAAAAAGAGCTTATAAAACGGTGTAAGATTTAAAGGGAGATTATTTACAAGGTAAAGAGGTTTATAAATAAATGGGTATTTATAAACGAGTTTTAGAAATGGATTTATAAATTCATAAAATGGAATTTATAAATAATTGCAAGGTTTTATATGGGTTTGGAAATGACTTAAGGAATAATTAATAAATGGTTTTAGAACTTTATAGTGGAGTTTATAAATGATTTTGGAATTTGGTAAAAATGAGATCTTTCTCAGTGTTCAGCGAATATACATACCGTCAAGATAAGTATATGGATATTTTCTAAGTATTGAAAATAGAAGGATTAATGAATATATCTTTGTAAAAGTATTTTGATAAAAGCGTTTACAAGATGAATTTAATTAATAAAGGATTAATTATTAAAGGCCCAATGTTTCTTGGTGCTTAACTAATGTTTTTTTTCATGGAATTAAATTCCTGATTTAATGTTTGTTATTTGATAGTTAAATAATCGACTATCGAAATTTGGACCAAAAAGTAACTTTGGAAATATTTAGAAGAAACACGTGAATTATGTGGCATAGTCATCTCTGATGATGTTGTACTGTATGTGTAAATCTTGTTCATTCACCTAGGACAATGATAAGGAAATCCATCCACCAACGATTAGGAGGTGATCTCCGATCTTATCTTTGACTGTTTATTTCCTAAAGAATGGGGGTTGAGTTTACCGAGAATTATCGAAAGTTATTTCGAAGAGACCAGGATCGGATATGTTATCCAAAAACCACTTCAATCCAACTAAAGCGGTCGTAGTGAAGACATTTTGAAGATGACGGAATTGGACACGGAGCTCTCAATTATTTCATTCAGTCCTAGATCGAACTTTTGTGGATGAATGCTGATATTGCATTGTTTCCTGGAGGGCAGTGTTAACATTACAAGTGGGAAATGCTACGTAGATGGTAAGAATGTGGTCTCTTCGAGCCTTATACCTCGAAAATGAATAAAGCAGGGGCATGCGGCAGGGCTAAGTGGGTCGCACCCAAGTAAGTTATGATCATCCCAAGTCTGGATCGATAGTCATGTATGCTTCAGAATACTATTTTATAGTTGTTGATTGCAACCAAGAGGGGATCATATTTGGTACTACTCGAGAAGGGGGTAATGCCAGTCCTAAGTAGCAGAGGTGCAACGTGTTGTAGCCTCCCGTATATTTTATCTATAGGTGTACGTATTCGATGGGTCGACCTTTATCCTTTAATAGGTGGAATCCATTCTCCAATATGAGCCTTCGGTTTTGGTTGTAGAACCCAGTATGCTGGAATTTGATTAATGTGACATTTTGGCTATGTTTAATAGGTATTTGTATAATAGACGTTATTATAATATCAGAGGATGTCATATGAAATGTTTTGGTTATTGTAAGGTAAAAACCCATCTGGTTTATGTGCGGTGTGGTCTTACGAGATACCTTTGTTTTTAAAGGTTTTTATATAACTTTAAAGGTTCAGTTGGTTGTGTTTTCTCACACTGGTTTTCCAGACTGACATGGGTGTTATTTTATTATAATGCTTGGGTCAGACCGAGCATATTTACAGATTATGATTGGTGCATTGGAGCTTCAGCGGACGAGCTGGAAGTCTTCAGGTAGTATTCACGTAGATGTTTATTTTCCGCTGCATTGTTGTTTTAAATTATCAGCATTTGTGAGGACAAGTTATTATAACTGTCTAGGCTGATGATTATAGTTTGATTGTTTTACTCTGATTGATGTATGTAAATTAAATATAATAGTTTCTCTTTTCTAAAAATCATTGATATTATATTATATCGTTCAACGGCGATTGTGATATTATGTGTTGTTTCTAGTTTCTTTTCTCTTCTTCTTCTCTTCTCTTCTTCTTTCTTTCCTTTTTTCCCTTAACTATCTGTCTTTCCATTTGATTAGGGTTGGACATGTATGGTTAATTGTCAGCTTAAATTGTACGGAAAAACGGGTTATTATAATAAACATCATCAATAATTTCTTCCATTTAATTATAGAAAAATGATGTTAAGTATAAATGAATTATCAACCATATACTTAATTTATCATGACCCATTTGTTGAAATTAACTTCCTTATATTTATCACATTTCCTACATTTCGACTTCTCTATCCATCGCCTACAAAAATGTTCTAGACCTTACAACTGGAGGAAAGTATACTCATCGACTTTTAGTTCTAAATACAAGACAACTTACTTTCAATAAAACGATTCAACGTTTTTAGCATAACTTATTCATATTTATTTGGATACTTGATGACACAGGCAAAGAGAATCCCTTATATTTAAATCAAGTTGCCTTTTAAAAAAATGTTCTTAGAAATAAAGTAATTAAAATTTAAAACCAATATTAAATTAATCAAAAATAATTTAAATCCTTTATCTAATAATTATTAAATCTTAGTTAAGTCCTAATTTGAAAATTAATTAAATCTTAACTAATTAGTAGTTAATTAATAATAAACCCTACTTGATTAATAATTAATTAATTATTAAACCTTAATCGATTAACAGTTAATTAATTATTAAACCTTACTTAAATAATAATTAATTAATTAACTTTTACTTAATTGATAATTAATTAACCCTTAATTAAAAAATTATAATCATCTTACTTAATTAATAATTCAGTGCTAATTACCTTCACTTAATTAGTGGTTTAGCACTAATTATCTTTATTTAATTGATAAATTAAATAATCATTATACCCTTACTTAATAAACTAATTAAATAATAATTAAACCCTTTTAATACTCATAATATGGATTTGAAATACTCCAAAATTTATTTAAAATTAAAACACTTTTAGTTTGCAAAAAGTATGCGATTCTACGAACTACATCTATGGCGGTTATCGCTATGGATATCTTAACTCTAAAATCAGTTTTATATACCAAATTGCATACAAGACTATACATTTTATTTTTTTAAATTACTTTATAAACTTTGTATAAGAATTTTTGGAAACTAAAACGTAAAGTTTAAAACTTTATAAAACTTTTTCTAGAAAATCAAGTAAGCAAACAACTTTATACATAAAGGACCTAAATGTCTCAACATGAGCAAATTCAGATGCTAACACTCTCCTTAGCATTCAACATCCATATACATGAGCATAAAAAATATATGCAAATGTAAACACATCCGTACACAAGTTAATGTCGTCACTTTTAAAACATCACCTATCATTTTGAATTTATTTCAAGCCCAAAACAAACATTACATAAAAACACATTTATATAAAAGAAACATCACTTTCAAACTAAAAAACAACACAACTATCTACAACATATAAAAATTTAAGAGCTTTGGTTTCAAAGGTAAGATTTTTACTCACCAAACTAACATGAAAACAAACAAAACTATCAACAAGCTTTGAACCAACCTAGATCCTTTTTTTTACTTTGCAAAAAACAGAATTTTTAAAGGCCTGAAGGGGCCTATATGGTTTGGCCATAGGTGGTGTGGCTTCGCCTTGAGCTTAGGCGAGAGTTTTTGGCAAGCTTTTGGAAGAGAGGAGGTGTATAATGGAAGATAAGGGTTTTAAATAAGGTTTTTAATGATTTAAATGAAAAATGGAACGATCTTTTTAACTTAGAAAAGTTTGGAAGCAATTAAGGTGGAAAAATGAAGCTTTAGAAAGATGAATTAAAAGTTTTAAATGAATAAGTGAAATAAAAAGTGAAAATTTAAAACAAAGAGTTTCTTTTATATAAAATGGAAATATGAGATTACCCTTTTACCACTTGGATTCTTACCATCCATAATTCAAAGTAACACATTATCACCCTTAACCCACTACCTTACTTCTCACACAATTACCATGGTCCCTCCTTCATCACATCACCACCAGTTCACATCATCACCCTAATGAAAATATGGAGGATATTAGCATGGATCATGTACTTAAGTTGATTTTTACACTTAAGATTTCAAATCCATCATTTTCTAATTTAAATTTAAATATTAAATAATTCTTATTATTATATTTTACTTATTTATACATTTAAAATTAAAATATTCCTTTTAAACACTAAAATATGCTTTTTTTAAAGTATAAACAAAGTTATAATAGCCTTTTACAACTTGTCATTAGATAAAAAGTCGAAATCAAAAAAAGGGGTTTTAGTCATATTTTCTGTTTTTCATCGAACTACCTATTTATTAAACAAAATTCAAAAATTAATTTTTCTATCAATATTTATAAATTAAAAGAGAGTTATTTACTTATTAAAACCATATATGGAATATTTAAAACAAATTCAATATTCACAAATCAAAGTGGTAAGATTGCCAGTCATTATAATCTACATTTCAATACCTTAAACTGAATCAACCCCTTCTCAGTGTTTCATCATCATGTAACTCCGTTATACAATGTAGCTTGCAACAATTTCACCCATTATTTTTTGTCTATCAAATGCTTGTACGTAATTATCCAATTGGTATTTTTCATTTTTATGCTCCTTATCTGGTAAAATATAATAACATAATCCAACCATACATTGCATGGTTTTTGTTTTGATCATCTATTTAATAGTATTATTAGTTCTTTCCTCATAAGAGGACAACTGTTTCATCAAAACAAAATATTTATATATATATTCCTAAATCTAAAATAGAATAATAATTTACAGAATATATTTCAAACCATTTTAAATTATTATATATTTAATAAAAAATTATATATATACATACATATATATATATATATATATATATATTTCTTTTAGATATAAATCCACGTGGATTTATGGTAAAAAAAACTAAAATCTTCGTTAAATCCATAAAGATTTTATAGATTTAAAAAAAAATTCTTTCACAAATCCACATGGATGTTTAAAATAAAAATATTTTTCATAAAAAGGTTTCGACCGAGAAATAATCATATTTATTAATTAATATTTTATAAATAAATTTTAAATATTATACATAAAAGTTTTTCAAATGTTTTTAAATATATATGTATATTTATAAATATATATTCAAGTGTAACAACTTTTGAAAAAGATATTTCTTATGGTCTAGATCTGATTTTAAATTTACTATCTTAAGATATCTTAATATTTTTGTTTAAATTGGTCAATTTTAAATAAACCTGAGTACAAATATCAATGTTATACATACACATGTGTGTGTATAACAAAATATTTATTGACAACAAATACGTATATAAAGGGGCAAATGTGCCAGTTGCAACCTGAATCTCTACAGTTATATGTATGTACATTAAACTATGTACACATCTATATGTTGCACGTACATTATACATGTATATGTGTACTTAACACACACATATACATATACATATACATATACATATACATATACATATACATATACATATACATATACATATACATATACATATTATAAACTATAAATAAACAAAATAAAACCATTATAAACTAATAAAATAAAATAAAGATTTTATTTGATAAGTTTAGATTAGATCTAATATAATTTATACTCCATATGCCTAATAAGATCTGAAAATGGATTGTTTTTTCAAAATTAAACCATTTAACTCATTACATGCTGACCCAATTCCTTCAACGGTATCAAAGCCCATTAGTTTATGGGCTCTAAATTATCAGTATTAGGCTTAGCATACTAAAATCTACATATTTAATAGGGTGTCTAAAAAAGTAGTGTCAAAGATTGGGTTTGGGTAGCTAAGTACTCTACCCTATCTAGCTATTGGCTTAGCCTGAAAGATGAATTAAGCTTAATGGCTATCCCTAATAACTTGAATTGATTTCAAGCCTTAGGCTAATTTTCGAATTGTATTAAGATTGTAAATAATATTTTAAATTTAAAAGGTTATATTTAAAATATATAAGAAACTTTTGTAAATTTTTAACACATTTATTCTAAAATTGTCTGGAAAATTAATTATTTACTTTCAAAAATAAAATAGTTAATTGGATCGATTATATGGACTAATTAATTAGAAGTTCATTAATTAAACTAAAACATATGTAATGATATGTGTATATTTGTCTTAAAATGTTTAAGGTAACTAAAAAATAATTTTTGAAATTAAATAAAATTATATCAATTGACTAAATTAATTAATGTTAATTAATAAATAAAATAATATACATCTATTATGATATATGTCTATTGCTATAAATGTTAAAACATATAAATTCAATTTAAAATCCTTAAAGTATCTAAAATTTAATTAATTTAAATATTAACTAATGAATTAAGATTTAATTAATAAAATCAGTATACATTATATATTAGAATATTATATAGGTTAACTAGAACTATAAACTGTTCCATATGAATTAAGATTATATAATATGAATGTATAATGAAAGATGGAACTGTAATAAATACAAATTTGATTTAGGGTATAAATACATATATATAATATGTATACCGTGATTTCAGATGTGTTTGACGTTTGAAAATGAGAGTATTACACAAGAAATAAATTATTCCATAAGTCAATATCACTCAAGTAGACATATTAAAGATTATAAATCTTTAATATAAATGTTTTCCTTTACCATTCATATATTAATAGATTACTTGCATACTTTTTAGTTGTGGATATTCCTCAAGCTAAAGATATCATGTAACTATTAATATATAGAATTAACGAGGTAAGATATATGCATGTATTTGTAGATTCTCCTCAAGGTACATGCATTTATACTTAGGTTATCACTAAATGATAGGTACGAGTGAATAATCTCTTTCGATTTGTTGATATTTCTTAAGGTCGAAATTAGATTAGGACAAAGGTCATGGGTTGTATGTGATATAATCGTTAAGGTGTCATCCATCGCAAGCATGCTTGTGATTTGTTAATTTCCACATGGTCGGAATCTGAAGGCATACGAGTCATAACACCATCTAGAGAAGTTGAAAGGCCTATATGTTTCTTTTAAGGTTTTGAGAAATATAAAGTTTAATGGGAGCTTATTTGTAAAATGTAAAATAATATTTAACCTTACTAATTTTATAAGAACATTAGATATGAAATAAATGTCCCGGTTTACTAATTAAATTTATAGAAAAATGACTACACCAAAGTTATTTTCTGAAAAGGACAAACTCATGGACTAACTTCATAGACTGACTAACAACAATCAAAATGGCATTTACTTACAAACGCCTATGGTCATCAATATCTAAACCTCCTAAAGTAATACCCATTGATGACACAAAGCCTAAATTTACAATTTCTTATAATAAATGGATTATGGACCTAGAAATCATCCAAGTTTACGTACTGTCCATATTAGACAAACCTTTACAAAGCGTTGTGAAAAGCTGATTGTCCATCAAATATTTGATAGCCTCGAAGCATTGTTTGTAGATAATTTTCGTTTTGGAAGGTACATGATTACTAAAGAGATGTTCAACACAAAGATGTCGAAGGGCATGAAAGTGGACGAGTACGTCTTAATGATGAAGTCTATATTGATAGACTTGCATAATTAGACATCATAATAAGCAACAAGCTGAAAGTGGACTTGATATCAGGATCTCTTACTCCACAATTTACGCTATTCATATTAAACTATAATGTAAACTAGTTGAATGTTAGCCACATGGAGTTACTCAATATGTTGAGATCGACCGAGTCTTCATTAAAGGATCAAGGCGCAGTGCTCATGGTAAAAGGGAAAGCATCATCTTTGAATGGTTCGAAGAAGAGGAAATAAGTTAAAAAGAAAAATAAGAAGACCTCTCCAAATGGCAATGGTGAATGTCATCAATGTCACAAGAAGGGGTACAAGAAACGAAATTGTGCAGATTACCTAAAGATTGTCAAAGAGAAGAAACAAAATGGTTCTGTCACTCCTATAGTTATATTTATGATTCAAAACTATTTTGTATTCAATAAATTACCTTGGGTTTTAGATACTAGTTCTTGAACTTATATCTGTAATTTGTTGCAAGGACATAGGAATATACTACATGTGGCAAAGGGTGAGATGAGACTTCAAGTTGCTGATGGATCTCTAGTAAATGCTACTACAATTAGAAACTATCACTTGGCTTTTCCTAATGGATTAGTTTTAAATTTGAATAGTTTCTAGTATGTTAAAAACTTTATTTGTGGAATAATTTCAGTACCTAGGTTGTCTGAGACTGGATATATTTCTCATTGAGTCGATAATGTTATGCACGTAATATCGGATGGAAATAAAATCTGCAATGATGTTTTAGATAATGATATTTATGCTCTTAATTTTAATTATATATATATGCTATGAATAATTCTTTTAAAGTTGACATTGATAAAATTATCTATGGCATTGTAGGTTAGGTCATATAAGTGAGAAACAACTACACAATTTGAAAGCCGAAGGTTTTCTCCATCAAATGATTCTGAATCATTTGATACATGAAAGTCGCATTTTAAAGAGAAAATGACCAAGCACTCCTTAAGTGGGAGCAACGAAAGAGTTAAACAAGCCTTGGATCTTGTACATACTGATATGTGTGGTCCAATTCCCATAATTCCAAGGATAATGGCTTTTATATTGTAACTTTTACATGTGAGTTCTCAAGACTAGGAGATGTTTATCTTTTGAAGAAAAAATCCAATACCGGTGCGAAATTTAAAGAGTATAATAATGAGGTTGAAAAAAAAACGAACCATAAGATTTAAATACTTCAATCTGATCGAGGAGGTGAGTATGTTGGACAAGAGCTCAAATGGTACTTAAAAGATAATAGGATTGTCTCTCAGGTTACTTGTAACGACCCTAGATTTTAATTTAATTTAAATTGATAATTGAAAGAAATTTTGAATAAAAAAATTATAAAATTAAATATAAATGGAAGCGAGTTTCCTCGATTCAAATAGAAAATATATAAAGTCATATGGTTTTAAAAATAAATATAGAAATATATATGTATATACATTAGATATGAATTGTAAATGAATGGTTTAATAATAATTGATAATAATAAGTATTACAATTGATGGTTAATAATAATTTGAATTTATAAATTTAATATAAAACAATAAATATTAAAGTAAAATAAATAATTAAAGTTAAAATTAAAGAGGAATAAAGTTAAAATAAAAGAGGAATAAAAAAATAAGACAATAGAACAAATATTAACAAACAAATTAATCAAAGTAAGATATATAAACAAAGTAAAATAAGTATTAGCAATAAATGTTAAAGTTAAATTAGAATTCAATACATAAGTAAAATGAACTACAAGCAAAGTATAAAATATAAATCTATGTATGTACACTTAAACAATACAAGGCAAATAAATATTTCATGTAGCATATGAGTCGAAATGCAAACAAATGGGTCAAAGACTAATTATAATAATAACAATTAAAATATAAACTAGAAATACAAGACAATAAATGTCGAGTTAAACAAATAAATAAATATAAAAGTAAAACACATTTAAAAAAAAAATTTCTAACAACAAATTAATTATAGAACTACATCCAAATAAATAAGCAAAGTATACAAAATAATAAAATAACACAAGTGTGAACACTTAAATAAGAAACAAAACAAAGCATAAAACTTGAAACATAAGTATGCAGGCAAGCAAAATAGGCCTGTAAAGTTTAATATGCTAGGCAAGATCAAAGTAAAAATAATATAGGTACAAAATAAAACATAAACAAAGAAATACCAAGATCCTTAGTACACTATAAAATATCCTAGCACACATTTTTCATCTCAGCCGAAGTAAGGCTGAAGTAAACAAATGCATTAACATGCATAACCAAGTCAATAGCATATCAAAGCAAAATCATCTCAGCCCATAACTATTGTACAAACAAACATTAATAATCCCTGTACAAACATTTTTCTCTACATGTATACCTCTATCCTATTTCATTCATTCACTAAAAGTTAAGCAAAACCAGAGAGAAAGAAAAAAAATAAGAAACAGTAGTCAATAACAAAAGCAACTACAACCTGATAATCAAGATGAAGGCTTCAGTTTGAAATTACACAAGGCTGTTCAAACAAAAGCAAATCTAGTTTCCAGTTCTCAGAGCACTTCCAGCTGCTCATGCTCTCTGTTTCAAACAACACAGGTGAGTAACTTATGTTCTTTAAAATTTAAAAGTTGAATTGATTTCATATAGGTGTCTGTTGCTATATATATATATATCCTCTGAATAATTTGGAAACAAGAGATTACAGTAAAATCTTTTAAATCTGAAAAAAAATCACTGTGAGTAAACAACTTTAAATTAAACAGAATATATTTAGTTGTTGTTTGTTAAGTTTGAGATCTGGAATTTCTTTGATGTACATATACATAATATATAAATCTCCTCTGTTTCCTTGTTCTTCTTCCTTATTGACTGAGTTACAGGTTTAAACAAACAAGAAACTTCAATCTCTTATCATTAAACCAATATCAGACCTTGGTTTCAAAGATAAATGGGTGGGTTTAAGTTTCAGGGATTATTTAAAAATAGTTTTAAATAAAACAAGGATATGCAGTGTGAAAGAAAAGAAAAAAAAATTTTGATTCCACCGAGCAAACTTTAAATTTTAATAAATTCGATTGTAAAGAATTTGAGATTCATTCACATAACATGAATCGGCATTAGAAGATAAGAATTTTAAGCCAAGATTTATGATTTTTAGGTGAAGGAGTTGAGAGCAGTTTGGTTTTGAACTGGAATTGATTTTTGATCAATTTCCGGCACTTGGTTAAACTGGGGGTGTAGGGGTTGTTCGTGGTGATGGAGGAGCCTATGGGGGTGAGTAGAAAAATGGTCAGAGGTGGTAATAACGGCGGCGGCGTCGGCGGCGAGTGTTCGAAATTTCTAAACCTAGTTTTTGAACGGGGAGGAAATTCGTGCACCACGGTTTCATTAGAGCATCGAGTTGCTCGAGGGTCTGGGAAATGGTAGCTATGGGTTTGATGAAGCGATAGCCGGAGTTGTAGGTTGGCCGGTGGCCGAGGCGACGAGATTGGGGCATTGACAGGTTCGGGGGTGATGGGTTCAAGCGGTTCCAAGTTTTGAATTTTTGCTCGAATTTTGATTTCGAGGTGGTGGGATGGTTCAAGTGGTCGGAGTACAATCAGGAGTTGATCGGTGACGTGTTCGACACCACGGCGATGGCCGGAGCTGGCCGGCGTCATTGTACACGTGCACCGTGCCCATTTCGGTGTTGGAGCAACAGTGTGTGGTGTAGTTTTTTTTTGGCTCGAGGAATACGCGAGTTATTCGAGTGGATGACTCGAAGCAAGTGAAGGGTTCGACTTGTGTATTTTTAGGTTCATGCCGAGTAAAATTTATTTGTTACAGGTTTTAACAATAACCTGTACTATTGTGTTTTAAAAGTTTAAAATGAAATTTAAAATTTATGTTTTAAATAAATTTAAATATCTTAAATTTCAAGGGAATTTAATATCGAAAATCTTTTAAATTTCTTAATAACAAAGTAGTACTTTAACATATGAATTTAAAGCAAGTTGAAAAATCAATGTTTCAAATATTGTTTTTTTTTAGTGTTAACTAAATCATTAATAAATATGAGTTTTACTTTTAAGTAAATGAAGATTTAATAATTTGTAATTCATAAATTATTAAGTTAATTCGAATGATTAATTATGAAGTTGGTTTAAAGGTTAATTTAAATAAGTAAGTAATTAAAGAAATATTATTAGTTAATGAAGATAATTAATTAGAGATTGTTAAGTAATCAAATTAATGTAATTAATTTTGATAATTAATTTGAATTTATAAATTAAGATAATCAAATGTAATTTGTTGATTATTTAATGAAAGAAATTAAGGGGTTAATTACGAATTGTAATTATAAATTGGATATTTTGATCAAATTTTTTATAAAGGTTAACTGGTAATTAATGATTTATTTGTATGAGATGGTTGCTTAATGATAAGAAATTAAAAGACTTAATTTCTTTAAATAATTAATTAAAGTTAATTAATTAGGAAATTGGTTTAAAATGTTGATTTAATTAATATGATAAATTAAGAGGTTAATTAAGTAAGGTAATTGATCAATTAATTTATATTAAATGATTTGAAATTAATTCATCAGGATTGGATAATTATTTCATAAGTAATTAATTTAATTTGGAAATAAATAGAATTGATTTGGATTAAACGATTAATTAATTCTGCTTATAAGTAACTATTGAATACTTAATCATACTTATGAATGATTGTATTATATGTATGCCTTGAATTGATTATCCTATCTGATTTGTGATACTTTGTTCTGTGGATTGAGCTGTGTATGATTTATTCATTTATTTACATTTATATATTATCTGTGAATCTGTGAATATGCGATAAGCTTTATAGTTATATCGCTTATCAACTATATTTCTATGTTTAATCCGTGATAATTGAAATGATGTTGCACTACTGTGTATAACCCCTGGACCACACCATACACACACAAATATGGATTTCATGAGGAAATCGATTAAGTCGCAGATTTTTGAAATAGTTAAATTTGAATTTTTAAATTCAAATGTTTTGGAAATGGAATCGGAATAAAGGTGAAAAGCTTTTGGAATGGAATTTCAAAATAGAATTTATTATTTTTAATTACTTGATTAAGTTTTGGAATTTAAATAAGTTGATTTAAATTTAAATTCAATACTTGAAATTGAATTCTGTAATTTGAAATTAGGGATTAACGATATTATACTAGTCATTATGAGTTAAACCATTTTTAAAGTATTATTTTTGGGAATTTGAATTTAACTCAAGGATTTCAACTCGTATAAATGAATCAGATTTCCAAAATGAAAACTGTTGTTTTCAAATGATAAACACTTTTAGATAAGAACTGAGATTCCAGTTAATTAGGGGAATTTCAAGATTGAATAGAGAAATGATTTTCCTAAGTTATGAATGAATTCTTTTTGAAAGCTATGAATTAAATCTGTTTATTTTTAACAGATTTAAATTGATGATTTGTTTAAATCAAATTGAAATGAAATTGTTTTGAAGGCTATAAGTTAAATCTTTGATTTAAAGATTTAACGAGTTAATCGAATTGAAATGAAAATTGATTTGGAAAATCTGTGAATGAATCTTTTGTTTAAAAGATTAAATTGTGAAAATTGTTTAAACCGTTAAAGGTTGTGAAAATGAATCTTTTTGTTTAAAAATTGAAAATGGTAATTTATTAAAACCATTTGAAAGAAAGTTTTGAATTATTAAGTTGTGACTTAATTGAAATCCCATATCCATATGTTTTAAGAATATTTTCGCTCGCTATTCGGTTTAGCGGGGAAAGGACCTTTGTGTCGTATAACCCATTCCGAATATGTGATATGTCGTTATGGATAGCATTTGAAGACCGGTGATGAAGACCGGATATTTGCGAAAGCGATAGGATGACCTATCGATTGTTTCTGCACCGAGTCGCGCCGGTATAGAAACTCCCTAAGTGATGGGAAATCCGATCGGGATTGTGAATATCCGGATTGCAAGGACTTCTTTGTAAGTGCCTTCGGTTCTGTTCGAGCCCGGAACAGACTTGTATGGATAGTATGTCTGACATTACAAATTGAGATATAAAGCTGATTTCTTTCAAATATATTTCTGTTGGTGGCGGAGAATTTATTCTTTTAGCTTAACACCCTTCTCTGAGACGTACGAGCTCAGAGGTTATGTAGTTGAAGTTATCAGCGATATATTCCCAATTTGGTAATGTGACATGCTGAGTGTTGCTGTAAATGATCATTGTGTTGATTATTTGTGATAGGATCATTTGTTTGATCGTCTATCCTGGTGATCATTTCTATGATCATTTGTTGACCCAAAGCATGGCTTTTGTATAAAGTATGTTTTTGTGGACGTGACTTCGTCGAGCCTCACATCTCGGGAATGGTCAAAACAGGAAAGAAGCAGCAAGGTTATGAGGGGTAGCGCCCTTTAGGATATGTGCATTTCCTTCTGGAAAAGGGTGGTATCATGGTATGGAGCCCAGATACTTACTCATGTTGAAAACACTTTGTTATGATTGTGTGAATTGATTACGAGCGCTCGGTGAAAAGGTCCCAAAGGACCGGGGGATGGCATATTCGGTCAGTTGTTACTCAGTTAGGGGTAACCCGGCCTTGTGTTGGTAGAGATCCGGTTTGGTTCTCGGGGATGTCCATCCAGAGGCATTCTCATGTGGCAATGGGAAGTTCCTTGGCCTGATCATTCGTTGGAAATCCAAAGAAACAATACGAGACTTGTACGGTTTTAGTTGTATAACCTGCTATGGAATGTGGCGGTAACCTGCTATTGAACATAGTTAGCTATAGTAGGCATACGATAATGGTCGTATGTTGGCTAAGATTTATATTCTACTTTCGAAATGAATTTTTCCTACACTATGCACTAGTAATAATATCAAATGTTCCTTTAAATGCGTATCAAGCATCTTTGGCTATCATAAGGAGAAATCTCCTCCGATTCTGCGTTTGCATGTGTGTGTGTGCGGGAGGCCTTATGGTAGTCTCATTTCTAAAAAGCATTGCGAATTGACTTTGAAAATCTTTTGGTTGAAAGTTTTAAAAGATAAACTGTTTTGTTGCTCATACCAGTCCCACGACTGATCCGGAGTTTATTGTTTTCTTTCCTAAACTCTGGGTGCTCATTATTTTCTACACGAGCAGTCTAGAGTTGGGTTACAGATAGTCAGGTTCAGTAGATTATCTGGAGTTAGTTCAGTCTTTGGACCACACCAGTCTTGCTTAGCTTGGTGCATGGTTATTAGGAGTTCGAGCTATTGCTGGATTGATTCTTGGAGATGGAGTTGCGGTTTTGGAGTTCTTCATTGAAGACTGTCTTAGAGTTATTTGTTCCGTATGCTAGATGTTATCTATTTTCTTTCCGCTGCTATTTTATTGTATCATATCTCTGATGTATATTGATATCAATTGGATCATCTGTTGTATCAGATATTGTATCAAAGCTGTATATCAATGTATTATTCTTTTATTCCGCTGTGTTAATTACTTAATGATTGTTATAAGCTCCGGCGAATCGGATTTGAACGGTCGAATCTATGGCATTCGAATACGATATGAAGTATGGATGTCGATTTTTGAGCAGGCAAAATCCGAGCCGTTACATTTGGTATCAGAGCTAAGGTTGAACTTTAGCTCAGGAGTGTAACACATTAAGTAACTCATTAGAGATAGGATGAAGTAAATCCTAGAATGAGTAATCCTTAAGATATCCGTTTGAATGCCTCAGTAAATTCTCTTACTATCTACTGATAGTAAGTATGAGTGCAAGAAGAGGACGAGATAGGGGACAGGGAAATACGACTATAAATGGTCGATACTCTGTAACAACAACGGAAACAATCTTTCTTATCAATTTTCCTTTGATTCGTTTCCAAATTCTTTTGATTTCTTCGTGGCAGCTCCAGAAGAAGTTTCGGTGCGGTGATGCTCTACGAATCGTTGTAGGAAATTCTTACTTCGTATCTTCATCGATTTCTTATCAGTTTTTGATTTAAACTTTAATGAATATGAATTGGAAATTTGGAATTGAAAATTTAAATTAAATGGGAAATTTTAAATTGAGTTAAAATTGGTTAATAAAATATGAAGGATAAATTGAATTGTATTGATAAAGCGATTTCGTTTAAAACCAAATTTTGAAATTCTATTGTAATTTCTTGTGAATACCAAGTTCGAAGAGGGACAGATTGGTATGTATTCTGAGATATTTCGACTTGAGTTTGGAATTCACATCTTAAGTTTGAGAAATTATAGGAGATCGAATCTGTCTATCTCTGTGTTGTTTTCGTGCCTGCGAATTTCGAGGACGAAATTCTTCTAAGGGGGGAAGTTTGTAACGACCCTAGATTTTAATTTAATTTAAATTGATAATTAAAAGAAATTTTGAATAAAAAATTATAAAATTAAATATAAATGGAAGCGAGTTTCCTCGATTCAAATAGAAAATATATAAAATCATATGGTTTTAAAAATAAATATAGAAATATATATGTATATACATTAGATATGAATTGTAAATGAATGGTTTAATAATAATTGATAATAATAAGTATTACAATTGATGGTTAATAATAATTTGAATTTATAAATTTAATATAAAACAATAAATATTAAAGTAAAATAAATAATTTAAGTTAAAATAAAAGAGGAATAAAGTTAAAATAAAAGAGGAATAAAATAATAAGACAATAGAACAAATATTAACAAACAAATTAATCAAAGTAAGATATATAAACAAAGTAAAATAAGTATTAGCAATAAATGTTAAAGTTAAATTAGAATTCAATACATAAGTAAAATGAACTACAAGCAAAGTATAAAATATAAATCTATGTATGTACACTTAAACAATACAAGGCAAATAAATATTTCATGTAGCATATGAGTCGAAATGCAAACAAATGGGTCAAAGACTAATTATAATAATAACAATTAAAATATAAACTAGAAATACAAGACAATAAATGTCGAGTTAAACAAATAAATAAATATAAAAGTAAAACACATTTAAAAAAAAAAATTCTAACAACAAATTAATTATAGAACTACATCCAAATAAATAAGCAAAGTATACAAAATAATAAAATAACACAAGTGTGAACACTTAAATAAGAAACAAAACAAAGCATAAAACTTGAAACATAAGTATGCAGGCAAGCAAAATAGGCCTGTAAAGTTTAATATGCTAGGCAAGATCAAAGTAAAAATAATATAGGTACAAAATAAAACATAAACAAAGAAATACCAAGATCCTTAGTACACTATAAAATATCCTAGCACACATTTTTCATCTCAGCCGAAGTAAGGCTGAAGTAAACAAATGCATTAACATGCATAACCAAGTACAATAGCATATCAAAGCAAAATCATCTCAGCCCATAACTATTGTACAAACAAACATTAATAATCCCTGTACAAACATTTTTCTCTACATGTATACCTCTATCCTATTTCATTCATTCACTAAAAGTTAAGCAAAACCAGAGAGAAAGAAAAAAAATAAGAAACAGTAGTCAATAACAAAAGCAACTACAACCTGATAATCAAGATGAAGGCTTCAGTTTGAAATTACACAAGGCTGTTCAAACAAAAGCAAATCTAGTTTCCAGTTCTCAGAGCACTTCCAGCTGCTCATGCTCTCTGTTTCAAACAACACAGGTGAGTAACTTATGTTCTTTAAAATTTAAAAGTTGAATTGATTTCATATAGGTGTCTGTTGCTATATATATATATCCTCTGAATAATTTGGAAACAAGAGATTACAGTAAAATCTTTTAAATCTGAAAAAAAATCACTGTGAGTAAACAACTTTAAATTAAACTGAATATATTTAGTTGTTGTTTGTTAAGTTTGAGATCTGGAATTTCTTTGATGTACATATACATATATAAATCTCCTCTGTTTCCTTGTTCTTCTTCCTTATTGACTGAGTTACAGGTTTAAACAAACAAGAAACTTCAATCTCTTATCATTAAACCAATATCAGACCTTGGTTTCAAAGATAAATGGGTGAGTTTAAGTTTCAGGGATTATTTAAAAATAGTTTTAAATAAAACAAGGATATGCAGTGTGAAAGAAAAGAAAAAAAAATTTTGATTCCACCGAGCAAACTTTAAATTTTAATAAATTCGATTGTAAAGAATTTGAGATTCATTCACATAACATGAATCGGCATTAGAAGATAAGAATTTTAAGCCAAGATTTATGATTTTTACGTGAAGGAGTTGAGAGCAGTTTGGTTTTGAACTGGAATTGATTTTTGATCAATTTCCGGCACTTGGTTAAACTGGGGGTGTAGGGGTTGTTCGTGGTGATGGAGGAGCCTA
This sequence comes from Allium cepa, assembly GCA_030765085.1. Taxonomy (NCBI): domain Eukaryota; kingdom Viridiplantae; phylum Streptophyta; class Magnoliopsida; order Asparagales; family Amaryllidaceae; genus Allium; species Allium cepa. The sequence goes on along the minus strand of CM060930.1, from coordinate 90,757,984 downwards.
TGGGGGTGAGTAGAAAAATGGTCAGAGGTGGTAATAACGGCGGCGGCGTCGGCGGCGAGTGTTCGAAATTTCTAAACCTAGTTTTTGAACGGGGAGGAAATTCGTGCACCACGGTTTCATTAGAGCATCGAGTTGCTCGAGGGTCTGGGAAATGGTAGCTATGGGTTTGATGAAGCAATAGCCGGAGTTGTAGGTTGGCCGGTGGCCGAGGCGACGATATTGGGGCATTGACAGGTTCGGGGGTGATGGGTTCAAGCGGTTCCAAGTTTTGAATTTTTGCTCGAATTTTGATTTCGAGGTGGTGGGATGGTTCAAGTGGTCGGAGTACAATCAGGAGTTGATCGGTGACGTGTTCGACACCACGGCGATGGCCGTAGCTAGCCGGCGTCATTGTACACGTGCACCGTGCCCATTTCGGTGTTGGAGCAACAGTGTGTGGTGTAGTTTTTTTTTGGCTCGGGGAATACGCGAGTTATTCGAGTGGATGACTCGAAGCAAGTGAAGGGTTCGACTCGTGTATTTTTAGGTTCATGCCGAGTAAAATTTATTTGTTACAGGTTTTAACAATAACCTGTACTATTGTGTTTTAAAAGTTTAAAATGAAATTTAAAATTTATGTTTTAAATAAATTTAAATATCTTAAATTTCAAGGGAATTTAATATCGAAAATCTTTTAAATTTCTTAATAACAAAGTAGTACTTTAACATATGAATTTAAAGCAAGTTGAAAAATCAATGTTTCAAATATTGTTTTTTTTAGTGTTAACTAAATCATTAATAAATATGAGTTTTACTTTTAAGTAAATGAAGATTTAATAATTTGTAATTCATAAATTATTAAGTTAATTCGAATGATTAATTATGAAGTTGGTTTAAAGGTTAATTTAAATAAGTAAGTAATTAAAGAAATATTATTAGTTAATGAAGATAATTAATTAGAGATTGTTAAGTAATCAAATTAATGTAATTAATTTTGATAATTACTTTGAATTTATAAATTAAGATAATCAAATGTAATTTGTTGATTATTTAATGAAAGAAATTAAGGGGTTAATTACGAATTGTAATTATAAATTGGATATTTTGATCAAATTTTTGATAAAGGTTAACTGGTAATTAATGATTTATTTGTATGAGATGGTTGCTTAATGATAATAAATTAAAAGATTTAATTTCTTTAAATAATTAATTAAAGTTAATTAATTAGGAAATTGGTTTAAAATGTTGATTTAATTAATATGATAAATTAAGAGGTTAATTAAGTAAGGTAATTGATCAATTAATTTATATTAAATGATTTGAAATTAATTCATCAGGATTGGATAATTATTTCATAAGTAATTAATTTAATTTGGAAATAAATAGAATTGATTTGGATTAAACGATTAATTAATTCTGCTTATAAATAACTATTGAATACTTAATCATACTTATGAATGATTGTATTATATGTATGCCTTGAATTGATTATCCTATCTGATTTGTGATACTTTGTTCTGTGGATTGAGCTGTGTATGATTTATTCATTTATTTACATTTATATATTATCTGTGAATCTGTGAATATGCGATAAGCTTTATAGTTATATCGCTTATCAACTATATTTCTATGTTTAATCTGTGATAATTGAAATGATGTTGCACTACTGTGTATAACCCCTAGACCACACCATACACACACAAATATGGATTTCACGAGGAAATCGATTAAGTCGCAGATTTTTGAAATAGTTAAATTTGAATTTTTAAATTCAAATGTTTTGGAAATGGAATCGGAATAAAGGTGAAAAGCTTTTGGAATGGAATTTCAAAATAGAATTTATTATTTTTAATTACTTGATTAAGTTTTGGAATTTAAATAAGTTGATTTAAATTTAAATTCAATACTTGAAATTGAATTCTGTAATTTGAAATTAAGGATTAACGATATTATACTAGTCATTATGAGTTAAACCATTTTTAAAGTATTATTTTTGGGAATTTGAATTTAACTCAAGGATTTCAACTCGTATAAATGAATCAGATTTCCAAAATGAAAACTGTTGTTTTCAAATGATAAACACTTTTAGATAAGAACTGAGATTCCAGTTAATTAGGGGAATTTCAAGATTGAATAGAGAAATGATTTTCCTAAGTTATGAATGAATTCTTTTTGAAAGCTATGAATTAAATCTGTTTATTTTTAACAGATTTAAATTGATGATTTGTTTAAATCAAATTGAAATGAAATTGTTTTGAAGGCTATAAGTTAAATCTTTGATTTAAAGATTTAACGAGTTAATCGAATTGAAATGAAAATTGATTTGGAAAATCTGTGAATGAATCTTTTGTTTAAAAGATTAAATTGTGAAAATTGTTTAAACCGTTAAAGGTTATGAAAATGAATCTTTTTGTTTAAAAATTGAAAATGGTAATTTATTAAAACCATTTGAAAGAAAGTTTTGAATTATTAAGTTGTGACTTAATTGAAATCCCATATCCATATGTTTTAAGAATATTTTCGCTCGCTATTCGGTTTAGCGGGGAAAGGACCTTTGTGTCGTATAACCCATTCCGAATATGTGATATGTCGTTATGGATAGCATTTGAAGACCGGTGATGAAGACCGGATATTTGCGAAAGCGATAGGATGACCTATCGATTGTTTTTGCACCGAGTCGCGCCGGTATAGAAACTCCCTAAGTGATGGGAAATCCGATCGGGATTGTGAATATCCGGATTGCAAGGACTTCTTTGTAAGTGCCTTCGGTTCTGTTCGAGCCCGGAACAGACTTGTATGGATAGTATGTCTGACATTACAAATTGAGATATAAAGCTGATTTCTTTCAAATATATTTCTGTTGGTGGCGGAGAATTTATTCTTTTAGCTTAACACCCTTCTCTGAGACGTACGAGCTCAGAGGTTATGTAGTTGAAGTTATCAGCGATATATTCCCAATTTGGTAATGTGACATGCTGAGTGTTGCTGTAAATGATCATTGTGTTGATTATTTGTGATAGGATCATTTGTTTGATCGTCTATCCTGGTGATCATTTCTATGATCATTTGTTGACCCAAAGCATGGCTTTTGTATAAAGTATGTTTTTGTGGACGTGATTTCGTCGAGCCTCACATCTCGGGAATGGTCAAAACAGGAAAGAAGCAGCAAGGTTATGAGGGGTAGCGCCCTTTAGGATATGTGCATTTCCTTCTGGAAAAGGGTGGTATCATGGTATGGAGCCCAGATACTTACTCATGTTGAAAACACTTTGTTATGATTGTGTGAATTGATTACGAGCGCTCGGTGAAAAGGTCCCAAAGGACCGGGGGATGGCATATTCGGTCAGTTGTTACTCAGTTAGGGGTAACCCGGCCTTGTGTTGGTAGAGATCCGGTTTGGTTCTCGGGGATGTCCATCCAGAGGCATTCTCATGTGGCAATGGGAAGTTCTTGGCCTGATCATTCGTTGGAAATCCAAAGAAACAATACGAGACTTGTACGGTTTTAGTTGTATAACCTGCTATGGAATGTGGCGGTAACCTGCTATTGAACATAGTTAGCTATAGTAGGCATACGATAATGGTCGTATGTTGGCTAAGATTTATATTCTACTTTCGAAATGAATTTTTCCTACACTATGCACTAGTAATAATATCAAATGTTCCTTTAAATGCGTATCAAGCATCTTTGGCTATCATAAGGAGAAATCTCCTCTGATTCTGCATTTGCATGTGTGTGTGTGCGGGAGGCCTTATGGTAGTCTCATTTCTAAAAAGCATTGCGAATTGACTTTGAAAATCTTTTGGTTGAAAGTTTTAAAAGATAAACTGTTTTGTTGCTCATACCAGTCCCACGACTGATCCGGAGTTTATTGTTTTCTTTCCTAAACTCTGGGTGCTCATTATTTTCTACACGAGCAGTCTAGAGTTGGGTTTTTCAGATAGTCAGGTTCAGTAGATTATCTGGAGTTAGTTCAGTCTTTGGACCACACAAGTCTTGCTTAGCTTGGTGCATGGTTATTGGGAGTTCGAGCTATTGCTGGATTGATTCTTGGAGATGGAGTTGCGGTTTTGGAGTTCTTCATTGAAGACTGTCTTAGAGTTATTTGTTCCGTATGCTAGATGTTATCTATTTTCTTTCCGCTGCTATTTTATTGTATCATATCTCTGATGTATATTGATATCTATGGGATCATCTGTTGTATCAGATATTGTATCAAAGCTGTATATCAATGTATTATTCATTTATTCCGCTATGTTAATTACTTAATGATTGTTATAAGCTCCGGGGAATCGGATTTGAACGGTCGAATCTATGGCATTCGAATACGATTTGAAGTATGGATGTCGATTTTTGAGCGGGCAAAATCCGAGCCGTTACATTACTCCACTCTATACTCCGCATCTTAATGGTATTTGGAAAGAATGAATCGAGCCCCATTATATATGGTTCATTTAAGATGAGTAAAGCTGAGTTACGCTTTCCTATTGGGGATATGCATTAGAAACCATAACACATATGTTGAATTTTATACCTACCAAATCTGTTCTTAAGACGCCATATAAGATGTGGCATAGAAGAAACCTAACCCTAAGCATTTGAAGATGTGGGGTTGTCCAACCTACGTTAAGAATGTTGACCCTAATAAACTTGAGGCAAGATCAACTAAGTTGATAGGATATCCCAAAAATTCCATGCAATATACTTTTTATAACGCCAAGGAACAAAAGGTTATTGTTCCTTAATACGTCGTCGTTTTAGAAAAAGAAATTCCTTCAAAAGTAATTAACAACAAAGTTGAAAACTTGGATAAGATCCATGAAGTTAACGTAAAGAAGTTGAGCCAATGGAAGAATCAAATTCGCTTGTATACGAAAACTTGCAACTTATTAGAAGGTCTAATAGGAAATATTATGCACTAAGGGCATACTATGTTTTCTTATAAATGGAAAAAAGAGGACTTTGTACTAGAAGATGATACTCCTCTTTCTTTCCAACAAGCAATTTAAAGTAAAGGCTCTGCACTTTGGCTTGGAGCTATGAAATCTGAAATGGATTCCACGTCAGAAAATAGAGTATGGACTTCAACTGACATAATCGAAGGAACAAACCGATTGATTGCAAATGGATTTTTAAGAAAAATCTAAATGCATATTATAAAGTAGAGACTTATAAGGCAACGCTAGTTGCTAAAGGATTTCGTTAAATTCAAGGTGTTGATTATGACGAAATATTTCAAATCGTTGCAATGCTTAAGTCCATTCGGGTAATGCTAGATATTGCTGCATTCTATAACTGAGAAATATGACAAATGAATGTGAAAATGGCATTTCTAAGTGGTGATTTAGAAGAGACTGTTTACATGATGCTGCTTGAGGGTTTCGAGGTTAGTGAGAGTGAGGGAAAGTCGTGCAATTATTAAGATCCATTTGTGGTGTTAAATAAGCTTCAAGAAGTTGGAATATGTTTTTGATAAAGTAATCAAGTAGTGTGGATTTTATTAGAACATAGAGAAAGTGCATGTATCAGAAAGAAAATGGAAGTGCTATAGTGCTCTTACTTTTATATGTCGATGATTTATTATAGATTAGATTTGACATTGCACTGTTGCAATTGAAAAATGCTTGGTTACACAAGAAATTCCCCATGAACGGTTTGGGAGAATTGGCCTATACATAGGTGTAGTGATCTATGGAGATAGATCTGAGAGGCTGCTAGGATTACCCTAATCCATATACATAGATATTATACTAAAAAGGTTAAGTATGGAGAATTCCAAGCATGCAAATATTCCGACACAATCTAGAATCGTCCTTTCTAAGAAGGGCATTCCTCATACTGTTGAGTAGAAAAAGCGTATGAAGAGGATATAGTATGCATAATGTAGGCAATGCTATGTACTTGACCAAATGTGGCTTATACATTAGGATACGTAAGCTTATACCAATCTGATCCTAGAGAAATTTTCTGGACTACTGCGAAATGTATACTTAAGTACTTAAGAAATACAGAGGACTTATTCCTTGTATATGGTAATAGAGACCTCCTTATGAAAGGGTATACAGAGTCCAGCTTCCAAAGTTATATCGACGATAGTAAGCTTGTATTGGGTTATGTTTTCACTTTAAACAGTGGCGTTGTTACTTGAAAAAGTTTCAAAAAATAAATGATAGTTGATTCCATGATGGAGGCCGAGTACATCGCCCTCAACAAAATAGTTAAAGAAGCAGCCAGACCTTGCAAGTTTTTGAGTAAGCTAGGGTTGACTCCCAACACGAATGATCCATGATATTGTTTGGTGAAAACAATGCAGCAATGCAGATCGCAAAGGAACCTAGAGTACACAAGAAATCAAGATACATTCTTCGAAAGTTCTCATATAGTAGAGAATTTGGCGAGTAGAAAGTGAAGGAACAGGGTCAGTCGGAACCAGATAAAATAGGTAGATTTCAAAAAAAAATATCCTATTTTGGATGTATTAGACCTATGAAGTTTAAAGGCATTTTAGGTCCAATCTAAAATTTGTTCAAAAAATCTTCTTTTACTTTATTTTGTTTAAAAGAAGTTTAGATTATTTATATTTTAATCAATCTGAGATTTATATAAAATAAAGCATATCAAACATACTCGTGTGTGTTTGTGCGAGTGACATATACTTGTTTAATTTAATTTAGAGAAGGAAACCATTTATGTCTCTCTCTTAAATTTATTAGAGCAAAGAATCCGTTTTATCGAGAGAGAGAGAGAGAAACCTCATATTTCTTGCTCTTTAATTACAATGATTAATTTATTAAACAACATTAATGACCAAATTTATATTTAACATATATTGTAAGTATAACCAAATATTCACCGGTGTACATTATGTAAGTGCAACATAGCGTAAGGTGTACAAAGTTAATATATATATGCATATTGAAGTTGGTATTTGCATATATAACATATACACTACCATTTATATGTTCAGTGGTTGTCACAAAGCATTTTAAACTTATATATATATATATATATATGTATGTATGTATGTATGTATGTATGTATGTATGTATGTATATATATGAAAGTTCATATACATACATACATACATACATATATATATATATATATGAAAGTTCGTGTGTGTGTGTGTATCTATGTGTGTGTCAAAATCTACTTATGTATTAAATAAAATAAATAACATATAATTTGTTCAATAGATTTGATAAAAAAGTTCAAATTTGAACGAGTAGTAGTGCATTTAAGTGACATTAAAAGAAAGACTAAAAGACATTTAAGAGGCAATTGATGAAAGGTAAAGAAATAAATCTTTTGGCATTCTTTTAATCTTTCTTTCTCTTGTTTTCAAAACATTTGAAACTTGTATGCAAATATATATATTATGTCTAGTTTTTTTAAGTTACATCAAATAAAAATTGAATTTTTATATGTGCATACATGCATGCATAATTGAAATCAAAATTTAACTAATAAATTGAAATAAAATTTTAACTAAGGAAGGGTTCTAACATTAGTTTTGTAATTTTACACAAAAATCCTATTATTAATTTGAATTAAAACAATATGAATAATAACAAAAATAACTGAATTATATACAAAAGTTTCATACTACTTCATGAGATAATTTCAAGTATGGTTCAGATTTAAACAATATATTCATCTTCAAATGCATACATAAATTAGTTTCATAAAAACACTTCCCTTTTTTCCATTACACTTTAATTCCTAAACAACAATAATTAATAAGTTGAGCAACATATACACAAATAAATTCATTGTATAAGAGATCAAATCTAAACAATATTGACAAGATACAACATATTATCATGATAAGATGTTGATACAGGGGATCTAAATTATTCTAATAAGATATAAAATATATTAATGGAAGATTGGATGATTACCTTAAGATGTAGCCAAAATGATCACCAATTGAATGAAAATGGACTCGTGGATCCAATTGAATCATCTCCATAAATTGCAATGATTTGAAGCAACACCTATTATTTATTTTATTTTTATTTGATTGATTTTTTTGGGAATTTTTCACTATGGAAGCCATGAAATTTTGGCTATAAGAGGGAAAGGGAGAAGAGAAAGAAAAATGAATTGTCAAAAGTGTAAATATATAAATGAATGAAAGAAAATATGTTTTAAAAGAAACGCTAAGACCTTTTCAATTCCCTCTTTTGAAACCTTCCCTCTTTAATTCATTATTTAATCTCATTAAATCCACTCCTCCTCAAGCATGCACAGTCAACCATAGATGGTGCCACATATGACCTTAAAGATTTCCAAAACTATTTAGCAATTAATCTAATTAAATCCAATTAAAACATTCTATCGATATTGTATATCAATATATACATGTGTTACATTTATATATTCACTTTATTCAATAATAATGGCATTCAAACAAATAAAATAAAATTTCATAAATATTAATTAATTTATAATGTTTATAAATTAATTAAATCATGTAGTTTTTAGAGTATTCATCACTACAAGTGTGCGACAAAAATGTAAATTCAGTCAGCGATTAATATCGAACATTTCAAATATTAACTTTCACACTTCACCTTGGCTACTGGTTTGACATTTTGGCAGAATTTTTTGTTTACGCATATTTTTAGTAAAAATCCTATTCTTTTTTTTTTGAAATGGTACTTTATATACAACAAATCATTGTGACAACATATCACATGTCAATAAACGTTCGAATCACGCTAGGCAAGTTTCGAACTTGTGACCTCTCGCACCAAAGCCAAATCACTTAACCACTGGGACAATGGTGCTTGTCTTAAAAAATCCTATTCTTACTATTATAAGAGGTGCTTGGTAGCAACGATTATTTGCACTAACTCTGTTTGTCAGCATTATATCACAATATCACTTATGGAATTTGGTTTTGGTCAAAGTTCTGTAATCATCCACATTCAACTTAGTTAGTCCAAACACAAAATCATTGGTTCAATAACAACAAGTATTGTTAATCATACTGCTCTCACTGCTATAAAACATGTTATTTGCTTCAGTCGTTTAACCACTATTGCTTCGGTTCAACGATTGACGTAAATGAAGATGATTCAACCTACCACAGTCTATTGCTTCGGTTGTTGGACTGAAGCAAAGAGATTTTTTTCACTTCGGCTAGTTCATAACGACTGAAGCAATTGACCCTCTTTTGCGTCGATCATTTCATGATGACCGAAGTAATTGACCTTTCTTTTGCTTAGATCATTACATGACAACTGAAAAAAATGTCGATTGGAGCAAAAAAATCACACCGTTTTAGGTTTTAAAACATAAATGGTATGAAATTGCATTTAAGAAATTCATCGATGCATTTTTACTACAAATCTTATCAAACAAATAGTACAATTATATTATTTATCAACATAGTTCATGTTTATTATTTTAAAGCTAAATTTTAATATGTATTTGCCTATCCAAAAACTTTCTTTCTATTGTTTATCCAAATGAAAAGAAAGTTACAAATAAATGGAAACAACCCTCGGATGGTTATAGGAAGAAGTTGTTAAATTTGATCTTGGTCTCAACCATCAATTCTGAAGCAACTCTTCCAGTAATAAAAATTCCATCAATAAATGCCCCTTGCAACTGTCAATAAATTATATCAACATTTCAGTAAAAAATGTTTTTGCAAAGGAAACCGCACTATGAGATAACTTTCACCATTCAGGTAAATATACATAATTCATAACTTTATGGTCCCATCCTATTTTGTTGTAATCATACTGGTAGCTACCAAAATATGACCTATAAGTGGAAATAATTTTCTTATGCATACATCATATTAACCGTGATCCTATTTTGTAACTATACAATGTAGTGCGTATGAGTAGGTTGATATAACTGATAAAGTACTGTTAAAATGCTTTCAATGAAACTCACACACGTGTGTTAATTTACTGCTTAGATTATACACTATTGTTAAACAAACATGAAATGGGGACCACCATTGTAACAAATCAACTAATCAATAGCTATCAATTATGATGAATACAACTTACCAGTGTATTGTTAACTGCTCGTAAGCAATCATTCGTCTTGAGAAATAACAAGATTGTATGAGGTAATCTTTTAAGCAACTCTGTTATTTCTAGAAATATTAGGAGGTGTGCATCTGAAATAAAAAATTGATATAGATCAGTGAAATAAAGTTACAGAATAATCATGGCAGCATTGGTAAATGGTATAAAAGATATAGAATCTTAACAACATCGGCATGATCTCATAAGAAATATTACAATAATTTGGCTACAAAATTTTTCCAGCAATTGAAATATTTATCGTTGAAATTTTTTGCACCTGTTTGCATCTTCCATTATGCGTGCATTTCATTTAGTGTAGGAAAGACAAAACCATTTAATGAAACTCTTTTGGTGCCAGCGTATGATTGGATATTCCTACACTCCATTTATAGCACATATATTCTCATGACAATAGTTATTGTAATAAAAGGAATCTGTTATTTTTACATGCTACCAATCTCATATATATACACACACACTCGTTTAAAATATCTTACGATGTGGGACTAATCATAATCCAATTATGCACCCACTCTAATACAATGCGAACCACACCTAACATTTATATCACCAACTATAGTACCAATTAGAAACAAAATATACATCAAACTATCACTTGTAATGTAAGAAAATTTCTTCATTTCAATTAATCAGAAAGTAGTATTTCCTTGACAAAGCAATATAAGGGTTAACCACTGCTTTTGGCAAGAACAGAGTGTGAATGTATGTATATATTATATGCATATATCTGTGCATATGGGTATGTGCAACAAATGAAGAATTCGGTATATAAAAATAAAGATACCTGCGATTAGTGGGAAACAAAATAAAAGATACAGGTATGTGTAACAAATGAGGAAGTTGTTAGGCCATTTTATCAAAATAGAAGTCATGCGAGCCTAATTCAACTTAGCAGCACAAATATGTTCATCGTAATCAAGTCTCATTCATCTCAATCAAATTGAACTTAAATTATGAAGAAATAGATTAAGAACTCATCATTTCATTATATAGGTAGTATTATAGAAACAATTAACATTAAACAGAACAAAAATTTATTAAGGTACCACAAGCTTTTTAACTTGGCTTTAAGTTTGACTATTAAGACATCCAATATAAAAGGCCATCTAAAAAATTGTTATCATATTACTATATTAGGTAATCGACGATTCATCCATTCAATTACCCATAACTTTACTTGTAACAGAGGGTAAAGCAACACAATTAACTATATAAATAAATGCTAAATTAATAAAATATTGTCATTTAGTGCAATTTTTTCATTTAAAACTGACCATCCTAGCCTAATATGACCATTGATTTCACATATGCCAAATCATTATATACTTTATATAACTTCAGTTACATGAATATGGCATATTAAAGTTTGGCTAAAGTAGTCATTGTTGATAAATCATTTCTTTAGTAGTTGATATTTGATTTGTTAGCGTTACCATAATCATAAATAACTATAAAAAACATTGTATAGTGTGTATAATCCTTTAGATAATACATTTTATTGTCTAACAAGCCAAACATAACAAATGATAATTCTAGATGGTCGAAACAATGTTAAATAGAGCAGCTAATGTGAATATCCTTTATATAACACCTTTTATTTTCGAATGATTCAAACATAACACAAGATAATTTTATTTTTTTTATGCAATGACACATCCCATTAAGGTTGACTTCAAATAAGCATAAATCCATATTATACCTTAATTTTGAATGCGTATAATTATTCTACAGCGGTCTTCCCTAAAAAATCTATAGAAAGTTGTTGCTTGTACCAATTGTTAATACACAATGCAATGCAACTTTGAAACCATCCTTTAAGAACATAATTACATAATTGATTTATTCTCTTAGTACCATGACATTTTAGTAGTAATAGTATCAAAACAAATGTCATTATAATAGAAAATAAATTTATGAATCTTTTATTAAATACTTTTAGTTGGATTAAATTTTGTAAACATCATAACACATTGAATTAAATAGTTTAATTAATAATTTGGTAGAAGAAAAATCCAACACACTTTCACCTTGTTAGTAAACTATTTCTATTAATATAAAGTCAACAATTGAACATCTCAAGCTCTACAAATGCTTGTTTCTATTACTGGATTATTAGATAAGTTGCGAGTATAATAACAACTTACTATTAGGTATGTACTAAGCGTAATAAATTAACATATACGAGTTGCTAATATGGTCAGGGTAACACAATATCACTCTAGTACTATTATATCTTCTAAAAATGCATTCTATCAAATTAATCTAACTATCTTGTAAATGGTCCTGGTAGGTCAAAGAAGCCAGAATGTAATTTTTTTCCCAATCTTATAACACTAAATAAAAAATGATAAATATTCAAAAAGTAATAACAATCGAACTCATGATTTGAAAAACAGGAACAAAATGGATCTGAAATGTAAGAACAAAAAAAGAACTAACTCAGAACTTAGCTTTTTGAATACAAAACCATGGATCTACGAATTGATACAGGATAATTTTGATTTGGGTACAGGATAATTTGATTTTAATTTGGAATTGATGACATAAGATCTGATGTTGCTTGGGTTGGAGATCAGATTTTACAACGTGCACATGGGTTGGAGGTGGCGTGCGGGATGACGGTGGCGTGTAGGTCAGATATGATGTCACTTAAGTGTAAGGATGTTGGGATTTTGAGCAGATAAGGATTTGGGATTTAGGATCTTGCGTTGATGAAAAAATAAAGATTTAGGCGGCTAATGAAAATTGCAAAAGCAGAGCGGAAAAAAACGAAAATCAACCGCATCAGTAAAGAACCAAAGCAAATAACCTTATTTTCTTCGATTATAAAGAAAACAGAAGAAAATAACCCTATTTTTTCTATGCATTTGCTTCGGTTAAAAACAACGATCAAAGCAAATTGCATTTTTGTATTTTTCTAATACTTTGCATGTGCCTATTCCTTCAGTTGTTAAGGGGGGACTGAAGCAAATGATACTATTTTCTTCATTTTCTAACACAATCGAAGCAAATGAGGTGAGATAATTGGTATATTGTGTACTAGTCTATGGCCAGAGACTTTGATATTCGAGCTAACTGTAGTCGACCTTGATATTTACCTCATATAACTAAGGAGATGAATTTTCTATTAAATGGTGTTTTACTTTCAATGCTTCAACTCATACCAAACTATAGTCTTTGTATGGACACCATAACGTGATTTAACTATAATCAAAGTAGAATATTCGCATTGAAGTTCCATAATAATCTCTAATCATGGGAACTATGTAACATCGTCACTTTGAGATTCTTTGTTTGACCTTACTTATTTTAACCAATAGAAGATGCTTGAGTGGATCATTCCATAATTATCCAATAACTATCAGTACATAGTCCCTTAGAGCCCCCAACAGCCATGAGTAATATGCTGCCCAACAATTGAAGAGCTCTAGTCTCAACATATGTATCGATATCCTATCTTAAAACATCTTGACTAAGACTATTTAAAATAATATGTTAATTTTAATGTGACTAATTTCTCATACTACAAAACATTGTAATTACTGTCATATAATATATCATTTAAAGATTTTCTATTTAACATAATTAAACTAAATGATTACTTAACATATCACAATATGACAAGTTTTAATAGAAATAAAACACCTTCTATTTTTAACAAGATTGGTTATCGAGTTAGGTGTATATAACAAATTACATAATTACCCCTTGGGCATACCCCCTGACTCTATCGATCTACCACTTACACTTGAAGTTAATTATGGAATCTTATTCCAGCTCCTTCGATTAGTTTTCTTAAAAACTAATCGGGTCAATCCCTTACTGAACGAGTATGCTATTGTGTTTTAATTATCTACCATATCAACCAACTCTCTGTTAGTACCTTAGGTATTGCTTTATACAACAACAACCACATGAGATCATTTAAAATATAGATATTAATGTTTTATCAAAGTATATATAGTATGTAGTGCAGGATATTAGACAGGTGTTGATTAAGAAAACTATAGTATCTAGAGCAGACTCAAGAGGCTAATAAAAAGGCTAATATAGAGATTTAAGAGTTAGCATGGATCATGTACTTAAGTTGATTTTTACACTTAAGATTTCAAATCCATCATTTTCTAATTTAAATTTAAATATTAAATAATTCTTATTATTATATTTTACTTATTTATACATTTAAAATTAAAATATTCCTTTTAAACACTTAAATATGCTTTTTTTAAAGTATAAACAAAGTTATAATAGCCTTTTACAACTTGTCATTAGATAAAAAGTCGAAATCAAAAAAACGGGTTTTAGCCATATTTTCTGTTTTTCATCGAACTACCTATTTATTAAACAAAATTCAAAAATTAATTTTTATATCAATATTTATAAATTAAAAGAGAGTTATTTACTTATTAAAACCATAGATGGAATATTTAAAACAAATTCAATATTCACAAATCAAAGTGGTAAGATTGCCAGTCATTATAATCTACATTTCAATACCTTAAACTGAATCAACCCCTTCTCAGTGTTTCATCATCATGTAACTCCGTTATACAATGCAGCTTGCAACAATTTCACCCATTATTTTTTGTCTATCAAATGCTTGTACGTAATTATCCAATTGGTATTTTTCATTTTTATGCTCCTTATCTGGTAAAATATAATAACATAATCCAACCATACATTGCATGGTTTTTGTTTTGATCATCTATTTAATAGTATTATTAGTTCTTTCCTCATAAGAGGACAACTGTTTCATCAAAACAAAATATTTATATATATATTCCTAAATCTAAAATAAAATAATAATTTACAGAATGTATTTCAAACCATTTTAAATTATTATATATTTAATAAAAAATTATATATATACATATATATATATATATAAATTTCTTTTAGATATAAACCCACGTGGATTTATTGTAAAAAACTAAAATCTTCGTTAAATCCATAAAGATTTTATAGATTTAAAAAAAAATTCTTTCACAAATCCACATGGATTTTTTTCATAAAAAGGTTTCGACCGAGAAATAATCATATTTATTAATTAATATTTTATAAATTAATTTTAAATATTATACATAAAAGTTTTTCAAATGTTTTTAAATATATATGTATATTTATAAATATATATTCAAGCGTAACTACTTTTGAAAAAGATATTTCTTATGGTCTAGATATGATTTTAAATTTACTATCTTAAGATATCTTAATATTTTTGTTTAAATTGGTCAATTTTAAATAAACCTGAGTACACATATCAATGTTATACATACACATGTGTGTGTATAACAAAATATTTATTGACAACAAATACGTATATAAAGGGGCAAATGTGCCAGTTGCAACCTGAATCTCTGCAGTTATATGTATGTACATTAAACTATGTACACATCTATATATTGCACGTACGTTATACATGTATATGTGTACTTAACACACACATATACATATACATATACATATACATATACATATACATATACATATACATATACATATACATATACATATACATATACATATACATATACATATACATATACATATACATATACATATACATATACATATACATATACATATTATAAACTATAAATAAACAAAATAAAACCATTATAAACTAATAAAATAAAATAAAGATTTTATTTGATAAGTTTAGATTAGATCTAATATAATTTATACTCCATATGCCTAATAAGATCTGAAAATGGATTGTTTTTTCAAAATTAAACCATTTAACTCATTACATGCTGACCCAATTCCTTCAACGGTATCAAAGCCCATTAGTTTATGGGCTCTAAATTAGCAGTATTAGGCTTAGCATACTAAAATCTACATATTTAATAGGGTGTCTAAAAAAGTAGTGTCAAAGATTGGGTTTGGGTAGTTAAGTACCCTACCCTATCTAGCTATTGGCTTAGCCTGAAAGATGAATTAAGCTTAATGGCTATCCCTAATAACTTGAATTGATTTCAAGCCTTAGGCTAATTTTCGAACTGTATTAAGATTGTAAAAAATATTTTAAATTTAAAAGGTTATATTTAAAATATATAAGAAACTTTTGTAAATTTTTAACACATTTATTCTAAAATTGTCTGGAAAATTAAGTATTTACTTTCAAAAATAATAATAGTTAATTGGATCGATTATATGGACTAATTAATTAGAAGTTCATTAATTAAACTAAAACATATGTAATGATATGTGTAGATTTGTCTTAAAATGTTTAAGGTAACTAAAAAATAATTTTTGAAATTAAATAAAATTATATCAATTGAATAAATTAATTAATGTTAATTAATAAATAAAATAATATACATCTATTATGATATATGTCTATTGCTATAAATGTTAAAACATATAAATTCAATTTAAAATCCTTAAAATATCTAAAATTTAATTCATTTAAATATTAACTAATTAATTAAGATTTAATTAATAAAATTAGTATACATTATATATTAGAATATTATATAGGTTAATTAGAACTATAAACTGTTCCATATGAATTAAGATTATATAATATGAATGTATAATGAAAGATGGAACTGTAATAAATACAAATTTGATTTAGGGAATAAATACATATATATAACATGTATACCGTGATTTCAGATGTGTTTGACGTTTGAAAATGAGAGTATTACACAAGAAATAAATTATTCCATAAGTCAATATCACTCAAGTAGACATATTAAAGATTATAAATCTTTAATATAAATGTTTTCCTCTACCATTCATATATTAATATATTACTTGCATACTTTTTAGTCGTGGATATTCCTCAAGCTAAAGATATCATGTAACTATTAATATATAGAATTAACGAGGTAAGATATATGCATGTATTTGTAGATTCTCCTCAAGGTACATGCATTTATACTTAGGTTATCATTAAATGATAGGTACGAGTGAATAATCTCTTTCGATTTGTTGATATTTCTTAAGGTCAAAATTAGATTAGGACAAAGGTCATGGGTTGTATGTGATATAATCGTTAAGGTGTCATCCATCGCAAGCATGCTTGTGATTTGTTAATTCCCACATGGTCGGAATCTGAAGGCATACAAGTCCTAACACCATCTAGAGAAGTTGAAAGGCCTATATGTTTCTTTTAAGGTTTTGAGAAATATAAAGTTTAATGGGAGCTTATTTGTAAAATGTAAAATAATATTTAACCTTACTAATTTTTTAAGAACATTAGATATGAAATAAATGTCCCGGTTTACTAATTAAATTTATAGAAAAATGACTACACCAAAGTTATTTTCTGAAAACGACAAACTCATGGACTAACTTCATAGACTGACTAACAACAATCAAAATGGCATTTACTTACAAACGCCTATGGTCATCAATATCTGAACCTCCTAAAGTAATACCCATTGATGACACAAAGCCTAAATTTACAATTTCTTATAATAAATGGATTATGGACCTAGAAATCATCCAAGTTTACGTACTGTCCATATTAGACAAACCTTTAAAAAGCGTTGTGAAAAGCTGATTGTCCATCAAATATTTGATAGCCTCGAAGCATTGTTTGTAGATAATTTTCGTTTTGGAAGGTACGTGATTACTAAATAGATGTTCAACACAAAGATGTCGAAGGGCATGAAAGTGGACGAGTACGTCTTAATGATGAAGTCTATATTGATAGAATTGCATAATTAGACATCATTATAAGCAACAAGCTGCAAGTGGACTTGATATCAGGATCTCTTACTCCACAATTTACGCTATTCATATTAAACTATAATGTAAACTAGTTGAATGTTAGCCACATGGAGTTACTCAATATGTTGAGATCGACCGAGTCTTCATTAAAGGATCAAGGCGCAGTGCTCATGGTAAAAGGGAAAGCATCATCTTTGAATGGTTCGAAGAAGAGGAAATAAGTTAAAAAGAAAAATAAGAAGACCTCTCCAAATGGCAATGGTGAATGTCATCAATGTCACAAGAAGGGGTACAAGAAACGAAATTGTCCAGATTACCTAAAGATTGTCAAAGAGAAGAAACAAAATGGTTATGTCACTCCTATAGGTATATTTATGATTCAAAACTATTTTGTATTCAGTAAATTACCTTGGGTTTTAGATAATAGTTCTTGAACTTATATCTGTAATTTGTTGCAAGGACATAGGAATATACTACATGTGGCAAAGGGTGAGATGAGACTTCAAGTTGCTGATGGATCTCTAGTAAATGCAACTACAATTAGAAACTATCACTTGGCTTTTCCTAATGGATTAGTTTTAAATTTGAATAGTTTCTAGTATGTTAAAAACTTTATTTGTGGAATAATTTCAGTACCTAGGTTGTCTGAGGCTGGATATATTTTTCATTGAGTCGATAATGTTATGCACATAATATCAGATGGAAATAAAATCTGCAATGATGTTTTAGATAATGACATTTATGCTCTTAATTTTAATTATATATATATGCTATGAATAATTCTTTTAAAGTTGACATTGATAAAATTATCTATGGCATTGTAGGTTAGGTCATATAAGTGAGAAACAACTACACAATTTGAAAACCGAAGGTTTTCTCCATCAAATGATTCTGAATCATTTGATACATGAAAGTCACATTTTAAAGAGAAAATGACCAAGCACTCCTTAAATGGGAGCAACGAAAGAGTTAAACAAGCCTTGGATCTTGTACATACTGATATATGTGGTACAATTCCCATAATTCCAAGGATAATGGCTTTTATATTGTAACTTTTACATGTGAGTTCTCATGACTAGGAGATGTTTATCTTTTGAAGAAAAAATCCAATACCGATGCGAAATTTAAAGAGTATAATAATGAGGTTGAAAAAAAAAACGAACCATAAGATTTAAATACTTCAATCTGATCGAGGAGGTGAGTATGTTGGACAAGAGCTCAAATGGTACTTAAAAGATAATTGGATTGTCTCTCAGGTTACTCCACTCTATACTCCGCATCTTAATGGTATTTGGAAAGAATGAATCGAGCCCCATTATATATGGTTAATTTAAGATGAGTAAAGCTGAGTTACGCTTTCCTATTGGGGATATGCATTAGAAACCATAACACATATGTTGAATTTTATACCTACCAAATCTGTTCTTAAGACACCATATAAGATGTGGCATAGAAGAAACCTAACCCTAAGCATTTGAAGATGTGGGGTTGTCCAACCTACGTTAAGAATGTTGACCCTAATAAACTTGAGGCAAGATCAACTAAGTTGATAGGATATCCCAAAAATTCCATGCGATATACTTTTTATAACGCCAAGGAACAAAAGGTTATTGTTCCTTAATACGTCGTCGTTTTAGAAAAAGAAATTCCTTCAAAAGTAATTAACAACAAAGTTGAAAACTTGGATAAGATCCATGAAGTTAACGTAAAGAAGTTGAGCCAATGGAAGAATCAAATTCGCTTGTATACGAAAACTTGCAACTTATTAGAAGGTCTAATAGGACATATTGTGCACTAAGGGCATACTATGTTTTCTTATAAATGGAAAAAAGAGGACTTTATACTAGAAGATGACACTCCTCTTTCTTTCCAACAAGCAATTTAAAGTAAAGGCTCTGCACTTTGGCTTGGAGCTATGAAATCTGAAATGGATTCCACGTCAGAAAATAGAGTATGGACTTCAACTGACATAATCGAAGGAACAAAACCGATTGATTGCAAATGGATTTTTAAGAAAAATCTAAATGCATATTATAAAGTAGAGACTTATAAGGCAACGCTACTTGCTAAAGGATTTCGTTAAATTCAAGGTGTTGATTATGACGAAATATTTCAAATCGTAGCAATGCTTAAGTCCATTCGGGTAATGCTAGATATTGCTGCATTCTATAACTGAGAAATATGACAAATGAATGTGAAAATGGCATTTCTCAGTGGTGATTTAGAAGAGACTGTTTACATGATGCTGCTTGAGGGTTTCGAGGTTAGTGAGAGTGAGGGAAAGTCGTGCAATTATTAAGATCCATTTGTGGTGTTAAATAAGCTTCAAGAAGTTGGAATATGTTTTTGATAAAGTAATCAAGTAGTGTGGATTTTATTAGAACATAGAGAAAGTGCATGTATCAGAAAGAAAATGGAAGTGCTATAGTGCTCTTACTTTTATATGTCGATAATTTATTATAGATTAGAATTGACATTGCACTGTTGCAATTGAAAAATGCTTGGTTATACAAGAAATTCCCCATGAACGGTTTGAGAGAATTGGCCTATACATAGGTGTAGTGATCTATGGAGATAGATCTGAGAGGCTGCTAGGATTACCCTAATCCATATACATAGATATTATACTAAAAAGGTTAAGTATGGAGAATTCCAAGCATGCAAATATTCCGACACAATCTAGAATCGTCCTTTCTAAGAAGGACATTCCTCATACTGTTGAGTAGAAAAAGCGTATGAAGAGGATACCGTATGCATAATGTAGGCAATGCTATGTACTTGACCAAATGTGGCTTATACATTAGGATACGTAAGCTGATACCAATCTGATCCTAGAGAAATTTTCTGGACTACTGCGAAATGTATACTTAAGTACTTAAGAAATACAGAGGACTTATTCCTTGTATATGGTAATAGAGACCTCCTTATAAAGGGTATATAGAGTCCAGCTTCCAAAGTTATATCGACGATAGTAAGCTTGTATTGGGTTATGTTTTCACTTTAAACAGTGGTGCTGTTACTTGAAAAAGTTTCAAAAAATAAATGATAGTTGATTCCATGATGGAGTCCGAGTACATCGCCCTCAACAAAACAGTTAAAGAAGCAGCCATACCTTGCAAGTTTTTGAGTGAGCTGGGGTTGACTCCCAACACGAATGATCCATGATATTGTTTGGTGAAAACAATGCTGCAATGCAGATCGCAAAGGGACCTAGAGTACACAAGAAATCGAGATACATTCTTCGAAAGTTCTCATATAGTAGAAAATTTGGCGAGTAGAAAGTGAAGGAACAGGGTCAGTCGGAACCAGATAATATAGGTAGATTTCAAAAAAAAATCCTATTTTGGATGTATTAGACCCTATGAAGTTTAAAGACATTTTAGGTCCAATCTAAAATTTGTTCAAAAAATCTTCTTTTACTTTATTTTGTTTAAAAGAAGTTTAGATTATTTATATTTTAATCAATCTGAGATTTATATAAAATAAAGCATATCAAACATACTCGTGTGTGTTTGTGCGAGTGACATATACTTGTTTAATTTAATTTAGAGAAGGAAACCATTTATGTCTCTCTCTTAAATTTATTAGAGCAAAGAATCCGTTTTATTGAGAGAGAGAAACCTCATATATCTTGCTCTTTAATTACAATGATTAATTTATTAAACAACATTAATGAACAATTTATATTTAACATATATTGTAAGTATAACCAAATATTCACCGGTGTACATTATGTAAGTGCAACATAGCGTAAGGTGTACAAGGTTAATATATATGCATATTGAAGTTGGTATTTGCATATATAACATATACACTACCATTTATATGTTCAGTGGTTGTCACAAAGCATTTTAAACTTATATATATATATATATATATATATATATATATATATATATGTATGTATGTATGTATGCATATATATATATGAAAGTTCATATACATACATACATACATACATACATATATATATATATGAAACTTCGTGTGTGTGTGTATCTATGTGTGTGTCAAAATCTACTTATGTATTAAATAAAATAAATAACATATAATTTGTTCAATAGATTTGATAAAAAAGTTCAAATTGGAACGAGTAGTAGTGCATTTAAGTGACATTAAAAGAAAGACTAAAAGACATTTAAGAGGCAATTGATGAAAGGTAAAGAAATAAATCTTTTGGCATTCTTTTAATCTTTCTTTATCTTGTTTTCAAAACATTTGAAACTTGTATGCAAATATATATATTATGTCTAGTTTTTTTTAAGTTACATCAAATAAAAATTGAATTTTTATACGCGCATACATGCATGCATAATTGAAATCAAAATTTAACTAATAAATTGAAATAAAATTTTAACTAAGGAAGGGTTCTAACATTAGTTTTGTAATTTTACACAAAAATCCTATTATTAATTTGAATTAAAACAATATGAATAATAACAAAAATAACTGAATTATATACAAAAGTTTCATACTACTTCATGAGATAATTTCAAGTATGGTTTAGATTTAAACAATATATTCATCTTCAAATGCATACATAAATTAGTTTCATAAAAACACTTCCCTTTTTTCCATTACACTTTAATTCCTAAACAACAATAATTAATAAGTTGAGCAACATATACACAAATAAATTCATTGTATAAGAGATCAAATCTAAACAATATTGACAAGATACAACATATTATCATGATAAGATGTTGATACAGGGGATCTAAATTATTCTAATAAGATATAAAATATATTAATGGAAGATTGGATGATTACCTTAAGATGTAGCCAAAATGATCACCAATTGAATGAAAATGGACTCGTGGATCCAATTGAATCATCTCCATAAATTGCAATGATTTGAAGCAACACCTATTATTTATTTTATTTTTATTTGATTGATTTTTTTGGGAATTTTTCACTATGGAAGCCATGAAATTTTGGCTATAAGAGGGAAAGGGAGAAGAGAAAGAAAAATGAATTGTCAAAAGAGTAAATATATAAATGAATGAAAGAAAATATGTTTTAAAAGAAACGCTAAGACCTTTTCAATTCCCTCTTTTGAAACCTTCCCTCTTTAATTCATTATTTAATCTCATTAAATCCACTCCTCCTCAAGCATGCACAGTCAACCATAGATGGTGCCACATATGACCTTAAAGATTTCCAAAACTACTTAGCAATTAATCTAATTAAATCCAATTAAAACATTCTATCGATATTGTATATCAATATATACATGTGTTACATTTATATATTCACTTTATTCAATAATAATGGCATTCAAACAAATAAAATAAAATTTCATAAATATTAATTAATTTATAATGTTTATAAATTAATTAATCATGTAGTTTTTAGAGTATTCATCACTACAAGTGTGCGACAAAAATGTAAATTTAGTCAGCGATTAATATCGAACATTTCAAATATTAACTTTCACACTTCACCTTGGCTACTGGTTTGACATTTTGGCAGAATTTTTTGTTTACGCATATTTTTAGTAAAAAACCTATTCTTACTATTATAAGAGGTGCTTGGTAGCAACGATTATTTGCACTAACTCTGTTTGTCAGCAATATATCACAATATCACTTATGGAATTTGGTTTTGGTCAAAGTTCTGTAATCATCCACATTCAACTTAGTTAGTCCAAACACAAAATCATTGGTTCAATAACAACAAGTATTGTTAATCATACTGCTCTCACTGCTATAAAACATGTTATTTGCTTCAGTCGTTTAACCACTATTGCTTCGGTTCAACGATTGACGTAAATGAAGATGATGCAACCTACCACAGTCTATTGCTTCGGTTGTTGGACTGAAGCAAAGAGATTTTTTTCACTTCGGCTAGTTCATAACGACTGAAGCAATTGACCCTCTTTTGCGTCGATCATTTCATGATGACCGAAGTAATTGACCTTTCTTTTGCTTAGATCATTACATGACAACTGAAAAAAATGTCGATTGGAGCAAAAAAATCACACCGCTTTAGGTTTTAAAACATAAATGGTATGAAATTGCAATTAAGAAATTCATCGATGCATTTTTACTACAAATCTTATCAAACAAATAGTACAATTATATTATTTATCAACATAGTTCATGTTTATTATTTTAAAGCTAAATTTTAATATGTATTTGCCTATCCAAAAACTTTCTTTCTATTGTTTATCCAAATGAAAAGAAAGTTACAAATAAATGGAAACAACCCTCGGATGGTTATAGGAAGAAGTTGTTAAATTTGATCTTGGTCTCAACCACCAATTCTAAAGCAACTCTTCCAGTAATAAAAATTCCATCAATAAATGCCCCTTGCAACTGTCAATAAATTATATCAACATTTTAGTAAAAAAATGTTTTTACAAAGGAAACCGCACTATGAGATAACTTTCACCATTCAGTTAAATATACATTATTCATAACTTTATGGTCCCATCCTATTTTGTTGTAATCATACTGGTAGCTACCAAAATATGACCTATAAGTGGAAATAATTTTCTATGCATACATCATATTAACCGTGATCCTATTTTGTAACTATACAATGCATGCATATGAGTAGGTTGATATAACTGATAAAGTGCTGTTAAAATGCTTTCAATGAAATTCACACACATGTGTTAATTTACTGCTTAGATTATACACTATTGTTAAACAAACATGAAATGGGGACCACCATTGTAACAAATCAACTAATCAATAGCTATCAATTATGATGAATACAACTTACCAGTGTATTGTTAACTGCTCGTAAGCAATCATTCGTCTTGAGAAATAACAAGATTGTATGAGGTAATCTTTTAAGCAACTCTGTTATTTCTAGAAATATTAGGAGGTGTGCATCTGAAATAAAAAATTGATATAGATCAGTGAAATAAAGTTACAGAATAATCATGGCAGCATTGGTAAATGGTATAAAAGATATAGAATCTTAACAACATCGGCATGATCTCATAAGAAATATTACAATAATTTGGCTACAAAAATTTGCCAACAATTGAAATATTTATTGTTGAAATTTTTTGCACCTGTTTGCATCTTCCATTATGCGTGCATTTCATTTAGTGTAGGAAAGACAAAACCATTTAATGAAACTCTTTTGGTGCCAGCGTATGATTGGATATTCCTACACTCCATTTATAGCACATATATTCTCATGACAATAGTTATTGTAATAAAAGGAATCTGTTATTTTTACATGCTACCAATCTCATATATATATACACACACTCGTTTAAAATATCTTACAATGTGGGACTAATCATAATCCAATTATGCACCCACTCTAATACAATGCGAACCACACCTAACATTTATACCACCAACTATAGTACCAATTAGAAACAAAATATACATCAAACTATCACTTGTAATGTAAGAAAATTTCTTCATTTCAATTAATCAGAAAGTAGTATTTCCTTGACAAAGCAATATAAGGGTTAACCACTGCTTTTGGCAAGAACAGAGTGTGAATATATGTATATATTATATGCATATATCTGTGCATATGGGTATGTGCAACAAATGAAGAATTCGGTATATAAAAATAAAGATACCTGCGATTAGTGGGAAACAAAATAAAAGATACAGGTATGTGTAACAAATGAAGAAGTTGTTAGGCCATTTTATCAAAATAGAAGTCATGCGAGCCTAATTCAACTTAGCAGCACAAATATGTTCATCGTAATCAAGTCTCATTCATCTCAATCAAATTGAACTTAAATTATGAAGAAATAGATTAAGAACTCATCATTTCATTATATAGGTAGTATTATAGAAACAATTAACATTAAACAGAACAAAAAATTATTAAGGTACCACAAGCTTTTTAACTTGGCTTTAAGTTTGACTATTAAGACATCCAATATAAAAGGCCATCTAAAAAATTGTTATCATATTACTATATTAGGTAATCGACGATTCAGCCATTCAATTACCCATAACTTTACTTGTAACAGAGGGTAAAGCAACAAAATTAACTATATAAATAAATGCTAAATTAATAAAATATTGTCATTTAGTGCAATTTTTTCATTTAAAACTGACCATCCTAGCCTAATATGACCATTGATTTCACATATGCCAAATCATTGTATACTTTATATAACTTCAGTTACTTGAATATGGCATATTAAAGTTTGGCTAAAGTAGTCATTGTTGATAAATCATTTCTTTAGTAGTTGATATTTGATTTGTTAGCGTTACCATAATCATAAATAACTATAAAAAACATTGTATAGTGTGTATAATCCTTTAGATAATACATTTTATTGTCTAACAAGCCAAACATAACAAATGATAATTCTAGATGGTCGAAACAATGTTAAATAGAGCAGCTAATGTGAATATCCTTTATATAACACCTTTTATTTTCGAATGATTCAAACATAACACAAGATATAAAAAAATTTTATGCAATGACGCGTCCCATTAAGGTTGACTTCAAATAAGCATAAATCCATATTATACCTTAATTTTGAATGCGTATAATTATTCTACAGCGGTCTTCCCTAAAAAAATCTATAGAAAGTTGTTGCTTGTACCAATTGTTAATACACAATGCAATGCAATTTTGAAACCATCCTTTAAGAACATAATTACATAATTGATTTATTCTCTTAGTACCATGACATTTTAGTAGTAATAGTATCAAAACAAATGTCATTATAATAGAAAATAAATTTATGAATCTTTTATTAAATAATTTTATTTGGATTAAATTTGTAAACATCATAACACATTGAATTAAATAGTTTAATTAATAATTTGGTAGAAGAAAAATCCAACACACTTTCACCTTGTTAGTAAACTATTTCTATTAATATAAAGTCAACAATTGAACATCTCAAGCTCTACAAATGCTTGTTTCTATTACTGGATTATTAGATAAGTTGCGAGTATAATAACAACTTACTATTAGGTATGTACTAAGCGTAATAAATTAACATATACGAGTTGCTAATATGGTCAGGGTAACACAATATCACTCTAGTACTATTATATCTTCTAAAAATGCATTCTATCAAATTAATCTAACTATCTTGTAAATGGTCCTGGTAGGTCAAAGAAGCCAGAATGTAATTTTTTTCCCAATCTTATAACACTAAATAAAAAATGATAAATATTCAAAAAGAAATAACAATCGAACTCTTGATTTGAAAAACAGGAACAAAATGGATCTGAAATGTAAGAACAAAAAAAGAACTAACTCAGAACTTAGCTTTTTGAATACAAAACCATGGATCTACGAATTGATACAGGATAATTTTGATTTGGGTACAGGATAATTTGATTTTAATTTGGATTTGATGACATAAGATCTGATGTTGCTTGGGTTGGAGATCAGATTTTACAACGTGCACATGGGTTGGAGGTGGCGTGCGGGATGAAGGTGGCGTGTAGGTCAGATATGATGTCACTTAAGTGTATGGATGTTGGGATTTTGAGCAGATAAGGATTTGGGATTTAGGATCTTGCGTTGATGAAAAAATAAAGATTTAGGCGGCTAATGAAAATTGCACAAGCAGAGCGGAAAAAAACGAAAATCAACCGCATCAGTAAAGAAACAAAGCAAATAACCTTATTTTCTTCGATTATAAAGAAAACAGAAGAAAATAACCCTATTTTTTCTATGCATTTGCTTCGGTTAAAAACAGCGATCAAAGCAAATTGCATTTTTGTATTTTTCTAATACTTTGCATGTGCCTATTCCTTCAGTTGTTAAGGGGGGACTGAAGCAAATGATACTATTTTCTTCATTTTCTAACACAATCGAAGCAAATTAGGTGAGATAATTGGTATATTGTGTACTAGTCTATGGCCAGAGACTTTGATATTCGAGCTAACTGTAGTCGACCTTATATTTACCTCATATAACTAAGGAGATGAATTTTCTATTAAATGGTGTTTTACTTTCAATGCTTCAACTCATACCAAACTATAGTCTTTGTATGGACAGCATAACGTGATTTAACTATAATCAAAGTAGAATATTCGCATTGAAGTTCCATAATAATCTCCAATCATGGGAACTATGTAACATCGTCACTTTGAGATTCTTTGTTTGACCTTACTTATTTTAACCAATAGAAGACGCTTGAGTGGATCATTCCATAATTATCCAATAACTATCAGTACATAGTCCCTTGGTGCCCCCAACAGCCATGAGTAATATGCTGCCCAACAATTGAAGAGCTCTAGTCTCAACATATGTATCGATATCCTATCTTAAAACATCTTGACTAAGACTATTTAAAATAATATGTTAATTTTAATGTGACTAATTTCTCATACTACAAAACATTGTAATTACTGTCATATAATATATCATTTAAAGATTTTCTATTTAATATAATTAAACTAAACGATTACTTAACATATCACAATATGACAAGTTTTAATAGAAATAAAATACCTTTTATTTTTAACAAGATTGGTTATCGAGTTAGGTGTATATAAAAAATTACATAATTACCCCTTGGGCATACCCGCTGACTCTATCGATCTACCACTTACACTTGAAGTTAATTATGGAATCTTATTCCAGCTCCTTCGATTAGTTTTCTTAAAAACTAATCAGGTCAATCCCTTACTGAACGAGTATGCTATTGTGTTTTAATTATCTACCATATCAACCAACTCTCTGTTAGTACCTTAGGTATTGCTTTATACAACAACAACCACATGAGATCATTTAAAATATAGATACTAATGTTTTATCAAAGTATATATAGTATGTAGTGCAGGATATTAGACAGGTGTTGATTAAGAAAACTATAGTATCTAGAGCAGACTCAAGAGGCTAATAAAAAGGCTAATATAGAGATTTAAGAGTTAGAGACTGAAGAATCATGAGTTTGAAGATCCAAGGTATCAAGACAAGTTATAAAATCATAGATTATTTTGTTAAAGCCCTGATAGCACTTCTTTGATATCTCTCCATTTTTTCCAAAAAGGTTTTTAAATCAATTTTATGATCTTAATGATTTTCAAATACCTTGGTTTTAAAGAAAAGTGATTTTTAAGAATCCTTATTTTCAAAATGATATTTTAAATATCTTTTCAAAATAGCTTTCAATTGATTCATAAACTTTTAATTATTTATTTACAAAGTTATTATATTAAGTTTTCAAGTATTTTATGTTATAATTTATACTTTTAATTTATTATATTATATTTTGATATATTTTTTGGTTTTCTAAATGGTTATGATATCTAAAAGTATATTTTGACATTCATTAGTACTTTGATATATATGTATATAAATATTCACTTATGCTTTATATATTATTTTGTTTTTCAAAAGAAATTTGTATTTAAATCCTTTAAATATTAAAATATTTCAAAAAAATTTTATAAAGTTTTCCTAAGCTCTATTATGATTGAAATGTGTATAAACTATGCATAAATGATTTTACAAAGTATTAAAATATTTTACAAAGTTTAATATTTTCAAAACAGATTTTATAAAGTAATTTTTGAAATTACAAAAGGATATGTCGACATTTCCTCCTTATGTATGTCAACATATAGACTGAGAACTTCAAAATTCATATTTTGAATGGAAGTGTCTTTTCATCGCATCTCTTCATGAATGGACATGACTGTTGTTTCTCTATAAAAGGGGTTCTCTAAGTGAATTTTAAATAACTACTTTCTTATAATTTCTCTCCTTTTTCACTCTCTTGATTTCTGAAAGAAATTCTACTCAAGATCTTCTCAAATTTAATCAGAATCAAATTCAAACTCTATTGATTTGATTCTCTATTAAATACCCTCCGGTCTCTCTTATCTCTCTCACCCAAATCATGATTAAAGTGCTATTCAAGTGGCTATAGGATTATTTGTATTTAACATCAAAAATTGATTTTGTAAACTCTATCCAATCATACTCATATTCTTGGGTGTGCTAGGTGTCCTTGAAACCCAAGTGGGTGTGCTTAGTATCCCATTTGAAACAAGTGGGTCTGTTTGGTGTTCCGTTTGACTCTAAATGGGTGTACTGGTGTCCCGTTCGAATATAATGAGTGTACCCAAAGCTTGGAAAATCTGAAGGATGTGTTTCCTAGCTTTGAAATCAAGATTATGTAAACTTTGATATTTGAAAAGAAATCTATATAAGAAATCTATACAATACTGGATGTAGGGTAAATCCAAACCAATATAAAAACCCTGGTGTTATCTCTCCAACTCTTTACTTTTAACTTTCACAACATTTATATCTATCTATGTTTGCATCTGCGATTGCCAATTTGCTTCGTTTAAACTATAATCTTAAAAGAATTCAAAAGGATTCATAAAAGTTAGTAAACAATATTCATCCCTCCTCTACTATTAAATTAGCCTTAAGATCCTTACTTCATGAACTAACACTCTCTTTGACATTGATAAACTGCCTTCATCATATGGAATTTTTCGGAGTATATTTTCCGGCTTCCTATGAGTTTTAGGTTCTTTTGCGATCTGTATCAAGGCATTGTTATAATATAACAATGACATGGGATTGTAATAATTTAGAATCACCCCTAGCACAATTATAAATTTGTGCATTTATTTATACTTATTATACTGCTTGCTATACAAGGTGATGTACTTAGCCTTGCATTGAATCGACCTCTACTTATAATTTGGAACATTTCCAACTTATAGTTCTTAACTTGAGATTGAACATGAACTTAGGATTGATACACTATATTGGATATCACTGATGAAGTTTAAGTTTGTGCACTCTTTCATAAGTGTTTGTCGTTTCCATAAACAATTATCTGGTATTTCGTAAATACTCAAAAACACTCTAAACCATCATATAATAATTTTAATTCGGATTTAATGTTTACTCTATATGTCAAATACATAAGCAAAATGTAATATTGCAAATAATATAACATGTACGATAATTCCTATTGCCTATAGGAAAAATAATATGACAACCGCAAAAATGCTATAATAACCTGTAACGACGGTTTAATAAACATTGTATATCGACGCGTTATAATAGATACTAAACTTCTTATAGCACAAAAATAAATAATTTATTTTGAATAGCGCTTTTTATCTGCTATTTTAAGTTTTGTTCTAGTGGTATGTTATGTGTTATCTTTACATATAGCATAGGACAACCTCGTTAAAATCCTATAATAGTTCTATAATAAATGATGTATATCAATATGTTATAATAGATGTTGGACAATCTATCGTACAAAAAGCGCTATAAAAAGTTTTAGATTGATAACATTTTTTAAGCTTTCTATAGCGTTTTCTTGGTGCTATGGTTATTTTTTGCATTTTAAATTCTACAGCATCCCTAGAAATTAAAATGGTCAAAACCATATCAATGTGATGTGTTAAGAATATTTATACAAAATAAAACCCTTTAAATAATGAAATAATCATAGAAAATAATAAGCATAAAGATGTAACACATAGTATAAACATAATTAAATATTCAATCACATAATATCTCAAAGTTTTAACCATGTAATGTCCCATTGTAAATGTTTTAAGCACAGACCAAAAAGTAGTAGCCAATGTTTCACCAAAAGTAAGTAGCTAGTTGATTGTATTAAAAAGAAGAAATCCCCAAATCTTTCATTCTACACCTGTAAATGAAACAAATACTACATTTGAAATGGAAATGAAGAAGAATATGAAAAAAATGAAGTATCTACATTAGTAAAGACTTTTTGCTAAAGATTTTTATAAAAATATATTCAAAGTGTCTAAATTTTTGAATTTTTTTGCTAAAGTCTCCTTTGCTCAACTATATGTTAGTTAAATGTTGATTAGACTAAATATATCACAATTACCAATAAGTAATACCATTGTTGGGCTAGTCAAGATATGCCAAAATTAGAAATACATTACAAAAATCATGCACTAACTAGGTTTGTAAATGAAAATGACAAGATTTTCCACTTTCCAACAAGGCATATACAAGACCCAGGAACTTAATAACAAAAGTAATCTTTATATATGAAATGGTGAATAAAGTAGAGTAACCTTAAGGAGAAAACTAGTATATGCCATAAAGAATCTCTAGCTTGAGGAAGAACATCAAGTGCCAACTCAGCCTTCTATCTTTCATTTCTAGAAGTACAAATAGTGTGGATAGTCCACTAGCAACCCAGTATAGAAATTTATGGTCTTTGGTTGTAACCTTTCTGTGTAAACATATAACCCTTTATAATAACAACATATGTATTGAGGACCATAATGCTAATTCAATAAAAGTATAATACCAACTGAAGTAAAATAAGTATAAATTGGATCGAATGTCAAAACAAAAATAGAAAAGAATGATGTTGACTGAATTGCACTCAAAACAACATGCCAAGAATTTCGAGTAGGAGATTCCAAGAACTGGAGACTAAATGTTACATAAAATTATTCGTGTCATCCGTTACAGAGTAGTATATCAAATAGGCAGATGAAGGCAGCACTATAGTATTATCCTATATTTCTACTGATATTCAAACTTTCATTTGCAATCTTATTGGTATTATAATATTAAACCCTAGGGATGTTTGTCTCACTACTGCAACTTTACTTGCAATCATCACAAACATAGGATTACTTAGTGTAGGTGAAATGCATGAAGTATTACCAATATGCTTTGTTAAAAAAGGGCAAGCATCAATGTGACTAGTCCCATGGTAGTAAAACTAGTTGACAAAGTAAGTTTGCCAAGAGAAGTTAGAAATTTAGAATCATATTATTAACTATAGAACTGCTAACAAAGGTGAGATACTTATAATTATGCTTACGAAAATACATATTTAGCTATTATATATTAGTATTATTACCATAATCTTAGATAATTTTTATAAACTTAATTTAATTATTACTATAATTATATAAGCTTAGCTTTTTTTTTAAAAAGTAGTTAACTTGGTTAATACATTGTAATTTACTATTTTATTATTATTATTATTATTAAAGTGATTAAATTTATAAAACTTAGTTTATTTATTGTTGTTATGATTGTTGTTGCTGGTATTGTTATTATTATTATAAATATTATTATAAACTTAGTTAATTTTCATCAACAATAGTTAAATTATTAATATAAACTTCGTTAATTTATATAAAACATAATTCACGAAGTTAATTTTTATATGCTTAGTTACTTCAATGTACAAAATCATTCTGCTCCCATCAAGAGAATTGAACTGCAATTTTCAAACAATAACATCTACATATTTTTTACATTAGCTCCTTTATATCCCAGTAAGGGACTCAATCATGAAATGGAACTTCGTTACTAGGGTTTCAGCTCTTTCTTAATATCACCAAAAATAAACATACATTACAAAATTAATTTAGAAAGTAAGATCGGAAAAACCTCCAAATGAAGCGTTATCGGCATTTTCGCACTATCTAGATTAAAGGGAAGAATATTTTATAGCACCAATACCTTAGTCTTCTCCTCAACCTTGTTGTGGTTTTCCAATATCCACAAAGGTCAGGACAAAAGCAGTCCCAATATGAGTTATAAATAACACACACACATATATACTCATACATATATATACATACATACATACATACATACATACATACATACATACATACATACATACATACATATATACATACATATGTATATACATACATACATATACATACATACATACATACATACATACATACATACATACATACATACATATACTTTTTTAGATATCGGAGCTTGAATTCAAGACATATTGTCATAGACTTGTCCTTTTCCTACTTGGTCTCCCTTGTGAGGTCATAGTTGTTGGGGAAAATCCCTTCAGACGATCGGTCGAAGGGAATAAAAATACTCAACGCATCGGAAACCAAATGGATTGTGATTGTAGTGAGATAGAACAAACAAAAGATGAAGACCAGAACAGGCAGTCATAGATCTATGCAATGTCGGAAAATAATTAACACCAGTATTTATAGTGTTTCCACTACCATGAGGCAGTGTATGTCCACGTACGGAGAAGAGATTTTATCAATCACTTAATAGAGTTACAAGATTGACCCACTTTCGGAGGCTATACACAAGAAGAATTTACTATCCAAACAAAATTCTACACAGTTTCAACTCTCTAGGATGGCTCTAAAATTGGCTCAAATTAGCTCTCAATTTCAGCTACCATTGTTATCTAGAAGCTCCTCCATTTATATAGTGAGGAAATGAGAAGACGTAGCTGCTATATGGCGGTCCTGGGGTTTGGTTCGGCATGCATCTAGTTTGGTTCGGCAAAACGCCAAGCAAAAATTTGGACGGGCATCAAAACACCGAACGAGAAATTTCTCTCGGCAAATCACCGAGCAAATTCTACATTAGGAAACTTGCTTTTTCTTTCGCTCCTCTACTTTTACCGAGAAAATCTTCCTTTTCTCACCGCTCCAAATCTCATCTTCAACTTTCCGAATGGAGTCATCCACCGCTCCATATTACCTCCAAAGATCGATCCGTATCACTGCCTTCCTTCATCGAATCAAATCAGATCCTCCTTTCTTCATGGCTTTCTTCTCTTCATTCGCTCAAAATCACCTCTCATCGTTCGATGATTTTTACTTCAGCTCCTTAGGGTTTTGGCCAAGCTCCTTGCTCCTTCTTCTTCTGCTTATTTCGATATCAATTTCAACAATCTCCACCTTAATATCGAATTTCATACAAGCCTGCCAACTTCATCTACACCTTCATACTTCAAACGATGGA
The DNA here is from genome assembly GCA_030765085.1 of Allium cepa. Taxonomy (NCBI): domain Eukaryota; kingdom Viridiplantae; phylum Streptophyta; class Magnoliopsida; order Asparagales; family Amaryllidaceae; genus Allium; species Allium cepa. The sequence continues at coordinate 90,723,557 of CM060930.1, read as the reverse complement.
TACTTTCCCAATGAGCTTCGACAATGCCATCATCCATTACACTCTGTCAATGAACTCCGGTAAGGCCACCGCCCATCAACAAAGTGTTCGAAGTACCCAGTTCATGTAGAACGATCTCCATCATAAAAACAAACGTCTCCACGAACCATCTCAACTCTCCCCCCGTGCCACCCCATGGCACCTAACACTTCATTAAGCGAATCAAGTCCAAGTAATGGTCGAACTTAGAAACAAGCAATGACTTGGTAAACATGTCTACAACATTCTCCTTTATGTGAATTTTCTGAAGATGAACTAGCTTCTCTTCACTCATCGAGAAAGGAACGACTCTCTCACCTCAATATGCTTCGTCCCCGAGCTGAATGCCAGATTTTTAGCTAAGTGAATTGCACTCTGACATCATAGTACACATTCACTCCTTCATATGAAGCCCAAATCACACAATAGTTGCCTCAAATAAATGCCTACTTAGCTGCTTCAACCGCAGCTATAAGCTCTGCTTCTGTAGTAGATAAAGCCACAGTCATCTGCAACATCGCTTTTCAATTGACCGTTGTCCCACTAGTGGTGAACAAATATCCGAAGATTGACTTCCTTCGATCTCTATCAACGGCATAGTCGGAATCACAAAATCCAACCAAGCTGAAATCTCTTTCTCTGTCGCCTAAGACAAGTCCATGGTTTGGAATTCCTTTAAGGTATATAAATATACACTTCGCTGCTTCCTAATGCATCTTTCCTGGATTCTCCATGAATCTACTCACCAATCCAATCGCCTATGCGATGTTAGGCCTAGTGCAGACTATGGCATACATCAAGCTGCCAACTGCACTTACATATGGAACCTTCATCATATAAGCCTTGTCCTTTTTCGAGATCGGAGAACTTTTACTAGAAAGTTGTATGTGTAAAGGCATGGGTCTGCTGATTGCCTTTGCCACTTCCGTGCTAAACCGAGCAAGCACCTTTCGAATGTACTCCTTTTGAGTGAGGCACAAAAGTCCTAGCTTTTTATCCCTTTGGATTTTCATACCCAAAATTTTCTTTGCTTCTCCATGGTCCTTCATTTCGAATTCCACTTTTAGCTTTCGCTTTAAACTATTGATTTCAGCTTTATCTTTGGAAGCAATCAACATATCATCCACGTACAAGAGTAGGTACACACATCTACCATTCTTTAAATTGCTTGAAGCACACACAAGCATCTTTGATGCTATGATCAAAACTAAGTGAAAACATAAAGAGTCGAACCTCTTGTACCATTGTCTAGGCTACCGCTTAAGTTCATACAATGACTTCTTCAATTTGCAAACCTAATTTTTTTTGCCATCTACAACAGATTCTTCTAGTTGATTCATGTAGATGGTCTCATCCAAGTCCCCGTGCAAGAAAGCGGTTTTCACTACACCAAACAGACCATTTTGTAACACTTTTTCGCTTTCAATTTGTAACGGTTATAACCATTACCAATTTCTAACGGTTATTACCGTTACCAATTTCGGTAATTACATAAATAATTAAATGCAATATGGATAGAATTGTAATTTTATCTTATGTTATTACTTGACCTAATTTTAACGAATAACAGTGTTCTTCCTCTTTCATTCATTTTAGATTATCGCCAACTAGGTCTACCACCGCCTCCACCGTCTACAGCCTCCTCCAACCTCTTCCATCACCTCTGCATCTACAACCGCCTTTACTGCTTGTTCTACTAATTTGAAGAAGACGAAGAGGATTAGGGTTGCATCTCATTTCAGCAATCACTGCAAACGAATTTTCGACTTCAAATCAGGTAATTACTTTAATTTTAATTTATTTTTTAAAATGGCTGATTATCACTTCAAATTTAATTTATTTTTTGCATCAGGATTCGAAATTTGAAATTGTTTCGTTAAATCCATTTTCCTAGCTTAAAATTCAGATCGTTATTTCAATTTCATGAACAAGGCTGCAACGTATTTTCCTCTATGGTTGCAATTCATTGTATAGAGACAATGTTGAAGCAAGTTTTAGCATGAAAGTGGTGTAGGACTTGAGCAGTGGTAATTTGTATCACTAGCAATGGTAATTTTAACATATATTTTTTCTTTTAAAATGGGAAAAAAGAGAGGTTAAAATGAAAAAGATGGGAGAAGCAAATATTTTATACACGTTAATTGTTGGGCATTTTTATCTCTATATGAACTTAAGGGAAACGGTTGGAGATGGCCTAATATTAGTATCTCTAGTTGACACACAACACACAATTTAATGTGAAATTAAGTTCTGTGGTATATCTCTAATTGACATGGTGAAGAATGGTAAGATGGTTGAGTAGAGATTAAAGTGTATAGTTTTAGCGAAGTGCCAATTATATGCTTTTATTTATTCATCGATTGTTTTCTTATGTCTTGGTTGAAAGGATAAATTTTCAAAGTTCACGTTATTCTCCATCATGCAAGGACAACCCAAATTACCACATCCAACATCGTCGTTGTCCACGCTGCTGTATTCTATGTCATTCTACACATGTGATTTGCCACTGCTCTTATTGATGCCGCCTCCTCAAAACTTAACCCTAACAAATGCTACTGAATTGTATTATTTAATCATAAAATGCTATCACAAAAATAAAATCAACTATCACATGATAAATTTAAAATATAAGTGCTACATTTTCTCTCTTTTAATTCATTAAATACAAAAGTCATACTACATAATAGTGGTATGAAGCAAGGGGAGTGGCTGCTAGCTTATGAGGGGATGTGATTGGACAGAGTTTTTGGTTTGTGCAGTGCAATCAGAGAAAATATGGGTTAGTTGTTGAACTGTGGAGATAGTGATTTGGAGTATGAATGATTGGTGGAGTGGATGTGTTGAGGTGTAGTTAGAGAGTTAGGTTGATGAGGATGGACTTATGGTTTCTGGTGTTTGACAGCAGTGAGTAGAATGTGAGCAGAGATGCAAGGAAGGGATGGGGAAATTGTAGTTGAATGTGAAGGAGTCGAGTGCAATGGAATGGTGCAGCTATGGTTGAGGTAGTGGCTGATGTAGAATGGTGGAGGAAGCAGATAGGTTTTGATAGAAATGAAGTGGCACTATTGAGGCTTTGGATGTGGTTTTGAATGTGTAGTGATTTTTGTTGCAAGTGGTTTTGCTTATAAGGGGAGGCAGTGTTTGAAGCACTAAAGATGTATGTATGCAAAGTGGAACTATAGAACAGAGAGTTGTAAAAAAATGAAAATTGTAACTTGCAATAAAATAAAATATTTTTGTTTTTTTTCGAAATTGTTTGTTTTTTTTCTTTTTTTCTAATACTAAAGAGAAATTGCAAATGAAAACTAAAACAAAAAAGACAAAAATAAAATGCCACAAAAAATCACACACAACACATAATTTTTTTTAGTGCAATACACACAATTTTTTAAAATTCATCACTCATGTTGCTTATGATAATAATTTACTATACTTATTCATCTATAGATTCAAACCTTTCCTTTCATGATTGGGTAATTTCATATATGCATGTATAATGTTTGATATTATGCTCGTGAATAGATGGATTGACTTGATAGCTATATGAAGATTTTTACAACTGTTGGATAACCATTTTCATTGATTCGCCGATGATATGTTGGATTACTATTAGTAGCTATCGTTGGGACTCCTCTTGTTTATTTTTGTCTATCCTCTTGAGGGGGAACCTATATTTAATATAGCAAATAAACAGGTGTTTGAAATCGTTGGGACTCATCTAGCTATTGATTCCCTTATTTAACAACCCGCTTGAGGGGAAACCAATATCCAAAGAGACTTCAATATATGCTAATAAACAGGTCTTTGAAATTGTTAATATATATTAGTTAATCTATTTAAATTGCTTACCTAAAAACTCAGATCGTATGGTTTATTTATCTAGGAGGCCAAGAATGCTTTCAAAGCTTTACTTGATTCCACAAACAATGGATCTGATTGGACTTGGGAGCAGGTAATGTATATTCATTTCCTCCCTTCCAATTCCTGACTTCTAATATAGCAAAGAACCGATAGGCTATGAGAGTCATCATTAACGACAAGAGATATGGTGCCTTAAAGTCGTTGGGAGAGAGAAAGCAAGTATTTAATGAAGTATGTCATATGTGTTGACTAAATGCTGGTAGGTTTCGAAGCTGTTCTTTAGGCATTGCTATTGCATTATGCATACCTTATGACTTCTGATTTATATGATTGATTTTGTTTTCACTTTTTTTCCTCATGTTTAGTTCTTGAGTGAAAGGAAAAAAACAAGAAGTTGAGGAAAAACGAACGAGACAGAAAAAAGCCCACGAAAATTTTATAAAAATGCTAGAGGTAACCTCTATTGATTTTTCTCACTTACTTTTCATGGTAATTACAATAGAAATAACATCTTTTTCTATGTTTCGAATAGGAGTCTCAAGAACTGATGTCATCTAGCAAATGGAGG